>OU342618.1:50000-1386477 GCA_910589645.1 Tinea semifulvella
TTGAAGCAACAAGTGGAGTTACTCGAGAAAGAGAGTGCTAGTTTGGCCGAAAGACTTGTGCAAGGCCAGGTGGATCGGGCTGAAGGAGCCGAGGAGTCTTTTGTATTGGCGACAGAACTAGAAGCTTCCAGAAAGGCCTATATAGATGCACAAAAGAAACTTGTAGAAGCTGAAGATGAACTCCGGTCTTTGGAACTCTCATTACATGAGCAGAATAATTCTCGCAATTCATCGTTGGGAAGTGGAGATAACAAAATGTCTGAGATTGGCGATTTGCCTCAATGTCTTCAACGCGAACTCGTTCGGGCGAGATTGCAAGCGGCCGAGAGAGAAGCGGTTGAACGGGAACTAAACGATCGAATCGCCAAATTGGAAAACGAAAACAAAACCCTCAGACGACAAAGGGTCGATAATAATGTCGCTCATTTACAGGACGAATTAATTGCGATTAAGCTCCGAGAGGCTGAAGAGAATTTATCACTAAAGGAATTGCGTCAAAATGTGGCCGAACTAGCCGAAACGTGGACTAAATATTTACAGGAGCACATAATTAAGACAAAACCTGGCCCTTCAAATTCCCAAGGCAGTGCTGGTTCAGATAACTTCTTTGTGGCAACTCCTAAGAAAATTCTCCGCGCCTTGGAAGGTCGATCAGCTGATTCACAAAAAGACGAACAAGTAATGACCTCCAAAATCAGAGAGATCGAGGCTGTAACTCAATTAAAGGAGCTTGGACTTAGAGACGAAGAGGTGCGTCAGTTACGGGAACAACTGGAAGCAGCATTACTACGTGAAAGATCATTCCAGTCTCAACAAAGGGAATTGCTACACAAGTATACGGATTTAGAAAGCAAGATTAAAGCATTGGCAACTGAGGGCGAGCTGAGAAAAAACAACATAGACAACGAAAAGCTGTTCGAGAGAATAATCGCTCGTCGACTCGTCGAGCACATGACGTCGGTGGGACCCGATTTAAACGAGGTGCAGTTTGGTTTCCGGGCGGGCCGGTCGACCATCGACGCTATCGGTCGAATCAAGGCCCTCTCGGAAGAGACGGTCGCCCGGGGCGGGGTGGCGGTGGCGGTATCGCTCGATATCGCCAACGCCTTCAACTCCTTGCCCTGGGGCTGCATCAGAGAGGCACTCCGCTACCATGGAGTGCCTCTCTACCTACAAGAGGTGATCGGGTCCTACCTGAGCGACAGATTTATCGTCTACGAGGGGCGATGCGGTCGCATCATTCGGAGGGAGATGAAACGCGGTGTTCCGCAGGGATCGGTCCTCGGTCCACTCCTGTGGAACATCGGGTACGATTGGGTCCTGCGGGGCGCACTCCTCCCGGGCGTCAGCGTGACCTGCTATGCAGACGACACGCTGATCTTGGCCCGGGCGGAGGAGTACAGCGAGTCTGCCCTGCTTGCGGCGGCAGGCACTTCCATAGTCGTCGGTCGCATACGGTTGCTGGGCCTGAAGGTCGCGCTGCACAAGTCGGAGGACCTGTGTTTTCACGGTCCCCGGCGCGCGCCGCCTTCAGGTGCCGGCATCATCGTTGGCGACACCCGCATCGAGGTCGGGTCCACGATGAAATATCTGGGACTCGTCCTCGATGGCCGCTGGAGTTTCCGCGCGCACTTCGCGCAGTTGGTCCCCAAATTGGTCGGCGCGGCTTCCGCCCTCGGGCGGTTGCTGCCCAACGTTCGCGGACCGGACGTGGGATGCCGCAGGCTGTATCTGGGAGTGGTGAAGTCCATGGCCCTTTACGGGGCCCCGATCTGGGCTGGTGCCCTGGCGCGCCATGGTGCTGCGTTGTTGCGTAGACCGTAGCGGATTATGGCCGTCAGGGTAATAAGAGGATATCGCACCATCTCCCATGATGCGGCTTGCCTGTTGGCGGCGTCCCCTCCGTGGGACCTAGAGGCGGTGGTCTGGGCTGACGCCTACCATCGGCGCACAGACCATCCGCCGCGCGTGCGGAAGCTCCTCGCTCGACAGCTCCTGCTGCAGCGGTGGAGAAGGAGGTTGAGGAATGCCACGGCTGGAAGCAGGACTGTCGAGGCGATCCGCCCTGTACTCAAACGGTGGGCGGACAGGCGGCATGAATGAAAATGAAAATGAAAAGCAACGGGAATTCATTTTCGGAGCAGATGACAGCCTTTAGTGATAGACTGGGTGAAACTGTGCTTGCTTCTCCAATGGATAAATATATCCTACTAGGGGACTTTAATATTAGCAATATCAGTTGGGCTCCTGATGGCAGTACGGTAGGACTGTTGCCTTCAAATATAATTGGAAACCACCAGACAAACCTCTTTGACACGCTCGATACATGCAATTTTATTCAATTTAATAACATCAAAAATAATTATGGGCGTGTTTTAGATCTCGTTTTTTCTAACGATATAGTGAGTGTTGACCTCTGTACTGACGCATTGGTGGTTGAAGATCCTCACCACAAGGCCTTATTAATCGATGCCAAATTTGTAGAGGTGAAACTACTTAAAGAGGCCCCTAGATTAAAGTATTTTTACAACTCTGGAGATAATGAATCGATCTGTGCCGAACTGGACAAGGTGGATTGGCCTAATGAATTAAAAACAAGGGGTTTCTCAGATGCTCTGGAACTGTTTTATACGTCCCTATATTGTGCTCGTGATAAATATATTCCCTCGAAAAATATATTGCCTTCTAAATTTCCTCCTTGGTATAATACAGTTCTTAAAAAAATACTTAAGGAGAAGTTCAAATATTTTCGCAAGTACAAAATATATGGCAATCTTGCTGACCACCAATCCTTTGTACTATTGCGCGCCAGGTCTAAAGAACTTGAGAGGGAGCTTCATGCTGTCTACATAGCTAAGGTGGAGGCCTCAATTATGATTAACCCGCGCTTTTTCTGGTCCTTTATCAAGCAGAGAAGTAAATCAACGTCAATGCCTTCTACGATGACATATGGCGACTGCATTGCTTCATCAGGCGAGGAGATATGTAATCTATTCACTTCCTATTTTAATGCCAATTTTACGTGTAGGAAGGATGAAAGACCGGATTGCTCAGTGGAATCTCTTCCGACCGCTTCCAGCCTAGGGACGATTAATGTTGATCCTGATGATGTTTTTAAGTTACTTAATACTGTTGACACTAACAAGTCCGCAGGACCTGACCATATTTCACCTGTATTAATTAGAGGTTGCGCGAAAAGCCTTAAATACCCACTCGCCTACCTGTTCGACAGATCTCTAAATGAGGGAATTATGCCCGATATTTGGAAGACAGCATTTCGTCCCTTAGCTTACAACACCGCTCAAGTCGAAAATGGCGGTTTTTACATTTGAATGCCATTGGATGTAGCTGCGTAATACGCGTCGAACCATTGGTCACTTGATAGAGATTTCAGCCAATCAGAAGCCGTAATTTAAAAAATAGTGACAGCGCTCAAGTCGGTTGGCCTCGCAACACCGCACAAATCGTTAGTCTGTCAAACTTTGCGCGCGTAAGTTCTTGACGCTCCGTGATTATTCAATTTTTATGTGAATTTTATCGCTGAAAGGTCCATGCAAGAAGTTTTAATGGAAGATTAAGAGGTAAGCTATAGAATAAAGTAATGTTTATTGATTTACGCTTATTAATATAGAAACAAAATGTTAATAGAATATGTTCACTACTTACGCGGTGTTTACTAACAATTTTTTCTTAACTTAGGCGGTGTTTCAAAATGTATTTTATTTCTTTTAGGATACTCAATAATTAAAAATACACTATGGATGAAGAGGAAATTGATTCCTGGAGTAATCTGAGTTCAGGTGATGAATTGTTATGTGCCCAATTACATTTATTTTACAATTACAAGAATCAGGACTTATGTCAAAACATAAACGGCGTAAACTAAGTTGCAAAGAAGATAAAAAAAGAATTAAACTAGGTTAGTATTGAAGGTTTGTTTTGAGGTCCGCATTTATTTCTTGTTATTTACATTTTTAGTGCAATAATTCCTATTATTTGTTTTAGATTTGAAGCAAAAAGATAACACTAGTTCTTCTGATACCAAAGCATGCAATTCTCCTACTAAATACGAAATTATTGCAACACTAATAAATGATCAAAACTTCGGGGAGTCCATAAAAAGTATTTTAAGTAGCCAGGACAATGTAATCTCAATATTAGATCAAAACATGGACTTGGATATTGAAAACATTGACATTAACAATCTACAAGTTATAGAAAAAGTTGGTAATGATTTCATTGATCTGCAACAGGAACCACCCGAATTTGCTACGGTGGCCATCGAGTATCTTGAGTCTTCTGTATTGGATGTAGCCAATATCACGGTAGAAAATGAGAACGTTGTACAAGAACTAGAAAATGCTGTCCTTAATATAAATTCTGTTAAATCTTTCCCTACTTCAAACCAAGATATTCTCGTATCTACGAATACTCAAGACCCAGTTTCTGATATAGTCACAAACAATACTCAATGTACAGATAAAAATAATACAACCCAAAACAATATGCAGCAATCCAATGTCTCTGCTACTCCATCGTGTTCTTCAAAAGTGGTCATACTCAGTGATGTTCCCTATCACGGTGATTTGTTAAGTCATAAAAAACGACAGAACAAGGCGTCAAAAGACCCAAAGAAATATAAACGCAATATTAATAAAGAATTACGGATGAAAGGTGAAAATTATTTGGGATACAGAAGAGACAGAAAAGCAAAGATTAATGAAACATTTAAAGTGAAACAAGACGTATTTAAGCCTGCAAGATCCATGAAACCACCGTGCACTTCTGCGTTTTGCAAGAAATCTAAACTCAGGTCATGTGACAACATAAATGAAGAACAGCGGAAACATTTGTTTGAAAATTTCTGGCAGAATATGAACTGGGAGCAGCGAAGATCATTTATAACTTCACACGTTAACAAAATACCAAAGAAAATTACTAAAAATCCAGAATCATCCAAAAGAACTGATAGTCGAACTTACGTTTTGACGATTGATAACGTACGTCACCAAGTCTGCAAAAAAATGTTCTTGGCCACTCTTGGAATTAAAGATTGGTTTATCAGATATTGGTTGACAAAAACCGATTGTGCTATGCCTCCCGATTCATCTACTTCAACCAGTAATCGCAGAAATCCAGAGAAAATTGAAGACCACAAATATATTGAAAAGTTTTTAGCAGATCTTCCAAAGATGCCGTCGCATTACTGTCGTGCTAAAACATCACGAGAATATTTAGAACCAGTTTTCACGAACATGACACAGCTTTATAAGACATATAAAGAGAACTGTGAATTAGAGGGTAGAGAATGCCCTGGCCGTAAATTATTTGACAAAATATTTTTGAAACTCAATCTGAGCCTATTCCACCCAAAGAAAGATCAATGCGATGTTTGTTGCAGTCATAAAACTGGAAACATTACGGATGAAGAACACGCTGAACATGTTCTGAAGAAAGATCGAGCTAGGAAAGAGAAAGATACTGACAAAGGAATTGCACAGTCCGGAGCTTGTCACGTGTTCACACAGGATGTTGAATCGGTGAAATTGGCCCCGTATCTTCAAGCTAGTGCAGTTTACTATAAAACTAAATTATGCGTCCATAATTTTACACTATACAATATAGCAACTAAGGAAGTAATGTGTTATTGGTTCGATGAGTCAAATAGCACGCTTGAAGCCTCTGTGTTTGCTTCATGCTTAGTAGACCATTTAGAGAAGGTTTTGAGTCAGAAATTATTGCCTGTGATTTTATATTCCGATGGCTGTTGCGCTCAAAATCGCAATGCTACCTTAAGTAATGCTTTATTACGTTTAGCGATTGAAAAAAATATTGTGATTACTCAAAAGTATCTGGAAAAAGGCCATACTCACATGGAATGTGACTCGGTACACAGTGCAATAGAGTGCAAATTAAAAGGTAAAGAAATTTTCCTTCCACAACAATACATGGCAATAAGTAAAATTGCTAGGAGTGATCCTATGCCTTACGAAGCTCGTTATTTGGACTATAACTTTTTCACAGACTTTTCGAAAGAATTGATTTATAAATCTATACGTCCTGGTAAAAAAACAGGTGACCCAGTCGTCACAGATATACGTATGCTAGAATACAGACCAAATGGCACAATTTGGTACAAAGTTGATTTTGATAACGAGCTACAGCCGTTACTACATCGTCCCACGCCAATTAACAACATTAAACAAATAAATGGCCTGCAGAAATTGTACGCAGCTAGAATACCAATTACAAAGCGGAAGTATCAAGATTTGCAAGACCTAAAAAGTGTATTACCACCTAGTTGCCATTCTTTTTATGATGACCTTCCGCACAGCAATCGCTAAAGACTGAAACTTAGATTAGACTAGAGATTTCGAGTTATTCTTTATTATTTTTATAATTTTATTAATACTATTTATATCTTGTTTCTTTGGAGTTTATTAAAGACTAAAACTAATAATTCAAAATATTTACCTATAATAATAAAAAAATATAATTGCATTTTCGTACTAACTAGAAGTTCCTATGTTACCAAACAACTTTAAGTAATTTATATCAACAATGTGATTCTTAAGATTTAAGTTATAGATACCTAATGTTATAAAGATTTGTTAATTTTCTTGAAATATTTCCTAATAAAAGCTTTTCTTTGGAAATCATCTTTTATTTAATATCTTAATCCCTAACATTTCCGCAAACAACACCGCCTAAATCTAATAAAATATTAGTCAACACAGCTCAAGTCATAAAAAACAAGTAAAAATAAAGTAAATTGTCAAAATAAGTATAAATAATTATTTCTTAACCGCTAACTAGAGTATGTATTAAGTTATGACAGGAATAATCCCCAGATTTTTTAAAATAGACAGTTTTTTACGTCTCCTGTAAAGTTGGTAAAAATGACTTAGGCGGTGTTGTAAGCTAAGGGACGATTTGTAACTCCAATTCATTCATTGCTTTGGTGCTCGAACAAACAACACGTATTTTTAACTGCTCTGTACTTATCAGTGGTTCTCAACAAACTATTTTAAATTTAAATCATTAAATTTTTGGAACAATGTTCAAGTGCCCGATTTGTGTTTCCTTGTTTACTGATGGCGCTGAATGTGCCGCATGCAAAAAGAAGTTTGACTTTGTCTGTGCCGGTATTTCCGAAGGTAACTTCCGTAAGCTTGGTGATGAACGTCGCAAAACCTGGAAGTGTGCTCAATGTAAAAATCCGACAATACATAAAAGTGCTGTAACATTGGAAACACTTATGCAGGAGATTCAAACTATTAAGGCTCAGCTTACTGACATTCCCGCTATCAGGAGTGATATGGACGCAATGAGATCTGACATGAAGGATTTGAGACTCAGTTTAACCCAAGTGTCCAATGATATGTCAATGGTGACTACTACTGTCAGTAAATTACAAGACGATATGTTGGCCCTAGAAACAAGAATCTACAAAGTGGAAGAACTGTCAATGGACATCGGTACCTATCGTGATGCCCTCCTTAAAGCTACGGATGGTCAAAATGATCGTGAGCAATGGGCTAGGATTAACAATGTCGAAATTAAGGGTGTTCCCTATCAGAAGGATGAAAATCTCCTCAATGTAGTTAGCACTATTGGAAACCAAATCGATTTTCCGATCGATTCTAAACAAATTAATTTTGTATCTCGGGTCGCGACTAGAGGGTCTCAAACTTCCAAGTCCATAATAGTATGTTTCATAAGTAGATTGACTAAGGGTGAATTCATATCTGCGGCGAAAAATTATAAGTCACTATCTTCTAAGGACCTGGGCTTTCAGAATAATGAACGTGTCTTCATAAACGAACATTTGACGGCTTACAATAAATCGTTACTTTCAAAGTCTAAGGAAGCGGCTAAGGAGCGGGGGTTCCAGTATGTTTGGGTTCGTCAGGGGAAGATAAAGGCAAGGAAAGGACCAACATCCCCCATTATAGATATCCGTACAGACAAGGATTTAAAGAAGATTGTATAATTCTATATATCTGTTTAACGTATATTCTATTAATTGATATGTATCGTATAATTATTTTTATTTTTATATTAATATTATTTTTTAGTTTGAGAACCTTTGGTGGTTTATTGCCCCTTTTGTATGTCAGCCGTCCGAGCTCTTTGTATTGCGTCGGTTTTTATGAATGGATCTATTCAATTTGTCTGCTTGCTTGTGCCACTTGTTTACACTTTAATGAACTACCCACATTAATATTTTACCTAAAAATATTAATTACAATGCATTTTATTGCTGTTATTTACAGAATTAAACTGTATAAAACATTATTTTGTGTGAACGTACTCCTTTTACCTGTTCAACTAATTGTAAGCTACTTTTTGAAACGTACAAGCTATCTATTTGTTATTTTATTAATACGGAGATTAATTATTTCATATAATTTTCTATTTACTATACCTAATATTTATTTATACCTACTTTTGATAATTAAAAAACATATACTCTTTAATGAATAGTAAGCTTACGTTTTACTATCAAAATGTACAAGGGCTAAGAACTAAGTCTCATACTTTTCGCCGTAATTTGCTATTAAATATATTTGACGTGATATGTTTAACAGAGACATGGTTAATTGACGGCATTAAAGATGAAGAATTTTTTGATGACCGATACATTGTTTACCGTCGGGATCGTAACTACGCGGCGACGGGCCAGGCCTATGGTGGCGGGGTGCTGATTGCGGTCCGTCGTCAGCTGGCGGCCGCGGAAAGATGTGAGTGGCACTCTTCTGCGGAAGACCTGTGGGTCACGCTCTCACTGCGATGCTTCAAGCCTCGTGCTGAGTATAAATTGAACGTGTGTGTATTATACTTGTGTAATCAAGCTTTAGGATATTCTTTTGCTAATCAGCTTAGTAATTTTGGAAATAAGCTATTATCCATTATCAGTTCCTTACCATCAGACAAATATGTAGTGGTGGGTGATTTTAACTTACCTAATGTTACCTGGTCTGAATGTAGCGATCGCTCGCTGTCTCCCTCCAATATAGTGGGTCCATTCCAAACAGAGTTTTTTGACCTAATCCATACGTGCAACCTTAATCAATTTAATAACATTTACAATTGCAACAGTAGAATACTGGACTTATTATTTTCTAATAATGAAATACTAATAAATCCCTGTCCTGATCCTTTAGTGCCCGCCAATATGCACCATCCTGCACTTATTTTTGAATCGACACAAGTATTATATGACTGTCTCAAAGTTGCGCCCAAGTTGTCGTATTTTTATCACAAAGCCGACTATGATACTATTTCACAAAAACTAAATGATGTTGATTGGCATTTTCAGTTTGGGAATAAATCATTTGAAAATTCTGTAAATTACTTTTATAACCAATTGTATGATTTGCGTAATGAATATGTCCCGAATAAGAAATGCAATAATAATAATTTTCCTTGTTGGTACAGTAACGCTTTGAAAAAGATGCTTAAAGAGAAATATAAATATCATCGAAGGTTTAAGGTGTATGGGAATCGGTCTGATAAACGCTCTTTTGATCTGCTGAGAGAAAGAGCCAGAGAATTGGAAAAGCAACTATATAAGGACTATATTAAACGCGTTGAGAGTGGTATTGCAGACAACCCCAAAGTATTTTGGTCATTTATTAAACAAAGGAACAAGTCATCCTCTATACCTTCCACAATGCACTATGGCTCACAGTCTGCGTCCACAGGTATGGAAGTGTGCAATTTGTTTTCCAATTACTTTCACACTACTTTTTTGTCAGGCTCACAAGGTGGTGCCGATACCAACCCTTCTACTTTGGCTGCAATTAATCCAAATTTAATTGGCATTGGCAATATTAAAATATTAGCATCTGAAGTGTACAAACTACTAAATAAGATTGATATAAATAAATCAGCTGGTCCTGACGGGATCCCTCCGCTGTTTATTAGGTCTTGTGCCAAAAGTCTGACATTACCATTAACTTTGCTCTTTCGACGTTCTTTGGCTGAGGGTTCTGTTCCAGGAGTTTGGAAATCTGCTTTTGTGACGCCTATTCATAAACAAGGTCCTAAAAATATTGTCGCTAACTATAGACCAATCTCGAAACTCTGTCTTTTTGCTAAAATATTGGAGAGGTTGGTCTACACTCAAACATACTTTGCACTTAAGCATTCCTTTAGCGATTATCAACATGGCTTTCTCAAGGGCAGATCTACTGTCACAAATCTCTTGCTATCTAACGAATTCATAACTACTAGCATGGAGGGGGGTGGCCAGGTAGATATTATTTATACCGACTATAGCAAGGCATTTGACAGAATTGACCATCAAATCTTACTAAATAAATTAATGAGCGCTGGCATACATGGTAACCTGTTTCGATGGTTTAGTTCGTATGTTACCAATCGGTCCCAAGCTGTTGCTACATGTGGTTTTCTGTCGGACTGGTCACCTATTCCCTCGGGAGTCCCGCAAGGATCTCTACTGGGTCCGCTCCTCTTCATCCTCTTTATTCAAGATATTGATACCTGTTTTCATCATTCTATGATACTTCTATTTGCAGATGACATGAAAATCTTGAAATCTATCCATAGTTCTGCGGACTCCCAAGAGCTTCAGTCTGATCTCTTGCGCCTAGATAGGTACTGTGATGCGAATAAGTTGGATCTTAATGTTGGCAAGTGCAAGGTAATATCTTTCACTCGTAAACCAATACCTCTAATGTTTACTTATTATGTAAAGGGCTTACAGCTGTCTAGAACGAACGAGATTGGGGACCTCGGCATAATTCTCGATAGTAAGCTACTCTTCCAGTCTCATATCGATCACATAGTTGCTAAGGCATCTAAGGCGCTGGGATTTCTAATTAGACAGGGACGTACGTTTGAAAATGTCAAGACTCTAAAGATACTTTATTGCACACTTGTACGTAGCCACCTTGAATACGCATCTCAGGTGTGGAACCCAAAGTATAAAATTTACTCATCTCGTATTGAATCTATTCAAAGGCGATTCCTTCGATACATTTGTCGTAAGACTCGTCAGAACTACCTAAGTTACGAAGACAAATGTAAACGGCATCACCTTTTGCCTCTCTCCGAACGTCGCACTATCACAGACGTGTCATACCTGTTCTCGATAGTTACCTCCAGGATTGACTGCCCCAGTCTTCTTAATCTCTGTAAGCTGCAGGTTACGAAGTCGTCCAGAGAACGGAGATTATTTCTTGTCCCATTCTCCAAAACTAACTACCAACAGAATTCGTTCATAAGCAGGACATGCAGTTATGTTAATGATTATTGCAACGACTTGGATCCATTTATATTATCTCCGACAGCTACACGACGCATTCTTACAAAACGTTTCGCCAGTGGTTCTCATCAATAGTATTATATTTACATATATTGTAAATTTATTGTTTAGTTTATTTAATTTTCTATTTTATTGTTTTTATTAGGTATCTATGTATAATTGTTTTTAATTTTATTTTTTTTTAGTTTTTTTTTTTGTTCTATGTTATGTAGTTTATTGTTCTTAGTTTTAAGTTTAGGTTAATTTTACTTGTGTTGTTATTGCAGCGAGCACCACCTAATTATGTAATTTTACCTATCGGTGGCAACTTGTCAATAGCCATACCCTACCCATATGTACTCTATATATATTTTATGTATCTAGCTGTAAGTTGTCCTTAAACAATAAATAAAAAAAAAAAAAAAAAAAAAAATCGGCGCACAGACCATCCGCCGCGCGTGCGGAAGCTCCTCGCTCGACAGCTCCTGCTGCAGCGGTGGAGAAGGAGGTTGAGGAATGCCACGGCTGGAAGCAGGACTGTCGAGGCGATCCGCCCTGTACTCAAACGGTGGGCGGACAGGCGGCATGAATGAAAATGAAAATGAAAAGCAACGGGAATTCATTTTCGGAGCAGATGACAGCCTTTAGTGATAGACTGGGTGAAACTGTGCTTGCTTCTCCAATGGATAAATATATCCTACTAGGGGACTTTAATATTAGCAATATCAGTTGGGCTCCTGATGGCAGTACGGTAGGACTGTTGCCTTCAAATATAATTGGAAACCACCAGACAAACCTCTTTGACACGCTCGATACATGCAATTTTATTCAATTTAATAACATCAAAAATAATTATGGGCGTGTTTTAGATCTCGTTTTTTCTAACGATATAGTGAGTGTTGACCTCTGTACTGACGCATTGGTGGTTGAAGATCCTCACCACAAGGCCTTATTAATCGATGCCAAATTTGTAGAGGTGAAACTACTTAAAGAGGCCCCTAGATTAAAGTATTTTTACAACTCTGGAGATAATGAATCGATCTGTGCCGAACTGGACAAGGTGGATTGGCCTAATGAATTAAAAACAAGGGGTTTCTCAGATGCTCTGGAACTGTTTTATACGTCCCTATATTGTGCTCGTGATAAATATATTCCCTCGAAAAATATATTGCCTTCTAAATTTCCTCCTTGGTATAATACAGTTCTTAAAAAAATACTTAAGGAGAAGTTCAAATATTTTCGCAAGTACAAAATATATGGCAATCTTGCTGACCACCAATCCTTTGTACTATTGCGCGCCAGGTCTAAAGAACTTGAGAGGGAGCTTCATGCTGTCTACATAGCTAAGGTGGAGGCCTCAATTATGATTAACCCGCGCTTTTTCTGGTCCTTTATCAAGCAGAGAAGTAAATCAACGTCAATGCCTTCTACGATGACATATGGCGACTGCATTGCTTCATCAGGCGAGGAGATATGTAATCTATTCACTTCCTATTTTAATGCCAATTTTACGTGTAGGAAGGATGAAAGACCGGATTGCTCAGTGGAATCTCTTCCGACCGCTTCCAGCCTAGGGACGATTAATGTTGATCCTGATGATGTTTTTAAGTTACTTAATACTGTTGACACTAACAAGTCCGCAGGACCTGACCATATTTCACCTGTATTAATTAGAGGTTGCGCGAAAAGCCTTAAATACCCACTCGCCTACCTGTTCGACAGATCTCTAAATGAGGGAATTATGCCCGATATTTGGAAGACAGCATTTGTAACTCCAATTCATAAGAAGGGACCCAAGGACAAAATTGAAAACTACAGACCAATCTCTAAACTTTGTATATTTGCTAAAATATTGGAAAGAATCGTGTCCAAACTTATGCTGCTCTGAAACAGGTCTTTAGTGTTAATCAGCACGGATTTATTGATGGGAGATCAACAGTTTCCAATTTAATTATCTCCAACGATTATATCACGGCCCATATGGAAAGAGGGGGGCAAGTGGATGCTGTTTACACAGACTACAGCAAGGCGTTTGACAGAATAGATCATTCAATTCTGCTTAAAAAACTAGTTAAGGTCGGTATCCACGGATCCCTTTACAGATGGTTTTGCTCATATGTTGATAACAGATCTCAAGCTGTCGCCCTTGGTGGATATGTCTCTAATTGGTCGAATATTCCTTCAGGAGTCCCTCAGGGATCGCTTCTTGGTCCATTGCTTTTTACCATCTTTGTGCAAGATATTGAGTCATGTTTTGTGTCATCCAAAGTAATACTATTTGCTGATGACATGAAAATTCTAAAGCCAATTTCAGATAGTTCTGATGTTTCCTGCCTTCAAGCCGATCTTTTGCGCCTGGATGAGTACTGTGAACTTAATAATCTTGATCTAAATGTATTAAAATGTACCTGCATCTCATTCACTCGAAAAAAGACTCCGATTTTGGCTAAATACTACCTTAAAGGTACTGAGTTGTCTCGCTCGGATGAGGTCAGAGATCTGGGTGTTCTTCACGACTCCAAACTTCTGTTTCATAGCCACGTTGGTAACATCGTCATGAGAGCTTCAAAGTTATTGGGTTTCGTCATTCGCATTTCTTCTAACTTTAAAAATGTCAAAACATTAAAAATATTATACTGCGCTTTTGTTCGCAGCCTATTAGAGTACGCGTCGCAGGTATGGAACCCCAGGTACGAGGTGCACAGATCTAGAATTGAGGGAATACAAAAGCGTTTCGTAAGATATATTTGTTTTAGAACTCGACAGTTGAACCTATCATACAATCAGCGATGTATTAAGCACCATATTTTACCACTTCATGTACGCAGGGACATTTCAGACGTCACATACCTGATTAACATTCTGAATGGGCGGGTGGACTCCCCTGAACTTCTTAGTAGAATCGGTCTGAAGACTACCGGCCTAAGAACTAGAAGCACGTCTGTTTTGTATGTCTCTATGTGCTTTACCAACTACAGACAAAGTTCATTCTTTTGGAGGTCATGTAACTACTTTAATAGTAACTGTTCAGAGCTTGATTTATTTACCGTGAAGCCATCGATTGCTCGTAGCTACTTGACCAGATCTTTTTGTACTGACCATGTGCCTTAGCATTGTATGTGTATGCAGGCACTTTTTTTTTAAAAGACCTGTTTAGTTTGTGTAATGGTTTGTTTAATATATACATATATATATATATATTGAATAAGCTATTATGCATACAAATATATGTGTGTATATATATATTCAAATTAAAATTAAAATATATAATAAAAAAAAATAGTTTGTAGTCTATTTGTGGTAACTTTTAATTGACCTTTTATGTTTCCATTTTTTTTTGTCTTTATGTGTTTATTAGTCGTTAGTTATCCTGTAATAAATAAATAAATAAAATAAATAAATAAAACAATAAATAAAAAAAGAAAAAAAAAAAAAAAAAATAGGACCTTAACGGTCTTCCTCGGGAAGAAGATCGAGGCCAGCGTCGATTCCCTGAGAAGGGATCTGGGCGCTGTCCCGACGAGGCCTGTCCGCCCTCCTCTGGGTCGACAGAATGTTGGCCCGCCGCCTCCGGCGAGCGCGTCGGCTCCACTGCCGACAGAGAGGCTCCGAGACACCACTGGTCCGGAGACGTGGTCCGAGGTGGTGTCTCGGAACACGAGAAGAAAAAGGAAGCGGCAGGCGGCTCGGTCCGCGGCAGCTCCTTCGGCGCCAGCGGCTGCTCCAGCTCCGGCGCCTCCGAGAAAAGCCAGGGAGCGGCGCCCGCGCCCCCCCGGTACAACGGCGGTGATAATCACCATCACGCCGGAAGGTCTGGCCAAGGGCGCGACCTATAAGGCCGTCTTAGACCAGGCCAAAAGGGGTGTCGACCTTGCGGAGCTCGGCATCCCCTCTGTTAAATTCCGGCAGGCCGTCTCGGGGGGGCGGATGTTGGAGATCGCGGGGGCCTCCAGCGGTGGTAAGGCGGACGCCCTTGCCGAGAAGATTCGGGGAGTCTTCCCGCTGGACGGTTTCGTCCGTGTCACCAGGCCGATGAAGTGCGCGGAGTTCCGCGTCGTCGGCCTGGACGACTCGGTCGAGCCGCAGGAGGTGGCGGCGTCCGTCGCGGGTGCCGGGGAGTGCGCGGAAGCTGACGTGAAGGTCAGCCAGATCCGCGTCGCGGACTACGGGTCCTCCTCGGCACACGTGAGGTGTCCGGTGGCTGCTGCCAATCGGGTTGTTGCGGCGGGCCGCATCAAGGTGGGCTGGGTTTCGGCGAGGGTAGTGTCGATTGTGCCGAAACCCATGCGATGTTTTAGGTGTCGCATGGTGGGGCATGCTGCTGCCCGTTGTCCCTCCGGGGTGGACCGCACTGCGGACTGCTTCCGTTGCGGGCAGCCGGGGCATAAGAGGGCTCTGTGCGCCGCGGAGGGCAAGAAGGCGGAGCACGTTCTGGGGGCCCAAGGGTGCCCTCAGACCAAGAAAGTCAGGGGCATGGGGACGATCGCCACTCAGGCGGCCGTCGCCATGTCCGTGGATGCTCCGCTCGCGGCGGCAGCCCCACCGGCCCAACCGGCCCAGGCTGAGGAGGCGATGATAATAGTGCCACCAGTATAGGTTATCATCGCCTCCTCCAGTCGAACCTTAACCACTGCGCCAGTGCCCAGGATCTCTTGATCCAAAGCATGGCGCAGTGGTCGATCGAGCTGGCCGTGGCCGCCGAGCCCTATTTTGTCCCTCCCGGATCCACCGACTGGCTGGGGGACCTTGTGGGCTCGGTGGTCTTTATAAAGCGTCAGGTCGCGGACTCCCTGCCCCTCGTATCCAAAGCGAGGGGCCGAGGTTTCGTGGCGGCGTTGTGGGGGGAAACCCTTGTGGTAGGGGTGTATTTCTCTCCCAACAGAAGCCTCGCCGACTTTGAGGCGTTTCTCGACGAGATCGACCGAGTTATCGGTCGATTCTCGTCCGGAAACGTGCTCGTCTTGGGCGATCTCAACGCCAAATCAACGGCGTGGGGATCCCCCAGGACCACCCCTCGCGGCGAGGCTCTAGAGGAATGGACGGCGATGGCCGGTCTGGGTGTACTGAACCGCGGATCGGTCAACACATGTGTGCGACAGCGGGGCGGGTCAATTGTGGATGTGACGTTCGCGTCCCCGTCTGTCGCACGCTGGACTCGCGGCTGGAGGGTTCTGGACGAGGTGGAGACGTTGTCGGATCATCGCTACATCAGATTCGACGTCTCCACCTCGCCGACAGCCTCAAGTCCTCGCCGTCCTGGAGGGCACACCCCTGCCTTTCCCCGATGGGCTTTAAAGCGTCTCGACAGAGACCTGCTGGTGGAAGCCTCGATCGTGCGGTCGTGGGTGGCCGGTGGCGAGCCACAAGACGTCGAGGAAGGAGCCGAATGGTTTAGGGACGCCATGACGCAAGTGTGCGACGCGTCGATGCCGCGAGTTCGGCTCCGACCTCCGAAGAGGCAAGTGTACTGGTGGAACGACGAGATCGCCGCGCAGCGAGTGCTGTGTGCCGCGGCTCGTCGTCGGTTCACCAGACACCGATGGCGTCGCCATCGCGACCCCACGATCGAGGCTCAGCTGTACGACTCCTACAGAGAGCTCAGGAAGGAGCTGCAGCTGACCATCAGTAAGGCCAAGACTCAGGCCCGAGACGAACTGCTGGCGACTCTGGACAGCGACCCATGGGGCCGCCCGTACCGTTCGGTGCGTGGCAGGCTCCGCGCATGGGCGCCTCCTCTTACCCAGAGTCTCCAGCCGCAACTACTGGACAGCGTCGTGTCCGCCCTCTTCCCTGTGGAGGGAGCGGATCACGCGCCCCCGTTCATGGCTCGAGCGGGGGAAGTTGTCCGGGTTGCGGTGCCGGAAGTGACTCCTGCGGAGTTCGTCTCCGCCGTCGCTAAGCTCAGGCGCAACACTGCACCTGGGCCTGACGGTATACCTGGCAGGGCCTGGGTATTGGCCTTAGAAGCCCTCGGGGACCGGCTCGGGAGACTGTATCAACAGTGTCTCGAGTCGGGAAGGTTTCCCCTCCAGTGGAAAGTGGGCAGACTCGTGCTCCTGCAGAAGGCAGGGCGCCCCGCAGACTCTCCCTCTGCGTATCGCCCCATCGTGCTGCTCGACGAGATCGGCAAGTTATTCGAAAGAATAATTGCTCGCCGACTCGTCGAGCACATGACGTCGGTGGGACCCGCCTTGAGTGAAATGCAGTTCGGATTCCGGGCGGGCCGGTCGACCATCGACGCTATTGGTCGAGTAAAGGCCCTCTCGGAAGAGACGGTTGCCCGGGGCGGAGTCGCGGTGGCGGTATCGCTTGATATAGGCGGTATATATGCTACTGTCGGGGCATGGTTGCTTCGGCAGATATTTGTGTCGCATCGGACGAGAGCCGACCACCACATGCCTAGCATGCAGAGAAAACGTCGAGGACACTGCGCAACATGTCCTAGAGCATTGCTCCGCGATGAGCATGCTCCGCAGTGTCCTCGTCAATCAGGTGGGACGCGATCTCTCGCTACCATCGGTAGTCAAATCGATGGTAGCGAGCGAAGCGTCTTGGGACGCTGTGGCCTCCTTTTGTGAGCACGCCATGCTCCAGAAGGAGGCGGCGGAACAGGAGCGGGAAGAAGATCCGAACGCCCCTCCCTTCCGCCCGAGGAGAAGACAGCGCAGGAGGCGGCAATACGCTGCCCTCCTGACCACCTGAGGGGCCCGAGCGGTGTCACGGGGGGTGACTCGCTCTCTCTCTCCCTCCTCGCCATGAAGGCGCCCGCACACTAGCGGGCGACGCCGGCGGGCGGTGGTCGTTTGCATATTGCTCCCCGCCGTCCGCCACCAACACAAGGCGTCTCGAGGAACACCATCAGGTTTTAGTCAGTGCGAGCCCGACATAACCTCCTCCCTGTCCCCCGACTCGGGGGGGGTATCCGGTAGGGATTTCCTGATGTAAAAAAAAAAAAAAAAAAGGTTAGGTTAGGTTAGGTTTTTTTTTTTTTTTTGTTGTCCTCTGACGTAAAATTTGGTCAGAGACTATTGGCGCTTCTTTAATATCTTTTTATCATAATATTTTTTTTATATATAATAATAGGTACCTATACGATGGCTAAACTTTATAATTTATCTTAAGTAAAATATGCCCTTTTTTTCTTTTTTTTTTTACATCAGGAAATCCCTACCGGATACCCCCCCCGAGTCGGGGGACAGGGGGGAGGTTATGTCGGGCTCGCACCGACTAAAACCTGATGGTGTTCCGCTTGACGCCTCGTGTTGGTGGCGGACGGTGGGTAAGCAGTGTACAAACGACCACCGCCCGCCGGCGTCGCCCGCTAGTGTGCGGGCGCCTTCTTGGCGAGGAGGGAGTAGAGCTGGTCTCCTCCCTCGCCTTCGGAGAGGCGCGCGGGAACACGCGCGCGCCGTCTCGGGGGCCCTATTGTGAGCGATGCCGCCCCCGCGACATCACTCAGGCCCCTCAGGTGGGTAGGAGGGCGGCATATTGCCGCCTCCTGCGCTGCCTTCTTCTTCGGCGGAAAGCGGGAGCGTTCGGATCGTCTTCACGCTCCCGCTCCGCGGCCTCCTTCTGGAGCATAGCGCTCTTACAGAAGGAGGCGACAGCCTTCCAAGACGCTTCGCTCGCTACCATCGATTTGACTACCGATGGTAGCGAGAGATCGGGTCCCACCTGATCGACGAGGACACTGCGGAGCACGCTCAACCCGGAGCAGTGCTCTAAGGTGTGTTGCGCAGTGTCCTCGACGTTGTCCTCACACTCCAGACACGTCGTCGTCGGCTCTCGTCCGATGCGACACAGATATCTGCCGAAGCAGCCATGCCCCGACAGTACCTGCGTCACCCGGTACGAGAGCGACCCATGCCGCCTGTCCGCCCACCGTTTGAGTACAGGGCGGATCGCCTCGACAGTCCTGCTTCCAGCCGTGGCATTCCTCAACCTCCTTCTCCACCGCTGCAGCAGGAGCTGTCGAGCGAGGAGCTTCCGCACGCGCGGCGGATGGTCTGTGCGCCGATGGTAGGCGTCAGCCCAGACCACCGCCTCTAGGTCCCACGGAGGGGACGCCGCCAACAGGCAAGCCGCATCATGGGAGATGGTGCGATATCCTCTTATTACCCTGACGGCCATAATCCGCTGCGGTCTACGCAACAACGCAGCACCATGGCGCGCCAGGGCACCAGCCCAGATCGGGGCCCCGTAAAGGGCCATGGACTTCACCACTCCCAGATACAGCCTGCGGCATCCCACGTCCGGTCCGCGAACGTTGGGCAGCAACCGCCCGAGGGCGGAAGCCGCGCCGACCAATTTGGGGACCAACTGCGCGAAGTGCGCGCGGAAACTCCAGCGGCCATCGAGGACGAGTCCCAGATATTTCATCGTGGACCCGACCTCGATGCGGGTGTCGCCAACGGTGATGCCGGCACCTGAAGGCGGCGCGCGCCGGGGACCGTGAAAACACAGGTCCTCCGACTTGTGCAGCGCGACCTTCAGGCCCAGCAACCGTATGCGACCGACGACTATGGAAGTGCCTGCCGCCGCAAGCAGGGCAGACTCGCTGTACTCCTCCGCCCGGGCCAAGATCAGCGTGTCGTCTGCATAGCAGGTCACGCTGACGCCCGGGAGGAGTGCGCCCCGCAGGACCCAATCGTACCCGATGTTCCACAGGAGTGGACCGAGGACCGATCCCTGCGGAACACCGCGTTTCATCTCCCTCCGAATGATGCGACCGCATCGCCCCTCGTAGACGATAAATCTGTCGCTCAGGTAGGACCCGATCACCTCTTGTAGGTAGAGAGGCACTCCATGGTAGCGGAGTGCCTCTCTGATGCAGCCCCAGGGCAAGGAGTTGAAGGCGTTGGCGATATCGAGCGATACCGCCACCGCCACCCCGCCCCGGGCGACCGTCTCTTCCGAGAGGGCCTTGATTCGACCGATAGCGTCGATGGTCGACCGGCCCGCCCGGAAACCAAACTGCACCTCGTTTAAATCGGGTCCCACCGACGTCATGTGCTCGACGAGTCGACGAGCGATTATTCTCTCGAACAGCTTTTCGTTGTCTATGTTGTTTTTTCTCAGCTCGCCCTCAGTTGCCAATGCTTTAATCTTGCTTTCTAAATCCGTATACTTGTGTAGCAATTCCCTTTGTTGAGACTGGAATGATCTTTCACGTAGTAATGCTGCTTCCAGTTGTTCCCGTAACTGACGCACCTCTTCGTCTCTAAGTCCAAGCTCCTTTAATTGAGTTACAGCCTCGATCTCTCTGATTTTGGAGGTCATTACTTGTTCGTCTTTTTGTGAATCAGCTGATCGACCTTCCAAGGCGCGGAGAATTTTCTTAGGAGTTGCCACAAAGAAGTTATCTGAACCAGCACTGCCTTGGGAATTTGAAGGGCCAGGTTTTGTCTTAATTATGTGCTCCTGTAAATATTTAGTCCACGTTTCGGCTAGTTCGGCCACATTTTGACGCAATTCCTTTAGTGATAAATTCTCTTCAGCCTCTCGGAGCTTAATCGCAATTAATTCGTCCTGTAAATGAGCGACATTATTATCGACCCTTTGTCGTCTGAGGGTTTTGTTTTCGTTTTCCAATTTGGCGATTCGATCGTTTAGTTCCCGTTCAACCGCTTCTCTCTCGGCCGCTTGCAATCTCGCCCGAACGAGTTCGCGTTGAAGACATTGAGGCAAATCGCCAATCTCAGACATTTTGTTATCTCCACTTCCCAACGATGAATTGCGAGAATTATTCTGCTCATGTAATGAGAGTTCCAAAGACCGGAGTTCATCTTCAGCTTCTACAAGTTTCTTTTGTGCATCTATATAGGCCTTTCTGGAAGCTTCTAGTTCTGTCGCCAATACAAAAGACTCCTCGGCTCCTTCAGCCCGATCCACCTGGCCTTGCACAAGTCTTTCGGCCAAACTAGCACTCTCTTTCTCGAGTAACTCCACTTGTTGCTTCAAAATAAGATTCTCTTGGCGAAGGCACCGCAACACTGCAATATTAGCCTGTTCCTTCGATTTAATAGAAACATATTCCTTTTCTAGACGTTTCATCTTTTTCGTATTAACTTTTATGTTATAGGCCAAATTCATAAATCCGTTAGGGTCGGCTTCCGCTTTCGCTGGCAGTTCTTTTTGAATGTACTAAAATAACATGTAAATAATTATTTGTTCATTTTTTTTTTTTTTTGGTACTCTTCTCCCGATGGATGATGAATGAGGTGATAGGGAAGGCAAAGGGTCTAGCATATACAGCCAAGTCTGACGTAATATATCTTTCTTTTTCATGAGTTAATGAAGTCATCATCAAATTCCAGATGCTGCAGAATTTGATGCTTTTCTTGGAGTCACTTTTGGCGGAACCATCCACTGCTCAAACACGTCGGGTATAATATGGGAGTTGACAGCGCGGGAAAACCGCAAAAAATAAACTGCAACTTGTGCCCCACATTTAAAGTCCAATTTATCGTTTTCCATAATTATTCACATTGTAGCACATTATTAAACAAAACAACACCACTTTTGACCAATAATATCCACAGCAAATTAATTTACAAAACAAAAACTTGCACTTGACATGTCCACTCAAAATGGCGCGAAGAACTCTAATTATTTCGCCGCTGCTATTTCTCCGGAAAAACGCATATAGAACGTAAGATAAAAAAAAAAGATAAATTATATAAGCTTAGCCACAATAGTACGAGTACCTATAAATACTAATAAATAAATAAATATTTGATAAAAAGATATAACAAACGCGACAATAGTCTCTGACTAAACTATACGTCAGAGGACAAAAAAAAGAAAAAAAAAAAAAAAAAAAAAATCTAACCTAACCTAACCTAACCTAACCCAAACCTAACCTAACCCAAACCTAACCTTAACCGAACCCAAACCTAACCTAACCTAACCCAACCCAAACTTAACCCAACCCAAACCTAACCTAATGCAAACAAATCAAGCCACAATCTTTCGCTATCAATTTGAGAGACTACTTGTATATACATAGGTATGTGTCATTGGTAGGTATATCGTTTGGCAGAGTCAAATTGATGACGTGAGAATGATTTAATTTTGGCTTAACATTTTGGTATTGTCTAATACAGATATTGCGGTATTATATTTTTCACAATGAGCTATGTCATCATATACATACACACATCAAAAAAGTCTAGGGATCAAGCATGTTTATGCGGATTTCTTGTGATTGAGATGTGGCTTTGTAATAAATTTATGATTTTATAAATTTATATGGATCCTTTTTGGTGCATTTCATAATTTAAAACAGGAACTGTCAATCAAATTCGAGTAAAAGATGAAAATCAGCTGTCAATATTTTCCCTATAAAAACATAAGACGCATTGAAGACATTATTAGTGCTACTGTTTCCCTACTACTGATTAAAACCAACGTTATTATGGAGCGGCGACGTCATTTAAGCAGGGAAGAAATGATCAGAGCCGTGGGAATGATAGAAGCTGGTTCCCGGCAACGTACTGTGGCTTTAGCTCTGAATACAAGTCAGAGTGTTATCAGTCGACTTTGGACACGTTACCGAACCACTGGTACCGTGGCTGAGCGCCATGGAGGACGGTATCGCTGCACCACACGGAGACAAGACCGATACATTCAAATCACAGCTCGAAGAACTCCAACAATAACCGCCATGATGTTAGCCGTGAGCCTTCATCGCTCTTCAGGGAACTTAATTAGCGACCAAACAGTCAGAAACCGCTTGCATGAAGTGAACCTTCATTCCCGAAGACCGCTACGGGTACCACCTATAGCAATGCACAATCGTAGGACTCGATATCAATGGGCTCTTGAACACAGAAATTGGACAGAAGAACAATGGCGTTTCGTGTGCTTTTCTGATGAGTCTCGTTTTGGTATGAGGCCGGATACAAGACGTATACGACACTGGAGAACCCCTGGACGCCAACAGCGATTAAAATCCTGCCAGGAAGTCCATCCTTATAGTGGTGGAACCATCATGGTATGGGCGGGTATTTCGATCGGCGGAAGAACTGAGTTGATTTGGATCAGAGGCAACCTCAACGCTCAAATTTATGCTGAGACGGTTGTATCAGACGTCATCGTTCCTCTACAAGTGCATATCGGTCCCTTATTTCAGTTAATGCATGATAATGCACGACCGCACACCGCAAGAGTTGTAAGACAGACTCTCGCCGCAGCTAACATCAATGTCCTGCACTGGCCTGCTCAGTCGCCAGACTTGAACCCGATTGAGCATGCATGGGATATTCTTCAGAGAAGAGCTCTGCCGAATATGGAGGGTATCCAGTCGCAAGAAGACCTTTTTTTGTTGTTGCAACGAACATGGGCGGCCATTCCACAGCGTGATTTGGATGAACTCATTTTGAGTATGCCAAACCGATGTTCTTGTGTTGTTAGTGTTCGCGGTAGAAACACGGATTATTAATTGTTTAAGTTACCCAATAAAATTAAAAAAAAAACTGTTAAACTGAACTGTGTCTTTTTTTCGAACTTTAATGTTAGTGGTTCAAATGTCAAAAATCCCTTTATTAGGAAAATGGCAATTTTTTTTACTAATGCAAAGGTGACTTGGTTTATCGTTACTGTAGACAAACGAAAACATTTTATTTGATCAATCCTTAAAGAAAATTTTAATGAATATCAATCAGGAGAAAAGTTATTGCAAAAATATATGTTGATCCCTAGACACTTTTGATGTGTGTACATCATTACCTAACTAACAGTTCTAGTTTTGTTACTTCTGTTGATTTGAGAAATTTGTACAATATCTATATAAATTTACGTTAATAATTTGAAATGAGAGAGAACCTTAATATAATTTTACATACATACATATCTTCACGCCAGATCCCTTGCGGGGTAGGCAGAGACAATAGAGCGCCATTTGACACGATCACGACATACTTCTTTCGCTTCGTCGACATTCATTAACCTCTTCATACATGCCCTTTGGTTACGAAGACTTTTTAATGCACCTTCAGTCAGTGTTTTATTTATTTGATCGTGATATGTGAGTCTCGGTCTGCCAGGGCCTCTTTTACCTACAACTTTCGCATTATATATCTGGTTCGTCAATCTTTCATCGCTCATCCTTTCAACATGCCCGAACCATCGTAGCATGCCTTTCCTTATTTTTGTCCCTATGCTTTCCTTCATACCAACCCTTTTCCGTATTTCGACGTTACGTATGCGGTCCGCCAAAGTGACGCCACATATCCGCCGCAACGACCGCATTTCTACTGCATTAACCCTACTCTCATGCGTATTCTGACGTATCCACGTCTCGCTTCCATACATCAGTGTTGGTACCAACATGGCATTGTGTATGGCGAGCCGAGCTTTGTCACTGACATTTCGACTGCCGATCAGTGACCCCAGGGCACCGTTAACACTATTTCCCGCGTTCACTCTTCTTTCAACGTCCCTATCGTACTTCCCATCCGCAGTGAAAACACTGCCCAGATATATAATTTCATTTACTTGTTCTAGAGTTTCATCATCAATCTTTATCGTCACGGTTGTCATCCTTCTTCTTTCAAACACTAGTACCTTGGTTTTTCTCGCATTCAAACGGAGTCCTTTTTCTGCACATCCCTCCTTCATTCTTGTGACTAGTGATTGCAGTTGTTGTTTGGACGATGCCATAAGAACAGCATCATCTGCATAAAGCAGGCAGTTCACCACTAGATCACTCATCTTTATCCCACAGTCACTCTCTCTCACTCTTTTTAGGCATTTGTCGAGATATAGAGTAAATAATCTAGGAGAAAGCACACAACCCTGTTTGACGCCCATTTGGGATTCAAAGCAAGGCGACATACCTCCCTCCACCCGCACACAAGCTTTGCAGCCCTTGTACAGGGACTGTATAGCTTGTAGCAGTTTGTCATTCACTCCATACTCCGGCAATATGTCCCAAAGCTTCTTTCTTACAACTCTATCAAAAGCCTTTTCCAAATCCACAAAAGCACAGAAAACCTTCTGGTTTAAGGCCAAAAACTTCTCTGTGATATTGCGGAGCGAAAAGACTTGGTCAGTGCATCCTCTTCCAGGTCTAAAGCCTCCTTGTGCCTCCCATAAAAGACCTTCAGTCTTCTCTTGCAAGCGTTTCGTGAGAATCTTGCCATACATCTTGCTCGCCAAACTGATCAAACTAATGGCTCGGTAGTTGGCACAGTCCAATCTAGATCCCTTACCTTTGTATAAAGGAACGATGACTGATTGTCGCCAGTCCTCCGGTACTCTTCCCTCCTGCCAGCAAAGGTTGCACAGTAGGTGGAAAGCGTTCCAGACCGGTATACCTCCGTATTTGATCATTTCAGCGAGCACTCCATCTTTTCCCGCTGCTTTGCCACACTTCAGGCTTCTAATTGCCGATTGCAATTCTTGCACACTTATTTCCTCCTTAAAAGTGGACGTTATAGTTGTGGATAGCTCTGGAGGTAAAGTACCCGTCGTGACGTCGTTAGGAGTACCACTAGCATACATCTCGCTAAAATATTCATTCCATCGCTGCAACACCTCATTTGTGTTTGCAAGAATGTTACCGCTTTTTGATTTCACTCTGTTCATTCGATAAGATGACAAGCAACCTTTGGCCTTCCGAACTTCCCTCCAGAAAAGTTTGGAGTTCTCCTTAAAGTTGCTCGTCATCCTATTTTCACCTATTTCCTTACATCTTTCACGCTTCTCCTTAACCAAAGATTTAGTCTCATTCTTGCAGCGATGGTACAACTCTTTTTTTCTCTTTTTATACTTTCATTCATATTCAGCGAAGCAACGTAATCTATCCAAGCTTTCTTCTTTCTTACCGAATCTTTGACCTCTTGATCCCACCACGCGTCACCCTTGGTTGCTCGCTTTTTTGCTACTCCACATACTTCTCTTGCCGATTCTACCATACCATTTTTTAGGTACTTCCAACACTCTTCTACATCTTTGCTGACATCTTTCAAGTTGATAAGTTTATCTTTGACGCATTTCATATAATCCTCTTTCACACTATCATCTTGTAACTTTTCACTCTTTATTCTCTCTACTGCTGACAGATTGCCACCTGATCGCCAGTGGCGCCATTTTGTGAACAGGCCACTAATCCTAGTGATTACTAGGTAGTGGTCTGTTCCCAATTCTGGCCCACGATACGCCCTGGTATCCAGAGTCTGTGTTCGCAGTCTTTCATCAACTATTATTAAATCAATCATACTCTTTTCACTATTCATCGTTCTTGTATACATGTGAATATCTTTGTGAGCAAACATTGTGTTGGACACAAAAATATTCTTTTCTAAACACACGTCAAGAATAAGCTTACCTGCATCATTTACTCTCCTATCTCCAAAATCACCTAGGACCGTTTCGTAATCTGCACGACGTGTCCCCACCCATCCATCCATCCATAATTTTACACTTGTGTTTTATCAAACTTACTCGCATAATTGTACAAGCAATGACGAAAGTATTTAATATTATGACATGTTAGTGATATGTATGCCTACCCACCATTGGTTTACTAAAAAATAAATCAGTCCGCTATGAACCGTTGTTTCATTCATACATAACACTGGCGACGAGGATTTCGGTTATCAATTTTGCGTGCAATAAAGTTTTTAAAAATGCCGATTGGCAAAATTGAAGCATTCGAGATAGGGGAGCATAGTTGGGACGCATACATTTGTCGCATTAAGCAATACATCGTGCTAAATAATATCGAACAAAAACTGCATGTGGCCGTGTTGGTCACTCACGTAGGAGCGAAGTGCTACGAATTGATGTGCGACCTGTGCGCGCCCACACCGCCGGAAGAAAAAACTTTTGAGCAACTAGTGAAGATCGTTAAAGAACATTTGGAGCCACAACGGTCGGAAATCGCGGAACGGCATATATTTCGTCAAAGAAAGCAACAACTGGGGGAGTCTGTCAGCGATTACTTGCAAGGTCTAAAGCGACTGGCCAAGACTTGCGAGTTTAAATTGACGCTGGAGGAGAACCTCAGGGATCAATTTGTCTCGGGCCTGCGCGGCGAGGAGATGAGGTCCAGGCTGTTTGCCGAAAAGAATATCGGGTATCGGCGCGCGGTGGAGCTGGCGCTGGCGCTAGAGGCGGCGGAGCGGCACGCAGCTCGGGGCAGCTCGGCAGCGGCCGGGAGCAGCGCGGGCGCGGCCGGGAGCGCGGAGGACGGGCTGCTACGGTTCGGTGCGGCGACGGCGCGGGGACAGCGAGGCGGGTCGGCCCCACGTTCCCCCGGCGCGTCGCCGTGCTACAGGTGCGGCAGGGAAAACCACGGACCGAATAGGTGTCGGTTTAAGAACTATACGTGTGACAAGTGCGGTGAAAAAGGTCATTTGAAAGTGAAGTGTAATAAAAAAGGTAAAAGTGAAAGTGATAATGCGGGACGAAAGTCATTAAAAGGACAGTTTTTTTTAAACAATACAGATGATGAGGACGATAGTGACTATAAATTTTACAACATGATAAGTAGTGAAGGGGACGGCCCTTATTATATTAAACTTAAGATAAATAATATTAATGTTAAATTCGAGATGGACACCGGCAGTAAAATTTCCGCAGTGTCAAAAAAGTATTACGATCAGTATTTGGCTGACGTGTCTATCTCGAATGAAACACTTAAATTAAGGTCGTATACGGGAGAAGTCATACAACCCTTAGGGTTTATCAATGTGACAGTAAAATGCGGTGTCAAATCGGCCAAATTAAAATTATATGTAATCGAGAACGGTGGTCCGCCTCTAATGGGTCGTAATTGGATTAACCAGTTAGATTTACCCGTTTTAAACTGTTTTAATCTAGCCGATTTGGACCCTGGGGATGACTTGGTGGCTCAGACATTGCGTGAGGAGTTTCCCAAGGTATTCGCGGAGGGGCTAGGTACGTTTAAATCGCAAATTAGATTACAGTTAGTGGAGGGCGCCAGTCCAGTGTTCGTGAAGGCTCGTGCGCTGCCGCTGGCATTGCGAGAGCGCGTCGAGGCGGAGCTGGCGCGCCTGCAGAGAGAACACGTCATCGAAAAAGTAGAAAGGTCAGACTTCGGAACCCCAATAGTACCGATTGTAAAACGGGATGGAACTATACGTATATGTGGCGACTATAAAATTACGATTAATCCCTTATTAAAAGAGTTCCACTACCCCTTACCGCGAATAGATGAGTTGTTTGCAATTTTAGGAGGGGGGGAACATTACACTAAATTAGACTTATCCCACGCTTATCAACAGTGTGTCTTGGAGAAGGAGTCGCGCCCTATGACCGCTATTACTACTCATGTGGGCACTTTTATATACAAGAGGGTGCCATTTGGTATAAAATGTATTCCGGAAAATTTCCAAAAAATTATGGAAGAGACATTAAAAGGTTTATCTGCTACAGTAGTTTTTTTGGATGATATTTGTGTTACAGGAAAAAATAAAATAGATCATTTAAATAATTTGAGAGCCGTATTAAGCAGATTGAAGGAGGCAGGATTAAAAATAAATTGGGCTAAATGTGCATTTTTTAAGACGAGTATAAGCTATTTAGGGTATCGCATAGATAGACGGGGTTTACATACAGATGAAACTAAAATTTTAGCAATTAAATATGCGCCTACACCTACGGATATTACACAGTTAAAAGCATTTATGGGCTTAGTAAATTTTTATGCCAAGTTTTGTTGTAATATGAGTGACATTTTAAAACCGTTATATAATCTATTAAAAAAAAATACTAAATGGCGGTGGACAGATGAATGTGAGGCGACGTTCAATAAAATTAAAAATGTAATGTGTAACACACCAGTATTAGCACATTTTGATAGTAATTTACCATTAATATTATCAGTAGATAGCAGCGCGTATGGTTTGGGCGCCGTGCTCTCGCACCGATATGAGGACGGCAGTGAGCGGCCCGTGTGTTGCGCCTCGCGTACACTCAACGCGGCAGAACTTAATTACTCGCAACTGGATAAAGAGGCGCTTGCTATTGTTTTTGGGGTTACGAAACACCATCATTACGTCTACGGTAGACGGTTCATATTACGGAGCGACCATCGGGCTTTAAGTTATATTTTGGGCAAAAACAAAGGTTTGCCACAGACGGCCGCCAGTAGAATTCAAAGATATGCAGTACGTTTGGCGGGTTATGATTTTGACATAGAATTTGTCCCATCTGCTCGCAATTGCGAGGCAGATGCTTTGTCACGCTTACCCGTGCCGGTCAGTGGCAAAATTTACAAAGACAACAGCGATTTTAGCTATTTACATTATGTACAAGAAAATTTTCCAGTTAGTTTTAAAGACGTAAAAATGGAAACTAGAAAGGATGTCGTATTGAGCAAAATCATGGGTTTTGCTATGTTTGGTTGGCCGCCGTCTAGCAGCTTAATTGAAGAAAAACCATATTTTGTCCGAAAAGAAAATATTCACGTAGATCACGGGTGTTTGGTGTGGGGCTATCGCATCGTGATACCGAGCGTATTACAAAAAGTCATTTTGAAAGAGATACACGATGGGCATCCCGGCATCGTCAAAATGAAACAAATAGCTCGCAACTATGTGTGGTGGAGCGGTATTGATAGCGACATCGAGCGTATGTGTCGAGCGTGCACAGCGTGCTGCGCTGAGCGGGCGCAGCCGCCGCCCGCGCCACTCCAGTCCTGGGAGTGGCCGGCGGAACCATGGGCACGGCTTCACGTCGATTTTCTCGGTCCGTTTAAAAATAAACATTATTTAGTAATGATCGATTCGCACTCGAAATGGATTGAGGCACAACCGCTTACTAATATAACAGCTAACACGGTTATTTCACATTTTCGAAAGATATTCGCACGTTTTGGGTTACCTAAACAAATAGTGAGCGATAACGGACCCCCATTCACCTCTTCGGAGTATACGAGCTATTTAAAGTGTAATGGAATAAGGCAAATTCTAGTCGCTCCGTATCATCCTGCTAGTAATGGGGCGGCAGAGAATGCCGTGAGGAGTATTAAACGGGTTTTAAAAAAGGCAACTATAGAACGCGTCGATATGGAGACGGCGTTGAGTCAATTTTTATTCTCGTACAGAAACACCGAACATAGTACTACACGGGTTTCCCCTGCCGTAGCGTTGTTGGGGCACAGGCTGCGGGGACGCCTAGATCTTATACGTCCCGACACGTCCGAGATGGTGAGAGCGGCCCAACATGACCAGCGGGAGCGGCGCGGAGGCCGATATAGGGAGGCCGAGCCGGGCGAACGAGTATTGGTGCGCGACTATTCTAAATACAATAACAAATGGGAGCCCGGTGTAATCGTACAGCGAACCGGACCGGTATCCTATAAAGTACAAACGGATAACGATCGCGTCGTGAGAAGACACATAGACCAAATACATCTCAATTCGAAACGCAAGTCGCGACATTCACTTCCATCTTTAAACGAGACGTCGGACAGCGAAGAACATTTTGAGGAACAGGAGAATGTGGAAAAATTTTCCACGCCGGTCAATCAGTCTAATAAGTCGAATTTGTACGATTCGTGTGAGGAAGAGGTGATTGAGTTAGGGTCTTCATTTGCCTCGACTCCAGGTGGTGACTCATCGCATGATCGATCTGAGTTACGGTCCCCGTCACCAAGTAAGGTTACACTACGACGTCACTAATATGTACAGTAATAGTTTGGCGACGTAATTACGTCTGTATAAACATGGTCTGTATTAGATTTGTGTTTATTTGTTTAGTTAATAAGATGTAAGACTAGTGGCGAAGAAATGTTTTTATAAAAGCATTATAATGTTCATTGAGAATACATGTTGTATAGGAGTTGTTTAAAAAATTAGCTTAGTAAGTTTAAATATAATGTAATTAGAGGGGACGGTGATATGTATGCCTACCCACCATTGGTTTACTAAAAAATAAATCAGTCCGCTATGAACCGTTGTTTCATTCATACATAACAGTTAGAAGGTCATTGCAGTAGTGGCACGTGTCCGGACGGTGCGGACTGTGCGGACTGTGCTGGGACCGAGGTCGAACACGTTCAATGTATTGTTCTTAAATTAGCAGAGGTTTGTGTTTTGTCGGCTTTCGGGTTGCAGCAGACATGTTGCTATCTTAATTATACCAGCAGCCCTATTCTGTTCTTAAGCGCAAACGATATATAATGGAATCCCTTAACTATATATATATATCACGCTATTAAAGTTGATATTTGCACGGCCGCTGTCAAGGTCAAGCGAGCAGGTCATAGAGTCCACCCTCCAGCAGAGTTGAGACCCGAGTAGATCGAAACGTCTTCACCCCGTAAGGTGCGTTACTTCTTGAAAAGTGCTATATTACTGGCGCCGACATGACAAAGTACTTGGTGTTATTCGTGAATCGTTCTAATGGAAAAGCCAGAAAGGGACAGAAATAAATATAGTTTTTACCACATTTGTAAAGGAAGGGCATAGTAAGAAAACTAAATGCGGCGAATCAGATTGTTACATATGAACTAGCTGTATTAGCTAACCTATAGGCCACATTGGAGTGGCGTGTTGTATAGGAGCACGTGTTAGACAAAAACAATAAATACGTAGGTAAAACAATATTTATTTATGTTTAATAAAAATACAAGATCTTCTAAGCATCTAATACTGTCGGCGTGTCGGCGGCGAGTCGCAGGATGTGTTCCCGGTCGAGTCGCAGCGCGGCGCGTCCCTCGCTCTCGCGCAGGTCCCGCGCGCCGAGCCCGCGGTAGAAGGCGCGCGCGGTCCGGTTGCTCTCCAGCACGTGCCAGTCGATCCGCGCGGCTCCGAGCTCGGCGGCGACCCGACACAGCGCGCGCACGAGTCGCCCGCCCACTCCGCGCCCGCGCAGCGAGGGTCGCACGTACAGGTCCTCCAGATACAGCGCGCGCCGCGTCCAGCTCGAGTAGGCGCGGTTACAGAGCGCGTAGCCGACCAGCCCGCCCTCCTCCTCCTCCGCCACCAGCAGGAAGAACCACGGCGGCGAACTGTCGAACCCGTCCGCCGCGAGCTCCTCCACACTCAGCTCGGGCCCGCGCGGACACCCTTCGAACGTCGCCAGTTCCTGCGAACGGACTCGAACGTCAGCGCACTGCGGCGGAGACGACTCGGACGCGAACGGTACTTACGTGGATCATGCGATGCACCTCGGGCAAGTCGTCCCTGGTCCCGTCCCGCACTCGCACCGCCATGTTGTGTCCGACACGTGTCAGCCGCGTGTTAGCGTCTATCGGCAGGTGTGGCGGGTGTGGCAATCGGACGTGCCGTGCGTCTCGCGTTCATTTTTATGCCCGATTTCTATAAATTCAATAATTTAAAATATATAAATATTCTGCCAATTTTGTAAATTTATGTATCAAAATAAATTGAGTCACATAATCAAAACTAATTATATAATTTTATTGTTTTTAATAATAAAACCGGAAGCGCCACCTAGTGAACGCAACCTAACTTTGGAAGCTTGCGCGTGCTCAACTGCGTCGCCTAGTTTAGCCGAAGGGCGCTAGATGGCAGCGCCTACTTTTATTAATAATTGCTCGAGAAGGCCAGCGTCCATACCACGTCGAATACCCCGGTTCAGGAGCTGAGGTACGGGCACCAGTATTCCAGTTAGGCGCCGGTCGCCAAACGTGTATCTGTCTGATGCACGCTGGCACGTGGCGGCCGCGCGAGGAGATATCTCCACGTCACTATACAATAGATATGTTATCCTGGCGCGGGCTTCCCCTCTGATAGCTCCATTCAGACATTAACTCCATCAAGTCTGCGCGTTACTAAATCATACTTGAATCAGTCAGCAATCTGGTGAGGTCGGGAGATATGACTCCACTACTATAGGTGTTCATCAGTCTGTGCGTGCTACATATTATTATTATTCCAAATTAAACATTTTATGCAGTATTTATTCGGCCATTTATAATATTTAGGACGGTAGGTATTTACTAACTGTTTTTGACGTTAAAACTACATAATATTTAGTCGCACTAAATGTACACTTGCTTTAAAAGTAATTGTATTATAATAGGAACGCATGTAAGCGAATGAACCTACAGCCGACTGAAGCTAAGTGTAACGAGTCCACACGGTGCGTGTGTGCGTGAGTGAACTTCCGCGCGATAAGAGAACCAACAACAAACACCACAGCTATACCTATAGTTAGGGACACACACACACACACACACACAAAACCACATGCGGTGTTGCTGCTTGGAAGTTAGGTTCTAGTGAAACTAATTAAAACCCAAAGAGTCAAGCGGCGACGGGCGGGAGTCACAAGGTCTACCTACCTACTAAGTGTGAACCGAATCAGACAAACACATCTAGAAGTCCAGACCGACGACACGACATTCTATTTTGCGAGTATCAGCTTCCCTAAAACTAATTCCATTCCTCTCTCTCACTAAAATTACATCCCAATATATTTTTTACTTGACGCAATAGTAATAAAAAAAAAATGTCGATAATGTGAACTGTCGCGGTAGATTTGTGTGTTTATATATCGCTTGTCACCCGCGCGGTTGCCGATGGACATGTCTCCTTGAGTGTGTCTCCACTGTCCCCTGCTGTCACTGTGTGAAGACGACAACATTACTGTAGTGGTAGCCCATACCAACAAGAACAACAGCATACGCATTGGACCGCTTTGCTGCTCCGTCTTCACTGACAGGAGTAAAATCAATTAACATAATAAAGTGTCGCAAATGCCTGCGATAGGGTACAAGCATAAAGATATTACCTATGTACATAAGACTCCACACCACCGCAGTTTTTGTCTTAGGGTAGATTGGATGGAGACGTAAGTTTGTATGGAGTGTGAAAGTTGGCACGATCCTGTGAAGTTATAGCTCGGTCAGCTGTTTCCTAATCATTTTTGGGACTCGGTATCGAATCAAAAGTTTCGAGAACTAAACTATTGGGGTCGAAAAGACTTCGACGAGATCGATTCGTACTCGATTTGGTTCCGATCACATTCACTAAACTCACGAACTCGTAGTTACCGACAATCCGTGGAGAGAGTCGAGACCAGATATTTATATTTTTTTGTACTTTAGTACAGTGTTTTACTTTTAAGTTACGAGTTACAATTGGACCTATAGTAGGTACTTAAGATTAATAATTTAATTTGATTACAAGCAAATAATACCTAAACAATAATGAACTACAGTTAAGACAAATACTTTTAAAGCGACATTACTCATTTGATAAACAGTAATGTTTTAGTTTATTCACGAAGACTTGCATTAAATATATTGCAGGTGAAATAAAATAAAAGATAATTTCATCAAAGAACGATAGAAATGTATTTATTTATTTATTATACATTGATGTAGGTAGATTAGGAGCAGTCCCGAGATTCCGTCGTCTTGTTGACGATTTGGCAAGTCTCTGAATATTGTAGACTATTATCGTTCCTTCGTTATTTTTTTTTTTTTTTATTTTTTTTTTTTATTTATTGTTTAAGGACAACTTACAGCTAGATACATAAAATATATATAGAGTACATATGGGTAGGGTATGGCTATTGACAAGTTGCCACCGATAGGTAAAATTACATAATTAGGTGGTGCTCGCTGCAATAACAACACAAGTAAAATTAACCTAAACTTAAAACTAAGAACAATAAACTACATAACATAGAACAAAAAAAAAACTAAAAAAAAAAATAAAATTAAAAACAATTATACATAGATACCTAATAAAAACAATACAATAGAAAATGAAATAAACTAAACAATAAATTTACAATATATGTAAATATAATACTATTGATGAGAACCACTGGCGAAACGTTTTGTAAGAATGCGTCGTGTAGCTGTCGGAGATAATATAAATGGATCCAAGTCGTTGCAATAATCATTAACATAACTGCATGTCCTGCTTATGAACGAATTCTGTTGGTAGTTAGTTTTGGAGAATGGGACAAGAAATAATCTCCGTTCTCTGGACGACTTCGTAACCTGCAGCTTACAGAGATTAAGAAGACTGGGGCAGTCAATCCTGGAGGTAACTATCGAGAACAGGTATGACACGTCTGTGATAGTGCGACGTTCGGAGAGAGGCAAAAGGTGATGCCGTTTACATTTGTCTTCGTAACTTAGGTAGTTCTGACGAGTCTTACGACAAATGTATCGAAGGAATCGCCTTTGAATAGATTCAATACGAGATGAGTAAATTTTATACTTTGGGTTCCACACCTGAGATGCGTATTCAAGGTGGCTACGTACAAGTGTGCAATAAAGTATCTTTAGAGTCTTGACATTTTCAAACGTACGTCCCTGTCTAATTAGAAATCCCAGCGCCTTAGATGCCTTAGCAACTATGTGATCGATATGAGACTGGAAGAGTAGCTTACTATCGAGAATTATGCCGAGGTCCCTAATCTCGTTCGTTCTAGACAGTTGTAAGCCCTTTACATAATAAGTAAACATTAGAGGTATTGGTTTACGAGTGAAAGATATTACCTTGCACTTGCCAACATTAAGATCCAACTTATTCGCATCACAGTACCTATCTAGGCGCAAGAGATCAGACTGAAGCTCTTGGGAGTCCGCAGAACTATGGATAGATTTCAAGATTTTCATGTCATCTGCAAATAGAAGTATCATAGAATGATGAAAACAGGTATCAATATCTTGAATAAAGAGGATGAAGAGGAGCGGACCCAGTAGAGATCCTTGCGGGACTCCCGAGGGAATAGGTGACCAGTCCGACAGAAAACCACATGTAGCAACAGCTTGGGACCGATTGGTAACATACGAACTAAACCATCGAAACAGGTTACCATGTATGCCAGCGCTCATTAATTTATTTAGTAAGATTTGATGGTCAATTCTGTCAAATGCCTTGCTATAGTCGGTATAAATAATATCTACCTGGCCACCCCCCTCCATGCTAGTAGTTATGAATTCGTTAGATAGCAAGAGATTTGTGACAGTAGATCTGCCCTTGAGAAAGCCATGTTGATAATCGCTAAAGGAATGCTTAAGTGCAAAGTATGTTTGAGTGTAGACCAACCTCTCTAATATTTTAGCAAAAAGACAGAGTTTCGAGATTGGTCTATAGTTAGCGACAATATTTTTAGGACCTTGTTTATGAATAGGCGTCACAAAAGCAGATTTCCAAACTCCTGGAACAGAACCCTCAGCCAAAGAACGTCGAAAGAGCAAAGTTAATGGTAATGTCAAACTTTTGGCACAAGACCTAATAAACAGCGGAGGGATCCCGTCAGGACCAGCTGATTTATTTATGTCAATCTTATTTAGTAGTTTGTACACTTCAGATGCTAATATTTTAATATTGCCAATGCCAATTAAATTTGGATTAATTGCAGCCAAAGTAGAAGGGTTGGTATCGGCACCACCTTGTGAGCCTGACAAAAAAGTAGTGTGAAAGTAATTGGAAAACAAATTGCACACTTCCATACCTGTGGACGCAGACTGTGAGCCATAGTGCATTGTGGAAGGTATAGAGGATGACTTGTTCCTTTGTTTAATAAATGTCCAAAATACTTTGGGGTTGTCTGCAATACCACTCTCAACGCGTTTAATATAGTCCTTATATAGTTGCTTTTCCAATTCTCTGGCTCTTTCTCTCAGCAGATCAAAAGAGCGTTTATCAGACCGATTCCCATACACCTTAAACCTTCGATGATATTTATATTTCTCTTTAAGCATCTTTTTCAAAGCGTTACTGTACCAACAAGGAAAATTATTATTATTGCATTTCTTATTCGGGACATATTCATTACGCAAATCATACAATTGGTTATAAAAGTAATTTACAGAATTTTCAAATGATTTATTCCCAAACTGAAAATGCCAATCAACATCATTTAGTTTTTGTGAAATAGTATCATAGTCGGCTTTGTGATAAAAATACGACAACTTGGGCGCAACTTTGAGACAGTCATATAATACTTGTGTCGATTCAAAAATAAGTGCAGGATGGTGCATATTGGCGGGCACTAAAGGATCAGGACAGGGATTTATTAGTATTTCATTATTAGAAAATAATAAGTCCAGTATTCTACTGTTGCAATTGTAAATGTTATTAAATTGATTAAGGTTGCACGTATGGATTAGGTCAAAAAACTCTGTTTGGAATGGACCCACTATATTGGAGGGAGACAGCGAGCGATCGCTACATTCAGACCAGGTAACATTAGGTAAGTTAAAATCACCCACCACTACATATTTGTCCTGCTTAATGATTTGTTTTTATGTAACACTCGTTAGTATTGTGTGAGCCACAACTACATTAGTGTTCCGGGAAGGCCGGCATGGGGGGAGGGGGAGATGATCACCACATTATATGACACAAAGAATAATGTAAATAAAAAAGACAAACATCGAGTCTGTTATCAGAGTCCCGCGATAAGGATGGCCTGCAGCTGACCCGCCTCGCCCCGGCCGCACTCCGCGGGGGGACGAGAGAGCTGCCTCCTCCGTTAGATATAGGGAAGCCCGCAGCCAGATATCTCCTATCGCCACCTCAATGGTATTGCCAGATAACTTTACGTCGCGGCACTACGCGGGCCGGCACAGCGGTGCGCCACTCCGCTGCAGATAGCGCCACGACCTCCGACCCCGCCATGTAAAAATACAGTCCTTATCTCCGGTCAAGGGTAGTCCTGCACCCCGCCCCGCACCCCGCACCCCGCCCCGCACTCGTAAACCTACTTTCCTCGAGCTCGGTGTTGGAGTCTCGTAGTTTTCCATATGTCGCATGTGTGCGTGTGCGCCGACAGTTAGCGCATGCTTTACGACGTGACGAGGACACCTTTACGAGCACAGTTTTTGCCATCGTGGAGTCCGCAGAGACAGTTCCTAGGAGCTGTGAGCAAAAAATATCGTAAATTTTATAATCATCGACGTTCACTGCCTCTATTTTACGATGACAAATGAACCTTTTTTAAGCGATGTCACTAAATTTGTGTTATTTGGAGATAGCGAAAAGAATGGAACCGAATTGTGGAGGCCTGAGTCAGCCCCCGCGCTTACTCACCCCCCCACCCTCGACGGCTCCAGTCGGGAGGTCATCAGATAAAATCCAATATTTTTACATTTACCAGATTATTATCGCTGTCACGATACGAGAGAGATTTTGTGTCGTAAAATAAAGAGTCTCTCTCCCCGGACTACTTCCATAATGTATTCCCCGATGGTTCGAACTAATAGATTTATAATACCTAGTTGAGGCTTTTTTGTGGTCATTTTTTGTTGCACTGTGACATTCCCCAGACATGTTGTCTTGTTTGATAACATTGTGACAGCTCGACATGTCACCCGCCGTCCCGACCGCCCCCTGACCGACACCATCTGACCGACACAACCCTCACCACCAGATCCTTCAAGTCGATGACAAAAACATATTTCCCCAAATCGAAGCGTATTTTGCAAAATTGTTTTGTATGGAAAGTTGATAACATGTGACACATCCGATATGACAATGATCATTGACGGAAGAAGAACTTCTATTGCGCTATAATACCTAATTACCAAACCATTTGGTTTATTAAGAGAATAACAAAATAAGGTTACAGAGGAGAAAAATTGGCAATCTTCATGGGGCTATCTCCGATGGGACATCTCTGAAGTGCTATCTCCGATGGGACATCTCTGAAGTGCTATCTCCGATGGGACATCTCTGAAGGGCATTTTTTATCTATAGTTAATTTACTTATCAATTAAATTACTGCCTCCGTGGTCTAGCGGTTAAGTCCGTGGATTTAGACTCGGAGGTACCGGTTTCGATTCCTGGTCTAATTAATATTTAATTTATTTGTGATATTTCTCGAGTTTGGTACGCTGGAGACATCGACGAGCTTGCCACTTGTCATGATTGGCCTATAGTAAAGTTGGCTAAATGTGAATCCGCTTGTATATAAGCGTGGTTTCTGACCACCCCGAAAGGGAAACGGTCGTGATGATACTTTACTTTAGTTAATTTAATATATGTGTTTAATTTTATTTAAGTAGTTACTAATTATTATCTTATATTTTGTATTAATTTTTTTCGAATGATTTACTAAATATGTTTACTAAGACGGATATTTAAAATACGTCCAATATGTAGGTAATATGTTTGTCCGAGCATGACATAGTGAGGCCTGTCACCATGGCTACCAACTGCACACCATACTATTTGGTTGGGTGAACAGGTACCGAACAGTTGGCGTCCAAGTCTGAAACACTAACTATAGCTAGTCTAAGATACGTAGAAGAAGGACCTTCACTGATCTGTTATCCAAATGAAGTCCACTTGGATAATTAAAATACGCCAAAAAAATCAATGGTGATGGGTTGTCTAACGAAATACGGTCAAGACTATTATTTGTTATTTTGATTAAATACATGCTGTATTATTACAGTAGTAGCTGATAGTGTCGCTTTTGAAAAGTTATGTCTAACTACTTACTACAACTAAAACTTAAGGAAACTGCAGGAATCGAACCCGGTTGTCAACATATTATATATAATAATAGAATAAGAGATGTTTAACAAGTTTATGATGGGTTTTATTTGTTAACAAGATCCGCCGACACTCATACACATACTCGTACATATACATAGACACTCCTTTCATTAGTTTTAGATAATCCTAGTAGTTCGCAGTCACATTAAACATTAACAGGTGACTGGATCTGTATCGCCTTCACCATATCTCGTTCGACAACCCATCTGTATCGCCTTCACCATATCTCGTTCGGCAACCCATCTGTATCGCCTTCACCATATCTCGTTCGGCAACCCATCTGTATCGCCTTCACCATATCTCGTTCGGCAACCCATCTGTATCGCCTTCACCATATCTCGTTCGGCAACCCATCTGTATCGCCTTCACCATATCTCATTCGGCAACCCATCTGTATCGCCTTCACCATATCTCGTTCGACAACCCATCTGTATCGCCTTCAGCATATCTCGTTCGACAACCCATCTGTATCGCCTTCACTATATCTCGTTCGACAACCCATCTGTATCGCCTTCACCATATCTCGTTCGACAACCCATCTGTATCGCCTTCACCATATCTCGTTCGACAACCCATCTGTATCGCCTTCACCATATCTCGTTCGACAACCCATCTGTATCGCCTTCACCATATCTCATTCGGCAACCCATCTGTATCGCCTTCACCATATCTCGTTCGGCAACCCATCTGTATCGCCTTCACCATATCTCGTTCGGCAACCCATCTGTATCGCCTTCACCATATCTCATTCGGCAACCCATCTGTATCGCCTTCACCATATCTCGTTCGACAACCCATCTGTATCGCCTTCACCATATCTCGTTGGACAACCCATCTGTATCGCCTTCACTATATCTCGTTCGACAACCCATCTGTATCGCCTTCACCATATCTCGTTCGACAACCCATCTGTATCGCCTTCACCATATCTCGTTCGACAACCCATCTGTATCGCCTTCACCATATCTCGTTCGACAACCCATCTGTATCGCCTTCACCATATCTCGTTCGACAACCCATCTGTATCGCCTTCACCATATCTCGTTCGACAACCCATCTGTATCGCCTTCACCATATCTCGTTCGACAACCCATCTGTATCGCCTTCACCATATCTCGTTCGACAACCCATCTGTATCGCCTTCACCATATCTCGTTCGACAACCCATATGTATCGCCTTCACCATATCTCGTTCGACAACCCATCTGTATCGCCTTCACCATATCTCGTTCGACAACCCATCAACATTGCTTTTGTTACGTATTTTATTATATAAAAAAGTGGATTTCATTCGGATAACAGATCGGTGAAGCTCGCTCTTCTACGTATCTTGTACTAGGTGGACGGTTATCATTGAATATTCTTGTAAATTAAAATAATGATTTATTATTTGATTTTATTAGGAGATAATGAGATGTTGAACCAACGCGTTTGATGTACCTATTATAGTTGTGTGAGGTCCGTAATAGGTAGTTAGGTAGTCGGTATGTCAACATCGTTCCCCTAATGAGACACACAATCCCCTAATTTCATTCCTGTTGATGATCCATTCTCTAACTTCAAATGATCATTGTTTAGTTTTTGCTATTCAAATAAAGTTACGACTAGGTAGGTGTGGGAACCAGAGGCTTAGGAATATTCCGCGCCAGGTAGGAGCCTCCCTCCCACCGCTATGCCTGCTTCCGATCCTCCATACATACATACGAGTAGATTTCGAGAGAGCCTGTTTGAGAACCCACCACTAATGTCAATATGAATTAGCTATGTTGTAAACAAATGTATTTGTTTTTCAACTTATATTATTTGGGTAAATAATTTGTAAATAACTCATCGTATTCTGAACAAAAAAAGTGTTTTCCGAAGACCGTATAATCCTCCCCGCGGGGGACCAGCCAGTTAGGATGTCCTGAAAAAACTTAACAAACAAATCGACACTCCACCAGCGACCTGCATGTCGGGACCGGGGCCTTCTGTACCGGCGCGACCAACAATACAGAATTCTGTAACTCATTGTATGTACGACTGGTGTCAGTACCATATTACAAACTGTGGTCGGCTGTAATTGGGGTAGCATTAAATCAAAACTATCATGCGGTATAATTGTTCCCAATTGGCGATCGTAACAGGACACGAACCTGCAATCTTCGGAGAGAGAATAATAGTTTCAAATATCCTACACTTTTACCACATAATAATCAAATAATCGAATGACTTGTAATAGAGAAACATTAAGTGCTAGAACAAGCTGGTGTACAAACTAATATTAACGTTACAAAAGAAAACTACTGGATTTTACTGCAAAATTTAAATTCAAAATTCTTTATTCTCAAGATTGTTTACATTGGTACAAAGAGGTGATGTACATTACTTAAATTTTAAACAATCTGCCCACAATAGGCATACAATAATTAACATTTCGTCAAACATACATTATAAATAAAAAATAAACAAACTTTTAACAATAGTATTATTATTATTATTAAAACAAAAATGAAAAAAATACATTTATCTACTTATTTATCTAAATTAAATTATTTTATAATGAATGTCCAAAATCAATTAAAATTATAAATGTCAAAATATTAAAATTAAATTAGTAAAAGAGAATCTAAAAATTTAAAGTTCATTATCATTCAAAAAATCTAAAATTGTGTCATAACATTTTTGCAACAGAAATTTGATAAGCATCTTTTTAAATAATATAGTCTCTAGTTCCTTAATGTAGCTTGGAATTTTGTTGTAAATTTTTGGCGCCATGTGTAATATGCTTCGGTGTATCAATGCAGTATTTTGACGAGAGTCAGCAGCGTATACTCTATCTTTATGCCTCAGATTCCTGTTGTTACACTTGGATCTTGTTGAAAAAAATGCCGGATTTTTCTTAACAAACATTGCCGTCTCATATATAAAGATGCCTGGAAGTGTAAGGATTTTTCAAATGATTGCAAAAGATTTAAAACCAATAATTTACCAATTGTCAACAACAATATTGCAATAATGAAAGTATACCATATTGGTGATCCTTAAAATAAATAAATAAAACAAAATAATGAGTAACTATATGGTATCGGGTCCCGGTCGTCGGCAGCGGTGCGCGCTCGGGCTCGCGCCGGCGCAGTGTGAGTCGCGCGCCCGAGCCGAGAGGTCGCCAGCATGTTGCACGAGTGTCGCTGGGCCGAGCCGTCCGCGGCGGAGGAGGAGACCAGCTACCAGGAGCTGCGGCCCGCCAGGGACATGCAGCTCTACGAGGAGCACTACGACGAGCCCAGGGACTACCACTACGAACCCTACCTCGAGTACGAGCAGCCCAGGTAAGTTACGGACTCGAAAAGAAAAGACAAAGCTATGAATATAATTAACAATGCGATTATGAGTGAGAGCGAGTTACTTTCTTTAATTATTTTTGTACTTTGTCACGTAATTTGAAACAATGTCTGTTGCGCGTGCGCATGTCGCTCGAACGATATCGTTTGGAAACAACATTACTGTACAAGCGATTTCCCCATGCTCCGAACTGAAGGTCTCCACACGTCGTGCAGAGCAGACCCAGCTCTCTCTCTCTCTGGGGTCTACAGAATAGGTTGTCTTCGGATGGCGGTCGATTTCTGCAACTCAATAGAATATCTTGTCTCAAGTCATTGGGTCTATAAATATTATGTCGACACGTAAACAGACTGTTGACGTGGATACGGACTTTGACTTGACACAGCCGCGAGCCAGAGAGATACATGCACTCTGATACATTTAGATAGAACTATAATGGTATGTAAACTTAATGTTCAGCTCTTGTCCGTCACCTTTATCGGGTAATTCAAATTAGGGGTTTTATGTTTGTTTAAGTTGTCGATGTCGCAGTGTCGATGTGGTCCCGTCGTGGAAGAAGCTTTACTTAGTTATCTGCTAACAATGCAGACAATACATTAAATCCTTGTATTTGAGTGATCAGGCATCTGATATAACCGATCAATATTAGATAAGTTCCCGACTACTATACAAGTACAAGTGGTCCCAGGACGAAATATCGAAACAGCTTCAAAGGATTTTGACAAATATGATCCAGTAAAGAAAATACTTGCTTATATTAGCCATTTCATATCACTGATATGGACGACCCTATCGAGAACTCATTAGGACTCGTTGTAAATAACTTGCAGCAGACTTCAAACTGTTCACTTGACGTCAGAAACTTTAAAAATAGTTCTATCATTGTTAACATTGCAATGTTGTTGGTTTGAGGACGTTATCGTAGTGTTCGTCGTAAACAGTTAACCAACCGAGAGTTGCGCAGCTCCCACGTACGTCACTGCGGAGTCGACACATTCCGGGACGTGCAGGATTCGGCACATCCCGGGACGTGCAGGAGTCGGCACATCTCCACGGAGAGACCGCACTCAGAGACCACGTCGCCTGCAGACAGAACATAACGGTTGCGGTCACTAACTGTACGAGATTGCTTTTTAATTACTTCGACCCAATTTCTGTCGATGGAATGTTCTCTGGTACAAGACGTCTCGGGTCGGCGCAGGTCGCGGCTCCCGGAAGGCCGGGAACAATGCAGCCTCCTTATTGCCGCCGCCGCGAGAGAACTGGTCCGACTCGGCACTAATCATATTGTTGTGACAAATGTTGCGGTGACCGACTGTTTGTTGAGAAACCATTGTTCCGAGACCGCACGTGCCGCCCTCATGTCCGGCCGAGCGGGACGACACCCCCATGCCGGCTCTCCGGGGACTCGACTCTCTCGTTAGTCTCACATCGTTGTTTGGTAAACGACGCCATAACGAGGTAGGTATAAAAACGTTTGGAACAATATTGGTTTATGGTTCGCGCCCGGTCCGCTGTTCTCGGTATCGCGCGGTCCACATACTGTAATCGCGAATGTAATCACTTCGGCGATACCGACCGCGGGAGGTCCCTTCGCTTTCCCTCGCCGATACACTGAACTTGACATCGCCTCCGTTATCGTGTGGAGTTCGATCCTGGCCGGTATCGGCGACGAGCAACCAGAACTTGTTGTTGCAGCACGTCCCCGAGCCCGTACCGCGCGCCGCCGTACTTCGCGCCGGAGCCGGCGTGGACGCCGCACCTGGAGGAGCCGCCCAAGGCCGGCGCGCTGCCCGCCTTCAGCCAGAGGTTCGGCTCGTTCGGGGCGAGCGCGGCGCGGCCCGCCACCGTGTACGGCGCGCTGGGCGGCGGCTACTCCGAGGCCTGGGCGGAGCGCCAGGTGTCTGCGGCCGCCAGCCTCTCTGCCAGTCAGTATACCTGAGACCTAAACAAACCGACTCACACTCGACGACAATAAAGGGACAAGTGTTTACCGACATAATATTTTGCCGCGAAACAAAAAAATGGACCAATTTGTGTGTCGCAAGACAAACATCCCGGCCCCGAGCGTCGCGCGCGCCGGACACACACACCACACCGACAATAATCTATACAACCGTCAAATGAAGTTAATTGCAATGTTTTGTCGCCTCAAAATTTATAGTGCTAAATCTGTCCATAACTCTTCTGCTATCATCCCTATTCTAAAACCACCTCTAACATTGGTGGGAACAGATTCGCACAAATAAAAGTTAAGTTTGATATTGAAACGTGCAGAATCGATTGAAACCAAAGTTTATAGTGGACTTGTTATGAAACAATAATAAGTCGAGAGGAAACAGGTCGCCTCGGTGTAGGTAGGTAGGTACCCACTTGTGACGTCACCACACTCGCACCTCCGCCGACTGTACGAGTAAACACGATTCGTGTCGCGAATAGTTTTCCTGCTAACAAGAAGACACAAATACAAATAGAACACACATTGTGAGGAGCCTCCCTCTGATATGGAACAAACAAATCGTCATGATCGTAGAACAGTGACGGATCTGTTATATTTAAAATTTTCATGGCGGCCATTCAACTGTCATTTCGACTGTTTTTTTTGTCACTTTTTAAGTCTCATAATAAGTGCAAACCTTCTAGATTTCATTTTGGAACCCTTTCTAATATTTGCACTATAAATTACAGACCACAAACAATATAAAACTATATATGCAAAATTATGGGTATTTTTTTAAATCCGACACTGTGCTACGATCATGACGAAATTCTCTTTCTTTTAGCGCAAACCATATACCGTTATATATAAAACATATAACAGACACTCTCAATAAATTATTATCCTAACATAAGAGCCCGCATTTCTAACGAACTCAACTTAGTCAATTTAAAAGTTAACGAAATTCTTCGTTCTTTCACATCGTCAACATTTAGCTTCTTAATATGAGAAGCGCAGTAACATTCAAAAGAAGTTTATCTTTCTATTTAAAATACATACTCATTGTTAAAAAGAAAAGTGAATTTCGATAACTTGGTAGGTATTTCTGTACCCTAGATCCTGCCTTCACCCTGTTCCTATCTCCTACTAGACTGAATTGGATGAAATTTATTACCACATGTCACTATGAATTGACATAGGTTTTCAATTATTTTTAATGGCCCAAAGGGGATCCTTAAAAAAATCCTTATTGGACCCAAAAAAATGTTTTCTCAACTAGTAACATACCTACACTACAAAGAGTCCTCCCAACTTCTAGAAAAAATATATATTAACACGCTCAATTAGCGGCGTCTTTGTGGCGTCATGAACATAACATAAAAATAATACACTCATTAAAATATAAGTCAATAAATAGAATCTATAAAGTACGTGCTATTATTACATTTTACCTACAAATTATCTCTATGAAATTAGTCTTCCTTTGTGTTGTTACTCCCCAGACTATATGAGGCAATCACATACACTTCGCACTATATATATATATATACTGGGGACTTCGTATGCCCTTACTCTAGACTAATCTCTCTCGTACATGATCCTCCAGAACAGAGTCCCGACCTCCACTGCTGGAGAAGGGCCTTCCAGAACTTCTGGTTATATAGGATATATCTTGATTAGGTTAACTGCAGTTTACTGAGATTGTATTTATTTTATATATCTTCCTTCAGTATTAGAACATTTTTTTTATACAAAGGAATTGTCCGACGATATTGTCCAGAGAACCTATACGACGTTACTTACATATAGTACTTTTATAGATAACATATTAACTATTACTCCAAGTTCTAGTAAAACGACTCCAATAGGTACATATAGACAGGAGAGAGAAAGATTACCAGGTCAGTCGAGATAGGCGAGACCATACTGTATGTATAGTTGAGAACATCCACGAGCTCTCGTAGTAACTCTATACCAACACCAGTACACAGCCAGACACAACACCATATGCCCAATCAATTTATGTTCATTTTCAGATACCTACTCGAATGTAACATTTACAACATGTGTGGGCCCAAACCTGGCAGTGGAGACACTCGGGCTGGTGATCATTAGAATCCAGTAATGTAAATGTAACATTCACAACATGTGTGGGCCCAAACCTGGCAGTGGAGACACTCGGGCTGGTGATCATTAGAATCCAGTAATGTAAATGTAACATTCACAACATGTGTGGGCCCAAACCTGGCAGTGGAGACACTCGGGCTGGTGATCATTAGAATCCAGTAATATTGTTTGCTACTATAACGAACCTAAAGTTTGGCCAACATACACTTGAGAGCAATGAAATCGGATCACCAAAAACCTATATCTTGCAAACTAAGATAGTATTTATGTTTCTCGGGAATGTACCTACCTACATGATGAAGGCATTGCAAGGCACAACGTAATTGTTGCAATTCTTTGTTCGTCTACTGGTCTTAGGTTTATCATTTCTCTCGCATTAAATCAGAATTCTTAGTTTTCAATATATATAATATATTAGGGTTAATGGTAGAATGTGAACCGTGTACCGGCGGAGAACATTGTGACACTCTCTCGGCCACATGTCCCCGGTGTCACGTAACGAGCCTCAGCCTTATCTTAATGCCTCGCGAGAACACGTCTGCCCCGGCCGAGTGACGTCACGCCGGCACGTACCGCGCTCGCTCACAGTAAACACGGAAGTAGGGACCGCATCGACACCGCGTCCCTTATAGCTACGACCTAACTATTTACATATACCGGACCAGCTCACACTCGGATAGGTCTCGTTCCGATTGTGAGATGCTCGCGACGACCGATGCGAGTGCGAGGCTAAGGCGGAGTGTTGTAGTGGAGGCCGAGGTGTTCACGGAGGGCCGCGAGTGCGTCAACTGCGGCGCCATCCACACCCCGCTGTGGCGGCGGGACGGCACGGGCCACTACCTGTGCAACGCGTGCGGCCTGTACACCAAGATGAACGGCATGAACCGGCCCCTGCGCGCCCGCCGGCCCGCCCGCGCGCGCCGCTCGCCCGGCCCCGACGTACGTACCGCGCTCGCGGCCGGCGCCTGACTCTGTCTGTTGCAGTGGCCGAGGGGACGGCGCCGGCCGCGGACCTCTACAAGGGCCTGCTGTACCAGCCGCCCGCGCCGCCACCGCCCGACTACAAGAAGAAGGGGGTACGTCCCGGCGCCGCCCCGCCCCCACACTCGCACACTCTGCGTCTGCAGGGGGCGGGGCGCCACTCCGAGTCTGAGCAGGCGCCACTGCCCTACCAAACTAACTGTTCTGTTCAGGCTTCGGTCATACCGACTTCTTGTACGACCACACGAGGGATCGATCAAAACGGAACAAATATACATAGTAGTATCAGGATGCATGATGACGAAATAATGAAAATAAAAACCCGATAAAAATACTTTTATTTAATTTGTTTGTCCTGGTTTGGTTTCCGGTTTGGTGGTTTCTAATAGAGTAACCACGTGGTGGCCATTGTTTTTGATCAATAAATAAAGTTATAGTCCATTTTGTTGTTAGTGATCCGTTTTCATCGGTCCCGAGTGTAATATTTCCTGCATGATTACTATGTCCCTGCTGAGCACGAACCAATCCCGAATCCTCAATGTTATGATTGGTGTGACGTTAAGGTGAGGAAAGATATCTTAGAATAATAACGCCTAGAAAAGAAATACGCGCATAATAAGTAAAACAAGTTATACTGAGCCATAACGGCTCGGTTAGTGAACTACCTGTTTCAGTCCCAAATATAATTATAGTGCTTACAGTTCTCGGGATTTTTATTTCATTATATGATGATTTTCATGCAATTAATGTGTGTCATAATGCAAAAGTTCAAAGTAATAATATTATCTAATGTAGAAATAACTATTGTGTGCCTTAAGGATGACGAATATTTTGTTCGACACTATCGTTCTATCCGTTATTATTCTAAGTGTCTGTTCCCGGTAGGTATCTATAACACCGTCACCATAGATATAATAAGTCTGCTGTAGCCGGACAAGTTGTGAGGAACTCACCACAGCCCCCAGAACAGAGCCCTAGACCTCCAGTGTTGGAGATGGGCCTGCCAGACCACATAGAGAGAGAATTTGGCCAACTCTCGCCACGCTGGCCAGATGGGTTGGCGAGGGTCTGATGTCAATTTATTAACGATTATTGGATTGTATTAATGGAACCGGAACAAACGGCTTACGTGCTCTCTTCCCCGCGGGAACGGTGGTGTTGTACCTGAATCTATGACAAATGTACGTAAGAAATAGTATTTCTCAGTTAGGTCCGTGAATTTAGATGCGCATGATGGCCCGGTTCGATTACTGGCCGGGACACAATAATATATTTGGGATATTTCTAGAGTTTGGTCCGCTAGAAACATCGACGAGCTTTCCACTTATCATGTGGGCCTATAGGCCTATCCTATAGGATATCTATAGAAAAGTTGGCTAATTTTGAATCCGCTTCTTTAAAAGATCGTGGTTTCAGACCACGATTTTGTCGGAGTTTTAGTTGTTTGAGGGATACGGTCGTGATGATATTTTACTATTTTTTACATGCCGGGGCTCGACCCGATCCCTTTAGGATTTCAGGGAATATGTTCTTACAATCGAGCCACCAATAGTCATTAAAACACAATACTTCAGAGTTATAACAAGTTCCGTTCCGCTTACCATCAGGTGGAAGCGAATTCTAACAATGGTGCATCAAAAAAATAGTTGTACATACAATAAAATAGTATTTTTTATGAAACTAATTGACTCCTTGAGAATCGTTGGATGAAATAAATCCATAGAAAATAATGTTTCCTTTTGTTCTGTGCTCGCGTGAGCTCAATCTAATAAAAATGGTGAGTCATTTACTTAGCACAGTGTAGGTACCTACTCGTAGTACATACGACATTGTGTTACAAAGTACAATACGTTCCAGTTAGCTCACTTCGGTTGATGACAAATGCGACCTTACTTGTAGTTAGTTGGCACGTGCCGCTGTCTCTGTGTGGGTACATTATCCGCACTGCAGCATGTGTGACGGTCCGTATTGGATGCAGATGGGCAGCAAGCGTCCCGGCATGGCGTGCAGTAACTGCCGCACGTCCACCACGTCCCTGTGGCGCCGGAACGCGCACGGGGAGACGGTCTGCAATGCGTGCGGACTGTACTACAAGCTGCACAACATCAACCGACCGCTCGCCATGAAGAAGGACGCCATACAGGTAAACAACGTCGAAACATTATTTTTAATGTCTAATTCTGCTCCTGAAGTAACCAGTAAGTAATCCAGAGAGTAAGCTCCACCGGCTGCAAGAGGAACACAAACAATAGCTTCCCTAGAACTCAGAGTCCTCGACCTTCACTGCTTGTCACTTTTTAAAAATGTTTATAGTTATTAGGATTTCTGTAAAAATACTTACGATTTTTTTGGGGTCTAAATGGCCTTTAAATCTACTCATAATTTATATTTTCGCTTGGAAACGCTGCAGTTGCAAATGGCTTCCGGATCACGTCACGTGCTTGTTCTTGCCTTGTCGCTGTAAGCTCTTTTTTTTACTTGATATCGCTTTGAAAGTCGTTTGAGTATTCGCTTTAAGCAAAATTCAGTAAAAAATCTCAATTTGCTTTGCTTTCAAGTTGAACACGGTCATCGTAATATTAAGTGACGTCACTCATGCTGACTAATGTTTTAAAGGTAACGTTATAAAATCTTAAATAATGTTGCTTTTAAAAAAAAAAAAAATAACTACGTTTATTTCTAACAAAACCTTAAATTAAATAAACTATATACAACAAAAACTAAATTTATTCTACAAAAAAAAACACATTGAATTTAAAAATTAAATACTAAAAAAAAAATAGCTCCAAATCGTTGTCTTGTGGCTGCCCAATACACTGGCACCATTTCCCCTTTCAATTGAGATACTTAATTTTTGTGAGAAAAAACTCCTATTGCCCCCAGAGACGTCAATGAGCCTTGGAACAATTTCTTTATAGAAAGCTTTCAGTTCCGATCCCCACGAGCCCATCGTTTCTACGTCGAAAATAAGTAACTATAGGAAATCCTTTCATATTTTTGCGCTTGTTCCGCTGCAACACCAGCTCTAACAGAAGTGCCTAGAAGGTGGGAAGAGGCTAGGGAATCCCAACAGGTTAAATGCCACACCAGGATGGGCCCAATCTCCAAGGAGCTAATGTCATTTCGTCTCGACGCTTGCCATTGTCTTGACTGTGACCGGTTGGTTCTAAAATAGATGGGATCGAGACGACTGCAAGCGTCCTACGAATGAGGTCGTTACTAGCGCTGTGACGGAAAAAGCGACCCGCACTTATAGAACACGACAGCCCGTGGTGACCAAGCTCATCGACTTATAGAACACGACAGCCCGTGGTGACCAAGCTCATCGACTTATAGAACACGACAGCCCGTGGTGACCAAGCTCATCGACTTATAGAACACGACAGCCCGTGATGACCAAGCTCATCGACTTATAGAACATGATACAGAAGAAGGAAGGTAGTCGCCTTCGACAAGCCAGTAATTTTATTAAAATATAAACGATTTGGTTAATTAAAACGATAGCTTTCAATTTAACATTCCTAAAATAAAGATATCAATTTGTAACATTGGCCAAGCTGCCAGTGCAGCAGTGGTTAGGTTGGCGAGGGTTCCGCAAGTTGGTATTAGCGGAACCGTCGGGCTTAAGGTGTTCTCCGAGGCACAGGAACCGTAGTGTCGTAAAGTTTACGTACGTCAGTACGAAAAAAAAGTGTATTTCTCATTGGCACATGCCGAAGTTCGAACCGATCTTTGTAGGATGTTAAGGACCGAGCCACCTCCATTCTTTAGCTTACTACTGTTTCAATGGCTCGTTAGAATAGTTAATTATGTTTGATAAAAATAACTAAGAAATAAATCGCTATCGGCAGAAAAAGTTTAGAAAATATGTTTAGATCGTTGAACGGTTTGGGTTCCATGTTGAGGATGTCGCGAGCTCGGCGGCGGCGGCGGGCAGAGGCAGTTCGCTGGTGAAGGTCGCGACATCCTGTCACATTTTCCTGTGCCACTGAGGCTCACATCTACAAAGTGTGTTGTTAAATGCGACTAAACTAGACAAATATTCTCTGGTTTACGATTATGTAACATTTTTATATCTAGCACATGAGCGGAATCATTTATACCTACATATATTAATTGGGTAGGGAGAGGAGCTTTTCCCCACCCATTATGGACCTGACACCCGTTCGGTGTAACCTGCCATCGCTAAGATCCTTCCGAACAGTTACAGTTGTATAGAGAAGTTGTTTGTATGTTTGCAGACCCGCAAGCGGAAACCCAAGAACAGCCTGAAGTCGGAGCGCGCCAAGCCGGCGCCCGCGCTGTCCGCCTCCTCGCTGCAGTACCTGGCGCACTCGCAGCCCGTCAAGCTCGAGTCTCTACGTCAGTACCACACTACATGTCTTACACAACTAAACTCGCACCTAAACAATACCTACATGTACAAAAATAGATATCGAGACATAGATAAATACTAGACTATGAGTGAACTATTACAAAAAGAATGGTGAGATAATAAAAAGGCAGAATAAACAAACCACAATAATAATAAAACTTTTAGTCTTTTTTAAAAAGTAGCCCTGAGTCCAGCTACGCCGGACAGCGGCCGGGTATTACATGATATGTTACTGTGTTTAAGTAGTCCTGAGTCCAGCTACGCCGGACAGCGGCCGGGTACTACATGATATGTTACTGTGTTTAAGTAGCCCTGAGTCCAGCTACGCTGGACAGCGGCCGGGTACTACGTGATATGTTACTGTGTTTAAGTAGCCCTGAGTCCAGCTACGCCGGACAGCGGCCGGGTACTACATGATATGTTACTGTGTTTAAGTAGCCCTGAGTCCAGCTACGCCGGACAGCGGCCGGGTACTACATGATATGTTACTGTGTTTAAGTAGCCCTGAGTCCAGCTACGCCGGACAGCGGCCGGGTACTACGTGATATGTTACTGTGTTTAAGTAGTCCTGAGTCCAGCTACGCCGGACAGCGGCCGGGTACTACATGATATGTTACTGTGTTTAAGTAGCCCTGAGTCTAGCTACGCCGGACAGCGGCCGGGTACTACGTGATATGTTACTGTGTTTAAGTAGTCCTGAGTCCAGCTACGCCGGACAGCGGCCGGGTACTACATGATATGTTAATGTGTTTAAGAAAATAGTCAGTTGTTCTCGAGATGAAAGCATTCTGCAAATAAGTATTAGATACAAATTGGATGCGATTTCCTAAAATATCTATTCCTGTATCTGGTGACGTCGACTTTCAGCAACCATAAAGTCACCCAAATAGCTATCAAAACGCAACCCGAGGGACCGGGTCGGACACATGTCTGTCGGGGAGCTCCCCGCGGCGGGTGGGGATCGGGTGAGGTCGAGTCTTGGAGAAGACCTCCAGTAATCCCGACTTCCAGGAGATGCTCAGGGTGTCACGTATTCTCGTCGCAAAGTTTTTAGTAAATATTGTTATCCATTAAGAAACATCTTCTAACAGATTTTAGTTATATAAATGTATGAAAGATATATATTTTATGTACGTAGTGACGGCGACAAATTGTCAACAAATTGTAGATCTTATTGTTTGGATCTTTCGGAAATGCATCAAATATTTTTACTAATATTTCATTTTTGTAATACCTAGTGTAACGCGCACTTAATAAATAAAAAATAGTTGAATGTAATTGTTTGTGGCAGGTTACTAAGAGGTAAACTAAACTGCCTCCGTGGTCTAGCGGTTAAGTCCGTGGATTTAGAGGGTTCGATTCCTGGTCGGGACACAAAAATATTTATTAATGTAAATAACTACATTTTAATTAATATTTAATTCATTTGTGATATTTCTCGAGTTTGGTACGCCGGAGACATCGAAGAGCTTGCCACTTGTTATAATGGGCCGGCAGTAAAGTTGGCTAAATGTGAATCCGCTTATTTATAAGCGTGGTTCCTGACCACCTTGAAAGGGAAACGGTCTTGATGATACTTTACTAAGAGGTTACAACTATCACGGGCCAAGTAAGGGCGAATCTGCAATTCAATAAAACGTGAAAAAACTGTACAACTTTGCGATTTTTTATAAATATGTTTTTCTAGATAACTTTTATAAAACTTTGTATCTTTAACCTCTAAATCTATCGCAAAAACAGTCAGAAGCCACGCTTGTAAATAAGCCAACTTTACTGCTGGCCCATCATGACAAGTGGCAATGTCTTCAGCTTGCCGAACTCGAGAAATATTACAAATATGATTGTGTCCCGACCAGGAGTGGAACCCGGTACCTCCGCGTGTACAGACCGGGGCTACCCTGTGCGAGATTGAGTATTGAGTCGGGCGTTCCGTTTCCAGTGGAGCTGTCCCCCGCCCAGCCGTGGCCGCGCCGCTCGCCGCCGCCCGCGCACGCGCCGCAGTACGACGTGTATCCGCACGTGTCTCCGCAGCCGCTCAGCTGATGTCCGTCTCCGCGGAGAAGGAGGAGACGACCAGAATCTCATGTGCGGAGCGGGACAGGTCGGAGCGGCCGGAAATAGAACTCCGACCGAAACTTGTTGCCAAAAAAGTGTAATTCCTCCAAAGAAACGGTTCCTATCTGTTCCCTTGGAGCGGGCCCGGGGTCGCCGGTCTCCCCGCATCCGGCATAGTGTTAAGTAGAAGATAACTATTAGACGCTAACTATTGAGACTGTTTAAAGAATTTATTATGTGTCGTAGCGTCGATTAGAAATAAGCCTTAGTCCTTAGTTTTGTTATTCCTACAGGGTGGAGACGTTTGTATGTAGTAAAGTTTATTGATATCCGCATGGACAGACAACATATTGATATCCGCATGGACAGACAACATATTGATATCCGTATGGACAGACAACATATTGATATCCGCATGGACAGACAACATATTGATATCCGTATGGACAGACAACATATTGATATCCGCATGGACAGACAACATATTGATATCCGCATGGACAGACAACATATTGATATCCGCATGGAGAGACAACCTATTGATATCCGCATGGACAGACAACATAATGATATTTATTAATTTACTACATAAATAAGTAGCAAGTTGCTAAAAAAAGAACAGCACACCTACTCGTATATCCCTATCTGAAGTTTCAACTTTTTATCACTTTCGTAATTTTAATTTAGTTCCTTTATAATAACTTGTAAGTATTTTAAATGATCGATGACACAGATATCGATGTACTTATATAATTGTACATAATATTTTATAGATTTGTAAAAACACACAATACATAACGTCTTTTTGTTAAAATGTTTAGAGATAGACTCATAGTACAACATAATATATATACAATGTATGTTTTGGAAAGTTTTGGTTCTAATTATAAAGTAGAAAAACTAAATCAAAACAATTATTTTCGTTAAAATATTAATATCATCATCTCAGCCCCGAACACGGAGACCTGGGCCTCCACTGCTGGAGACCTGGGCCTCCACTGCTGGAGACCTGGGCTCCACTGCTGGAGACCTGGGCCTCCACTGCTGGAGACCTGGGCCTCCACTGCTGGAGACCTGGGCCTCCACTGCTGGAGACCTGGGCCTCCACTGCTGGAGACCTGGGCCTCCACTGCTGGAGACCTATTAGAGAGACATATAAGGGATTATAAGTTTGTTTGTTTTTCATGATGATAATAATGTGACGACCTTTTGATATCACTAAACAGTTTTACTATATCTTATGAGACGGCACATGTCTACCCTAGGTATATATGTATATGGCGTGGTCCCTAGGTGTATGCCGTGGTCCCTAGGTGTATGCCCTGGTCCCTAGGTGTATGTCGTGGTCCCTAGGTGTATGCCGTGGTCCCTAGGTGTATGCCGTGGTCCCTAGGTGTATGTCGTGGTCCCTAGGTGTATGCCGTGGTCCCTAGGTGTATGCCGGCGTCCCTAGGTGTATGTCGTGGTCCCTAGGTGTATGCCGTGGTCCCTAGGTGTATGCCGGCGTCCCTAGGTGTATGTCGTGGTCCCTAGGTGTATGCCGTGGTCCCTAAGAGTGTGCCGTGATCCCTAGGTGTGTGCCGTGGTCCCTAGGTGTATGCCGTGGTCCCTAAGTGTATGCCCTGGTCCCTAGGTGTATGCCCTGGTCCCTAGGTGTATGCCCTGGTCCCTAGGTGTATGCCGTGGTCTCTAGGTGTATGCCGTGGTCCCTAGGTGTATGTCGTGGTCCCTAGGAGTATGTCGAGGTCCCTAGGAGTATGCCGTGGTCCCTGGGTGTATGTCGTGGTCCCTAGGTGTATGCCGTGGTCCCTAGTTTTAAGTATAAGTATCTCCATGACTTTGTAACATTCCCCCGAGTGGTGACTCTCTCTCTCTCTCTCTCTTTAACCTTAAGGAATCATGTATATGGACCTCTTTATTGTGATTGCAATCTCATAATAAATTATATTATTAGAGTTTATTGTACACCTAGGGAGGTGTATGCCGTGGTCTCTAGGTGTATGCCGTGGTCCCTAGGTGTATGCTGTGGTCCCTAGGTGTATGCCGCAGTCCCTAGGTGTATGTCGAGGTCCCTAGGAGTATGCCGTGGTCCCTGGGTGTATGTCGTGGTCCCTAGGTGTATGCCGTGGTCCCTAGTTTTAAGTATAAGTATCTCCATGACTTTGTAACATTCCCCCGAGTGGTGACTCTCTCTCTCTCTCTCTCTTTAACCTTAAGGAATCATGTATATGGACCTCTTTATTGTGATTGCAATCTCATAATAAATTATATTATTAGAGTTTATTGTTAAGTTTAATTAGAATATTATTATTAAGATTTTGTTACACAAATTATTGTTTCAATAGTAACTACAGTTTTAGTATGTACATACTGGAGTCTAATGTGGACAATTAATAGTAACTACAGTTTTAGTATGTACATACTGGAGTCTTATGTGGACAATTAATAGTAACTACAGTTTTAGTATGTACATACTGGAGTCTAATGTGAACAATTAATAGTAACTACAGCTCCAAGTATGTACATACTGGGGTCTAATGTCGACAATCAATAGTAACTACAGCTCCAATTATGTATATACTGGAGCCTAATGTCGACAATCAATAGTAACTACAGCTCCAAGTATGTACACATTGGAGTCTAATGTCGACAATCAATAGTAACTACAGCTCCAAGTATGTACACATTGGAGTCAAATGTCGACAATCAATAGTAACTACAGCTCCAAGTATGTACACATTGGAGTCTAATGTCGACAATCAATAAATCACTATCAAATTAATGTTACTTTGTCTTCTCTCCCCTCCCTAGTATATCCCCTCCCTAGTCTCGCCCTCTTTGACAATTATTTTTATCCGATACCGATATTAGTAAGTACTGGATACTTTTTTTTTTAATGAAATAATACGTTTATTTATTTATTTATTTATAATAGGGTAGCCAACAGTGCTAACATCACACACTTATTTGTACTTAACACTAAATCAGAAGTTAGATGTTGCACCTATTATAGGCGACCACCACATTACCACAGTAGCTTTTATTGCCTATAAGAAATAACAAAATTATAAAATTTTCAATAAGTATACAAAAACTAAATATTATTCGAAAAACTAATTCTGAAACAATTTTTAAAAATATATATATAATAAACATACAATTCCTTTTAGAAATAATAAAAAAAGTAATGAAAATAACTAAAATATTACCTACTTCAAGTAATAAAGTAAAATTAAAATAAAATAAAAAAATAATAATAATAAAAAAAACCTACATAAAATTTACTCATAAATTTTATAAATTTTGGGCAAGTTGTTTTAGCAGTTTATGTTTAAATACTCTTTGGGAGTCTCCGAAGATGTCAATATCTGGAAATTTTGCAGCATGAGCATTGTATTTTGATTGTATTCTGGAAAGAGGATGATGTATACCTAGGTTAGTTCTGTGATAGGGTATGTTAAAAATGTTTTGAATTTTGTGTCTGGGGTATCTTGTTGGTACACTGAGTTTGATTTGTTCAAGAAGCTGTGTGCAGTTTATTTTTCCATGAATTAGTTTGTGTAGAAATGTTAAATCTGATAACATGCGTCTATTACGGAGAGTATTCATTTTAAAGTAAGATAGACGCTGAGCATAAGAACTCCTATGTGAGATGCCTTGTGAAAAGAATGCAAGATGTCTGGTAAAGGCCCTTTGAATACCCTCCACTCTTTGAGATGATGCACAGTATCCTGGATTCCAGGCGATACTGGCATACTCTAAATAACTTCTAACGAGGCTGTTATATAATACTAGTTTAGTTTTGACTTTTTTAAAACCTTTACAGTTCCGCTTTAGGAAGCCTAACATCTGGGCAGCTCTTTTAGTAATATTGTCAATATGGTTAGTAAATTTAAGCTTGCTATCAATTAGCACTCCCAAATCTCGAACTTCGTGAACGTTATCAAGGGCAACATTGTTTAGAAAATAACTATGTTTTATAGGTCTTCTCTTTTTTGTAATTCTAATATAACAACATTTATTGACGTTTAAGGACATACCATTGTTGTTACACCATAATGCTACATTATTTAGGTCTGATTGCATCAGTTCATTATCGAGTTGACTATTTATGGTTCTACAGATTTTTAAATCATCTGCAAACAGTGATACCTTACTATAATTAATATGATCCACAATATCATTTATAAAAATCAGGAAAAGAACAGGGCCTAAGTGCGAACCCTGAGGGACACCGGAACGGGCATAGTAAATAACTGACTCAAATCCATTAACTGCAACCACTTGTGGCCTATTTAGCAAGTATGATTTAAACCAGCTCAGTAATGGATCACCAATACCCATTCTTTTAAGTTTTGAATGTAGTATGGTATGATCCACTTTGTCAAATGCACTGCTAAAATCTGTGTAGATAGTATCTACTTGCAGGCCCATATCAACATCACGAGAAACATTGGTTATAAATGAAACTAAATTTGTACAGGTTGAGCGATGACTTCTGAATCCATGTTGAGTTTCGGATAAGTGTTTGTCAATGTGATTATTAATGTTAAGATAGACAAGTAGTTCAAACAGTTTCGAGAAGCAAGACAATATTGATATAGGCCTGTAGTTTTGAACTAATGAGTTATCACTTTTCTTATGTAATGGTACAACTCTTGTTTTTTTCCATTCCTCTGGAAATACACCATTTTGTATAGAGTGGTTAAATATAATACTTAAAGGTAGCGCAATAACAGTTGCGCATCGTTTGATGAATAGAGGAGGTATGTTATCAGGACCAGATCCTTTATGAATATTAAGTTTTTTAATTTGTTTTAAAATATCAATTTCTGTAAATTTTATTTTGGCGAAGAGGTAATTAGAAGGCGGTACATAGGGAGAAATATGATGAGAATTAGAATTGCTGTTGTACACGGAGGAGAAATGGCTGGCAAACAGATCTGCTATTTGTGAACCTGTTGTTGCTGAAAAATCATTCATCTTCATTTCGGATGGTAGATTAGATAGTCCTTTACGTTTGTTTTTAATAAATTGCCAAAAATACTTAGGGTTTTTACAAATGTTGGATTCTATATGCTGATTGTGTTTAGCATTGCAAATGGAGTATAATTTATGGCACCGTTCACGAGATAATTCATACTCTAACTTATCCCTTGGATTTAAATATTTACGGTATATTTTACGAAATTTATCTTTCTCTTTTAACAATTTTATAAGTTTATGAGAAAACCATTTTGGATATTTTGATTTATTTGGAATTCTTTTAGGAACGAATTTTGATATTGACATCTTAAGAATATCATAAAATGCTAAAACCATTAAATTAACATCATCACACTTGCCCAAAATCTGCCACCATGAAATTTTGTTTAAATCTTCTAGAATTAAATCATAATCAGCCTTATAATAATTATAATCATCACGATCCTTCGGAATAAGTTTACAGTCACCCTTGAAAACAGAAATAGGTACAGAGAACAGAATAGGCGGGTGATGAGGATCAAGTTTACTTAATACCTCTAGAGGATGAGAAACAAATGCATTAGAAAAATTGCTTAAGGCAAGGTCTAAAGTTCTGCCATCTTTATTACAAATATTGTTTGCCTGGTAAAGGTCATTAAGTGCCATAAAATCAATTAGAGAATAGCCAAGGCTGGTATTATAATTTGATGGTGTCAGATATTTACAGTTATCTTTAGCATTCCATTTAATAAAGTTTAGGTTAAAATCACCCAATAGTATAACATGTTCAACTTGGTTCAGTACTACGTTACCGTGACAAATAGTTCCAAATGAAGAAGAAACAACAATGGACCCGGTCCCCACCTCCAACACATTTGAAACACACGTGTCATTCGAAGTGTCTAGGTATATATTTATACTATGGCCAAATTCAAATTTATAGTATAGGAAAGTGTCCATACTTTTTTGTGTGATATTTATTATATCAAAAAAAACAAGTTGAAAATGTATTTCAGGCTGATTCTAAAAATTGATTAAAATACCTATAATATTTTAATTTGAAGTGGGCCCTGGACCTGGACGTGGACCCCACAAACAAAATATCCATACAAAATCCCCCATGGTCTTTTTAATGTCAATGTCACTGGTTAATATAACTTTATCGAACACTTTCGTTCAACTGGATTCTTGCTAATTGGATTAATTGCAGAGACGATTCCTATACTTTTTTACTGGTACATGTACCTGATGGTAAGCGGCACGCGAGGTCCAACAATGGGTACATTTGATATCACGCCCACCTGATGGTAAGCGGCACGCGAGGTCCAACAATGGAAACAACTGACGCCAGCGAATGACGACCGACGTTAGTCCCTACCACTATGCCGGCACTTCTACATAAAAACTGTTTTGACTAAAATTCGCGTTTTTTTTTAATCTCCAGGATTCGTGATTAGATCACCAATACCACAACAAAACTGTACTGTACTGTTTTCTCAAACTCCTCATAGGTAACGGAGACCTCCGTTGTGTTTTCGCAAACTCCCCATAGGTATCGGAGACCTCCGTTGTGTTTTTGCAAACTCCCCATAGGTGTCGGAGACCTCCGTTGTGTTTTACTAAGCTCCCCATAGGTATCGGAGATCTCCGTTGTGTTTTCCCAACCTCCCCATAGGTATCGGAGACCTCCGTTGTGTTTTCCCAACCTCCCCATAGGTATCGGAGACCTCCGTTTTGTTTTCCCTAACTCCCCATAGGTATCGGAGACCTCCGTTGACCCAAATGTATTTCTGAGGACCTACTTCAGTGTATAATGTTGGTCTTGTTCTTGCAAAAATTCTAGTCTCGGAGTTAGTTTTTATTTAAATATCCTGCTTCATGTCTTTTTTTATGGTTCCGAGGGAATTAAATGAACCCTTATGGATGACTCGGGTATCTGTCTGTTCTACCTCCTCCGATGTGGCGATTATTTTCGTTCTGACGAAGTTGTTCCTATTGATGATTAAAACATCGTGTACCTACAGCGTTATGATGGGGTTTTTTTACAACCTATACAACAAGATTCATAATTTTTCCAAACTTCAAGTAAATCCGACCAGTAGTTTGCGGACAGGCACTAGAGCTAGGAGCATAATACCAAGGAAAAGGAAATCTCCATAGAAGAAAAATGTGACAGTTTAAGCAGCGCTATCGAGGCACCCCAGCGAACAAGCGTAGGCGGCAGATTTAAAAATGATCATTGCCCTTTACCCAAAGAAGACGATGTTCCATAAGAGTGACGGTGAGCGGTAACAACCCCGATAGGTCGAGGCCGGTGCCAGGTGACAACCCCGATAGGCCGAGGCCGGTGCCAGGTGACAACCCCGATAGGCCGAGGCCGGTGCCAGGGTTAATTACATCAATATGTTAACTAGTCGCCAATGTGGTTAAATTTATTTGTTTCCTCCTACAATTAATTAAGTTACTAAAATCTAAACATCAAAACTATAAAAATGTTTAAAATACATATACATATAAACAAAATTAAAAAATATAAATAGGTATTGGTACACATACAATACTATATTACACATACAATACTATATTACACATACAATACTATATTACACATACAATACTATATTACATACAATACTATATTACACATACAATACTATATTACACATACAATACTATATTACATACAATACTATATTAATAATTACATACATTAATAATATATAATTATAACAATAGTATAAAATTTGATTGAAATTATTTTGTATAAATATATATACAGTGTAAACTCTATATTTTTATTTATTTAAAACTTTATTGCACTATGTACAAGGGGCGGACATTCTCTACAGACAACCTTAGGGACAGATAAAAAGCATTTAAAGTGAACGGTGGGTGCAAGTAAAGATTAAATATATTATAACTAAACGATCACATTGTAAGCAATTAACAATATATTAATAATATACACACATAAACACATACACACACACACAATAACGATACTGAGGGACTGCATTTTATGGCGTTATGGAGAATATCGTTAAATGGAGAGAAGAAAAATCAGAATTAGAAAAAGAAAAAGTTCATTTTAGACTAGTGTTAGTAGAATTATGTGCATCAAAAATAATCTTATTTCAACGCTATTGTGTAGTCTGTTATTTTTGTCTGACGTCTTTTGCTGCACCAGTCATTTTGCTGCACCAGTCATTTTGTTGTAGTTTTTAACTTATTTTATTCATTAATCATCCTTAATAATTGATAAATTTATCAATATCGATAAGTACTAGCAATAAAAGTAGAAATTCGACAAACAAAATGAATACTGTAGATATATTATATCAATGTAAGTATATCAATTATAAAAATGGCGAAATAAAATGATAATTAGGGACTTAGAGAAAGCCTAACGTGCAATAAAAGCATTTTAACTAAGTAAAAATAATTAGCTTAATATTTTAACTAAGTAAAAATAATTAGCTTAATATTTTTTTTTCTTATTTAATAAATAATCTAGCTAGTATTATTATACCTTTTTGGAATCCTGACTAAATACACCATCTTTTAAAGTCACTTGCCGAAATAGCATAGTACATATTTTTTTCAGTACAGTCAGTTAAAGTTGGCCGATGTAATATTTTTTAGCACATGGTGGGGCAAAAAAGTGATATTTTCTTTAAAAGTGAGGCAGTTGTGTTTTAATTTTAGACTGTAGTTTACAGAAGGGTTATTGAGGGTTACACCACTCACAAAATAAATAATATCAAAAGTAAAGATTTGTAGTCACAATTTTTTTTTTAATGTCATAAATTTGAAAAGTACTTAACTTAGATTTTTGTTTTCTGATAACTGTCACCACCTGGCCTATCAACCGTTTTCGACTTGACGTAAATTTTTGGGACAGCCTGTATAAGACAATATTTTGAATTTGGTTATTTCTTAGAGTTCCTTCCATGATGAACCCTGAAATGATTTCCATATCTGGTATTCTTTTAATTCTTAATTTTAATACAATAAATACCAGCGTTACTCGCTTTGTATTGCTCAATTTAAAAACAGGAATTTAACGTTCACATCGCGTAAACAAACAAAAAACAAATTGGAATTCGCAACACCCAAAGCTCCATTTTGTTTTCAAACTTTGCACAAATATATTATTATAATAAATTATGAAAGCGCACAGTATAAGACTACATAACAATCTTAATAATATAAATAGAGATACTAAATATTAAATAATATTAAGAAAGACTTAATATAAACAATAAAATTTATTAAATAACTAGAAATATTATTCGTAACCTACAAAAAAAATATTAATGGAAGCGAGAGTCCTGCGAGCTCTGATTGGAAACTAGACTGGTGTGCGATAGAGTGTCCGCTGAGCTGTAGTCGCGTAGTCACACAGAACCGATAGTTGTGGCTCCGAGAAGTCGGCGGTAGACCTGTCAGCGCGGGGTCGCGTCCCGTCGCGTCCCGTCGCGTCCTTCACTTTTTGCCGCCTCGTGCTTATCTGTCAACGACAGTATATCATTTTATCGTTTTGCTTTAAATTATTATCTCTTAGATTTTTTTTCACATATAATAACATTTTAGTGGTTGACACATTGTGCAGGCCTGTCTCTCGCCACTTACTCTCTCTCTTAGGAGATTATTATTCAGAGTATCAGGTTTCTACAGACACCGACATCTTTATTTATTTAAAAAATAAAACACAGCTTGTATATTAAACATATAAAAAAGTATTGATAGTGGAACACAAGCCAAAGAGATTTTATATTGTTTAGACAAAACAATTAAAACAGACATAACGTTATGATCGTAGAACAGTGTTGGATTTTAAAAAATCTGATTTTATATAAGTATAGTTTTATATTGTTTGTGGTCTGTAATTTATAGTGCAAATGTTAGAAAGGGTTCCAAAATGAAATCTAGAAGGTTTGCACTTATTATGAGACTAGTATTAACTTAAAAAAGAAGTGACAAATAAACAGTTATTTAACTTTGAATGGCCGTCATGAAAATTTTAAATATAGCAGATCCGTCACTGTTCTACGATCATGACGATAAGAGTATAGTAATTAGATTCAAATTAATAGTGCAATTGAACTGTGACTAGCTAAAGTAAAAGAAAAAAAAATAAAATAAAATAAGTGAAAACCAATAGGTTAATGATCTAACCTAAAACGAAATGAATGAATGAGAGGCAGGAGCAACATTATACTATATATACGACTATAGCAGTATTCGTATATTAGCAAGCGAAGTGGATTTGCAAAGTCAGTCCGGGATAAGAGTTGTCTTGATACTGCCTCCGGTGGTTAGTTAGATGTATCAGAGTAGAACACGGCTGAAACGTTAATATAGACAAGTATTTGCAGTAATCTAAACAGGTGAATGAATAAATGTTTGAAAAATGTATATACTGGTATACGATAGGATAGATATTTATATCCATTACTCAATTTAATTGTTTACCCAATAATGATTTGATTATTTATTAGTGTGCCGTATCGATTAGTTCTCTAGCAATTTTGATCTCGTTAAGCAGGTTTATGACCTTATAAGCTATAGCACATTTTATTGAGCACCGTGTCACAGGACAGCCATTAGGTGGAGCTAAATTTATTTTTATTTTATATTAATTATGTATTTTTGTGAGTGTTTAATGTTCTAGTTTATTCATGTCATATTTTCCTTTTCCATTTAGGTTCAGTTTACATAAAAAAATAAATTACATTACATTTACATACACACATCAAAAGTGTCTAGGGATCAACATATATTTTTGCAATAACTTTTCTCCTGATTGATATTCATTAAAATTTTCTTTAAGGATTGATCAAATAAAATGTTTTCGTTTGTCTACAGTAACGATAAACCAAGTCACCTTTGCATTAGTAAAAAAAATTGCCATTTTCCTAATAAAGGGATTTTTGACATTTGAACCACTAACATTAAAGTTCGAAAAAAATACTGAAATAACAGTTTTTTTTTTAATTTTATTGGGTAACTTAAACAATTAATAATCCGTGTTTCTACCGCGAACACTAACAACACAAGAACATCGGTTTGGCATACTCAAAATGAGTTCATCCAAATCACGCTGTGGAATGGCCGCCCATGTTCGTTGCAACAACAAAAAAAGGTCTTCTTGCGACTGGATACCCTCCATATTCGGCAGAGCTCTTCTCTGAAGAATATCCCATGCATGCTCAATCGGGTTCAAGTCTGGCGACTGAGCAGGCCAGGGCAGGACATTGATGTTAGCTGCGGCGAGAGTCTGTCTTACAACTCTTGCGGTGTGCGGTCGTGCATTATCATGCATTAACTGAAATAAGGGACCGATATGCACTTGTAGAGGAACGATGACGTCTGATACAACCGTCTCAGCATAAATTTGAGCGTTGAGGTTGCCTCTGATCCAAATCAACTCAGTTCTTCCGCCGATCGAAATACCCGCCCATACCATGATGGTTCCACCACTATAAGGATGGACTTCCTGGCAGGATTTTAATCGCTGTTGGCGTCCAGGGGTTCTCCAGTGTCGTATACGTCTTGTATCCGGCCTCATACCAAAACGAGACTCATCAGAAAAGCACACGAAACGCCATTGTTCTTCTGTCCAATTTCTGTGTTCAAGAGCCCATTGATATCGAGTCCTACGATTGTGCATTGCTATAGGTGGTACCCGTAGCGGTCTTCGGGAATGAAGGTTCACTTCATGCAAGCGGTTTCTGACTGTTTGGTCGCTAATTAAGTTCCCTGAAGAGCGATGAAGGCTCACGGCTAACATCATGGCGGTTATTGTTGGAGTTCTTCGAGCTGTGATTTGAATGTATCGGTCTTGTCTCCGTGTGGTGCAGCGATACCGTCCTCCATGGCGCTCAGCCACGGTACCAGTGGTTCGGTAACGTGTCCAAAGTCGACTGATAACACTCTGACTTGTATTCAGAGCTAAAGCTACAGTACGTTGCCGGGAACCAGCTTCTATCATTCCCACGGCTCTGATCATTTCTTCCCTGCTTAAATGACGTCGCCGCTCCATAATAACGTTGGTTTTAATCAGTAGTAGGGAAACAGTAGCACTAATAATGTCTTCAATGCGTCTTATGTTTTTATAGGGAAAATTTTGACAGCTGATTTTCATCTTTTACTCGAATTTGATTGACAGTTCCTGTTTTAAATTATGAAATGCACCAAAAAGGATCCATATAAATTTATAAAATCATAAATTTATTACAAAGCCACATCTCAATCACAAGAAATCCGCATAAACATGCTTGATCCCTAGACTTTTTTGATGTGTGTACATAGATTAAAAACTAGTGTTCCCTGTATAGTTGGGTTTATTTAAAATTTATATAAAAATTAAATAAACTGGAGTATACAATGTTGAGTGAACATTTTATAACTAAATAATTTTTAGTATACAATGTTGAGTGAACATTTTATAACTAAATAATTTTTAGTATACAATGTTGAGTGAACATTTTATAACTAAATAATTTTTAGTATACAATGTTGAGTGAACATTTTATAACTAAATAATTTTTAGTATACAATGTTGAGTGAACATTTTATAACTAAATAATTTTTAGTATACAATGTTGAGTGAACATTTTATAACTAAATAATTTTTAATATACAATGTTGAGTGAACATTTTATAACTAAATAATTTTCTTAGCAACACAATATAAAATGAGTGCGATCATATGGCTATGTATTGGGTGTGTATGTTGTGTGTATGTTTTGCATCGAATATGGGTTTTGTTAACTTTACTACATCTCCAGCTGTATTCTGTGATTGAGACAATCTAGGTCAACTAATTTCTAATCTTGTGCAGCAGACTACGTGAGACCTTGGGTGAAGACTGTTAAAGCAGATGGCACGAAAACGTTTGAGGTTGCCTCCGAGACCATCACATGAGCCCTTATTTTTTATTTATTTTTTATTCTTTCTTGCACCAAAACTTAAAATGAGGTACATAGGCGAGTTTAATGCCTGTTAGACATTCTGTGACACCTAACCGTGACAATGTCTTAAAATGAGGTACATAGGCGAGTTTAATGCCTGTTAGACATTCTGTGACACCTAACCGTGACAATGTCTTAAAATGAGGTACATAGGCGAGTTTAATGCCTGTTAGACATTCTGTGACACCTAACCGTGACAATGTCTTAAAATGAGGTACATAGGCGAGTTTAATGCCTGTTAGACATTCTGTGACACCTAACCGTGACAATGTCTTAAAATGAGGTACATAGGCGAGTTTAATGCCTGTTAGACATTCTGTGACACCTAACCGTGACAATGTCTTAAAATGAGGTACATAGGCGAGTTTAATGCCTGTTAGACATTCTGTGACACCTAACCGTGACAATGTCTTAAAATGAGGTACATAGGCGAGTTTAATGCCTGTTAGACATTCTGTGACACCTAACCGTGACAATGTCTTAAAATGAGGTACATAGGCGAGTTTAATGCCTGTTAGACATTCTGTGACACCTAACCGTGACAATGTCTTAAAATGAGGTACATAGGCGAGTTTAATGCCTGTTAGACATTCTGTGACACCTAACCGTGACAATGTCTTAAAATGAGGTACATAGGCGAGTTTAATGCCTGTTAGACATTCTGTGACACCTAACCGTGACAATGTCTTAAAATGAGGTACATAGGCGAGTTTAATGCCTGTTAGACATTCTGTGACACCTAACCGTGACAATGTCTTAAAATGAGGTACATAGGCGAGTTTAATGCCTGTTAGACATTCTGTGACACCTAACCGTGACAATGTCTTAAAATGAGGTACATAGGCGAGTTTAATGCCTGTTAGACATTCTGTGACACCTAACCGTGACAATGTCTTAAAATGAGGTACATAGGCGAGTTTAATGCCTGTTAGACATTCTGTGACACCTAACCGTGACAATGTCTTAAAATGAGGTACATAGGCGAGTTTAATGCCTGTTAGACATTCTGTGACACCTAACCGTGACAATGTCTTAAAATGAGGTACATAGGCGAGTTTAATGCCTGTTAGACATTCTGTGACACCTAACCGTGACAATGTCTTAAAATGAGGTACATAGGCGAGTTTAATGCCTGTTAGACATTCTGTGACACCTAACCGTGACAATGTCTTAAAATGAGGTACATAGGCGAGTTTAATGCCTGTTAGACATTCTGTGACACCTAACCGTGACAATGTCTTAAAATGAGGTACATAGGCGAGTTTAATGCCTGTTAGACATTCTGTGACACCTAACCGTGACAATGTCTTAAAATGAGGTACATAGGCGAGTTTAATGCCTGTTAGACATTCTGTGACACCTAACCGTGACAATGTCTTAAAATGAGGTACATAGGCGAGTTTAATGCCTGTTAGACATTCTGTGACACCTAACCGTGACAATGTCTTAAAATGAGGTACATAGGCGAGTTTAATGCCTGTTAGACATTCTGTGACACCTAACCGTGACAATGTCTTAAAATGAGGTACATAGGCGAGTTTAATGCCTGTTAGACATTCTGTGACACCTAACCGTGACAATGTCTTAAAATGAGGTACATAGGCGAGTTTAATGCCTGTTAGACATTCTGTGACACCTAACCGTGACAATGTCTTAAAATGAGGTACATAGGCGAGTTTAATGCCTGTTAGACATTCTGTGACACCTAACCGTGACAATGTCTTAAAATGAGGTACATAGGCGAGTTTAATGCCTGTTAGACATTCTGTGACACCTAACCGTGACAATGTCTTAAAATGAGGTACATAGGCGAGTTTAATGCCTGTTAGACATTCTGTGACACCTAACCGTGACAATGTCTTAAAATGAGGTACATAGGCGAGTTTAATGCCTGTTAGACATTCTGTGACACCTAACCGTGACAATGTCTTAAAATGAGGTACATAGGCGAGTTTAATGCCTGTTAGACATTCTGTGACACCTAACCGTGACAATGTCTTAAAATGAGGTACATAGGCGAGTTTAATGCCTGTTAGACATTCTGTGACACCTAACCGTGACAATGTCTTAAAATGAGGTACATAGGCGAGTTTAATGCCTGTTAGACATTCTGTGACACCTAACCGTGACAATGTCTTAAAATGAGGTACATAGGCGAGTTTAAGGCCTGTTAGACATTCTGTGACACCTAACCGTGACAATGTCTTAAAATGAGGTACATAGGCGAGTTTAATGCCTGTTAGACATTCTGTGACACCTAACCGTGACAATGTCTTAAAATGAGGTACATAGGCGAGTTTAATGCCTGTTAGACATTCTGTGACACCTAACCGTGACAATGTCTTAAAATGAGGTACATAGGCGAGTTTAATGCCTGTTAGACATTCTGTGACACCTAACCGTGACAATGTCTTAAAATGAGGTACATAGGCGAGTTTAATGCCTGTTAGACATTCTGTGACACCTAACCGTGACAATGTCTTAAAATGAGGTACATAGGCGAGTTTAATGCCTGTTAGACATTCTGTGACACCTAACCGTGACAATGTCTTAAAATGAGGTACATAGGCGAGTTTAATGCCTGTTAGACATTCTGTGACACCTAACCGTGACAATGTCTTAAAATGAGGTACATAGGCGAGTTTAATGCCTGTTAGACATTCTGTGACACCTAACCGTGACAATGTCTTAAAATCCTGTATATAATAAAATATTTTTCTAAAATGGAATCACGTATCCTCTCACCTCAAACAGCCATTGTGGTTAATCGTCGTGCTCTCACCTGCACGGTCTGTTTATCTTTGTGGTATTGACGATCCAACCACGGAATCAAGAAAGTGTCATCCATCTTCAGTCGCACCATAGATCTTCCTATAATAAGTGTGGAAGTGCTCTACGTAAAGGTAAATAAGTTTCCACATTGAGTCATGAAGATAATGTTGAGAACATTTGTTTTTAGATAAACTGGAACTACGTCACATCTCGTCCGAGCAATCGAGGGACAACTTACTAACATAACTAGGAACGCAGGTGGGCCTCATGCTGTTAGGCATTCTTACTATCAGGGACAATTTAGAGCATTTGTTGTGTGAGGCGTGCTGAGGGGATTGTGACTTGAGGCGTGCTGAGGGGATTGTGACTTGAGGCGTGCTGAGGGGATTGTGACTTTTTGTTTTGAGACAAATAAATAAATAATTTGAAATAAAAAAGGATCTGCGTATATTGTTAATGAATATTAATTAACAAAATGATTTTAGTTTTAGAACAATTAACGTTACATGAAATTAAATAATTAACATAAATCGCACTTTGGTTGACATGTATAATGGAGTCTGCCCACTACACCGTATCATACCATGACCGTAATAGGAACGTGTTAGGCAAAAAAATATTCTTTGTATAGAAAAGCATGACACAACGTCCACTAGACCGGTCCGTCACCGACCCGTACCGTCGCGTGCCATGCACGGAACGTTAATAATTGTCGGCGAGAATATTTTGCCGGTGCCGATACGCTCCGTCCATGGCACGCCACTTTGCCAAACCGATGCGCCCAGGCAGCAAAACGGTGATCATACGGGTTATAACCGCGTATGAGGACATTCGGAAATACTAAAAAATCTTTTCTTCATCTTCAACTAAGTGCCTGTACAACGTCCAATATTCTCCTTCAGTTTTTCGTTCTTTTAGAGTATCGTGAATCCGGTAGCGTCGAGTGGTTTTTTATTTTTCTTCTTCTTCCTCATCCAATATTATGGCAATCATTGCCAGTTGTCTAACAGTTAATCTTTTAATAGGCATACCTATCTTATTATTTTAAAACTTGATAGCACTCCCCAGACGTCCAGGCATTACCGATACACATGCGAGAATGAAACGGCTTCCTATCAATTTTGCGTCATAAAAATTACGGGTGGGCAACATACGGGTTGCATACGGACACCATACCGGCATCATACGGGTTTAGCGCGCCGTCGATTCGTTTCAGTGGGCAAAGCAAGCCGTATCGTATTGCCTTCCGTGCTTGATACGTTCATAGCACTGTCATGGTATGATACGGTATAGTGGGCAGACTCCTTAAGACGACATAACTGCGACACACTAGGTACCTATGTCCTCTTTCATACTCGAGAATATGATCCACGACTGTTTTTTTTTATATCTTTGTTTAAGGTTGGTTTAAACCGACCAAGATTTACTGCAGTATAATATAATAATAATGACAAAGGGCTGCTTGTGGTACGTTCAAATGTTTAGATGCTTAAAGCAAACTGAACTTCAACACCAGCGACATCTACAGGTACTCTCTGAAACGTTACTGGATCACCATTAGCGAATCTATTTAAACCGATATGATTGGTGTGTCATCTTATCTGACTATGTCATCTTAAGAACTTCAACACCAGCGACATCTACAGGTACTCTCTGAAACGTTACTGGATCACCATTAGCGAGTCTATTTAAACCGATATGATTGGTGTGTCATCTTATCTGACTATGTCATCTTAAGAACTTCAACACCAGCGACATCTACAGGTACTCTCTGAAACGTTACTGGATCACCATTAGCGAGTCTATTTAAACCGATATGATTGGTGTGTCATCTTATCTGACTATGTCATCTTAAGCACTTCAACACCAGCGACATCTACAGGTACTCTCTGAAACGTTACTGGATCACCATTAGCGAGTCTATTTAAACCGATGTGATTGGTGTGTCATCTTATCTGACTATGTCATCTTAAGAACTTCAACACCAGCGACATCTACAGGTACTCTCTGAAACGTTACTGGATCACCATTAGCGAGTCTATTTAAACCGATATGATTGGTGTGTCATCTTATCTGACTATGTCATCTTAAGAACTTCAACACCAGCGACATCTACAGGTACTCTCTGAAACGTTACTGGATCACCATTAGCGAGTCTATTTAAACCGATATGATTGGTGTGTCATCTTATCTGACTATGTCATCTTAAGAACTTCAACACCAGCGACATCTACAGGTACTCTCTGAAACGTTACTGGATCACCATTAGCGAGTCCATTTAAACCGATATGATTGGTGTGTCATCTTATCTGACTATGTCATCTTAAGCACATTTAAGTTTGAGAAAAATAAGATAAATAAGACTTAGATATTCGTTTGTGCAACAGAGCATAAAATTGTACATAGGCGAGGTAATGGTAGGCATTTTCTAACACCCCCAAACTTTGGGAGTGTGGACAAACTATGTATAGGTGCAAACTAGACCACGGACACAGAATATTAACAAACCACGCAACATGCAACATCACAAATAGTTTTAATCATATTTGTATGAAGGTAAGTTGTGGGATCGAGTTGGGAGATGTTGTGATAAGAAAGTAGGTCGAGTGATGTTTCGGCTCCCACAGTGCAGCGAGGAACTCCACCTGTAGCTATCAACTTAGAACATCATCATTCGCTAACAATACGCAAGACATTCTGATCCGTAACAAACACAGATAACGCGTAATAAATGTTTACATCAATCAAACTTTGTTTCACTAAATATTCGTTACTTTAAATACAGCGCAATAAGTTATACAGCATTCAATCTACAATATTGGTTTGCGAGTCATGTGATCACGTGTCATCATGTCTCGTAACAACGAACTTCAATTTACTTTTTTATTCCTCAAACCTGTAATAAACCTATTATTATTATTATTGTTTATTTGTTTTTTTTTTCATATTTTATTAGGAGCTTTTACCCAAATTGAGCATGTCAGCCCCATCGAAGCTTAACCTTAATAAACAAACAATTATCAGTTTTCCATCTGCCTATTCCTATTATAAATATTTAAAACAATAAATGCTAACCTAGCCGATTGGAAACAAGGACCTGCTAGCTGAAGGCACCCGTATTGTATGGATTCAGTTTCAGATGTTGTATCAGGTATTGCCTCTCGCCCTGGCTCCTGACACAATCCCTTAACATGTGTTCTACGTTTTCCCAACTGTGAAGTTTGTGGTGAAGCAGTTTTTTTCATAAGAAAACTGAATTTGTTTAAGGGAAAGTCCCCAGAGCGAAGGCGAAATGCATTGACAATAAGTGTTCTATTAAGCCTGCACGCAGAAAACCATGGCATATGAAAGGTTCATTCTGTATTGTTTTGGACCAGAATAAATGCTTTCAATATAGGCGACTCCGCCGACACTCGTACCTACCTATTATTGTTATTGACATTTTTATTTGTAACCCGAAGGGAAATGTTTATTTTTTATTTTTTTGTTATTATATAATATTATTTGTATAATGTTTAATAATAAATTTACAAATTGTTAATTAATATATATACACTTAGGAGAGGGTGCGACTTTAGTAGCTCACAGCCACCTGTAATAACCTGTATGTATCAAAAGTTATATAATAAATTATTGATTTAATTTCCAACGTTTACGTTAAAATCCTAAAAAACGTATCTACTCGTAACCTCGGCATGTGCCAATGACAAAATTACTTTTATTACGTACATTTGCCATAGGTTACCAACACCACCTCGAGCCTCGAGAGCACGTTCCGGTTCTACTATGACCAACTTCTGGAATCATTAATAAATTGACATTAGATATCGCCAACCCCTCTGGCCAGCGAGTAGCCATAAGTTTTCAGATATATGTTCTGGAATTCCCATCTACAACAGTGCAGTCTATAGGACGCTGTGTTTTAGGGGCTGGATAATGAATGATGATTTTGCCAATAACATGGGGTTACTCGCCGCTCGTGGAGTGTGGACTGGTAATGTACTGTGGAGTGGAGACACACCATCCGTCACCCACTCTGTTTCGTATATATCACACTAATGGTAGAGTTTAGATCGATTGAGTAAACAAAGATAAGACAAGAGTTGATAGTTTCTCTAGAATAACAGATCTAATGAACTCGATAACTGCAGTTCAGCAATCAGGTTACAGTTAGAGTTACCTACTGTTTCTGTCGACTTCTTGAACATGGACTCCATTTCTTAAGATACCTTAGATACCTACAGGTTGCAATTAAATAACAACTCTGTTCGAAAATCAAATGTACCCGTATTCTTCTACCTCGTAACATTTATCTGTCATATAGTATAGCTGTCCAAAATATAATGTTACGAGGCAGAAAAATACATTAGATTTTCGAACCGTGTTGTTATTTAATTGCAACTGGTCTACATGACCGAAATTATTAAGCTAAGCCACATATAAAAAAGTCATTCTTGTATTTTATTACCTTTGTGGTGCAATTGACCTGGTTATGGTTTATTAGTGTCATCATTATTTTATTAGAGGATGCTAAGGACTTCCAGAAATTTGTGAATAATTTGACCTACACTCGCCACGCTGCTGGCAAGACGAGTTGGCGAGAGTCTGATGTCTATTATATTGACAATTTATTAACGATTCCACAAGTCGAAGGTTGGAACCGGGACCGACGGCTTAACGTGCTCTCCGAGGCACGGGAACAGTGGTATTGTAAATCTATGACAAATACAGATAAAAAAGTGTATTTCTCATTGGTGCATGCCGGGGTTCGAACCGACATTTTTAGATTTTTTTTAGGAAAGCGTTGTTACAACCGAGTCACCACCGTTTGTGTGCAATTGGAGCTGGAGTCATGGAGGAGCTGGTCTCTTGTCGAGACGGGCCTGATGTTTCTCGTCTCTGGTAGCTGAAGTCATGGAGGAGCTGGTCTCTTGTCGAGACGGGCCTGATGTTTCTCGTCTCTGGTAGCTGGAGTCATGGAGGAGCTGGTCTCTTGTCGAGACGGGCCTGATGTTTCTCGTCTCTGGTAGCTGGCGTCATGGAGGAGCTGGTCTCTTGTCGAGACGGGCCTGATGTTTCTCGTCTCTGGTAGCTGGAGTCATGGAGGAGCTGGTCTCTTGTCGAGACGGGCCTGATGTTTCTCGTCTCTGGTAGCTGGAGTCATGGAGGAGCTGGTCTCTTGTCGAGACGGGCCTGATGTTTCTCGTCTCTGGTAGCTGGAGTCATGGAGGAGCTGGTCTCTTGTCGAGACGGGCCTGATGTTTCTCGTCTCTGGTAGCTGGAGTCATGGAGGAGCTGGTCTCTTGTCGAGACGGGCCTGATGTTTCTCGTCTCTGGTAGCTGGAGTCATGGAGGAGCTGGTCTCTTGTCGAGACGGGCCTGATGTTTCTCGTCTCTGGTAGCTGGAGTCATGGAGGAGCTGGTCTCTTGTCGAGACGGGCCTGATGTTTCTCGTCTCTGGTAGCTGGAGTCATGGAGGAGCTGGTCTCTTGTCGAGACGGGCCTGATGTTTCTCGTCTCTGGTAGCTGGAGTCATGGAGGAGCTGGTCTCTTGTCGAGACGGGCCTGATGTTTCTCGTCCCTGGTAGCTGGAGTCATGGAGGAGCTGGTCTCTTGTCGAGACGGGCCTGATGTTTCTCGTCCCTGGTAGCTGGAGTCATGGAGGAGCTGGTCTCTTGTCGAGACGGGCCTGATGTTTCTCGTCCCTGGTAGCTGGAGTCATGGAGGAGCTGGTCTCTTGTCGAGACGGGCCTGATGTTTCTCGTCCCTGGTAGCTGGAGTCATGGAGGAGCTGGTCTCTTGTCGAGACGGGCCTGATGTTTCTCGTCTCTGGTAGCTGGAGTCATGGAGGAGCTGGTCTCTTGTCGAGACGGGCCTGATGTTTCTCGTCCCTGGTAGCTGGAGTCATGGAGGAGCTGGTCTCTTGTCGAGACGGGCCTGATGTTTCTCGTCCCTGGTAGCTGGAGTCATGGAGGAGCTGGTCTCTTGTCGAGACGGGCCTGATGTTTCTCGTCCCTGGTAGCTGGAGTCATGGAGGAGCTGGTCTCTTGTCGAGACGGGCCTGATGTTTCTCGTCTCTGGTAGCTGGAGTCATGGAGGAGCTGGTCTCTTGTCGAGACGGGCCTGATGTTTCTCGTCTCTGGTAGCTGGAGTCATGGAGGAGCTGGTCTCTTGTCGAGACGGGCCTGATGTTTCTCGTCTCTGGTAGCTGGAGTCATGGAGGAGCTGGTCTCTTGTCGAGACGGGCCTGATGTTTCTCGTCTCTGGTAGCTGGAGTCATGGAGGAGCTGGTCTCTTGTCGAGACGGGCCTGATGTTTCTCGTCTCTGGTAGCTGGAGTCATGGAGGAGCTGGTCTCTTGTCGAGACGGGCCTGATGTTTCTCGTCTCTGGTAGCTGGAGTCATGGAGGAGCTGGTCTCTTGTCGAGACGGGCCTGATGTTTCTCGTCCCTGGTAGCTGGAGTCATGGAGGAGCTGGTCTCTTGTCGAGACGGGCCTGATGTTTCTCGTCCCTGGTAGCTGGAGTCATGGAGGAGCTGGTCTCTTGTCGAGACGGGCCTGATGTTTCTCGTCCCTGGTAGCTGGAGTCATGGAGGAGCTGGTCTCTTGTCGAGACGGGCCTGATGTTTCTCGTCCCTGGTAGCTGGAGTCATGGAGGAGCTGGTCTCTTGTCGAGACGGGCCTGATGTTTCTCGTCCCTGGTAGCTGGAGTCATGGAGGAGCTGGTCTCTTGTCGAGACGGGCCTGATGTTTCTCGTCTCTGGTAGCTGGAGTCATGGAGGAGCTGGTCTCTTGTCGAGACGGGCCTGATGTTTCTCGTCCCTGGTAGCTGGAGTCATGGAGGAGCTGGTCTCTTGTCGAGACGGGCCTGATGTTTCTCGTCCCTGGTAGCTGGAGTCATGGAGGAGCTGGTCTCTTGTCGAGACGGGCCTGATGTTTCTCGTCCCTGGTAGCTGGAGTCATGGAGGAGCTGGTCTCTTGTCGAGACGGGCCTGATGTTTCTCGTCCCTGGTAGCTGGAGTCATGGAGGAGCTGGTCTCTTGTCGAGACGGGCCTGATGTTTCTCGTCCCTGGTAGCTGGAGTCATGGAGGAGCTGGTCTCTTGTCGAGACGGGCCTGATGTTTCTCGTCCCTGGTAGCTGGAGTCATGGAGGAGCTGGTCTCTTGTCGAGACGGGCCTGATGTTTCTCGTCCCTGGTAGCTGGAGTCATGGAGGAGCTGGTCTCTTGTCGAGACGGGCCTGATGTTTCTCGTCTCTGGTAGCTGGAGTCATGGAGGAGCTGGTCTCTTGTCGAGACGGGCCTGATGTTTCTCGTCTCTGGTAGCTGGAGTCATGGAGGAGCTGGTCTCTTGTCGAGACGGGCCTGATGTTTCTCGTCTCTGGTAGCTGGAGTCATGGAGGAGCTGGTCTCTTGTCGAGACGGGCCTGATGTTTCTCGTCTCTGGTAGCTGGAGTCATGGAGGAGCTGGTCTCTTGTCGAGACGGGCCTGATGTTTCTCGTCTCTGGTAGCTGGAGTCATGGAGGAGCTGGTCTCTTGTCGAGACGGGCCTGATGTTTCTCGTCCCTGGTAGCTGGAGTCATGGAGGAGCTGGTCTCTTGTCGAGACGGGCCTGATGTTTCTCGTCCCTGGTAGCTGGAGTCATGGAGGAGCTGGTCTCTTGTCGAGACGGGCCTGATGTTTCTCGTCTCTGGTAGCTGGAGTCATGGAGGAGCTGGTCTCTTGTCGAGACGGGCCTGATGTTTCTCGTCCCTGGTAGCTGGAGTCATGGAGGAGCTGGTCTCTTGTCGAGACGGGCCTGATGTTTCTCGTCTCTGGTAGCTGGAGTCATGGAGGAGCTGGTCTCTTGTCGAGACGGGCCTGATGTTTCTCGTCTCTGGTAGCTGGAGTCATGGAGGAGCTGGTCTCTTGTCGAGACGGGCCTGATGTTTCTCGTCTCTGGTAGCTGGAGTCATGGAGGAGCTGGTCTCTTGTCGAGACGGGCCTGATGTTTCTCGTCTCTGGTAGCTGGAGTCATGGAGGAGCTGGTCTCTTGTCGAGACGGGCCTGATGTTTCTCGTCTCTGGTAGCTGGAGTCATGGAGGAGCTGGTCTCTTGTCGAGACGGGCCTGATGTTTCTCGTCTCTGGTAGCTGGAGTCATGGAGGAGCTGGTCTCTTGTCGAGACGGGCCTGATGTTTCTCGTCTCTGGTAGCTGGAGTCATGGAGGAGCTGGTCTCTTGTCGAGACGGGCCGCCAGTAAAGGTGGCTTTACCGTATTTCAATTTTCTCCTATATATGTATGTATAATTTAGTTGAAAGAATTCCTAAATAAATAAATAAATAATGAAATACCGTTCTTTCAAAAAAAAGCGTGGTTTGGTTCGTGCCACCTCGGAAGGGATAAGGTCATCATGATACTATTTTTGTAGACATTGTAAGTGACCTTGGCGATGGCCACACAGATATGTGAGGTGGACATCAGGTGTTAGATATCGTTATCATGGTTACTGTACACGTACGTACTGCAACACATTTTGGTTGGAAAAACCCAAATATCTTTAAAATAATTTAAATTAGATCACGAACTTACACCACTATACATACATACATACATATATGTATTTAGAACGCGACAGAACTAATAACGAGCTATTTAGAAATATTTTGTACTATTTTATTTTAGTAAAATATTATTTTTATAATATTATATAATATTATATTTATTAATCAATTTAATAAATTAGATTTTGTATTACATTTGAACTACCAAATATATATATATATATATATACTATCCCTACGCTTACATATAAATATACAGACTTTTACGTCTGTCGCACGCTGAAAATGTGCAATGATCTCCCAGCCGGTGTGTTTTCCATTCATTTAACCTGAAGTGTTACTTGTGGAGTGTCTTGGTAGGATAATGGTAGGGACTGTGGCGGCCGTCTGTGGCTGGCGATGTTACTTGTGGAGTGTCTTGGTAGGATAATGGTAGGGACTGTGGCGGCCGTCTGTGGCTGGCGATGTTACTTGTGGAGTGTCTTGGTAGGATAATGGTAGGGACTGTGGCGGCCGTCTGTGGCTGGCGATGTCACTTGTGGAGTGTCTTGGTAGGATAATGGTAGAGACTGTGGCGGCCGTCTGTGGCTGGCGATGTCACTTGTGGAGTGTCTTGGTAGGATAATGGTAGAGACTGTGGCGGCCGTCTGTGGCTGGCGATGTTACTTGTGGAGTGTCTTGGTAGGATAATGGTAGAGACTGTGGCGGCCGTCTGTGGCTGGCGATGTCACTTGTGGAGTGTCTTGGTAGGATAATGGTAGAGACTGTGGCGGCCGTCTGTGGCTGGCGATGTTACTTGTGGAGTGTCTTGGTAGGATAATGGTAGAGACTGTGGCGGCCGTCTGTGGCTGGCGATGTTACTTGTGGAGTGTCTTGGTAGGATAATGGTAGAGACTGTGGCGGCCGTCTGTGGCTGGCGATTTTACTTGTGGAGTGTCTTGGTAGGATAATGGTAGAGACTGTGGCGGCCGTCTGTGGCTGGCGATGTCACTTGTGGAGTGTCTTGGTAGGATAATGGTAGAGACTGTGGCGGCCGTCTGTGGCTGGCGATGTCACTTGTTGAGTGTCTTGGTAGGATAATGGTAGAGACTGTGGCGGCCGTCTGTGGCTGGCGATGTCACTTGTGGAGTGTCTTGGTAGGATAATGGTAGGGACTGTGGCGGCCGTCTGTGGCTGGCGATGTTACTTGTGGAGTGTCTTGGTAGGATAATGGTAGAGACTGTGGCGGCCGTCTGTGGCTGGCGATGTCACTTGTGGAGTGTCTTGGTAGGATAATAGTAGGGACTGTGGCGGCCGTCTGTGGCTGGCGATGTCACTTGTGGAGTGTCTTGGTAGGATAATGGTAGAGACTGTGGCGGCCGTCTGTGGCTGGCGATGTCACTTGTGGAGTGTCTTGGTAGGATAATGGTAGGGACTGTGGCGGCCGTCTGTGGCTGGCGATGTTACTTGTGGAGTGTCTTGGTAGGATAATGGTAGAGACTGTGGCGGCCGTCTGTGGCTGGCGATGTCACTTGTGGAGTGTCTTGGTAGGATAATGGTAGAGACTGTGGCGGCCGTCTGTGGCTGGCGATGTCACTTGTGGAGTGTCTTGGTAGGATAATGGTAGAGACTGTGGCGGCCGTCTGTGGCTGGCGATGTCACTTGTGGAGTGTCTTGGTAGGTTAATGGTAGGGACTGTGGCGGCCGTCTGTGGCTGGCGATGTTACTTGTGGAGTGTCTTGGTAGGATAATGGTAGAGACTGTGGCGGCCGTCTGTGGCTGGCGATGTCACTTGTGGAGTGTCTTGGTAGGATAATAGTAGGGATTGTGGCGGCCGTCTGTGGCTGGCGATGTTACTTGTGGAGTGTCTTGGTAGGATAATGGTAGGGACTGTGGCGGCCGTCTGTGGCTGGCGATGTTACTTGTGGAGTGTCTTGGTAGGATAATGGTAGGGACTGTGGCGGCCGTCTGTGGCTGGCGATGTTACTTGTGGAGTGTCTTGGTAGGATAATGGTAGGGACTGTGGCGGCCGTCTGTGGCTGGCGATGTTACTTGTGGAGTGTCTTGGTAGGATAATGGTAGGGACTGTGGCGGCCGTCTTTGGCTGGCGATGTCACTTGTGGAGTGTCTTGGTAGGATAATGGTAGAGACTGTGGCGGCCGTCTGTGGCTGGCGATGTTACTTGTGGAGTGTCTTGGTAGGATAATGGTAGAGACTGTGGCGGCCGTCTGTGGCTGGCGATGTTACTTGTGGAGTGTCTTGGTAGGATAATGGTAGAGACTGTGGCGGCCGTCTGTGGCTGGCGATGTTACTTGTGGAGTGTCTTGGTAGGATAATGGTAGAGACTGTGGCGGCCGTCTGTGGCTGGCGATGTCACTTGTGGAGTGTCTTGGTAGGATAATGGTAGAGACTGTGGCGGCCGTCTGTGGCTGGCGATGTTACTTGTGGAGTGTCTTGGTAGGATAATGGTAGGGACTGTGGCGGCCGTCTGTGGCTGGCGATGTTACTTGTGGAGTGTCTTGGTAGGATAATGGTAGAGACTGTGGCGGCCGTCTGTGGCTGGCGATGTTACTTGTGGAGTGTCTTGGTAGGATAATGGTAGGGACTGAGGCGGCCGTCTGTGGCTGGCGATGTTACTTGTGGAGTGTCTTGGTAGGATAATGGTAGAGACTGTGGCGGCGGTCTGTGGCTGGCGATGTTACTTGTGGAGTGTCTTGGTAGGATAATGGTAGAGACTGTGGCGGCCGTCTGTGGCTGGCGATTTTACTTGTGGAGTGTCTTGGTAGGATAATGGTAGAGACTGTGGCGGCCGTCTGTGGCTGGCGATGTCACTTGTGGAGTGTCTTGGTAGGATAATGGTAGAGACTGTGGCGGCCGTCTGTGGCTGGCGATTTTACTTGTGGAGTGTCTTGGTAGGATAATGGTAGAGACTGTGGCGGCCGTCTGTGGCTGGCGATTTTACTTGTGGAGTGTCTTGGTAGGATAATGGTAGAGACTGTGGCGGCCGTCTGTGGCTGGCGATGTCACTTGTGGAGTGTCTTGGTAGGATAATGGTAGAGACTGTGGCGGCCGTCTGTGGCTGGCGATGTTACTTGTGGAGTGTCTTGGTAGGATAATGGTAGAGACTGTGGCGGCCGTCTGTGGCTGGCGATGTCACTTGTGGAGTGTCTTGGTAGGATAATGGTAGAGACTGTGGCGGCCGTCTGTGGCTGGCGATGTTACTTGTGGAGTGTCTTGGTAGGATAATGGTAGAGACTGTGGCGGCCGTCTGTGGCTGGCGATGTCACTTGTGGAGTGTCTTGGTAGGATAATGGTAGAGACTGTGGCGGCCGTCTGTGGCTGGCGATGTCACTTGTCGTGAGAGGTTAAAAATATAATATGAAAAAATAAGTTAGTCAGTAATCATCGACTTATAAACTTTATTTTCAGAATGTTTTCCTCATTGTATCTTCAAATGTAGTTGCACAGAGGCAGTCACCTATAAATACCCGCCTACGTGACGAACACACACGTCACACCGACCCAACTCCGCACGTGTGTGTGTGTGTGTGTGCCTGAAACAAAATGGCCGCGCCTCGAGTACTTGTAATACAAAACTGTACTTTAGTTACACTCGTCGTATTTTACTGGTACGAGTATTTCAAACTACTAAAACAGACGAAGTGCTGTATAGTTACACCTGTAACGACGTATCACTTGGAACTGGTGTACTTTTGTATTAATAATGTTTAGTGCTAAGTCGCTGGTGAATCTTATTTTAATAAATAATATTTTATAGACATTTTTATAATAATCAAATATCCAAAATGCTCTATTAAAATTAATAAACATTTACCTAAAAGTATCTCCCCGCAGCCTGAAAACGAATGTCTTTTGTCACTTTTGTTCTAAGTTAATTATAGTCACAGATGATAGAGATTATAATTATTATTCCTGTATCCGAAATTTAATTACCTACTTACAGATTCAATCGTGGGACAGATCAATAAAGCCCGTATACATATACCTATTCGTAAATGTAAAGAGAGAAGTTAGTTATTCGGTAGTTGGTCGACGAGTGGCGCCGACATCATCACGCTATCTTATATCCGGAGGGGCGGGCAGGGGAGAGGCAGGGGAGGGGAGGGGAGAATGAGGGGCACAAATATTAGTCCGTCACTGTTTGTTCGAGATAAGATGGCTACATGTCGACAGGAATGTCATTGAGGGGAGCTACTATAACCTCACCCCTCTCCTCTAAGCACCCATATCTCCTGCTGGCTCTGGTCATCTTTCCAGTATTGAGAGAGGACGTTCACCTCCGAGATATCTATAAGATATGCAAATTGTTATCTGATACGTTAACTAGGCGTTAATATGCATTTTATCTCCTGCGATAATGTCTCCAATCTCCGTGCAGGGGGTCACTTCATATACAAACTATGTTTGTCTTAGATTCCTGATTATTATAATATTTAGATAACAAACTATTTCAAAAAATATGTTTGGTAAAAGTTTCTGGAGATAGACGGTCTAAAAAAATTTAAAACAAAAACATCTATATAAAAAAAAATATTATTATATTATATCTATATAATATAATAATTCAATGCTCTTTTTTTTCCTTCGTCGTATTCCGCGGAGAATAAAATGATAACGCCATTACCATAGTGTGGCGGCGGCGGCGTGTCCGACCTCTTTTCACAGACCTAACCTCCTTTTTGACTGACAATATTGGAGGACTATTATATTGAACAGATTGTTAGAATATGATATTGACAGACGAATTTTTTGACTCAGACTTGATCAAGACGGTACAATTTAAGTATTTTATTTTAATTTACCTTTTTATGTACACATAGTTTTATGTTAGTGTTATGTGTATTATGCCATATTTGAAATCTCTTTATTGATCGTAATATTAACGTACGAGTTTACCCAACTTTTATCTTAATATTTTACTGTTATTTAAAAAGTTATAAAATAATGTCCCGTTCCAAAAGGGCGGGTCGCTTTTTCCGTCACAGCGCCATTAACGACCTCATTCGTAGGACGTCTGCAGTTGTCTCGATCCCATCTATTTTAGAACCAACCGATCTGAGTCGAGACGATGGCAAGCGTCCAGACGGAATGACATTAGTTCCTTGGAGATTGGGTCAATCCCTGGTATGGGGCTTTTATCTGTTGGGATTCCCTAGCCCCTTCCCACCTTCAGGGAACTTCTGTTCGAGCTGGTGTTGCAGCTGAACAAGCCCAGATCAGCAAGCGTCGAAAATATGAAACTATTTGCAATAGTTACTTTTGTTCCACGTTTGCTGTAGAAACGATGGGCCCGTGGGGATCGGAACTTAAAGCCTTTTATAAAGAAATTGTTCCAAGGCTCATTGACGTCTCTGGTGACAATAGGGCTGGCAGTTTTTTCTCCCAAAACTTAAGTATCCTAATTGAAAGGGGAAACGCTGCTAGTGTATTGGGCACCACAAGACAGCGATTTGGAGGAGCTATTTTTTTTTGTATGTATTTTTATTATTATTATTTTTTAAATAAATAAAGTAAAGTAAAAAATATAATGATTGTAATAAATACAATGTTCACAGTTTATTGTAGTGTGTACTCGTATGATTAAATACAATGTTCACAGTTTATTGTAGTGTGTACTCGTATGATTAAATACAATGTTCACAGTTTATTGTAGTGTGTACTCGTATGATTAAATACAATGTTCACAGTTTATTGTAGTGTGTACTCGTATGATTAAATACAATGTTCACAGTTTATTGTAGTGTGTACTCGTAAGATTAAATACAATGTTCACAGTTTATTGTAGTGTGTACTCGTATGATTAAATACAATGTTCACAGTTTATTGTAGTGTGTACTCGTATGATTAAATACAATGTTCACAGTTTATTGTAGTGTGTACTCGTAAGATTAAATACAATGTTCACAGTTTATTGTAGTGTGTACTCGTATGATTAAATACAATGTTCACAGTTTATTGTAGTGTGTACTCGTATGATTAAATACAATGTTCACAGTTTATTGTAGTGTGTACTCGTATGATTAAATACAATGTTCACAGTTTATTGTAGTGTGTACTCGTATGATTAAATACAATGTTCACAGTTTATTGTAGTGTGTACTCGTATGATTAAATACAATGTTCACAGTTTATTGTAGTGTGTACTCGTAAGATTAAATACAATGTTCACAGTTTATTGTAGTGTGTACTCGTATGATTAAATACAATGTTCACAGTTTATTGTAGTGTGTACTCGTATGATTAAATACAATGTTCACAGTTTATTGTAGTGTGTACTCGTAAGATTAAATACAATGTTCACAGTTTATTGTAGTGTGTACTCGTATGATTAAATACAATGTTCACAGTTTATTGTAGTGTGTACTCGTATGATTAAATACAATGTTCACAGTTTATTGTAGTGTGTACTCGTATGATTAAATACAATGTTCACAGTTTATTGTAGTGTGTACTCGTATGATTAAATACAATGTTCACAGTTTATTGTAGTGTGTACTCGTATGATTAAATACAATGTTCACAGTTTATTGTAGTGTGTACTCGTATGATTAAATACAATGTTCACAGTTTATTGTAGTGTGTACTCGTAAGATTAAATACAATTGTTTAACAGACTAGAGTTTTTTGAAATAAAAACCAGAATAAACATCTGGAAAGAAAGAAATAATAAATAATATTATTTATTATACCTTATTTTATATTAAATAATATTATTGTTTCTACTTTCGAAGATGTCATGTTTTTACTATATTTTGGTACATCTATTTCTATTTTATATAACATAACGAAAGATTAGCTAAATATCTTTCATTTGAGTACTTTCTTTTATCTGCAGAACAAATCTTTAAAAAGTGCTATTTTTTTTCTGTAAAGTTATGATTTTGTAACTATCATTTTATTGTCCGTACTCCCGGGGATGGCGGTGTGTATTTGTATCCCTGCAAGCTCCAGTGATAAGCATCACACTAAGATGTCCATCCTGGAGAAACCGGGATTCACACGGGACCTTTTCTTAATCGTACAATCACACATTCTCTGCAATTTATTCGGCAACGAGTCGCGGCGTGGAGATACATCCATTGAGCGTCTGGTAGTTCAGGGAAAAGTCGCTTGCAAGAGGATGCGTTGTAGGTTTCCGATGAGGTGGATCACCCCTATATGAGTGCGCCACGAAGGCTGCAGTTCGAGACGAGTGGCGACGGCTTGTGAAGGCCACTGACACGAAGTAACGACCACGAAATGTTAGTAGCGGTGTCTGGTGTAGCTGGTCATAGATTTAAACAATTACGGATATTAATAAGTTGAGAAACGTTAAATTCCTACATTATAGTATTGTCCGTGATAGCCATAGTGTAATAAGGTCACAGGTACGTAAGTAAAGGCGCGGTCACGTGTCGTGTCTGTGTGACTCATATGTCGAAGATGTCTGTTGTCCCCCGATGACTTTATGACTCGGCAGTTCCATACAACTCTGCTCCGCAAGTTCGAGGACTCTGTGGACAGAGCTGATCATCTTAAGAGATCAAAACGCAAAAGTTACAGACATAGCAATAGGCCGGACACGTTGGACGCATACCCCCGACAGATGCACGAGGTTGTATGAGGGTGGGAAAGGATTACGTACAGAATCCGAAGGCCTGTGGCTAACAGTGCATATACACGAGGCTGATGATATGATCATGTGGATAAGTTCAAGCACGTTACCTATTTATATGAGATCTCAGTCCAAATATTTCATTAGTTGCGTTTACAAATTACCTAAATGAAAGTACCTAGTTGTTGACGACCTGATTCGAATACAATATATTTAGTACCAAAATTTAATAAGTACAAGTCGCTGTCACTGTCGCTGTAGGTATTCAGTGGCCTTATTCTCTTGATTTTACCGTAACCGTTAAATTGTCAAAATATTTCATTTATTGCCAGTTCTATCGTTAGAAATGCGCGAGCTGAGCTTAACCGATTATAACCGAAAAATTAAAATATATATATATATATATAATGTAAAGTTTATCGACAATGGCGACGAGTAGGGACGACGCTCCTTTAAAGGTCCCTTTATATAAGGTTTGCGGATACTGAAACAGAATAGAGTTGCCAGGGGGGGCGGAGTGGGGCGGGAGGGTGTAGATAAGCCGATGATGTGGAGATAGTGATAACGGTCGCGCACACACGCACACACACACACACACGCAGCCAGACTTATCAGTATCGACATGTTGTTTGTTATAATAAAAGTGATGACTGACTCGTAGGAAATTTTATCAAAAAAATAAATAAGTACTTAGGTATTGATGTGAGGAAAACAATTTCACAATAAAAGTTTATTAGGTACCTACTTACAGAGTTATTTTGTTTAAAGGTGGTAACCGAGCAACAGGGAACTTGAGTTTACAAACTACTGTACATGTAATCGCATAAACTTTGTGTATTCAACAGGCAAGCTGTTATGTAAGCGCAACGTTAACGAGTATGACGGATTAGTTTACCGAACGGAGCTCGGATCATAAAACCAACCATTTTACTAGCACATCACATCACCACTGTGTCGATAGTTCAGAGAGCCACACTGCCAGAGTCAGGCAGAGGGATGTCCTGCCCAGAGTCAGGCAGAGGGATGTCCTGCCCAGAGTCAGGCAGGGGGATGTCCTGCCCTGAGTCATGCTAGATATGATAGACACATTATCTGCCTTTATTTATATCTAGATATTTAATTTGCGATAACTTGCTCATTTTAACCAGATAATATGAAACTACGGAATCTGTGACACCTGCCATAGGTGAATCACACTGTCACTAACATAGTATTAACTGAGAACTCTTCCGTCTTGTATCATAGTTCAATCTATAACACTAACATCAACACATGGTTGGAGATGGGACTTCCAGTAATTTCTGAAGTATTTGGCCTACACTCGCCACGCTGGCCTGACGGGTTGGCGAGGGTCTGATGATAATTTGAACGATTCCACAAGTTGGCACGGCGTGACGTGCCCTCTGAGGCACGGGAGCGGTGGTATTGTAAATCTGATACGTACGTGAAGAAAAATGTATTGAATTGGTACATGCCGGGGTTCGAACCCATCCTCATAGGATGTTCAGGAAAGCCTTCTAACAATTGAGCCACCACCACACCGCCCGTACTCCTCTATCTTCTTGTTTCCGTGTGTTTTATTTCGTAATTTTGTACTATTTTCTTTAAAATCAAAGTAATAGCGAAAGAAATGGTTCTAGCGAAAAGTAGAGTTCAAATTGGTTTGCGACTTATACGAGTATATACTCTTGGACAATATCCGTACACGTATCTCAGACATTCAGCCGCACTACACGAGAACGCGACCAACAATCCGTACACGTATCTCAGACATTCAGCCGCACTACACGAGAACGCGACCAACAATCCGTACACGTATCTCAGACATTCAGCCGCACTACACGAGAACGCGACCAACAATCCGTACACGTATCTCAGACATTCAGCCACACTACACGAGAACGCGACCAACAATCCGTACACGTATCTCAGACATTCAGCCGCACTACACGAGAACGCGACCAACAATCCGTACACGTATCTCAGACATTCAGCCGCACTACACGAGAACGCGACCAACAATCCGTACACGTATCTCAGACATTCAGCCGCACTACACGAGAACGCGACCAACAATCCGTACACGTATCTCAGACATTCAGCCGCACTACACGAGAACGCGACCAACAATCCGTACACGTATCTCAGACATTCAGCCGCACTACACGAGAACGCGACCAACAATCCGTACACGTATCTCAGACATTCAGCCGCACTACACGAGAACGCGACCAACAATCCGTACACGTATCTCAGACATTCAGCCGCACTACACGAGAACGCGACCAACAATCCGTACACGTATCTCAGACATTCAGCCGCACTACACGAGAACGCGACCAACAATCCGTACACGTATCTCAGACATTCAGCCGCACTACACGAGAACGCGACCAACAATCCGTACACGTATCTCAGACATTCAGCCGCACTACACGAGAACGCGACCAACAATCCGTACACGTATCTCAGACATTCAGCCGCACTACACGAGAACGCGACCAACAATCCTACACGTATCTCAGACATTCAGCCGCACTACACGAGAACGCGACCAACAATCCGTACACGTATCTCAGACATTCAGCCGCACTACACGAGAACGCGACCAACAATCCGTACACGTATCTCAGACATTCAGCCGCACTACACGAGAACGCGACCAACAATCCGTACACGTATCTCAGACATTCAGCCGCACTACACGAGAACGCGACCAACAATCCGTACACGTATCTCAGACATTCAGCCGCACTACACGAGAACGCGACCAACATGAAACAGAGAGACACGAGATGTCTCTCTTTCTTCTAAGACCTGTGTCATCATCACCGGGAGTCCCTAGAGTGCGAAGTGACAACTGTCAGCCGACAAGTGTTGCTGTCACTTTGCGGCTGACAGGTGACAACTCGAAACACTTGTCACCGACTCAAGTGTTATTTAAATCTATTATCGTCGCTAAATCTGACTTCTATTCTATACAATATTTATTGATTGTGAGGAAAAAAGCAACCCGCATTAGAACAGCACTGTGGTGGGTTATGGCCTTTCCTCTCAGCTATACCTGCTGTTCTTTACTCGGGATTTTAAAATATTTTCTACATATACATTACGTGGTATATCTTGACAATGTATAATCTGTTTAGTGTTATTTATGAACACGGGACAGGAGACATGTGTAGACATGATGATATGCTTTCATTATAAATATTAAGAAAATCACATCATGAATATTGTTTAAACTGCAGAGAGAACCTTCAAATGAAGCTATAATACTTGATTGAGTAAGATTTGTGTTAGATATCTAAAATATCTGATTTTTGATGTTACATGGCTCTATTAATTCTACTTATTATCCCACTAATAAATGATAAAGTAAACGCAGCAACTGACAGCTTAAATCGAGTTAGTTGCCGACCTCGTAGCGACTCTGACCAGGCCGTGACTCACACATCGACAGGTTTGCGCAAAATCTACGCACACACTCACACCGCTGATAACGTCGAGTGGGAACTGATAACAGACACCCCTCCCGCTCTCCCCTCCACGCAGTAAACAGGTCATGGAGGAGTCCGGGACACCAGAGACCAAATAGCAAGCAACATACTCAAGCAGATGCCACGTGGGCCAGAGAAATACATCTTGGAAGGTCATTCGTTGACTTGAGTAAGTGTTTATGTATTAGGCTCAGAAGGCCACCTCTACTTGGTACACCAGTTTTCAAATCTAATAGTAATAATAATAAACTTTATTTCAGAATAAAGGCCAGGTGTTAGTAACAATACTTAAAGAATCTTATAATATCGAGTGTTAGTAACAATACTTAAAGAATCTTATAATATCGAGTGTTAGTAACAATACTTAAAGAATCTTATAATATCGAGTGTTAGTAACAATACTTAAAGAATCTTATAATATCGAGTGTTAGTAACAATACTTAAAGAATCTTATAATATCGAGTGTTAGTAACAATACTTAAAGAATCTTATAATATCGAGTGTTAGTAACAATACTTAAAGAATCTTATAATATCGAGTGTTAGTAAAAATACAAAAATATATATTTTATCCGTTTCTGATCTGTCCCACTTATCAGCCCTCACGGCCAGGATGCTGCTGGGGCTGCCCCTCACGCAAGCGAGGATCAGCACAGCGCTTCCTCATAATATTGTGGAATCTTCCCACCTCCGCTAGCATCCCAGAGGCATTGCAACGACGGGGCAACCCCATCAGCATCCTGTACGCGTTATTGTACTGGACACGTAGGGTGCTGTATGACTTCTGCGTATAATTGACCCACAGGCTGCACGTATAGAAGGTTTGGCAAAGGACTCTAAAGAGAGTAACTTTGACCTCCCCCGCACAACGAGCAATCCCGTGCGCCAATAAAATACATCTGACAGCCCGCGCCAAAATCCAACCCATCATTAAGACCTTCGCTAAACTAAACCTTGGTAGCTACGTAATCAAAATATATTTATTCACGTAAACCATCATTCACATGGAATTGTGACACGTCATTATTTACATTATTTTGAATGATTCTACTCCTGTTAGTGGAAGACTAAGCAGCAAAAAGGTCCTAAGAATAAGCTGTTAGCAGAAGATCTGCAGCTTTGCAGATTCCACTAACCAGCTAAGGTTTAATCTGAACGAGAATGAGATCTGCAAGGAAAACTCAGTTCTATAAAGTAAAACAAATACAATCATACAAAAACAAAATAAAAATCATTTTCTTAAAATTCACCTCTGAGTATGATAATAAAATACGTGGTACATGTTGGCAGAATTTAGATAGGTTACTATCATTATCATCATCACAGCCCCTAGAACACAGCGTCCTAGACCTCCACTGCTGGAGATGGGCTTTCCAGAACATATATCTGGAGAGGCCCACACTCGCCACGCTGGCCAGACGGCGGTTACTAGCCCGTGAGTAACCTGAAAGCTGACTAAACGCAAAATCTCTGCTATAAGAACAATAGATTAAATCTTACACTCAGAATGTGTTACTTATTATATTCCCAATCAAAATGGAAAAAAAAAATGTTTTAGTCATAAATATTGTGAGTGTGAAACATAAACTTTTCAAGAAAGTTCGAGTTTAATGGAAGTTTAGTATAGTATCATTTTAAATTGCGAAAATAAACTTCTAGATGCCGATTGTCTTGTACAATTATTTCGAATAATTGACGTTTCCTCTAATTTGAAGTCGGCCATTAAAACATTTCGGAGTGTAAATAAAATGATAGGTTATCGCAGTAATTATTGCGGAGTGATCGATGTGACGATAACGTCCGCCGAATTATTGTAATCCAGAACACGTCATTGGTCGCCGACACTCCGCGCTTCTAGAGACCCGTTGGATACAATGCAATTGTACCAAGACAAACGAATATCTGAGTTTATTATTAAATATTGTATTCAAGTGGTGGCATCACATCACACAATCTCATCAGAACCACAACTCTATTTCATTCATGTCTTAATATAATATAAGCTTTAGTTCATTACATTGTGTATTACAAACATTGGGTCTTAAGATTGCCGCCGAATGTCAGCACAGGTCAACTGCTGAGCGACCACTAGATTGTGGCTGACAAGAAATCATAACTAATCTTTTCAAAATATAAACAGAATAGTATCGTAGTATCTACGCCATGATATGATATGAGGAGATACTCCGCCAGGCCTCTCGGTATCGGCAGAGCCGGGCCGACACGCGTGTTTCCAGGATGTCCCTTACGAGAAAAACTATCTTCTTTACGGGAATTTCAAAACGTAAAACGGTAACGCAATGAAAATGTCTCATTCGTAGAAAAACAATTTTAGTGAACACATAACGTTCAGGTAAGTCCGCCCACACGCACACACGCGTCCGTCTTATCTTCACATCTGCACCCAAACTATTATCTGATCCGTGAATGTGTGTGTGTGAGAGAGGTGTTTTAGGAAAATTATCAGTAGAAGTGTTGCAGCCAGCGCGTTAGTGTCAAGTGAGAGGTCCCATTGTGTAGGGTCTCCCCAAGTGCCCATCGCGGACAGTGAGACACAAAGACTTTGGCGAAAGGTGAGACCTCTGCAGAGACGACGCAAAGAGTCGCATCGCGGGGACAGGCAGCTAACCAGAACATTATGGCTCGTTATATAAGTCGCGGCGGCCGCACACTTGGCTGCCGAAACATTTCAAAGCGGATCGCTGATCAAATTAATGACCACATAGCTTTTGTTTAAAACAATACGTCACTAAAGAACTTGACAAGCTCGTAGTTAATAGACTACATTTAAATGCGTCATTATGAAGACTAAGACGTCGTTAAAGTATCGCGGAATCAATTTAATTGGATAAAGGACTTCGGAAACTTAAAGGACATCGTCTTATTGCAGCTAATAAACGTGCAATATTGAGACTGAATACCAATTTTGAAGATTTTATGGGGCTGATGTAGTAAATGAGTGACCACAAGTGGACGGGCTAACATGAGATCAAATTATTCCTGTCGAATCTGTTTTACTTGGTTTAGTTTAATCATTTAGCAGTTTGTTTCATGTTGCACAACTTTGTTGATTATTCAATCCACCACTGTCATATAAAATAGGCCTAGATGTATTGTCCATCGTTTTAACAATATATTGCCACAGCGGCGGAGGGCAGTCCTTCCCTGCGCGTCCTCACCTGCCTGCACCAATGGCGGTCACCCTTATGTACTCGGACTTTGATGGTCGTTCTCCCTGCACCCTACATTGTTTGTGTATGGGGTTCGTTTACATTACATATTGTTCCCCTCGCGTATTGTTACTACCATTCTCGTTTGAATACGAGTACTAACGATTTTCATATACTTTATTGATTATTATTTGATTCTGTACTTTAATGTAGAGTCTTAAACTTAAAACTTATGGTACGAGTATTTTTATTAAAATTCGTGATACAATTTGTCGAAACTATATACTTTTTTGTTGATAAGAGTGTGGCGCAAGTAATGGACCTAATTTACGAAATTAATGAAGGCAAGATTCTTAATTTGTCGTGAGATGGCCCGCGGGGGGATGTCGCGCTCGGGGGGATGTTATCGCATCGACAAACATACAACGGAAATGACATCACATCTTCTTCCAACAATACCAACCTTATTTTAACACTGATGGAGTCGAATTTAGTTCGGTACGATTACCGCGTGCAAGGTGAAGACGGTTCGTGGAAAGAACACCGTTACCTGGCTGGTAATAGAGTCGGTATGGTGTCGGACGCCCTGTGTGTGTGCGGGCCGCTCCCGGGCTCTCCGCAAACATCTTCACTTTCCTAACGCTCTGCTCTACAACGAGCTGGCTGTAAACTTTATGACGAAGTTATTATACTCAGTGCGGTTTAGTTACTGAGATTGCGCAACCATTTTCGGTCGCTCTAACACAGAACCTCGACTCGAACTGATTGTCACGTACTACTGAAATACATAAGTATGCGGTGAAGACGATATCCCTTTACGGTAGCGCCGTCGGTGTCTTTCGACATGAATTTGAGAGTTAAACAATAATTCGAGTATTATCTAGGCGACTTGATAGTTTCCGTGGCTCGTGTGGTCGGCGGGTCACCGAGCATTACACTTTGTTTTGGTGACGTGCGCGTATCCGGAGCAGACAAGTCGGGCACGAGCGCCGGCGCCGACTCTGTTTGTTCGTCAACACGGGGCTGGACTTCCGCCGGCTCGCCACTCCGGTCTCGCCGACACACGACACAACACCACATTCGAGCATTCTTAGATTCTTAAAAAAATAAATGTCTCCGCTTTGTCGGTCACAAAATGTACGTTAGTTTGATATTGTTAAATTATTTACGTGTTAAATTTAGTCGTTTATAAAAAATATATAATTACAGGTATGATGGAGCCCGCGGTCTCCCCCGTCTCGGTCGCACCCCCCACCGAGGGCCCGCTTCGGGAACACCTGCACCCCGACCATGTTCACCACCAGCCGCCACCGGAACATCTTCAACGACATCAGGAGCATCAGCACCCGGAGCCTCACCAACATCCAGAACATCAACAACATTCGGAACATCAACAGCATTCTGAACATCAACAGCATTCGGAACATCAACAGCATTCTGAACATCAACAACATTCGGAACCTCATCCACATCACCCGGAGCATCACCAACATCCAGACCACCTTCATCAGCACCCCGAACACATCCAACATCAGGAACATCACCAACAACATTCGGAACATATTCAACACCAAGATCACCGCCAGCAACATCCCGAACATATACCACACCAGGATCATCACCAACATCACCCCGAACATATTCAACATCACCAGCAGCACCAAGATCACCACCAGCAGCATCCGCCACACTCGGAGCTCCTTCGGCTCCCCGAGCACCATCACCGCGAGCCCGAGGCGGAGGCGCTCCGACTCATTAAGAACGAGGAGAAGGCGGACGGGGAGGGCATCTCCGTCATCACGTCGCGGCGGCAAGTCCGCACCATCACGGCGGCCGGACACATCACCACGGACGAGCTGCCGGGTGCGGATACGCGCGAGGACGTGAAGCGCGAGCCGCCCGAGCCGGAGCGAGCCGTCCCGCGGGAGGAGGACGAGACCGCGCGGTACCTCACCTTTAAGGACGACGCTTACGCCGAGCGGTACGTGCAGGCCGCGCCGCGCCAGTACTCCCGGCCCGAGCGAGAGCCCGACTTCCCGGGGGACGCCGTGACGTACTCCGAGGAGCTGGAGGCGCTGGCGGTGACGGCAGGCGCGGCCGCATACAAGGCGGGCACATACGCCAGCCTGCAGCCGGTGGGCGCAAACTACCTGCCGGGCGGCTACTACGGGGGAGCCGGCAAGGAAATGCTCATGCTGTACCAGAGTGCGCCGGCCCCCGAATCTCCGCCCGGCCCGCTGTACCGGGACCCGCCGCTGTCTGCCATCGCGCCCCGCCCGCACCTGGTGTACGGCTCGCTGGTGGCGCAGCAGCAGATATACGACGTGCCGCCGGGCGCCGACCAGCAGCAGATCACGCTGTACAGCCAAACCAACGCCGTGCAGTACAAGGTGGCGGGCGAGCAGTACGCGGGCGGCTCCCCGGACGTGCTCGCGAGCGGCGCGGACTACGGCGCTCCCGGCTCCTACGTACTGGAGACGTACCCGCAGCAGGCCTGGCCGCCGCCACAGCAACACAACCTCGGCATGGACAACTTCGACGCCGGTCAGTGCAAGTGTCGGTCGCCCCGGACGAGACGTTTTCGATCCAGAGGGAGCTGCTAACGTGCAATCTGTCGACAGGTGCTAACTTGGGAATGGAGATGAAGGAGTGCGTCAACTGCGCGGCCGCCTACACTCCGCTGTGGAGGAGGGACGGCACCGGCCACTACCTGTGCAACGCGTGCGGACTCTACAACAGGGTCAATGGCGTCAACCGACCGCCGCTCAAGGGTCAGAAGAGCAAGCCTCAGCAGGCCATGGTGAGTGTCGCCGTGTATGCGTGTGTGTGTGTGTGTATGGTTGTGCTGAGCGTGCGTTTTGTTGCAGCCCCAGAACGGGAACCGGCGCGTGGGCGTGACGTGCGCGAACTGCCGCACCTCGAACACCACCCTGTGGCGCCGGAACAACAACGGCGAGCCAGTGTGCAACGCATGCGGACTGTACTACAAGCTGCACAACGTGAGTATCTAATCGCGCACTTATCAGGGAACTCCTCGGCAAATATTGGGTCTGTATAAAAAATCAAAACACAGGGTCTCATCTAATCTCGCGAGATAAAGCCGGGGGCTACCGACTGATACGAATTATCATCACGAATATTCATAATGAGATAAATAATCTTTTATCAATTATCTCTCGCCGCGGGTGTTTGCTCGACGATAGGGCGAGATTAGGGGCTTCCCCGACTGAACCGAGTCTCGTTGCAGGTCAATCGGCCGCTCAGCATGAAGAAGGACGGCATCCAGACCCGCAAAAGGAAGCCCAAGAGCCTGGGCGGAGGACACGCGGGGCGGCCCGGCGCGCTCGGTCGGTACTAGCGCCTAAGCCGGACCTCGGCTCGCCCTCGGCCGACTCTCTCTAACTCTGTCTCCTTGCAGGTTACCGGTAGCCGCGGAGAGCGGGGCAGGGGAGAGGAGAGAGGGGGACACCAGGATAGTATTTATTACGATAGAAGATAACGATGTTGCCATTAAAGATAATTAGAATAAGCTTTGTAAATATCGCTCAGATCGCTACTAAGTTAAACGAATTTATTAGATAATATTATTACGCGGGAGACGGACTCACTTTGAGCCGTCTCTAATCAACTAAATGTACAAAATATTATACATTTAAATATTACATTTGTCATTTTATTTGTCCTCCTTTAACTCAAATCATACGCAAGCTCGAGTATCATTCCTACGCGTATCTACGACTACATTTCTTCGACTTTTATTTTGAAAGTGCTCTCACCTTATACAACTTGTGTTTCCTTAAAAATGTATCCGCTCGTCGGCATAGTGTTAGGGAGTAATTTAAGTTTCTTTCATTCCGACTTGGACATGTTTACGTAACGTGACTACGATACTACGGATGTCGCTACGGGGCGAGACTTCTGCGTTACACAATGCTACGCCGCTACGCACTGCCACGGACTACCGGCCGCTGTACCTTTCAGAACAAATAAAATATATTAATAAATAGGTATTATCAACTTATGTGAACCAAATTTTTTTCTTAACCATATTATATCGTATTCGGTCCTTACATATGAAAACGTTTTGTCGAACTGGCTAGTTTGATCTGGCGTTTGACTTGGAATTCCAAATTCAAATTGATTTTTAATTTAAGCTTGAATATAGTTATTTATTTGTTTTCAAGCCATAAGATTTTTTTTGACATCGGTCTTCTCACAATATGGAAAATTGAAAACGCTACAGAAACAGCTCGAAGGATTGATGCTGTGTATGGGCAAGGGGAAGCTACTGTAAAAGAAAACACGATACGTTTTTTTCTGGAAATTTTGACATACAGAACACACGTAGACGACCGGACAATAAAGAATTAAAGATGATCGGAAGCAGATCCATCACATCAGAGTTAGCGGCAGGCTTCGGTGTAAGTGACAAAACAATTTTGATTCACTTGAAAACAATTGGTGACATCCGTATGAATAAAAAGGTACTGGAGTCAGGCGAGCTGTGAGGCCGTGGTTGGTGAGTTTGACGTACGAGGCAAGCGAGCTGTGAGGCCGTGGTTGGTGAGGATGACGTACGAGGCAAGCGAGCTGTGAGGCCGTGGTTGGTGAGGTTGACGTACGAGGCAAGCGAGCTATGAGGCCGTGGTTGGTGAGGATAACGTACGAGGCAAGCGAGCTGTGAGGCCGTGGTTGGTGAGGATGACGTACGAGGCAAGCGAGCTGTGAGGCCGTGGTTGGTGAGGATGACGTACGAGTCAAGCGAGCTGTGAGGCCGTGGTTGGTGAGGATGACGTACGAGTCAAGCGAGCTGTGAGGCCGTGGTTGGTGAGGATGACGTACGAGGCAAGCGAGCTGTGAGGCCGTGGTTGGTGAGGATGACGTACGAGTCAAGCGAGCTGTGAGGCCGTGGTTGGTGAGGATGACGTACGAGTCAAGCGAGCTGTGAGGCCGTGGTTGGTGAGGATGACGTACGAGTCAAGCGAGCTGTGAGGCCGTGGTTGGTGAGGATGACGTACGAGGCAAGCGAGCTGTGAGGCCGTGGTTGGTGAGGATGACGTACGAGTCAAGCGAGCTGTGAGGCCGTGGTTGGTGAGGATGACGTACGAGGCAAGCGAGCTGTGAGGCCGTGGTTGGTGAGGATGACGTACGAGGCAAGCGAGCTGTGAGGCCGTGGTTGGTGAGGATGACGTACGAGGCAAGCGAGCTGTGAGGCCGTGGTTGGTGAGGATGACGTACGAGTCAAGCGAGCTGTGAGGCCGTGGTTGGTGAGGATGACGTACGAGTCAAGCGAGCTGTGAGGCCGTGGTTGGTGAGGATGACGTACGAGGCAAGCGAGCTGTGAGGCCGTGGTTGGTGAGGATGACGTACGAGTCAAGCGAGCTGTGAGGCCGTGGTTGGTGAGGATGACGTACGAGGCAAGCGAGCTGTGAGGCCGTGGTTGGTGAGGATGACGTACGAGGCAAGCGAGCTGTGAGGCCGTGGTTGGTGAGGATGACGTACGAGGCAAGCGAGCTGTGAGGCCGTGGTTGGTGAGGATGACGTACGAGGCAAGCGAGCTGTGAGGCCGTGGTTGGTGAGGATGACGTACGAGGCAAGCGAGCTGTGAGGCCGTGGTTGGTGAGGATGACGTACGAGGCAAGCGAGCTGTGAGGCCGTGGTTGGTGAGGATGACGTACGAGGCAAGCGAGCTGTGAGGCCGTGGTTGGTGAGGATGACGTACGAGGCAAGCGAGCTGTGAGGCCGTGGTTGGTGAGGATGACGTACGAGGCAAGCGAATTTCTTATTTCTAATCAATATACTAATTAGACCATATTATTTATTTATTTTATTCTGTTTTTTTACCTACAGGTATTATTTATTGATATATATATATATATATATGTATTTATAGTCGACCCCAATTAAGAGCACCTACAACGCCACAACCCGGCCTCCGTGACACTGGCTCGCCTACAGCGGAGGTCGGGACGTCACCGTCTACAGCCTCACCGGCCTCCGTGACACTGGCTCGCCTACAGCTGAGGTCGGGACGTCACCGTCTACAGCCTCACCGGCCTCTGTGACACTGGCTCGCCTACAGCGGAGGTCGGGACGTCACCGTCTACAGCCTCTTCATCATTTTGAAATAACACATTGTATAATGTGAAATTGTCAACCTCGGCTGCTTGCATAAACATAGATTTTTTTTTTTTCATTTTTTTTTAACTAATGAGTGGGTGGACCAGTGCACGATTACGACAAACCTGTATTGTCAACAACCGAGACTGGCTCGCTCCAGCCCACTGCTGCTTCAGGACAATGGCTGGATCTCACACTTCACGGCAGACAGTCACTCACACTTCAGACAGAATTAGAGGAGCTGCGATTGGAATGTCTTCGAAACCCAAGATACTCCCCAGACCTTGCTCCAACAGATTACCGGTTTGTTCGCCATTTGGACAATATCTGGCAACAAAAAAAAACAATTCCAATACCATATTGTCCTAACCGCTTTTAAATATTTTATTGATTCTCGCTGCCACAATTTGTTCAGCAATGAAATCAATGAACCACCTACATGGCGAAAGTGCATTGATTAAATATATAAATATACTTCGATTGATTAAATATAAAACGTCAATTTCATATGTAATATCAATATGTTATAATATCTGGATACGGATATACGGGTCCCGTCAGCGAGGAATGTTGACAAGAACGCTGGCTGCAAATGGCTGGCGATCACATTAACTCATACTGACCGACATACAAAGCTTCTTGAAAGGAAGAAAGAAATCTGTATACAGATTCTGTGATGTATAAATATGAATATATATACAGATTCTCATTGGAAACTGCAAGAGCACGTAGCGCCATCTATCTGAAAAGGCTAACACCACGTTGTCCTTCCTGCACGTGATTGGAACTCGGATGCCAACTCATAATGTTGCCTCAAGGACTATTTGATCTCAAAACCACATTATAATACTAAGGTTGTCTAATACGTGTTCTTTATTGTTTGTTCAACCACAAAATGTTATTTACTTAAGTTTTATGAATGAAAATTTAATTTAAAACATATTGAGAAGAGACAGGTGGCGCCCTCTGTCACAATTAGAGTAACAAATAGTTCCATAGATTACTCATAGATGTCAGTGTAGATAAAACATACGGAAATGCTGCGCCAGCCTGGCTCCACCTGCTGACCAAGACCAACAGGGACAAGATCCAAAGTGGAACATATCGCTCAGAGTGGTCTACCGAGTGCCGTGGTTCGTGCGTTATTCCGTCACAGAGATCTGGAGATGCCTACTATTGAGGAATTTGTTAACGGCCTGACTAGACGTATAAGAACGATGTTGGTACTGGTGGTTGTCTTTGTTGCTTACCGTCATCACTAGGTACTCCATTTGGAAATATTCTTTACTTGAGATAACGATATTGAAGTCTTAATGTTTTGGTACTATATATATAAAATCCACTTCTGATTTGCTACAACAAAACCCACCTCAAATGTCTTATAATGGTCGGTAACCAATCGAATCCTTCCTTACCATTTTATGTTTTGCCGAAATGTGGCCTCCCTAAGTGTGTTCTACAGTGAGTGTTCTGTGAAGAGCTCCACAACCTTATCCCTTCGTCTCTGTTCCGCAACCGAACCACACGCACAGGCTAAAATATGCACTTCTATACCATAACCTACATACATATTTGGCAACTTTTACATATGTCGCACTTCACGATTTGGAATGCTCTTCCAGCCAGTGTGGTTCCTGTATAACCTGGAGTCCTTCAAGCGAAGTGTGAACAAGCATCTTGATAGGGACTGATTGTCGTTAGTCCGTCGTTAGCGTCTAGCGTCAGTTGCTCCCATTCTTGAACCTTACCATTACGTGGGCGCGATGAAACATGTCGTGTTCAGTATAAAAAAAAAAATACGAACGAACCCTCATTCCTCACGAAAGGTGTAAAAAGTTGTCTAGTTGCAGCCGGAGATAGAGGTCTGGATGACACGAGGAGGACGGTGGACGCACATGTCGTGTAAGTACTAGTGGAATGGTACCCGCCAGTACCCGCCACTACCCGTCGGCATTCCTGTAGTAAGTAGGCGGCCCTCTGTCGGTGGCGCGGCGCAGTGTGTCGGGGAGACGCGAGCGCGAGTGTGTCGCTAATGTGTCGTTATCAGCGCGGCGCCAGGGAGGGGGCCTGCACATAACTAACCAAATTGTCATGACCAAAAACCTCATTCCCTTAGTGTTGCACAAAGCAAGACCAATTCCAAGACTTGGTCAGTTTTGGTCTTGCATCAAAACAGCTGGGCTCGGTTAGTGTTGCCCAAAGTATATACAAGAGAACGTGGTGCAGACATATCGGTGTCTTGGTCTTGCATCAAAACAGCTGGGCTCGGTTAGTGTTGCCCAAAGTATATACAAGAGAACGTGGTGCAGACATATCGGTGTCTTGGTCTTGCATCAAAACAGCTGGGCTCGGTTAGTGTTGCCCAAAGTATATACAAGAGAACGTGGTGCAGACATATCGGTGTCTTGGTCTTGCATCAAAACAGCTGGGCTCGGTTAGTGTTGCCCAAAGTATATACAAGAGAACGTGGTGCAGACATATCGGTGTCTTGGTCTTGCATCAAAACAGCTGGGCTCGGTTAGTGTTGCCCAAAGTATATACAAGAGAACGTGGTGCAGACATATCGGTGTCTTGGTCTTGCATCAAAACAGCTGGGCTCGGTTAGTGTTGCCCAAAGTATATACAAGAGAACGTGGTGCAGACATATCGGTGTCTTGGTCTTGCATCAAAACAGCTGGGCTCGGTTAGTGTTGCCCAAAGTATATACAAGAGAACGTGGTGCAGACATATCGGTGTCTTGGTCTTGCATCAAAACAGCTGGGCTCGGTTAGTGTTGCCCAAAGTATATACAAGAGAACGTGGTGCAGACATATCGGTGTCTTGGTCTTGCATCAAAACAGCTGGGCTCGGTTAGTGTTGCCCAAAGTATATACAAGAGAACGTGGTGCAGACATATCGGTGTCTTGGTCTTGCATCAAAACAGCTGGGCTCGGTTAGTGTTGCCCAAAGTATATACAAGAGAACGTGGTGCAGACATATCGGTGTCTTGGTCTTGCATCAAAACAGCTGGGCTCGGTTAGTGTTGCCCAAAGTATATACAAGAGAACGTGGTGCAGACATATCGGTGTCTTGGTCTTGCATCAAAACAGCTGGGCTCGGTTAGTGTTACCCAAAGTATATACAAGAGAACGTGGTGCAGACATATCGGTGTCTTGGTCTTGCATCAAAACAGCTGGGCTCGGTTAGTGTTGCCCAAAGTATATACAAGAGAACGTGGTGCAGACATATCGGTGTCTTGGTCTTCCCCTCTTAATGCCCTTGCATAGAGTCTCGTGAAACTCTTGCTTTGACTCAAAATATATATTTGTTTGTAATAATAATTGTACCGTGAGATTCTGGTGTATGTCCGCGAACTACAATCTCAACAACTACTGGTTGTAACGAAAACACTATAATATACTATAGTATATCGTTTTACATAATAAAGTGTCATCACGACCGTTTCTCTTTCGGGGTGGTCAGAAACCACGCTTATAAATAAGCGGATTCACATGTAGCCAATTTTACTATAGGGCAATCATGACAAGTGGCAAGCTCGTAGATGTCTCCAGCGTACCAAACTCAAGAAATATTACAAATAAATTAAATATTAATTAAAATTAAATGTATTTATTCACATTAATAAATATATTTGTTTCCCGACCAGGAATCGAACCCGGTACCTCCGATTCTAAATCCACGGACTTAACCGCTAGACCACATAATGTTTTATTCATACACTCGTACCTACCTACATACAACTGTCCGATCTAGAATAAACGTTCCATCAAAAAAGTTTTTGAGATATTTCAAAAGACATACCTACCTACTCGGCGCAGTTACAAATTTTAAAAAAATCCATCCCATAAAATATGATACATTATTAGCCAAACTCGGAAAAAAGTTTGTGCAAGAGTTAGTCTTGGCATTGGTCTAACTTATATATCGGTGGTCTTGCAAACAAGCAACACCAAGATTGGCAACACGATTTACAATCGGATAGGTTAATTTTATATAAAATTTACATAAATTATAATAGGTAAAGTAAAAAATATTTATTCATTTGGGCTAAGTTTCGATGGGGCTGAACTAATGGGTGAAAGTCCCTAATAAAAGACAATGCCAGAAATTTCCCAAATGAGCAGAACGCCTGTAGAAATTATTCTACAGTATCATAAATTGAGTTCTACGTCAAATAAACGATTTTATTTCTCATATATATACTGATATAGTGTGTAGGTAGTAAATACCGGTCGTTCCGAAGTTGGTACCTTCTGACATTACTGGTAGACCCCCTGTCTCTGGCCACAACATTCCTGCGACACGCGACCCGCGCTCTCATCTATAAGCCGCACTCATACATCACCTGATTGGGCTTCAGTGAAAGTTTTAGACAAGGCTAGTACATGAGTTACCGAGGTCAAACATTAAGTTTTAAAAGTTTATCCTTATACCGAAGCGACACTTTTAGCCAGTAATACCGAAGCGACACTTTTAGCCAGTAATACCGAAGCGACACTATCAGCCAGTAATACCGAAGCGACACTATCAGCCAGTAATACCGAAGCGACACTATCAGTCAGTATGCCGAAGCGACACTATCAGCCAGTAATACCGAAGCGAGACTATCAGCCAGTAATACTGAAGCGACTCTATCAGTCAGTAATACTGAAGCGACACTATCAGTCAGTAATACCGATCTCGTGAAGTTACCGGTGTCTCTACAAGGTATATTACGTCAATAGGCCAAACAATCACACCTATTCATCACAGCCTTCTAGCCTAGGTGTTCTGATGAACACATAGGTCCTAGACTTCCAGTGCTAGAAATAGGTTTCCAGAATATGTTCTGGAGAATTTGACCCTCACTCGCCACGCTCGGTGGCCGGGGGGAGGAAAGGGTCTGATGTAATTAACAACTACTTATCGATTCCACAAGTTTGTATTAGTTAAACCGGGTTCGACGGCTTAACGTGCTCTCCTCCCCCTCACGATAACGGCGGTGTTGTAAATCTATGTCCGTACGAAAGAAAACCGTGTTTCTCATTGGTACAGACGGAGTTTTGTACCGCGACCTTTTTGGAACCGAATTCTCGTACTTTTAGGCACAAATTGTACAGAAACCGCTATTAGAGTTCAAAGAAACATAATTTGGATACCGAGCTCTCGGTAACGTTATGTGTAAGTCTTGTGTATGAATGTGAATTTACGAGTATGTCCCCGAATGGTGTCGACTTCTATTTTTCATTTTTTCAAAATCAGACTTGTTCAATCTTAATTCTACAAACAGCTTGCCCACAATATGTAAGCACACAAACATATCTCGATATTCCAAATAATACAATAACTTCGAATAGCTAATAATTTTAACAATTTGTTTATTCACATTTTGGATAAACCCAGTAAAGTGTATGCACACGATTCGGGATCAGGCTCGAATTGCCTGTGCATGACGCCCAGTCAAGCCGGCATAGTGTTAGGGACTGATATCAATCATTAGTGTCTGATTCCAATTGCTAACATGAAGGACCTCGCGCGCCACTCACCATTAGGTGGGCGCATGGTCACATGTCGTGCTATTATAATAGTAATAAAATATACGGAAACTTATTAACAACTATAAAAGTTGCACAATCCAGTTGTATATAAATTGTACAAATCATAAATAATATAAGATAAGTAAAAAAAGAACAAAATATTGTCGGAATCTGACGGATTGAGAACATATTGTCGGAATCTGACGGATTGAGAACATATCAGTATCAACTAAGTAGTAGAGTATGTATTTTTTTATTCGAAGAAAATAAGGTACAATGATTTAAAAAAATAATAAAATATTAATTAAACTAAAAACTTATCGTAGTAGAGTATCATCACGGCCGTATGATGGGGCAGGGTGGTCAAATTCAAATGATTTAATATTAGCAATGAAAGGATTTACAATAAATAATAACAAACATAATTGTTATAATTTGTAATAATAAAATAAGGATTTGCAAAAATATTTTGGTGATGGGGACACAAGGAAGTTAGGCAAATGTACACTGTAGGCCCAAATCAGGGTATCCTAGCGATTATATAGTAGCAAAAATTATACAAAATAAATATATACGTGTATACAATAATTAAAATAACCAGATTCTGATATCGGAATAGGTTTTGTGTGAATTGTTCTCTTAGCTTCCACGTTGTTTGTGATGATTCTCTGGTTTGGTACGGAAATATTGACGAGCTTGTCACTTGTCATGAAGGCTCTCTAAAAGCGTGGTTTCTGACCACCTCGGAAAGAAGACAACCGTACTGTTGGAGCAGAATGCTGTTTCACTATTAAAACACGTCGGCGTTGGGGATTTCATCGATTCTCACTTTTTGCCAATGATTCTAAATATATTATTTACGTAAATCTAAAATATTCTTTCGAATAAAGATTATTAAAATTAAAATAAATAAAAACGTAAACCCGAGGAGGAGAAAATATTTATTAATAATAAATAGTACAACGATAATTTCATGATTAAAATGAGCAAGTACACTGCTGCGTCACCAGGTTGCACTTAGCAAGTACACTGCTGCGTCACCAGGTTGCACTTAGCAAGTACACTGCTGCGTCACCAGGTTGCACTTAGCAAGTACACTGCTGCGTCACCAGGTTGCACTTAGCAAGTACACTGCTGCGTCACCAGGTTGCACTTAGCAAGTACACTGCTGCGCCACCAGGTTGCACTTAGCAAGTACACTGCTGCGCCACCAGGTTGCACTTAGCAAGTACACTGCTGCGCCACCAGGTTGCACTTAGCAAGTACACTGCTGCGTCACCAGGTTGCACTTAGCAAGTACACTGCTGCGCCACCAGGTTGCACTTAGCAAGTACACTGCTGCGTCACCAGGTTGCACTTAGCAAGTACACTGCTGCGTCACCAGGTTGCACTTAGCAAGTACACTGCTGCGTCACCAGGTTGCACTTAGCAAGTACACTGCTGCGCCACCAGGTTGCACTTAGCAAGTACACTGCTGCGCCACCAGGTTGCACTTAGCAAGTACAGTGCTGCGTCACCAGGTTGCACGTTTATTGTTTTTTTTTGTTATACATCATTTTACATCGACTACCTTTAGAAACTTCTACCAATTTTTTACAAGTTTCTTAATAAAAAGTTTTGATTATATCCATCAAGGACCTAATGTTTCTATTGCGACAGGAAGGAATATTAAAACACTTGAATATTTATTGTTTTAATTGAGCTGCCTTCTGGGTGGCACAGCCTGGACAAATGCTCGTGGAGTCATAATGTGTGGCAGCTAAAGTATCGGCACCAGTCGCAGCCCAGACCAATGGTTGGCATTACACCAAGGAATTAAAGTTATGCCATCTGGCGGCTCTAGGATTGATGGAATGGTAATGTGTCTACCGAAAACTATTTCAAATAGTTTCATATTTTCGACGCTTGCTAATCTGCGCTTGTTCCGCTGCAACACCAGCTACAGTAACAGAAGTACCTTGGCTAGGGTATCCTATATTGTATTTATAACACCACCGTTCCCGTGCCTCGGAGAGCACGTTAAGCTGTCGGTCCCGGTTTCACTAATGCCAACTTGTGGGGTCGTTAATAGAATGTCATAAAAAATTGACATCATATCCTCGCCAAGCCGTCTGGCCAGCGTGGCGAGTGTAGGCTAAATTCTCCAGTTCTGGAAGGCCCATCTCCAGCAGTGGAGGTCAAGGACGCTGTGTTCTAGGGGCTGTAATGAATGAAAAAAAAAAATTTCACCTATGAGTCCTATGAGACAATACCTGGTACAGTGGTACTCTAACAGCTAAGTCGGAATTAAGATAGATTTGATTTTTTAAATTATAAGCAACCCGAATAAACATTTACGAAGCGCCTGGAAGACCAGGGGAAAGGCAATGGCAACAGAATGCGTGTAGGTCTCCGATGAGATGGACTGACCAGGTGAAGTCTGCAAATAGATCATCCACAACCAGGACAGCTGCAGTCCGTGATAAATGGCCACGACTTGTTGGCCACAACAACCTGTCGATAGTGTAGAGACTAATAAATTAAAAGATGTAACATTCCCACGAGGATGACGTCACTGCCAACAGTTCTCTCACAATAGCCACGTTCGTTCCAGAGTTTACGTAATCCGCTTGTTTTGTGTTCCTTCCTAATACCTTTCGAGAAACTATGTTAGGTACCTACTAATGAGGATGCAAAGAAACATTGCATTTACATCTGCTGGATATTATAATTATTGTTGGTGCGAGACCATTTACTAAAAGAATTTGGCCTAAGCAGGTCAGCAGATACATTTATGGAACGGAATTCCAAGACTGCATTAGTGGAATCATACAGTATTTGGTTGGGGAGGGAGCGGAGCAGAATGGTGGATGGTGAGCGTCTTGATGCGCACACACGATAGAACCGGTACCCGCACGGTGAATCCATGTACCCGTGTAATCCATCGCTCGTCCGTTTTACTATTTGGTAGCACATTCAAATTAAATAATGTAATATGATTTTATGCTTATGTATGTCTGGAGTTAGTAAGTTACAGAATGTGTGGAGCGAACGTGTTCCCAGAACTCCCGCCAGTTATGTCTGGAACTATTCGCAGAATTCTGAGCACAGTGTACAACCTACATACAGTATACTTACACAGTTTCACTAGACACTAGTATCGGCAATAGTTAAAACATTATTTATACCTTTAATGAAGGAAAATTATTGACAATATCTAATTACAAATAGAACTAAACTTTGCAACAGAGTGTCATTTATATGTTTTCACAAATAGAAACTGCATAACAATATTTTTTTAAATACGAACAATATATATATAAACACTATATTATATAATAAACTTTCCTAAAAACTAAGATCTAATATAGGTACAAACTATTTCGGAATTAATCAAAATATTTTTTAATAAAAACCAATTGTTTAGCACACGGCACATCTTAAAAACATATGTCGGCGTCGAACAGATTGGTACTATACGGTATTTGTAAGACCCAGAAAGTGTTACTCTACTTAGTTCTGGTGGCCAAGTTAAGCAACACTTTCTGCTCACTAACAACCGACATCGATCTCTGCCACTATGCCGGACTATCGGTGCTTATTACATTTTACTTTAAAGACTCCAGGTTCTTTCACATCTTCAGTGTATCTTCGAGAACCTTGTATGCAACAGCAATAAGTAAAGTCCCATGTCGAGGGAAAGGTGAAAAAACGATATATAAGTACTCTACCTAAATTGAGTTAACCAATAGGCTGATCCGAGTGAACCAAAATCGTGTTGTAATACCGTGTGTAACCCCTATACTGTGTCCTCGGGGACCCACAGGTAACAATACTGCTCATTTACAATGTTATTAGTCATCAAATGAGTTGTAGTTAGGACCTCACACACACACACACACACATACACACACGCACATACACACACAAAGCTAAACTATACAGAAATACTATATCCTACTTCCGAATACAATAATATGTTGTAAGAGTTTCGCTGACAATAATAATAGTTTCGTTATAATGGAAGGATTCTGTAGATTTAGACACAGAGTTACCGGGTTCGATACCTGGTAGAGCCATAATAATAGTTTCGTTATAATGGAAGGATTCTGTAGATTTAGACACAGAGTTACCGGGTTCGATACCTGGTAGAGCCATAATAATAGTTTCGTTATAATGGAAGGATTCTGTAGATTTAGACACAGAGTTACCGGGTTCGATACCTGGTAGAGCCATAATAATAGTTTCGTTATAATGGAAGGATTCTGTAGATTTAGACACAGAGTTACCGGGTTCGATACCTGGTAGAGCCATAATAATAGTTTCGTTATAATGGAAGGATTCTGTAGATTTAGACACAGAGTTACCGGGTTCGATACCTGGTAGAGCCATAATAATAGTTTCGTTATAATGGAAGGATTCTGTAGATTTAGACACAGAGTTACCGGGTTCGATACCTGGTAGAGCCATAATAATAGTTTCGTTATAATGGAAGGATTCTGTAGATTTAGACACAGAGTTACCGGGTTCGATACCTGGTAGAGCCATAATCATTTATTTATATTTGTCATATGTCCCGAGACATCGACGAACTTGTCACTTGTCATGAGCCGCGGTCAGGTTGGTTGAATGAGAATTCGCTTTTCCAAAATCGTGGTTTCTGGCCACCCCCAAAAAGAGTATTTACGCGATTTATCTTAGATACATATATCTCCCGACGACTCCCCGTTACTACGGTCGATCCAATTTGACCGAAACGTCGGAGCGTCAGGATATACTCCACGGAGACCTGGTGCACGATAACGGATCTGTCACATTAAGGCTGAGTTGCACCAAAATGTAGTCTCAGTAATTGTAACGATCACTATAAACGACGCCATTTTTACCTTATGTATGTAAGAGTATGTATGTTCCTTTGTTGCACTCTGGACACCAAACGCGTGGGCAGATTTCAAAATCAATGATTCTCGACAATCGATTTGTCTTAATAAACCGACCGCCTCCGTGGTCTAGTGGTAACAAACGTTGCCGTGAACTCGGGAGGTCGTGGGTTCGATTCCCACCGGGGGCAAGTTGTACATTGTATAATTTGTCTCGGTCTGGGTGTTTTTATGTATAATATGTATATATTTACAACAAAAAAAAGTACTTATAATATGTAGTTTATCAACCATCTAGTTTCCGTAACACAAGCCTCGTAGCTTACCACAGCAACTAGATGGCGTTGTGTGACCTGTCTGGAAATATTAAAAAATATATACTTATATTTAAAAAAATCAGTAAGGCGACAACCAGACGCCATATTGTGGAAAAAAGGAAAGTCGCGACTATATTGAGTGGGGTATCTTCAAATAGGTATTTTAAAATTATGTTGAGGATTCCTTATAATTTTTCAATGTGAATGATCATTTAGAATCTATAATGGTTTATAGTTGGTTATTAACTTTAAATCGTTTTATTAGACAAGTATAGAGACTTCATGAAGCTGCCAAGCCTTAGTTATGCCAATAGACAATACTACCTACTCGTACTTGACATGTAGTCACCGCGACAGTATGCATTTTTTTATATAAATATAGGTATAGTTGACTGAGACGACGCACACTTGGCTGGATTCAGTTGAAGTTGGTGACAACGACCACCGCGTGTCCTCTATACATAAGATGTCTATACATATAGTATCTGCAGTATCAGTTACCAGCGCCTATCAAAGTACGAGTATATCAAAAGGTACCCACAACCAACAGGATGGTATTTGCCAAACAACATCTAATAAAATAAAAAGAGCGTGATCGTAATAAGAAGCGCTCAATTGTCTTCGCCTACCCCGCAAGGGATAGCGTGAACATATGTATGTGACACCTAATTATATATTTTTTTCTGCTAAGGTCTATTAGGTATCACAATCTGTAAAATACTTGCACAAAACAATTATGGCTACACTTGTTCATTAAAAAAGATAGAAAATTATTTCAGCTCGGTATTGAATAATTTAAATTTTCTCTGAAATGATGAATACGCATCACATGACAGTCCCTGACCTCCACCGTTGGAGATGGGCCTTCCAAAACACATTTGTGGAGAATTTGGCCTACACTCGCCACGCTGTTGGCCAGGGTCTGATCAATGTTAGTGAAAATTATTAACGATTCCACAAGTTGGTTTAGTGGAACCGGGACCGACGGCTTCACGTGTTCTCCGAGGCCCGGGAATGGTAGTATTTACAACTATGTATATGACTAAAGTACATAATAAATATATTTCTCATTAGTACATGCCGGGGTTTTTGGACTTTTTAACTTACAACCGAGCTATTACCGCATCCTTTATAATATATAATATGTTTATTTTTTTAAAATAAGTAGACCGAACCGATATAGTATAGGTACTTTAAGAAACGTCTGGACAAATATGAGCTGTGAAATAATTGAAAGATGAAAACCCTCCAGTTAGATCTTGGTTCAAGTATATGAGGATAGGGTGGGGTATAGGTTACTCGTAAGTAATGCCAAGGTTTACAAAAGGAAATAATGAGTATTTCAACTATCGACTGAAATTAATATTTGTTTTATTCAGTTCATTAATTGAATATTTAGGTCCGAAGTATGTAAATAAATGAGAATAACCTCCATAATAAAACACGAATTTGACTGAGACAGAGGTGCGGACAAAGGCTATAGATATGTACAGAATACCTACCACACAAGACAACACAAATAAACAACAATACCTACTACAAAGTACACTTGATTTGGTATCGCTCTTATGCTTTTAGTAGCTACTTGATTGCGAGTCTTGGTCCAGTTTCTATAGGGGATATATTTGATTCTAGTGAAGTTGTGGTCCGCCCCCGCCCAGCGCCGCCCCACTCGGCAGTTAGCCGTTATTTTACTCGGTCCTGTATTTTCATCGTACACTGCTTATTATGTTGTAGGTATCTTGAGTTTAGTTTCACTATATCACGCAATGTATAATGAAAATATAACTACACTGGAGTATAGGGTTGACAGTGAACGCAGTCAGTCTGTTCTCGCGCGCGCTCGGGGTTTGACGTGACGTTCCTCCACTCACAGTGATACAGGATTCCAATCTCCGACAGAAAGGTAAGTGCTTAGAAAGAAACATTTTATTTGACGCAATTATCTGATTTACAATAGCTATATTCGTTAACATTTCGCACTGTGACGTGTTCTTCAGTACGGACTGTGAGATAAGACAAAACACAAGAAAAAAGGCTGATTTTGTCACGATTGGAATGTCAAAATGTGACATTAGTCAAAGATGTGACATTCAAAATTATTATTGTACAGTTTTTATCTTCACGACCGTATCCCTAACGGTGTGGTCAGAAACCACGCTTTTTATAAGGAGCGAGTTCACATTTAGCCAACTTTACTGCCAGCCCATTGTGACAAGTGGCTAGCTCGACAATGTCTCTAGCGTACCAAACGCTAAATTATCGTGTCCGGGAATCGAACCCGGTACTTCCGAGTCTAAATCCACAGACTTAATAGCTAGACTACGGAGGCATATAGTATAGTAGAAGTATAGTTTTAAATGTTTTTTTATTATTATCTTGTGTAATTTGACGCCCATGTCCAAGTTTTACTTATTAATCTTATGATGTTAAATGAATTGATTTGAAATGTCGGTTACAATATTGTACATTTTAATCGTGAGAAAAAAGTGGTCTTGCATTATCTCACAGCCCCCTGGACACATTGGGATATTGTTCTATAATACAAAAATGAAAGTGTAAATAATTAGTGAGTTGCTTCGATAAAAAGGCTTTTATTAGAGTGCTTAGTGTTCGGGATTACTAAGCTACAGTTGAATTAAATTACAATTAAACTTGGCCATCATTCCTCTACTTAAGTTTAGGCCTAACTGATGACAGAAGCTTACGGTTCTACGCAAACACGTTCAATATCAAGATGTCGGGCAAGTTTCTTCAGCCATTGAAGATAAATTATACACTAATATGCCTAACGAAAAAATCATACATCCAAAAACGGTACACCACTGGTCATCTCTGTGACGTCACAACACATTAAACAAGAGTGTGATTTGTTTGTTTAGATAAAAATAAATAAAAACCTTTTTTTTTGCATAAATGTTAGTCTCCTCGTAATTTACAGGTCTTATAGTAAACTAACTTTACATAAAATCGTTTGACAAATATTTTTGTTAATATTGTTTGACAAAAAAATCCATACAATATTGTCAGTTTACACTCGGGATTACAATCGTAAAAATATTCTTTTAAATTAAAACACATCCTCCTTTTAATCAAATTAATAATTGATTTTTAAAAACATTGTTATTCCACCTAATAATTTAAATTTGTTACGTAATTTATTATAAGTTCGTGACGACCAAGCCAACCTCTCACTTCCCTCAGCCGGAATATTCTATAGTCTTGCCGTAATAATGAATTAGCTGGCTGTGCCCGCGACTTCGTCCGCGTGGAATACTGACTTTCGGCAGCATTTTGTTAGGCTAATAATTTTGCAAATAAAACACATACCTACATATATTTTGTATTTTACTACTAAATAGCTTATTTAAGTACTTTTTTATACACGACGTTTTTAGTTTTTCCATCTTTTTTATACACGACGTTTTTAGTTTTTCCATCTTTTTTATACACGACGTTTTTAGTTTTTCCATCTTTTAGCAAAACATAAAGATTTTGCGGGTTTGATACACGTGAGCATGCCACATAGAGTTGCCCATGGGAAAAACATTTATTTTCCAAATGAACATTTGCAACTTAGAACGTCTATCCTCAAGCTTTATTTATTGTTATCCATAGAGTAATATATGACGCGATTCCTACTTCTATGATTATTGCAAATGCTGCTTACTCTTTTGAACTTAAATCAGTCGGAATTATTGGGGAAACAAAACATTTTCTCCTTTTGGCATTCCTGTCATGATTATAGCTTGATTTATAATGTCGTGTCCCAGATGTGTAATTTGTAGCCGAGTACCATTAGGTACATAGCCTTATACGACTAATAAGACTGGAACACCAAATTTCAGCCTCAGCTTATGGGAAAGCACTCCTGATAATTCTAAAGAGTTAGGAAATTCTATAGGGTACTATGATGTGACTTTAGTTTCCATAACATTGGCTTTTGAAAGGAATTCGACAACATCCCCTTCCATGTCTGATTGATTTGTTCGTATAGATCAGGGTTGCACAGACTTATTAATACTAGGGGCCACTCGGCCAAATCATGAACTGATAGCGGGCCGGCCGCCAGAAGTAGGTATAGGTAGTTAAAGACAATAAAGAATTGATAAAAATTTATTAAAATTAAAAAAGAAATTATTAATTTGAAGCGTGGCACTGCATAGTGCTTACAATCTTTTTTATATTTGGCTCAAATTTACTTGTAGCAACACGTAAAACTGCTTCCAAACTTTCATTTGCAAGGCGGTTTCGATTTTTTGTTTTATTATTATTTAGTATTGAAAAAGTTTGTTCACATATATAGGTAGAACCAAATAAGCTGGCACATTTCAGAGCGTTTATGCGCAACTCTTCGTACATATTTTTATCAATGCAGCGGTAAAAGTTCAGCAAGTCTCCTTCGTTGAATTTGTTGCGTAAATCTTGGTCATTTTGAATGTCGATAATTTCTAACTGCATTGACTCTGGCGCATTTTCAACTGAAATAGTGAAAGGATTGCTGAATATGTCCAACAGAGGTTTCACTTTTTTAAACTCCGAAAATCTGTCTTCAAAAGATTGAATCAAAATATCTAGCTTTTCTACATAACTGAAATTAATCGCAGTTTTGTTGAATTTTTCAGCCATTTTCTTATAATTCGGAAAATGATTATAATTTCCAGAATTCAATTGTGATCTGAAAAGTGTCAGCTTGCATTGAAAGGATGTTACATGAGCATAGAGCTGGGATATCAGTTGATTTTTGCCTTGAAGCCGTGTGTTCAAGACATTCAAATGATTTGTAATGTCAACTAAATAAGCTAAATCACACAACCAATCAGGATTTTTAAGTTCCGGGACATCCCTTTGCTTTTCCGCCAGAAATATTCCAATTTCTTCTATTAAATTTAGAAATCGTTCCAGTGTCAATACACGACTTAGCCACCTTACTTCTGTATAATACAGTAAATCTCCGTATTCGCTTTCGATGTCATCAAGGAATTGTTTGAATTGTCTGTGATTGAGTCCTCGTGATTTTATGAAATTTACAGTCGAAACTACTACTTTCATTACATTTTGAAATTCATTTTTTTTAGAACAGAGGGCTTCCTGGTGTATAATGCAGTGAAACTGCATGAGATCTTCAGTGTTTATGTTTTTTTCTTGCAGGTGCTTTTTCAGCAAAGTAACTAGCCCGGAATTGATACCAATCATGGAAGGAGCACCGTCAGTCGCAACTCCCGATAACTTAGATAAGTCCAAATCAGTTTTTGAACACTCGTCCAAAAGTCCATTGAGTATATCAACTCCTTTGGTTTGACCTTTCAATGAACACATTCCTAATAACTCTTCGAAGACTTCAAAATCTTGAGTAACACCTCGTATGAATATGAGAAGTTGAGCTGTGGAACTAATATCAGTCGATTCGTCGAGTGCTAATGAAAAAAATTCCATGATCTTAGTTTTTTCAATTAATTGTTCCGCAATATTACCTGACAAGGACATAATTCGTCTTTGGATAGTCATACGATTCAGTTGAATTTTCTCAAACTTTTTTGCTGCTTCTGGACACATTTTCTTAGCGGCAATTTCCATGCATTCTTTTACAAAATCGCCATCATTGAAGGGGCGACTTCGCTTTGCTATCATTCGAGAAATTTCATAACTAACTTCTGTAGCCGTTTCTGAATCTTGAATGTGTTTTGTAAACATAGCTTGCTGACCAATAAGCTCCCGTTTTAAAGACAACATTTTTTGCTTTCTTAATTCGCCTGTAAACTTGGTAAAAGAAGGATGCTGCGTTTCATAGTGCCTTTTTACATTATAATCCTTTGCAATCGCAACAGAATTCTTGCAAATTAAACAAACGACTTTGTTATGCGACCATACAAAAAAGTATTTCTCAGTCCAAATTTCTTGAAACTGCCGATTTTCATCTTTAACCTTACGTTTTTTACTAGGTCCTGGCTTCTCCATGTTGCGTTCTAATCCTGACTAGGATTAACACAGCACCTAAAAACAATTACAGTACCCACTTAAATTACCTATCCTTTTTTAAATTATCAAAAATAATTGATTAAATATTATTTCTCAGAAATTTTAAGATTTTTATACAGATTTTATCTGAAATAATGACGTAATTATTACAGTTAGAGAAATTCTTATAAAAATAGTAATTTCTTTGTTTATTTTAATATTTAGCCAACATTAAAGCTAAATTTGATTAAAATTGATTAAATAGGTAGGGAAACACTTATTAATAACAGAGTTTTACTTACGTTTTCACAACACAATTATACACGGCACTTGACGGGTTAACACTGCAACAGGAAATCTACGTTGAATGTGGATCAAAATATATGACACCGGCTAGTCGAGTTAAAATCTACACTAGAACTATTGCCTCCCAAAAACACTAATAAACTGCACTTATTCTCAATCACTTATTACTTCGCTTTGTATTTTCGCGCTTATTTCTTTCTGTTGTTGACACTTCACTCAAATGAAAAGCGAACTGTTCGGCCGCTGCGGTTAACGTGATTTTTATACCGCGCAAACGACTCTGGAAGCTTCGTGTAGATACGCGAGCAATCGGGAATACGGGACTATATCTATCTCGCTTGCTCACCGCGCTAGAAAATTCTTGATTTCTATAGCGAGCGATGTTACTTGACTTAGCAATTTTGGGCGCTAGATTCAAATTGCGCGCGCGCGAGTTTCACATTACTTTTCGAACATATTTTTTTTTGTTTTATTCTGGAATAGAATTCAATATTTTTCGAATGCACGAGAGTATTATTTTTGCTGTCGGCGGGCCACCAGTATTCGACCCACGGGCCGCATGCGGCCCGCGGGCCGCGGTCTGTGCATCCATGGTCTATATGGATATGTTCGAGTATCTCATTAGTTGGCGCCAAAATTGCCCTTTCACACAGCCGTTCCCGATTGCCTCTATTTATTTGAAGATCAGGATATACATTATTTTTAGGTTATCTGTGTTATCGACATATTATTAATCATCTATTTGGATCATTTTTTTTAAAACTTCGAATGTCGTATTTATTTATATCTAATCGCAAAAGCCCAAAAGATAAATTTAAAGATCTTAGCTTTAAAAATGCCTTTTTTGGCATTAAAAAGTAGCCTATGTGCTTTCTTAGGCTGTAGACTATCTCTGAACCAAATTTCATTTAAATAAATTATAGGCGTGATTGCGTAACACATGACAGACAAAGTTACTATTGCATTTATAATATTAGTATGGATTAAAATATTAAAAACTAAAAAGGCTACAAAAATGTTAAGAGATTGAATTGTTTTGTGCTGTGACTTCCCAATATTTAGAACGTAGGGTAAATCGTCAGCCAGCGTTTAGTTTCTCAAAATAACATATTTATATTGTTCAAATTTATAAATATTGACTAATTTAAATAAAAAACAATATTGTAATATAAATATGTATATAATGAAAAAGTAGGTATAAATATGTATATAATGAAAAAGTAGGTATAAATCAAAACTAGATTTGTTTACGTTACATGAATATTTCCTACTGCCTCATTGTTTAAAGTTAAAAGTTATTTTTTTAATTATATTGTCCGCCAGTTTCCGAAACAATGATTCTAAGTCTTAAGATTCAATTAAGGAACATAATTGGCTCAAATAACAGTAAAATTATTTGTTTCCTAGAAAGTTGATAGACATTTCTTAAAAGTAATAAATAAATAAATAAATAAATATTTCCAGACAGGTCACACAGCGCCATCTAGTTTCCGTGGTAAGCAACGAGGCTTGTGTTACGGAAACTAGATGGTTGATAAACTACATATTATACTTTTTTTTTTGTAAATATATACATATTATACATATAAACACCCAGACCAAGACAAATTATACAATGTACAACTTGCCCCCGGTGGGAATCGAACCCACGACCTCCCGAGTTCACGGCAACGTTTGTTACCACTAGACCACGGAGGCGGTCTTAAAAGTACACTCACAATTGAAAAATCTTTGAAAATGTTGGATTGTGCGAGCGAGAAAGAAGCAAACCCTTTTAATCAAACAGTATTTTCTGACATCCGACCGTTTTCCGACAGCATTCTATCCCAAAGGCGATAAATAAATAATTTAACGAAACTTTATGCGGTCTTCTTAATTACAAAAAAAAATATAGATCGTAAAGTTTAAAATAGTTGAATTTAGTTTCGCGACGCAATAGGTAAGGTTCTGACTTGGTGGGTCCTTCGTTAGGCCCTTAGCCTTCGTTAGGCCCTTAGCCTTTGTCCGTTGATCAAAAGAAGGTTAGTTGTTAGTTTTGGTCTAAAAGTTATTTTAACATTTATAGAAATTGTGAAAAATATTTATGTATGAAACCTTATTGTGTTGACCAATAAATATCAATTAGAGCCAATAGATCATAAGGAGTCGCACGAGCGGAACTAATTGTATACCCTGACGCGGGCAGTCTGACAGTCAGGTGCGAGCTATGCCTACTTAAAGCGGTTAATTATTAAGTTACGTAATGCGAAAGTTGGGTACATACATAAGGCTCTGGGAGAACAACTTCTATGAAAAATATTCCACGAATCATCGCCACATCTCCAGACAGATTCCTAATCCTCAACTTTTGAAGATGGGCCTTCCAGAAATGTAAGGAGAATATGACCTACACTCCCCACGCTGGCCGGACGGATTGCTATAGTTGGTTATAGTTGAGCCGGGACCGACTGGTTGATGTGCTCTCCGAAGCACAGTAACAGATACGGTACTATATATGTATGTTAACCATAGACAATTGTCAGCAAAATTGCTTTATACATAATTACCTTATCAGATATTTATAAAATTAAGGTTTCAGAAGATTTGTGCGAGAATTCAATAAGTTAGTATCTACTTTTAAATTTAAATTATAAAATATTTTTTTGCCACCTAAATAAAGTTCCCACCAGACTGTATCTGCAGTTCAGCAAACTTGCTCCCAATAAAATTATTTCCAACACTAGTTGTTTAAACTGACGAATAGTGGTAATAGAAGAAAGTGTTGAGATAACAAGTGTGTATCTATTACCTGTGGCGATGACGTTTCGATGACGTGCAGTGTGAAGAGGCGGACGGACAAATATTTTGCAGGCGCCAAACAATACGCCGCCATAAACAACTTGATATTTGAAGTTTAGAGATTCAAATTAATTTATTTAATAATATCACCAGCACTTTGACACGTCAGAAATAACATTATGACATTTTTATAACATTTACAAACATGAAACATATGATATCACCTGAACAACACAATACTAATGTAGATACTTATTAGTTAAGTACTAAGAAGCAGACTCAAGTACAAGTTAATAGGTCAAATAATAATTTTAAAAAATCTAATCAATTTTCAAAATAATGGTTAATATTATTGACCAAACCCGATGTTTAAAGACATACAGATGTTAGCAAAAAGTAAAAAAAAAAAAAAAAAGTATCATCACGACCGTTTTCCCTTTCGGGGTGGTCAGAAACCACGCTTATCAATAAGCGGATTCACATTTAGCCAACTTTACTATACGCCAATCATGACAAGTGGCAAGCTCGTCGATGTCTCCAGCCAGCCAGCGTACCAAACTCGAGAAATATCACAAATAAATTAAATATTAATTAAATGTATCTATTTACATTAATAAATACTTTTGTGTCCCGACCAGGAATCGAACCCGGTACAGATTGGCTGAAATTCTTTTGGCACGTTTAACGTATGCCTGTGAGGCGCGTCATTGGCCGAAACACCCAAAGTAACAAGCTTACCTATAACCCTTAAGGTTGATCATGGGTTCTCTAATGCATACTTTCTGCAAACGGCTGCTTATCGTCCGAACCCAGACGTTAAAGACTTATCTAACTATTAACTACATACCTATTTGTTATTTGTGTTTTATCATCATTATTTGATGTAAGAGCTACCTCTTGACGGATGTGTTACCATCATTGCCGTCTCTCCTCAGCCAGCATCTTAACTTGACTTCTCTGTACGAAATGACATCAAGGATTTCCATTTCTTGGTCTATATATTTATAGTCTTATTATTTTTCTTCTTCCTTTGATCTTCAATGATTGACATTAAGTGAGTATGATCCAGCACGTTTCCTCTTCTGTTGGCTATCACCGAGTATAGTGTTTTTATTTCTTGTAATTACGAGTATGTCAAATTCGTACTTCGGAAAGCAATTTCGATGAATATAAAGAATTGGCGTTTGCCGTAAGTACCTATATCGGCTTGGTGAGATTGATGGACATAGTCCTTAGCTATGCGATAAAATAAACATAGGTCAGTTTTTAAACGTATAACGGAACGTAGTGTTTGTTCCTGTTTATCTGGTGGCTAATGGAGTTCCAAACAATCTGCCTAAATGAATTTATCTTTTCAATAAAGCAGCAATCAATCATAGGATTAAGTTGGAGGTCAGCGCCGGACACTAACTCTAACCTCAATCAAAATGACAATCAGCTCGGCCAAGTCAAAGGCAAAGTTCAACATCCTCACAAATATTTCTGAATAAATTCAGACATGGTTTTGGATAATACATAATAGATAGTACTAAGTTTTTTTTTTTGTGAATTTGTCATTTTTTTGCATACTGCTTCTTCTAGACATGATCGTATCACTATAACCTAGATTCGCTATCATTGGTTAGTACCCAAAAATCTATATATATCTATATATATGCATACGCTTCTTCGCTATGAATGCAAATGGTTAAGCATTTGGATATGAATTTCTTTGAATTTAAACAAACGACCGCAAAGTCAATCTTTAGGCCTATAACTCTACGGCCATATTGACGCTCATATTTCTTACATAGGTATAAGTTTCACACTCTCATACTCCAAAAGGTAAAATATTAAAAAAAAAAACACTATTTCTTTCATTTAAGTATACAGGCATTTACACTGTAGGACGTGCCTTATCAGAGCTGATTCAATACAAATATTGTGTAATAAACATCAATGGATATTGGCCGCGCGAAGTTATCGCCAAGGTATCGCTCGGCGGCGACACTAAATCAATCTCCTATCATAGAGCTATCTCGTCTCGTTAATATTATCTCGCGAATTATAATCACATTTAGACAAGCCATTACTGTTATCAGCCTCGGTGTAACAATCGAGACTTCAAGACGCTATTAAAATTTATTACAAAATACAATTCGCGAAAAAGTCGGTAATAATTTTATTATCACGTTTAATGTTTCTCGCGCAGTTTGTTTCATAAGCAATAAACTTTATGAGATCTTCATTTTCTCGATTAGTGTTGCGCATTTTAAAAGCCTTAGTTGCATGGACAGTAAATCCAAGTGACCCCTACCGATTTGGTGAAGCACGACCGAGCAGCAATGGCGGCCGGTGGCGGCGGCGGTATGGGCACTCTATATACGGTACAGATAGAATAATATTAATCGTAATTAAATGAATATAGTTAATGAAGAAGGAGATATGATAGAGGGGACTGTCGTACCCAAAAACAATTAGATAGATAAAGCGGGCGCCGCGCCTTCACCAAATCCATTTCGTATTGACATTTAATTCATTTATCTCTACGATTTGACGTAAAGTATCAAGACAGCGGAGTCCACTTCGGACGAAAAAAAGTGCGTGGCGCCTGCGCATTAGGGACTCGGATATTTATAGGATCATTATGTGTCGGTCCCGCTCTCTCCGACGCGCACTCCTCTCTCCGTCTCGCTCGCTCAACAATTAGCCGCACGTCAGGCGGGCGCGGTCTGTCACCGATACGTCAATATTTGTCTACAATCACTATTGTTGAGGGTTTTTGTTGTGAGTTACGTCGTTATTCGCGGGAGGTGTCGTCCTCGGGGAGACAATTAATCTGATTCGAAGCCACAATCTTTTTGTTACGAGGGGTGTAGCTACTACTGAAATTGATTCTTTATAAATACTCGTGTGGTAGGAAGTGGTCATTATAGGTTGTGTAACTTCAATAAGCCACATAAATATTAAATGTATGCTTTGGATACCTACTCTCGTTCGCACAATCTCAGTGTACTTTTGGATACCTACTCTCGTTCGCACAATCTCAGTGTACTTTTGGATACCTACTCTCGTTCGCACAATCTCAGTGTACATTTGGATACCGACTCTCGTTCGCACAATCTCAGTGTACTTTTGGATACCTACTCTCGTTCGCACAATCTCAGTGTACTTTTGGATACCTACTCTCGTTCGCACAATCTCAGTGTACTTTTGGATACCTACTCTCGTTCGCACAATCTCAGTGTACTTTTGGATACCTACTCTCGTTCGCACAATCTCAGTGTACATTTGGATACCGACTCTCGTTCGCACAATCTCAGTGTACTTTTGGATACCTACTCTCGTTCGCACAATCTCAGTGTACTTTTGGATACCTACTCTCGTTCGCACAATCTCAGTGTACTTTTGACAAATTTAGTCTTAACTTTCTAGGAAATAAAATGACGGACATTTTGGACATATTTTCACTTTCATATAGGTACCCACCTACCTTATTTAAGACAGAAAAATTGCAAAAACTATATAGTAATATCAGTAGGATAAACACAATAGCTTTTCTGGTCACATTCTAGAAGTAGGTAGGATATTTTAATCAAATTGGTATGTTACTCTTCGTCCTTGCGTCGTATTTCCTCTTGATGATACTGTTGGTGGTGGAGCGCATTAGGTCGGACCATCGCCCCGGGCGACGGCCTCCCGAACCTTTCCTTCCACCTGCCAGTGGAGTTTTTCTAGGTTATCTCCTCCCTTTCTGGCAATATGTCCCAAGTGCTGGAGTACGAAGTATTATACGAAGACATAGCCTAGTAGATATTTGGAGTTGTTTTAAAATCGACACGTTGGTTTCGATGCTCTGTCAATGAGATCCCTAGCATTTTCCGCCAACACCACATCTCGAAGGCGTCGAGCGCATCGGTCATTCGGTCAGCGCTCTTTATGGTCCATGTCTCAGTCAGCACCATATAGGAATATGGAGAAGATCTGTGACCGTACGTTACTAGAACTATAAAACTATTGAGTAGAGCAAATAAGATTAGTTCTTTAATGTTATCGAATAATATACACGCCACTCCCACGGTCAGGGACTGGTCATCTGACAATGAGGATTACACTTCAGGTAGCTAATTGTTAGGTGATTAGTAAACAATATCAGGTAAAACAAAAGAGATACAGAGGTTAGGATAATGCTCGTGGGAGAGACGCTACTGGCACCACTCGACCACCCACTCACTGCTCAAGTGGTCACGTCAAATTTAGGACTAATTTCTTCGACTAGTTAGATACGTGATTATTTGGTGCAACAGATGTCATTGATAGTGCATAGACCCATCTTCATAAAAACCTTAATATAAAATTAAAAACAAAACGTCCTCAGTGGTCTAGCGGTTAAGTCCGTGGATTTAGACTCGCAGGTACCGGGTTCGATTCCTTGTCGGGACACAAAAATATTTATTAATGTAAATTAATACATTTAGATATATTTAATTTATTTGTGATATTTCTCTCCTTTGGTACGCTGGAGACATCGACGAGCTTGCCACTTGTCATGGTTGGCCTATAGTAAACTTGGCTAAATGTGAATACGATTATTTATTAACGTGGTTTCTGACCACCCCGAAAGGGAAACGGTTGTGATGATACTATGTATTGTTTGCGTATCGATGGCAAAATTTTAAGGTTTCTATTTCACAATCCAATAAATGTATTCCAAAGATTTTTCTTGTCTGAGTGTATTTTTGAGAAATGTGCTCTATCAACTTACTGGGGAATCAAATCACGGGCAAGTAAAGTATCATCACGACCGGATCTCTTGTCTTTTCAAACAAATGTACAATTAGCCAACTTAATTATAGGCCCATCACGACAAGTACCGAGCCAAACTCGAGAAATATTACAATAAATTATTTTAAACAGGAATCGAACCCGGTACCTCCGCGTCTAGTTCCACGTACTTAACCGCAGTTATTATCAACAAATAATTTTATTTTAACCCTTTAACGGGCAAAACGACGTAGAACACAATACATGGCTCCAAAAATATATAAAAAAAATAAATGATGTCATTAAATTACTTCCAAATCATAATTTTAAAAAACAACTCACTGACATGCTGATAGACAAGTGCTACTATTCAGTGCGGGACTTTCTAGAAGATAAATCGCTCGCTATAACAAATTCTTAAAATTGTAATTTCCTTCTTTTTCTTAAGTTAGTATTTAAAAATTGATGTACATAAATATTAATATAATTATCATTATAATATTGTACCGTATCGATCGACGGTTGTACTTGTTACATACGCCCTCCGGCAAAACATAGAGTACAACACTAACTACACTGTATAACATCACAGAAATGTAAAACCCATTGTTTATAAGAAATAAAATAATTATGAATTACAAACTATATAATGGTTGTGATTAAATTTTTTCATGTTATTAAAAAAAATATCCTCCGCCTTTGAAAGGGTTCATTTTAAAGCTATTTGAAGTGTAATTAATATTCCAAAAGCATTCGGCAGCACATTTTATACTAAATACTCTTTGCTTTGTCTCGCCGGCATACAGGTACCTAATACATAGGCATACCTAACCTAACCTCGTACATTAGATCTTGCGTTTTCTATGATAGGTAACGTCAAGTCGAGTACAAAGGTGGTCCACCGTGAGTTGTACATGACCCAGATGTACTGAGAGTGCGGAGGCGCCAACATTCCTCAGTCGCAGAAAGGTTTTGGCGACCCGAAATTCCTGAGGTGTCCGGTTGCGTCACCGATGTCTGGCTGCGATACGGCGACTTCCAGGTACGACGGAAACTATACTCATGAATAAACAAAAGTAACAATATTACGAATTGCATAGTATATAGTATCGTACATTTAACAAGGTATATGTTATATTAAATAAAGGAGAAGACGATTATATGAGTACAATAGTTATATAAAAAATATGTCACCTTCCTACCAGTCCAATCTATTCAAAATAAAAGGTACATATATTTAATAATTACACTAAAAACTAATACCTACCGAAGTACCTAAATACTTGACAATGAAATAGGAAAAAAATATTAAAAAGAAAATAGAATTAAATCAATAATAAAGACATTTGCCAAGCAGTGGCCATGGATCTAAGATCTATAATATATAAAAATATATAATATATAAATAAAATTATTATCAACATAAACTACTGATTTCGTATCTCAACTGACTCTCGGCAAACAGAAACAATCGTTAATTGCTGGACGTATTTTGAATGATAGATCTCGTATCGCCGACCCTCCGGGTTCCAGGTAGGCCGGAAACTGGCGGCGCTGGAAGACCCCACTAATGTGTCCGGAAGTTCACCTTCAGATCTCCGGAGCTGGACCACATAAAACTACTTTACTCGTATCTAAGGTTCAGCGAATAGAGATGAAAGAGGTGCTCGGGTTTTACCAATGACTCGTTCATTAATACTATAGAATTATATTATGTTAGCCGTCAGGTAGCCGTAGGGTCACATGTTTAGATGATGACGTCATGTCCAACGCTGTGTTCCACAGAACATCTCTCCTAAAATTTATCAAAATCGGTTTTGTATAATAGGCCTGAAGGCGAGACAAACGATCATAGCTTCCTTATCTTTCTAATATTTATTGTTAAGTAAGGATTGTTATTTACAACTAGATGTTTAGTCAAAGTACTTAGCTCAAATTTTAAGGTCCAAAAAACGTAAAAAAAATATAGAAGAAATAGTAATAACAATTTTTAAGTTTTTAATGAAACCAGCCCGTCCAGCATGTTTAGATATTCTTCGTAATTTAGACAGCAGCCAAGCATACTTGTTTTTTGTTTGTTTTATTAATATTGTCATGTTTCCATGGTTTCTATGTTTTGCTTATAAAATGATATTACCCATATTTACTGTAGGTAGATATTTCCTTTATTAAGTTGTAAGTTGTCATAAAACAATAACGGCAGGTTTTCCAGTTTAACCTATTTAAAAACTATATATTAACGGTAAAAATGACATAACTTTAAAAAAATAACCATCAGGACCTTCAGCCAAGCCTCTGGCCAAGAGTTCTCCAAGCGGCTAATAACCATCAGGACCTTCAGCCAAGCCTCTGGCCAAGAGTTCTCCAAGCGGCTAATAACCATCAGGACCTTCAGCCAAGAGTTCTCCAAGCGGCTAATAACCATCAGGACCTTCAGCCAAGCCTCTGGCCAAGAGTTCTCCAAGCGGCTAATAACCATCAGGACCTTCAGCCAAGCCTCTGGCCAAGAGTTCTCCAAGCGGCTAATAACCATCAGGACCTTCAGCCAAGCCTCTGGCCAAGAGTTCTCCAAGCGGCTAATAACCATCAGGACCTTCAGCCAAGCCTCTGGCCAAGAGTTCTCCAAGCGGCTAATAACCATCAGGACCTTCAGCCAAGCCTCTGGCCAAGAGTTCTCCAAGCGGCTAATAACCATCAGGACCTTCAGCCAAGCCTCTGGCCAAGAGTTCTCCAAGCGGCTAATAACCATCAGGACCTTCAGCCAAGCCTCTGGCCAAGAGTTCTCCAAGCGGCTAATAACCATCAGGACCTTCAGCCAAGCCTCTGGCCAAGAGTTCTCCAAGCGGCTAATAACCATCAGGACCTTCAGCCAAGCCTCTGGCCAAGAGTTCTCCAAGCGGCTAATAACCATCAGGACCTTCAGCCAAGCCTCTGGCCAAGAGTTCTCCAAGCGGCTAATAACCATCAGGACCTTCAGCCAAGCCTCTGGCCAAGAGTTCTCCAAGCGGCTAATAACCATCAGGACCTTCAGCCAAGCCTCTGGCCAAGAGTTCTCCAAGCGGCTAATAACCATCAGGACCTTCAGCCAAGCCTCTGGCCAAGAGTTCTCCAAGCGGCTAATAACCATCAGGACCTTCAGCCAAGCCTCTGGCCAAGAGTTCTCCAAGCGGCTAATAACCATCAGGACCTTCAGCCAAGCCTCTGGCCAAGAGTTCTCCAAGCGGCTAATAACCATCAGGACCTTCAGCCAAGCCTCTGGCCAAGAGTTCTCCAAGCGGCTAATAACCATCAGGACCTTCAGCCAAGCCTCTGGCCAAGAGTTCTCCAAGCGGCTAATAACCATCAGGACCTTCAGCCAAGCCTCTGGCCAAGAGTTCTCCAAGCGGCTAATAACCATCAGGACCTTCAGCCAAGCCTCTGGCCAAGAGTTCTCCAAGCGGCTAATAACCATCAGGACCTTCAGCCAAGCCTCTGGCCAAGAGTTCTCCAAGCGGCTAATAACCATCAGGACCTTCAGCCAAGCCTCTGGCCAAGAGTTCTCCAAGCGGCTAATAACCATCAGGACCTTCAGCCAAGCCTCTGGCCAAGAGTTCTCCAAGCGGCTAATAACCATCAGGACCTTCAGCCAAGCCTCTGGCCAAGAGTTCTCCAAGCGGCTAATAACCATCAGGACCTTCAGCCAAGCCTCTGGCCAAGAGTTCTCCAAGCGGCTAATAACCATCAGGACCTTCAGCCAAGCCTCTGGCCAAGAGTTCTCCAAGCGGCTAATAACCATCAGGACCTTCAGCCAAGCCTCTGGCCAAGAGTTCTCCAAGCGGCTAATAACCATCAGGACCTTCAGCCAAGCCTCTGGCCAAGAGTTCTCCAAGCGGCTAATAACCATCAGGACCTTCAGCCAAGCCTCTGGCCAAGAGTTCTCCAAGCGGCTAATAACCATCAGGACCTTCAGCCAAGCCTCTGGCCAAGAGTTCTCCAAGCGGCTAATAACCATCAGGACCTTCAGCCAAGCCTCTGGCCAAGAGTTCTCCAAGCGGCTAATAACCATCAGGACCTTCAGCCAAGCCTCTGGCCAAGAGTTCTCCAAGCGGCTAATAACCATCAGGACCTTCAGCCAAGCCTCTGGCCAAGAGTTCTCCAAGCGGCTAATAACCATCAGGACCTTCAGCCAAGCCTCTGGCCAAGAGTTCTCCAAGCGGCTAATAACCATCAGGACCTTCAGCCAAGCCTCTGGCCAAGAGTTCTCCAAGCGGCTAATAACCATCAGGACCTTCAGCCAAGCCTCTGGCCAAGAGTTCTCCAAGCGGCTAATAACCATCAGGACCTTCAGCCAAGCCTCTGGCCAAGAGTTCTCCAAGCGGCTAATAACCATCAGGACCTTCAGCCAAGCCTCTGGCCAAGAGTTCTCCAAGCGGCTAATAACCATCAGGACCTTCAGCCAAGCCTCTGGCCAAGAGTTCTCCAAGCGGCTAATAACCATCAGGACCTTCAGCCAAGCCTCTGGCCAAGAGTTCTCCAAGCGGCTAATAACCATCAGGACCTTCACCCAAGCCTCTGGCCAAGAGTTCTCCAAGCGGCTAATAACCATCAGGACCTTCAGCCAAGCCTCTGGCCAAGAGTTCTCCAAGCGGCTAATAACCATCAGGACCTTCAGCCAAGCCTCTGGCCAAGAGTTCTCCAAGCGGCTAATAACCATCAGGACCTTCAGCCAAGCCTCTGGCCAAGAGTTCTCCAAGCGGCTAATAACCATCAGGACCTTCAGCCAAGCCTCTGGCCAAGAGTTCTCCAAGCGGCTAATAACCATCAGGACCTTCAGCCAAGCCTCTGGCCAAGAGTTCTCCAAGCGGCTAATAACCATCAGGACCTTCAGCCAAGCCTCTGGCCAAGAGTTCTCCAAGCGGCTAATAACCATCAGGACCTTCAGCCAAGCCTCTGGCCAAGAGTTCTCCAAGCGGCTAATAACCATCAGGACCTTCAGCCAAGCCTCTGGCCAAGAGTTCTCCAAGCGGCTAATAACCATCAGGACCTTCAGCCAAGCCTCTGGCCAAGAGTTCTCCAAGCGGCTAATAACCATCAGGACCTTCAGCCAAGCCTCTGGCCAAGAGTTCTCCAAGCGGCTAATAACCATCAGGACCTTCAGCCAAGCCTCTGGCCAAGAGTTCTCCAAGCGGCTAATAACCATCAGGACCTTCAGCCAAGCCTCTGGCCAAGAGTTCTCCAAGCGGCTAATAACCATCAGGACCTTCAGCCAAGCCTCTGGCCAAGAGTTCTCCAAGCGGCTAATAACCATCAGGACCTTCAGCCAAGCCTCTGGCCAAGAGTTCTCCAAGCGGCTAATAACCATCAGGACCTTCAGCCAAGCCTCTGGCCAAGAGTTCTCCAAGCGGCTAATAACCATCAGGACCTTCAGCCAAGCCTCTGGCCAAGAGTTCTCCAAGCGGCTAATAACCATCAGGACCTTCAGCCAAGCCTCTGGCCAAGAGTTCTCCAAGCGGCTAATAACCATCAGGACCTTCAGCCAAGCCTCTGGCCAAGAGTTCTCCAAGCGGCTAATAACCATCAGGACCTTCAGCCAAGCCTCTGGCCAAGAGTTCTCCAAGCGGCTAATAACCATCAGGACCTTCAGCCAAGCCTCTGGCCAAGAGTTCTCCAAGCGGCTAATAACCATCAGGACCTTCAGCCAAGCCTCTGGCCAAGAGTTCTCCAAGCGGCTAATAACCATCAGGACCTTCAGCCAAGCCTCTGGCCAAGAGTTCTCCAAGCGGCTAATAACCATCAGGACCTTCAGCCAAGCCTCTGGCCAAGAGTTCTCCAAGCGGCTAATAACCATCAGGACCTTCAGCCAAGCCTCTGGCCAAGAGTTCTCCAAGCGGCTAATAACCATCAGGACCTTCAGCCAAGCCTCTGGCCAAGAGTTCTCCAAGCGGCTAATAACCATCAGGACCTTCAGCCAAGCCTCTGGCCAAGAGTTCTCCAAGCGGCTAATAACCATCAGGACCTTCAGCCAAGCCTCTGGCCAAGAGTTCTCCAAGCGGCTAATAACCATCAGGACCTTCAGCCAAGCCTCTGGCCAAGAGTTCTCCAAGCGGCTAATAACCATCAGGACCTTCAGCCAAGCCTCTGGCCAAGAGTTCTCCAAGCGGCTAATAACCATCAGGACCTTCAGCCAAGCCTCTGGCCAAGAGTTCTCCAAGCGGCTAATAACCATCAGGACCTTCAGCCAAGCCTCTGGCCAAGAGTTCTCCAAGCGGCTAATAACCATCAGGACCTTCAGCCAAGCCTCTGGCCAAGAGTTCTCCAAGCGGCTAATAACCATCAGGACCTTCAGCCAAGCCTCTGGCCAAGAGTTCTCCAAGCGGCTAATAACCATCAGGACCTTCAGCCAAGCCTCTGGCCAAGAGTTCTCCAAGCGGCTAATAACCATCAGGACCTTCAGCCAAGCCTCTGGCCAAGAGTTCTCCAAGCGGCTAATAACCATCAGGACCTTCAGCCAAGCCTCTGGCCAAGAGTTCTCCAAGCGGCTAATAACCATCAGGACCTTCAGCCAAGCCTCTGGCCAAGAGTTCTCCAAGCGGCTAATAACCATCAGGACCTTCAGCCAAGCCTCTGGCCAAAGAGTTCTCCAAGCGGCTAATAACCATCAGGACCTTCAGCCAAGCCTCTGGCCAAAGAGTTCTCCAAGCGGCTAATAACCATCAGGACCTTCAGCCAAGCCTCTGGCCAAGAGTTCTCCAAGCGGCTAATAACCATCAGGACCTTCAGCCAAGCCTCTGGCCAAAGAGTTCTCCAAGCGGCTAATAACCATCAGGACCTTCAGCCAAGCCTCTGGCCAAAGAGTTCTCCAAGCGGCTAATAACCATCAGGACCTTCAGCCAAGCCTCTGGCCAAAGAGTTCTCCAAGCGGCTAATAACCATCAGGACCTTCAGCCAAGCCTCTGGCCAAAGAGTTCTCCAAGCGGCTAATAACCATCAGGACCTTCAGCCAAGCCTCTGGCCAAAGAGTTCTCCAAGCGGCTGACGGACAAATCTGGAGGCTGCCAATTATTTCTGCCAACGTATTACAGACAGGAAAAGTTGCCAGTCTTCTTGGGACTGTCTCTGATGCGACGTCTCTTGAGGACATTTTATAGTTTATGTTCTGAAAGGTTCATCTTCAGCAGTACAGGTCTAGGACTCTGGGACTCTGTTATGAAAATTTACATACATTGCGGCCTAAGAGTTTGGTCGTTCCCTATTGAACCAATTTAGTATTTGGTGTTTATTTGAACAATTAGGTCGATTCGGTAATGTGTCTTAATTATAGAATGTTGCACATTTCCGAGGCGCACAATTTGGAAACCGATAAGGTATCTCAATGCGGGCTTCCTTAATGCTTTCTTTATTAGTTCCACCGCCGGCATCGAACCACTGAACCATCACTTTGGCCACTATTGTCCGGACGCGGCGGTCTACTTCTTTCTGTAACTAGAGCGCCACCTGTGACACGACACCCACCTAATATTATAAATAACGTAAAACATCTCTCTCGCTCGCACAATCCAATATTTTCAAGTTGAGTGTACTTTTGAAAAATGTAAGTAAAAATCGTTTATTGAAGCAAAAGTTTAGTTACAAAAATTGGTATAGATCAAAACGAGTCAGCAAGCAACAGGTACAGAACTGTGCTCCCTGTACTGTCAATGTACCTACTCGTATTATAATCTATGGTTATATTTATGGAGATACTGTTGGAGATGAACCTTTTAGAACATACAAACATACATACTCATATATCTGAAAAATTTGGCCTACACTCGCCACGCCGGGCCAGACGAGTTGGCGAGGATATGATGTCAATTTTGAATGACTTTTTTTCTTCACGATTTCACAAGTTGGTACCTATTAGTGGAACCGGGACCGACTGCTTAACGTGCTCTCCGAGGCACGGGAACGGTGGTGTTGTAAATCTATGACAAATGTACGTAAGAAAAGTGTATTTCTTATTGGTACAACTTGGCGGGGCGTTTGAACCGACCTTTGTAGGATTTTAAGGAATGCGTTCTTACAACCGCGCCACCACCGTGATATATATATATTCGAAGTAAATTAATATTAAATATAAATTAAAAGCTGCCTAAATAATAAAATTAAAAATAATCTAAACTATACATAAAAAATGTCCTCTAGAGACATCTCATCCGAGATAGTCCCAAGGAGACTGGCAACATTTCCCCGCTCTATAGCGAAGGTTATTCAAATTCAAATTATTTATTTCCATTTGGTTCACAGGTAACACTCAGATATTGTCAATTTTTACAAATAAAATACAATATTATTTAAATTAATTAAAAATTAAATTATGGATGGACCGAAATAAGTAAGTAAGTAAGTATACGTTGGTAGAAATAATTGGCAGCCTTCCTGTCTCCAACCTTTCCGTCAGCCGCGTTGACAACTCCTTGCCCAGGCGCTTTGTTGAAGGTCCCCTGGGCCCATCGTCTTGCCCCACACGGGGCAAATTCGTAACCGGTACCAAGGTCGGCGTATTTTCGCAACTTGAGGTTCTCAGCAGAAACCGCCGCACTCCCCGCACCTGAGGACGTCGTCTGGATGTGAGATGGAGCTAAAGTGTCTATGATGTATGTGTATGTGTCCCATACACACGTCGTATCCCACACCAGAAACCTGCCAAGTATCCACAACCCAACAGTCATTCCGTCGGGTCGCTTGCCAAAATAGTCTATCAAAACTTACTAGGAAATAAAATGACATACTTACATTTTGGACATATTTTGACTTTTCTAGACAGAGATAAATAGCAAAAAACCTTTATAACTATTTTACTAAAACAAATACACAATAATGATCAAAATGTCCGTAATTTTATTTCCTAGAAAGTAGATAGACTACATTTCTTTAAAGTACACTCAGACTGAAAGAAATCTTTAAAAGATATTGGATTGTGCGAGCGAGAGAGATGTAACAAATGACTGGAACTAGCTTAGGCTGGGTTGTACCAAAACGTAATCTCTGTAAATGTCACGATTAAAGTTAAAAATGGCGTCGATTACACCAGCTAACGGCTGACCTACAGAATGAATCTGGTTTAATAAGCCATTTTCAACATTAATCGCCAAGATTACAGAGACTTCATTTTGGTACAACCCAGGCTAACACGTTTCCCAGACTTCTCCTCAACAATTCGTTCCTGCTGCCAAACGATAAGAGTCAAGTGATCTTTGTAACCCATATTCTTAGTTGTAAACTCTACAAACCTCAAAAGGCATAAAATATAAAAATGGTAACACTTTAAATATTTCCGGTAACATTGAAGTTTGCGTTTCCATGTTTTAAATTTTTATTTTCCAAAATTACTTGCGTCTTTAACGTCTACAATATTCTTGTGTCACGAAAAATATTTCTAATTTACAAACGATTTGAATAAGTTTGAAATTTTAAAGTGTGTTCTTAAACTAAAATAAGTAATTTAACTTATTATTAATAAGAAATAAAACGGGGAAATATCCCCATCCCCAACCCAGATCCATTAACCACCCGGGCCTGGACGACTCCACTGACTGACTGATTGAATGATATACATATTAGCCGAAAATTACATAAACACAGGAGGTTTGAAGGTTCACCTTCCCATTCCTCCGGTTGGCAGCTGGATAAGGAATAATGGAGTGGAGGAGCTGGCTGTGAGTGAAGAGATTTTATTTGCGAGGCAGATTTGTCGTCTTCGGATAGTTGCAGTGTTCCAGCCGCCCCCGTGAGACCCCGCCTGTGTCTCCCAACAGATATTGTTATCGTAACATTAGTGTGATCCACAAAATCCCGTCCATAATCTCGGTAATGGGATACAATAAAATTTCTCAATAGTAGAAAAAACCTCTATTAAAAAATAAGTACAAATGAAGACCGCGGCGGCGCCTCTCAACCTGCCGAGAGCTTTTCCGTGTCGGCTCCTCTCCCCCCCTCCCCCGCCCCCGCCCCCCTGGCCGGGGGACTCGATGCCGCCGCTTTATTGGAGGTACCGTAACCTCCACTTTGCTAATTTAGTTTGTCCAATGTTACAATCTTGCACAAAATTTAAAATTCTGCATTGCAAGTATCATCTTGAATTTCTGGATTTTCTGCTATACTTAGTTTGATGAGACTTAAGCTAAAATCTGTTTCTTTAAGTAACGAACGGACACTGACATAACAAAAAAAAAAGGATTATCACGCCCGTATCGCTTTCGGGGTGGTCACAAAACCACATTTCATTTAGCGGATTCATTCACCAACTTTACATTTGGCCCATCAAGTGACAAGCTCGTCGATATCTCTAGCGTACCAAACTCGAGAAATATCATAAATAAATTATTGTGTCCCGACCAGGAATCGAACCCGGTACCTACCCCCGAATCTAAATCTACGAACTTAACCGCTAGACTATGGAGGCAGGCTAATTCAAAATAAATATGTAATATTTTATTATTTGTATCGTCCGTCCCAGCGTCCCAGACCTCCACTGCTGGAGATGGGCCTTCCAGAACATATATCTGGAGAATTTGGCCTACACTCGCCTCGCTGGCCAAACGGGGTGGCGAGCATATGCTGTCATTTTTTAAATACAATTTATTTATAGTTTTTTCGACTTAAATTGTAATTTAGTTAGAATAATTTATCTAAAATGCATATATAACGGTAATTACAATATTGCCCAAAACCCCACACAAGATAAATGAATTTGCTTAGTAAAGTTGATATGAGTAAGTTCGGTTATGCTCGGCTAAGTTCGCACATTTCTAACAATAAAACTGTCAATGTGTTGATATTAAACGGTTGCGGTTGAAAACAGAACCACTGAATCATTTGAATCCTGTCCTGTAGATGTAATGGTTTCCCAAAGAAGTGGTGCGGCGAGGAGCGAGCGAGAGGCACGGTGCGAGGGAGAGAGAAGGTGGCGCCTCGTGTTACGAGATCCAGATAAGCTCCCAAATACCTTTTTATACTTTTTTCCGCTGGTTTTTTAGTTTGTATTAATTCCTCGGGTAATAGACCCCTTAATGCGAAAGTGAAGGGTCCCTTTTAACGAATGTGTCTCGTGACATATTTATTCGTTTGACGAAATAAAAGGTTTTTTTGGTGAATTTTATAGCAATGTTTCACGCTTCGTAAATTATACTTTATTCTCGCGGGTAATGAAGATATTATCTTAGCAACCAATGTTGTTCCGTTATTATGTGCCTCTACTAACTAAATGCATCTTTGAAGAATACCGCTCGTCTTCTTGTTTGTTAGAAGGTTGTCCTGCGAAGGTGCTGGTTACAATTAGAAATACAGATTTGCCACCAATCAAAAATTAATCTCTATTGAACTTCTCATTCCGTGGGAATCGGATATTCCAAAAGACCCAACTCCAAATGTACAAATATTATGATCGCAGTGGAAGTTAGTTTGAAAGCAAAAGTATTATCACGACCGTTTCCCTTTCGGGGTGGTCAGAAACCACGCTTATAAATAAGCGGATTCACATTTAGCCAACTTTACTACAGCGTACCAAACTCGAGAAATATGACAAATTAATTAAATGTATTTATTTACATTAACAAATATTTTTGTGTCCCGACCAGGAATCGAACCCGGTACCTCCGAGTCTAAATCCACAGACTTAACCGCTAGACCACGGAGGCAGTTTTATTTTTAGACTTTTATTACTCCGAATCAATAACATAGATTTTTATTAGGTTGGTACTTTTAGGTAGGTTTTCGTTTATCTACTCTATTGGCCCTAATTTCCTTGTAAAACAGAAATTAGTTTTTCTAATTCTTAACTATTTTTCATTAATAATAAAATAATAATAAATATTACCAGACAGGTCACACAGCGCCATCTGGTTTCCGTGGTAGGATACGAAAGCAATTCTAGCAAAATATTTACAACCACTCACCTCTACAGATTGGGTCTAAGCAGGTCTACCGTTAATATATATGGAACGAGCTTTTTGGTTGGGTAGAGAGAGGACCAGAATGCTGGATGGTCAGCGTCTTATTGCGTAATGCAAAGAATAGTCGTTTTGCAATACTGAGAAAACATTATTTTCACACGATAAATACTAAGAAATTTGTCTTTTTCACCATCGTTTCCGTCAATAGATCACGTTAAACCATCTGTCTCAATTCCTCTAAACTAACTTGTACAATTGTTTGGCAAAAAACCTCCAGAAATACTAGTTCTAGAAGGCTCACCTCCTGCAGTTAGGACTGTTCTAGAAGGTGTGGTGATGCCACTTCAAGCTCGCAGATTTCCATTAAGTAGTACCTCCGTTTGATGTTGGTGAAACAAACGAGCCCATAAACAATACCATAAGAAATGTGAGCTATGTTAATGTATGTCCCGTGTTCTCGGACGATCCGCTACGGACACCATAACTTCTTGTCACAACAGGGATAATATTTGCTTTTACAAAAATACTCAACAAAGATAATTTGTCATTATCAAAGCGAATTTTATGTAAATATTGTACAATAATTCTACTACCTACTATACTTCCAAACTGCCTCTGTTTTGTTACTCCCGCCATGGCCCTGTCCAACATGACATAGTTTATGTTCTCGACTTATACATACATAAATATCTTCACGCCAAATCCCAAGCAGGGTCGGCTGAAATAATTGAGCACCACTTGTCACGATCACGACATACCTTTTTCGACATTCATTAACCTCTGGGTCTTTCGACATTCATTAACCTCTGGGTCTTTCGATGGGTTTGAATGCAACTTTAGCTCTTGTTGTATTTATTTGATCGTGCGACTAGGTCTGCCAGGGCCTCTTCTACCTACAACTTTAGCTCTTGTTGTATTTATTTGATCGTGCGACTCGGTCTGCCAGGGCCTCTTCTACCTACAACTTTAGCTCTTGTTGTATTTATTTGATCGTGCGACTCGGTCTGCCAGGGCCTCTTCTACCTACAACTTTAGCTCTTGTTGTATTTATTTGATCGTGCGACTCGGTCTGCCAGGGCCTCTTCTACCTACAACTTTAGCTCTTGTTGTATTTATTTGATCGTGCGACTCGGTCTGCCAGGGCCTCTTCTACCTACAACTTTAGTTCTTGTTGTATTTATTTGATCGTGCGACTCGGTCTGCCAGGGCCTCTTCTATCTACAACTTTCACATTATACGGGTATATCTGGTTCATCAATGACTCTTCACTCATCATTTCAACATACCCGTACCATCGGAACATTCCTTTCCTTGTTTTTGTCCCTATGCTTTCTTTAATACCTACCCCTTTGCGTATTTCGTCATTACGTATGCGGTCCGTCAAAGTGACGTCGCATATCCGACGCAACGACCTCTACTTTCTACTGCTCTCATGCGTATTCTGACATATATGCACGTCTCGCTTCCATACATAAGTATTGGTACTAGCATGGCATTGTGTATGGGGAGTCGAGCTTCGTCACTGACATTTCTACTGACGATCAGTGATCCCAGGGCAACGTTAACTTCTTTCAACATCCCTATCATACTTCCCTGCTCCAGTGAAAACACTCCCCAATTTTATTTACTTGTTCTAGAGTTTCATTATCAATCTTTACCGTCACGGCTGTTATCCTTCTTCTTTCAAACGGAGTCCTTTTTTTTATTTCTGTGCATATAAGTGATTGCAGTTGTTGTTCTCGATTCGTTAATCGAATTTGTTCGTGCTAGATTTTAGATTACATTAAACATACATATCTCAGTATACTTACAACATTCGCTTTTATCCGACATTTTAATATCCACGAACTCTAAGTATCCAGTAGTCAGTAACTGTTGCTTTCCTTTTGTGGGACACGCGTTATAGACGCACACACACACGATTTATAATATTATCAATAGGGAATACGTAATTATCTCCTGAGTGATAAAATCCTTGTTCCTATTTTGATTCATACATTTTCATTTCGAGGCGCCATCTAGTGGTCTTCACCGGAACGACAGCTAAGAGTTCAGACCTCTAGAGGCTGTCAGCCGACGTCGATCAGCTCGTATTATGTTCCTTGTCGATCAGCTTCGGCGCGTGGTCATGATTTTTCTGTGAAAATGTTTTTCTGAAGAAGCGTCTTATTCTACTGCTACCAAACTGCGTTGTGTCAACGTCTCCTCTGATTATCATTGTCAGGACATCCGCGACCGCTGATCTCCGAACAAACTCAAACAAAAAATGTAATGCAATCCTTGGTAAGACAATCAAATCCTTGGAGAAACGATAGAGTCCACGTATCTGCTCGATCTGTACTGATCTGGAGTTCCTACGTGACTAAACTTTCTTTTCCCTAAACTATCTCCATCAGTCAGTTAATAATATTAAATATTATAAAAGAAATAAGGTATATAAATGCGTGTCGTGTCCCGATGTCCCTGTGTGGTGTGGTCCCCGAGTGTCGGCGCGACAGAGGCTGGATACCATCCACGTAATGTGTTAATCCACCCGCCAGCCGCCACCCGCTACCCGCCTCCAGCCACCACTAACTCTCAAATCTTTATATATATTTTGCTCAAAATATCAAAATTCTAGGAGTTATTTTGTTTGAATATTTAGTACACCTTGAAATATTCAGTTTGACCTGCGTCACCCTTCTAATAAAGTGGGCGGCAAAACCCCTTCAGATGGCTGTGGGGTCACTAGAAATGCTTAGATGTTACTGCCATGCTCAACCTTGGGCTCCAACATATTTATCGAAATAGCTTCAGTAGTAAGGGACGTGAAGTAGGAATATTCAGACAGACCGACAAATGGCCGTCGGGGCCTATATAAGCTATAGAGCAGGGTTGCACAGACTTATTAATACTAGGGGCCACTCGGCCAAATCATGAACTGATAGCGGGCCGGCCGCCAGAAGTAGGTATAGGTAGTTAAAGACAATAAAGAATTAATAAAAATTTATTAAAATTAAAAAAGAAATTATTAATTTGAAGCGTGGCACTGCATAGTGCTTACAATCTTTTTTATATTTGGCTCAAATTTACTTGTAGCAACACGTAAAACTGCTTCCAAACTTTCATTTGCAAGGCGGTTTCGATTTTTTGTTTTATTATTATTTAGTATTGAAAAAGTTTGTTCACATATATAGGTAGAACCAAATAAGCTGGCACATTTCAGAGCGTTTATGCGCAACTCTTCGTACATATTTTTATCAATGCAGCGGTAAAAGTTCAGCAAGTCTCCTTCGTTGAATTTGTTGCGTAAATCTTGGTCATTTTGAATGTCGATAATTTCTAACTGCATTGACTCTGGCGCATTTTCAACTGAAATAGTGAAAGGATTGCTGAATATGTCCAACAGAGGTTTCACTTTTTTAAACTCCGAAAATCTGTCTTCAAAAGATTGAATCAAAATATCTAGCTTTTCTACATAACTGAAATTAATCGCAGTTTTGTTGAATTTTTCAGCCATTTTCTTATAATTCGGAAAATGATTATAATTTCCAGAATTCAATTGTGATCTGAAAAGTGTCAGCTTGCATTGAAAGGATGTTACATGAGCATAGAGCTGGGATATCAGTTGATTTTTGCCTTGAAGCCGTGTGTTCAAGACATTCAAATGATTTGTAATGTCAACTAAATAAGCTAAATCACACAACCAATCAGGATTTTTAAGTTCCGGGACATCCCTTTGCTTTTCCGCCAGAAATATTCCAATTTCTTCTATTAAATTTAGAAATCGTTCCAGTGTCAATCCACGACTTAGCCACCTTACTTCTGTATAATACAGTAAATCTCCGTATTCGCTTTCGATGTCATCAAGGAATTGTTTGAATTGTCTGTGATTGAGTCCTCGTGATTTTATGAAATTTACAGTCGAAACTACTACTTTCATTACATTTTGAATTCATTTTTTTTAGAACAGAGGGCTTCCTGGTGTATAATGCAGTGAAACTGCATGAGATCTTCAGTGTTTATGTTTTTTTCTTGCAGGTGCTTTTTCAGCAAAGTAACTAGCCCGGAATTGATACCAATCATGGAAGGAGCACCGTCAGTCGCAACTCCCGATAACTTAGATAAGTCCAAATCAGTTTTTGAACACTCGTCCAAAAGTCCATTGAGTATATCAACTCCTTTGGTTTGACCTTTCAATGAACACATTCCTAATAACTCTTCGAAGACTTCAAAATCTTGAGTAACACCTCGTATGAATATGAGAAGTTGAGCTGTGGAACTAATATCAGTCGATTCGTCGAGTGCTAATGAAAAAAATTCCATGATCTTAGTTTTTTCAATTAATTGTTCCGCAATATTACCTGACAAGGACATAATTCGTCTTTGGATAGTCATACGATTCAGTTGAATTTTCTCAAACTTTTTTGCTGCTTCTGGACACATTTTCTTAGCGGCAATTTCCATGCATTCTTTTACAAAATCGCCATCATTGAAGGGGCGACTTCGCTTTGCTATCATTCGAGAAATTTCATAACTAACTTCTGTAGCCGTTTCTGAATCTTGAATGTGTTTTGTAAACATAGCTTGCTGACCAATAAGCTCCCGTTTTAAAGACAACATTTTTTGCTTTCTTAATTCGCCTGTAAACTTGGTAAAAGAAGGATGCTGCGTTTCATAGTGCCTTTTTACATTATAATCCTTTGCAATCGCAACAGAATTCTTGCAAATTAAACAAACGACTTTGTTATGCGACCATACAAAAAAGTATTTCTCAGTCCAAATTTCTTGAAACTGCCGATTTTCATCTTTAACCTTACGTTTTTTACTAGGTCCTGGCTTCTCCATGTTGCGTTCTAATCCTGGCTAGGATTAACACAGCACCTAAAAACAATTACAGTACCCACTTAAATTACCTATCCTTTTTTAAATTATCAAAAATAATTGATTAAATATTATTTCTCAGAAATTTTAAGATTTTTATACAGATTTTATCTGAAATAATGACGTAATTATTACAGTTAGAGAAATTCTTATAAAAATAGTAATTTCTTTGTTTATTTTAATATTTAGCCAACATTAAAGCTAAATTTGATTAAAATTGATTAAATAGGTAGGGAAACACTTATTAATAACAGAGTTTTACTTACGTTTTCACAACACAATTATACACGGCACTTGACGGGTTAACACTGCAACAGGAAATCTACGTTGAATGTGGATCAAAATATATGACACCGGCTAGTCGAGTTAAAATCTACACTAGAACTATTGCCTCCCAAAAACACTAATAAACTGCACTTATTCTCAATCACTTATTACTTCGCTTTGTATTTTCGCGCTTATTTCTTTCTGTTGTTGACACTTCACTCAAATGAAAAGCGAACTGTTCGGCCGCTGCGGTTAACGTGATTTTTATACCGCGCAAACGACTCTGGAAGCTTCGTGTAGATACGCGAGCAATCGGGAATACGGGACTATATCTATCTCGCTTGCTCACCGCGCTAGAAAATTCTTGATTTCTATAGCGAGCGATGTTACTTGACTTAGCAATTTTGGGCGCTAGATTCAAATTGCGCGCGCGCGAGTTTCACATTACTTTTCGAACATATTTTTTTTTTGTTTTATTCTGGAATAGAATTCAATATTTTTCGAATGACGAGAGTATTATTTTTGCTGTCGGCGGGCCACCAGTATTCGACCCACGGGCCGCATGCGGCCCGCGGGCCGCGGTCTGTGCATCCATGCTATAGAGCTTATATCCGCCTCAAGCTTCCACAGAATAGTCAGTCAAAATATATTTATTCACGTAAACCTATTACAGGCAATTGTGAAACATTATTGATTAAATTATATTGAATTTAAAAACTGTTAGTGGAAGACTAAGCGAAGAAGTCCTAAGACTAAGCTGTTAGTGGAAGACTAAGCGAAGAAGTCCAAAGACTAAGCTGTTAGTGGAAGACTAAGCGAAGAAGTCCAAAGACTAAGCTGTTAGTGGAAGACTAAGCGAAAAAGTCCAAAGACTAAGCTGTTAGTGGAAGACTAAGCGAAGAAGTCCAAAGACTAAGCTGTTAGTGGAAGACTAAGCGAAGAAGTCCAAAGACTAAGCTGTTAGTGGAAGACTAAGCGAAGAAGTCCAAAGACTAAGCTGTTAGTGGAAGACTAAGCGAAGAAGTCCAAAGACTAAGCTGTTAGTGGAAGACTAAGCGAAGAAGTCCAAAGACTAAGCTGTTAGTGGAAGACTAAGCGAAAAAGTCCAAAGACTAAGCTGTTAGTGGAAGACTAAGCGAAGAAGTCCAAAGACTAAGCTGTTAGTGGAAGACTAAGCGAAGAAGTCCAAAGACTAAGCTGTTAGTGGAAGACGAGCGGCTCAGGTATTTCAATGACGTTAATGTTTAATTTGACTGAGAATGCAAGGAAAACTCAATTATAGCAGATTTACAAATAAAACAAATACAGAATTATACAACAACAATAAATAAATATCTTTCAAACATAAATATATAATGATGTGTCAAATTTCATCAAAATCAGTTCAGTAATATGGAGACAAACATACATAATACCGATACAGACACACAAAGCTTTTTTTAAATTTATAATATTAGTACTGCAAGCCTAATACAAATTTCAATAATCAAAATGAGTAATGTAATAATTTATTAGAATTTACTGGTTAATATGTAACCTCGCCAACCCGACTGGCCGGCGCCGGCGTGACGCCACGAGAAGACCCTACAGTCGAGGTTAGGACTCTGTCATGATGTGACTTGTGAGTTCCATGGCGGGGGTGACTGTTGACTGGCCGGCGCCGGCGTGACGCCACGAGAAGACCCTACAGTCGAGGTCTAGGACTCTGTCATGATGTGACTTGTGAGTTCCATGGCGGGGGTGACTGTTGACTGGCCGGCGCCGGCGTGACGCCACGAGAAGACCCTACAGTCGAGGTCTAGGACTCTGTCATGATGTGACTTGTGAGTTCCATGGCGGGGGTGACTGTTGACTGGCCGGCGCCGGCGTGACGCCACGAGAAGACCCTACAGTCGAGGTCTAGGACTCTGTCATGACGTGACTTGTGAGTTCCATGGCGGGGGTGACTGTTGACTGGCCGGCGCCGGCGTTAAAGAATGAAACTGACATTAGAGTCTTTTGCATTCCTAAAAAGAGACCGAGAAAATGATGAAGATCTGAAATTTCCAGAACTTAAATATAATTTCTTATGCACATTTGATATAATTAATTTATTTTATTTATTTATAGATTATTATGTAGTTTGTAATTATTATTTGAATAAATTAAAGTTTTATTATTACAAAAAAAATAATAATAATACAATCCTACTAATTTAAAAATGTGTACAACAAAAACAATAAATAATAATGCAGTTCACATCCCGATCATACATTAATTATATCACTACACAGTTTTGAGAAAAAAAAGCGCATAGACGATATTTTAGCCATGAGAAAAAAATCGTTAAATATATTTAAACTTTCTGGTTTCAAAATGTAGATTTACATAAAATATAGTGAGGCACCTAACAATGTAATGCGCAACTCGAATACAAATAATAACCAAAGTGTATGATGTCGTGTCGTTCGCTCATTTCTCTACCACTTCATGCAGATTTAATTAAGAGAAATTAAGTATGGCATGGCAACTCTACATTACATTAACTTTTCTATTAAACACGTTAATTTTAACCATAATCTCATTGGACTCCTTGAAAGAAGGCGGTCCGAGCACAATAAAGGAACTATTATCCCAATAAAATTATCATAAAAAATAATTTATAGATAAAATGTTTGAGGTAGTCACAGAATAAATCAAATCAACTAAATAATATTACATAGTCTCCGGCTCGGAATAAAAGAAACATTATAAATATCTTCAATTGGAATCAAAGACATTTAATAAAGAAGACGGGGCAAGAGGTAAAACGGTATGAGAATCAAAGCTGGCCTAGAATGAAAAAATATATATATATATATATATGCCTATTTGTATCCACTGTATTTGTTACTGTCCATGCAGTTAAAGTTTTACTTAAGGTAGAGATTAAGTTGAACTTGTTACTGACAATTCCATTTTAGATTTGATTTAATTTAATCTTATGTAACGTTGAGAACCAAACTTGTATATTTTAATTACATATTGTAACCAACATCAATGTATCGGATTGAAAGCAAAGTATCATCACGACCGTTTCCCTTTCGGGGTGGTCAGTAACCCGCTTATGAATAAGCAGATTCACATTTAGCCAACTTTACTATAGGCCAATCATGACAAGTGGCAAGCTCGTCAATGTCTCCAGCGTACCAAAGGAGAGAAATGTCACAAATAAATTAAATATTAGTTTTTATATATTTAAATTAATAAATATTATTGTGTCCCGACTAGGAATTGAACCCGGTACCTCCGAGTCTAAATCCACGGACTTAACAGCTAGACCACGAAGTCAGTCATCGGATGGTATTTAAATATTATTCAATATATTGATCTGTATTGATAGTTCCTAGTGTTTTATATTTTTATAGTGGAAACACTAATAACGTGACATTGCCCCTATGTTTGACTTGTCGCTTTAAGCTTTTTCATTTTAATTTGGCTTTGAAAGTCGTTTGACTTGGCGTTTGTCTATGGTTTTCATACAAAATTCGGTAAAAAAAGGAAACTTTGTTTGCTTTCAAGTGGAACATCATAGCATGCATTGGCGATGGGTAGTAGGTCATGGCCTCCTCTCGCTTACGATTCATTCCTGAGCTGACTTTCCAGCTGAAAGTAAAAAAGTAGTTTAATAGAAATAATTATCATTATATGATTTTCTAAGTCGGTGTCGCTTTTAAAAACAAACTTAAAATATATTTGTTCACATCTCAACAACCATTGCAGCAGCACGCCTAATTAAGAAATCTAGGACTATTTTATTTTTAAACTACTTTGTAAACATTATTTATTTATTTTTAAAATTAGCCAAATTATATAGCCATAATTTTATGTATATTATATTATTTATTTGAAGGACAAGTTTTTTATTGTATTTTATTCTTTATTGTATAGATTGCTTATTCTAATTACAGTTGTGTGTACATGTCATGATGATGCAATCTGCCCATATTGTGGGCATACAATATGCTTATGTCAATAGATATTTATTTACAATATTTATTTGTATATAGTTTATATTTAATATTGTTCTTGTCAATTTATTGGAATACAATGTTAATGTCAAAATTATGAGGGATCAGCTGAAAATCAGCGCTGTGACCGAGTGTTGCAGCTTATTGCTGAGCTGATTCCCTATTTGTCACCACAGTATCTTGTTTGTTGTATTATCATTATAATTTTTTACTGCTTGTGTTTTTTTTTTGTGACAAATAAACTTTTTTCTTTCTTTCTTTCTTTAATGAAAAAAATAAGTTTTGGTTTGATTCCATCTTGTTACACTTTGGATAATTTGATTTTAATTTAATTTGTATTTTTTTTTATATTTAAGTTTTGTTTAATTATAATTTAAATGCTGTGGATAAAATAAAACTCATTCTGGCTAACCTATAAGAAAGTTCTTATCGCCAAATATGTATTGATCTTATCAATACTGTGATTTAGTGAAACCAATAAATATATCATTATATATAACAGAGCACAGGCCGGTTGTGGTCGTATTGGAAGTGGCATTTCAAAAAAATATATTTTATTGTTTCACGGATATTATGCTGACCTGTTCTCGGATATGCGCTGGACCTGCGCTGAGGAAGTAATAATAATTTATAAAATAATAAATTTGTGTAATAAACACTTTGTGTGTCAATCAATACCCAATCAATACCCGTTTTATCTTACTTAATATTTTTGATTTTTTGCAAGACCAAGGTTATGTGGGCAAGTCTTTTTTTCCTAAAAAATAATCTATAGTTTTTTGGGACATCGATGAGCTTGCCACTTGTCATGATTGGCCTATAGTAAAGTTGGCTAAATGTGAATCCGCTTATCTATAAGCGTGGTTTCTGACCGCCCCGGAAGGGAAACGGACGTGATGATACTTTACTTTTAGTTTTTTGGGATTTGGATTTTTTTAAATTTGTTTTGGATCCAACAATTTTTGTTCGCTCTGACAATTTATTCGTTTTGATGAATAAAGCCTCATGTAAGGCTATAGGTACGAGTAGTTGTTACAACCATTGTTTACATTTTTAATACATTGTTGTTGTTGGTCAACAAGATCTGTAACTATTCCAAATTTGACGTAAATCAGACCAGTAGTTCTCGAGATAGTATATAGTTTGCGGATAGATATTAGAGCCTCACAATGTACGATTACAAATAAATATATATATTTTGAATTAAAGTCTTGGTCTTGCTTAGGGCAACACTAGTGGAGAAGGGACCTACAAGTAGTTAAGTTCAGTGTAGTGGTTTAATCAAAAGCAACAAAATAAATCGTCGACCTGGAAAAAACATTTACATAATAATTAAATTAACGTGACCTAAAATTTATCTCTGAGGTATAAAGTGCAAGATTCTTAGCCTTAGATCATCGCTCCAATAGGTACCTTTGTCAAACACATGAATATCTCGTAACATCACGAAACAAATAATATAAAAGCAAGTGTTGTTGTGTTGGAAATGTGTGGAATAAGGTTTTCCATTAGGATCGTGTTATCTGTCGGCGATGCGGAGAGCGGAGTGGCGAGCGCGGAGTGGCGACGCGGAGTGGCGACGCGGAGTGGCGCGCGCGGTGTGGCGCCGGCGCGGGCGGGAACAGCCAACATTTTATGTTTTTTGTCGCCACTCATTAATTAGGCTAATGTGGGAAAGTAGGAACACTTGAGATCCAACCCTAAGCCGACTACACCCTCACACTTTACAAACAGATCTTTCTAATATAAATTAATTATATCCCGATGACACGAGAGAAGCTGATCCCCAAGTATTGAATAACGTTAAAGGTCTAGCAGTTGAGTCTGTAGATTAGGTCGTGGAGTTGCCGGGTTTTATTCCGTGTCGGGATATTAATTTATTTAATTTATTAGTGATATTTCTTGAGCTTGGTACGCCAGAGACATCGCGAGTTTGCCACTTGTCATAATGGGCCGGCAATGAAATTGGCTAAATGTGTTTTTCGTTTACATTTTTTCAGTATGCCTAGTGTGACAGTGAAGTTTCGTAAACGCAACTTTAGTAGTAGAGTATTTTTACTGAATTTTCGATGCTAATTGCCTGTTATTATAGCCAAACTTGCAATAACACGCAATTATTTATTTATCATTTTATTAATTAATAAAACATTACATGGCTTAACAGTAAAGCCCAATTTACCATGCAGTCAATCTTATAATTAATACATACATTTTCATTAAAAATGGATTGTCAATATTCTATTATTTTAAATACTATACTATATTTTTTTAAAATTTAATATAAAAAGAAAGAAATAAAAAAACGTAACTACAGCAGTTACGTTTTCCGAAACTTGCATTTTACTCTAAGCACACAGGTGTCATAAATATTAATATTTTCTTAGTCCACAAGTATTTTAATTCAATTTTATAATTATACTTAATTATTGAAATAAGAGATACAAATATAATCTAATTAAAACGATTTCTCCGATGGGACGTCTCTTGTTTTTATATACTTACTAATTTAAAAATAAAACTAAACTATAAGTATATTAAAATATTTACCCATGACTTGGTCATGTGGCCGTGTGCCAAGAACACTCGCAGCATTCCCCTGCTGCACAGCGATGCTGATTTGCTGCGCGAAAAAACTGCCAGCCCTCTTGTCAGATACAGCGTTAACCAGACGCTTAGACAGTTCCTCACAGAACTTCTTAGCGCTTGGCCCCCACGGCCCCATTGGCCCCCACGGTCCCATTGGCCCCCGCGGTCCCATTGGCCCCCACGGCCCCATTGGCCCTCACGGTCCCATTGGCCCCCACGGTCCCATTGGCCCCCACGGTCCCATTGGCCCCCGCGGTCCCATTGTCTCCAAAAGGCACAAATAGGTAGGTACGTAGTCGTTAGCAACAGACTCGTATTTGCGACATTTAGCCTTTTCAGCCGAGTCCGCAGCCGACCCAGCCCTGACAGATGTGCCTGGACATGAGACCGAGCAAGGTGTCGACCAAGTACCGTCCCACACCAATGCTCGACCCATGGACCACGGCACCAAATCCATCGGGTCTTTTACCATTACTGCGAGAGATCTCAGATGGCTCAAGACCCGAAGGCAGTAACCAAAGCCCGGTGGATTACATTATTGACCGAACCGTGGCGGACACGACGACCAGCACTTAATTAATTGAATAATTTTAGAACAATTTAACACCTGCAACCTCTTCCTTTATTGGCGACCATAACTGTCGTGATGATATTTTTTTATTTTATAATGAAAAATTTATAAAATTATAAAAACAGATACCTGAACCTTACAAAGGTTTTCAGTTCGTCTGTTAAGTTAGGGCCGGTAACTGAATCTTTCCTTAATAGCATTTCTTCACTTAAATACAAAAAATGTCTGGGAACGCGGATATATAAGAGATACAGTATCGTTAACTTAAAGGATCGTTTGACGGTAGGTAAGTATATTAGACCGGCGAGGCCGGGACAAACAGCTAGTAAACCCATATAGTTCTTAACAATTATTGTCATTGAAGCATCGGTTTGATGTCGTTAGCTAGAATGTTTCGATAAAGCATTAAACGATGATAGATGATTGACTCAGAGTTGTTTATCTAGAAATCACGTTTGGCGAGAGGTCAACACTCCGAAACACGTCATCATGGCTACTATTTGCATCAGTACGAGGTTTGTATCAAACTCAGCAACATTTTGTAGTGTTATTAATTTTAAAATGATAGTTTTGTTGTAGACATACCCTTAGGTGTTTTATTTTTCAGAATAAAAATAAGTTAGAGTCGTAGGGATCTGAGATCGTAAATATTTCATTAAATTAAGACATCCATCAACTGTTTGAAGCTTAATAGACTTAACTTTCAGTAGAGATTTTAATTCAGGTTGCGATCGAGAACGGTGAGCAACACAATAACAGTGTAATTGTGAATATGAGGAGCTTGCAGTGTGATGACGGTGTGATATCGTCAGTTAGCAGTGAGAGACTTGTTCGATTGTGAATCCGGCAGCGGAATGTCATAAATCTGTGTGTCGCTATCTCACGGGCGCTGCTAATGGCTGTCCGACAAGATCTCCCAGATAACATGTTATCTCGCACCAATCATAAATACATCTCCCTATCGATAACACTGTTCCTGATACAAGAAATCATCAAATTAATGTTAACCACATTGTTTGATACAGTTTCACATTCACTTATGCAAAATTATAATAAATTAAATACGATGGTTGAGATTATGACATCACGTTTTATGAAAACTCATTTTTACTATTTTGTATTAAACTCTATTTTCTTTTCCACATCACAAGTCTATGGTCTCCACTCTAGTTTTTCCATATTACTTAGATCACTTTTAGATTTAAACTCGGAGGTTGGTGTCGGGCTCGATTTCTGATAATTTTTTTGTTTATAAGTATTTTCAAGTTTGGTATGCGAGACATCGACAACCTATAGTAAAGTTGGCTAAATGTGAATCCGCTTCTTTAAAAGCTTGGTTTCCGACCCCACCGGAACAGAAGGGAAACGGTGATAATACTTTACTTAGATCAATGCGACCAGCATTTCAACTATTAGCTGAAGCCAGATTCCTTTCTCAGTCAGATTAAACATTAACAGGTCACTGGAATCTGGTAAGCTGCTGGTCTTCTGCTAACAGCTTACTTATTGGACCACTTTGCTGCTTAGTCTTCTACTAGCAGGAGTAGAATCATTCAAAATCCTAATTAAATTAATGACGTTTCATAAATGCCTGTAATAGGTTTACGTCAATAAAGATGTTTTGACTTTGACTTCAGGAGATAGCTTGCCGTCAAACAATTTCAAGGAAATTGTGAGTTGCATTCACACGCAATAATCGCATATTAGATTTGCTTCACCTTTCGTCTCACTAAAACTTGGAAGTATTTTTGGGACTTCACGTTATTTTTTATAACAATGAGCTTATTATTAATAAATAAATTAAGTAAGTAAGTACCTATATGTAGATAAACAAAACAATCATGTTAAACGTCGACTTAAGCCAAAATGATTAAATGATTTTGTTAGTGAAAAGTGCCTGGTAGATGTTTTTTTATATTTGTTATACTAGCACGACATGTGACCTTCGCCGACTTGATGGTAAATGGCGCGCGAGGTCTATGAATGAACTGGAATCAGACACTCAACACTGACATCAGTCCCCAACACTATGCCGGCTTGACTGGTCATAACGGCAATACACGAACGTTGGATACCGGCACCATTACCTACCACCATTCCGCCTGCCCCCTATTAAAATGTGCAATAATATTGACTTAGACCGTGCGTCGGCCCTTACAGGGACTCAAGTCCGACCTGATACCACCGATATAACCTTAACTAATCCGAAACTTCATCATGTCACGAGTGTTTTTCCTTTCCTATGTGTAAAATGTATCAAACTGACATTTATATTTCTATAATTGTGTCCGTCTTAGCTTATAGTGTGACAATGCCTATCTACAGCAGCTATAGTTTTAAGCATTATTCTCTATTTATAATTTTATTGTTTATTTGATATTATGGCTACTTGCTAAATAAACGAATTAAATCTAATGCAGCCGGTACAGTGGATAGGTATAGCTAGAAGTCTTATTTAAGATCAAAGTTATTTGTCAAAATATAATTTTGACACAGCTTCTTCCAGTAGACCAAAACTATTCTAATTCGTGACCTGTCAAAGTAAACAAATGACATTGTTAACCTAAATTAAATATGTGAATAGATTTGGAACTGGGCGAGTTCGAGGAATAAATTATACCCGTACATTAGGTAACTTCTATTAAAGCCACAAAAAACCTGCCATCAATAACGTCGGGGGAACCTCGAAGTGAGGGTCGGACCTCTCTGTCTGGCCTGCGGGAGGGAGAGAGAGGTCCCAGGGCGGCGCTGGGCGGGCGAGGCGGCCTGCACGCCCCCTGCCCACATCGTGACACCAAGCCACTTGCGATGGGACACACAAAAAGAATCGATTCTTTTGATTCGATACGGTCTAAAATAAAAGCCCGTCTAAACCGAGGAAATCCGACGTTTGTATGAAACTGTACGGTGAAGGTTACAAGCATAACCAACCATCTCGCAAAACTCAAATAAAATAATGAATTCGTTTGGCGGATTTCTAGAACATAGAAACACGGACGGACAGTCTCGATAGTATTGGTATTGAATACTTTATGTCGCGGCAGTACTCACGTCGTAGCTCTAGCACGTACAAAACGTTACCGAATCGAGAACCTCACATTTTTTTTATTTAGAATCATTAACCTATTGATTTTATTATTTTTTATTTATTATTATTATTAACTGTCTCCGTGGTCTAGCGAATAATTCCGTGTATTTAGATTCTTATTTAGATTAGATTTAGATTCGGGTTCGATTCCTGGACGGGACACAAAAATATTTATTAATGTAAATAAATACATTTAATTAATATTTAATTTATTTGTGATATTTCTTGAGGTTGGTACGCTGGAGACATCGACGAGCTTGCCACTTGTCATGAGTAGCATTTAGTAAAGTTGGTTAAATGTGAATCTGCTTCTTTATAAGCGTGGTTTCTGACCACCCCGAAAGGGAAACGGTCGTGATGATACTCTTTACTTCTATTATTATTTTTTTACTTCTGCTATTCACTGTTCAATTGCCACTAATTAGTTTAAATCTAATTACTATATTTTACTCTTATTTCTGTTTTATTTGTATTGTCTAAATAATATAAAATCTCTTCGTCTTGTGTTTTTTATATAAATTAATAAACATGAAGTTGGGGATGTTACGCACCTCAAATGTAGATATGTATTTTTTACTCGATTCGATAACAGCGTTGATGCGTGCTAGAGTTACAGTATATATTACGTTTGATTGGATACCGCGTCCCCTCGGCAAAGCCTAAAAAGGATCTGCCTAACTGATTTGCTTTCTCTCTAATTCGGTTAATAAAAAAACGAGAAAAAAACGTCAGCCGCATCATCTACCTACATATTATCGCAAATTAAAATCTAATAGAGTCATTTACTAACAAAAACTCGCCACGTGCCGTCCTGCACAGCGCCATCTGTCGACAAAGCTGCGAAATATTACCTATACATTACGACTTCAACAAACGAACCTTATACATTGCTATTTTAGATAGATATTGAGTTAAACTGCCGCGAAAAAGCACGCAGTGGACAGTTAACATGTCGTGTCTGCGAGCAGGAGTATATCTATGTGAGATAAGATAGAAGTGACATATAGAGTAGTTTGGGCAATTAGAAGGCCGCGCCACTTCGGCGACGAATTACACACTTTTTCATAGATTTAGACAAAAACCTAAACAAAACATATTTAGTTTGAAAATAACTTACATCAGATGGTTTTAAATTAGGTACCTTAAAAGAACTTAAAATAAGCAGAACATATTTTTTTGGTTTGCAATTATCAAGATGCTTTTTCACACATTGCTTGGATGGGAAGAAAACAGTGACTGGGAGAGTATTCCACATCTTCAGCGTGCGACAGATGTAAGAGTCTCCAAATGTATATGTAGGTACGCGTAGGGATAGTGGCATGTATGGAGGTGCATATTTTGGCCTGTGCAAGTGGTTCGGTTGCGGAATAAAGAAGAACGGTTATGGAGCTCTTCAGAACGCTCGCCGTGTGGTGCAGCTTGTAGTACATGCTCAGAGGGCGAAGCTGCAGTGATTCCAGAGTTATGGAGCTCTTCAGAACGCTCGCCGTGTGGTGCAGCTTGTAGTACATGCTCAGAGGGCGAAGCTGCAGTGATTCCAGAGTTATGGAGCTCTTCAGAACGCTCGCCGTGTGGTGCAGCTTGTAGTACATGCTCAGAGGGCGAAGCTGCAGTGATTCCAGAGTTATGGAGCTCTTCAGAACGCTCGCCGTGTGGTGCAGCTTGTAGTACATGCTCAGAGGGCGAAGCTGCAGTGATTCCAGAGTTATGGAGCTCTTCAGAACGCTCGCCGTGTGGTGCAGCTTGTAGTACATGCTCAGAAGGCGAAGCTGCAGTGATTCCAGAGTTATGGAGCTCTTCAGAACGCTCGCCGTGTGGTGCAGCTTGTAGTACATGCTCAGAGGGCGAAGCTGCAGTGATTCCAGAGTTATGGAGCTCTTCAGAACGCTCGCCGTGTGGTGCAGCTTGTAGTACATGCTCAGAGGGCGAAGCTGCAGTGATTCCAGAGTTATGGAGCTCTTCAGAACGCTCGCCGTGTGGTGCAGCTTGTAGTACATGCTCAGAGGGCGAAGCTGCAGTGATTCCAGAGTTATGGAGCTCTTCAGAACGCTCGCCGTGTGGTGCAGCTTGTAGTACATGCTCAGAAGGCGAAGCTGCAGTGATTCCAGAGTTATGGAGCTCTTCAGAACGCTCGCCGTGTGGTGCAGCTTGTAGTACATGCTCAGAGGGCGAAGCTGCAGTGATTCCAGAGTTATGGAGCTCTTCAGAACGCTCGCCGTGTGGTGCAGCTTGCAGTACATGCTCAGAGGGTGAAGCTGCAGTGATTCCAGAGTTATGGAGCTCTTCAGAACGCTCGCCGTGTGGTGCAGCTTGTAGTACATGCTCAGAGGGCGAAGCTACAGTGATTCCAGAGTTATGGAGCTCTTCAGAACGCTCGCCGTGTGGTGCAGCTTGCAGTACATGCTCAGAGGGCGAAGCTGCAGTGATTCCAGAGTTATAAGAAGTAGTGATAAGTGCCGTGATCCCATTCTTGGATCGCTTACCACCAAGTGGGCTCGATGTCACATGTATTGCGTGTCTCGAAATCTCAAGCAATGTATGTCATGAGCCATATTTTTTTCTCCTCACCATAAAAAGAAGTTTTATGGCTGTTGAAAAGTGTTTTTATGTCGACCCCCGACTGTATGAGTGTGTTCAGTTGAAGTGGGTCCACCTGCAGCTCTCACATGTGGTGCTGCAGTCACCGTTACAAGTGTTCATCTTAAAACCTTACGGTACCTTTGTGTAGTTTGTTTTTTTTTTTTGGAGAATTTATAAAACTCGAGAAAGTAGGTATCTTAAAAACTCGCGGTACATCGTAACGTAGGTATCTTAAAAACTCGCGGTACATCGTAACGTAGGTATCTTAAAAACCACCTTGAAGCGTGTTTATGTTAATATTTATATTTTTCGGTTAATATTTATATTATTTAAACTTTTATTTCTTATTTTCTTGATAATAAATTATTTATATTATATTTAATATTTAATTTATTTGTGATATTTCTCGAGTTTGGTACGCTGGAGACATCGACGAGCTTGCCACTTGTCATGATTGGCCTATAGTAAAGTTGGCTAAATGTGAATCCGCTTATTTATAGCCGTGGTTTCTGATCACCCTGAAAGGGAAACGGTCGTAATGATACTGAATATATTATATTAAATTCTATTAAATATTAAACTCATTTTAAACTAAACAAATTGTTAACTTGATTCAAATCTAATTTCGTTCCAAAATGATAACTTTCGTGACACATCAACATCTTAAATAAAACAAAGTCGGGTTTGTTAGAACACTTAACTCGAGAACGACTGCTTTTTGATTTAGCAGAATAACTGTTAAAAATTTAAAGAAAAAACATTTTCCCGAATTAAATGTTCGTGGGTTTCCTACCTGTCAAACAATGTTGGTTGTCAAATATTCATGCATACGTTCAGAAATTTATATCAAACTTCTTAAATATATAACAAATTAAAAAAATACTTAATTAAAACAAACTACAACTGTGAAATCATCTGTGATATGTTTTGAAAATTGTTTTGCTTGATTATATTTTATTATTATTATTGATTTTTTGTGTTGCTATCTAGTGAACATAATATTTATTTTATATTCATTGTATTACTTCCATAAAATCATAAATTTAGTTCAGCTAATAAGTAACACGACATTCAATGACTGTCAGATATAAGAGACAGACTTTGGATGTCAGAACTTCTAGAGCGTTTAGCAATTCTGTCAAAATGTATAGTTAGAACCTTCAATTTTGCCAGAATAAAAACCTTAATATAATGGGAAATATTTTAAATATTAACATTTTTGCTTTTAGAGGTTTACAACTAAGAATAGCGATTTAGAGGATCCCTTGAGGTAACCCATTTGACAGCTGGAAGGAAATGTCGAGTGGAGGAGGCGTTGAGGTAACGTCTTAGAATACGGGTGTAGACTATTATCTATAGATATCCATTAAAGGTTAATGCTGTTATTATTTGTTGAATTTATAAATATAGATGAGTTAGTGGCAGAGCGTGGTGTGACCTAGGTCAATCTCGGTGCATGTGTGCTCCAGGAATAGCATCACTTGAGATCCGCCGGCACTCGACTCTCTGGTAACTATCCGACTTGACACCCGCTGGCTCCACACTAATCGATGCTAATGTTACATGCAATTGTTGAGAGTACCGTGGGTTATACGGACGAGTATGTACTGCGTTATTTAAGCTCAAAAGATAAATTATAATAATATATCATCAAAACCGTATCAATTTCAGGGTGGTTAGAAACCACTCATTTAAAGAAGAATCACATTTAGCCGATTTTACTATTAAAATTATTGTTTTTATTTTATATTGTGTGTGAAACAACAAATTAATAAATTCTAACGAGCACGTCGAACACTATCATAACCGGTAATGATTTTTAATACAAAGCATTACTGTTGAATACTCTTTGTGTTCTCCAGGTTGTTAGTTCTGTCGGAGGGTCCGGTCGCCCCCCCCTGTGTTCTCCAAAGACCACCATCGTTCGTCGGTTCTGCAGCAATCTATTGTCTATGTATAATACAATTTATTTAGTTATTTCAAGATGTAATTGAACCCTCTGCGTGAGTTACAAAGACATCCATCACCTCGACACGTCTCTCACACATTCCACAAACATTATTTATGTTCTGCTTATTTTAGTAATTCTAAACCACAAATATCTTTCCGCCTCATAACATTCTAATTGGAGATATTCCTCACCTAATATTCATTTCGATATACTGCACACAGCTTGTCGAAATCAAAGTCAAAGTCAAAATATCTTTATTCACGTAAACGCATTTGTAACTGACTGTTAGTGGAAGACTGAGCAGCGAAGTGGTCCGAAGAGTAAGCTGCTAACAGCTCAGCTTTCTTTAGTACCTACTCGAGTTGTCATGATAAACAAATTAAATATCCATTAAAATGTTGAAATATTACATTATTATTATTATTCAAAATTATTTATTTGATCCTTGCTTTAGTTTATATATTTTTCTATTACTTATTGTTACTAATACTTGTTGTTGCACTTAGTTACTTTTATTATATTGTATGATTCTTAAGTTGTAAAACGGGATCAGTATACAAATGCAATTGTTATTTTATTTCTCATTATTATTGTACTGAAAATTTGTAAGGTTTTAAGATGACATATATTTTATTGTATACAAGGATGTAAATTTTCCCACGAATAAATAAAATCCATTTATTGTCACATAATGATACCACATAGTCTTACAATTTTGAACAATCTGTGACAAAAGGAATCAGGTGTTTGCTGTTGTCGTGCAGCAGTACCCTTGCACAGTAGGTACACCTGCACAGTAGGTACCCTTGCACAGTAGGTACACCTGCACGACGCTGTTTTTTGCATACCTAAACTATAAATAAAGGGTTTATTCGACTTAAATTGTAATCTTGTCAGAATAATTCATATAAAAATGCATATATCTATGAATAAATTTTAGCCCAAATAAGAAGAATGATGTCCTTTAGGATGCGAGAGAGATGTAGTGTTGTTAAGATCGTCAAAGATTATTTTTGCCAAAATTTGACAATCATATAAATAACTATTAAAGTGAAATACGTATTTACTACTATCCAAATGATTTATAAAATCTGATGAACTAATTTACAAAACTATAAGCACTTTGTATTAGAAGACGTGTCGTTATCGGGATCGGTTTCCTTCTGATCCTACCAAACCCAATGGGTATTCGTATTTCTACACTTTTCTGTACCTTTCATTCCTAGATTTACAACACCACCGTTCCCGTGCCTCGAAGAGCTTTCGGTCCCGGTTCCACTTATGCCAAATTGTGGAACCGTTAATAAGTTGTCATTAAACATTGACATCAGATCTTCGCCAACCCGCCTGGCCAGCGAGTATAGGCCAAATTCTCCAGATATGTATTCTGAAATGCTCATCTCCAACAATGGAGGCCTAGGACGCTGTGTCCTGGGGGCTGTGATGATAAAAATGATGATGATTACAAGCCTTTTTTAAACTAGCACGACATGTGAACTTGTGCCCTGATGACTGATATCACTCCGTAACACTATGCCGGCTTGACTGGGCCATGACGGCAATTTGTGCCTGATCCCGAAACGTGTGGATACACTTTACTGGGTTTATCGGCACGAACGGTGGATACCTACTTCCCCGCCTCGTCTACCACTTCTCATTTGTTGTTCTCGTTGAAAGTATAAGCTATTTCCAATGATGTCAAATGCAATTTATTACTTTCAAGGACAACTAATGTCGGTCATATTTATATAAAAATAGCATCGCTTAAAATAATAGTAATAAATATCTCCAATATTCTGTAAAAATGAAACGCGTTAAGATAAAAGGTTAATAATATTTAGTGAGAGTGACCGATAGATTGACATTACTTACGTATCTACTTCGTTATCAAAACGAATAACACCGTGTCATTGTCCACTACACTTAACTAAATACTTATTGGTTTTTATAAATACTGAGTCTATACACTTTGGGTTAATATTGGCCGATGTTTTCTAATTTTATCCAGTACTACTCACTGCAAAAGATTTTCTTATTAAAAGTCACACATTGTGCACACTCAAAAGATCCTGTCAAAGTCAAATATGTCCTTCTTAGGCTCTTTTGTAAATACAATATGTGTATATACTTTGTTAAGCTGTGTTTTATATTTATATATATAAACTACAGCTTTACTAAAGTAAATAATATATATAGCACATTATAATATACAAAATAAAATACCCTAAAAGTAGGGAAAGTCACAAGAAATTGTGGGCTGTCAACTCGAACCTATCATCAAGAGAAATATGTTTATTAATTTATTAATCGAATAGTCAACAGTTCTAACGCATAAAACATCAATTTCTACTTTAAACTGAATTAGAAGTTACATGCGCTATTACAATTAAATATAACAATATCGATAAAAAATCCACGGACTTAACCGCTAGACCACGGAGGCAGTCCACGTACCACGGCGGTACCGTGTTCGATTCCTGGTCGGGACACAAAAATATTTATTAATGTAAATAAATACATTTAATTAATATTTAATTTATTTGTGATATTTCTCGAGTTTGGTACGCTGGCTGGCTGGAGACATCGACAAGCTTGCCACTTGTCATGATTGGCCTATAGTAAAGTTGGCTAAATGTGAATCTGCTTATTTATAAGCGTGGTTTTGACCACCCAAAAGGGAAACGGTCGTGATGATACTAAATTGATGTAAATTGCGTAAATACTCACTACATATAAAATCTATTATGATTATGCGCTAAAGTTTAAGTTAGCTAATTATCAGTTGAGTACATGAGTCCCTGCGTCCCCTGGATACTGGTTACTGGTCCCTCGGCTTATCCAATGGTCGGGGTCTCCTAATTGACAGCGCCCACTATAAATCTTTCTCGATACGGGTAAATTACGAACCACTTAGCCAAATGCTCTACACTCGCGCGAAAGTGGGCTTTACCGCTATGCTATAGAGTCCAGAACGCGACGCAGGCTCGTGCGTAGGGACACGACATCGATTCAAAACTATCGATTCATGTATCGGATAAAAATCATCGAGTATATCGACAGGTATCGGTATGGGAAGGGATTCCACAATCCTCTTCCGCGAATTTAACGTAGAGAAATCCTGCCACCAAGTTATCCAATTGTTCTTTAGCGATATATAGTACGTTATTCTTGAAACTTATTTGGAATGCAACTTGTAACAATGTATGAGGATCCGCTTACCTTGTAAGTGACGACAGCGCAGTATATATAAGGTAGGTACCGACCGCCGCGTTTATATGAGGATCCGCTTACCTTGTAAGTGACGACAGCGCAGTATATATAAGGTAGGTACCGACCGCCGCGTTTATATGAGGATCCGCTTACCTTGTAAGTGACGACAGCGCAGTATATATAAGGTAGGTACCGATCGCCGCGTTTATATGAGGATCCGCTTACCTTGTAAGTGACGACAGCGCAGTATATATAAGGTAGGTACCGATCGCCGCGTTTATATGAGGATCCGCTTACCTTGTAAGTGACGACAGCGCAGTATATATAAGGTAGGTACCGACCGCCGCGTTTATATGAGGATCCGCTTACCTTGTAAGTGACGACAGCGCAGTATATATAAGGTAGGTACCGACCGCCGCGTTTATATGAGGATCCGCTTACCTTGTAAGTGACGACAGCGCAGTATATATAAGGTAGGTACCGATCGCCGCGTTTATATGAGGATCCGCTTACCTTGTAAGTGACGACAGCGCAGTATATATAAGGTAGGTACCGATCGCCGCGTTTATATGAGGATCCGCTTACCTTGTAAGTGACGACAGCGCAGTATATATAAGGTAGGTACCGACCGCCGCGTTTATATGAGGATCCGCTTACCTTGTAAGTGACGACAGCGCAGTATATATAAGGTAGGTACCGACCGCCGCGTTTATATGAGGATCCGCTTACCTTGTAAGTGACGACAGCGCAGTATATATAAGGTAGGTACCGACCGCCGCGTTTATATGAGGATCCGCTTACCTTGTAAGTGACGACAGCGCAGTATATATAAGGTAGGTACCGACCGCCGCGTTTATATGAGGATCCGCTTACCTTGTAAGTGACGACAGCGCAGTATATATAAGGTAGGTACCGACCGCCGCGTTTATATAAGGATCCGCTTACCTTGTAAGTGACGACAGCGCAGTTTATATAAGGTAGGTACCGACCGCCGCGTTTATATGAGGATCCGCTTACCTTGTAAGTGACGACAGCGCAGTATATATAAGGTAGGTACCGACCGCCGCGTTTATATGAGGATCCGCTTACCTTGTAAGTGACGACAGCGCAGTATATATAAGGTAGGTACCGACCGCCGCGTTTATATGAGGATCCGCTTACCTTGTAAGTGACGACAGCGCAGTATATATAAGGTAGGTACCGACCGCCGCGTTTATATGAGGATCCGCTTACCTTGTAAGTGACGACAGCGCAGTTTATATAAGGTAGGTACCGACCGCCGCGTTTATATGAGGATCCGCTTACCTTGTAAGTGACGACAGCGCAGTATATATAAGGTAGGTACCGACCGCCGCGTTTATATGAGGATCCGCTTACCTTGTAAGTGACGACAGCGCAGTATATATAAGGTAGGTACCGACCGCCGCGTTTATATGAGGATCCGCTTACCTTGTAAGTGACGACAGCGCAGTATATATAAGGTAGGTACCGACCGCCGCGTTTATATGAGGATCCGCTTACCTTGTAAGTGACGACAGCGCAGTATATATAAGGTAGGTACCGACCGCCGCGTTTATATGAGGATCCGCTTACCTTGTAAGTGACGACAGCGCAGTATATATAAGGTAGGTACCGACCGCCGCGTTTATATGAGGATCCGCTTACCTTGTAAGTGACGACAGCGCAGTTTATATACTCTGGTCTGAGTTTTTTTTTAATATACTCGTAAATTCAGCACTTTAAAAAGCACCGTTGTAAGAACGCTTTCCCTAAAATTCTTAAAATCTCGGTTTGAACCCCGGCATGTACCAATGAGAAATTAATTTATTTTACATACATTTGTGAATTACAACGCCATCGTTCCCTTGCCCGATTTCACTATTACCAAATTTTGGAATTGTTAAAATTGACATCACACCCTCGCCAACCCGTTAGGCCAGCGTGGCGAATGTAGGCCATATTTTTCAGGAATTTTTAGTATGTTCATCTTCAACAGTGGAGGTCTCGGACTCTGTGTCCTAGACCGCCACTGTTGGAGATAATGATGATTCATTTCCTTGGTAATAAAAAGTTGTGTATGCTATTCCCTGACACCCAGCACCTTGTAGTATCGTTATACATAGTAATGATTGAGTTAGTTTAACGGCATTGTATTTCTAAAGGTCTTGACATAAAACTATTAAAATTTATCGATTAACCGACAATTTTTTATTACATCAAATACCCATTTTTGTCAGTGCACGTGTCGTGTTAGATTTCGTACTGCCGTCACTTGCGCACCGATCGTGAGATTTCGTAACGACCCAATCGAGTGTGAGCTTTTCATCTAAAAACAGAATACTTGTAGGAACACGATATCGTAATACTGTACTCGTTAGTATCAGATACAAAAAAATCGCGTCTCTATACTGCGCCGAGACATTGACGGGACATGTGGCGGACAGTTTTTTGCGAGCGACATAAATTTTCTGGTTTAATTTAGCGAGAGCGCTAATAGCTTTTCGTTTTTTTATTATTTTGCGTCACAGTTGGTGATGACGGAGGTATGGCTGGCTCCAATAAGTTGCGAGCTACGATGACAGAGGTGTTGATTTACATACATACATTCACGACAGTTACCTTTCAAGGTGTCATCATTATACCCCCTAGAACACAGAACACAGGCCCAGAGCTATACTGAAAAAGATGGGCCTTCATCCTTCTTTCATGGTAATTTCTGAAGAGTTTGGCCTACACTCGTCACGCTGCTGAACACGGCTTGGGTCTGATTAAAATATTTAATGACATTTTATTAACGATTTCACAAGTTGGTATTAGTGGAACCGAGAACGTCGACTTAACGTGCTTTCCGAATCACGGGGACGGTGGTGTTGTAAATCTATGAAACGTAAGAAAAGTGGTACATTGGAGGTTTGTAACGAACTATTTAAGATGTTAAAGAGCCACCTACTCTCTTCCATTGCCCGCCATTTGTCCTAATCACCCCTTCGACCAAACCTTTAGCCAGAGTATAATTTATTTGGTTTCAGTCTGCCAAAGCTTCTTTATCCACTTTCGCATTATACGAGTATATATGGTTCATCAATCGTTCTCAATCTTCCCCCCCCCCCCTCCCCCTTACCCCCCCCCCCCTCCCCTCTCGACAGCCCGAATCATCGAAGCAAGTTGTTAATTTTCATTATAGTTACAAATATACATATAATTCAACTTGTAGTTATCATTTTGATAAAGTTTAATTTAAAAAATATGTGCAATATGTCGTACGTACGTATGTATGTATGTATATCATACCTCATTTTCTATTACAATTTATTGTGTTATCAATAAAGAGTTAACTGAAATTAAATTATTTAACCAAAACGAATGCAACAGTTTTGTATATCCTTACACAATTTTAATATTTTTCGTGATTAATTAGCAATATTTTATTACTTTCAAAGATATACGAGTACGTAATGTTGCCATTGATAGTAACAATAATTATTAGTAATGTTACAAAAAGTCAGCACATTGCATCTAGAATGCTACAGGCAGGTTGTTTGTAAACCATTTCACATGTTCACAGATAACAGGAAAGTAGGCGGACACGTGCGACATCTATATCGCTTCAGAGAAACTCAACTCTACCATAGTTCTAATTATCTTTAATCACGTGAACCAATTACAAGCATTTGTGACTCGCCATTATTTCAATTAAATTCAAATGATTTGACTCCTGCTGGTCGATTGTGATTCTGATTACTGTGGCTTCTCCGCACTTAGTTTCCATTATCCATGTGACCTGTATTCCTTCAGCGGAACCATCCAATCTCCTTCAGGAAGGCAAGGAGACTGCCAGACTTCTAGGAGAGTCTCCGCAGTCTGGAGGAACTTCAGTCTAAGCGCAGCTGTCTGCTCCTCTGTCATGCATCCTCCACACAGTGGGCTATCTATAATGTTCAGAAACAGTTAACGCTTACGGGGCGTCGCGTGAGGGTTGAGAAGGACCTTCCTAGATTGACCGATGTCCACATCTGCTCGTGCAATCTATAAGTTCTTTGGCGAAGCTAGCCTTCCAAGTATTGAAACGTAGGAAGGGGGATTATTTGTCCTGGACCTGTTGGTGTTGAAGATAACCCTTTTCTAGCAAATTCATCAGCCGCATCATTAACCAGTGAACCACTTTGACCCTTTGCTCTGCTTGCCACTTTCCACTGCTTGTGGAAGCAAAGTTGTCCCAAAGAGTAATCTGTTAGCAGAAGACCAGCATCCAACAGAAATACAGGTCAGACTAATACGAATTATTTTGTGAATTGTTAGTTAAATATCTTGGCGTTTTTTTTAAATTTACAAAGATTGGTTAATGTAATATTGGTTGGTTGGATGATTAAGATGTTCAGGTGAACTTAGATTTTGAAGGCATCCAGAAAAGTCCAATGTTTGTTTGTTATGGTCCAACGTTTTAAGGTTTTAGAAAAAAATATGTTTAAAAGTAACATTAACAAGTTTCATTACAGCCCCTAGAACACAGTGTCCAGTAGTGTCCACTGTTGGCGATTGGCCCCAAAGTACGGTAAAGTAGCGGTAGGTAAGTAGGGTTCCGAACGTCAAATGTTATTCTTGCACAAACCTACGTAGTTCTACTACAGATATCGGAAATTGAAATACATTTAGTAATAAAGTTTCTAATTTATTATGTTAGTTGTCTTCTAAAATGCATTCCTAACATGAGTGCTTCTTCTCTTCTTTAAATCTAGAGTAATTCTAGATAGTGACATCAGTTTGCCTGTTGGCTACAGTCTGGTGTAGAGCCACATGTATTTCCTCCCAGATTGACAACAGGAAAAAACTCCAGTAACCTCGGGGAGCCTCTTACAACTCGAGATATTGACCAAATGATTCACTACAATATCCAGTAATCCAAATTGAGTATTAATCTAAATAACAAGGAAAATATTCATAAATACATCATCATAAATTACCTTGTTTTGGAAATAAATCTAAATGCTGGGATCATCTTTGAAATAAGATTCTATCGACTTTGTGTAAGATAAATTGCTGAAGAGAATAAGTTTTCCAGAACAGAACCTTTCTTGTCAATATATACGTCATTCTAGCCAGATTGGTTGGCGATCAAGGATATAACGTGATCTCCGAGGCACGGGAACTGCGGTATTGTAAAGGGCATCATTCAACCTGTATGGAGATTTGTGCTAAATTGTATTCGATTTTATATGCATTTTTAGATAAATAATTTTAACAAGATTGGAATTTACGTAGAAAAAACCCCTTTATAGCTTAGGGGTGCTAAATGTTTAAAATATGATCACGTGACAGCTCTAGTACTAAGGATCTATTTATGCGAAAACTACATATTTCATTTTCTTAGTTCTATCAATAAAATTATATAAACTACTATTAACATTTTTATTATCGTTGTACATAAGTAGTCCAAAAATAGTCAAAAATGAATGATGACATTTATGAAAGTGTATTTCTTATTGGTGTTATAACCACTGAGCCACTACTGCTCTACAATCACTAAGTATTATAAATAAATAAATAAAAATTCATTAATTGTCACATAACATTATCACATAGTTTTCCAATTGCGAACAATATGTGACAAAAGGAATGAGGTGTCAGCTGTTGTCGTGCAGCAGTACTAGTACTTACATCTGCACGACGCTGGTTTTCAACCTGTTCCTGTTCTCATGTAGTAATAATATTATTTTTTAAATTACAGAGTAGACACTTATAAATTAAAAGAAACACAATTAAACTAAAAAGCTAGGTATACTCACATGGCAGAGTAGATGAATGAGGCTCGCTTCGTCAGGAATATCAACATTGTTGCAGACCCTTTAATTTTATATTTTCTAGGGCTAATAATTAAAATTAAATAAAATAGAAGCTAAATAAACTAATAAACGTATGAAAATAGCATTAACAAACAATTAAACAAATATATTAATATGTAAATAAAACAACTAAAAATAATATTTATTAGAAATTTATATATCATTATCCACACTTCTCTTTCTGCTCCATTAAAAGTATTTTTCTTAACAACCTTTTCACTGTCTGGGTAGATTTATTTTTATCTGGTGGTTATATTAATTTGTCTAATAATAATGCTTTTTTTTAACAGAAATGCCCAAGTGATTGTTGACGATGTTTCCGTCTGGCGGCGCGGGGCACTACGAGGGCGGCGAGCAGTACCCGGTGTGGGCGGGCGGGCGGCTCCAACAGTACGGACACTTCGCACCGCAGAACGTGTGGCACCACCACTCCGCTGCCGCTCAGGACTCTTACGGTTAGTCTCTCCATTGCATCATTAATTTATTTATTCGGAGTAAAAACGGAAATTAACAATTAAAAGTTCAATAAACCAAACTGGATAAAATAAAACTTTAAATCCATGACCCGCTCACTAGTGCACAATGGGGCCCAACCGCTAAAAAGTTCCGCATTAGAATTTATTATGTCTTTTATGTGCATCACCATCACACACAGCCCCTGGATCATTGAGCCCTACGCTATGGCCAGACGGATTGGCGAGAGTGATTATTTTATAAATGACAATTTGTTAACGATTCCACAAGTTGTATTAGTGGAACCGGGACCTACGTCTTAACGTGCTGTCCTCCTCGCGGGAACGGTGGTGCTGTAAATCTATGACTAATGTACCTAAGAAAATTGTATTTTTTATTAGTATATGTCGGGGTTCGAACCCACCTTTTTAGGATATAAAAAAAGCGTTCTTTTTTTTTTTTATTCTTTTTATTCATTTTGGAAAACCAACAGTTGACAATATTATAGTAAATATTATACAGTAAATTCACTAAGAACTATTAAAGGTTTTCACAATTCTTACAATTATAACTGAGCCGCGACGCTCAGTTTACCTCCTGTTACTGATGTTTAAAGATATGTCGATTTTTGGTTATACGAGCATATTGTGACTTCGTATGACCGTACGAAGTTAATCATATTGTGACTTCGTATGACCGTACGAAGTTAATCATATTGTGACTTCGTATGACCGTACGAAGTTAATCATATTGTGACTTCGTATGACCGTACGAAGTTAATCATATTGTGACTTCGTATGACCGTACGAAGTTAATCATATTGTGACTTCGTATGACCGTACGAAGTTAATCATATTGTGACTTCGTATAACCGTACGAAGTTAATCATATTGTGACTTCGTATGACCGTACGAAGTTAATCATATTGTGACTTCGTATGACCGTACGAAGTTAATCATATTGTGACTTCGTATGACCGTACGAAGTTAATCATATTGTGACTTCGTATGACCGTACGAAGTTAATCATATTGTGACTTCGTATGACCGTACGAAGTTAATCATATTGTGACTTCGTATGACCGTACGAAGTTAATCATATTGTGACTTCGTATGACCGTACGAAGTTAATCGGAAACTGAAAAACTTGTACATTTATTTGAAGGTAATTCCCTTGGCTTGTATTAGTTGTTTCCCTTTCAATCAGACAATGAGATTGTGATGAGTCACTGGATTTGTTTGTGAATTCCGTGAATGTACTGAAACAAGGATAACTCGATCAGCCGGGTTTACACAACTCTCCTGCTTTACACTAATGTTAATGTAAGTGATCCTGCAATAAGGAAACTTGCCTCTAATATCCGCTAAAGGCCATGGAATTGTCTACAATATTAGGAGGGACTAAGGCCATCCAACTGGCTCCGTAGTCTAGCGGTTGGATTGGACGCAGAGGTACCGGATTCTCGTTTCTTGGTCGGGACACAAATAACCGGAAGGGATACGGTCATGATGATACTTTACTTTTACTTTCGATTATATTATTAGTCTTGACAGTAAACAAGTACACAACCTCCGAACCTGACAGTAAACAAGTACACAACCTCCGAACCTGACAGTAAACAAGTAGCAGTGTTCAAAATATATTTTTTGGTATTAAGTATTTTCTTTTCTCAGTAATGGAACAGTTCATGGTAAAAAAAATAGCATTTAATGCTAGCGCCACTAGTAATTTATATAAGCGGAACGCGGACAGTAAATAACAAAATCCACTATTTTGACAATTAACGTTTGCGCTTACTCAATTCAATTCAATTTATTTATTATGTAAGTAGGCATAGGACAATAAATATAATGTATTCTGCACTTTTACATGTCAAACAATTAATTAATATAAAGAAAATCTTATTAGCTTGGATTTTGGAGCAGCACATTACAACCCAAATATACATCATTATTAATCTTAAAATTATAGCTGCTTAAAAATAGGCATTGTCATATTACAAACTAGGACAAACACAATTATAAAATAAATACATTAAGGATCATAGCTGCTGTAGTGAGGCATTATCATACTACAAGCTTAAGTAATGGAATACTGCTGTCAATATAATAGTGAGAGATTAGGTTCACGAATCGAGCTAGAACAACAATCGCGACGCACGCGCAGTGTAAGGCCGGTGAGCGACGGAAGCGCGCGCCGACAGTCGACCTCTGACCGCGCCATGGACATGTGGCTCGCCAACCTGCCGCTCGTCTCAGGTGAATACTCCCATTCATTAAAACTATATTAATTGATAATAATTATTGCAACGAGAGTGTATTTGCGGTGCAGGTGGTGGCGAACCTACATCGGTTAGTACCTCCGAACAACACAGAAGAAATTACAATAATAATAACGTTTATTGAACTTTTTAATAATATTAAGTATTTATTCAAAGAAACATTATTAACTAATAATAAAAAATAAATTATTATACTTGCTCCATATCATTACTAATGGGCAAAGTGCAAAGATCCTTTGGCCCAAATATTGCCCACCAAGAGGTCTCCTAAGGTGTTGATAAGCTGTTTTGACAACACCTTGAAAATTTCCTGTGCACTTGGTCCCCGCGACCCGAGAGTTTCAACTCCAAGCGGCGCGTATATTGTTACGTATATATAAAGTTAAGTCAACATATATTATGGTCCTCAGCACTATTTTTTACTTCATTTCGCTTTGAAAGGCGATCGAGTATCGTTTTCATTCATTTTAATAGAAAATTCATTTGAAAAAAAAAGCTATGCTTTGCCTAGCTTTCAGGTCGAGCACTGTGTTGAATATTGTCTATCAAAAGTAAAATTATGTCAATGTCTTCTTCCTGTCACTTGACAAGAATATTAAAAGATGGTTGTATCAAGTGTTGTATTTCATTTAATAAAAACTAATTCTGGATGTTTAATATTATAGGAAAATTTATTAATATTTTCGATTATTTGTAAACCACAAGGTTCCTATCCTTTTAAAGACGGCCCCTGACTCCAAACCAAGATAACTTGTATTAAGTGAGTCCACGTTGACTGAGAGAAGTGAGCAGCGGACTCGGACTGAGAGAAGTGAGCAGCGGACTCGGACTGAGAGAAGTGAGCAGCGGACTCGGACTGAGAGAAGTGAGCAGCGGACTCGGACTGAGAGAAGTGAGCAGCGGACTCGGACTGAGAGAAGTGAGCAGCGGACTCGGACTGAGAGAAGATGTTATCTTAGCAATACTTTACACTATGATAAGAAAGCGATTTTGTATAAACACAACCTTGTTAAAAATTCATTAAAACCTTAGTTATTAACATGAGCTCTAATCATTAACGTTTCGCTAAGAGTCAGGTTTGTTTCCAGGTTTAGGGCTCGGAAAGTTCAGCTGTAAGTTATTAACATGAGCTCTAATCATTAACGTTTCGCTAAGAGTCAGGTTTGTTTCCAGGTTTAGGGCTCGGAAAGTTCAGCTGTAAGTTAGTAACATGAGCTCTAATCATTAACGTTTCGCTAAGAGTCAGGTTTGTTTCCAGGTTTAGGGCTCGAAAAGTTCAGCTGTAAGTTAGTAACATGAGCTCTAATCATTAACGTTTCGCTAGGAGTCAGGTTTGTTTCCAGGTTTAGGGCTCGGAAAGTTCAGCTGTAAGTTAGTAACATGAGCTCTAATCATTAACGTTTCGCTAAGAGTCAGGTTTGTTTCCAGGTTTAGGGCTCGGAAAGTTCAGCTGTAAGTTAGTAACATGAGCTCTAATCATTAACGTTTCGCTAAGAGTCAGGTTTGTTTCCAGGTTTAGGGCTCGGAAAGTTCAGCTGTAAGTTAGTAACATGAGCTCTAATCATTAACGTTTCGCTAAGAGTCAGGTTTGTTTCCAGGTTTAGGGCTCGGAAAGTTCAGCTGTAAGTTATTAACATGAGCTCTAATCATTAACGTTTCGCTAAGAGTCAGGTTTGTTTCCAGGTTTAGGGCTCGGAAAGTTCAGCTGTAAGTTAGTAACATGAGCTCTAATCATTAACGTTTCGCTAAGAGTCAGGTTTGTTTCCAGGTTTAGGGCTCGGAAAGTTCAGCTGTAAGTTAGTAACATGAGCTCTAATCATTAACGTTTCGCTAAGAGTCAGGTTTGTTTCCAGGTTTAGGGCTCGGAAAGTTCAGCTGTAAGTTAGTAACATGAGCTCTAATCATTAACGTTTCGCTAAGAGTCAGGTTTGTTTCCAGGTTTAGGGCTCGGAAAGTTCAGCTGTAAGTTAGTAACATGAGCTCTAATCATTAACGTTTCGCTAAGAGTCAGGTTTGTTTCCAGGTTTAGGGCTCGGAAAGTTCAGCTGTAAGTTAGTAACATGAGCTCTAATCATTAACGTTTCGCTAAGAGTCAGGTTTGTTTCCAGGTTTAGGGCTCGGAAAGTTCAGCTGTAAGTTAGTAACATGAGCTCTAATCATTAACGTTTCGCTAAGAGTCAGGTTTGTTTCCAGGTTTAGGGCTCGGAAAGTTCAGCTGTAAGTTATTAACATGAGCTCTAATCATTAACGTTTCGCTAAGAGTCAGGTTTGTTTCCAGGTTTAGGGCTCGGAAAGTTCAGCTGTAAGTTAGTAACATGAGCTCTAATCATTAACGTTTCGCTAAGAGTCAGGTTTGTTTCCAGGTTTAGGGCTCGGAAAGTTCAGCTGTAAGTTAGTAACATGAGCTCTAATCATTAACGTTTCGCTAAGAGTCAGGTTTGTTTCCAGGTTTAGGGCTCGGAAAGTTCAGCTGTAAGTTAGTAACTACTTGTTTTTATTAACTTTATAAACCATAATGTAAACCAAATGCTAGATTAATATTTAAAACAATTTATTTTTATTCTCACAAGTAAATAGGAAACATTATTATATATTTTGACAAATATTGCATTTTGTACAAAGGGAGACTTACCTTAAGGGGAGAAACTCCACGCGGTCTTCTGTAACCCTGAGTTGTAACATTCTGCGTCGTATCGTACTGGTCTCCGACTCTAGAATCCGTTTGCTCCATCGGTCGTCGGTGCTGCGTCAGATGTGCCCATTGCCACTTCAGCTTGCAAATTTTGAAAGCTATGTCAGTAACTTTGGTTCTCTGAGTAATATAACGTTTGAAATTTTATCCATCAGAGAATTATTAAGCGTAGCTCTCTCCAGACCAAAACCTATTTAATTATACTTAATAAATTATACGTTCTATTATTATTCATGTCAAGAGAAGCGGGGGTCAAGACGGCATAGTGGCAGGGACTATCAGTCGTCAGTAGCCGCCATTCTTGGAGTTGGTTCTATTTTTCATCAAATAGGTGCAAAGTCACGTGTCGTAAAATAAACAATCGACTAATAGAAGTATTGTTTGTGATTAAAAAAATGGAACGTAATAAGAGCGATAGATACAAAATGATGCTGAACGTTATCGGCGTGTTATCGACTTGTGTTGGAGTTAATATGGTATCGAGCACGTATCTCACACCTTCTACAGTCTACACAATCATACTACACGGAACACTATTCCACATGCACATTGTATGAATTAAGAAAGACATTAATAAATAAATAAACTAACGCTGGAGCCATTCCAGCAACTCTGCAAATTGCGAAATAATCATCAAAATAAATTCGTAATTGGCGGAGACATCACGTAACAAAAAAAGAAAAATAAACATATAGTCGAATTGAGACGTCCTCTTTTTTTGAATATCAGTTAATAACAAAACGGTTGCAATAATCCAGAAAGCTAAATTGATTCAGAATTTGTTAGCAATTTTTTTAGTTAATAAAGTAAAGTATCATTTTTATTATTTTTTATAGTTACACAAAATGGATTACTACAAAATAACAAAATTCAAATTTATCATTGTCAGTTCATTGTCAGTTCATTGTCAGTTCATTGAAATTATTTATATTTAGTGTTGTGTCAAAAGGTAAATGATAATAATAACAATAACTTTAGTAACATTTGTCGAAGAAAATATTAATAATTTCAGAAAATTATCATCACGACCGTTTCTCTTTCGGTGTGGTCAGAAACCACGCTTATAAATAAGCGTATTCGCATTTAGCCAACTTTACTACAGGCCAATCATGACAAGTGGCAAGCTCGTTCATTTCTCCAGCGTACCAAACTCGAAAAATACCACTAATAAATTAAATATTTGTGCCTAAGCAGGAATCGAACCTCCACGTCTAAATCTTCTTAAAAGGTCTTAACCACTAGACCGCGGAGGACAATGAGACTCACAACAAGCTAGCAGATATAAAAGACGTACCAGCTCCGCGAAATGTCGACCGCGACTTAATCATTAACCTTATCAATCACTTTGAGATGTTCTTTGTATCATTCACCTTCGCAATATTTATGCATATCGACAATTAAGATAATTCGCTTGATCGTATGAAGTCATAAAACTATAAACATTTCATTAGTCATTCGTGTTTGCTGACTTTCTATGTCAAGGTAGACATCGCGCATCGGTAATGTGACTCGCGTCCCCTTTACTGGAATTACTCCAATATGACTGCTAAATTCTATCCTAACTTATCACAGCTGCCCTTGTGTACATTTTAAATTTTAATTAGATGTAAGTCGCCAAGAGGAGGGGGGGTGGAGGGGCAACTCCACATAGATATGAACTTCACTAACTTGACTTACTTGGCTAATTTCTGGCACATTTTGTTTTTTAATAAATATAATAAATAACTTTGTCTACAAGTTTTATTAATGGTACAAAGTGAAGCGCCTGTCCAAGGAGCTGTAGTGAGATATATATAACAGGAAGGCTGACAATGTCTTCCAACGTATTATTTTTATTAAGTACAATGTGTTGACATTATTATTATGTATTCTGACGCTATGACGAAGCGTATTTATAGCTGCATTTAGTTATATTTTTTAAATTGGTATTTTAGCTTTCATTTTAGTTTATAAGTGACGACGCCTCTTTACAGCTGCTATCGAGAGTACGCATTATATTTAAGTAAAGAATTGTAACCGAGAGAAATCCAAGTGTTGCTATAGGTTCCTATGAACAATAATAAACTATATCCTCGCTATACTGAGGGAAAATGTTGCCAGACGAGTGGCTTTATTGTTGTCTACACGTTCATATGTTATTATTATGAATATTGGATTGTGTTTTGTTTTTATTGTTTGCGACTTGCTTAGTTTAGTTTCGTATCATTTACTATCTGCGTTCTTAATTAATTATCACCAATATGTACAATTTATATATATATAGCCATGTGTGGCCAATGTGTTACTTATAAGGTGTACCTATATATTTATATAAAGTATAGCCATGTGTGGCCAATGTGTTACTTATAAGGTGTACCTATATATTTATTTCTGTAATGAGCTGTGGTTTTTGTAACAAATAAATAAAATAAAATTAATAAATAAACTATCGCGAACTTGACTTTACAACCAGCCTTAATAATGCAATGTTTGTTTCAGGTGGAGGCAGCGGTCTACCTGGAGGGATATATGGACAAAATGCAGTGGTCATGAGCACTTGGAGGTCGGCCTATGACGGACTCCAGAGAGCACCACCCTACGGTAATAACATTATTTAGACAAACACTTTCTAAGGTTAACACCAAACCGAATACTGACTATAACTGCTCTTGATCAAATTATTTATGTGACAACAAAGACAAAGCAATATTTCGTTTACTCGCGAAGTTTTTATGGAATATTCTAATAATGTCCGCTTGATATAAATTGCGAACAGTTGTTTTCTTGTTCTCTTTCTAGCTCTTTATTCGTTTAGTCTAAACCCACCTTTATGCGAATACGAGCGCTAACGGTCCAATAAATTTGAAGACTCTTACATCTGTCGCACGCTGAAGATGTACAACCCTATCCTTGTCCTCTCGTACCGCTTACTATCAGGTGCTCGGTATAAAACGTTTGGTTCAAGATATTTTTGTGACTCAACTGAATAAAAATTGCTTTAGCAACGTGAGCGAGCTCATCGAATGTTGGTATGTGTTTAACAGTTTCGTCTTTACGCCTTTATTTAGCCTTTCATCATCTCTAGAACTCAGAGTCCTAGAAATCCAATATGAGTCATTCAAACCAAAGTGGTGTTACAAATATATGATAAATTTACGTAAAAAAGTGTATTCGTCATTGGAACGATTATGCCGGTGCTTGAACCTGTGAACTTTGTATTGTAAGACAGCGACAAATAAGGTTGGGTTGCACCAAAATCAAATTTCTGTAATTGTTGAACGAGAGGCGAAAAATTTACAAACCAGATAATGATAAATGCGAAAGATGTGGGTAAATGCAGATCTGGCAGATCAAATCTCACCTATCGTGATCGAATAAATAAAACAATGGCTGAAGGTGCATTAAAAAGTCTTCGAATAAAAAGGGCATGTATGAAAAGGCATGTCAACGAAACGAAAGTGGTGTCGCGATCGTGTCAAGTGGCGCTCAATTGTTACTGCCTTCCCCCGCAAGGGATCTGACGGGTAAATTTGTATGTATGTCAAAGTTTGTATGTATGTTACATTACTGAAATTTCGTTTTGGTACATCCCAGCCTAAATCTAAAGTTGGGAATAATATCTGAAACCTACGTAAGACACTGGAAGTGGCGGATCATTGCCGACGTCATTGTCTTCTTTATCCTTAAGCTTAACCACAAACTTAGAACAATATCATAGTTAATTATTTTTAGTCGCTGATTCATGTTCGAGTGGAAGCAACTGAATACGCCTTATTTTTTGTATCTTATCACTTTGTTAGTACTTTGCTTGTGAAGTTTATCAGACGTTGATGTTTTCTGTTACCAACCTTCCTTTTTTTTAATCAAAGACTTCTGTTTAAACGCCATAAGAATCGTTCCGAGCTGTTCATTTCGTTTACAGCGATTATTTTGATCTCACCCGTTTGTCAAAAGACATTTCAAACCTTTGCATATAACGCTATCTTCACTCATTTTGCTATCTTGGCGTAAATTAAATTCAACTCAATCTCGTTTATTTTAGGTATTATATTTATTATCCAGACAATAATACAATCACATAATTTACATTTTAAGCCTAAAACTAACTACTTAACGTAAACTGACGCACCCAACATGTTTTTTATCCAATGACCTTGGATCGAGCAGTCATGACGAGATGCAATGATGCTACTGCTCCGCACGCTTTGGAAAAAAGAAGCTACTTTTTTTTTAAGAAAAGCAATTTACTTTAACGCTAAAGTCATATTTATTTTCACTTCCGAGAGTGAATTAAACCATTATGAATATGCAAATCCGAAATAGTATTTGACAATTTATAAAATATAACAATAAATTACTTGACAATTTCAAAATGAGTTTTCATATTTTTTTCATGGAGTCTACATCGCCTTAAAACCTACTTTTAAATATCGTGTTAATATAATATGTTAATAATAATAATCTACAACACTAACAACGACTTCAGTTTTTGTCACAAAATTTACAAATTACATAACTAAAATCCAAATACTTACAAAAATTGTTTAGTGCCTCAGTCGACAAATACTACTTTGAAAACCTCAAAAGTTATTTATTCATGTGCCTAAATAGTGTAAATCGGCAGAGCGGCACCGGTCTAGGTTTCAGTTTTATTTTTTTAGGTTTTATAATTTGTTTCACATTCTTTGTTTTTTAATCTTAAATTAATTGATTATAACTTTTATTATTATTACTGTTCCACTAAATTTAAATGTCGTCTATGGTATAATAACAGAGGTTGTTGGAACCTGCTTCCAACATCATTTTCTGAACCATAGACCCTTTGGTCATATATCATTGTTTTATTTTTAACTTTATTTTTGTGACAAATAAAATTTTATTTTATTTTAAAAGTATTTTTACAGGATTCCGTAAGTAAATATAAACAATTTAAAACACATTTTGAAATATTTTCAAGTTGTCTACTGCTAGCGTAGGAAGTAGGTATTCAATAAAGCCCAATGTCCTGATTCATATCACAATATATGCAGCTAGGTGTCTGTTGTTAATATTAATTATTACAGATTATACAAGCGTTAAATATAGCAATAGTGATAAGGACACAATAGTCGTGATAAACCTAATGCGTCATTTTGTGGTTATCAGAATAGCGATGACCAGAGCACATCCCACTGCTCTGTTGTCTCGTCCTCTAATCCGAGACCAATGTCTTGGAAAATAATAGTACCTTTCCTTCCGATACTCGGCGATTAAAGTTTTGCACACAATCACAATATTTTTTTATAATTTTAACGTATTCTCCAGCCCTGAAGTGGCGCACACTAATGTACGACTGGTCTCCGGCGTTGCTCAAATTCTACCTGAACGCTTTTCAAATGTACTCGTATTCTGGTAAGAAGGGGAAAAGCTACTGAAAATAACTGTACATTACTATGATAGCTTATATAGTTATAACAATATTAGTTCGCCTAGAAAAAATGGCACTTGACATCATTGCAAATGGCACATACTTTCAACGAGAACAACAAATACGTGATAGGCGGACTGATGGTGGTGATTCTCCCAGTCTACTGGGGCGGGGAAGTATCCACCGTTCGTGCCGATAAACCCAGTAAGTGTATCCACACGTTTCGGCATCAGGCTCGAATTGGCGTTATGCCCAGTCAAGCCGGCATAGTGTTAGAAACTGATGTCAGTCATGAGTGTCTGATTCCTGTTGCTACCATTCATGGACCTTGCGCGCCACTTACCATCAGGTGGGGGCAAGGTCACATGTCGTGCGAGTATTAAAAAAGGCGTGGTGGATTGTGAGCGTCTTGTGCGCAATAATAAAAACGGAGGCCTCCTTTGTAAACCAACCGATTGTCGGTCGCAAGCACAAGACACCATTCTTCTCATCTCTCAGCCACACACGAGGAACCGCACCCGTATGGTGAATCCATGGAATGTTTAGAAATTTGTCTTCCGCTGTCTCTCCCGACATTTCGCCAAATGCAGGTCGTGGTCACGGGTCAACTGGAGCTGTGCGATGTGGCCTTCGTCTGTAAAGCGGTAGGTGTAAACAACTATTTGAGCAAAACGTTGGGAGAAATATGTCGCAAAGGTAAATCGAATAAAGATGAGATATGTTTTGTCTCGATAGTTACCTGCTAACAGCTGGAGACTGAGGGTCGCGAGCGGAGCTGATTGGGCATTCATTATCCATCTCTTCATAATGTTACATCTTTAAAGCAGTATAATTTAGGTTAATATCTGTTATCTTGTGCCGGATAGTTGTCGATAACACACACACGCATACTTCACGATAAACACAATTATTGTCATTTAATCAGTTATTTATAAATATGTTTAATCTCAAAAATTGTCCTAAATTTTAAGTAAAGGAGCGGAAATAAAACGAATTAAATAATTGAACTAAACCAACCGTTTGAAATAAGGCGCGATGGTGGCTCGGCTGTAAGAACGCGTTCCTTAAATCCTACAAAGGTCGGTTCAAACCCACCCAGCATGTACCTATGAGTAACTTTTCTTACGTACTGCAGTCATAGATTTACAACACCACCGCTCCCGTGCCTCGGTGAGCACGTTAAGCCGTCGGTCCCGGTTCCACTAATACCAACTTGTGGAATCGTTAACAAATTGACATAAAAAAATGACATCATATCCTCGCCAAGCCGTCTGGCCAGCATGGCGAGTGTAGGCCACTCCAGCAGTGGAGGTCTAGGACGCTGTGCTTTAGGGGCTGTAATGAAATTTAAAAAAAACTAAACTATATACCTAGCAAGGCTAATACGCCGGCAGAAATGATTACCGAGCCTTGTCTTTAGATTTCTCCGTCAGTCGTTTGGCATAAGGGTCCCCATGATCCCATCGTTTCGACCCCAAACTAGTGGTGGGCGATGGAAAGACAAACCGTTTGAAAAAACGTTTTTTGTTTGTTACGATAGAACAGTTTTTTTGCTATTTGGACTAAAACAGTTTTCGTTGCGAGAATGATAATCTATTCAGTTGTATTTGCCGCAATTTGTTCCCGTTTCGTTTGCAAAATAATTATATACCTATAACTTTTTTTGTGAATGAAATAGAGTCCTTACTATATTATTTATTATGTAAATATAGTTAACAAAAACCGTTTTAGAAACGAGTTTTCGTTCTTGATAAAACGTTTGCGTTTCGTTTAAAAAAAAATGACAATAACCCTCCACTACCCCAAACGGCGCGGCGTAACCTACAGCGAAGTTGGCATATTTGCACCGCTTGAGGTTTTTAGTAGAAATTATCCCAAATCTGATATATTATTTTAAAAAAATAGTACATAATCTTTTTAACAGAAAAAAAAAATATATTTAAAATCTTTACCAACGATTAAATGTACTCTGCATTCCCACGTTGCAATACCGTATATATATATATGTTTTGTTTTAAATAACCGACTATCTCCAGAAACTTACGAGTACATCCAATATTTATCCCAAATGTTAATTAAATCGGTTCCACCAACCCTCGGAGCTGGTACCTAGTCCTGTGTTACAATGTGGCCGACTGCAGACGGCGGCTTGGAGATGTCATACGGCGAGGGCCGCGAGTGCGTCAACTGTGGAGCCATCCAGACCCCGCTGTGGAGGCGGGACTGCACCGGCCACTACCTGTGCAACGCGTGCGGCCTGTACCACAAGATGAACGGCATGAACCGGCCCCTGGTGAAGCCGAGCAAGAGACTCGTGAGTAACTGAGAACTTGTGACAGGTGGCGAGGAGTGGCTGCGACTGCGCGGGGAAGTGCCGGGGCCGCGCTGGCTGGGCGAGGCGGCGCGCGGGCTGCGCAAGGTCAGTGGTGGCGTGTCTGCATGATCACACCGTACTACACCACCTCGGACTCGACACTTTAACACCCGTATTCTTAGACGTTTCCTCCACTCTATTATTCCTTCCAGCTGTCAAACGGAGGGACGTGAGGAATAGAGCTGTCAAACTCAACGTACATCGCGACGTAACATCAAACCTCCTTAAAGTATGTTTATGTTATTTTCGGCTAATATTTATTAATTTAGTTTAAACAAAACAAATTGTCAAACTTATTTCAATTATCGTTCCAAAATTATTAATATTTTTCGTGACATGACTTACTCTGACTGTCAAAAATGCTAGAGCGTGTAGTAATTCTAAATGTTGCCAGATTTTTTTTTCCTATCGAATATATTTAAAATGATATTACCATTTTTATTTTATGCCTTTCGAGATTTGGAGAGTTTACAACTAAGAAAACCGATTTCGCTGACCACTTGAAGGAACAACACGTTTGACAGCTGGAAGGAAATGTTAAGTGGAGGAGCCGTTGAGATAACGTCTTAGAATACGGGTGTAAGAATTTATACTTTAGCTGGAACATTATAATAAATATTCGCGCCAACTTAAAAGGGTCAACGCGATTTATCTTGGAGACATATGAGTACTGTCGTGTTCGTGATGACGTGGGGAGTACTGGGGAGGAATATGTCTCTCGGTAAACATCTCGTAAAGAGCCGTTTTAATGAAATGAGAATCCCTAGTGGTAGAGTGAAGCCAGCTATAATATAAAGTGTTGTAATCCCAAGTCGAGTAATCCTATTTCCCGTTGTATGAGTTTCTAGCGATGCCTACACGCTGCCACTCCCTTGGTTTGCTTATTGTAACAGCTTTGTTTCTTAGATGCACTAATCTTTAAGCTTTTAGGCTGGATTGCACCAAAACGAAGAATTTAAATTTAATAGTTACAATTACAGACGCTTCATTTTGGTGCAACACAGGCTTTTGAAGTTGCATGTCACTGTAGCCGCTACTACACAATCAGATACAGATTATTGTTGTTCAATTAATAGCCAGATTCTGTTTCGTTACCCGTCATAGTTATATATAAAAAAAAATACCGAACAGACACTTAAAAATGAAGAAACAGAATACGGCCTTTTTGTAATAACCAACTTTAGTTTGTTATTTGTTTGCTCACGATAGTAGCCTTACGAAGGTGTCGAAATGTGATCAGTAGCACAAACTTATCGTTATGGAATGGAGATAGGTTTAGTAACATGTTTCCCGAGCACCATGGTTCGTGCGTAATTCCGTCATAGCTCGAGATCTGGAGATGCCTACTATTGAGGAATTTGTCGTTGGCCTGACTAGACGTATGTTCTATCGGGCCGACAACGGACACTTCAAGCATCTCCAGAATATCGCTCCGTCCCTGGGTTCGTGAGCCACACGGCGCTGTTATACCAGTAACGGTGCCCAGCACTAAAGATGCATGAATTACCAGCGGATCCTCTCGCTGAGATCCTGCTGGGGAGACTCATCCCCGACCCCACTGCCTGTGTCTGTCTGCCAACTATTACTGCCTTACCGACATGAGGATAACTCATATATTTATTAATTATACGAGTATATCACATATTATGGAAGCGAGACGTGGATATGTCAGAATACGCATGAGAGTAGGGTTAATGCAGTAGAAATGAGGTCGTTGCGTCGGATATGCGGCATCACTTTGGCGGACCGCATACGTAACGTCGAAATACGGAAAATGGTGGGTATAAAAGAAAGCATAGGGACAAAAATAACGAAAGGCATGTAGATGGTTCGGGCATGTTGAAAGGATGAGCGAAGAAAGATTGACGAACCAGATATATAATGCGAAAGTTGAAAGAGGCCCTGGCAGACCGAGACTTACATAAATAAAACACTGGCTGCGCTCAATTGTCTCTGCCTACCCCGCAAGGGATCCGGCGTGAAGATATGTACTTATATATTTGTTTTAATTAAATATAGTAAAATCATTATAAATGTTTTAGTTATATTTCTCTGCTCTAACTTTATATGAACATGTCTGTAATTTTATTTCCTAGAAAAATGGTGACTACATTTCTTATATGTACAGTGAGACTTAAATAATTTTTGTGCGAGCGAGAGGGATTCAAAAATGAGCGAAGTTAATATTATTCCTGTGGCAGATCCAATTTCCGAGTGGATCTCGAGCCCCTGGACTGATCAAAGTCTTTAAAATTACCTACATACATTACTTTGCATGAAATTATTGTTTATTACTATTTATTTTACTAGTGCTAAATTAAATTTATGGAACTTTCTGATTCATCTTCACATTTCAACCTTAAAAACTTTGGTCTTCAAAACTAGATCATGTTTTCGGGTATTTTTATACTTCACCGATAGCTTTTGTTAGTTCACTATTGCGCCCAAGAGCAATACCAAATTTAAATAAATTCGACTTGGTTGATTGTCAATGATATACTTGTACATGGGGTAGCCCATGGTATTAAAATGATAAGAAATGAAAAATATTATCTTTCATGGCTTATCTCACTTGGGCTGGTAGTTAGGCTTGAGTGTTATTGTGTTGATAGAGATTTAAAATATGTGTATAATGCAACAGACGGCATCTCGTCGCATCGGCCAGTGCTGCACCAACTGCGGCTCCCGGTCCACTACACTGTGGAGACGGAACAACGAGGGCGAGCCTGTCTGCAATGCTTGCGGACTCTACTACAAGCTGCACGGGATCAACAGGTAACAACCAGGACCATTAGTCATTCAAATTTATTGATAATCCTAAAAGTAGTACCTTTACGAGCGTTCTGAAGTCCTACATAATCTTATCCCTTCCAATCGTCATGCAATCGAACCACACGCACTACCATTCCTACGCAAAGGTACGTACACATTTGGAAACTTTAACATCTGCTACCTTCCTCCTCGCGTACCGCTTACCATCAGATTATTCTACTGCTGAAAACAGCATCCTTTAAGGTTCTTCCAAGAGGAGACCTGCGACTTTCTTTACGTCGTTCGTCCATCTTCGAATCTTTGTCTTTCCATACGTGGCCTCCATTTAATATTTGCATGATCCTTCTTCATTATATTCAAACTATACTTTGTCAACAGTATTCAATGTTGTAAAACTATAATTTCAGGCCACTAGCCATGCGCAAGGACGGCATACAGACGCGGAAGAGAAAACCTAAGAAGAGCTCCGGTTCTAACAAAACTTCCGAGGACTCTCCCAAGAAGGATGAACATTCCTCGCCAGGATTCGAAGGTACGCTATCATAATTACCCCAGTATTACAGAATCATACAATTCAATACGTATTACTTAGTTCATATAGCGATGACGCTAACTAACACGCTTTATATTGTCAAAGTAGTGGATTTCTGTAGTACTGTAAGTATCGGCGTATTTCTTTTCTAGTTGTTAATCACTAAGTATTCTTTGTTTTGCAGTATCGGAGTGCAAGCCTCCCCCCCTGGAGCCGGCGGCGGCTCCGCTGGTCCCGACCGGGTACGGCGGCTTCCTGTCTCCTCCCGCCGTCTTCAACATCAAGAGCGAGCCCTCCTGCAGCGCGCCGCCGGACTACCAGCCCGGTCTCCAGTACGGACACCACCACTATCTCCATGCACTACAGGTGAGCGAACCCTAAGTAGGTCTAGTACTTTTTAGTATGTCCTGGAGATGCTTGAAGTCAGTTAAATATGACAAATTCCTCAATAGTAGGCGTCTCCAGATCTCGGGCTATTGCGGAATTACGCACAAATCACGGCGCTCGGGAGACTACTCTGTGCGATATGTTCTGCTGACTTTGTATCATGTCCTTGTCGGTCTTCGCCAGAAGGTGATGCCAGGCTGTGAGACGAAAACAGATGAACATCTTGTAGATCTGGATCAACCTGAGCGGACAGACAGACAGTGGGGTATGACAATGCCTATATACAGCAGCTATAATGTTAAGCCTTATTCTGTATTTATAATTTTGTTATTTTATCGTTTCTCTTTTCAAATGATGGTTATCATGTACTGCCCCAGATTCACCAATATGTACTATAAAATTATATCGTTTTATATCTATATTGTAAAAATTGACGTGTAAAAGTGCAGAATACATATCTTTTTGTCCTATGCCTACTTGCAAAATAAACGAATTGAATTGAATTGAAAAGGTCGTCCAGGCCCGGATGCGTAATGGGCGTGGGTTGGGGATGGGGACAGTCCCCCGTTTTCCCCGGCAGGATTTCAGCGGGTAACCACCCGCCGGTAATTCATGCACGTTTAGTGCTGGGCGCCGTTACTAGTATAACAGCGCCCGTGTGGCTCACGAACCCAGGGGGCTAAGTTCGACTGCTTCAGCTCTCCTCCAGGAGTACTTCTCTAGGAAGTGGTCTCCCGTTGGGGGGCCGTGCACAAGACGGAGCGATGTTCTGGAGATGCTTGAAGTGTCCGTTGTCGGCCCGAGAGAACATACGACCTGAGCGGACACGCTTTAAAAAGTCACTAGCGCCATCTGTTGTTGGCGGATGTTCTTAAATCATTATTTAAGTTTCTACAGAGATGCCACTTGTTAGTATTGCAGTTGGCTACATGTTGTGTTAGTATGTAGATAGATGGCGCTGTCAACAGTCGTGCGATGACCTTGAATGAACTGTTCCAGCGATATTTATAGAAATACGATAACAGTTTTATTGTTTTCATAATAGCTAGTTTGTTTAATACTTTTATGGTATTTTATTTTGAAATGAGAGCAGTTATGCAGCACCTGAGCGCGGATTTATTGTCAAACCGGCAAATTTTGTGGTTAGATAACTTATTAATTAAATTAATTCAATGAAGCAAACAGTTTAAAAAAAAATCATTGGCGACTGGTATCCCAGTAATACGAGGGGCGTTCAAAATATTCTCGGTATTGATACGTTACAACCTCTTTTATATATATATTTGTTACTGGCCGCTAAGATTCATCCATTGACATTAAAAAAAAGTAAAATTGGAACCGAGATGTTCTTTTGTTTTTCTGCAATTGCCGAACAAACATGAACACCATGAGCGAATTAACAATTTTAACGAAATTAGAGCACCGATCCGTCATAAAATTCTTGACAAAACAGGGTAAAAATCAAAAAACCATAAAAGAGGAAATGGATTGTGTTTACCGTGAGTCTGCTCCTTCTTTATCTACTATTCAAAAATGGTCAAGCGAATTTAAGCGTGGAAGGGAGAGTATTGAAGATGACCCTAGACCTGGCCGGCCTGTAGTGGCTACCTCACAAGAAAATATTGATAAAGTGGAAAAACTTATATTGGAAGACGGCCGAGTGAAGGTAAAATCTATAGCTCAAGTAACCAATCTCTCTATTGGTACCGTACATGACATTATACATGACCATCTTAATATGTCAAAAGTAAGTGCAAGATGGGTTCCGCGAATGCTGACGCTTCTTCAAAAGGATATGCGTGTGGCTTGCTGTTCAGATTTTATCGACCTGTGTGGTGAAAATCCCGATGAGGTGCTGCAAAAAATAGTTACTGGAGATGAAACCTGGGTTCATCATTATGACCCAGAGAGCAAACAGGAGTCCATGCAGTGGCACATTAAGGGTTCAGCTCATCCCAAGAAGGTTAAGGTAATCCCGTCAGCTGGCAAGGTCATGGCCACAATATTTTGGGATTGTGAAGGAGTTTTGCTTATCGATTATAAAGAAAAAGGTGTAAATATCACAGGGCAGTACTACGCTAACGTTATACGTCAATTAAGAGATGCGATCAAAGAAAAGAGGCGAGGAAAGTTAACCAAAGGTGTTCTGCTTCTGCATGACAACGCCCCTGTCCATACTGCTCATATTGCCAAGGCAGCTATTGTTGAATGTGGGTTTGAAACTGTTACTCATCCACCCTATAGTCCGGACTTAGCCCCAAGCGACTTCTTTTTGTTTCCCAATCTTAAAAAGGATCTGCGTGGAAATAAATTTTCTGACGATGAAGCGTTGAAGACGGCCGTGGAGGAGCATTTTTACACCAAAGATAAAAAATATTTTTATGAGGGATTAAAAAAATAATTGATCGATAAGTGTATGAGTATACTCCCCGTATATTGAAAAATAAAAATATCAAACTTTTCGTACTTGTTTGTTTTTATCCACATACCGAGAATATTTTGAACGCCCCTCGTAGGTGACCACGATAATAATTAATTGTTGTTGTAATAATAATTTGACCTAATGACATTTTCTGTAATACCTACATTATTTTTGGTTACAAACTTAATAATATTTAAAAAAACTAAAAATGACTAAAAGGGGACATATTACCACACATTAATATTACCACAATTTAGGGGGAAGGGGGTCGACCATCATTTTTTCTTATAAGGGGGTGAGAGGTGGTCTCGATAACTCTTACAAAGAAAAGCGCAAAGTTAATATTATTCCAGGTCTAATCAAAATCTTTAAGATTACATACATAAATTACATAACATAATTATAATGGTAGAAAAACATTAATTCAAAATCAAAGTTGATTATACCCGTATGTACCTACGAGTATTCATTTTTTTCTTTGGATTCTTGCGTAATAAATATTAAACATGTGGGGAAAGGTTCGGCTTATTTTTATTTTTTCCATACATAGAGGGGGTCAAAATCTGACAAAAAACGTTCAAACCTTTTAATATTTAAATGCACTAATTTTACCACACCGCTTTCATCGATATGTCGATAAGAATCTGTCGAACTGTTTTAATTCAAATTCAGATGATATGTCTATAAGAATCTTTCGAACTGTTTTAATTCAAATTCAGATAATATGTCGATAAGAATCTGTCGAACTGTTTTAATTCAAATTCAGATAATATGTCGATAAGAATCTGTCGAACTGTTTTAATTCAAATTCAGATAATATGTCGATAAGAATCTGTCGAACTGTTTTAATTCAAATTCAGATAACATGTCGATAAGAATCTGTCGAACTGTTTTAATTCAAATTCAGATAATATGTCGATAAGAATCTGTCGAACTGTTTTAATTCAAATTCAGATAACATGTCGATAAGAATCTGTCGAACTGTTTTAATTCAAATTCAGATAACATGTCGATAAGAATCTGTCGAACTGTTTTAATTCAAATTCAGATAACATGTCGATTAGAATCTGTCGAACTGTTTTAATTCAAATTCAGATAACATGTCGATAAGAATCTGTCGAACTGTTTTAATTCAAATTCAGATAACATGTCGATAAGAATCTGTCGAACTGTTTTAATTCAAATTCAGATAATATGTTGATAAGAATCTGTCGAACTGTTTTAATTCAAATTCAGATATTTACAGAGTTACAATAATTTTTAATTTTAATTTATAAATAGGTATTATATATAAAATACTTGATATTATTGATTACTTACCTACCTATAGTAAATTATCTTGTCAACTAACATAACTTAACTTTCAACCTGTACTACCGCAGTTCAGTGCAATGTTGTGCTGGACTATAGCGTTGGACTCCTCACGCTGCTCCCGACCGCCCTCAGGATGCTGGTAATTAAAAATAAAAATGATGTAATTAATTTGTATTTGTTTGTTATTCCAGCAAGGTCTCGGCGGGGAGGAGGAGGAGGGGAGCGGGTTCCTGCACCAGCGGAATGTGACGGCGCACGCCAAACTCATGGCCTCCACATAGCGGACTCGGGTGGAGCTAATGGTATTCATGTGATATTGAATCTCGTTACGATTGATCTTTGGACTTAGGTACCCTCAATTTCTCAAACAATTAATAAAGCCGAACAATCCGTATACATAATTATGTATAACAAAACATATATAAATTAAACAATTGATATTTATAATTTATAGATTTAATTCATTTTTTGAGAAAGTGAGGCTCAATGAGAAACTAATTTACAAAACGCAACAATAGTAGATTTACAAAACGCAACAATAGTAGATTTACAAAACGCAACAATAGTAGATTTACAAAACGCAACAATAGTAGATTTACAAAACGCAACAATAGTAGATTTACAAAACGCAACAATAGTAGATTTACAAAACGCAACAATAGTAGATTTTATTTTATACGAAGCTTACAAAATAACATCCAATGTAAGTAGAATGGAACGTTACTATTTGTATAGTTCATTAAATATAGACTCATATTACCTATTTCTATTGGGACAATAACTCTAGAATTCATTTAACTAGAAGTCGCAGAACTCTTAGGTACGAGAACAACAGTCAAATAAAGTAATAAGACAAATACTTCTGGAGTTCTATCAAGTATCTTAATTTTGCAATTATTTTAACCTGCGAAATAATGTCATACGGCAAGCATAGTGATGTGTCTAGTTATCGTCGCCGTAACAAACTATAACTTAGAAAAAACTTTGTTTAGTAAGTCAAAATATCTTTATTCCCGTAAACCTATTACTTACAGGTAATTGTGACGCGGCATTATTTTGAATGATTCTACTCTTGCTGGTGAAAGATTAAATAAAGCGATCCAAAGAGTAAGCTGTTAGCAAAACAGCAGCTCTCTGACTGAGAAAGGAATCTGCAAGGATAACTTGGCTATATCAGATTTATGGAAACAAATACAGAATTATACAACAACAATAAGATCTAACATCTAACACAGAGCTCAAATTATATGTCATGGACTATAACGTTCGGTACTTAAACCTAATGAAATACTATTATAGTTGAATATCCAAAACTTCATGCTTCCACACTAGGGAGCCTTGTTCAAGTCACGCGGATTTTCGCTTGCGTATGTGACACGCATGCGGGCGCTGATACGCTACGGTCCCACATACGTGTGACATACGTGTCACAGGAAAAGTAGATAATTATAGAGTGTGAACAAAGCCAATACACATTGGAAAATGCCCCATATTTAGTACGATTATTGTCTTTTGTTCTCCGTGTTCTGGTACTGAGCAACGCGCGATTTTTTTTACTGTTTTTCTTTATATATTTTTTTTAAGAAATCACAGCATATTTTAAAGATATAAACAAAGTATTGATAGTGGAACACTAGACAAAGAGATTTTATATTATTTAGACAATACAATTAAAACAGACATAAGAGTAAAATAATAATTAGATTTATATTAACAGTAACTAGAAAAATACAATAATAAATAAGTGAAAGCCAATACGTTACATAAAATAAAAGAAATGAAAGGCAGTAACATAGTATGTAGTATTCGTAGATTAGCCAGCGAAGTGGCTTGCACAGTTGCACACTGCACAGTTGCACACTGCACAGTTGCACACTGCACTGTTGTACACTGCACAATGGGATCGTTGGAATCGCGATTTCTGACATTCCTAGTTATCAAACCTCAGTCGGTCTAGTAGAGACTTTTTATCCTTAGAAGAAGCAGGATTAATTGACATAAAAAAAAGTTTTTGCGTAAAATTACTATTTTCTAGTTGTCTGTACATTTTTTTCAAAATCCGTTCAGAATATCTCAAAAAGAACGCTTTTCTGTAACTAAAACTTAATTAAATCAAATGAACGGTGTAATTCATTACCTAGTGTCACCAAATAATAATAATAATATAAATTTAACCTAATATGTACTTAATTTTGTCAATTTATGCATATCTTCCTTTTTTTGATATTATTAATACGTAACCATTCAATAATTATGTACATACATATCTTCACGCAAATCCCTTGCGGGGTAGGCAGAGACAACTGAGCGCCACTTGTCACGATCACGACATACCTTTTTCGTTTCGACATACATCAACCTCTTCATACATGCCCTTTTGTTGCGATGACTTTTTAATGCACCTTCCTTCAGCTATTGTTTTATTTATTTGATCGTGATATGTGAGTCTTGGTCTGCCAGGGCCTCTTTTACCTACAACTTTCGCATTATATATCTGGTTCGTCAATCTCTCTTCACTCATCCTTTCAACATGGCCGAACCATCGGAGCATGCCTTTCCTTATTTTCTCCCTATGCTTTCTTTTCTATAATTATGTATTAAATAATAATGATAATAATTCATTTTCACTTTAATATAATAATAATCTGATACTACTAGTATTTAGTTATTTACAGATATTGATCATTTTCTTTGCTAATGTTTATTTATATTTAATTCACAGTATAAATAAATAAAATCTTTTTGGCTTAAGATCTATATTTAATACTGTAATTGTATGTCCTAGTTGTAGTGTGATTTTTTAAAATTTAATAAATGCAATAAAGTTATAAATACTACGCTACTAGAACTTTGTCAAAGCAAAATTTGGTAAAAAAAATCACGTTAACCGGAACACGGATATTGTATGGAAGGAATGTAAAAAATTGTACTCCAATAAGGTAATAGATTTTTGTTTTCGTGTGAATATTATAATGCCTGAAGATTTGACGATATTGCAATATTTTGCATCCTTGACGTTTTAAAAATATATATAATAAATGCGTCGACTGACTTAATTCCTGTTAATAATAAATAATAATAATGTGTAAATATTAGAAACGCAAATATATTGTTTTAAGATTACGTAAGTTAATGTATGGAGTTAGGACAGGTAATTCAACACTCCCTTAGTGGCTTCGCTTACTCAAACACAGAAATGTATATAGGTAACGTCTACTAAAGATGTGGTGAACTACCGGCCCTAACAGACATATTCATAATAAACGTTACGCTAAACTTCCCTCGGCCCAAACCAGGAGTCGAATCTTCGTTTAGCAAACACCATTGCTTACCAGGGTTTAACGGTTTTACATCCCTCTCGCTCGCACAATCCAATATTTACAAAGTTTCAAAGTGCACTGTTAAGTTCAAGTCAGTTTGGACATATTGACACTTTCATATTCGTATACCTAATTTTAGACAGAGGAAAATAGTTTTCGCTCTTTTACTAAAACAAATATATATTTTATCATCATCATCAGCCTGTCTCCACTGCTGGATGTAGGCCTCCCCCAAGGGGAACCACTGCACGCGGTCTGCAGCAACCCTCATCCAGCCCCCACCAGCGACCCTCCTTAGGTCATCCGTCGATCTGGCGGGGGCGTCCCACTCTGCGTCTTCCCGTACGTGGTCTCCACTCTAGAGCCCGTTTGCCCGGTCGTCGGTTCCGCGGCAGATGTGTCCGGCCCATTGCCACTTTAGCTTGCTAATTTTGAAAGCTATGTCAGTAACTTTGGCTCTTGGTTGCATCCATCAGAGAAATACCAAGCATAGCTCTCTCCATAGTGACCTTAAATTTGTGAACCAGACCCACTGTCAGTGTCCACGTCTCTGCTCCGTACGACATTACGGGGAGGACGCACTGGTTGAAGACTTTTGTCTTCAAACACTGTGGTATGGACGATGAGAAGATATGTCGAAGTTTCCCGAATGCCGCCCATCCTAGCTGAATGCGTCTGTCGGCTTCTTTGCTGAAGTTTGCGGCGCCGAGCCGAATAGTCTGTCCAAGGTTTATATACCTATTTGTAATATTAAAATGTCTGTAATTTTATTTCCTAGTAATTAAGAAGTCCTACATTTCTCAAATGTTCACTTAGAATTTAAAAATCTTAAAAAATATTTGATTGTGCAAGTGAGAGGGCTGTGTTAGCCCCTCACAAGTCGAAAATGAAATCAGATAATGCTTCCCATGACGTGTCAAACACATTTATTATCGAATCAATTATATGGGCGTGATAACAAAATAAACATTTCTTATGTAAAATCTTATATACATCATGGAGACTGTTAATCCAATTTTAAAAAAAGTGTACATTGATTTAACAGATTTAGCTAGCTCTGGTTTAACGTAACGTTTGTGAATCTCGTATTTCTAAGGATCTCGATGTCCACAACACGATTGTGTTAATATAATACAAAGAGAAGCTTCACTAAACTTTACCCTGAACCGGGTAATAAGATTGTTTAGTAAACATGTCAATACGATAGTGCCAGAAGAGAGGTTTAACTAGCCCTGGTTTAGCAAAACGTTTCTGAATTAAGTACCAGAATTTTCCCAGTACTGGAGTTTGCCATGCAGTTAATTCAAGTTTTGTAAATATTCACGTTGTATTATTAAATCGCATTTTAAAACATAAGTCTTAAGTTTATGTGGATGTTTCTAAAAGTTAAATTAAATTGAAAATAACGTATTGACTACGGCTAAGTCCACACTACAATGGTCCTCGATTATTGCTAAGAGCCAAACTACTTCGTTATCTAATCCTAGTTGACAGACTTATTGCTTAGATATTATCTCAGTGCTATATCGGAACATTAGGTAGTTTTACGATATCGGATGGATCTAATCCGCTATCGGAGGTATAATTGTGGTGATTTTAACTCCACTTTCCGGAGGCGCTCACTCCGAACCAGTCCCCGAGGTTCTTGGTGGATGAAGAGCTGCAGCAAGCGATTATTTTTGTTGCGTAGTTTATTCTTAAATACTAGAGCTTTCTTTCCATTTTATTAGTTTCTCGGAGATTTACTTCTCACTCTTCAAATATATTTTACATTCTTAATTTTTAATCATTGCTTTAGCAATAAGCGAGACTCTTGTGTAGTGTGGCCTTAGCTTTAGGTTACTCATACAGAAATATTCGAGGAAAATAAGCGATGCGCGAGGACTATATCCACAAATAATATCACTTCTGCCCCCATAGCACGCTTCTTTATCTAGCTGACAAATTTTGTTTTTTACTCCTGAGCTCAAAATTTTGTCATCCAATGTTACTTTTTGATATTTAAAACAGTATTTTTAACAAAATAGTAGATTTGTTCAGGTTTGGATGATGACTTATCCCCGATTTCCCCGGCAGGATCTCTGCATGTTGGGAGCGATTATTTCAATAAGCTTATTTTTGACATATCTCACAGCCCTCGTCGGCTGGCTTCATATCACGTGTCGTTTATATCACTCGCATATACTGGTGGAATAACCAGCTTTAGGGTCAGTAATTCAACACTTACCTAACCCCAACTGGCTAGGGCTATTATATCTTTCGCTCGATAACGCTGAGGAATGTTTCCACTCCTATTACTCCTAGGACTCCAGCAGCCCTGTTCTGTTACTCAAGCGCAAACGTTATATAATAGAATCCGTTAACTATATCACGCTATTAAAGTTGATATTTGCACGGCCGCTGTTAATGTCGAGCGCTTATAGAGTTGAGAATTGAATAATATTTTGTAATTATGATGCAATCTCTGACGTAAGTTACGAAATCCACTAATAACATTTGCGACTAAGTAACAGAATACAGAGGCTGCAGGTCCTTTTTAAGCGAAGTGTCAAGGCGACATAGTGATAGAGACTGATGACTGATCAGTAACATTCCTGGACCTTGCGCGCCTAATTAAGTATATACCTATAGAGTCGCTTAAGTGAGTGATGAATTACCGGCTTTTAGTGAGGATAGGTGTTGGTATACTTTCCTACATACGATCTCTCAGTGTGTATTACATCCTAGTCTATGTTATAAGAAGCATTTATTATTTAGCTAATTTAGACCAGAGCTGGACCAAAACCTAACCAATATGGTCTTGGGTATCTAGTGTTAGGTGTTCTCAGATGGACTGGACATTTACAATCAATACTCAAACGATAATTGAGGCTAGTCTTACTGAGCCATACTGACACGGCTCGGTACTACAACAGCTTTCGGCATTTTTATTTGATTATGACGGTTTTTGTACAATTTATGGATGTCGCAATGCATAAAAATGCAAAAGAATGATCTGATATAACATAGTAACTATGCATACATATATATATATATATATTCTTGACACTTTTTGTTGTGATAGCAACTATATAAACATAGCGCTTTAACAGTGACCCATTGTTGGGAAGATTTGAGCCGGTCCCTACAGTTTCGCATTAGAATTTATTATTTGTTTTTTATTTATTTAATGTTTAAGGACACCTTACAGCTAGGAACATAAAATATATATACAGTACATATGGGTAGTGTATGGCTATTAACAAGTTGCCACCGATAGCTAAAATTACATAATTAGGTGGAGCTCGCTGAAATAACAACACGAAACCTAAAGTAAAATTAACCTAAACTTAAAACTAAGAACAATAAACTACATAACATAGAACAAAAAAAAAATTAAAAACAATTATACATATTATGCGTTTATTAATTATAAAATTATTTTAATTGTGTAGTTCAGCGGTTATATCAATTGTACCAGCTGACGGCTGACCATCAAAATAAAACTGAATTAATTTTAGTGCAATCTAGTTTATTATCTAGTACCTATGTTTTAGTCCAGCTCTGGTAAATCTCTAGAATATATAAAAGGAATTTAATTGTATAGCGAAGAAAATAATACTTTTAACTGTAAATATGTTAATTTAGGATAGATTTTGTATTATAGCAAGCAACACGAGTGACTATTAGTTAAAATAATACATTAGGGACTTGGGGCCGGTAACTGAATCCTTTTTAGTGGCATTTCTTCACTTATTTAAGTGAACAAACCCCACTAGGGAAGGATAAGCCCATACTAAACAAATATATAATATACTTCTTCGTATTCGCGTTGAAAGCAAAGCGCATCGTTTTTACTAAATTTTGCTTAAGCGAATGAAAACGCAACTCGAACCACTTTCAAATCAATATAAAGTAAATAAAACACTTACAGCGCCAAGTCGAACATGGCAATATGAGTAATTACCTACTATAATCTCAAAATGAAAGGCGAACTTTGCAATGGTAGAAAACTGTGTTGACAGCAGACACGTTCTGTTTCTTCAAGCGCAGTTGTTATGAGTGAAGCTCTAAATAACTATAGGTACGTAACGAAAAAGTATTTCACCAAATATTGTGTACCGTCGCTGCGCCTAAAAAAGTTCTATATGTATTTTTTTTAAGGTTTTGGGTTACTAACATTCCTAAGGGTCAATCTTTTAAAGATGCTGAGCTAAAAAAAAAGTTTAAATGACACTGGTTTATTATATTAGCGCGGTTTATAAGTGGAACGGGACTTGTATAATTCGAAACCTGCCACATGTTCGACTTGTCGCTGTTAGCGCTTTTTTTACTTTAATTCGCTTTGAAAGTTTTTTCAGTAGCATTTTCATTCGCTTTAAGCAAAATCCAGTAAAAAAAATCACTCTTAGTTTTGCTTTCAAGTCGAACACAAATAATCTCACAATACCATGTCGCATTTCCACTATTAGGTTAGTTTATTCGTTATTATTGTGACATGAGACTGAAAGCTCGGCCGTCACTCGACGTAGTATTATCTATAAGTATTATATTGGTGGACGAATGTACAAACGAAATGTATAAATAAATTTATCGTCCAAACTTACTGTCTTTTATTTTTACCCATTTTTTATATATAATATTATAATGCGAGTGCTGACCTCTGTGGTCAGCTGCTGGTGTTAGAGGAATAAGAAACAACTTGTTACTAAAAATTATATTTTATTATTATTGTACCTACCTAACCTTCACAAAATACTTTTCAAGTTTATTCTAGTTTTCGTAGCAGGGGAAAGAGATCGTTCCGTTTAATGCAACGTCTTTTATGGACTCTATAACCCCACTATTTCTGCCAGGCAAACCTTTGGGCTGGGGGTGGAAACTTCAATTGACAAGTTTTGGTTCACATAGAAAGTGGCACATAGTAGACGGTAATTGGTACTAAATTGAATGTTCAATCATTCATTTATTAAATAAGTGATTTGAATGAGTTTTTAAAATGTGATTTTAACCACCATAATTAATTATTATTAATAAAAAAAGAAATACAAGTTGAAATAATATTAATATTGGTCAAAAATAACATAAGGTAGCTTTTAAGGTAAGTACGTCGTGATGTACTCGTACCTTTAGGTTGACATTGTCAGTTCCATTCCTCGCGTGGAGGCGTCCTTCCGTTTGGCAGCTGGATCGAATTGAGGAAACGTCTAAGGATACAGGTGTAAGGTTGGGTTGTACTAAACCGAAGCCTCTGTAATCGATTAAAGTTGATGTAAAATTATGTTGTTGAATTTATACTACTATTAATATTAATTTCATTGCAACTATAAATGTTTTAATTTGCCCCCAAGGGTTGTAAGTACTTTATAAAGTTTTTAAATAAATAAAGTTAAAATTGTACCAGCAGATAGCTGATTTTCAAAATAAAACTCATATATTCGACGTCATGTTTGACTTTAATATTTGCTGAAATTTACTTTCATTGGTTCGCCAACACACACCTACGGACTTCCCTGTTCTTCACACTCAGCGCCGCCCTCTGACTAGTGATGTTCCAGTGTTGCTATAGGTGTGCCCACAGATTGAGTGTGCTCGAGACAGTGTTGCATGTATATATACATTTAACTTTAATCGTTACATTTACAGAAACTTCATTTTCCTACGACTAAGCCTAAGATAAAACTAATTATGTTTATAGAGATTTATCTAAAAATAAAAAACACGTTTTTTTTGTAAACTTGTTTTTATTTTTGGTAACTTACAATAAAACAACAAAAAATTCAAGCGGTGAGGGCTCGGTTGTAAATCATTTCTTAAAATTCTAAATAAGTCGGTTCGAACCCCGGCATGTAGCTATGAGAAATAACTTTGCTTATATATATTTGTATCTTTACATTTGATCGACTAGAGAAACTATTTTGTTTAATGGTAATGGTAACTAAGCAATAATAACTCCATCTACGAACGAGTTGCGAAACTATTTCTTAATTATAACTTCTGGAATGTTCCTGCATTATATTTGTAAAATTGTTTACTCAACATTTACTTAAGAAAATAAACTGACACAAGGTTTTCTATTACATCCGCAGCCCGAGGGGACGCCATATTATTCGCGAAACAATAATAACAATAATAATAAAAAAAAACATACTCGTACACTAACTCATGCTGTACCTATTGATTTAGCTTTGATTCTCGAATCGTTTGGTTTCTTCCCTGTCTTGTTATTGTCACTGATTTTAATAGGTACAGTAAACATTGATAGAATTAACATTATAGTTATTGTTTAGTTTGTTGATGATGCCTCGCTCGGCTCGCGAGGGCAGCTCCGGTCAGTCTGTACAGGAGCCAGTCCTCCTCCCTGCTGAGGTCGGTGGCGCCGCGCAACCTGTAGAACTCCCGCGCCGGATTCCAAGACAACACGTGGAAGTCGACCCTCACACACCCGCCGGACACCGCAGCCTATATATATAAAACACCTTAAGGTTAACAGGAATAGCAGACACATTCGGCTAGGATGGCCGACATTCGAAACACTTCCGACACATCCTCTCATCGTCCAGTTTTCAATCAGTGCGTTTCCCCGTAATGTCATACGGAGGAGAGACGTGGACACTGACAGTGGATATGGAGGTATTACTATGATACATAGAATTCAAATCATTGATATTTGTTAGAAAACCAAAGATACTGACATAAATTTGAAAAGCTGAAAATAAAATGGCAACGGGTCGGACACGCTGCTGCAGAAACTACGAACGATGGGGGAAACGGGTCCAACAGTGGAGACCACGTACAGGAAGACTCGATCAGGGGAGATCTATATCTAGCAGTGGAGAGACAGGGAGATGATGTGATAGGGACTGATGTCGGTCCTCAGTGGAGAGACAGGGAGATGATGTGATAGGGACTGATGTCGGTCCTCAGTGGAGAGACACAGGGAGATGATGTGATAGGGACTGATGTCGGTCCTCAGTGGAGAGACACAGGGAGATGATGTGATAGGGACTGATGTCGGTCCTCAGTGGAGAGACACAGGGAGATGATGTGATAGGGACTGATGTCGGTCCTCAGTGGAGAGACACAGGGAGATGATGTGATAGGGACTGATGTCGGTCCTCAGTGGAGAGACACAGGGAGATGATGTGATAGGGACTGATGTCGGTCCTCAGTGGAGAGACACAGGGAGATGATGTGATAGGGACTGATGTCGGTCCTCAGTGGAGAGACACAGGGAGATGATGTGATAGGGACTGATGTCGGTCCTCAGTGGAGAGACACAGGGAACTCATTGGCCAACTTCTTTAAAAATATATTGGATAGACTAGTGATGTTCAAAAACCACAGCAGACAATCCAGAGATAACAGATTAAACAATAACAAATTTTATAAACCTGACTATTTTATAAATCCAATTCTAAGAAAAATTGTTTTTGTTACGTAGATGCATAATAAATTTACAAAGTTAAAAGTAAATGATTGATTGATGATTTAATATTGACTAAACACTTACGACACCTGTCTTCTATTTATTTATTTATTTAATCAAGTCAACACTTTTGAGTTGAGTGTTGTGATATCACATCATTGCTTCAGCAGTGCAGATCTAAAAGTCCTAGAGGCTAACTCTCTTTTCAGTCTCCGCAAATGTTAGCTTTTAAATTTTTCTCAGAAATTAAGGGCTAGAATGCATTTCCATTAAATATTCATGAATATTTAGAAGCCAAAAAAGGTTTCATTACAGCCCCTAAAACACAGCGTCCTAGACCTCCACTGCTGGAGATGGGCCTTCCAGAACATATATCTGGAGAATTTGGCCTACACTCGCCACGCTGGCCAGACGGCTTGGCGAGGGTATGATGTCAATTTTTTTACAATTCCACAAGTTGGTATGAGTGAAATTAGTTGAGAGAAAAGCTACCAGTCCTAATGTCACCAGAAACGTCAATGAGCCTTGGAACAATTTATTTATAGAAAGCTTTCAGTTCTGATCCCCATTATTATTAGTCAAAGTAGATCCACTAACACTAGCCACGGCATCAAAGAGCTTCCCCCCAACCCCGCGGCCACGCTCCTCGGCGCGCACACAGAGGTCCTCCAGTTGTGCGGCGCGCCCTCCCCACGTGGAGTATGTCCAGAAGTACAGAGCAAACCCCACCACTCTCCGGGACGCCACCACCTCGGCCACCAGGCACAGGAACGCAGGAGGACTGGAGAAACCATCCCTCTGTAGATCTGCACCCAAATAACAAACGAAAACTCACATTTCAATAGGTATTTTTATTAATACATAAGACTTTCTTAATAATACATGCCCCTTAGGGTGCCGGGTTCAATGTGTGTGAAGAAGTCGAGAAAATTTGGGTTTACAATAAGATTAGAATATGTTTATAAAACTTGGATGCATTTTTAAAGCAAAAAATTGTTTATGTTTGTAAGCAATGATTTCTGATGCACTGAGACACCCATTAATTACACAAAATCCATCATACACAAATAACATTTCCAAAAGCTATTATTGTGCCTCACTCATTGTGTACTTTGGTTTTGGGTTTTCATTTTAAACATGGAAAGATCTTCCAAAGCAGCATTAACGTAATCATACAGTACTTGGTTGGGTAGGGAAAGGAGCAGAATAGTGGATGGTGAATGTGTTATTGCACAATAAATTAAAAAACGTCCTTTTCAAACCAGTCTATTGTTGGTTGCAAGCCCGAGAGCATTCATCTCATCTCTTACCCACACACAATGGACCCAGTACCCGCATGGTGAATCCATGGAATGCTTATAAATTTGTTTTCTTTCTTCTAAATACACCAACAGTCCCCTCACGGAATGAAACTAAAATTGCCAGACCCATTCATTTCGTCTAGTCGGTATAGTGGTAAGGACTGATATTGGATTTCGATTTCAACTTTGTACATTTGCTTCTTATCAATGACCATTTATTAGACATTTTTTCAATAGTAGGCATATTACAAACCTGCGACAGATAGTTTTGGTCCGTCTGGCATCTTCTCGAAGTCTGCGAGCTCCTGCATTCAAGATTGAACATGAAAATATACCTATATTTTTATACGAATATATTTTGATAAAATCACCCGGTTTAAAGTAAGGTTATGACCTGAATCATCTCAGCCACAGGCACCATATCCTCTGGCTCGGCCTCTCGGATCACTATCTCATTATCCTTATACTTTGCACTCATTATTATCACATAAATCTTATTTCTCGAAAAATAAAAGTACTTTTCAAATTCTAAACTTTGCTAAAGATTGCGTTTCAAAATTATAAATGTTTGTGAAATCTAAATCAGAATACTTATTCTATGAAAGAGACAGACTTATAGGTGTCAAAAGTGCTTAAGCGAGTAGTACTTGAGACTGGTGAATATTTTGAATACTGCAACGCAATATAAAACGTCAAAACTGTCTAATAGGATTTTTCTGACAGAAATCTGTTTGTTTCAGCTAAACAACTATACATTGCGTGTTATCGTAAAACTTAACACAAGCTGGGTACAAAATAACATACGATGTACAATGAAAATATAAAACTCCCGAGTCCAAAAAAGCGAAACACAGGGCGAGTGTCGAGCCTTTTCAAGAACATATTTTTTATTTATTTACAAGAGAAAGGTTAAAGCATAGATATAGAATACTAAGGACGACGCGACGATCCTATGTCTATGGGTTAAAGTCGCTCTTTTTCTTACTGAATTTAGCTTAAAGTGAATTGTGAATGAAAACGCTACTCGAAGGACTTTCAAAGCGCAATAAAAATGCACATATTTGGGACATATTGCCGGAGTATGGAGTGAATGACAAACTGCTACAAGCTATACAGTCCCTGTACAAGGGCTGCAAAGCTTGTGTGCGGGTGGAGGGAGGTATGTCGCCTTGCTTTGAATCCCAAATGGGCGTCAAACAGGGTTGTGTGCTTTCTCCTAGATTATTCACTCTATATCTCGATAAATGCCTAAAAAGAGTGAGAGAGAGTGACTGTGGGATAAAGATGAGTGATCTAGTGGTGAACTGCCTGCTTTATGCAGATGATGCTGTTCTTATGGCATCGTCCGAACAACAACTGCAATCACTAGTCACAAGAATGAAGGAGGGATGTGCAGAAAAAGGACTCCGTTTGAATGCGAGAAAAACCAAGGTACTAGTGTTTGAAAGAAGAAGGATGACAACCGTGACGATAAAGATTGATGATGAAACTCTAGAACAAGTAAATGAAATTATATATCTGGGCAGTGTTTTCACTGCGGATGGGAAGTACGATAGGGACGTTGAAAGAAGAGTGAACGCGGGAAATAGTGTTAACGGTGCCCTGGGGTCACTGATCGGCAGTCGAAATGTCAGTGACAAAGCTCGGCTCGCCATACACAATGCCATGTTGGTACCAACACTGATGTATGGAAGCGAGACGTGGATACGTCAGAATACGCATGAGAGTAGGGTTAATGCAGTAGAAATGCGGTCGTTGCGGCGGATATGTGGCGTCACTTTGGCGGACCGCATACGTAACGTCGAAATACGGAAAAGGGTTGGCATGAAGGAAAGCATAGGGACAAAAATAAGGAAAGGCATGCTACGATGGTTCGGGCATGTTGAAAGGATGAGCGATGAAAGATTGACGAACCAGATATATAATGCGAAAGTTGTTGGTAAAAGAGGCCCGCAGACCGAGACTCACATATCACGATCAAATAAATAAAACACTGACTGAAGGTGCATTAAAAAGTCTTCGTAACCAAAGGGCATGTATGAAGAGGTTAATGAATGTCGACGAAGCGAAAGAAGTATGTCGTGATCGTGTCAAATGGCGCTCAATTGTCTCTGCCTACCCCGCAAGGGATCTGGCGTGAAGATATGTATGTAATAAAAATGCAAAGTAAAAAAGCGCTTACAGCGGCAAGTCGAACATGGGACAAGGCTTGCTTAAAATCTTTGAAAATAAGTTATGGTATTGAAGGAAAGTAACAAAAACAAGCTTCATACTTGAAATATAATATTTATTGTTATTTAATCTCTATTTACAAGTTAATTGTTCAGAATAATTATTGCCCATCTCCACAGTGAGATAATTTAATTTATACCTACCTAATTGTATTCCATTACTTAGTCTTATCTCCGAATCTGAGACATACAGAAATTGTGATTACTCATTACGAATGACAAAATTTATTTAGTCACAAACACGTAGCCTGAGATTGGTAGCTTAGCAAGTGCTTAGTTCTCATCTGACACTTCAGGTGAATTTTCTATTACATAATTTAAAAAGCTAGTACTCAGCAAAATACGCTTTTTTACTCAATTTTGCTTAAAACACTACTTGAACACCTGTCAAATGGAGCTTTGAGCAGCCAGTCACAAATCCTGTGTTTGACTTGATGCTTTAAGCACTTTATTCCGCTTTGAATTGGAACTTAGCATTGCTCTATGGTTTTTACACATTTTAAGCAAAAATCGGTAAAATAAGCGTTGAACGATTTGCTTTTAAGTATTGCATAAGGTTTTCTATTGATTTAATGTTTTTATTCCATATTATTTGTATTTTTTATACTAAAAAAATACATTACTATAATAATAGTCACGATGATCTCACAATTAATATAAATTATAATATCTAAGATAGAACACTAATTATATATTTTGTGTTTGTATACCAAAATGATTTTTCGTTAATGGTATTCAATTAAATGCATTATTTAGACAAAAAATCTGACTTTGGCATTTCAATTAATAAATATGTATATCTGTATACCCTTTAGGGTAAAGTATGGCTGAACAAACGAACCACTGAATAACAACTGTAATATGTATGTTAAGGATAAATAAATGATTTGAAAAATAAAATAGAGAAAATTATTTAAATGAAAAAATAAAATAAAAAAACATGTAATTTTAAAAATTAACTGATATTATTCATTGCTTTTTAAATTAATATTACATATCCTTACATATTACACTAAAATATTTATTATTATTATTGTTTTCTTTTTGACATATCTCACTAAAATGAAATAATATTAATTTAATGACCAATTGTTGTAACATGGCTAATAATAATCATGTTTAGGATTAAAATCTACAACTAAAGAAAAAAAAATCAAAGTGATAAATTAGACATGTGATGACAGTTTGTCTAAGCACTTGCTCAGCACGGTGGCAATAATATCAATTATATTGTTCAATGAATAATAAATATCACAACTCCAAAGTTCATCTGCTTTCATTAATCTTAAACAGAATGAGATGTGGACACGCAGAGAGATGTGTATGTGTGTGTCACCAAATAACCTAACAATAATCTCACAGTTACAAATAAAATAGATGATAATCATATTAAAACATAAAATAATATTTCTAAACTCATTATTTACAGACATGCATTTCGTGTAAATACTAATAAATACGTTTTAATATAATAAAAAATATAAATAGGGATATCAAATTGTCATTAGATTGTGAAATTAACCTAAACAATAACTAAATAAAGTCTTATAAGACGAAAATGAAGAATTAGTCTCAATATGTGTACTGTAAATATTGGACATGACATCCTATCTTAGCTGAGCTTCAGACAGCTACCCATACACACAAAGTTCCCAGTATTGATACCAACAAATATCTTACATTCATTTCTTAGTACAAAAATCACTGAGATTACTGGAAACAAGCATATATGTGGTGGCAGGAGTTTATTATTAGTCATTTCAGGAGTGTATATTGTCGTTTCAGGAGTGTATATTGTCGTTTCAGGAGTATATATTGTCGTTTCAGGAGTGTATATTGTCGTTTCAGGAGTGTATATTGTCGTTTCAGGAGTATATATTGTCGTTTCAGGAGTGTATATTGTCGTTTCAGGAGTGTATATTGTCGTTTCAGGAGTGTATATTGTCGTTTCAGGAGTATATATTGTCGTTTCAGGAGTGTATATTGTCGTTTCAGGAGTGTATATTGTCGTTTCAGGAGTGTATATTGTCGTTTCAGGAGTGTATATTGTCGTTTCAGGAGTGTATAATGTCAATTCAGCGGTGTATATTGTCGTTTCAGGAGTGCATTATGTTTTTTTAGAAGTGTATGATTTAGGTGTGTATATTGTCATTTCAGGAGTATATGATGTTATATGATTTAGGTGTGTATATTGTCATTTCAGGAGTGTAATGTGTCGTTTTAGGAGTATATTATTTTGTATAAGGAGTAAATATTGTAGCATTAGGAGTGTAATATGTCGTTTCGGAGTGGTTTATGTCGTGTTAGGAGTGTAATATTCGTTTTAGGGGTGAATTATATTGCACTACAACTGTATTGTGTCATTTTAGAAGTATATATTATTGTACCAGAACTGTATTATGTCAAATTATTTTATTATTGACATAGATTGTCGTTTCAGGAGTCTAATATGTCGTTTAGAGTTATGTTGTTTCATGAGTGTAATATGTCGTTTTAAAAGTGTATTATGTTATTTGGTTTCTAATGTAAAGTGTTATTGTGTTGTGTCGAGAGATTTGTCTCAGAAATTTGTTGTAGTTTTAGGAACATGTAGTTTTGAGTTGACGTTATGTGGTTGGGAAATGTGCGTACGATGTGTATGCGGAGTGCCACGTGCGGGACTCCGAGGTCAGTTCGCTCGGGGAACCTACAAACAAAATAAACCATCATCAAATCGGGTCATTCCCAGTTGTCACTGTCGAAGGTGCCTAGGGTTTGTTTAGCACTGTGGGCGCGGCTGGTTATTGCTGTATGTGAGACGAGGGCTGGCAGTTCTCTCGCGCAGCAGATTCCCATTGCTGTGCAGCGGGGGAATGTTGCAAGTGTTCTTGGCACACTGCCACATAAAAAATAACAGATATTTTTTAAAAAAAATTATTGTCACATAATATCTTATAGCTTAAACACAAATATGCGACAAAAGGTAAATTAGGGTGTCAGCTGTACCTCCAACCCATCTAGCCAGCGCGAGCGTGGCAAGGCCCATCATCTCCAACAGTGGACTGTAGGACTGTGTTCAGGGGCTGAGATGTAATGTGCCTACAAGTACCTGCATGATCCTGTTTTTCAACAAGTTTCTGTTTTCACGTAGTACGAGTATTTAATAATTTTGAATATAAAAAAGATAAATAAAATAAAAATTATATCGAAAAACATTATACGTAAGGAAGTGAAAGGTCGGTTCGAGCACCGGCATGTACCAAAAAGAAATACACTTATCTTACGTATATTTGTCATAGATTTACAACACCACCGTTCCCGTGACTTGGGGAGCACGTAAACCGTCGGTCCCGGTTCCACTTAAACGTTAATAAATTGTCATTAAAATGACATGATCCTCGCCAACCCGTTTATTGTACCATTTGTGTTTCGTTTTTTGTGTTAAATTATGTTTATTTAATTATTTTATTTAAAAACTTTAATGCATAATGTACATACAAAAGCTTCACAATGCCGGCATTCTCTCTGGGGACAAAAGAGATATCAAATAGAAATTTGAGACGGTGCAAAAATAAAGAGTTAAATGAGACAGTTGTTGCTATAACTATACTAAACCTGATATCAAATACATATATTACTCAATACACGAGTACATCATATATATATAATGTGGTGTTGTAAAAATATATATACTTAACTACATAATAATTAGAATACACTAAAACACACTTTAAAATAGATATACCTATGTTTAGTTTATATAGTGAAAAAAAAAGTGTTAAGGGCGGTATATTTTATTATATTCTTGCAATTTAGGTATTTGTTGAACTTTTTCGGTTCTGTGCAAGCTTCATCTGGGTTCCAAGAAATGTATGGTACTGACCTGGGGCCTTGTCTCCGGTCCTGAGTCCGAGCGCGCGGTCCGCCTTCCCCTCCGCCGCTACAACACCGCACCATCAGAAACTATCCAAGCCAACAACTTCCCTCTCGAACACTCAAACATTCTTCAAATCTATTACTTATACTTAACTGGACAAAGTACAAAGGCGGACCCAATGCCGCTAGACATTCTAAGACGGTCAAACCTTCGGGACGACGAGAGCAGTAACTACGCTTACATGAACTTGTAGATTTAATGCAGACAACTTATTAATAATTACATACATACATCTACATAAATAAAATATTAACAATACAATAATATGTTAACGCGTATACGACTCAATTTTTTATTTTTTTTTATTATTATTTTTTTCTTAGAACATAATATTATCATTTTGGATAATTATAAAATAGTAAATAATCCAACAAAGTATGACACATACAAATTACAAAACAAAATAATATATAGGTACAGCTAAATAATATAAACAAATTAAACTAAATCAACATGATGTAAAAATAATAATTACAAAAAAATACTGGTTTTTATTTGGATAATTAAAATTTAGAAAAATATTAATTTACGGATGACAACCTTGACGATAAAGATTGATGATGAAACGCTAGAACAGGTAAATGAAATTATATATCTGGGCAGTGTTTTCACTGCGGATGGGAAGTATGATAGGGATGTTGAAAGAAGAGTGAACGCGGGAAATAGTGTTAATGGGGCCCTGGGGTCACTGATCGCCAGTCGAAATGTCAGTGATAAAGCTCGACTCGCCATACACAATGCCATGCTAATACCAACACTTATGTATGGAAGCGAGACGTGGATATGTCAGAATACGCATGAGAGTAGAGTTAATGCAGTAGAAATGAGGTCTTTACGTCGGATATGCGGCGTAACTTTGATGGACCGTATACGTAATAACGAAATACGCAAAAGGGTAGGTATAAAAGAAAGCATAGGTACAAAAATAAAGAAAGGCATGCTCCGATGGTTCGGGCATGTCGAAAGGATGAGCGAAGAGAGATTGACGAACCAGATATATAATGCGAAAGTTGTGGGTAAAAGAGGCCCTGGCAGACCAAGACTTGCCTATCATGATCAAATAAATAAAACATTAGCTGAAGGTGAATTAAAAAGCCATCGAAACAAGAGGGCATGTATGAAGAGGTTGATGAATGTCGAAGAAGCGAAAGAGGTATGTCGTGATCGTGACAAGTGGCGCTCAATTGTCTCTGCCTACCCCGCAAGGGATTTGGCGTGAAGATATGTATGTATTAATTTACTAAAACCTGTTTAAGTAAATAAAATTGAAGAAAATCGTTGTTTTTGTTATTTTCCTCTGTCTAAACTTAATGTCAGTCATTTTATATCTCAAAAATACACTCAAACTCGTGTTTGGATGTGAGAGCGAGAAGGATGCAAAGCTTACCAACCCTAATTATAAAGAACTCGTTTCAGAACACATTATGGCTTAACTTAGAACTTTAACTGTCTCACCAAATGGTACTTGGTAAATGATCGATCGAAAGACATATTGGTAAGCAATCCATACCGGCACCACCGTGCGGGTGCCGGGTACATCGTGTGTGGAACAGGAAGGAGGAAAATGGTGTTCGGGGTTGTCTCCCTACCCAACCAAATACTGTATGATTCCGGTTTTATTTGTTTTAAAGTAACGCGAATCGATCAGTAGTTAGTTCGATCGAAAGTGTGTCAGAATGTGTGATGCAGTGTAGTGTAGTGTGCTCGCCATACCGGTGGTGGCGGCCTGCGCCTTGAGCAGCTTGCTCATGGTGTTCCTGGGCTTGGGGGGCGGCTTCTCGAGACTGCAGTGGTGCGCGGTCTGCATGTGCCGCTCCAGCATGTGGCGGCGCTCGTACCGACTGTCGCAGTGCGAGCAGCGGAACAGGCGGCGCAGCGGGACGGCCGCGATCACCGCCTGCAGCGCCGCGTGCTGCGCCGGGGCCGACACGCGACCCGCTGCGTCGTGGGCTGCGACATGGTCAGACACTACTCGCGCGGGCCCGGCGCAGCACGCGGCGCTGCGGGACGGCCGCGATCACCGCCTGCAGCGCCGCGTGCTGCGCCGGGGCCGACACGCGACCCGCCGCGTCGTGGGCTGCGACACGGTCAGACACTACTCGCGCGGGCCCGGCGCAGCACGCGGCGCTGCGGGACGGCCGCGATCACCGCCTGCAGCGCCGCGTGCTGCGCCGGGGCCGACACGCGACCCGCCGCGTCGTGGGCTGCGACACGGTCAGACACTACTCGCGCGGGCCCGGTGACTTTGACATTTATATTATCGAGACAGGAAAAAAATAAAAGATAGCTGTTAAGTTAATTTGTTAACTCATCGGTTTCATTAATTAATATACTAAGATAATACTACCACCGTCGATGTATTTAATAATACTCTGACCTCGCAAGTTATACTTCGATGTGGAGCGAAAGTAAACTTGTGCTGTAGTTGGGTCTTTTTATTTTTCATTTTCTTTGGAAGCATAAGCCACAGGTCTATATGTGACACCTGGCTGCGTCTCAGCATCCACATAGCATTATATATTGATTAATTAAATTGATAAATTTACGATTCCGAATGTAAGTATTAGAAATTGGTCTTGGCTTTTAAATAAAATAGGCCCAAAATAGTGCCCTGCAGCACACCTAAACTTTAATTTTACTACTATACATAAAACACAGCCTGACAACGATTCTGGAAAAATACATTTAGAAATCAGACGACATCCGCATGTACCCTGGATGGCTATAACTCCTGTAATTAAGTGTGGTGATGGTAAATATTATCGAAAGCTTTGGAAAAATCAGCATACAGTAAATCCGAATGTAAAATGCTAGTATAATATGTCTTTAGTAAACATAAACTAGCTCATATCTAAACTGCAGCCCCTAAAAAACTCGTTTGTTGCTGACAACAGATAATGCGAACTGAAATAATAATAACATACTTTGGAAAAAAAATCGATATTAATATTAGTGAAATATATTGTGGTTTCAATCAAAATATTATTAATTTTAATCATCCTTACCGCGGCCGTTACTCTAATATTATGATTTTAAGGCTGATATGATGATACGCTTATGCACATGCATGGACTTTGAAAAATCGTTTAATGTAAGATGTATACCCTTTCCGTGTGCCACGAGGTTGTATCTCTCGGAGAACCTCTTCCCGCAGAGTGGACATTGGTGCTTCTTCTCTCCGGAGTGTACCCGAGCGTGCCTCTTCAGGTGGGACCTGGTCATGAGAGCGAGCCCACATTGCCCGCAAGTGTGCGGCTTCACGCCAGAATGAGCCAATTTATGCATTTTAAACGATGACGTGTGAATGAACGACTTCCCGCAAAGATCACACTGTAACAATATCACCAGGCATCAGCACTCATTCTAACTGTAACTATGTTCTACCCTTTTACTAGGTACTTACAACATTCATTGTATGAATTTTCGTGACAAGTTTAGTAAGTAATGGATATCAAATATATCCCCGAAGTAAAATCATTATATTTTATAAGGTGATCTTATGCTAGTTTTTCCATTTGGACCGTTTTCGTAAGACTATATATCGGTCGAAACTGTCAAAAGTTGTCGATGAAATACAAACCCCAATCTCCGATTAAAACTACCTCAAGGTCAAGAAAGTAAAAGGGTGAAAAATATATCCCACTGGAAATATCCCCTGATTTGTTTAGCTTGCTTAGTATGTGGCCAGTTGAAATTAAAATTTAATAATAACTTTATTTATCATAATATGGTTTTATAAATAATGGGTAGACAAAGCTGACCTGGTGGTGTGAAACTATGCAAATATAGTTGTAACTGCAAAACAAAAGCTACTTTACTCAACAATGCCAAAGGGAAACAACCTCATTTGGCCCTACTCCAAACCTGGAAAGCTTATGATTTATATTTTAACCGATGTATTCATCAACCGAGTTACTGGGACGAAAAAAAATATACTTTAATTCAAGATTATCGATGCTCAGTACAGACTGAGACGGTCCTTCCCAACGACATGCTTGTGACCAATTTAAGCTGAGTTAAGGGTCAATTTTTTTATTGCACAATATCACATTCACCATTTTTTTAAATATATTGTCATAAAAGCTTATTTCAGTAATTTTCCTCCGGTAGACAGCTGCTTAGTCTAATTCTTTGTTGATCATTTCTTCTGTGAGAGACTGAAGACTGAGTGCAGAAAATTTCCGGACCTCACATTGATCGCGATTTACCATAGATACATATTTCTCTCTACAGTTTGTGACATGAGAAATATATGAGTCATAAGAATGTCTCTCAAGTTCTTAGTAATGATTAATTTAACATTATATTACCTAAATTGTCTAAGAATGACCCGACCTGTAAATCTAACCAACTGGTTTGGTTTAAAGAGCCCATATTTATAAAAACTATTATGATTGTTGGAATGTTGATTAGTAATAGTGTCTGACCTGGTAGTTGGCCTTCCCGGTGTGAATGTTGTTGTGTCTCTGGAGGGCAGCCTTGGAGGGAAACAACTTGTCGCACTCCTCACACTTCCAGTCACTGATACCTGCAACAACATACAATAACATTTAAACACAATGATCTTTGGTTTTGCTTACTTGACTATGGACTTTGACGTAGGATGAATGTCTATCGCCAACTGGCTTTCCAAATTGTCCCTATATACAAATATATGTTCGGAGAGGTATGTATATCTCCAGCAATTGAAGTTGAATGTGAAGATCTTCGTAGCGGCTTTCGATTCTTTATTTTTTTTATATGACCGCACATACCAGTCAGAAACCACGCTTTTTAAAAAGAAGTAGATTCCAATTTAGCCCACTTTACTGGCGAGCCCTTCATAACAAGTGGCAAGCTCGTCGATGTCTCTAGCGTACTAAAGGAGATAAATATCACAAATAATTTTGTGGTCTAAAGGGTAAATTCGTGGTTTTAAAATCGGAGGTACCTGGTTAGATTCCTGGTCAGGACACATAATTTATTTTTGATATTTTTTGAGTATGGTACGCTAGAGTTATCAACGAGCTTGAAACTTGTCATGATAGGACAATATTAAAGTTGGCTAAAAATGAATTAGCTAAAATAAATAATTAAAAAGGGTGGTTTCCGACCACCCTGGAAGGGATACGGTCGTGATAATACTTTACCTAATTTATTTTTGTTATTGTGTCCCAACCAGGAATCAAACCCGGTACCTCTGTATCTAAATCCACAAGCCTTACCACTAGACTTAATACTTTATATTTAAGTTTATTTACTTGACATTCTAATTTCATTTAGATTGTAAGGTGACACGGCCAATTTACAGCCACAAATATTAATTAACAATAATGTTATTAGAATATAAGATGACACAGCCCTTTTACAGCTATGAATTTATGTTTAATTGACATATCATCATTATTATTTAGATTATAAGACGACACGGCCTCTTTACAGCTTGATATTATTTAAGTAGTTTCTAAGTTAGTCGTGCTTGCTTATAGCAGTAATATTGTGCCTAACATACACAAATATGGATTATTACCTGTTTACGGTCCAACCATTATTACCACTTTGATTAGTACATATGTTATAATAATGTATTGATTTTATTAGTTCCGACTGTATCCAAGTTGTTTCAAGCGGACCAAAGGAAATAAACTATTTGATTTTGAATCCTGTAGAAATCAAATACGTGAGAGCACCGTCAAGATTGTAGTTTGATAATAGAACCGACCCGAGGGCGAGTTTAACTTGAAAAATCAGTAATTAAAATTAGAATATTATTAGAATACCAATATTTATTCTCTATTTTCGTTTGGAAATGGAGTTGTGTTACCTTTGTGCAGTGCTATGTGTATGTCGCAGGCCTTCCTATGCTTGTAGTGTGCTCCGCAGATCTCGCAGATGTAGGGCGGCTTGGAGCCTTCGTGCTTCATCTTGTGGACCATCAACCGCACTATAACAAACACAACAATATTATCACTTCTTGGTACTTTAAGTCAAAGTCTGCACGAAAAGAAAGTCCAAAAAAAGGTCCATAAAAAAATGAGTTGCAGTTATCATTGAATGCAGCAAGAAAAATATGTATTTATTTATGTAAAGCAATAGGGAGTATTGAGAATTTGAACCATTTCCTTGCAACATGGTCTGTTTTGAAAATTTCTCAACATTTCCAAAGTTGCTATTAGTGAAGCCAGAACTGACAGATGAATGCTCTCTGTGGCTCTCTTTTTACGGCTATACTTAAAATATATTTAATAGATACATTTGAACTTCATTGTAATCCCAAATAACTACCTGTATCAGCCTATACGCCAGTTAGTGTTTTCTGGGAACTTAGTCATTCTTATTAATTTACCATACCATGGGAATCAAATATTCCAAAAGACGACAACACAAAATTGAACAAATATTGTGAAATCACAAAAGAAATAATTAGGCATGGATTCAATAGTCAGCTTTACACAGTGAAAGCTGGTGCGAGAGAAATTACAGCAAAATTGAGTCTAAGCAATTTTAACGCCGATTTATAAGCGTGGTTTCTGACCACCCCGAAAGGGAAACGGTCGTGATGATACTTTACTTTACTTTTACATTTATGGGAAAGCCTTCAAGACAATTAGTGGGATAATACAGTATTTGGTTGGCTAGGGAGAGCAGCAGAATGGTGGATGGTAGGAAAACAGGTCTCCTTTTTAAACCAGCCCATGATTAGTTGCACCCTGAGACACCATTCTTCTTCTTTCTCTCCCACACACAATGGATCCCCACAATAAAACCATGGAATACAAATTTTGTCATCCCTAAATTTACTTTCATTTTGCATTGCAACATCATCAGGAGAGAATTGGGGCTTAAAAATATTTATTTTTAACTTAACTTTCTAACCTAATAAGTACTGTCATGACGGAGAACTTTGATTTGATAATGAAATGAATCTTATGACAAAATACAGCAATAAAATTTTAAATAGTTAGACCAACAATTATACAAATATTATGCTTAACATAACAACAAAAAAATATATATATTATCATTTTAGTATACAGCATCTAAAGATATAAATGCTTAGAAATCTTCATCATGCTTCGTATTTCAGACAGACTGAATACAACTGGACAAGTGGCTAGAAACAATGACAATAGAAATAGAATCTCGTGATAGATTTAGGCATATCAGCAATGCACTGCTCTACTATTAACAAAGACTTTTAACTTAACTTCTACTACATGACAAAGATTTCTATGTGCATTATATCTTTAGACGTCCCGACCTGTAGAAGCATATTTAGCATCACACTGGTCACATTTATGCATTTCTTTATTTTTTTTTGGTCCATTCTTCTTCTTTATTGGCGGCTTCTCATCTATCACCCGATCATCGTCTATCACCAGCTCATCATCGTGGTCATCATCATCATCGACATCATCCTGCAGGAGGAGACTGGGGTCCGGCAAGTACTCATCATCTATGCATTCTTTTTTCAAACTATTGAATGTAAATCCATTGTCTATAGGAGATGGTGGCCTGGAAATTATAAGAATATTAATTTTAGATATATGACAATACTTGTTATTATGGCTATTTATAATAGTGCAATTGACCATTATATGTTGAAGGAGTAGAATTAAATAGTGAATGATGATTGTGTTATTGCATGATAAAAAGGGGTCTTGGTTAAAACAGTCATAGCAAACCCTATTCTATACAACTTATTTATGCTTGTTCTTGGCTGGTTACAGTGAAACAATGTTTAATGAGGATGGGAATGCTCTGTGTTATTAACTTATGTAAGTATAGTTTTATTTTATCAGAAATAGGAAAACTGCCTTCTGGAACTCAGTATTTCTTTTCCACAAGGCAGTGTTCACTAACTGAAATTACTTGATTATAATTCAATCAACATCATTTTATTTTACAAGGTGAATAGATATAGAGCAGAATCAACAATTACCTGTTAGTGGGCATATCGGGAGGCCACACCTTCCCCTCGTCCTCCTCCACACTGAAACATTATTCTTAGGGTGAATGCAGTGATAAACACAGGTTGTGCGTAACTATAAAGTTCAGGACATAAACAAGGTGATTTGGGAAGAGAAGCTGAATGGTGGATGGTGAGCACCTTATTGCGCAATAAGAAGACGACCAGCCCATAGTCGGTTACAAGCCAGAGACACTATTCTTCTCCTCTCTCTCACAAACAATTGACCTAGCATTCGCATGGTGAATCCATTGAATTTTGTCTTCTTCTTCCCACTTTCTTTCACATACATTTTATTATTTTAGATTATACATGTATGAAGTGTAACTTATATCACCATATTTAAACCAGGTACCATGATTTTTTTTTTAAATATATATTTTTTTAAATATATTTTCCAGACATGTCACACAGCGCCATCTAGTTTCCGTGGTAAGCTACGAGCCTTGTGTTACGGAAACTAGATGGTTGATAAACTACATATTATACTTTTTTTTTGTAAATATATACATATAAACACCCAGACCGAGACAAATTATACAATGTACAACTTGCCCCTGGTGGGAATCGAACCCACGACCTCCCGAGCTCACTGTAACATTTGTTACCACTAGACCACGGAGTTAGTAGAAATTAATAAATATTTAGATATTGGGAATATTTAAAATGATAACTTACTTCTCCTTTTTCTGTCTTTTGGGTTTTCTCTTAATATCTACTTTCTTTTTAGGCTTCTTATCCTTTCTCCTTCCTCGTGTCACAGCTAGCGGCTCATCGTCAGAGTCACACTCCTTCTTCACCTCGGTCGACCCAAACAAGGGGTTTTTACTGATCACATTCTCAAAGTTACTCCGCAGCTTCAAGTACTCCGCCTCCGCCTCTTCCAATATATTCACCAGACCATAGCAGAACTTACACATGTGTCTTGAGAAAGAATCTTTGTTTGTCAAACTAGCTCGCGTGAAGTTACACAGAAAGTCGTAAAGAAAACTTTTAGTACAAGACGTTTTGGTGGAATATATATCGTAGTTGTCCTCCGAGGCCGTGGAGCAAACGATACAGTCGTGTAGCTCGTTCTCCAGCTTCACATCCTCCTTTTTAACGAGCGAGCTCGGCGATGTGTACCTGTTTTCACCTACAAACAATTGCTTCAAGTCCGAGGTATCCGCGGACACGGCCATTGTACACTAAATTAATTACCAATAATGACATTTACGACTCGCATTCGCTCATATGTTGATAGCTACAGGTATATTAACTACAAATCTCATTTAATTTATATAATATCCGATACTAATATAAGAAAATAAACATAAATAAAAGCTCGAGAAAAAAATACAGAAAAAAATGAACCTCTGACAATTTGACGTGCCAGAAAAATGTTGCCAGGTGTAAAATTATGCCAAGCTTTATTATTTTGACAAACACTCATATTTCAAAAGAAAACACAAAAGTATCGTAAAAGGTAACTTAGCTTTTAAATTCTACTTATATTACATTTCATCACTTTAATTGAGGATATTGCTTAAACTTTGGAGCACTATTTATCCAAATATTTGTAGGCTCAGATTACATTTGTAGGTACCTAAATCCTTTTTTATATTTGGCAACACTTTATCAGCCTAGGTCTCTAGGTCAATGACTCCATCCAAATTATTCCAAATGATCCTAGTACCTACCTATTAGGTAACTTGCCTAATATGCCAGAGGAAGCCAAGGAGTATCTATTGAAGAATACAACATATTTGTGTCTTTTTCTTTCCGCTTACGCCAGAGACATCATAATAATAAGATCTTTCCACTATAGCTTTGACTTTTGACCCACTTTGTACATCTGAATGCTTTCTTATTTCTCTGCCAAAGTTGAAACAAGTAGTTATCAAGTTTAGTTGAGCCTACGTCATAATTACAAATTACGAAGTGACACACTGGGTGGCTTGCGTCAGTTGCACCATTCTTGGACCCCGCATAGCGCTTACGATAAGGTGGGCGCGGTGTCACATGTTGTTAAAAAAAAGTAGGTAATCTGTTTCCTATTCTATTTTACTATGTTTACCTCAGAAAACCAAAGTTATTAACATTTTCGAAATTAACAAGCTTAAGTGGCAATGTGCCGGACACATCTGCCGTAGACGTAGAACCGAAGACCGAAGGTACAAGACGGTATCAAGAGTAGAGACCACGTACAGGACGACCCAGAGAGGGTCAGACCACGTACAGGAGGGACCAAATAGACGAAGGACTTTAGTTCGCTGGCTTCAATGAAGATCGCACAAGACCGCGTGCAGTAGCTAGCCTACATGCAGAAGTGGAGAGACATAGGCTGATGATGATAATGATTCTATCTGAGAAATAGATTACCTCCTAAATGTGTGGTCATCTCCAGAACGTAGGTGAAGAAATGTAAATGACTCAATGTGTAGATGTTGCACAGAGGGGCAGTCGACCGGCACGCGCCACCCCCGCCACGACCACTCTACTACGACTGCAGTCATAGACACTAATATAAAAACAGTTCCATTAAATAACATATTTTTGTCCACCCACTTGAAGCCTTTTTATTTTAACTTTTTGTAGGTTTAACAGGTAGTTATTATTAGATAGTAATTTAGTAAAGTTAGTCTATCTAGTTTTTTTTTTAAATATCCTAGAATGTTACACGATTTGAAAAATCTTTGAAAATTTTGGTTTGTGCTAGCAAGAAAGATGTAAAACTGTTAATCATTTCCTCCTTAGTAGTAGTGGCCGGGGTTTGAACCGACCTTTTTATGATTTTAAGGAAAGCCTACAAACAAACCACCACCGCCTAAAATAAATTTTCCAGTAATATCATAAATAAATTAAGTAATTGTGTCCCGACTAAATCGAACCTGGCTCCTGGTCATGATACAATACAGTTCGAGCTAGTTCCAACCTTAGATTAAAACAGTTATAGGTAAGAAGACATTACACGTGGAACGAGCAAACTACGTCAACTATAATAAGTAATTTAACTACCTCATTATTGATAATAAAATAATAAATACAAGTGTAATAATTAGCCGAAAATAACATATACATGCTTCAAGGAGGTTTCAAGGTACGTAGTAGGGTTCAGAACGAAATCTCGATCTCGTAAGTACTGAGGATTCCCGGTTCTCAGTTCAGTAAAATGGAACCGGGAAATTAAAATAGATTCTTAGTTCTTTCGGGAAATTTATTTTAATTACGCGATTCATAAAATTCAAATATTTCAATAATAAAAATAAAAAAAGCCCAATACAAAATAGCTTCAAAATAGTACTAGTTACATCAAATACCAAATAAAAAACAAAATACAACACTACTATAAAATAAAAATGAAGTAATGTAGGGGGCAGGCTGGTGCTTTAACTAATAATGTGCCCTGGGCTCCAAAACATGGCTTCTGTGCTATGGAGACCCAGTGCTTTCCCATCTTTAATGGTGATATCTATTTTTTTTTTTTCTTTTCTTTTTTTTCATAATATATTCATACTAATACTTATCACTCTTACTTTTTAGTCATATTTTTTGAATATTCAAAAGGTTTATATTATAAGGTATGTATATATTTTTTTTATTATATTTAATTTGTTATTTAGATTTAGTTTATTTTTTTAGGTTAATTATTATATTGCAATTCTTTTATATTGTTTGTATATTACTTCGAATAAAAATTCAAAAGGGGATATTATGTTTATTTATTGTTTGTGAAACGTCTAAGAATCCGTGTGGACTTGGCAAGTTACCATATAGTCAACAGTCCATATACTACCCTGTATACGTCCACGGCACGCCTTTATTGCTTCAGTTTGTTTTCTATCGAGCTCGAGGCGGTCGTCCGTCGAGTTAATAAAGACTTTACGCTAATACTTACTTCTTTCTTTAAAAAGTTTTTCAGATACGGAATTTTTGGTGCAAGTGTACTCGGAGTGTTGTGTATCTTTGGATATTCTAGTTTTTGTTACTTGCAGTGAGTATTTTTTGTATTTATTTTATTTTTAGTCAGTGCAACAAAGTTACGGCCGATTGCAGCACATGCTTAACGTATGCCTGAAGCACATCATTGGCTGAAATAACAAAAGTAAAAAGCTAAGTACCAATCACGTGGCGCAGGTCTTCATGGTCAATCATGCTTTCTGCAACCGGCCGTTAGTTATGACCAGAAACACCCACTCGGAAGAGTAAATCGTCCTTGAAAGCCAGGTTTTATATCATTTTCAGAAATGTGTTTTGGCCTGGGGAGACTTATCTTGAGTAGTAGAGATCTATAGGAGGACCTAGATCCTATAAATTGTCATAAAAAATTGACATCAGATCCTCGCTAACCCGTCTAGCCAGCAGCGTGGCGAATGTAGGTTACGTTCTCCAGATATGTATATGTTGTATGGAACGTATGAGGCACGTCATTGGCTGAAATAACTAAAGTGACAAGCTAACTATCAATCACGTAGCGTACTCGTATATCTAAATATTGATCTTTCATTAATTTAATCATTCTTTCTGCAACTGGCCGTATTTATAACGTGGAAACTTGAGACTAGCGAGTCGTAATTTAACTGCCAGATAAAGTAAGTTTGTGCCCCAGGAAGTGTTCAAACCCCTATACGTTTGAGTGACCAGGCAGAGGCGGTGCCCCCTCGAATCGCTTCACTGCGCTCACCTGTCGTATAGAACCAATCGTCACAACCCTGGACAAAACACATTCGATGTTAATATAAATTATAAGTATTTCCCAATTGCCAGAAAGTCAGAAACCACTATCCTAAAGAACCAGCTTTATAATTATTCAACTTTAGTAGTAGTACTGCCTACGTGGTCAAGAAGTAAGTTCGTCGATTAAGAAGTAGAGGTATAGGGTTCGACTCCTGGTAGCAAATAATTTATTTGTCATATTTCTTGAGTTTGGTACGCTAGAGACATCGACGAGCTAGCCACTTGTCATGATGGGCCTATAGTAAGTTCGCTCAATGTGAATCCGTTTCTTTATAAAATGTCAAAAGTAATAGAGCGTTTAGTAATTCAGACAAAATTAATATTTAGAATAGGTACGGAACGCAATACCGGAAATATTTAAAGTGGTAACACTTGTGGCTTTCGAGCTTTGGAGAATTTAGAACTAATCCTGTGCTTGACTTGTCGCTTTAAGCACTTTTATTCACTTTATTTCGGTTTGAAAGTCGTTCGACTTGTCGAACATAGCATAAGAATACGATTTTTAGTATCTTTGAGAGAACCTTTTTGATCGCTGGAAGGAATAGTTCAGTGGAGAAACCGTTGGGAACCGTCTTAGAATGGGTGTAAGTTAGCAAATGGCGGATTCCTGTGTTTATTCGGTTTTATCTTTAGAAATACTCGCGAGCTTTAAATAAAATCATCATCATCATTACAGCATCAACACAGTGTCCTAGACCTCCACTGCTGGAGATGGGCCTGCCAGAATCTGGAGAATTTGGCCTACACTCGCCACGCTTGCGCTGGCCAGACGGCTTGGCGAGGATATGATGTAATTTTTTATGACAATTTATTACCGATTCCACAAGTTTGTATTAGTGGAACCGGGACCGACGGCTTAACTTGCTCTCCGAGGCACGGGAACGATGGTGTTGTAAATTTTTGACAAATGTACGTAAGAAAAGTGTATTTCTCATTGGTACATGCCGGGTGGGTTTGAACCGACCTTTGTAGGATTTAAGGTACGCGTTCTTACAACCGAGATACCACTTCGCTAATCAACAAAATATAGGTACCATATTATAAGTACGAGTATTAACTTGTCGGTGTTCATTCGTTAAAGGATTTCTTAAACAGAAACATAATTTGACTGGACACTGAAGGTCACATTAAAGTCTCAAGTGTTTAGCTAACCTATGTTGTTCGATACAGCAGACATAGCGTTCACAATAACAGTCTTGTTCCGTGCGAGTTGCGCCCGCGCACCGAGACGCCCTCACCATCTACGCACACAAATGTGGGTTACGGAAACCGATGAATTATACATAGCTCTCCTAATAACAAGTGCCTAAATTATAATGCGTTAGAAAATACAATTTCTATCAGTTCTCGAAACTAATAGTAATTGAAAATTAACTGCAAAACTGTCAAATAGCATCTTTATCTTCACGCCAAATCCCTTGCGTGGTATGCAGAGACAATTGAGCGTCACTTGTCACGATCACGACATACCTCTTTGACATTCATAATAACTTCTTCATACATGCCCTTTTGTTTCGGTGGCTTTTTAATGCACCTTCAGCTATTGTTTTATTTATTTGATCGTGACCCACAATTTTCTTATTATAGTATATCTTTGCCAATCTCTCTTCACTCATCCTTTCAACATGTCCGATTTCCTTATTTTTGTCCCTATGCGGTGCGAGTGTACGTTAAAATAGAATGTGACTCGCAATATATTATAATTGTCCATCCTTCACGCCAATATTACTGGCATAGACGCTATCATCCACGCCCGATGTTAATCCAGTGGCAGCTAAGACTGGCAGGACTCGGTTCGGCTTTGCGGAGTGGAGCTTTGCTTTGCGCTTTACAAAATAGTGATCCATGTTTGGTGGCATATGGCGTTCTCAAAGTCAAAGTAAAAAAAAATGACTTTGACTTTGGCATAAAGCTTTCTCAAAAGCAAATTAACACGCGACGAATAATTGGTCCAATTACAATATCTCTGTCGAATCGATTGGTGAACAATGGCGTATGTAAATCGGTGCTGCGGACAAGAAAGCGAAAACCTCAGCCGACTTGCCGCGATTTTGGATTATTTTTTACGCTTTCTAAATTGAGAGACGAGCTAGCTACTCGTATGTACGCGGGACAAAAAATATTAAAAATATTAATAAATTTTACATAAGTACTAGAATTTTAACAGTGCCTTTTAGAAACGTACCCTAAAGCCAGGGAATAATAGCTCTAGCACGAATAAACTCCGTTATCGAATCGCGTAAACAATATCAATGCTTATACCCTACATCCGAGCTGCTAATTTGCTTGTTTGCTATCTGTCCCTGGCGACGCACGTCATGGCGCTGTCAAAATGTCATACTTCATAGTTTCGATAACAGAGTTTGTTCGTGCTAGAGCTGCAAAGTCAAAATCAAAATATCTTTTTTTACGTAACCATGCGTTTGTGACGTCATTTTTTAAAAATATTTTGAATGATTCTACTCCTGCTAGTGGAAGGTTAAGCAGCAAAGTGATCTAAAGAAACCTAATTAGAACTATCTTGATCCGCAGAAGTGGCGTGACAGAAGGCAGATTCTTTGAGAGAAAATTGATGACAATTTATGATTAGGTCACTTTTATTATTATTTAGCAACGCGTGAAATTGAAGCGAAAGCACCAGATAAAGTCTGATAATGACTATACCTTGTTACAACTTCAAGCGATGATGGTTCGAACCCATTGGGAATACACATTTCTTAAGCCGAATTTAAATTAAGAAATAAGTGGCATGTAATTGATTTTATCACAAAGAGATCAAATAAGATAGGAGCGGATATTGGTTGTTATTTTCATATAATTTGACTGGGACAATTTTTTCTTCTTCTCTTGCATTTCCATAACACGCAGGTTGGCATATTGTCAGTGAAACAATAAAATCAATTTGACCATAACCAGCACTGTCTTAATTATTTACCGATTGGTCTAACTTTATTTCTCATACGTTTGGTTTATTGCCCCGTCTATGTTATACCGCGTGTAATTCTAAAGAGCAAATATTTTTTTAGGCTTCAGATGTCATTCAATCATATCCGAAAAACAAAACACTACTGCTTGGTGCATAAGGCCGCGACTTCCATCTTAATGAACACTACTGTTCGGTGCATAAGGCCGCGACTTCCATCTTAATGAACACTACTGCTTGGTGCATAAGGCCGCGACTTCCATCTTAATGAACACTACTGCTTGGTGCATAAGGCCGCGACTTCCATCTTAATGAACACCTAAAGACTTGGGAGTTTATTATTAATTGATCTCCCCCACAGCCGAGAGACGAAATAGAGAGAAAAAGAATTACGTAAGTCAACGTTCGCGCGATCGTCGACCTCTGATTTGATGATCTTGATTAGGCTCAGTATGAGTGGCGATATTTATAGGAAAACTTCTCTGCACCGTAACTTAAGATTTTATTACTGAATAATTATAATAAATAGTACACAGTTCTTTATTTCTTATATTTTTATTTTTTATTATTTTAATATAAACATATTTGCTCTTTAATAAATTCCACAGTATATTTAATGTGCCTGTTTTTATAACAATAGTTCAATCATATTTTTTTGTTATTAAACGGCAAGTTTTATAAGCTTGCAATAATTTCATGACATACCTACACAGTTTCGTGTCACACGCTTTTTCGGATAAAACTAATGTTGAGCAATAATTCCACCGTGTAAATACTACGCGAACATAGAATTCTCTATCTACGCCCGCGAAACTATATATTATCGCAAAATAAATATTCCTCCAGTTTGGTCACCTCCATAACCTGTCGTCTGCATAACAATGAATGTTGCCCAGAGAAAACATATCATTGATTGGCAGAACAAAGAGTGTTGGTGACAACACAGAGCTCTGCGGTACGCCGGCGTTCATACTTTTACTGACATGAGGTCAGACGCGTTCCCATCCCCAAGGACACGAATTCTGCGCTAATGTAGGAAGCCAGCTATTCAGTCCATCAGCCGCGGGGGCAGACCGGCTAATGATCCATTCGGAGAACGAGTGCCTTTACTGGTAGCCATGAGTTTGGCGGAACCATGATACTATGGATATCACGACACGCTTTATTATCGAGTTTCACAGAACTTAGATCATGTTTCTGAAAGTAATATCAGATGTACAGCATCACCAACCATACACATCACCAACCATACACATCACCAACCATACACATCACCAACCATACACATCACCAACCATACACATCACCAACCATACACATCACCAACCATACACATCACCAGCCATACACATCACCAACCATACACATCACCAATCATACACATCACCAACCATACACATCACCAACCATACACATCACCAACCATACACATCACCAACCATACACATTACCAACTAGCACATTGAAAGAACACCAGACTCTCCTGATAGGAGATAGAACTCTCTGACTTCTATAGGGGAATAAAAATGTCGGTTCGAACCCCGGCATGTACCAATGAGAAATACACTTTTCTTACGCACATTTGTCATAGATAACAGTTCCCGTGCCTCATTGTTACATGCCGGTTGTTACATACATACAATTGTCATTAAAAAGTTACATCAGTCTCTTGCCAACCCGTTTGGCCAGCATGGCGAGTGTAAGCCAAATTCTCCAGAAAATTCTAGAAGGCCCATCTCTAACAGTGCCGGTCGGAGGCTGTGATGAAGGTGAAAAAACAGTCTGGTTTTAAATGGGTCCCTTGTTTTCATTGCACAATGATACGCTTCCCTTCCACTATTCTCGTCCCAACCAAATACAGTATAATTTTGCTAATGCCGTCTTGAAAGCTTTCTTTGATTATAACCTTCATAACTTGAAGTTTCTTTCATCATCAAGATCATCTGCAGTGGAGGATTTCAAAGTAGCAATTTCGTATGCAACAACTGCCAAACGTCCGGTGGTGTACGAGTATGCGATGACCTATAGTTTTATTTAATGATACATTATACAATACTAAGTGCTTATTACTAGATCACGTAATGTGTCTCTAGTGAGGCATTCTAGTGAAATCTTTTGGAGTCATAAAACAGTTTTAATGTACGAGCACGTATGCATGGCTTAATGCTTAGCTATAATTTTTTCTGTGAAAAATTATGGCGAGTGTTTTTGCCATTGATTTTTCGGATTATGATTATTATTGTGCGGGACCGAGCTCGACTTAGTCGTGCCCTCCTCAGTAATCGAGAACCGGTGCTGACCGAAGTCGACACACGGACCGGTACCAACAAGCCGCCGAAAGGCGGGACCAAGTTGTCGTACCGGAACCGCAACTAACCGAAGTTAGGTGCGAATTCTCGAGAACGAGGAGATTACAACATGCCGAGCCGGCGATCCGATGCACCTATTATCCGGGCGGCAGGAAGCGACGATCTTCAATAAAACGGCATGTTCAGCTTGAGGCAGAGCTTCGGCGCAGGCTTCTTATTTTCCAGGGCAGGCTTGGTTGTTTCTTCTATGGCGTATGAGTTTGCAGTCACACTTTGACAGAAAATGTCCTATTTTTGTACGCCCCGATACTCGTCGCTGCTAGGTTGGCGTAGCCCGCACGAGCTCGACCAATCAGCGACGAGTATCGGCTAACCAAGCTCTACCGATGGTAATAATAATAGCCGCCGAAACATAATCTTTATTTATCGAAATCCTATACTATTTATTTACAATGATTTCTTACTACTAAGTTACTTATAACTATTAAATTAACTTAGCATAAAATAAAGATTAGCTATGTACACTATCTATAACTATAAACTATCCTATAACTATATTACAAACTATACTATATCTATACTATAAACCAACTATAATCTATCCTATATCTATACTATAACTATCACTATAATCTATCCTGCCTACACTATTGCCTAACTACCCTATTACTATTGACTATGATAAAGCTATACTAAAAAGATGCCTACTGTTATAATTCCGTCGTGCACAATTATTATTATTCTAAAATTATTTTAAAAGTGTAGATTAAATGTTCTAAAGTGCCGATATAATATATATATATATATATATATATATATATATATATATATATATATATATACTACATGTATCATCACGACCGTAATCACTAGCAGGGTGGTCCGAAAACAAGCTTTTTAAAGAGAGTTCACATTTACCCAACTTTACTATAGGCTTTAACTTTTTAAACTTTCGCGCACATTCATAATAGATATTTATAATTTTAACGGGTCTTTCAGCCAAGTTGCATTGGCCGTGGTCACGGGTCGACTGAAGCTATGCGGTGTAGTCTCGTACATACTGGGCGGCAGATGTAAACCTACCCACTTATCACTTTTAAAAGTTTTTAGAAATCACGACACACGACACTTACAATATCCTTGGCGACACCGGGCGATTTTTCCTTTTTTTTTTACTATAGGCTCATCCATGACCCATGTCATGTTGGTACCAAACTCGAGAAATATCACAAATAAATACGCCAAGTGCTGAGAAGATCTTTAAAGATCTGTCTAAGCGGATTTAATACTGAATATGACAAGAGGCCTGGCAGATGTTTCGCGCAGCAAATAAGCATCGCTGTGCAGCGGGGAAATGCTGCAAGTGCAAAATATCATATAATTATTCATCAATTCTTTCATAAATAAAATAAATTATTGTGTCTCGACTAAGAATCGAATGCCCCCGCGCCGAAATCCACGGACTTAACCGCTAAACTATTAATCCATAAATATTGAATGTAAAGTTTTTATTTTAAGTTAATTTTTAACGCAGTCGGTTTTTTTATTATAAATGTTTGATGATTTGCATTGTTAATATCCAAAGTTGTATTTTGTGCAGGTAGCGGGTTCGATGAAGCGACCGAAGCGGTGACCGCACCATGCCCGCGCCGCGACCACTGTGGGCCGCCGTACTTCTGGCCACAGTATGCTGCCTTCATGGACAGGGTGAGTTAGCTAAATCATCATTCATCAGCCACCCTCATCCAACCCCCACCAGCGATCTTTTTTAGGTTGGCTTACTTGATAGACTACATTTCTCAAAAGTACACTTGAAAATATTGGATTGTGCGAGCGAGAGGGATTGAAAAACGTAACCTACATTTAAGTAAAAAATTGTAACCGAGACACATCCACGTGTTCCTATAAATGAAATAAATAATTTGTCAGAAACATGGTAGGATGTTAATTGTTATATGTAATTAAATCACATGCTTCGCTATATCAATAGCATACAAATATTTATTTATTGACATGTCTTTGTCGAACCTAAGACACTAATGTCTAGGTATTTTTTTTGAATATTATTTTTATTAACCAGTATTTGTTTAAGTCTTAATTTAAACAGTTTTAGTGGAACCCCCCATATAACTGGTGTTTTTTTAGAGGTATAGAACTTTAAGTTGCCAACACTGTTTTAACTGGCGGCCATTTTGTCAGCTGTCAAGTGATTTGAGTTTAGTTTAATTTGGCATTTCAACATGAATAGACTGACGCCCGAACAACGCTTCCAAATTGTGCAAATTTATTTTAAAAATAATGGTTCTGTTCGAAATACTTATCGCGTCCATTTTACGATCAATATAATCGTCCATCAGAGCAATTAATTCGACTAACTATTGACCGTTTTCGCACCTCGTTACTTTAAATGATAATGTGCATCCTCAGAAACGTCTTACAGTGCGTACAGAAAAAGCCATTGCTTCTGCAGACCGTAGCGTAAAGGAAGACCCGAATCAGTCTATCCGCCATCATGCACAGGAATTGAATATGTGTCCATGCACATTTGCAACAACTGCAAGTGAGTCTAACATAAAACCAGAGTGGTGAGGTGGTATAGCAAGCACAGCGTTATGCGATGACCGCAACGACCTGTCGTGGAAAGAAGAGAGGAAGGAGAATTTGTTCTTGTGGTATTTCGGATTCGAAGCTTTCTTCGAAAACGAATTGGTAGCCACTTCAACTTAGCTCGATACTCAGAGATGTTATCGTATTTGCGCAAACCGTAGTTAAAACGTATGCACGAGTTAAGCAAACGATCCATTTTATTGAGCAACACCTCTGGGAGATCAACGCTACACACGTAGCCTACCACCATAGGGGAAGGAGAATTATTTTACTGCTAAATTATTCTACTAGGATAACGCGTTTTAAAATTGCAATTATCCCCAAGAGTTTTAAAACAGTTTTAGTAATTTTTATAGGTTCCTATAGACGATTAAGCTTAGAAATATTAACTTATTTTATAGTATTAAAACCAGACGCACGAGATGAGCACAACTTTAAAAACCGATTTCATATTCTTTGTTATAACTTCAATAAACTGTTACATTATTGTTAAATAGAACACAAATGTATTGGACAGGGACCTATATTAATTTTTAATATAAAAAATATATGTAAGATTTTATAAATCCTTAACAAAACTTAGAAGACTTCTGTAGGTATTTAGTTTTTTTAAATTATAACTTTGTAGTATTTTGTCTTACCAACTAATGATTTACAATATTATCCAAAAATACTTACAACTTATTGCAATAAACATGCTTCTCTCGAGCGCAACACGTCGTCAGACAGACAGTGGGGTCGTCCAGGCCCGGATGCGTAATGGGCGTGGGTTGGGGATGGGGACAGTCCCCCGTTTTCCCCGGCAGGATCTCAGCGGGTAACCACCCGCCGGTAATTCATGCACGTTTAGTGCTGGGCGCCGTTATACAGCGCCCGTGTGGCTCACGAACCCAGGGGGCTAAGTTCGACTGCTTCAGCTCTCCTCCAGGAGTACTTCTCTAGGAAGTGGTCTCCCGTTGGGGGGCCGTGCACAAGACGGAGCGATGTTCTGGAGATGCTTGAAGTGTCCGTTGTCGGCCCGAGAGAACATACGTCTAGTCAGGCCAACGACAAACTCCTCAATAGTAGGCATCTCCAAATCTCGAGCTAAGACGGAATTACGCACGAACCATGGCGCTCGGGAAACCACTCTGAGCGATATGTTCTGCTGACTTTGGATCTTGTCCCTGTTGGTCTTGGCCAGAAGGTGGTGCCAGGCTGGCGCAGCATAGGTGAGACGAGAACGGATGAACATCTTGTAGATCCGGACCTTCAACCTGAGCGGCAAGCTGGAATTCATAACAGGACGTAACATGGCTCGGGCCGCCTTTGCCTGATTGACGGCGTGGCAGGCCATTTCACCCATTGTCAACGTCCTGTTAATAATGCAGCCCAGGTATTTGACGGTCGGAGTCCACTCGATGTTCTGTCCCCGAAGCTGCAGTGGTGGAGGCAGCCGGCATCTGGATGTCATCAATGCGGCAGTTTTGCCGACATTGATGGACATACGCCACTTGTCCAACCATGCAGGGAGAAGGGAACACGTCGTCATAACGGAAACACTTTGGTACTTCCTGAGGCCATCTATCGGAATTGTTGATCGACGACTAAGTTGGTTCGGAAGCATAAAAAATGGCAGACAGGACTGGAATAATAAGAGTGCCGAAAACCAGATACATATCCTTCCAGAGTCCTGGTCCTCCACTCGCCACGCTGCTCGCCAGACGGGTTGGCGGGGATCTGATGTTAATTTATTATGACAATCTATTAACGATTCCACAAGTTGGTATTAGTGGAACCGGGACCGACGGTTTATGTGCTCTCCGGGGCACGGGAAGGGTGGTGTTATAAATCTGTGACAAATGTACGTAAGAAAAGTGTATTTAATTAATTTGTGGTATTTCTTGAGTTTGGTACGCTAGAGACATCGACGAGCTTGCCACTTGTAATGATGGGCCTATAGTAAAGTTGGCTAAATATGAATCCGATTATTTCAAAAAAGTATGGTTGCCTCCACCATTCAAACCCGAAAGGGATACGGTCGTAATGATACTTTAATAAACATTAAATATAAATATTTCTTAGTGCACGCTTGCTGATATTTTTTTTTTGAACACATTCAAAAGTAGGTACTAGGTTAAGAGAGCAAATTACAAGGAAATACCTAAAGCCATGAGGTGGTAAGTGAAGCATAAGTGATTGCAAGTTGTAGTATGCATAGGTGTTGTATAAGAATACCGACATGGCATGTAACATATCGGGGAGAGGGGTGAGTGGCAAGCACGCGATCCAGAGGGGGGGTGCATACATACATAGCAATGTCAAGACTTGGGGGAATGTTCTACTGACACCTTGTAGATACTTTAAACATGTACCAAAGTTCCTCAACGGCTCCTCCAATCAACTACTTCTTACAGCTATACAGGTTGCTTTAATAATAATTGTTCTATGCTTCTATGAGTTAGAAACCTTGAAAGGCATCTTCTTAGTCGCTATACTCTTGTCAGAGGTGGTTGCCATGTGAGTGGCACGCCTAACAAGCCCTAGCCGTTCCCCACGGACAGCAGCTTTCCTGGTGCACTCATGTACGCCATCGCAGCCTTCAACTGGTCAGTCCATCTCATCGGAGACCTACCACGCATCCTCTTTCCATTGGCTTTCCGCTGCGCCGTCACACGTGTCCGAAGAAAGTGAGAATGCATAATTGAGCAGTACGAGGAAAGGCTTTGTCTGATCCCCAGTTCCTCCAGTAAAGGCATAAATATTACTATTTATTTTTATGTATTTTTAAAGGACATTATTGAAGACAAATTTCTAAGCACTCCATGGATTCACCGAGCGGGTGCCGGGTCCATCGTGTGTGAGGAAGAGATGAGAAGAAAAGTGTCTCGGGCTTGCGACCGACAATAGGCTGGATTGAAAAGGAGGCCTCCTTTTTATTTTATTGCGCTTATGGCGTTAATGCTGTCCCGGAAGCTCTTTCCATTAATGTATCTCCTGCAGACCTGCATAGGCCCCCAATACATCAGTCCTAAACACGTAATTTATTCAAAACAGAGTTTATAACTAAGTTTAAATTCGTTTAAATTCGAAGTGAATTTGATGCTTTACATGAAGTAATTCGCGTTAAGATCTCCCAAACACATCGGGTATACGAGTATGGGAGTTACATGAAGTAATTCGCGTTAAGATCTCCCAAACACATCGGGTATACGAGTATGGGAGTTAGCAACAAACAATATTTAATATTTACAACTAATTATAACAAAATTTAAAATTTTATAAATAGAGCGGTGGTTGTAACTACGCTTTCCATAAAAATCCTACAACCGGCATATACCTATGAGAAATACACTTTTCTTACGTACATTTGTCATAGATTTACAACAACACAGTTCCCGTGAGGAGGAGAGAATGTTAAGACATCGGTCCCAGCTCTACTAATACCCCCTTTGTGGAATCGTTCATAAATTGACATTAAAAATTGATGAGTGTAGTGTTATACTTCAGAAATGTCTGGAAGGCCCATCTCCAACAGTGGAGTTCTAGGACTCTGTGTTCTGGTCGGGTTATGATGATTACGAACCACAACACTTGCTTTTATACCAAGTAATACTTAATGTTAACAGTTTGACGTCAGTTCCTCCGATTCATTACATGTTTTGTTTTGTATACAATAAAATGTTTAAAGAAAATTGCTCCGGCCCAGTAAGATAGTCACGTTCTGCACGAAGGCAGTAAACCACTCGGTACTGTTACGAACGTCAATGTCGAAGCAATTTAACTGACTGCTTCTCAGTACGTGGATATAGTACGAAGAAATGGTTACATTTAAAGAACAATTTGGCGCGGTGGTGGCTCGGTTGTAAGAACGCTATCCTCAAAATCCTACTATGATCGATATAATTAAACCCAGAATTCTAAAGAAAACTAATATATATTCAAGAGATAATATTTTGTTACCACCGTACAATTATTCATTATTTTTGACACACACGTTTTATATGGTAACCGAGCAACCAAGAAGCGTTCTAATATTCGTCACAGTCCAGACCAGGAAATACCGGGAGGTCAAAATATAAGTCCTGCTAAAAAATGTCCCTAAATCTACTTGGCACCTTAACATGTCTACCCGACCGTGTCGTGTAAGGGTTATTGTTAGATGTCAAGCTATCATGTACAGCACTGTCATTCACCTGCGTCGTTACGTCATGCACCTGTGTCTTGTCATGTTCCTGCGTCACGTCATCTACCTGCTCGGTGAATTCATGGTGTACTTCAAGAGGAAATATACGTTGGAAGGGTCTTACCTTGAAGCCTCTAGCCGTTTTAATTTTGGCAACTCTATGGTGACTGTCCTCTCCAGTGTATATTTCAACTATGATGCCCAATGGCCAATCAATTCTTTTGTCTTCTGTTTGTATGAGAACAATATCACCGATTGACAATGAAACAACCTTAGGTTGCTTACCTTTTTGTATGAGATTGCTGACATACTCGTTTCTGAACCTCTGCCTGAAGTCATCCCTTAGTTTTTGGCAGTACTTTGCTCTAAGATTGAGTGATCTATGATCAACCTCATCGAGATCCTGAACATCATTATTAACCAAAGGTTGAATGAACATGGCTGGTGTTAAAGGTTTCAAATCCTCTGAATTGTTACTTACATAAGTTAGTGGCCTACTGTTGATTGTAGCCTCACAATCGCATAGAAGTGTTTGCAGTTCCATCAAAGTAAGTGATACTTTACCTAAGACACGTCTCATCATCTGCTTCAGGACTCCAATTAACCTTTCGTAGAACCCTCCCCACCAAGGAGCACCGGGAGGTATAAAATTCCATTTATACTTACACTTAGGTAAAGGTATTTGATTTCGCCATGGTAAGTATACTTCATAACGATTGTCTTTATTTCTAGTGATAGTATTATTAAACATGTTTAAAATATCCCTTCCCTTAGTCACTTTGGAAACCTTTTCACAAGGATCCATAATTCCTAATGTCTCTAAAGTCCACAAATCTGAAAGATCAATTTTAGCAAGGCAGTGAAAAGTTGTTGTCATACTTACGATAGAACTATATACACCAGTTATCGGACCTTGAACTGTCCATCCCAATTTAGTCTTTAAAGCAGTTAAATTAGAGTCTAGTTGTAATATGTCATTTGTCAAAAGAATACCAGAAAAGTCAGCGCCTATTAATATACTCACGTCATCCGGACTATTGACAGTTTCTGTTAGGAAAACTCCCTTACGTCTTAATTGCTCAATTACGGGTTGCGATCTTATTTTAGGCAAATATCCATAGATGTTTGTATGTTCTACGACGTTGAGCTGAAAACTAAAACTATTATCAATAGATTTTAAACAAATATTGTAAATAAAATGTTCTTTAGTTTGAGTTTCTTGTCCACCAAACAAACATTGACTAAACCTCTCTGTTTTGTTTGACTTTAGGCCTATTTGTTTAACTATATCTGTTGTTATGTAAGATTTTTGCGCTCCAGTATCTATTAGTACTCTGACCTGCAACTCTCTATGATCATGAACAATTTTTACTATTAATGTTTGTAATAAAGTAGTCGTCTTCTGTTGACATAATAAATTATTTGACATATCTGTATTATTACACGAATCCGTATCTATCTTGCTAGGACCTTGTTCATTTAAATCTGCACACATTATTGTGAAATGTCGCTTCTTACAGTATACGCATTTAGGAAAGGATCTACACTTCTTCGCAATATGATTCGACTTTAAGCATATTTGGCAAGCTTTCTTCTTACAAATAAAGTCTTGTCTCTCCTTTATAGTCATTTTCATCGCCTTGTGACACTCAGAACTAGGATGACCTTCTTTTTCACACCACAGGCAGGATTGTCCGATAATATTTTTATTATTTGAGTTTTCGGTCTTAGATTTTGTTATAAAACAAGCAGTTGGTGGTTTTGGTTCAGTATAGCTATAGTTCTCAGCAAAGCCATGCCGGGCTAACTGTATCCTTTCCTCTGATTCTACCTCATCTCTAAGAAACTCAATTAATTTAGTTAGGTCGTATCCTTTAGCTGTAGAATGGGCCGTTCTAATTCTGTTCCAAGCACGTAAAATTTCTTCGGGTAAGGTGGACTCGATCATAGGAAATAAAATATGTGCATATCTGTCTTTAGCTACTCCAAGTGTCTCTAATGCTTGTAGATGTGTTTGGAGACTGTCATATAACAATGGTAAATCAAGATGTTGTCCTTTTTGTTGGATAAGTACTAGATTAAGCAAACCACGGACATATGTCTCTATGAGAAGGTCGTCTCTAGCAAACCTTGTTTTTAAAGCATCTAGTACTTTATTATAGTTTTCTCCGCAAGGCGGATAACTTTCGATCAATTGTCTAGCTGTTGTGCCACTCACCATTGACTGAAGAAGGTACTGAAATTTGTCGCTATCTTCCAGGGTATTGTCCTCGTGGATCTTTTTGAATTGTCCCCAAAAGAGTAACCAATTCTTAATGTTTCCATCAAATTTTATGAGTTCTAGCTTTGGCATGTTAGGTCTCCTCTTATTGTTAGTATGTTCATCTATGTTACAGATTGACTTTACAATAGAGTCGGCAGCAGATGCTACTGAACATGCGCCGTCATAATTTAAGTGCACCTTGGTTTTATTGTAACTCTCTCGAATGTGTATCCACCGAGTGCGATAATCCATAGCTGTATCTTGATCAGCTTGGAATAACTCCTCATTGAAGTCGTCTGCGTCATACCAGAGGTTGCGTAGTTCAGCTTCTGTTAGTAGGAGATCTTCGGCAATTTCGGATAGCATGGAAAAGGCGATATCAATCGCTTTGGCATCGTTGATATTTTCAAATTTATCCGCCGCGATTGTGAATTCTCGCCGTTGTTGAGTTCGTTTTCTTTTTAGAGAATTCATTTTGTTCGGATTTTAAATATATCTGCAGGTATTATATGAATCTTCACGGTCGCCACTATATGATCGATATAATTAAACCCAGAATTCTAAAGAAAACTAATATATATTCAAGAGATAATATTTTGTTACCACCGTACAATTATTCATTATTTTTGACACACACGTTTTATATGGTAACCGAGCAACCAAGAAGCGTTCTAATATTCGTCACACCTACAAAGATCTTACCAACTTGTGGAATCGTTACTAAATTGTCATAAAAAATACATTAGATCGTCGCCAACCCGTCTGGCCAGCGTGGCGAGTGTAGGCCAAAGTATAAGGTCCATCACCAACATTCAACACAAGGTCTCTATAACCTTATCCCTCCCTCTCCATTCCGCAACCGAACCACACGCACAGGTCAAAACATACTGTAGTCACCATTCCTTCGCGTACGTATAAATTTGGGGACTCATACGATACATCTGTCGCACAATAAAGATGTCGAATGCTCTTCCAGCCTCTGTGTTTCCACTTTCCTATAACTTGGAGTCCTTCAAGCGAAGTGTAAAAAAGCATCTAGTCAAGCCAGCATAGTGTTTGCTGACTGTCGACTGATGTCAGTCATGAGTGTCTGACTAACTGCTAACTTTCATAGACCTTGCGCGCCACTTACCATCAGGTGGGCCCAAAGTCACATGTTGTGCTAGTATAAAAAAGAAAAGAAAAAAAGGATGCTGTGTTCTAGGGGTTGTAATGAATGAAAGAATAATTTTGACCAAAATGTTGATTGCAATTAATCATGTCCTCCTTGAGAGACTCTAATGTATGTCCGCAAACTACGAGTACTATTTCAAAAAAATACTGACCTGGTTTACTTAAAATTAAAATGGCTATAGATCTTTTTGACCAACATGTATACAAAAATGTATAAACGCGGTGTTTTTCTTTGGCCATAAATTTAACTTTTTACTAAAAGTTTATTTACCCATACGAACAACTTTGTCAGAGCGAAAAAATGTCCTCAGTTCCATATCGGAGCAGTCGATAGTTTTTGAGATATTTTATTGGGACAGTATCTGCTATTAGTTTTCGTTCTCCTTAAAACGGTTGCTTTTCTACTTGGGACGAGATTTCACCTTTCACGCCTCATCTTCGAACTTATGAATTACATATATTACAGAGCGCCATTCCTCCGGTCTTCTCATTGCTTGCTCCTTCCAGTAGTCTGGCTTGCTTGACTTTATATGAGCTAATTAGGCATGTAGCTTTTAGCTCTTTGATATATGTATATAATAATCTTTGATATAATTCTCAGCGATGTAAATGATTTCTTTAGTACCGGTCTAGTTAAGTTTAATTACAGAATTGGATATGGCATGAAGCCGGACAATTAACAATGTGTCGATTGTACACCAATTTTACTTCTAGGTCAACTATTTTATCACTTGTATCGAAAATTATACGATTTCTGTTGTAATGTCCAACTTTTTTTACTAATTCAATTAGATCTGCACGTGATATTTAGGCAAAGATTGTACATTTGATTGTTGCGATAGTGTTGACTGTTGACAGGAAATCATATTCAGGCATGTTGTTAAATACGATGATTGTACTTACACATTTATTATTAACAACTTTTACGATGAATCCTTCCGTTCTTCTTACAACTCACTTGTTTCTGTCCCCTTGCATTATACTGGATTTGTTTCAAATTCTTTTGCAGTAAAGTAGTAAAGTATCATCACAGTTTGTGACCCCCCCCCCCCGCAATGGATAGTGTGGTTACTTTACATTTTATTGTATATTTTTATTTATTAATTTACATTGTAAATTAATGCCGAAGATAATTTCTAACATCCAACTTGCAAGATCAAGACCAAGATTTGGCAACACTAGTTAGATGTTAGAAACTATCTACTGCATTCATTTACAATGTAAATTAATAAAAAAATACAATAAACAATAAAGTACACAATAAAGAGCAAGACCACCAATATATTACCAAGACCAAGACTACGGCAAGTCTTGGACTTGGTCTTGCCCAAGAGTGTCGCAAGACTCTTGTTCAGGCATTTATATTTTATTATATTTAATTGGTAACTGTTTCGTGTCTGTCTATTTGAGGGTCAGAGTTTAAAAATATCGAATCCCTTACTGATTCCTGGTCGGGACACAAAAATATTTACATTTAAATTATTTGTGATATTTCTTTCCTTTGGTACGCTGGAGACATCGACATTGATATAGTAAAGTTGGCTAAATGTGAATCCGCTTATTTATAAGCGTGGTTTCTAATCACCCCGAAAGGGAAACAGTCGTGATGATACTTTACTGATGATGATACCCTTACTGTTCCGATGTGGCATTAAGGATTTATTGCTCTGACAATATTATAGATACGTATTGATGAATAAAACATCATGTAAAGAGTTTTAACTATGTAGAGTTTTTGTTACCTCTGTATACATTTGGTCACCATTGCAAATTACGAGTAAATCAGACCAGTAGTTCTCGAGATAGTAGTTTCCGCACTACAATTAGAAACAAATATATATTTTCAGTCAGAGTAAGAGTTATGCAAGCGTCTTGCAAGCGTCTTACGAGACGACCAAGATTGGGAGTGCAAGTATAAGACCGAGACCAGCTATTCTCATGCAAGACCAAGACCAAGTCTTGGCGAGTCCTTGGTCTTGGTTTGGGCAACACTATTTATTTATTTAACATTTGGAATACAAACGGAGATCATGGCTAAAGTAAGCATTTAACAACACATATTAACAATATGTGAGCCAGATACTCACTCAAAAGTACTCACCAAGGACATAAATTTATACATTGATTGGGGTGAGTTAGCAAAATTTAAACCTAAATAATTAACAGAATTAACAAACAATTTAAAGATTAAATAAAATAAAACTAAACTAAAAGCTTCAAGTTACATATGGTCACAGTGGCCTGGTCTAAACTGGTTTACATATGGTCACAGTGGCCTGGTCTAAACTGGTTTACATATGGTCACAGTGGCCTGGTCTAAACTGGTTTACATATGGTCACAGTGGCCTGGTCTAAACTGGTTTACATATGGTCACAGTGGCCTGGTCTAAACTGGTTTACATATGGTCACAGTGGCCTGGTCTAAACTGGTTTACATATGGTCACAGTGGCCTGGTCCAACCAGTTTGGTTTAACTGCAATGCTCGAGAAACTACATCTAACCTTTTTTTTCATTTTCATTACAGCCCCTAGAACACAGTGTCCTAGACCTTCTCTGCTGGAAATGGGCCTTCCCGAACATATATCTGGAGAATTTGGTCTACACTCGCCACGCTGATCAGACGAGTTGGCGAGGATCTAATGACAATTTTATTAACAATTCCATAAGTTTGTATTAGTGGAAGCGGGACCGACGGCTTAACGTGCTCTCCTCCTCACGGGAACGGGGGTGTTGTAAATCTATGACAAGTGTACGTAAGAAAATTTGATTTCTCATTGGTACATGCCGGGTGTTTGAACCGACATTTGTAAGATTTTAAGCAAGCGTTCTTACATCCGAGCCACCATCGCGCTCGTCACCATCGCGCTCGTCACCATCGCGCTCGTCTTCAAACCTTACATCCGAGTCACCATCGCGCTCGTCTTCAAACCTTACATCCGAGCCACCATCGCGCTCGTCACCATCGCGCTCGTCTTCAAATCTTACATCCGAGCCACCATCGCGCTCGTCTTCAAACCTTACATCCGAGTAACCATCGCGCTCGTCTTCAAACCTTACATCCGAGCCACCATCGCGCTCGTCACCATCGCGCTCGTCTTCAAACCTTACATCCGAGCCACCATCGCGCTCGCCACCATCGCGCTCGTCTTCAAACCTTACATCCGAGCCACCATCGCGCTCGTCACCATCGCGCTCGTCTTCAAACCTTACATCCGAGTCACCATCGCGCTCGTCACCATCGCGCTCGTCTTCAAACCTTACATCCGAGCCACCATCGCGCTCGTCTTCAAACCTTACATCCGAGCCACCATCGCGCTCGTCACCATCGCGCTCGTCACCATCGCGCTCGTCTTCAAACCTTACATCCGAGTCACCATCGCGCTCGTCTTCAAACCTTACATCCGAGCCACCATCGCGCTCGTCACCATCGCGCTCGTCTTCAAACCTTACATCCGAGCCACCATCGCGCTCGTCACCATCGCGCTCGTCTTCAAACCTTACATCCGAGCCACCATCGCGCTCGTCACCATCGCGCTCGTCTTCAAACCTTACATCCGAGCCACCATCGCGCTCATACCATCGCGCTCGTCACCATCGCGCTCGTCTTCAAACCTTACATCCGAGCCACCATCGCGCTCGTCTTCAAACCTTACATCCGAGCCACCATCGCGCTCGTCACCATCGCGCTCGTCTTCAAACCTTACATCCGAGCCACCATCGCGCTCGTCACCATCGCGCTCGTCACCATCGCGCTCGTCACCATCGCGCTCGTCTTCAAACCTTACATCCGAGCCACCATCGCGCTCGTCTTCAAACCTTACATCCGAGCCACCATCGCGCTCGTCACCATCGCGCTCGTCTTCAAACCTTACATCCGAGCCACCATCGCGCTCGTCACCATCGCGCTCGTCACCATCGCGCTCGTCACCATCGCGCTCGTCACCATCGCGCTCGTCACCATCGCGCTCGTCTTCAAACCTTACATCCGAGCCACCATCGCGCTCGTCACCATCGCGCTCGTCACCATCGCGCTCGTCACCATCGCGCTCGTCACCATCGCGCTCGTCTTCAAACCTTACATAATTTTAATCATAGATTATTCTGAGTAAAACGCAAATATTCCTTCAATCTCGATTTGCGGGAAACACAATAACGCGAAGATAACGAGATTCTATTGTTCGAGATATTTCGATTTGAATTCGATTCTGTTACGCAAACTAGAATTATGAAAGTATTAAACAAATTATAATAGGTACTTGGCTGTGTAATGAGAGATTATCATTTACTAGATTAATTATTTATGGTCAAGCGCCTAATAATAAAATCAATCTTTTGAAGCTCATTGAGAAATGCGGAAATACTTATACCGCGACTAACTAAACATTAAGAAGACTTGCTCGTAATTTGACCAAAATATTTCTAAATAAAAGTATCTTCACGACCGTATCCGTTGGGTGGTCAGAAACCACGCTTTAAGTGTATTAACATTTAGCCAACTTTACTATATGCTCATCATGACAAGTGGCAAGCTCCTCGATATCTCTGGCGTATCAAACTCGAGAAATATCACAAATAAATTAAGGTGTCGCGGCCCATTATACTTACCTCCACGGACTTAGGGCCGGTTACTGAATTCTTCCTTACAAAAGTATTTAAGTGAAGAAATGCCACCAAGATTTAGTTACTGGCCCTTAACCGTTTCTAAATATACTTAACTGTTATTTAAATAGTTATTTATCAATTTTAAAAAAGTAAAGTTAAGTAAAGTATCATTATGACCGTTTCCCTTTCGGGGTGGTCAGAAACCACGCTTATAAATAAGCGGATTCACATTTAGCCAACTTACTGCCGGCCAATCATAACAAGTGGCAAGCTCGTCGATGTCTCCAGCGTACCAAACTCGAGAAATATCACAAATAAATTAAATATGAATTAAATGTATTTATTTACATTAATAAATATTATTGTGTCCCGACCGGGAATCGAACCTGGTACCTCCGAGTCTAAATCCACGGACTTAACCGCTAGACCACGGAGGCAGTCTAAGAAAAGTTTAGGAAAAGACAGCTGGAAGGAATGATTAAGTGGAGGAGCCGTCGAGGAAACGTCTTAGAAGACGGGTGTCAGAGATAATTTAAGAACAAGTCATTACGTAGGTGCATCCTTATTTACTTGATGCGAGTATTTAGTAAAAATCCTCATTGAATGAGGACGTGCGCACTTCCGACATCGAATGAGGACGTGCGCACTTCCGACATTGATTCACTGCAAGATTGTCATTTAGATTGTCTTAATTTATAATATCCTGAATTTTAAGTAATTAATCGCCAACAAACCATAAGCCAACCCGTCTGGCCATCAGCGTGGCGAGTGTGGGCCTCTCCAGATATATGTTCTGGAAGGCCCATCTCCAGCAGTGGAGGTCTAGGACGCTGTGTTCTAGGGGCTGTAATGATGTGTTATGAAACCATAAGATCGTGTAACGTTTTTGCATCCCTCTCGCTCGCACAAACCAACATTTTTGGGATCTGAGTAAACTTTGAGGAATGTAGTATTTAGACATATTTTCACTTTCATATATGTATCTACGAAGGCGCGGTGGTGGCTCGGTTGTAAGAACGCGTTCCTTAAATCCTACAAAGGTTGGATCAAACCCACCCGGCATGTACCAATGAGAAATTAACTTTTCTTAAGTAGATAGGTAGTCATAGATTTACAACACCACCGCTCTCGTGCCTCGGAGAGCACGTTAAGCCGTCGGTCCCGGTTCCACTAATACCAACTTGTGGAATCGTTAATAAATTGTAGTGAAAAATTGACATCATATCCTTGCCAAGTCGTCTGACCAGCGTGGCGAGTGTAGGCCAAATTCTCTGAATATATGTTCTGGAAGGCCCTGGTATATGTTCTGGACGCTGTGTTCTAGGGGCTGTAATGAATAAATAAAATCTACCTAATTTTAGACAAATAAAAATAGCACAAACATGTATTTCGATTTTCCTATTTTTTACTAAACAAATTTATGATTATGTCTAAAATATCCCTAATTCAATTTCCTAGGAAGTTGGTAGACTGCATTTCTCGTAATGTACAATTTTAATTTATGTACTTGTTGATATTCCTTGTAGTTTAGACAGTAGCCATCCACGGCAGCCACTATTGTTAGCGTATTTTATAATAAAATAAAAATACTTTATTGAGAAAAATATTATTTACACAAAATATATTATATTATAAAAAGTGAATTTTATTCGGATAACAGATCAGTGAAGGTCGCTCGTCACCTTCTTCTACGAATCTTGTATCAATCTAACTTTAGTATCAATAAATCCCTAAATATTGAAGGTATTACTGGTGGAAAGTGAAACGTAGTGATTATATTAACAAGTTATAACTGTATCCGTCTTACTGTTTCCGGATCAGCGACCACTCGGATCACGTTAAGAGCTAAAACACACTTGCAATTAGTTGTTTTGCGATATCGCGTCATACATGCAAGTACGTTAAACATTAATTCCTAGACCTCTACTGCTGGAGATGGGCCTTCCAGAACATATATTCGGAGATATTGGCCTACATTAGCCACGCTGGCCAGACGGGTTGGCGAGGATCTGAGGACAATTTATTAACGATTCCACAAGTTGGTTTATGTAGAACCGGGACCGATGTCCTAAAGTCCTCGAATTGCCGTCATGCCCAGTAAAGCCGGCATTATGGTCTTTTGGAATATTTGATTCTCACGGAATAAACAATAAGAATTATAAGAATAAGAAGAGAAAACTCTAAGATGTCTAGGCTGATTACAGCTAGTTTATCTGAGATCCTGTAATGATGTATCTATGATAATTTTCTAGGGTGATGCGGCGCGCGCGGCGCCAAGGATCGAGATGGGCTTGTATTGAGTTTTCGCATTTCAACAACGGAAGGGCCGTTACGAATTTGGTCAATTTTTTTTTTTTTGTAAATCAATGATAAATGCAAGTAAAAAATATATTTCTCGTTGGTACATGCCGGGGTTCAAACCTTTTGGATTAAAGGAAAGCGTTCCTACAACCGAGCCTTCATAGCTCGAAAACATTACGCGATTGCAATATAGTTTTTTCGACATGGATTTCGTTGTGGTAGCTGCTAGCTTCTAATACTACTGGAAATGATTGTTGCGTTCAATCGTTTTTGAAACTATCGCAAGTGTGTGCATATCTACAATATACATACAACTTACGAACAACTATCGTAGAGTTATTAATTAAACGTGTGTTTTAGCTCTGTCGGACATAGCGTACTGTCGGACATAGCGTACTGTCGGACATAGCGTACTGTCGGACATAGCGTAACTGTCGATTCCACATTCCTATCCTACGAGTAGCAGACTCTTTTTATACTTCTATGCTCAGGTACTCGGTATCGAATTAAAAGTATTCGATACTGTGTCTACCTATCGGAATGAAAGCTATTAGATACTGTGCCTACCTATCGGAAGGAAAACTATTAGATACTGTGCCTATCTATCGGAAGGAAAACTATTCGATACTGTGCCTATCTATCGCAAGGAAAACTATTCGATACTGTGCCTATCTATCGCAAGGAAAACTATTCGATACTGTGCCTATCTATCGGAAGGAAACTATTCGATACTTTTTTTCATTCGAAATTTTCAAAGCGTTGTCAAAACAGCTGGTCAACACCTCGGAAGACAAGAGGGCTGGGCAATATTTGGGCCAAAGGATCAGTATTGCTATTCAACGTGGCAATGCTGTCAGTAGATTGAGTATTAAAACTTAGAGAATGCATTACAATGTATTGTGTGGTGGTAGGATGTGGTATTGTGTATTGTCTAGCACACCATTGTAGATGGGACTGCTAACCACAAAGTGTAGCCACAAAGCGACCCTCGAGCTAAACTATATTGTATAACATCCCATAACCTGTTGCTTATCTGAAGGTACCAAACCTAAATTAAATTAAACTAAGATTAAATTAAATCAAAACTAAAATTAAATTGCCCGTAGCAAGTACAACTAAATATATAACGTAAGTAAAACAACTGCCTCCGTGGTCTAGCGGAGTGGATTATGTGGATTTACACTCAGAGGTACCGGGTTCGACTCCTGATCGGGACACAATAATATTTATTAATGTAAATAAATACATTTCAATAATATTTTATTTATTTGTGATATTTCTCGAGTTGGTACTGGAGACATCGACGAGCTTGCCACTTGTCATGATTAGCCTATAGTAAAGTTGGCTAAATGTGAATCTGCTTATTTATATAAGCGTGGTTTCTGACCACCCCGAAAGGGAAACTGTCGTGATAATACTTAACTTTTTTTAAAATATCTGTAACTTTATAGACTGTAAGGGGGTTTGTGGGTACAAATAAGTTTACAAGTAATATGTAAGAGTACATAGGAAAAGTGTATTTCTAATTAGTAGATGCCGCGATTCGAACTGACAATTTAAGGAAAGCGTTCTTACAACCGAGCCACCAGCGCCAGCCAGCGCCCTTAACCCTTTCAGCACGGACAATTCGAAACTGCGTTATTACAAAAAAATATCTATCGGTCGTCAAATACTGTTTGTCCGCTCCGAAACAGCTCATCTAGCTACTTAGTGATTATCTTTATTAAATTGTTGGCTAGTCCTTAGTCCTAGTCCTTTTTTAAAAAAAAAAACATACAATAGTGATTTTTATTTCCATGATATTACCCAACGCACATTAGAAAACAACAACGCACGAATATGCGAAGGGGGCTTTGTGGAATTCGCTAGTGGAATTCGTTCACTATTTTTATTTAATATTTTAGACCTTAGTTATCAATGATAATTACATAAATTAGATGTAATGTACGTGTATGTAGTGAAACTGGAACGTTTACGCAATTAATTTGTTTAGTAAATAATAATTATCACTTTGCACAACAATTACGACCATCCTCAAGGAAATGGACGGAGTCACGGAAACTCAACATTGAGATACCTCCGTCCGTACATTATATTTAAATGCCACTGTTGTGTATACATTGTGAGCGGTGCTGTTAGAAAGCTTACTTTAAACCAAAAATATTAATAATTCGAAGCGTCTAGTGAGTTAATATTATTTTAAAAAATCCGGAACATGTCCATATCTTTTGTTGTATATTGTAATAAAAAAAATCATCACACCCTAGAACACAGTCCCAGACCTCCTCTGTTGGAGATGGATCTTCCAGAAATTTCTGGAGAACTTGGCCTACTCTGCCGCTGGCCAGACAGGTTAGCAGGGTCTGATGTCCATTTTTTAATGACAATTTATTAACGATTCCACAAGTTGGTATTAGTGGAACCGGGACCGACGGCTTAACGTGCTCTCCGAGGCACGGGAACGGTGGTGTTGTAAATCTATGACAAATGTACGTAAGAAAAGTGTATTTCTTATTGGTACATGCCGCGATTCGAACCGATATTTTAAGGAAGGCATTCTTACAATCTAGCTACCACCGCTCTTACCGTGGTTTGGTATGGTTTAGTTTGACAAGGATGACATTTTATATCTATTTGTCACGGTAACTTTAACATTGTCAGCCATAATATACGATTACCGTCAAAGTAGGGGTCAAAAAGACCTTTTTTAAAAAACATACACACCAATTTATGTTTAGGCTCTGATATAAAGCAACCAAAGCCAAATAAAACTAATTAAATATAAATAAATATAAATATTTCCGGACAGGTCACACAGCGACATCTAGTTTCCGTGGTAAGCTACGAGGCTAGTGTTACGGAAACTAGATGGTTGATAAACTACATAAAATACTTTTTTTTTTTTGTAAATATATACATATAAACACCCAGACCGAGACAAATTATACAATGTACAACTTTTGCCCCCGGTGGGAATCGAACCCACGACTTCCCGAGTTCACGGCAACGTTTATTACCACTAGACCAAGGAGGCGTACCAACTCCACTTTTTGGATTTGGATTGAATAATTTATATCACTATATAAAAAATATATATAAATTTTGAAGATATATTTATTTATATTAAAACCTGCACAGACGTAATAGACATAGAAGAAGATTTTGTATAGCCCATACATTAAACACAAACCGGTTTTTTGAATAGGTTGCTTTATGTAAAAATGGCTTAAATGAAAACGTAATCGTCAAATGAGATTGCAACCGGCTCTAAGTATAATAGTCGGGTACCAGAAGTCAAATCAATTGAACAGCGAAAGTCACTCCACCTATGATCTCATTATTATGTTATTGTAGTGCCTGTTTCGTTAATGTACAACTTTTACAAATAGATAAGTATTCACTACTTAGTATAAGTGGATTCTAGTTTCAGATGTCATTGTTACAATTATTGTAATTAACTTGGTGTTATCTGTGAGTGAAGCAGTAAGTCTTTCTATTGCAAGAGCCAGAAAGGGACTGATTACAAATAATATATTTATTTATTTTATTTATTGATTTAAAATCTTTATTTATTTATTCGTGGGAAAATTTACAGCCTTTACAATATTATGTATACAAAAAATATCTAATCTTACAAAAATAAAAAAGCCTTACAAATTTTCACTGTTAGCTATAATGAAAAATAATAAAAATAAGAACAAACAAAATCAGTACAATAACAATGAGATATGAAATAACAATTGCATTTGTATACTGATCCCGTTTTACAACTTAAGAATTATACAATATAATAAAAGTACTTAAGTGTAACAACAAATATTAGTAACAATAAGTAGGTACTCAAACAACACTTTACAAATTTTGACAAGAAACATACATAAGTAATAGAAAAATATATAAAATAAAATAGAAAAACTTAAACAAAGATCAAATAAGTAATTTAAAATAATAATAATGTAATATTTCAACATTTTAATGGACATCTACTCAATATGCTCATCACAGTACTCTGTAGTCAATAAACGTCTGAGGGTGGAAGGAGATGTCTCAAACAGGTCGACATCCAAACGTCTGAGGGTGGAAGGAGATGTCTCAAACAGGTCGACATCCAAACGTCTGAGGGTGGAAGGAGATGTCTCAAACAGGTCGACATCCAAACGTCTGAGGGTGGAAGGAGATGTCTCAAACAGCTCGACATCCAAACGTCTGAGGGTGGAAGGAGATGTCTCAAACAGCTCGACATCCAAACGTCTGAGGGTGGAAGGAGATGTCTCAAACAGGTCGACATCCAAACGTCTGAGGGTGGAAGGAGATGTCTCAAACAGCTCGACATCCAAACGTCTGAGGGTGGAAGGAGATGTCTCAAACAGCTCGACATCCAAACGTCTGAGGGTGGAAGGAGATGTCTCAAACAGGTCGACATCCAAACGTTGTAACAAGTCATTAAAACCTCTACATGTTCTAGGGATATAGGAGTTAATTCTATAGTTAGTAGATGAAAAAGGAACACTTAGCAAACGGGGTTTCCTTATCCTGCTTGATGGAGTAAAAAAAAAATTCTAGACAAAAGTTCAGGGCAATCCACTGACCCGCTGGTTATTTTGAGAAGATATGTGATATCGGCGATCATTCGACGTGTTTCCAAAGGAAGCAAATGGAATCGAATACAACGGCGGTGGTAGTCACAGTCATGAGTTTTGGGTCTGTACTGAATATAGCGCAAAAATTTGCGTTGGATAGCCTCAATTCTATTTTTATAAGTTGCGTATTGGTGATTCCATATTTGACTGGCGTACTCCAAGTGACTGCGAACAAACGAACAATAGAGAATTTTTGTAGCTTTGATGCTGTTAAAGTCACTGGTGGACCTCAAGACAAACCCGAGCACACGATTGGCTTTGGAATTGTAAGTTACAATTGGCGAACATAATGCCCTTTCTCTGACCGTTGACCGTTGGGACAAATGAGATTTCTTCATTAGATCGATATATTGTCGGTCGCAAGCCCGAGACACCGATCTCGTACCCACTCACGATGGACTCAGCACCCGCTCGGTAAATCCTTGTAATGCTTAGAAATTTATCTTCAAACTTACATCTCATCATTCATCATCAGCCTGTGTCTCTCCACTACTGGATGTAGGCCTTCCTCAAGACTCGCATGGACATGACTATAGTCTTGTCCAGGTTCATTCCGAGACCAAACTGCTGGGAAGCCATGTTTAAGCTGTCCAACATTCTGCTAAGATCCTTGGCGACCTGGCCATTATGACTATGTCAACCGCGAATCCTCCGATTCCTTCTCACACCAGTGATGTGTTAGGTACATTCGCATATATAAATATACATATTGTATTATATTGGTTTGTGCGAGCGAGAATGCAAATACGTTAACTTATGTCAGATCGGCCGAGTCAATATCGAACGATCCATTGTATCTTGTGCATCAGCCAGGCATTTTAATATTTGTTCACAAGACGCAGTCGATCGGTTGAATCTATCAAAAGTTGTTATGAAATTAGCTGGACAAGTGGTAAGCTTTGGCGCGTAGTTCCGGTGACCGCAGCGTTCACCCCTCGGTGTAGGGTTACTTTAGCTTTCCAAATCTAATGTACTTGTGTAGTATAACTGCTTCTCATTACCTTTACTTGCTGACTAGATTGTTTGACTTTGACGTTACACTCGTACGATCTATATTTGAGCTTTGCATCAACAGTTTATTTTTGGGTTTAGAAAACAAATTACATTATCCATTTTGGGCCATTTTTTTACTGCTCATGATAAAAAAAAATAGTAGTTATATTATTAGTCGGTCCCAGTTCTAACTAATGCCAACTTTTGGAATCGTGGATTAATTTACATTAATAATTACATCAGATTCTCGAATCGTGGATTAATTTACATTAATAATTACATCAGATTCTCGCCAACCCGTCTGGACAGCGTGGCGAGTGTAGGCAAGTTTTTTTTTAAATATTCTAGTACTACATGTGACCCCTAGCGCCCACCTGATGGTAAGTGGGGAGCGAGATTGTTAGCAACTGGAATCAGACACTCATGACTGACATATCAGTCCCTAACACTATGCCGGCTTGACTGGACATGCCGGCAATTCGAGTCTGATCCCGAAATGTGTAGATACATTTTCATTATTTATTTATTTAGGAATTCTTACAGCTAATTTATACATATATAGGAGAAAATAGTAATACGATAAAGACTATAATAAGAGTTCGCTGACAGATACAATAGAAGTAAGCAAAGAAAACAATGAAAATAAATTTAAAAATAAAAATGAATACAATAGTACAGGAATTACGAAGGAATAGGCATTACATCAATACAACAGAATAACTACAACAGAAATAAACATACATATATACACACACAAATACACATTTACTGGATTTATCGGCACGCACGGTGGATTCTTCCCTGCCCAAGCAGACTGGACAAATTATCACCATCAGTCTGCCTACCACCTATTTAAATTCTCCAGATAATCTGATCTGGAAAGGCCATGTCCAATAGTGGAAGTGTAACAAAGGAAGGAATAGTTGAGTGGAGGAGCTGTGAGGTAACGTCTTGGAATACGTGTGTAGGACTCTTGTGTTTTGGGGGCTGTTATGTGGGTTTAATTTGTTGCATTTTGGAACGCCGATCAGCTCCTGACGGATATTCGTCGAATTACCAGTAACTCTATAACGTTTGCGCTTTAATGAAGAGAATCTGGTTGCTGGCCTGATAGGTACTGTAATAGGGTCGAGTCCTGCCGCCATGTTGTATGTAAATGTGCCGGAAGTGGCCGCAAGATTTATTCGATACCACTTCCTGTTACACTTCGCTATTGTTAATTTTCCTTGTGTTACCATCTTCTACATCATTGATCGATACCTTTTATTTCTCATTACAGCCTCTATGCAAATAAAATACTAATTGTTAAAGCTTATTACAGATGTAGTGCATAATGGTTTTGCGTCGTATTTTATCGGAAAGTTCGTATTTATAGTTTATCTCAATTAGTTTTAGTGGCTCGGTTGTAAGAACGCTTCCCTTAAAATCCTACAAAGGTCGGTTCAAACCCCTCCGGAATGTACCAATGAGAAATCAAATTTTCTTACGTACATTTGTCATAGATTTACAACACCACCGTTCCCGTGCCTCGGAGAGCACGTTAAGCCGTCGGTCCCGGTTCCACTAATACCAACTTGTGGATTCGTTAATAAATTGTCATTAAATTTTACATTAGATCCTCGCCAACCCGTCTGGCCAGCGTGGCGAGTGTAGGCCAAATCCTCCAGATATATGTTCTGGAAGGCCCATCTCCAGCAGTGGAGGTCTAGGACGCTCTGTTCCAGGGGCTGTAATGAAAACAATAACATTTTTCATTGTGACAATTGACACTAAATAATGCGACGGCTTAATGTGATTTCCTCCTGTCGAGCACGGTCGTTAAGAGTTAGCATTCCATGGATCCACCGAGCGGGTGCTGGGTCCATAGTATGTGGGAGGGAGAAGAGAAGAATGGTGTCTCAGGCTTGCGACCGACTATGGGCTGGTTTAAAAAAGACGCTTCAATTAATTGCGCGGTCATGCGCTCACCATCCACCATTCTGCTCCTCTCCCTGCCCAACCAAATACTGTATGATTTCGTTAATGCCGTCTTGGAAGCTTTCTCCATTAATGTATCTCCGTCAGACCGGCTTAGGCCTAATTCTTTTAGTAAGTAAAGCCAAGATTTTGCTGGAATTTCGCACCAACTTCTATCCACTACTAGTATCCGTTCCTGATCATTTCTTCCTTGAGATCATAATATTTGTTTGACTTGATGTTGTGGTCCCTTGGAATATTTGAACACACGTATTTTGGCCTAGGTGTTGTGGCTGGTAACCTAAACACTAAATAATATTATGTGTAATAAGATATTTGATGGCAGATGTGAAGTCGACGTCAAGTAGGCCGGTGACGGTGGCCGCCATAGCTCTGTCCATCCGGTCCCGTGGTGAGTCCACTGCTGTCTGTCCACCGCTCCCCTCATCACCACACACACCATCAACACCACGCAATCGACATCTCATTGCTTGTCGTAGATTTTGTTCCGCACGTAGATTTTTGACCAAAGTATTATTTTTATTAGTTTTATGTAGTGTATAACTATATGATATAAGCAATGTCAAAAGTGCTATTGCTTGGTTAAATGTTGAACTTGGTAACATCGAATCCTGGTCGAAGCGATTTGGAGTAGTGGTAAATCCAAAGAAATGCCAGTCTATTGTAATTGGAAGCACTAGGCTTATGTCTAAAATTGTACTTTCTGAACTGCCACCTGTTCGGTACTGCAACATACCCATCCCATTTTGCAGTGACGCTAAAGATCTCGGTGTGATTATAGATCACAATCTTAGTTGGACAGCACAACTAACCAGCATTAAACGAAAAGTCTTTGGGTCGCTTCACTCTCTTAACAAGCTCAAGAACATATTGCCTTTAGCAGCAAAAATTGCGATAGCCCAAAGTCTACTTATACCACTTATAGACTACGGTGACGTTTGCTGTGTGAATATGACTGAGGACCAACTTAACAAGATGGATCGTCTTCTTAACACGTGTATTAGGTTCATTTTCTTTCTTCGTAAGTTTGACCACATTTCTGATTACCGCGCTAAACTCAAATGGTTGCCTATACGACCTAGAAGAAAATTAAGATTATTGTGTCTACTATATTCTATTTTAAATGAACCTAATACACCAAGATACTTGAAAGATTATTTTTCCTTTCTTTGCTCCCTACACGATAGAACACTTCGCTCCTCATTCAACTCCGCTCTTTCTATACCTTCTCATCACACCAACTATGTCTCTAAATCCTTTGTCGTTAATGCCTCCTCTCTTTGGAACAGCTTGCCTGTCAGCATTAGACAAGCTCCTAACAGAGCTTTATTTAAAAGGAGAGTTTACACTCACTTTATTAAACTATTGGAATCATTTTAATCTCAATTTTATTGGTATACCCAAAGAAAAAACGTTGAAAATTTATATTGAACATAGATAGTGACCCGATTCCCCCTTTGCGGAACATAAATAGTCGTAGGTTTGTTTTGAAATGATGAATAACAAATTCACTAAATTAGATATTTGAAGTCTCTATGTGCATTTCTTAAGAACATATTTTATAATGATTGTCTAAAGTTTAGATAGAATCAGAAAAGTGATAGAGATCACGTCCATAATGGCAACCTATCACGATCGACTCAAATGATGGCCATTACTTCGGAAAGTGAAACGCTCATGTCATTACATCTCCAAAACTACGAGGATAATTAGTTTTTTTTTAAACATAAAGTTCATCTTCGCGGTGAGAGTACTGTAGTTCGTTTCATAAACATTAAACGCTAGTCCAGGTGATTATTGGAAACGGGCGTTTTCTTAGTACCTAATCCATAGATTGCTTGTTAATGTGTTGTGCGGTGACCTGAACGTCCTCGAAGGTGAGGAAGTGGTCACGGCTCGCAGGCATAACACATGTTTAATAGCTACAGGTTTCCAGCAACTATTCTTTTTTATGTAATGACATCATATTGTACAAAAGCAATGAAGTATTCTTTATCCCGTATTCGACGTTTTCTCACCAGCTTCTCCACTCTGTTATTCCTTCCAGCTGTCAAACGGAGGGACGCCTCGGCACACGAGGAATAGAACTGTCAAAGCGTGTTTATTTTATTTTCGGCTAATATTTGAGGTGTTTGATGGTTTGAAATTGTTATATAGTTTCATTATAATGTTATTATTTGCTACGCCCCTACACGGGGTGTCATAATATGTAGTTGTACTATTTTGTGACATGCAATAAAATGTTTGAATTTGAATTATTAAGAAATAGCAATAGTAGACCAAAATAGACACATCCATAATGAGACCGATTTATGCACACTTGCACACAAATATATAGATATTGTATACACAAATATATAATATATGAATTAGAATGTGTAATTAGTTTTTTTTTAAATGATATTAATATTGTATTTTTTTCTTTAAAGATGAATCTCTTATAATTAAGGTGGCACCTAGCCCCATGTTATTTATTTTTATTTTTCAGATCTATTTTTAAATAATTATTTTTTTATTAATAAATAAATACTCATAAAGTCGGCATAGTGTTTGGGTTCAAATTTTTATCTAATAAACATTGTTGTTTAGCCGAAACCGATGCACCTCTCCCGGTTTCTGGATTTTTGTCTTTCTACCAGAATGGGTACTTATAAAATATTATGTTACAATTATTTAAATAATAAAACTCATTTATTCCAGAAATCGGGTGTCCTTGCACCTGTGTTTCAGCACTGCTGCCTCAAACACGAGACCACACTGTTCAGGCACAGAAGTACCTTTATGTTTGTAAATTGTAACTTATAATAAAAGCCAAATTATATTAGGTTTTATTAAAATAAACTATTATTATATTGGTAGAGAAGGTTTGTCTGAGGTTGGTCGCTCGCATTCACATTTTAAGTCACACAAGCGCCCATGTTAAAGTTTAAGTTAGCTAACATAAGGTGCAATATTTACATCTAATAATTAGCAAAACTTTAGTTGCCTTTCCGAATCTTCAATGTGTATAATAAAAGTTGTAAAATTTGGGGCAATAATACCGCAAGGGGTATTATAAGAATTTGGTAAAAAGTTGTACTAAATGCAGTGAACGACCCCGTTTCCTACGGTCCGCGTCCACCCGTTTCCTTACGTACACCCTCGAAGAAATGACCGCCAATGACCCCCCTGGGGGGTAGCGTGTGCTGGATAGATAAGTGCTATTAATGTTTGACCCGGTTTGATTCCCGACAAACAATCGTATAAATGTTTTAAACGTAAACAGTTAAAAAGAATTTAGGATTTTTTATTTTATAGGTATGTTTGTTTTTGGAAATCGTCCTTTTTACTGTCAACAATCACTGGGTTTAAAATTTAGGCATTATTATCATTGTGTGTCTGTATGTATGTTCGTCTCCCCTTCACGCCTATATTACTTATTTCATGACAACTTTTAAGGTTTTAAGCGTAGGTTACTGGCGGCTCTTCAAGCCACCAAGCATTCAATTTGCTGACGAATCACTGGCCAAAGTATTGTTGCTTAAACTTTGAATATTGTTGTGTAATTTTGTATTTGTTTTAAATTGTAATCTGATATAGCTGAGTTTTCCTTGCAGATTTCTTTCTTAGTCAGATTAAACATTAACATGTCATTAGAATATAATAAGCTGCTGGTCTTCTGCTAACAGAACCCCTTTGGACCGCTTTGCTGTTTAGTCTTTTACTAACAGGAATAGAATCATTCAAAATAGTTTAAATAATGAAGTGCCTGTAATAGGTTTATGTAAATAAAGATATCTTGACTTTGAAATACCTAACTTAAGCAAGGGCATACTAGAAATAAGTAATAAAATATTTAAGCAGTTATTACCGTTACGCGTACTTAGGTTGACGAACTTTGTATTGACTAAAATGTTGAATTTCAATCAAATCAAAACTTATTGAATGGGGTGGTGATTGACGAAATTGCGGTCACGTGATGACTCGGCACTGGCCTAATGACACACTAACTAATGAATTATTTAAACCAAAGGGTGAACCAAATGATGTATATGTAATATTGATTGCTGACATAAATGCAACAGTAATAACTAAGATTGGGTTAACCCAAAACGAAGTCTCTGTAATTGTAGAGGTTATAGTTAAAAATAACGTTAACTCGACGCGAATTTCATCTTTAATCGTTACAATAGGGTATTTGTTTTATTATAATTTGTAAATTTGGTAGTTTTTGTTAATATTTTTTTTTGTTTTAACAGTTTTAAGTTTTTAATTTCTTCTTCTTTTTATATTGGTGAATGCTGTGACACCTAATTGGTACATATATTAGATAAGTTATAATTATACTATGTTATGTGTGTGATAATGTATGTACTGCTGTGTGTACTAAATAAATAAATAATAATCTTTGTTTTATCAGACTACCTAAAATCACGCTGATTTTCGTTTTAATTAACGAAATCATTTATATTTTAATGAAATAAATACATTATTTTACATTTTAGAACGTAGCCTTTTTTTTTGTTCTCTTCTCCCAATGGATGATGAATGATAGGGAAGGCAAAGGGTCTAGCCCATACCGCCAAATCTGACCTAATATATCTTTCTTTTTTTATGAGTTAATGGGGTCATCATCAAATTCCAAATGCTGCAGAATTTGATGCTGTTCTTGGAGTCACTCGTGGCATTATAGCTCATACTCGTCGGAGTTCACAGCGCGGGAAGACCGCAAAAAATAAACTGCAACTTGTGCCCCATATTCAAAGTCCAATTTATCGTTTTCCATAACTATTTACATTGTAGAACATTATTAAATAAAACAACAACACTTTTGACCAACAATATTCACAGTAAATTAATTTACAAAACAAAAACTTGCACTTGACATGTCCGCGCAAAATGGCGCGAATGACTCCTTAGAACGTTACCTTAAAAACATTAGTCAGCATGAGTGACGTCACTTAATGATGACCGTGTTTGACTTGAAAGCAAAGCAAAAGTGCTTTTTTTAAGATAATTTTTGAATTTTGTTTAAGGCAGCGTTTCTAAGCGAAAATTCAAACGCGTTATTTAAAAGTAGTTTTTTATTTCAGAAATTCGCAAATAAATAAAAACAATTTAAAAATCATGTTGATAAATTGTCAAGTAACCTTTTATTTATTACTAAATTTTCTTAAAACTCAGTCTAAGAGTTGAATTGAAAAAAAAAAGTATAGATTATCGACCGGTTGCAGAAATGATGATTAAAATTATCTCTGCTCAACATTTAGTTACGCCTTAATTTTTTTATTTTATTAAATGGTTTGCAATCAAAGATCTATTATAAATTGTTTTATTAATTTTTAAGCCAACACACAATAGCAATATTTCTAACTTTCATAGATAAACAACCTTATGATTAGTGTTTTAACATTATAATTGTGTGCATCTATAATAACGCCATCTATGATGGAGTAGAGGAACTTTTTCTTGTTTAACTTTCTAGAATGATTCGTGTATTTTATATGAAAACTTTAAAAATAATATTTAATTTGACGTTTACTTACGAAAATAAACTGACATGAGGTCTCAGACGAAGAAGTATTTCTTTTACACTTCCGAGCACGCAGAATTGCATATTGTTCGTAGAACAATAAAATAATCAATTTGATAGTGCACGCATCCGGAAATGGCACTACCTTTTAAAACCTGGAATTTCTTTTTCAAAAGGCAGTGCTCATAAACTGAAATTATTTGATTATTATTCAATAAAAAAAACGTTATTTTATTTATTTAGTAGATTAATTCATTCTGCGGCAATTGTCCTCGCTTTGTACGTTTGTTACGGGCTTTTTGGCCCATCTTGTATATATTGCCTAAAACTAATCTTATATGTCTTGAAAGAGCACAAAGAGCAGTTTTGAAAGTTTGTACATTTAGTCCGTATAGGCATCCAACTGCTCTCCTATATGAAAGATGTGGTGTGTTAACTGTTAGACAGTTATTTATCCTTAACGTTATTATTAAGCAACATTGTATGCTCATCTTTAGTCCTGAAGTTTTTAGTAAACGAAGGAATGATCTTGTGTGTGGAAGCTCTCAAGCTTTTCGAAAAGTTTTTACTAGCAGATTTTTCTGTTTTCTGGGTCCATATTTATATAATAAAATTAATAAAGAGATAGCTATATATCAATGCACTAAAGTGATATGTAGAAAGAATGTCACACAATGGCTACAGTCTCTTGACTATAATACAACTGAGGAATTACTGTCAATAGTAAAGTAGGAATGCGATAATAACAAAGTATGTAAAGTTTACACACCCTCTTACACACACTCACACACTTACATTATAAACAAAAAGAGGATCTCAACCACACAATTTTTAATTTTTAATTTGTTTTTCTTTTGTGTACATTTTCTTTCTTTTAATATGTTGTAATTAAAAGTAATAATATATTTAAAAGGGTGTCTGGGCGTTGACTGCCGACGGACAGACCTATACATATAGGCTTAGTTCGGCTGCAAATGTCTGTTTTTCTGTGCATGCATAATGAAATATGTTATTGTTTTCATATCTTGTACCTTTTTACTGAATAAAGATATTATTATTATTATTATTATTTAATTATTTGTGTTGTGTGTGTGCCATGATTTATTTATATTATTATAGTTTGCAAAATAATCACTTCCAATTATAGTCTAGTTACGTAGAAGACCGACCTTCACCGATGTGTTATCCGAATTAAATACACTTTTTATATAATAAAACAGAAGCTATGGTGATGGGTTGTCTCACAAATAAGGTCAAGGCTATTCTTATTTCATTTATTCAAATATTAACATCCTCTATTTATACACTAACGGATAGTGTCGCTTATAAGTGTCAAGTTTTGGGCAGTAATCTCAAACGTCAAACTTAAGAAAACTGCAGAAATCTGATTTACGGCTAAAACAAGAGTTTATTCAAAACCTTAATGCAGAATTACTCTTTAACAAAATCTGCCCGGACAATTCTAATCCATAGTGACGACAATAGCCATCAACGCTCACTTAAAAACTCAACCAGTATCGTCTTGGCCATATTTCGTTGGGCAACCCATCGCCATTGCTTTATTTGGCGTATTTTATAATATAACAAGTGTATATCATTCGTATACCAGATCGGTGAACGTCCCTTTTCTATCTTGTACTATTATCATGCAAGTATTTATTCATTTAGTCCACTGTATTGAGTATTAAGTAATTTGTTATACTTGTACCATGGAGTGAGGGAAGATGTCTTGTTTGGGATGCCACCTGTGTGGATACCTTTGCCGCTTGCCACATTTCCTCTACATCAAAAAAGGCCGGTTCGGCTGCTCATACAGCCGAATTTAGAAAGCACATCAAATACAATAGCATTAAACAAAATTATAACTTTGTGGCATTTGGGGTTGAAACAATGGGGGTATATTCTCTTGATACCCACAAATTCATAAAAGAGCTGGGTAAACGAATTTTCCAAGAGTGTGGCGATCCCAAATGCCATAACTACCTAAAACAGAATATGTCGATAATAATTCAACGAGGAAATGCGGCGAGCGTTTTAGGTACCCTCCCTGGTGGTAAGCCCTTAGTTTATTTTGTAGAATAGTTTTAATTTCATAGGTATTTTTAGTTTTAGTTTTATTTATAATTAGTTTTTTAATCAATTTTATTTTAATATTTTTGTATCTAAGTACTTCGAATAAATTTTATTTGTTATTAAACCATTTATTTGTGGTGTTGTAGCTATCCAGGACAGTCGGTGCTACCTGATGAATGGCGGCGCGGTGGAGAGCTTCTTCATCAGCGAGGACACACCAGTCGGCGCAGTCATAGGTAACATCTCTTATCAAAATTATTAACTTTAATTCGTATTAAGTGCAGTGTCCATGTTTTATCATTACATCCCCTATAACATAGATATCTAGGCTTCCACAGTTGGAGATGGGCCTGGAGAATTTGGACAACACTCGCCAGGCGCTGGCCAGACGAGTTGGCGAGGGTCTGATTTTAATTATTAATGACAATCTATTAACGAATTGGTATTAGTGAAACCGGGACCAATGGCTTAACGTGCTCTCTTCCTCACGTAAACGGTGGTGTTGTAAATCTATGACGTCACTAGGTACGTAAGAAAAGTGTATTTCTAATTGGTACATGCCGGGGGTGTGAACCGATTTTTGTAGGATTTTACGGAAATAGTCCTTACCAACGAGCTACCATCGCTCATATTTATTTATATACTTTTGTAATATTTAAAAAAATATGATTAAATTACAGGAACGCTAAGTGTAAATGGTGATCCTCGGGAAGTAGATGGCAATATAGGGTTAAGTTTGCAAGAGAAGGACGCAGCAGTGGGTATCGCTCCTGGAACCAAGAACTTGACCCTACTGCGAGTGCTGGACCGGGAGGAGGTGGTGGGACCTTCCAATGTCTATGTCAATGTAAGATGTGACAGAAGACGGACCAATGATCCTGTAAGTACCACGTAGCAGAACATCTAATAGATGGGATTGGATTGAGCCCAAACCATTGGATTAACTAATTGGATTCCATTGGATAGCGGTTAAGTCCATGGATTTGAACTCTGAAGTACCTTATTCGATTCCTGGTCGGGACACAATAATATTTAATAATTTAAATAAATAAAATTAATTAATATTTAATTTATTTGTGACATTTCTCGAGTTTGCTAGAGACATCGACGATAGGCAACTTGTCATGTGGCCTATAGTGAAGTTGGCTAAATGTGAATCCGCTTATTTATAAGCGTGGTTTCTGACCACCCCGAAAGGGAAACGGTCGTGATGATACTTTACTTTACTATTTGGATTATACTCTCCACTTATCGTCACTGTTACAATATGTAATCGAATTAGGTTATAAATTATTATTAGGTCTTCATCATTCAAGACTTGGCCCATAAGTATGATTAAGAAGTTAAAATATAAAAATGTGTGTGTTTTGTATCCAAAGAGTTTCATAATCCCGGTGTCCGTGCGCGTGTGGGACGTGAACGACAACGCTCCTACGTGGGTGGGCGCTCCGTACCGGGCCCGCCTGTCCGAGCTGACGGCGCCCGGCTCCCGGATCCTGCACACGGTGCGCGCCACGGACGCCGACCAGCCCACACACGCCACCATCCACTACAGCGTGCAGCCCGGACCGCACGGCGAGGTAACTGCACGTCACTCTCCTCGGGCTGTCTCCCGGATCCTGCACACGGACGCCGACCAGCCCACACACGCCACCATCCACTACAGCGTGCAGCCCGGACCGCACAGCGAGGTAACTGCACGTCACTCTCCTCGGGCTGTCTCCCGGATCCTGCACACGGACGCCGACCAGCCCACACACGCCACCATCCACTACAGCGTGCAGCCCGGACCGCACAGCGAGGTAACTGCACGTCACTCTCCTCGGGCTGTCTCCCGGATCCTGCACACGGACGCCGACCAGCCCACACACGCCACCATCCACTACAGCGTGCAGCCCGGACCGCACAGCGAGGTAACTGCACGTCACTCTCCTCGGGCTGTCTCCCGGATCCTGCACACGGACGCCGACCAGCCCACACACGCCACCATCCACTACAGCGTGCAGCCCGGACCGCACAGCGAGGTAACTGCACGTCACCCGTCCTCGGGCTGTGTCTCTTTCTGGCTGGACATACGGCTAGTCGCAGAAAGGATCATTCAAATAATCTAATATATATCCGTGTGGAAAGAAGGTCTTGGAGTTCTTGGGCTCTCATGTTCCAAAAGTGCGGGCATATTTTCCCGCCACGGCGCCCTTAACGATACTATAAAAGGTCTTTAGCCACCATCGAGGTTCTTTTAGAGCCTGTTGGAGTTATCCGAGATGATGGCAAGAGACCCGATGGTATGACGTTGGTCCCCTGGGAACGGGGACGTGGTCTGCATAAAGCGGAAGCCGCGGCGGAAAGTGCTAATAAATTAATAAATTTACAACACCACCGTCCCGTGGCTCGGAGAGCACGTTAAGCCGTCGGTCCGTGTTCTACTAATACCAACTTGTGAAATCGTTAATAAATTGTCATAAAACTTTTACATGAGACCCTCTCTATAAATTTTTGGTATGCCCAACTCCAACAGTGATGAACTAGGATTGTGTGTTCTGGGGCTACGATGATGATGTTCTGAAAGGCTCCACAGTGGAGGTCTAGGACTCTGTGTTTCAGAGACTGATGATGAGAGACCTTCCCCAATGCTTTTATTCCAATAGTAGGAATAGATCAGACTTAAATCTGACTGCTGAACTTATAGAGATTGATAGAAAAAGTCTGAAAGACATTACTAACGACCGACTCTAAACGGGCTAGCTTCGTCAATAAATTCTACAAAAAAACGTGAATATTTCTAGTACTTCAAGTTCGAGAACGAGCTGGACAGCGTGCTGGTCCTGAGCAAGGCCCTGGACTTCGAGAGTCTCCCGAACTTCACGGTGACGCTCCGCGCGCAGGACCTGGGCTCCCCGCCGCTGCACTCCGACACGGAGCTGCACGTGCAGGTGCTGGACGCAGACGACCAGAACCCAAAGTTCACACACGACTCCTACACCGCCATCTTACCTGATGACGCTAAGGAGGTACGTGATAACCTTACATCTTGTGACGTATTTATAACTATTAATAATTTTACAAGTTTTAGTCTCGTTGTCGTCGACTAAATTGACTAAAGTTTCCAACCAATGCGTTCTTCCAGTATCGTCATTTTGAGCAGAGACGTGGACACTGACAATTTTTTATACTGAGCACGACATGTGACACCACGCCCTCCTGATGGTAAGCGGTACGCGAGATCCAAGAATGGGAGCAACTGACGCCAGCCTCAGACTACCGACACCAGTCCCTACCACTATGCCGGCCTATAAAGGTGCTTTTTCACACTCCGTTTGAAGGACTCCAGGTTATAGGAATGGGGAAACACACTGGCTGGGAGAGCAGATTTGAAAATCTTCAGCGTGCGACAGATGTAAGAGTCTTCAAATTTGTATGTACGCGTAGGGATAGTGGCTACGGTATGTGGATGTATATTTTGGCCTGTGCGAGTGGCTCGGTTGCGGAATAGAGAAGACAATAGGTCTGGTTCACAAGTTTAAGGTCTCTCAGCGAGCTATGAACAGAAGTATGCCCGGTATTAGTTTGATGGATAGAGTTTGTAACGTGGACATCCCTCAGAGAATCAAAGTTACCGACACAGCCTTCAAAATTTGTAATCTGAAGTAGCAATGGGCGGATAAGTCTGTTGAAAAACCGATGCCCGACGAAGTAGACGGGTTTTGGAGCAGAGACCATGCACAGGAAGACTCAGAGTGGGATAACCTAAAAAGGTCGCCAGTGGGGGATGAGGGTGGCAGGAGATCGTATGCCACTGCCCTTGGGAGAGGCCTGTATCCAGATACAGGCTAATAATGATGAAAAAGATGCAACACCTTCAAGTACGCGATCTAAACATTGTAAGTTTATTGTCACAAACTCAAAGAAGTCATGGATTTTTGAAAACATGTTTTTGGTGTCTATCACACCTTAAAGCTTGTCGATCTTTTTTTAACCTCAAGCCTCATGTATATTTTTTCCTCCCTTGGATTTTCTGCCTCATATAGACCTGCTGCCAACCTTCTCGGGACTATGTCTGCACTCTATCCAAATAGGTCCCAAATAGTTCCTACAACGTCTGTTTGGTCTTTCTAAATGTCCATGTGTATCTCCAGGGTGACCCCCTGCCGACGTCCCCGGAGCCGGTCTCAGCGCACGACCAAGACTCCCTGTCGGCCCCGGTGCACTACTCCGTGTGGGGCCGTGCGGAGGGAGCCCCCCACGTGTCCCGGGACACCGGAGTGCTCTCCGTGAGTGCCGCACTGCTGGCTGCCGACCTCCCCCTCACACTCGTCATCAAGGTAACCGCTCTCGTTTAAATTCACATTTGTAAAACCATTTCACACTTTACACTTCATCATTTTTATTATTTAGTAAAGTTGGATAACGTAAAAGATACAATTGAGTTATAACTGCACAGGAGAGTGATTCTATCATTAACACACCAAATTTTAATTTATATCAGTTGTAATACCTACGGGTCTATTCGGAGTGACGGAACGTAAGGAACGGAATGAAACACTTGACTGACGCATAAAAAGTACTAAGCGGGAGCGAATAGATATATTCAGACTTACACAAGACAGAGAGAGATATAATATAATTATTAGCGTCGCTTCGAGTGAGTAGTGTTAGATTCTAAGGGTTAGACAACGAAAAACAATCTTTACAGACATACAGATATAGCACAGTTTCGCTGAATGAAATAAGTTCAGAGAGAATGCCAACATCTAAAAATGAGATCAGGAAAAATTAGACTTCTTCCACGTGCTTGATTGATGTTGAGATCACGCTCATTCGTCTGAACAAGCAAGTATTTTATTGTACAGAACCAAAAATAGTGTGGGTACAGAGGCGAGTTTAATGCTGTAAATGTATTTTCTACCAACTAACATTTGTTACTAACTGCTTCCGTGGTCTAGCGGTTAAGTCCGTGGATTTAGACTTGGGTTCGATTCCTGGTCGGGACACAAAAATATTTATTAATGTAAATAAATACATTTAATTAATATTTGTTTTATTTGTGATATTTCTCTCCTTTGGTACGCTGGAGACATCGACGAGGGGTTCGCTTCCAATAGGTCCATAGAGTTGTCTGTTCCAGGCCACCCAGTACGACAACCCGGACCGGTACGCGCTGGCCCCGCTGACCGTGTCCCGGCGAGTCCCGGCGCGCGGTCCCGTCCGGTTCCTCCGGCAGCTGTACTCCGGGACGGTCCCCGAGGACATGCCGGTGGGCTCCGTGCTGCTGACGCTCACCACCAACCACGTCAAGGAAAAGGTCACACACTACTACAGTACTACTACAGTACTACTACACTTAACAGCTGGTCTCGGTCTTACACCCGTATTCTGTAAATTCTTTAACTAATTAAAAAAAAAAGTGAGTCCTACGCGCCATTTTGCGCGGATATGTTTTTGTTTTGTTAATTAATTTATGGATATTGTTAGTCAAAAGTGGTGTTGTTTTGTTTAATAATGTGCTACAATATTATTAATAAACAATAAATTGGACTTTAAATAACCACAAAAAAAATGTTTTTTTGTTAATTGTTGGGGCACAAATCGCAGTTAATTTTTTGCGGTTTCCCGCTGTGAACCCCCATATTTTACTCGACGTGTTTGGGCTATAATGACACGAGTGACTCCAAGAAAAGCATCAAATTCTGCACAATCTGGAATTTTATGATGACCTCATTAACTCATAAATATATATATATATATATTACATCAGACTTGGCTGTATGGGCTAGACCCTTTGCCTTCCCTATCACCTCATTCATCATCCATCGGGAAAAGAGAACAAACAAAAAAACTAATTAAATCATGGATTCATTTAATTATTGTTCTTCCGAAAGCTCTAAAATAACTGAATTAAATGCTTATGTTTGTAGACTCCGCTCCAGTTCTTCGTGTCAGACCGCAGCTTCCTGGAGAAGTTTGCCATCAACTCTGCCGGAGAGTTGGTACTTCGCCGAGCTCTGGACTACGAGGTGCAGGACCAATACAACTACCAGGTCATGGTCACTGACGGGGTCAATGTGAGTTAATGGCACCTGCTTTCAAAATTTATTTTGTATTGCAGGGACATAACATATAATCTAGCTCATTTCATTGTAAGTGAAGTATAAGCCGCTTGCCACATGTCTCCTACCTCAAGAAAGGCCGGTTCGGATGCTTGTATAGCCGAATGTAAAAATCACACAAACTGGGTGACTTTGTGTATGTTATTCTATTGATAGGAACAAACAACTTTACGTAAGAAACGAGATGTCGGAAGTGACAATATTTTTGGTTCCTCTATGCCGTCGATCGATGCTCTATTCAAACAATTATTTAAGTCTTGCCTTCAGCAAATATGAATAAATATTGTCTAGAGTGATATAAAATGTTGTAAGTACTAATTCCTACAATGACATCTGAAACACCGTCCACCGACTAATTCAGATGTCACAGCTGAACTGTTTTTGTCACTGTGTAAGTCAAAGTCAAAATATCTTTATTCTCGTAAACCTATTACAGGCATTTGTGAAACGTCATTAATTTAATTATTTTGAATGATTCTACTCCTGCTAGTGGAAGGCTAAGCAGCGATGTGGTCCAATAAGTAAGCTGTTAGCAGAAGACCAGCAGCTTAGCAGATTCCAGTGACCTGTTAATGTTTAATCTGACTGAGAAAGGAATCTGCAAGGGAAACTCAGCTATATTAGATATTTTATATTAAATGTATTCCATACTCTTATACGTTCTTTCTTTTAATTTTCTGATCTGTCTGTATGCGCAGAATGTCAGTATCGATTGCTAATGCTAGTGTCGTTACTCTGTTCAGAACGACACGTCCGCCGTGAACCTGACGGTGCTGAACGTGAACGACTGGGAGCCTCGGTTCCGGTACCCCCAGTACGAGTTCCAACTGCCGCCCCCCTCCGGGCCGCCCCCCTCCGCCGGCCTGCTCGCGGTGGGCAGGCTGGACGTGCACGACGGGGACAGGGGGGACCGTGTGGCGCTCAGCGTCAGGGGACCCGATGCCAGGTACTGATACTGATACCGGCTCTCCACAGCTTCGATCGAGGATACCAGGCAGAATGCAAGGACTGAATCTAGAGGGGGTGACGTCTTCCCGTATGCTCACCATATAAACTCCATTATCACACCGGCCGGTGACTGATACAAATATTTTTAGTTAAATTTAGTTTATTATGCGCGTGCGCAGGGACACCACAACACTCGACGTCACGACGTCATACATCCATTGAATCCTGGCACACTAACGGTAGTAAAAACGTTTTCCCTTAAAATCCTACAAAGGTCGGTTCAAATACATAAGAATATAACATTATCGTGAAATTAAATATATTCATACAATTGATTTCTACGCCATTTACTTCTATTGTCGAAGAAGGACGTGCTTCACACTTCCGTAGCATGCATATTGCCAGCAAAACAACAAAATCAAATTGAAAGTGCACAATAACTCACAATACACTATCATAGACTAATTCATTCTAAAACGATTATCCTACTCATACTTGTCATACCGTTTGGTCTCGCCCTCCGTGGTTATATATTTGATGTGTTCGGTTCCAGCATGTTCTACATGAACAATGCTGGCGAGTTATTCCTGCGGTCGGAAGCTCTCTCTGCTCTCAATTCTTCTGTGATCAGTGTGACCGCCGTCGCAGAAGACTCTGGAGTACCCCCCAGACAGGTAACCGTATACTTTACGTTACATTAAGCAGGATATTTTTGTCTGCCAGTTTTCTAATAATTATTGGTTTACCGACATTGTGGAAAGATCTTTATAGAGCATCTCACAATAAGAGCGCTGTGCTCAGTGGATGCCGACTGGTCACTACTTCAAAGGGAGCCTTCTATTCTGCGATCTGAAGTTTCAGCGGCATTACATTCGCTAAAAGAGAGGAAATCCACAGTTCCGGATCAGATTACGAGCGAAGTCACTTAGAACTAAAGTCCTTGGATGACCTGGGCACAGATCTATCGCACCAAATCTGCGACAACCTCTGTAATTCTTCCTCTGCTCAAAAAGGGCTCGTCCAAAAAGGGCGACAACTACCGTACACTTGCACTAATATCCCATGCCATCAAAGTCATTCTGCACATCATCAACTTCCGCCCTCGATATTATTTGGATTGGCAAATACGACAGGAGCAAGCAGGGTTTGTTAAGGGCAAAGGCACTTATGAAGAGAACAATTAGTCGTGAAGTCCGACGAGTTTAATACTCAAATGTTAATGGTTTTCTTGGACTATAGTAAGGCTTTCGACTGTGTTAAGTGGAATTGTTTATAGAAGGTGTTGGCTGAACTCGGAGTGCCCGCGCATCTGATTATTAATCTTTACCGAACCAGCGAGGGATCAGTGCGGATTGACGGCGAACTTTTTGCTTTGGAAAATGTCTTAGACAGGGCTGCATACTTTCACTCATCTTGTTTAACATATACGGTAAATACATAATAAGGCGAATGTGCAAGGGATGAAATGAGGAAGTCTCAATTGGAGGTGTAAAAATCTCCAACCTTCAATATGCAGATGACACTACCCTCCTAGGTACTACAGAAGCTGAAACATTAACGCTTTTCTAGAGAATAGAACGGATCAGCCTGAAGGATAGACTTTCTATAAATAGGAATAAACCCTATATATTAAACTATTTATAGTTGAATTTAAATTAATAAATATTATTGTGTCCCGAACCCGGTACCTCCGAGTCTAAATCCACGGACTCAACCGCTAGACCACGTAGGCAGATTGTATACCTGTAAAGATGTATCATTCGGAACTGGTGGTCATTTTATATAGTACAATAAATAAATAAATTGAAAATAATAAAACTTGTTAAAATATAATGAAACTATCTTAATACGAGTAATATTGGAAAGTTAAATACGTTACGTTACGTTACGTTACGTGATTGGTACGAGTAGTTAGCTTGTTGGTTATTTCAGACAGTCATTGTCTTCATAGGTAAAAATTTAATCAGCCTTTCTGCAACTGGCCAGGTAGGTATGGACTGTTTGTCCGTTGTAACGAAGTCAGTTTGTGGTCCCAGAGTTCTGTCCCCGTGCTGGTGCACGTCCCGCGCGTGTCCCGGGCGGCGCCGGGGACCGGGACCGCAGTGGTCCTGGCGGCGGGCGCTGCTGGCCTGCTGCTGGTGGGGGTGGCAGTCCTGCTGCTCTCCCTCTACCTGCAGTAAGTATTCCGGGTACCAACACCCGTATTCTCGACTTGACTATTTCTTCCAGCTGTCAAAGGTTATCACTGATGGTGGTGATTTCCACAGTCTGCCGGGGTGACGTGACGATAAACCCAGTAAAGTGTATCCGGTTCAGGGTCAAATAGCCGTGATGCCAGTCAGCCGGCATAGTGTTAGGGACTGATGTCAATGTTTTAAAACAAAACATTTACCAGACTCACTTAAATCAGATTATGTTACAAAAAGAGAAATAATTTTCGTGTCACATAAATATTTATAATATTAAAGAGACATGCGTGTTGTAATTCTAATAAAATAATATTTTAAATACAGGAACGCAATCTCCAGTGTTGCAAGAAAAAAAACATATATTACCAGATATATTTAAATTTGTAATAATAAAGTATCATCACGACCGTTTCCCTTTCAGGGTGGTCAGAAACCACGCTTATGAATAAGCGGATTCACATTTAGCCAACTTTACTATAGGCCAATCATGATAAGTGGCAAGCTCGTCAATGTCTGCAGTTTACAACTAAGAATACTGATTTGGTGGATCCCTTGAGGGAACCCGTCTGGCAGCTGGAAGGAATGGTTGAGTGGAGGAGTTGTCAAGGAAACATCTTAGTATATTCCTATTCAATATGCACGATTTTTATTGCTTTTAAATTAAACAAGAGTGTGGTTAAATTGTATAATTGTTTATTTTTGTGACGACCATTCGAACGTGTCTCCCTCACCTGGAAAATTATAAAGTCCTCTGTAATTATTAACAAATTAATATAGATTTGTTTGTTTTTTGCGCTGTGACGTCACAATATTTTTAATCATCAGTAAGCGTTTCAATTCTGCAAATATATATATTTTTTATTTAAAGAATTTTAAACTTTATTGCACTATGTACAAGAGGCAGGCTTAATGTCGCTAGGCATTCTTTAGCAGCCGACCTTTGGGACAATACAGAGCTTGTATTGTGTTCCTTGATACAGAGCATTTAAGTTGAAAGGTAGGTTGGTGGGTGCACCAACTGGCAATATAAAACATTTACAAAATAAATTTAATCGTTCTTATACGTGTTTATATAAATACACATACATCGAATATAAAATAAAAAAATGCATATATTATGTTCTATTTTTTTTTTGATAATCTGTAATGAACAATTAAAAATATACTATACCAAACAATATTTTTTTACGTAACGTTAAGTTATGAAACAATTTCTCTAAAACTCAAGGGTAGTTGGTAGAAAATGCATTTACGGCATTAAGCTCGACTTTGGTTTTTGTACAATAAAGAAATTATTATTATTATTAATGATGCATAATGAACTAATTTACCCATTAACTGTGCCAGTGCGCTTAAAAGTGCTTAATAGAAATAAAAGTCTTTTAAATTGGTCGGGTTATCTTGGTAGTAACTTATGGCCGCTAACTTCACACCGCTACAGAAGTACACGACAACGATAAGTAAATAACGATTCTAATTGAGCTATCAGTACCTATGATAACACAATACCTGGTAGTCCCACCAATTATTCTCTTCCTGTCAGCAAGCGCCCGAAGCCGGCTCCCGTGAAGTGTCCGCCCCCCGCCAAGTCCAGTCCTCCGACCAAGTCTGGCGGTGTGACGTCAGTCCCTCCGGAGAAGCTGTCCGGGTCGCTGCAGAGCGTGAGTGCGGGGGCGAGCACCATCCTGGCTGCCTCCAGCTCCAGTCTCGAGGGGACCTTACAGAACAACAGTCAGTATTTATTCCAATAAACTAACTGTTGTGTAGTGGTTATGGGTTTTTTTATAGCTGGTTTGTGGCCTACACAGCAGTTCAAAGCTACTTTAAGTCTAGAATTATCTATAGAAAATCCACTCACTTGAACTAGAAACCACTAGGATTCCAACAGTCATGTAATAGCGCTTCAGGTCAGCTGCGAGACTATCCAGGTGCGGGGTATCAGCGGCGCGGGTGCGGGTTTGATGATGCAGAACACTTTGAGCGTACTCCAGAGAGGTGGAGCTGGTGGTCTTCCCGAGGACACAAGGCCGACGTTTCCGAGCGGTAATCAGAAGCACACTGACCCGAACCGAGCAGCCCGGCTCTCGCACCGACGACCCCAGCGCCACCTATCGCAACACGGGCGCATGAAATACAACATACTGCTATACTCGTATATATAATATAATTTTGCTCCATTAATATATCATTTACCTATTGGTTTTCACTTATTTATTATTATTATTCTTTACTTTCGCTAGTCACAGTTCAATTGCACTATTAATTTAAATCTAATTACTATATTTTACTCTTATTTCTGTTTTAATTGTATTGTCTAAATAATATAAAATCTCTTTGGTTTGTGTTCCACTATCAATACTTTGTTTATATGTTTAATATAATAAGCCGTGTTTTTTTTTTAATAAATAAATAAACATTCGCTGGATAGAATGGTTCTCACAAATAACAACAATATAATAATAAAAATAGTTTATTTACTTAAAGAAACTAGTACATTTTTTAGGAATTGGCCCCTGGTGCCCAAACAAAGTTAATCTGAATCTCAGGCACCAGTTCCATTATACAAATAAGTATAATATACAATACAACACATATAGAATTTTAGCTTTCTTTCCACCTAGTCTATAGCCCTTCCTACTTTTTACCATTAGCAATTACAAATTGAATTATGTACCTACTATTTTAATATTTGTAACAATTCTTCTGTTTCTTCGTAAATTAAACTTATTTAACCAAAAACTTAAAATAATTTTACATTTATTATAGTTCAAAGAATTTACATTAATAGCTTTATTCATTTTGTTATAGAGATAAACTACAATACAGGGGTAGAACATAAAATAGATGGCGGTAACCAATGCTGCGGCCTGACCACTAACATTTTCATTAAAATAAAATATAACTCGTGGTTACCTCAACTAACAAACTTGCCACTTGATGGTGGCGACTGAAAACTACACCATCCGCACTTCTACAATGGGGTGTATCAGGCAAAGCTTTTTGTAGATGTCGCTAGCGGCACTGGTACCTTGTTTACACCTATGTCGGATCATTATTTAAATGTTTTTGTAGTTTTTTATTTTTATAACAGAAATACGAATTTTAAATTAACCTTAAAAGACGAATTAGGAAAGCGAACACCGTCTTTAAAAAGAAAAAAGGTTTAATTAATAGAACGGCAATTTTGAGATCACCATATCTTTAATATTGTTTTATAAATCTCGATTTGTACACTTAAAAGCTGCTGACTTCGGTAATATATCTAGATAATAATAAAAATCGTAATAAAAATACAATATTCTATGTAACTAACAGTTCTATTAGGTACCATCTATCATGCGCCATCTATCGTGATAAAAAGTTAGTAATACACCCCATTACCAAACCCACTTAAACGCCGTGTGTTCTTGTACAGACAACACGTCTCGGCAGTCGAGTCGCTTCCCGAAGTCCCGAGTGGCCCCCCTGCCGCCCCCCCTGTCCCCCCCGGGCCGGCCGCCCCCCCCGAGCGAGACGGAGATGTCGGACCACGTGGGCACGACCCCGTCCCGCTCGGGGGTGGCGTGGCCCGCCAACACTATCCCGGCGCGAGTTAAGAAGCTCAGCTGGGACGACAACACACAACAGGTTAGTTTGTATAGACAACACGTCTCGGCAGTCGAGTCGCTTCCCGAAGTCCCGAGTGGCCCCCCTGCCGCCCCCCCTGTCCCCCCTGTCCCCCACGGGCCGGCCGCCCCCCCCGAGCGAGACGGAGATGTCGGACCACGTGGGCACGACCCCGTCCCGCTCGGGGGTGGCGTGGCCCGCCAACACTATCCCGGCGCGAGTTAAGAAGCTCAGCTGGGACGACAACACACAACAGGTTAGTTTGTATAGACAACACGTCTCGGCAGTCGAGTCGCTTCCCGAAGTCCCGAGTGGCCCCCCTGTCCCCCCCGGGCCGGCCGCCCCCCCCGAGCGAGACGGACATGTCGGACCACGTGGGCACGACCCCGTCCCGCTCGGGGGTGGCGTGGCCCGCCAACACTATCCCGGCGCGAGTTAAGAAGCTCAGCTGGGACGACAACACACAACAGGTTAGTTTGTATAGACAACACGTCTCGGCAGTCGAGTCGCTTCCCGAAGTCCCGAGTGGCCCCCCTGCCGCCCCCCTGTCCCCCCCGGGCCGGCCGCCCCCCCCGAGCGAGACGGAGATGTCGGACCACGTGGGCACGACCCCGTCCCGCTCGGGGGTGGCGTGGCCCGCCAACACTATCCCGGCGCGAGTTAAGAAGCTCAGCTGGGACGACAACACACAACAGGTTAGTTTGTATAGACAACACGTCTCGGCAGTCGAGTCGCTTCCCGAAGTCCCGAGTGGCCCCCCTGCCGCCCCCCTGTCCCCCTCTGTCCCCCCCGGGCCGGCCGCCCCCCCCGAGCGAGACGGAGATGTCGGACCACGTGGGCACGACCCCGTCCCGCTCGGGGGTGGCGTGGCCCGCCAACACTATCCCGGCGCGAGTTAAGAAGCTCAGCTGGGACGACAACACACAACAGGTTAGTTTGTATAGACAACACGTCTCGGCAGTCGAGTCGCTTCCCGAAGTCCCGAGTGGCCCCCCTGCCGCCCCCCTGTCCCCCCCGGGCCGGCCGCCCCCCCCGAGCGAGACGGAGATGTCGGACCACGTGGGCACGACCCCGTCCCGCTCGGGGGTGGCGTGGCCCGCCAACACTATCCCGGCGCGAGTTAAGAAGCTCAGCTGGGACGACAACACACAACAGGTTAGTTTGTATAGACAACACGTCTCGGCAGTCCAGTCGCTTCCCGAAGTCCCGAGTGGCCCCCCTGCCGCCCCCCTGTCCCCCCCGGGCCGGCCGCCCCCCCCGAGCGAGACGGAGATGTCGGACCACGTGGGCACGACCCCGTCCCGCTCGGGGGTGGCGTGGCCCGCCAACACTATCCCGGCGCGAGTTAAGAAGCTCAGCTGGGACGACAACACACAACAGGTTAGTTTGTATAGACAACACGTCTCGGCAGTCGAGTCGCTTCCCGAAGTCCCGAGTGGCCCCCCTGCCGCCCCCCTGTCCCTCCCGGGCCGGCCGCCCCCCCCGAGCGAGACGGAGATGTCGGACCACGTGGGCACGACCCCGTCCCGCTCGGGGGTGGCGTGGCCCGCCAACACTATCCCGGCGCGAGTTAAGAAGCTCAGCTGGGACGACAACACACAACAGGTTAGTTTGTATAGACAACACGTCTCGGCAGTCCAGTCGCTTCCCGAAGTCCCGAGTGGCCCCCCTGCCGCCCCCCTGTCCCCCCCCTGTCCCCCCCGGGCCGGCTGCCCCCCCCGAGCGAGACGGAGATGTCGGACCACGTGGGCACGACCCCGTCCCGCTCGGGGGTGGCGTGGCCCGCCAACACTATCCCGGCGCGAGTTAAGAAGCTCAGCTGGGACGACAACACACAACAGGTTAGTTTGTATAGACAACACGTCTCGGCAGTCGAGTCGCTTCCCGAAGTCCCGAGTGGCCCCCCTGCCGCCCCCCTGTCCCCCCCGGGCCGGCCGCCCCCCCCGAGCGAGACGGAGATGTCGGACCACGTGGGCACGACCCCGTCCCGCTCGGGGGTGGCGTGGCCCGCCAACACTATCCCGGCGCGAGTTAAGAAGCTCAGCTGGGACGACAACACACAACAGGTTAGTTTGTATAGACAACACGTCTCGGCAGTCGAGTCGCTTCCCGAAGTCCCGAGTGGCCCCCCTGCCGCCCCCCTGTCCCCCCCTGTCCCCCCCGGGCCGGCCGCCCCCCCCGAGCGAGACGGAGATGTCGGACCACGTGGGCACGACCCCGTCCCGCTCGGGGGTGGCGTGGCCCGCCAACACTATCCCGGCGCGAGTTAAGAAGCTCAGCTGGGACGACAACACACAACAGGTTAGTTACTCGTCTTTCAACATTTCATTCATTCTTTTTTTTAAATTTCATTCACATTTTATTAATATCAATCATTTTATTACATTTCTACACATTTATTTACATTCTAATACGTTCCATTACATTTCATATTATTTCATTTTATTTTATTCATTTCTCCACGGCCATTTGTTAGATTTGGCTTTACGATTAAACTGATTATAAAATTTGTCAGATTCCTTAAACATGTGACCCTATGGTCATCTAAGGGCCTACACTGATATTATCGATAATTGTGCTAATAATTGTAGAAATAAACTTAGGGCATAAATGAAGAACACAGAATCAGATGGTTTAAGAGGTAATGACCTTCTCATACGGAAAACAGGACTCACCCCAAAGCAATCTCCGTATCCACGCCGCGGCCTTTGATCAAAACCTAGATTTTTTAAGTGTACATCACCACAAGCCATATTAGACACGCATATATAGTTTAGATTTAAAATTAATAAAACCACACGCGAGGCATGAAGCGGTGCGGTAGAAATTTTGCAACTTTTTGTGGCAACTTGATCGTCATTGGCCCGTAGCTCGTGACGTTCGTAAACGTTTTGGATGTGTTTTTACTGGGAATTGAACCTGCTACAACAAGATGAATACTGTCCTTTGGCAAAAAAGTCCTTTGAAACGTTTTCGATTCAATGTCGATTCCATAATAAGCGACGCGAAGTTTGTACATAATGGACAGATGTATTTATTTTGTTGCTTATTTCTGTAAACCTAACATTATTGTGTCTATCAGGGGGAAGCAGAAATTCATGACGCGACCAACCCGAACTTGGCTGAACACATGAACCTCACCGTCTACTTCTGACCGCCCTCACACTATGCCGGCCTTAACCTTACCAATAAAATTAGCTTAAAATATCTACCTAACAAGAATACTTTTAACGCAAACGTTACACTGAGGAATTATTATGAGGAACGTAACGTTTGCGTTACAAGTGATAAAGCGAAGAGATTGATGACTTTGTGATAAAGGATTTTTGTAATATTTACCGGGTTGTTAAGCTTTGTATCCCTCTCGCTCGCACAATCCAAAATTTATTAAGAATTTTTAAGTGCTTTTGAGAAATCTAACCGTGGCCAGCAGGAAATAAAAGTCTAGGAAATAAAATTATAGACAGTCATATTAAAACTAATTTTAGACAGATAAAAATAGTAAAAACACTTCTAAGATTTATATAGATATGATATGAACACGATTGTCTGCAAACATTCCGGACGCGCTGCAATAACGTGGCAGCCCCAACAATTGACTTTGTGTGTTGGGTTTAAATTTATCATTAAATAAAATTATATAGAAGTTAGTTATTTCTATACAATAATATCTTAGTCAACAATTTACATATCATTTAGGTGCCTTTGACATATTCGTACCAACCTAAATTTAATTTTCAACTCAACGCATAAAAAAATAGACTTTATTGGAACTTAACTGTCGCTATCTTAAAAGTTAATACAAACTTGAAAAGTCTTTGAAAATATTGGATTGTGCGAGCGAGAGGGGTGCACAAGCGTTAAACCCTGGTAAGACTTAGTTAAATTAAGCTAAAGAGGGCAGATAATTCAATCCTTTCTTAAAATAATATAAAAATAAGTTTTAAGAAATAATTTTAAAATAACAAATCAAAGAAGTCGCTGCGGCTCAATTTATGACTATTACAATATTAAAAAATAAATATTTGGCGCTAAAAAAAATATGTTAGTAATCACTCTTTTGGGTTAGTTTATTTTCGAGCAAAGTTATATAATACTATTTACGTTTTGGGAAATCAACATTATCACAGCCCCTAGAACACAGAGTTCTAGACCTTCACTGTTGGAGATGAGCCTTGCAGAAGTTTCTGATATGGCTTTCACTCGCCACGCTCGAGAGTTGTCGAGGATCTGATGTCAATTTTTAATGCCAACTTATTAACGATTCCATAAGTTGGCATAAATGGAACATGGGCTGGACAGCTTGATGAAGTTTCCTTCTCACCAAATCTATGACAAATATATGTAAGAATGTATTTTTCATTGTTACATGCCGAGCTTCGAACCGGCCTTTAGATATTTAGGAAATCCGGTTTTACAACCGAGCCACCATCGCATCGCTCTTTAACCTCACATGTTCCAATAAAATGGTCTCCAATGTGTTACATTTTTATTACAATTTAAAAATAACTAAAGTGCAAATAAATATTTAAATTTAAGGAAGTGGTGAATTACTGGCCCTTAACTTTACAATTGTAAATAAAATTTACTATACGACTTTATTTCGATCTGTGTGAGAAATTATTTGGTTTAAGAGAGGAAAAGATGTCTTCCTCAATTACTTTTAACATGTACAATATTTAGATTAACAACAATAGATTTAATTTGTTATTATTATTATATAAGTATATCTTTGTATATTTCGTTTCTTTTGTAAATAAATGCTAAAATAAATAGCTATATAGTCTGCATTTTTATATAGATAGAGCTTGGATGGATATCTGAATATAGAAAATTAATGTATGTAAAAGATAATCTAACAAATATGATATATGTAAATGTGTTCGATCCGCGCTCTGTCTGATATATGTAAATGTGTTCGATCCGCGCTCTGTCTCATATTTGACCTCGTCCGTAGTTATTTTATTTATTTATGAACACACGACTATATTACGAACGTTATTAAAATATTTCTCTGTTTTTGTTATTGTTTTATTTAATCCACCCCCTAGTAACGGCCGGTTGCAGAAAGAATCACTAGAAGTAAGAATAAGTATCATCACGACCGTTTCCTTTTCGGGGTGGTCAGAAACCACGCTTATAAATAAGCGGATTCACATTTAGCCAACTTTACTATAGGCCAATCATGACAATCTGGCAAGCTCGTCGATGTCTCCAGCGTACCAAACTCAAGAAATATCACAAATTGATGAAATATTAATTAAATGTATTTATTGAGATTAATAAATATTTTCTCTCCGAGTCTTAATTCACGGACTTATCCGCTAGACCATGGAGGCAGTTATAACTATTATTAATAATAATTATTATTTCTGTACAAAACCACATCGTGTTAGTAACAATAATAACTTTTTTTAAAATATTAGTAATCTAGAAAAAAAAGAACTAATTTATTTGTCCATAATTTTTGGAGCTCATGGATTTTTTTTAAAATTATATTTCTAAAGTATATATAAGATAAGTTATAATTATACTATGTTATGTGTGTGATAATATATGTACTGCTGTGTGTACTAAATAAATAAATACATTTAATTAATATTTAATTTATTTGTGATATTTCTCTCCTTTGATACGCTGGAGACATCGACGAGCTTGCCACTTGTCATGATTGGTCTATAGTAAAGTTGGCTAAATGTGAATCTGCTTATTTATAAGCGTGGTTTCTGACCACCCCGAAAGGGAAACGGTCGTGATGATACTTTACTACACATTTTTGAAATCAACTAACAGCCAGTTTCTCGAACGCATTTTCTTAAGTAAAAATTAACAGGGTTTGCAAGAAATGCGTTTCACATATCTTAAGAAATAATTGGGAACTGTCATTTACACAAATATATTGCGTTTCACAAAGCAATCACAATTTTATTAAATTAATTAATTTAAGGAAAACTCAATGATTTCTTAGCTAGGAAATAATTAAGTATAGCTTCGAGAAACCGGCTGTAAAAATACTGTATATTTAAGCAATCGTCAGCAAGCCTTGCTGCCCATGCGGAGGCGCTGAAATACTTCAAGCATTCTTTAATAGGTACTCGGAGATGTCAGACTCAGCCCGAGTTGCACTAAAATTAAGAGTCTGATACATTCGACGTCTTTTATAACTTTAATCGTTACAATTACGAGAGACTTAATTTTGGTGCAACTCAGCCTAAGATATTGTCTGCGCGCTGTCACTGGCCTAAAGATAAACTCTTGTTTTTATTGTTCTAAAGACAAATTATATTAACATCTAAGAGCACATAATAATTGTAAGATACAGATGTTCCATTTTAAAACCCAGTAACTACGAGTAGTAATGGAAATTGTCCGTATTTACTTTAAGAGGATTTGGAATGAAATTAAAAAACCTTTATTGATCAAAATAAACACATCATCATCCTGTATCTCTCCACTGCTGGATATAGGCCTCCCCCAAGGCTCGCCATTTTACACGATCTTCTGCCACCCTCATCCATCCCCCACCAGCGACCTTTCTCAGGTCATCTGTCCATATGGCGGGGGGTCGTCCCACACTGCGTCTTCCAGTACGTGGTCTCCACTGCAGGACCCGTTTACTCCATCGTTCATCGCTTTTGCGACAGACGTGTACATAAACACAATACACTGGAATAAAACATATTCATTTAGCAAATAACAGTACAGCAACAATTATATGTGTAAAACAAAATATAAGGTACTACGACCCCAAAACTAGGTGAACCAACTACAGGAGTCAGTCAGTAATATGATGAGAAAAAGTTGCATGGAATTTAATGTAGTCGCTGGGTGTCATCCACTGCAGTATCTATCTTGCCAACAATTTTTATATTATTCAAAAACAAATAAAAATACATTTTATTTTAACGCTTTTGTAACCCTCTCGCTCGCACAATCCAATATTTTCACAGATTTCGCATGTATGAGTGTACTTTTAAGAAATGTAGACTATCAACTTACTAGGGAATAACGTTACAAACATTTTAGAGATATTACAGGAGTGGAATGGTGGATGGTGAGCGTATTATCGCGCAATAAAATAAAAAGAAAGCCTTCTTTTTAAAGCAGCCTATTGTCAGTCGCAAGCCCGAGACACCATTTTTCTCATATCTTACCCACACACGATGGTCCCGGCACCCGCACGGTGTATCCATGTAATGCTTAGAAATTTGTCTTCTTTTCTATAATAATAATTTATATAAAGGTACTGAATACAAATAAAAATTTGACTACATTTGTACAGGAAAGTCAAAGTACGGAAACTAAATGCAAGCCCACCTCGATCCTTGGCGACGCATCAGAATATTTGTAAACGGCAGAAGGTGGATTTGCAAGAGGCAACTTCCCTAGTCCATATTGTTTAACAATGTAACAGAAAACTTGAGTTAAGGGGCAGGGTTTATTATTTCTTCACATTTTGGACACATATCCTTAACCTATGTTAACGCTGATCTGACCAAACTGCACAAATAGTCGTAGCCAGTACCAATATACAAATATAAATTGACTTTTAATCATTTAGGACTTACTACTTCTACTGGTCTATCTGATTAAATCAGAACTAGAAATATACAAAAAGGAAATAAACAAAGAGATAATGTTGAGGCACTGTTGATTTATTGAACTATTCGCCACTGGAGGCTGTCTGTAGGCCCCTGTATCCAGTGCTCAGTAACAGAGAGTTATACCGATCTGCCAATGCGTTTAGAAGCCTATTATGCGGCACACCATAGACGCGTATCTTTTGAGCATACTGGTTTGAAAACTATCAGTCTTTACATCGACAAACATACTCGAGGCACTGTAAAACCTCGGCAGCCCCATCAGGATCCTAAACGCATTACTAGACTACTAGACTCTCAGTTCTCCGAGTATAGTCCACCCCTGTGGCTGCACGTGTAATAGGACTATTTAAAAAAACATGTTTATACATACAAGGTTTTGAAATTGTGCAGCCGTGTCGAGGACCCCCGCTCTAATGGTGCGCAGACGCAGGCCTCTTCAGTGAAAGTGCTGAGTCCATGCATGCAGCTGGGTATATGAGTTCATATATCGTATAACGTGATTTTTTTATTTAAACATATACAATGGTGAGTTGTTATTCTGTTTTTTAATTATTTTGTATAATTACATTCCTATTCGGTATAGTATCATCACGACCATAATTTGCGGGGTCGGAAAATACGATATTGTGCCGGTTTGTATTTAGGATATAATAATAATATATAATTGTTTTTAATATATGTATGTGTATATATAAAAGGATTTTATTATTTATAGTTTAATTTTGTATTAGGTTTAATTTATAGTTATTTAATTTAAATTTATAAATATTATTTTTCCAATAAATATATTCTAAATATTAAAATAATTGTATTTTTATAGTTATATATATATAAACAATGTAAATTCTATATAACGACACTGAAGTGACTGTGCATTTTATGGCGTTATAGAGAGTTGTCGGTAAATGGAGATGGAATCATTGTATGGAAGACAAGCTAAACGAAGCAAAGAGAATTCGATACATAGAGTTTACTGTAGTATAGTATAGTATAATATACTATACTATACTACATACATATTATGTATATTCATTTCAAATTAATATTCCTTTGCCATTAAATATAAAACACGTTACTTGTGAGATATTTAAAAACTATGCAATTGATATAATTTTCAAATATTCAAAATGATGCCTATAATTCTGGCCAGCATGGCGAGTGGAGTCCAAATTCTCCAGATATATGTTCTGGAAGGCCCATCTCCAGCAGTGTGTTCTAGGGGCTGTAATGAATATAGGTCAAAATATATTTTTTTCAACGCTTGTAATAATTATTAAGGCTGAGTTACACCAAAAATTACGATTAAAGTTTAGTCCGCGTCGTACAATGTACCAGTTTTATTTTGAAGGTCAGCCGTCAGCTGGTACATCGACACTATTTTTAAAGCAAATCAAATCATTTCTTTCCTTTGGTTAGCACAACACTTGGATATTGACAATACATTTTTTTCTTCATAGGCACAATTATTTAGACAAGATAAGTATAAAATAACAAGCGACTACTATGGGTGGTAACTTACATTACTTCATTTTGGTATAACCCAACCCTAATAGTAACTCACATTACTTCATTTTGGTATAACCCAACCCTAATAGTAACTTACATTACTTCATTTTGGTATAACCCAACCCTAATAGTAACTCACATTACTTCATTTTGGTATAACCCAACCCTAATAGTAACTTACATTACTTCATTTTGGTATAACCCAACCCTAATAGTAACTCACATTACTTCATTTTGGTATAACCCAACCCTAATAGTAACTTACATTACTTCATTTTGGTATAACCCAACCCTAATAGTAACTCACATTACTTCATTTTGGTATAACCCAACCCTAATAGTAACTTACATTACTTCATTTTGGTATAACCCAACCCTAATAGTAACTTACATTACTTCATTTTGGTATAACCCAACCCTAATAGTAACTTACATTACTTCATTTTGGTATAACCCAACCCTAATAGTAACTTACATTACTTCATTTTGGTATAACCCAACCCTAATAGTAACTTACATTACTTCATTTTGGTATAACCCAACCCTAATAGTAACTTACGAACGACTTTCTGTTGTCTGTTATATAAAAGAAAACGATAATTTTAATATTCATGTACACGCATATGTATGTAAATTATAATTAACACGGCTACACATAATAATAAGGAATTAGATTTACTTAAATTTAATATATTTTTTATAATAATGTTTCCCCGCACATGATGGACCCGGCCCGGCCCGGGCGCCCGAACAGTTAATTAAATACAGATGCTTATTAAAATTAGTGAATGAAATATTCACTTAGCCGAATAGAAATTATACAATTAGTTTTATCATTAAATAATAATAAAATAACTTGACAGAGTCAGTATATTATTGTATGTATTAAGTATTGTATTATTTGTACATTTATATATATATATATATAAATGTATATATTATTTATTTATTCAAAGTCAAAGTCAAAATATCTTTATTCACGTAAACCTATTACAGGCATTTATGAAACGTCATTAATTTAATTATTTTGAATGATTCTACTCCTGCTAGTAGAAGACTAAGCAGCAAAGTGGTCCAATAAGTAAGCTGTTAGCAGAAGACCAGCAGCTTAGCAAATTCCAGTGACCTGTTAATGTTTAATCTGACTGAGAAAGGAATCTGCAAGGAAAACTCAGCTATATCAGATTTACAAAATAAAACATATACAGAACTGCACCACAACGATCAATTATTAACCTTTTAAATTTAGTTATCAGTACCTATGAAAATACAATACCTGGTACAGCAGTAACCCACCTGGCAAGTCAGAATTTAGGTAGACTACATGCCTATGTGCAACCCGAAAGTCGACAAAACGCAAAAACCTCTATTAATTTAAGAACAATAAATTGAACGTGTTTGGCAGAGGTCCCAGGCCCCCACAGCAGCACCCGATCACGGACATAACGCATGTGCCAGCCATCCCCCCGCTCAACCAGGCCCTTAGGGTGCGGACCGGGACCCGACACACGTGCCACCACTGCAATGACCTTCTAAGGAAGGGGCGACCACCGGACACGCCACACCATGAGAACCTAAACACTAAGAATGACTTTCGAGACACACACAAGCATAAACATAACAATTACTTGCTAAGTACCCAAATGTTGCCATGCAATTCCGTTAACAAACTTATATATTAGTTAATAAAATATTAAATACATAATAGTAACTAAATGTTACATAAAAAATAATTATATTATAATAATAAGGTAATAAAAAATATTAGTGTATCACAATAAACAGTATTTACTAATTAGTCAATAATGTATTAGTAACTAATTGTTACATTCAAAATATTTCTACATAATAACTGTAAAGTTAATCAAAAATAAAAATAGATTATTAAAAAAGAACCTAATGTGCTATTAACTAATTCTCTAATCTTTGCAGAGCGGCAATATTCCACACATCTTTGTCATTAATAAAATCATTAATTTTATAATATGCTTTTGCAATTAGAATTTTCTTAATACTACTTTTAAATTTAGTTTCTCCTAATTCTGTTACAGGTTTTGGTAATTTATTATATAGTCTAATACTATTAATCACAAAACTTTTATTTGTTTTTTGAAGCCTAAATTTAGGAATATAAAGCTTGTCAGCATTTCTTAATTTGCGAGACTGCATGTCTCCATTTTTTTAAAATAACTTTAAATTATTCCTTACATATAGAATATTTTCAAATATATATTGTGAAGGCAATGTCATTATATCAATGTCAGGAAATATGCTTCTGAGCGAGTCTCGATATTTCAGGCCATAAATTGCTCGAATGGCTCTTTTCTGGAGAATAAAAATAGAGTCTAAATCTGCCGCTGAGCCCCACATTATGAGACCATAAGTCATAATGCTGTGGAAGTAGGCGAAGTATACTAGTCTTGCTGTTGCCACATCAGTCAGCTGCCTAATCTTTCTGACAGCATATGCAGCTGAGCTCAACCTATTGGATAAGGTATTAATGTGAGCTCCCCACTGCAGTTTGGGATCAACTGTGATGCCCAAGAATACAGTGGATTCAACAAATTCAAGAGCAGAACCGCCCAACATCACACTGCAGTCGATTTTTGGCACGTTAGGTAATGAAAACTTAAGGCATTTTGTCTTATTAGAATTCAAAACCAAATTATTAGCCGTAAACCATTCCGAGACCATCGCCAAAGTACGATTTACTGTCAAATACATATTATCTTTCCTATTAACTTTAAATAGAAGAGAAGTGTCGTCAGCAAACAACACTATTTCCGCATTTTCTTGTACCATGTGGGGCAGGTCATTGATATATGCTAGGAAAAGGAATGGACCTAGTATTGAGCCCTGCGGGACACCCATTCTAACAAGAGACCCTTTCGAGACACTGCCATTATTATTAACACATTGTGTTCTATTATACAAGTAGGACTGTACTAGATTAGAAGCTTGTCCACGAACACCGTAATAATCTAATTTACCAAGCAGAGTTTGATGATCTACACAATCGAATGCCTTTGACAGGTCACAGAATACCCCAATAAGATCCTCAGAGTTTTCCCAGGCATCAAATATTTCTCCAATCAATTTAGTACCAGCATTAGTTATGTTTCTTCCTTTTGTAAACCCAAATTGTTGATTATGCAATATTTTATTTTCATTAAAGTGTTTTAGTAACTGGTATAGTATAATTTTTTCGAAAATTTTACTTAAAGCTGGTAATACGGACACCGGTCGATAATTGCTAGGGTCCGTCTTACAACCAGATTTAAATATTGGCGCTATCTTACTATGTTTCATAAGGTCTGGGAAAATGCCCTTATCAACACAACCATTAAATATATCAGCTAAGATGGGTGCAATAGTATGAATTATTGAGTCTATTGCTTTAACAGATAAGCCCCACAAGTCTTCAGTCTTTTTATTTTTTAACATTTTAAATTTCTTAATTATATCCTCAAATGAGACATGCTTAAAATAAAAATCTGGAATATTTGGTCTATTGAAATACTGATTGATATTAATAGAAGTACCAGTTGATGATTTAATACAATTTGTAATTTCTAAAGGAATATTAGTAAAAAAATATTCGAGTATGTTGGCAACTTTATTTTTCTCAGTTACCATTATATAGTTACTTACTTGTAGTAAGTATAATTATGTGTTATTTGTGTATATATCGGTAGCATAGCTTTATTTTTTAGCTTTTTTTAGGTTTTTTAATAAAGATCATTGTCTAACATTATGTAGTTACGGTTATGCACCCACAATCTCTGCTCACTTCTCCCAAAGGTTAGCTGTTAGATAATATTTTTAGACTTCAAGCTAGCCTATGTACTGTAAAATGTATTATGCTCTGTGCAATAAAGAATTTATCTATCTAATAAAAATGACGATAGTTAGGGCATGTTGAAAGGATGAGCAAAGAAAGTTTGTCGAACCAGGTATACATGTAGGTAATGCGAAAGTTGTGGATAAAAGGGGGCCTGGCAGACCGAGACTCACATATCACGATCAAATAAATAAAACACTGGCTGAAGGTGCATCAAAAAGCCTCTGTAACAAAAGTGTATGAAGAGGTTGATGAATGAACCCCGCAAGGGATCTGACGTGAAGTTATGTGTGTATGTTTTAAATATGTGCGAGCTTAGCCAAGAATAGCCAAAAGTGATTGCCCAAAACCAGGCCCCAACTTTTTTGCAGCGTGCCTCAACTAAATACAATTTAATAATCATAATAATTAATTGTGTTTTTTTAAAATTTAATTACAAAAACTTAAAATAGAATTTAATTAAATAGTCAATTGTTTAAAAATTATGAAGCACTATTTATACGATTAGGTTCTTTATTATGACCAGGTACTTTATTATAGATAAAACAAACACTGGATTTCAAATCGGCGGGATCGAAACTATGTAATTATTAAGGTAAAAAAAAAGATTTTGCCAATTGTCGTTATGCTAGGGTAAAATAAATAAAATTAATTACAGAATTAGACTTGTAACGATTAAAAGTAAAGTTTATCGTTAGCGCTCAACGAAACATAATTTGGATTCAGTATTCAACGCGGTGTTTGTGTAAGTGAAATTTCATCTTATTCTGTTGATATGAATTGACGAAACACGTTTATCCTGTACACTTTCTCCTCGTGATATAACGTGACGTGACGTGACGTCATTGCGTCAGTTACTCAACTCTGTTTACTAATACGGCCTAGACTTACTACATGCGGATCTCATGACGCACCTACTATAACATGGCTGCATTGTTGTCAAATGTTCATGGGATTAACACACGTATTCGTTTGTACAATCGCTTCTCTACTCAATGGGGTGTATCAGGCAAAGCTTTTTTATAGATGTCGCTAAACGTAATAAAAATACAAGTTTTCTATGCAACTGACAGTTCTATTAGTTCTATCATGCGCCATCTATCGTGATAAAAAGTTAGTGATACACCCCGTTGCCAGAAAAAACTTATCTTACGTAAATATTTAAAATGGTAACAATAAAGTATAGTATCATCACGACCATTTCCCTTTCGGGGTAGAAACCACGCTTATAAAGAAGCCGATTCACATTTAGCTAACTTTACTAAATGCCAATCATGACGAGTGGCAAGCTCATCGATGTCTCCAGCGTACCAAACTCGGGAAATATCACAAATAAATTAAATATTAATTTTATTTATTTATTTACATTAATAAATATTATTGTGTAACGACCAGGAATCGAACCCGGTACCTCCGAGTCTAAATCCACGGACTTAACCTCTAGACCACGGAGGCAACCTTTATCCCTTTCGAGGTTTACAACTAACATAATAATATATATTATACTGTCTCACTCTCCCAAAGGTTAGCTGGTAGAAAAAGCCGAAATGGCTTTAAATTCGCCTTTGTACATACTTTTAAGTTGAAGTGCAATAAAGATTTTAATAGAAATAATAATAACACCCGTAACAACTTAGAAGTTGTTTCCTTAACGGATCCCTCACTCAATCATTTCTTCCAGCTGTCAAACGGGTTCCCTCAAGCGATCTTCGAATCGGAATTCTTAGTTGTAAACTCTCCAATCCTCGAAATTATTTACTATTTAAAATATTTAATAGTTTCTTCCTGGCAACATTGAAGATTACGTTCTAAATATTTATTATGTCGGAATTACTGCACGCCTTAGCACTTTTGACAAGTGGTATTGTTTTGTTTAATAATGTGCTACAATGTGAATAATTTTGGAAAACGATAAATTGGACTTTAAATATGGGGCACAAGTTGCAGTTAATTTTTTGCGGTTTTCCCGCGCTGTGGACTCCCATATTTTACCTGACGCGTTTGGGCTATAATGCCGCGAACTCCAAGAAAAGCACCAAATTCTGCAGCATCTGAAATTTGATGATGACCTCATTAACTCATAGAAAAGAAAGATATATTACGTCAGACTTAGCAGGATGGGCTAGACCCTTTGCCTTCCCTATCACCTCATTCGTCATCCATCGGGAGAAGAGTACAAAAAAAAAAGCACTTTTGACACCCTAAGTCTGTCTCTTTCATATTTTGAATGTCCATGTGTCACGAAAATTATTTACGTACGAACGAAATCTGCTTTGAACGAGTTTGACAATTGGTTTTGTATAAAGTCAAAGCCTCTGAACAAGTAATAATAAGAACCCCTACTTAAAACAAACGTTTTAGCTAAGCTTGTTATTAATCTCTAACGGAATACCAACTTTACAATAAAAATATAGTGATGTGCAATGCCACTTATTATCGATATCGACGTTTTATTAGCGATGTGCTTAAATACACAATCTATCGATATTTAAATTAGAGGTTTTAATTTTTGTAAAAAAAACCCTTTGTGTCATTTATAGGGCGTTGAGGTGTGTATGAGTAGCCATAATAAAGGAAATACAATTCATCGCTTTTAATAAATCATTTACTGCGCAAGCTCCAAAAATTCTACGTATTTTTTTTTCAGATGAAGCAAATTCTCCTCTTCTTCGCCCTCCCATACTTGACGCTCCAATCCAACGTGACAGAGGACTCGTGTCCGGTTGGTCCATGGGGTCAGCTACTAGAGGAGTGGGCCACGGACCCCGGCCCCGGCTCCAGGCAGGGTCGCATCCTCAGCCTGCCGCAAACCAACGGGTATTACGTGACGGACAGAATCGACCGGCCAAGTCTGCCGCCTCCACGACAACCCTATCATGAAGGTAAAGGTTTACAATAGACTGTTTGACCCGGCTTTGCCCGTGTAACATCATCATTATTACAGCCCCTAGAACACAGCGTTTTAGACCTACACTGCTGGAGATGGGCCTTCCAGAACATATATCTGGAGAATTTGGACTATGCTGGCCAGACGGCTTGGCGAGGATATGATGTAATTTTTTTTATGACAATTCATTAACTATTCCACAAGTTGGTATTAGTGGAAACGGGACCGACAACGCGGCGACGGCTTAAGGTGCTCTCCGAGGCACGGGAACGGTGGTGTTGTAAATCTATAACAAATGTACGTAAGAAAAGTGTATTTCTCATTGGTACATGCTGGGTGGGTTTGAACCGACCTCTGTAGGATTTAAGGAACGGGTTTTTACAACCGAGCCACCACGCTCATAGTGGTCGGCAAAAAAACCTTTACGTGGCTGCTCAGTAAATGACATCATGTAGTCGGTGTCCAACCCTGGAAGCGTGGCGAGTGTAGGCCAAATTATCCATATATATATATATATGTTCTAGTGTCTAGAGAATATTAGGCATATCATGGACGGAGTTCAGAATTAACAAGTCCATCCATCCTGGAGGAACTAGGAATTAGACTGCGCCTTTTATCAATCGTACAATTCACTTTCTTCGGACACGTGTCGCGGCGTGGAGATACATCCATTGAACGCCTGCTAGTTCATGGAAAACTCGCTGACAAGAAACCTCTTTAATTAGCGTGATAGGTCTCCGATGAGGTGGACTGACCAGGTTAAAACAGCAATGGATCTCTCCCTACATGAGTGCGCTAGGAAAGCTGCAGTTTGAGAGGAGTGGCGACGGCTTGGTGACGACCACGATCACTCTGCCAAGAGTATAGCGACTAAGAAGCGGAAGAAGTGTCTAGGACTCTGTGTTCTAGGGCCTGTAATGACAACTGAAGACAGTTGGCGACTTCAATATGTCTTCTAAGGATGAGTTGCACCAAAAATAAGTCTCTCTAATTGTAACGATTGAGGTCAAAATAGTGTCGAATGTACCAGTTTCATTTTGAAGGTCAGCCGTCAGCTGGTGCAATAAACGCAATTTTAAACTTTAATAGTTACATTCACAGACTTCGTTTTGGTAGAACCCAACCTTATAGTTTGTTCTACAACTTATAACTGTTATTTGGTGATATTCCACTTTTACCTTTTAAGGGTTTTTGTAAGAAAAATATTTATTGCAGGGCATGAGAAACCATATCCCCGTCCGCCCTATAATGAGTGGCCCGACATGACACCACCTCCGCCGCCCGGCAAGATTGTCAACCGACCGCCCAACCCATACAAGGATAAAGTTAAACCTGGATATGTAAGTAATTTAACACCACAGCCCCTAGTTCTAGACTTCTACAGCTGAAGATGAGTCAACATTGCTCTGAGTTCTTTTTTTCACCATAAGGACTATTATAAAATAGATGTTGTAACGATAAAATAGTTACGCATCTCGATCATAGATGGCACTATTATAGATGTACACAATTATAGCCATTAAACACTAATCATAAGGTTAAGGTTCACGGAAATTGGCTCCAATATTGCTCAGTTGATCATTAGACAAAAAGTTTATCTATGGTGCTATTATAGTATGCTAGGATCAAGTTCTTGGTCCTAGCTAGTATGCATATAATCCTAAAAACACTAGGCACAAGGGTGACATTAGATTCATGAATTACTTGTTATGGTCGTGTCTGTCGTGCACAATTTAGTTGTTTTACGGACAATATACCAACTTGCATGCTACGGAAGTGTAAAACACGTTATTCTTCGATAAGAGAAGAATAAAGTAGAAGGCGTAAATAATAATTTAACAAACATTTTGTATTAAAATAAAAACTAATTTTATTATTCGTTCCCAGAACCCCAACAAGCCCAGCCCCCAGTCCAGGCCCCCGCAACGACCTGGCTCCGTAGATCGAGTAGACGACCCTCCTCGCAAGGAGGTCTCAGAAACTGATCTCTACCTGCTGGGGGCCATAGAGAAGCTGGTCTATCGCGTAGACCTCATGGAAAAGAGGCTCAGGAAGATGGAGGAGTCAGTCCACTATCTGGTAGCTGGGGGAAGTCACAATGGAGTGGAAAAACTACCTGGTTAGTTCAATTTTAACTTAAATTTAAACTTAGATTTACATCTGTCGTACGCTGCTGTTGTGGAATGCTCTCACATCGTATAACGTGAAGTTGAATTGAAAGTGTGTAAAGCGGTCAATATTCAAATCAAACCAAATATTTTATTATCTTCGCTTGTAACAACTAAGATATTTTCAGCATTAATAAATTCAATACAACCAAAAAATATTATGTACTTAACAAATTGGTAATAATGGTTTGACCGTAACAGGTAGGTAATAATATTTATGTATATTACTCATAACATTACTGCGATAAGTAAGTAACAGTAACTAACCAACTTATAAACTACTTAAATAAGATTGTGGCTGTATAGAGTCCGTGTCAACTAAGTATAAATTCGTAGCTATCATCTCATATTCTAATAGTATGTTAATTAATATTCGTGGTTTTAAAATGGCCGTGTCATCTTACAATCTTTTACTATTCTTTTTTATTGTTTGTGTTCTCTTCTTCTGGATAATGAATAAGGTGTTAGAGAAGGCAAAGAGTCTTATCTAGTCCATACAGCCAAGTCTGACGTAATATATCTTTTTTTTATATGAGTTAATGAGGTCATCATCAAATTCCAGATGCTGCAGAATTTGATGCTTTTCTTGGAGTCACTCGTGTCATTATACCCCAAACACGTCGGGTATAATATGGGAGTTCACAGCGCGGGAAAACCACAAAAAATTAACTGCAACTTGTGCCCCATATTTTAGTGCAATTTATCGTTTTTCATAATTATTCACATTGTAGCACATTATTAAATAAAACAACACCTCTTTTGACTAACAATATTCACAGTAAATTAATTTACAAAACAAGAACTTGCACTTGACATGTCCGTAAAAAATGTCGCGAAGAGCTTGCTTGTGTATTTCTTTTTGGTCTCGTGGAAAGCGTTCTTACAACCCAGCCACCACCGCTTTCTAATCTATAATGTCAATAAATATTATTTTCCAGCTCCAGAACCGTGCAGTCCATCGTTCACACGTATCGGCGGGGTGTGCTACCACTTCTCCCGCGCACCTCTGGACTGGAAGAGCAGCAACCTGGCTTGTCGCAAGATGTCGGCACATCTGCTGGAGCTGGACGCGGAGGCTGAGAGAAGGCAGATGGTGGCAGTCATACAGGCAGACACATCACTCAGGGGTATGTGTTAAAAGCGTGACAATTTTGTTAGTCAACATTAAACGAACGAAAATAAACAACGAAATAAGATCGCGAGCGGGCATCGAACCTAACGTTCACTAGCAAAACTTCTAACTTTTATGAAAATCAGTTTTTTTTTAAATCGTGTCTACTGAGCAATGCATGGGGCTAATATTTTAAAGATTTTAATTTTGTTTAATTATATAATGCCATCTATGATCGACTAGAGGAACTTTTTGGTCTAATGTTCAACTGAGCAACAATCGGAGCCAATGTCTACCTTATGAATAGTGGTGTAAGGCTATAATTGGGAAAATGCTGTAAATTTAATAACTTTATTCAGAATGCAAAAAAAAAAGTATAAGAGCTATGTTTAACGACAATCAAAGAGACAGTTGTAGGCCCCTATTTAAAAAGTTAAAGGTTTTACCGTTACCTTCATTATACACATTAGAAGGTAGAGTTTTTGTTAAAGGTTAAGGTTAATCAATATTTTATGGTAATAAAAAAAATACAAAGGAAAACGCAAAATAAAATAATCGTAATGCTTTAAAAGAGACCTAAAACATCATTCTATTGTAGAAATATATCTGTAATGGCCACCACAATATATATTCATCTACCGGACAATCTCAATGAGGTAGTATTGACTAAATTTAAAATCTATTTGACATTTTATTAAAAACTGGCTGTTATGATGTTAAAGATTTTTAAGGAGATAATATGAATGAATATGAAATATAGTTCTAAACTAATTTAAAACAATATATTCACGCCTCATGGGGCGTCACGGAGAACGTGGTCTACTAATAATAGCGAGACATCGACGAGTATTTTATTGTGTATTTTAATACCTAATAGTTTTATCAACATTTACTTACGAATAAACCGATTCTCTTGTTGAAGAAAAATGTGTTTGACATAGCACGCAGTAGCAGTACTTGACGAAACAAAAGGTGACACAGGCTGATGAATGATGATGATATGATGAATATTGCTGTTGCTTACTCTTTGGACCACTTTGCTGCTTCCACTAGCAGGAGAAGAATCTTTTAAAATTATGAAATAAAGTGTCACAATTGCCTGTAATAGGTTTACCTTAATATAGATATTTTGACTTTGACTGTAAAGTGACAATCTGGTATTATGTTTCTTGCTCGTCGATATCTAAAGAGCTACCAAACTCCGCACATCCGCATTTCAAATATACGACATTAACCGTTAGTCACGCAGTATAACTTTCGTATGGTCTTTTATGTTATTTAGTATTTGTAAGCTGTCTTAAAGTAGGTAATAAATATTTGTGTTGCAGGTGCGGATTGGTGGACAGGTGGCCTAAACCCGGGCCTGCTCTGGATCTGGTCTAACTCTGCTCGTCCAGTCCTGCCAAACGCCACCGCCACAACGAACTCCACCACGACAACTCCTGTCACACATATCTACGGAGAAGGTAAACAACCATGTGTACCAACCTAAGACTCAGTTCCTACCATTATGCCGACTTGACGAAAAAAGGCATTGAAATTTCTTTACGCGTGGTACCAGCAAACTTTGTCAAACAAAAAAATTTGAGTCAGTAGTAAGCTAGCTTCTACCTCGCTCTTACATCTGTCGTACGCTCTTCCAGCATGTGTTTCACCATTCCTATAACCTGTAGTCCTTCAAGCGAAGTGCGAAAAAGAATCTTGATAGGCCGGCATAATAGTAGGGACTGATGTCGGTCGTCAGTTACATTTGAACCTCGCGTGGGCACGATGTCAATAGCTCAGTATTAAAAAAAGTGTCTTTTTTGCAGGTCGTTGCCTAGGCCTAACTTATGATCCAAGTGTGCGAGTGTACGTGTACCGGGGGCAGGATTGCTCGCTCGCACACCGCTACGTGTGCGAGAAGACCGAGGACTCCATGAGACTGAGCAACGAGATCGAGCGTGTCGCCCGAACCATGCGACTTGCTCACAGACATCCCAAGCTCGATTGGACAGATGTTGAGCAGGATATTTTATAGACAAATATTGACTTTTTGGTTATTTAAGTGCATATGAACTGTGTTAACCTACGATCAAGGATTCAAGTAGATTATTACTCACATACTAAATTACTGCGAGAAACTGGCAAGCGGACCTCTACGTGCTACATGCTATCTCTTTCTCTCAATAATATACGACACACAAAGCGATCCGTCAAAAATAAAATAATGTCATTAAATATTTATCACAAAATTATCCTAATTCGTTTAAACATAAGCTATAAATATATATATAGCCTCTACAGCCCTCTGGTAGTTGACCTTTATAGTTGAAACGTACTGTCGGAAATATCAGATTTTTTCCGGCGTATCCATATCCGTCACCTATTATCTATTTGATTCTTGATCGATGGTGTTAACACATAATAAGTCTCAGTACGGGTTGATTTTTTCAAGCGGGTCTACAAAGCCTAATTCTAAACTACAAGAAATAGCGAAGACTGCTCAAAAGAGTCTCGGGGCCAAATTTAATAAAAACTGCATTCTTACATCTGAAAAAAAAAACTCTTAGCCGGGAATCGAAGCGGTCGAAATGAAAAAAAAAACTCACCTGTATTATTGCACCAGCTAATAGTCGCTTATAAGTATGTAACTTATTTTTTTTCTGTCTCTGAAAATATATGGGGTGACTTTGTATGGTCTTATGTTAGACTTAAATGTGATTCTATTGTGAGTCGAGGAAAGACTGATCGGGATTATTTATTAAATAAAACAAATTTATATAAAACAAAATCATTATTTTATTTACTTAATCCTATAAAATATTTACATAGTTTAACAATAACTTTTGTAAAATAAAATTCACCAACAGACCCGACCTTCATCACTACAGCCCAGCGGCCTACACTGGTTCAACCAGACCTTAATTTGAGGATAAATAGAATATTAGGTCAGTGTCATATCAGAAATAAAATATTAAACCGATTCGATAGAAGCCTTAGCATTTACAACTAGACAGGGCAAGAAACCAAACGGTATGAGAATCAAAGCTAGACCAATCGTCAATAAGGACTTAGTCTATGGCCTTCATTGCCTGTCATAGTGGTGTCGGAACGACCAGCGTGCTACGAAGTGTAAAACACGTACTTCTTGGACAAAAGAACCTCGTGTCAGTTTATTTTCGTAAGTAAATGTTGATTATTAATCTAGTTCCAATACTTGATCATAGATGGCGCTATTATAGTTGCACACAATTATAATCGATTTGCTAGTGTACGTTTGGTGGCGTAACTTATTGTTTTAATAAAATCCCCTAAATTTTTATTTAGTCTGAACACGTGGCTGCCTCTGAGTATACACTCTGAGAATTCAAATACATTTTTTTTGGCATATATCTGTACGTAAAAAATAGATGAAAAATAGCAGAATATAAATTCTGCATTATACATAGGCATATTTCTGTGAGTAATTATAAATAATAATAATAAATAAATATTTCCAGACAGGTCACACAGCGCCATCTAGTTTCCGTGGTAAGCTACGAGGCTTGTGTTACGGAAACTAGATGGTTGATAATACATATTATACTTTTTTTTTGTAAATATATACATATTATACATATAAACACCCAGACCGAGACAAATTATACAATGTACAACTTGCCCCCGGTGGAAATCGAACCCCCGAGTTCACGGCAACGTTTGTTATAAACCACGGAGGCGGTCTAATGGTAATTATTAATATTAATTAATGGCTGTAATATTGAACATAATTTATAATCGCATTTTTTAGCAAAAATCTTTCAAATGTTGACATTAAGTATGCCCTATTGGTCGGATCTGTTAATTGGCGAGTTAATATCGCTAGTAGTATGGCGTTTGTGACAATATTTACAGATACCATAGACCTACGACTATGCAGTTATTTGTTATTATAAATTACATTATCAACATTTATTCATGACACTTAGTAAATGTCAATTACTTACATAATTAAAAGCAATTTAGAATAGTTAATTGTTGTACTTGAAACAATGAGTACTCATTTAGTATCGATTAAGTTTAACCAAATTATTGTTCACACGAGGTTAAAATAAATAGCTTATTATTAGAGCAAAAAATCCTATCTCCAAATTAAAATGACATACAGAAAATCATAATCGGACATAGTTAGGCAAAAAGGAATCCAAATTTAGTTAATTTTACGTTATAGGTCATTGAAGCTGGAACTTAGACTAGTTGACGTAGAAATATAAGAAAATCCGATAGATCGATTTTTCTCAGTTGTATATCTAATAAATTACTATAATAATAAGTAAAGTATCATCACGACTGTTTCCCTTTCGGGGTGGTCAGGAACCACGCTTATAAATAAGCGGATTCACATTTAGCCAACTTTACTATAGGCCAATCATGACAAGTGGCAAACTCGTCGATGTCTCCAGTAAATATTAATTAAATGTATTTATTTACATTAATATTATATTATTGTGTCCCGACCAGGAATCGAACCCGGTACGTCCTATGTCATAAACGGTATTTTGACCTGATTTTTTATATTAAGATATAATTCTACTGACCTGAAAAAATGAGGTATGGATCCTTTCAGCGTAATTTGGAATTTTAATGTTAAAAAAATACAAAATAGCCGCTAACAACCGACATCAGTCCCTATCATTATGCCGGCCTATGATTACCATTAGGTATTTGAAACTTTGACATTATAATGTAGAAGTAAAACACCCAAGAAAACAAAAAAAAAAAAATTTATAACGTTTCCATTTAAAGTGCCATCATACAATAAGTTGGCCAAAATAAAAATTGTAAAAATATATATTTACTTTCAAAAAAGTAATAAAGGATTCACATTTAGCCAACTTTACTGGCGGCCATCATGACATGTGGCAAGCTCGTCGATGTCAGTAGAGTACTAAACTCAAAGTAAATTAAATAAACGATTAGGTCCGGACCAGGAATCGTACCCGGTACCTCGGCGTCTTTTTTACCACTTAGCTTATATTTATTTATTTTTGTAAAAAAATTGGCTTAAAATTTACAGTGATTATTAAAAACTGCCTCCGTGGTCTAGCGGTTAAGTAAGTGGATTTAGACTCGGAAGTACCGGCTTCGATTCCTGGTCGGGACACAAATTTAAATTGTGATATTCTCTCCTTTGGTACGCTGAGACATCGACGAGCTTGCCACTTGACTGGCCTATAGTAAAGTTGGCTAAATGTGAATCCGCTTATTTATAAGCGTGGTTTCTGACCACCCCGAAAGGGAAACGGTCGTGATGATACTTTACTTATTATGTTTCTTCCTATACTATTTAAATATGTGATTTAAGAGGGTTGTGAAGCCTTCGCTCGCAAACTCCAACATGGACCAAAGATTTTACAAGCCTGAGGGTAGTTTTAAAAAAAGTAGTTAAACAGCTTTCTAGGATATAAAATTACTGTCATTTTGGAAAGAGAAAAATAGCAAACACATTTATAAAGGGCTTCCTTTATTACTCCAAATCTATGATGAAAATTACCATCAACGAATCTTCCAAGCAAATTTTAAGGCCAATTACATTCTTCTGTGGTCAGACAAATTAAACAAAATCTTGGAAAAAGATTTCTGGCCGCAGGGTGTTGTGTTTCCGACGAAACAAACATAGGTTCATTTGGGTCTACGAAATGTACCGCGGAAGGTGCCTCATCAGAGGTGGTGGCCGTACCCAATGGGTATTACTTTGGACACAATAAGATGAAGATGCGGAAGCTGGAGTGTATTGTATATTTTAGTTTTTAAGGTATTAGGCTTTTTGTATATTAATTTTGATGCCTGTCTAAGAGTATGGCTGTCAAACTTTTTTAATGTTGGTTTATATGGGCAAGATGGATGCAAAGCTATACAACCCTCCTAAAATATACAAATCAGTTTGGACAGGTTTTTGCATTTGTGGTGGTGTAATACAGTCCAGTCACTTAACTAGAATAACGTTACAAGCGTCGGCCATTTTGTTTTTCATCATTATTTTTTATATTGGTCATGTTACAATTGTTATTATTATTAACTAAATGAGCAACGTTTACGTTTTCCCAGTTACCTGTCCACTCGTTTGTGCGACTTAACGCCTCTCGATTACTTTTAATGGGGTTATGTTAAATGAAAAATCTTTCCAGAACGATTTGTCTGTTGTTAAATTTAAAACTTTACACATAAATACTGCATTAACGACAATTACATTAAATCAGTCATTTTCGCATATCTATTATTTACAACCATTTCATATGCCATGGTTTTCTGCATACATGCTTAAAGAACACTTGTTGTCAATGCATTTCGCCTTCGCTCTGGGGACTTTCCCTTAAACAAATTCAGTTTTCTTATGAAAAAAACTGCTTCACCCAACTGTGAAGTTTGTGGTGAAGCAGAAAACGTAGAACACATGTTACGGGATTGTGTCAGGAGCCAGGGCGAACGGCAATACCTGATACAACATCTAAAACTGAATCCATACATCCATGCCTTCAATTCGGTGCTAGCTGACCCTTGTTCCCAATCGGCTGGGTTAGTATTTTTTTTTAAATATTTATAATAAAAATAGGCAGATGGAAAACTGATAATTGTTTGTTTATTAAGGTTAAGTTACGATGGGGCTGCCATGCTCAATTTGGGTAAAAGCTATGCGAGTTCTAAGCCAATTCTTTTGGCTTTATTTTGACAGAATCCTTAGCAAGTTTGTATAATTAAGAGGGATTAACGGTTTGCATGGCTCGCACAATCCAACATTTAGGTCCGAGTGTACTTCAGAGAAACGTAGACTACATTTAGTGTAGGCTAAGTCCTCCAGAAACTTCTGAAAGGCCCATCTCCAACAATGGAGGTCTAGGACTGTGTCCTAGGGGCTGTGATGGTATGAACCGACAGCCCTATTCTGTTACTTTAGCGCAACCGTTATATAATGGAATCAGTTAACTATATATTGTGGTTGTATTTGTGTAGTATTAGTATTTAGTATATTGATATTATAATACATATATAAGTAGGTATATAATATTTGTTGAATTATCCTATAATTGTATAATACTGTTACTTTCATTGTACCTATATTTGTTCAAATTTGTCCCTAAGGTTTGGCTGTCAGAGAATGTGTACGGGCATTAAGTCCGCTTTTGAGCTTTGTGCAATAAAATATTTAAATAAATACATATATATATATATCACATTATTAAAGTTGATATTTGCACGGCTGCTGTTATAGAGTTGAGAATTGAATAATATTTAGTAATTATGACGCAATCTCTGACGTAAAGAACGATATCCACTAATAAGGTTTGCGACTAAGGAACAGAATGGAGCTGCAGGTTCGTGTGATGCCACGCTCGGTGCTAACATTATATTTATATTATATGGAACCTAAGTTTAGACAGAGAATAGCAAAAACATTTATAACGATTCTTCTCTATTTCACTAAAACAGATATATTATTATTAAATCTATATAATGTCAGTAATTTTATTTCCTAGAAAGTTTCAACATTTCTCTAAGGTACACTGGGACCTAAATATTGGATTGTGCGAGCGAGACGGATGCAAAGTGTTAAACCTCTGAATGAGATACTAAATCAACAATTTTCCCCAATTCTATACCGTGCGTATTAATATAAAAACCAATTGAAATGATATTACGACGAAATTTTACAACTATATTCGACGACGACGTCACTGATCATTCAACCCTTTTTGCCGATGTAAACATTGGTTTAAGCAACACCATGTGACGTATAACAAAAATTCAATTACAATTTTTTTCGATAATAACACAAAGTAACTTGTATTTATACATAATTCTTTTAAATATAAAAAAATATATTTATGAGGTCAATATTACCGCTTTGGTACAATATATAAAACCCGAAATGTATATTTATTAATATTTAAGAATCGACAATACACCTCCATTGTTAAAGTGTAACCATCCGTCTTCTAAGAGATTTCCTCGACGGCTCCTCGACTCAACATTTCCTTCCAGCTGTCAAACGAAATTAAGTCTCTGTAATTGAGACGATGGCCTTCCAAATAAAACTGTCGGATTGGCTCTATTTTTATACAGAAAATTAATTTTCGTTGGGCAGCTGGAAGGAAACGTTGGGTCGGACAGCCATTGAGGTAATTATTATTCCTTTCAGATGTCAAACGTACATTATATATATATATATATATGACAGTGTTCATAGAAAGATTTTTCACTGTAGTGTAAGTTCAAAATTAGAAACAGACGTTTGAATTTTTTTTTGGTTTGTTGTGTTCTCTTCTCCCGATGGATGATGAATGAGGTGATAGGGAAGGCAAAGGGTCTAGCCCATACAGCCAAGTCTGACGTAATATATCTTTCTTTTTAATGAGTTAATAAGGTCATCATCAAATTCCAGATGCTGCAGAATTTGATGCTTTTCTTGGAGTCACTCGCGGCACCATAGCTCAAACACGTCGGGTAAAATATGGGAGTTGACAGCGCGGGAAAACCGCAAAAAAATAAACTGCAACTTGTGCCCCATATTTAAAGTCCAATTTATCGTTTTCCATAATTATTCACATTGTAGCACATTATTAAACAAAACAACACCACTTTTGACCAACAATATCCACAGTAAATTAATTTACAAAACAAAAATTTGCACTTGACATGTCCGCGCAAAATGGCGCGAAGAACCCCGAATATTTTTTTTTATATTTTTTCCGTTATTGGAAAGCAAAAGGCCGAGCCCATACAGCCAGTTTTTGTCTTGTCTAAAAAAAATAAGCAAAGAATCGTAACAGTACAGCCATTGCCTTGGGTGTACCCAAAACAATAATAATTTACAAACGTCTGTTTCTAATTTAGAACTGACACTACAGTCAAAAATAACCCTATGAACACTGTCATCTATATCCTATATAATAAGTTACTATTAAAGTTAAAATTAGAGCCGAACCGACAGTTTTTTTAAAGGTCGCCGTAAGCTGGTACATTAGACGCCATTTTTAATTTGAATCATCTCAATTACAGAGACTAAATTTTCGTTTGACAGCTGGAAGGAAATGTTGAGTGGAGGAGCCGTTGAGGTAACGTCTTAAAATACCGATTTGGAGGATGACCTGAGGAAACCCGTTTGACAGCTGGAAGGAATGGCTGAGGTGAGGAAACGTCTTAGAAGACATGTGGTAATTTTTTGTCAAAAATATAATTCTATTCAAAATTAAACACATTCGAATTCCAACAGAAATGTTTATTGTTGGTCGTTATGGTAACTAGAAATTGATTGAATAAAGATGGCGGTTTTGATTGTGATGTTTCCTTAAATTAACTTTTGATTTATTAGTATTTTTTTCCTCGTCTTTGTTACTTATTTACTATTCCTAGTACTCTGAATAAAAAAACATGGATGCTAGTGAACATCTCTAGCTATATATTATTTTACATATTTGACAAAAAATATCTATGAGCTAGCATCCATTTTTCTTTCTTAATCAGACTCCTAGAAATACTAAGTTGAATTTAAGAATCGTTACAATTAAAACCGCCATCTTTATTCAATCAATTTTAGTTACCATAACGACCAACAATAAACATTTCTGTTGGAATTCTGACTTTTACCAAACCATATCGAAAACAACAACAGAATATATTCTAGTGACTAATACATAAGGATGTAAATAAAATTGGTAAATGTGGGTAGCTGTAACTAAATCTGTTAGATTAACAGTGTTGCCATATTTAAAAAATGCATATCGATTTGAGCTTTGTGTGTTTACACAAATTAAAAATAAAATATTTTTTATTGCGATATCAATTTTCAGACATCAAAATCATGAAATGATGAAAAATACATGGAAATCGAAATTTGGTGTTATTACAGGGAGTGTCAGTTGAAGTGGAATCGGAACTGGAAGGGGGAGCCGTGCTGGAAGTGCTGGAAGGGATTGGGTCCCCGGGACGAGTCGGGGTCCAGCGGGTCCACTCCGGAATCAAACTGAGCTCGCTTCTCCGGGTCCGTCAGCACCTGCAACACAACATTACTTAGAATGGCAGGAATAGCGACAAAAGTAAGAGAGAAGACAAATTTCTAAGCATTCCATGGATTCACTGTGTGGGTGCCCGGTCCATCGTGTGACCAACAATAGGCTGGTTAAAAAAAGGAGGCCTCCATTTTATTGCGCAATAATACGCTCACCATCCACCATTCCACTTCTCTCCCTACCCAACCAAATACTGTATGACTCCGTTAATCCCGTCTTAGAAGCACGTTCTATAAATGTATCTCCTGCAGACATGCTTAGGCCCAATTCTTTCAGTAAGTGACACAAAAGATTTAGCTGGAACTCCTCTCGCACCAACTTCCACTGCGTAAAGCTGAGTCTTCAACTGTTCCTGATTATTTCTTCTGTCAGATCATAATATTTAATCGACTTTTTTAAGTTCCGAGAAAACACCAAGACATCTGGCCTATAGGCTGAACAGCTAGTTCATCTGGGATCCTATAATGGTGTTCAAATGTATCCATGAGAATTTTCCAGTCTGATGCGGCGCCAAGGATCGAGGTGGGCTTGCATTTAGTTTTCGTGCTTTGCCCTTCCTTTACAAATGTGGTCAAAGTTTTATTTGTATTTTTCAGTCCCTTTCTGGCTCTTGCAAAAGACTTACTGCTTCACGGATAACACCAAGGACTTTGTCATGTCGGCGTGAGTAACGCACCCTACAAGTGTGTGTCTAGCAGTTCCTATGGCAGCACCACACAATTTCCAGTTATTTTCCGTAGCTTTTCCCCACCTTACCAGATTACTCTGGACATTTGAAAATAATTTCTTTGCATAAAAATGTTTTCCCCAAAGCGTTCCTACCTCTTTAGCAGCGGCTACATCTATGAACTTCTTCTCTGCTCTCTTCTTGTCGTCTCCGCTGTAGTTGTCCGGATGCCACTTCTGTGCAGCCTTCCGGTATGCTTTTACTATCTCCTGCTTGTTTGCAGTCCTGAAATACATAATAACTTCTTCAATTTAATATAAATCCCCTTATATATATTCTGTTCCACAAATTGAAGGTCGCTCAGCGAGCTATGGAGATAGCTATGCTTGGTATTTCTCTGATGGATACAATTCGAAACGTTGATATTCGTCAGAGAACCGACCAAAAGGTCATAATAGCTATCATCAGAGCCCCTGGAACAAAACTGCTGGAGATGGGCCTTCCAGAACATATATCTGGAGAATTTGGCCTACACTCGCCTCGCTGGCCAGCGTTGTTGGGTTATGATGACAGGATGGGTAATGGGACCGATGGCTTAACGTGTTTTCCGAGGAACGGGAATCGTGTTGTAAATCTATGACAAAAGTACGTCAGAAAAGTGTATTCCGTATTGGTACATGCCGGGGTTCAAACCCACCTTTGTAGCATGTTAAGAAAAGCGTACTTACAACCGAGCCACCACCACTCCTAATGTATACATGTGCTGATAATTTACACTAACCGTTTGACTCCTAAGATCTTGTAGTAATCTCTTTGTTCGGATTGTTTCTGCATCTTCTGAGCCCTCCCGAGTCCTTCTTTGGCACGTTGAAACGATTCATCCAACTCCAACGCTTCTTTGAACGATCGGATAGCTGACAACAATAACATACAATACTAATATTTATTAAATTAATATTGGGAGCTTTCAGTCGTACCACAACACCTACACATGCAGACGATACAGCAATTCTAGCTACACATAAAGACCCTGAAGTTGCATCTCACCTTAAATACATGAGGTGGATACAATGGATCGATCTCTGGCGAATTAAAGTTTACTAAACCAAATCGGCGCACGTTACTTTTACACTAAAACGCAAAACTTGTGCTCCAGTTACACTCTGCAACCAACAAATTTCGCAAATGGAGAATGCAAAACAATTTAAAAGGAATTGTGCCTTGTATTCTCGCAACACACGCAATCCTGTTCCACTACCTCTTCGAACTGTAACGACTTTTTCTTTAAAAAACCATCTCTATTCTTATTTATTATCTTTACAAAATAACTGACGTCTACTTGTGTGTTAAAATCAATCTTTGTTTCTCTCGTTCCAACTTTCACTCTAATATCTTGTATTTCCATCTGGACAACTCGGGTTTCGATTGGAATACTTTTTTATTAGTCGCTAGAACACAACGTCTTAGACCTCCACTGCTGGAGATGGGCCTTCCAGAACATATATCTGAAGAATTTGGCCTACACTCGCCACGCTGGTGTTAAGAAAGCGTTCTTACAACCGAACCACAAAAAAAAAATGATAGGACTATTTCTTTATCAGTCTGGAACAAAGTTTGTGATTTTCCCAAAAATACTCACCATCGTCGTACATTTCTAAGCCAATGAGAGCGTCTCCCTTCTCAGACAAGATGGCGGCGTCCCGGTGCATCTCCAGGGCAGTGTTACAGCGAGACAAAGCTTCCGAATATAGCTCCTCCTGGTAACATATAATGTTGACGGAACATATTACTGGGTAAATAGGTGGTCGGGGGACAGATGGTGGTAATTTCCCCAGTCTGCCGGGGCGGGGAAGTATCCACCGTTCGTGACGATAAACCCAGTAAGTGAATCTATACGTTTCGGGATCAGGTTCGAATTGCCGTTATGCCCAGTCAAGCCAGCATAGTGTTAGGGACTGATGTCAGTCATGAGTGTCTGATTCCAGTTGTTAACATTCATTTGCGTAGTATTCTGTCTCTTGCAATAGAAAGATTTACTGCTTCACGGATAACACCCTTTTCTAGAAGAGAGTCACCCTTCAAGTGTGTGTCTAGCAGTTCCTATGGCAGCACCACAACAATGTACAGTTCTTGTACAGTTACTACTACAGCGTAGCAGACTATCTTTCCAAAACATGAGAGGAACAATTAGCATGCCCCTTACCATCACCCATCAACAACATTGTAAAAACCTTTTGTAATGTTAAATAATTATTGTATGTCCAATGGACGGGACATAGCGACCATTATGACAGCATGTACAATACCTATACTAAAAACCTATGATCCACAATAGAAGACAAATTTCTAAGCATTCCATGGATTCACCGTGCGGGTGCCGGGTCCATCGTGTGTGGGTAAGAGATGAGAAGAATGGTGTCTCGGGCTTGCGACCGACAATTGGCTGGTTTAAGAAAAGGAGGCCTCCTTTTTTTCTATTGCGCGATAATACGCTCACCATCCACCATTCTACTTCTCTCCCTACCCAACCAAATACTGTATGATTCCGTTAATGCCGTCTTGGAAGCTCGTTCCATAAATGTATTGACGGCAGACCTGCTCAGGCCCAATTCTTTCAGTAAGTGATGCAAAGATTTTGCTGGAACTCCTCTTGCACCAACTTCCACTGCGTAAAGCTGAAATATGAAATATTTTGATTTTCTTTTCCGTAGCTTTTCCCCACCATTTTGTTGGGTTACCACTATATCTCTTTCTATCCTATTATATTGCATATTTCCCTTTCATTCTTACTACTCTGGATCTCGGTTAAAAATGTGATTTGATGAAAGAAGGGATTTGATTATTTTTTATATTATTTATGATTATATTTCATGTATCATTTTCTTAAAGAAATAAATAAACTTGTAGAATCTAAAATTATCATATTTATTGCTTTTTTGTCCGACTCACCTTGACAGAACAGGTACAGAGCCACTTGTTGGCCTCGTAGGAGACCATACTGTCTTGGTTCTCCTCCAAGTCCTTCAGTTTGTCTGCAGCAGAGATGCACCGGAGGAAGTCCCTCTCGGCCACACTCTCTTCACAAGTTTGGAGCAACTTATCTGCTTTCTTCATCTTCTTGTACTCGGGGAAGCACAGTTTGTGCTCCGGGTCCAGACGTAAGCATTCTCGGATTTCCTGAACAAAAAACATAAACAAATTTTAATAATTTATTTAATAAAATGTATGTCAAAGTATAATACAGGGAGAAAAAATTATAGGTGATCGGTCGGGAATAGTGATTGGAAACTTATATCATTCCTATTAAAGTTAGAAGGCATAAAAGGTGGTGGCTCAGTTGTAAGAATGCTTTTAAATCTAAAAAGATTTGCGAGCCCCGGCATTTGTCATGGATCACAACCACATGATCTGTGAACGTAATCGCTTAAGGGTTGATCACAAATCAGGCTTTGTAAGGAATGAATTTACATTTAGCCAACTTTACTGCTGGTCTTTAATGACAAATGAACGCCAAATAGATAAGTTAAACAAAATAATAACATACAGGGAAATAGCAGTTACAGTTGAAGCAGAGAGAAGTGTCTTGGGCTTCACACCGACATAATTATGATAATATTGAATCACAAAATTGTGTTTGAAATACACATTTTTGTTTATTACTATGAGAGTATATTTAAAAACAAGTTTAATTTCTTGATTACTGACCTTAAGTGCATCGTTAACCTGCCCCAACCTGTACAGCAGTGTTGCCAGACGATAGTATCCCTCCGTGCTGTCCTGCTGGAGACGGTTCACAGAGCGGATGTCAGACACTGCAGAGTACAGCTCGTTCTGAAAAAAATGTCAATTGATTAATTTGTTTTTATCCCAGCCAGAATAAAAATCTATTCCAGAAAATATTCCTCGAACATTTTGGCCAACTTCACAATGGCCACAAGTCAATAAAATTCTAAGTAGGTCACGGCAGTCTCAGTTAATCTTAGTCAGACACAGTAGATCTTATTAAGTCTCCATAGGTCTCAGTAAATCTTGAGTCAATCGCTGAAGATCTTAGTTAGTCAGTAGGTTACAGTAAGTCTTCCTCAGTCTTCTAGAATTACCTGAGCTATATAACTCTCTGCCCGAAGCTGTCGGAGACCGGCACACCAGGGACTGGTCTCCAGGAGAGAGGTGGCCAGTTGTATGGCCGCAGAGAAGTCCCGTCCTCTGTAGTAAGCTTCACAAAGTCTCATAGAATCTATTAATTCATCCATTATAGAGTACTGGGCAATTGCTTCTTCATTGTATGGCTCTGCGTATGACTGGAAAATAAATAACACTTAAGCTGCAGTCTGCACACAAGTTCTTAAATCCCTTGTGTGTATGTTAATGAATACAAACCGAAACAATAGTGGGTTAAGTATTAAAATACAACTATGAAAGCACAATACAGAAAAGTTAAGAATTTGTTCAACAGAATAACAAAATCGGTATTCTCAAATAAAGGTTTTCACAACAGACGACCAACAAATAATGTTTTCATTTTAGAAATTGTCTAAAATATATTAATTACATGCTCTTACTTTAGAGTAATATGTTATTCTATTGATAGAAACAAACTTTTCCTAAGAAACCATGACATTTTAGAGATATATTAATCATAGATTTGTTTAAGTAAAATATAAAAAAGTCGTTTAAATGTTTTTGCTATATTTCTTATCTAAAGTTTTTGTCAAAGCGGTTGACGGAACGGTCTGGATATAGGAAGGCTGGCAATTATTTTTGCCAACATATTAAAGTCTGCTAAACAGAGGGGAAATTTAGCCAGTCTCCTTGGCACTGTCTCGGATGGGAAGCTTCTTGAGGACATTTTTTTAATGTAATTAAGAGAACTATAAATTAAAACTTAAATTGACTGCGTCCATGGTCTAGCGGTTAAGTCCCTGGATTTAGACTCGGTGGGGTTTGATTCCTGGTCGGGACACAAAAATATTTATTAATGTAAATAAATACATTTAATTAATATTTAATTTATTTGTGATATTTCTCGAGTTTGGTACGCTGGAGACAACGACGAGCTTGCCACTTGTCATGATTGGCCTATAGTAAAGTTGGCTAAATGTGAATTCGCTTATTTATAAGCGTGGTTTCTGACCACCCTGAAAGGGAAACGGTCGTAATGATACTTCACTTTACAACATAATATAACATGTTTGTTACCACTTGTAAATAATCTTGTTTGGCTTTGGTGTACTCTCCCAGTTTGAGGTAGACGGTAGCTCGCTGCATCTGTGCTGACGTGAAGTCTGGCTTCAGTTCCAAGACCTGAACAAATCAAATTTGCAGTATGATAACAACCAACAAAGTAAGGACGTACGTTTTAGGATAAAATTACAAAGTTATAATACAATGTAAACTGTATATACCGACACGGAAGGGACTGTGCAGTTTATGGCGTTATAGAGAGTTGTTAAATGGAGAGAAGAAAAATCAGAATTGTAAGACAAGATAAACCAACCAAAGCCAATTGATTTCGACGCTTTAGGGAGTTTCTCGTTAAATAGAGTGAAGTTACATGGAGTTTACACTGTATTTACCCTGGCTGATCATATCTAGGCAACAATAATACTTAAGACTGGATTTTCAAAGTCAGCAGTGTGTACGCACATAAAAAGTTGAATAACAACAGTTTTATAGATGGACAGTAGGTGTGAGTGTACATCCCTTTGTATAAGTAGTGAAAATAAATATTGCCATTACAAATCTAGAAATATATGTTCTATATTAAAATAAATAAATAAATAAATAAATATTTCCAGACAGGTCACACAGCGCCATCTAATTTCCGTGGTAAGCTGCGAGGCTTGTGTTACGGAAACTAGATGGTTGATAAACTACATATTATACTTTTTTTTTTTGTAAATATATACATATTATACATATAAACACCCAGACCGAGACAAATTATACAATGTACAACTTGCCCCCGGTGGGAATCGAACCCACGACCTCCCGAGTTCACGGCAACGTTTGTTACCACTAGACCACGGAGGAATATTAAGGTATGGAATTGTTCTGTGGGGAAATTCTGTTGACATAGATCGTGTATTCCTAGTCCAAAAAAGATGTATCAGGGCTATGTTTGGTGTAAGTTCCATTGAGTCGTGCAGACCCCTGTTTACGAAACGCAACACTTTACCACTAGTAGGTGTATATGTATATACATATTCGAATGTTGCAAATTTGTAAAGCTTAATTACAACTTGTTTACAAAAAATCATCAGGTTTGTACTTTTAATACAAGATATCCAAATCGTTTGCTATTACCTTTTTGCAAAACAACAATGTGTTCTAGAAACAATCATGCAATGTAAATTTTTTTAATAACTTACCAGAAAATATCAAGGTATTACCGATTAACCGTTTCAAAAAGGATCTGTACAATTATTTAATAAAAAAATGTTTTTATACATTTAAATAATATCTAAGCAACAACTAATGCTAAAGTGTATATAGTCTGAGCGCAGCTTCAATGTACCTAATTCTATTTGACAACTTGACTTTTCTCATATTGTAATTGCCCAATATTTGCATGCCATTAAGGTGAAAAATGTGAAGCGAATTTTCTAGCTATAAGATCTTGATTAGGGGCTGTAGTGATGATGAATGATGAGACTATTAAAAATGATAAAACGAGAAGTAACTCATATTTTTAATACTGAAAAAACAATTTAGCGAAGGTTATGACTAAATTGATACTTTGATTATAGAAACAATGCAGTTTAATACATGAACAATCAACAATTATATAAAGATGTAAATAGAAAAAGATACAATACTTAATAATTATGTAAATACTGAGACAATCTGTTTAAATAAAAACATATATGTATATCATCCATCCTAGTATAGTTAAACTTTACTTAAAAAGATGAAATCATTATTTCTGTACTTATTTTATTTTCTAGTTTTCTTTTTTCTCAGCCTCGATTTAGTCTTAATACAGAATTAGCTAAGTTACTAATCTACTACATACCAGTATACTAGCATAATGGTAGGGACTGATGTCAGTCGTCAGTGCCGGGCGTCAGTTGCTCCCATTCTTGGATGTTTTTTGCTATCATATTTAGAATTAATTTATTTTATTTATTGTGACAGTAAAAACACTATGCCTAGATACAGGTTTTCCGATGACAGGTTAAGAAATAGAAAATAAAAATATATGTATAGTTTATAAAAAATAGTAAATCAAAGGTATTTCTTTTAAAATATAGCATCTAAATATTGTCCCTTGTGTCATACACACAGCTGAAATCAATCAACCTCATTGTTCTGCAGTAGTATTGTGGAATGTTATTACAATATTGTCCTTTAGTTCTAAAATAGTGTCTGGATCGTTTACATAAACTTATTGTATCAGGAACAAACCCTTTAACCTGCAGAATTGCTGGCTTTGAAATAAGCCTCGATCATTGTTCGAAACGTTCACTGCGCCATTGTAACTAAATAATCCAATTTAACCTAAGATAGTAGTTTCTCAATAAATGTCTAACATTAGCTGTCATGCACCCACAATCCCTGCTCACTTCTCCTAAAGGTTGGCTGTAGAGAATGTTTTTAAACATTAAGCATATATAAGCTAAGCTATCTATCTAAATATAGCAAGTAATTACCTTAGTAAAGTCTTGTAAAGCAAATTTGGCTTTCCCCAGCGCATAGTACACCGTACCTCTCTTGAAGTACGTTAGGTAATTACTGGGGTCTCCCTCTAAAACAAATAAATAATAATGGTACCAGAATAAAAAGCTGTCCACTATCTCTCATAGCAATATTATTTTACTATACTAACTGAAAATACTGCTGTCATCAAAAATACACCTATCAGGTTCTGAATTTTGCCCTGCGATAATGTCAGCAAGAATTGTGACCAAGATATATCATTGCCAAGATACATATTATGATCTAACAGAAGAAGTTATCCGGAGGGGTTCAAACTAAGCTTTACGCAGTGGAAGTTGGTGAGAGTGGAATTCCAGCAACATCTCCACACCTCTTCCTGAAAGAATTCGGCCTAAACAGTTTCCAAAACGGCATTTATGGATTTATATAATATTTTGTTGGGTAGGGAGAGGAGCAGAATGGTGGATAGTAAGCGTCTTGTTGCACATTAAAATAAAGAATGACTCCTTTTGTTCGTCTCTCTCAGAGATCTCTTTCGCACACACAATGGAGCTGGCATCTTGCTTCCATTTATTTATTACAGTTGACCCTACGGTCACCTGGATGCTTATTTGTGGCCCATAATATTAGCAGGGTCATACAGCTAGCTTACTAAGTTTACTGTCAAACATTAGCCATAGCTCTATGGTTCAGTAGTGATACCAATTAGAAGTTTTTATCTCACAATAATATTTGTCCTTGTACAAGAACAATGTCAATACAATCTTGATATAACACCAATTTGCAATGCTGATGACATACTATGGTAACAAAAAAAACAATTGATAAATAATTTGGAAATAATGCCCTCCCAAGATCACATACAGCATTAATGTACAAAAATCTGTTGGGCAGCAAAAATAATTAATATTATTAACAACGACATTGAACTTTTACCACATATTATATTATATTGATTTTTCTGCCTAAAGATGTTAAATAAAATTGACACTGATTTTAATTTGACCACAACAAGAATAGTATACTTATTTTCACTGTGAAATAAATTATTTTTTTGTGTTTAAAATAATGTATTTTCTACAACATATATATGGTACATTTTTATGCCTCATGCATTCCTCACAGCTGCACAATTATAAACTAGATTACATTCTTCTCATAACTCTCTTCTTTCTGTCCCTTTAACATCATTCTGGTTTTGTCTCAAACTCCTTTGTAGTCGCTGCCACACATTTATTGAATGATCTTCCAGTGAACATAAGGCAGGCAACTAACAGAATGTCACTTAAAAAATTGGTCTATTCACACCTTATGAATAGCTCTTAACCACATTAGTAAGTTGTATTTATGTATGTGTATGTATAATACTATGTATAATATTTTTATACATATATAAGGTTATATAAAGATTCATTTCATTTCATAAATATAAATAACAATAACATCATTTATTGTACCTAATAAATTAATTAGTAATTTTACAAAATTTAGTTTAAATATTTATGTGTTGTACAATTTCTATATTTACATAATCTAAGCGGATCTTAAAGGTATTTGGTTGTATTTTATAACTGTAACCTGATCACAATATCTGTGCAACCGACGTTGATGAGATGGCCTTCCAGCAAGACATTGTGACCAAGTTATAGATTACAGGCCTAATATTGTTTATTACTCCTTAAATGGATAATTAAATTATTAGATAGAGAACAATAAAAATAAATATATTTTCAAGATAATGCAAAGACCTATAGGTTAAGCCTTAATAAATTATTAAACAATATAACGATCTGTTTAAAAACTAGTACTCTGAGACAGATTACTATTTATGTCAAATTCTACAGAACAAGATCAAATAAATACAAAAATACACACCGACAGCTGCATGATAGTGAGTCAGGGCATCAGAGAGCTGCCCTCTTACGAGAAAATCCCGGCCCAATTCCAGGTGCTTATTAACCTCCGACTGAGTAGCGCACTCTGAAACTGCAACACACCGTTATCTTTGATTAAACTTTCATTCATAATTAAAATAATGCATATTTTAAAATAAAAACAATATAGGTTAAACAGTCACTCACACTCTAAAACTGTATCTAACAATAATAACACAAGGTATGGCGTTACTTTGTTCCAATTAATATTTGCTAGATTGTCCATTATTGTCATAATTAACTAAACTGTGTATCCTAAAGTAAATTAACACGTAAATTGAACTAAAATTATCAAAGACGATACATGTTTCTTCCAACTTCCATCTCTTTTCGTGGTCTCTTTCTATTGGTCCAAATCAGACAACTCCACAACAATGTTTCTACAACGAAAATACGATTACGTCAGATTATTGATACGTATTTTAAATAACAATAAAGTAAATAATGGGTATATAAATAACTTAATGGAAGTCTAAAGAAGTAATTTTATTAGTTGCAAAAATTAATTGCATTGTTCACATAGGTTAATGTCAAAAAAATATCGTGTATACACAAATATTTACTACATGCAACACTGATCAGTGTTGCTAGTCCTTAGTCTGTATTTTTGTGCACAATAAACCATTTCTTAGGAAATCATTGGTAAATAATATTTTCTTATTTTTACGAATAGCTTGAATTCCCTAGAAAAATAGATTAGATGTTAATTCTGAATATTATACAATTATTATATCTGGCAACCCCCTCATCTGTCTTTCTTCGATTTGATTCCGGTTAGTGTGTAGATTTTTTGAGAATTTATCTATTTATTCATGATTTATCTCTAAAATAATACGTTGTTTATCTAAATTAGTGCAAGAGGAAACATGTACACTGTGCCTAGTCTATAGTTTTTTTTAAAGAGAGAGAGATTACTTTGGATTCATCGTCCGTCGAATGTCAACATAACCTCTCTTGTTGGATAGTGTTAAGTTTGTAGTGTTCATTTTAGGAAATGGCTGACGCTGCACCGTCGTCCGCTCCCAAGGCCAAGGCGCCTAAGACGAAGGCTCCTAAAGCGAAGGCGGTAAAGGCAGCCCCCGCGCCCGCCGAGCCCGTCAAAGCTGTTCGCAAAGTGTCCTCAAAAGCCAGGCATGGGAGGCTGTACGCTAAGGCCGTGTTCACAGGATACAAACGAGGTCTTCGTAACCAACACGAGAACACAGCTTTATTAAAAGTAAGTAAAAATTGCTGCAATAATAGTCAAAAGCATTGGTTATTATTATTTAAGCCTTCTCCTACTGTTTGCCAGTTATATTAATAACTATATAGGTATTTCCTCTAAATTCATTAAAAGTATTTAATTGTTAAGAAATTTGCAGAGCTTTATAGACGTTTTAAAACTTCTCACGACCAAAACTGTAATAAATATCCTTCATTCAATGTCAGTGGTTTAAACTAAAAAAGTAAAAGTAAAGTCTAGCTTTAGACAACTATGATGTGGACCAAAGTTTACCTAACGTAGAAATTTGTCTTAAATTTATATTTATTATATTTTAAAATGTATCTGGTATTTTTTGTAATGATGCTTTTTAGACATTTGAAACCTGAATCCACAATGTGGACACCATACATAACTGAATATATAATATAATTCACAATAAATAATACAATATTACAAAAAAATATAACCATAACCTGTGAATTTTCAGATTGAAGGCACTAAAGATAAGAACGATGCTCTGTTCTACACAGGCAAGCGTTGTGTGTATGTCTATAAGGCTAAGAAGCGGACCCCCATAGCCGGAGGACCGCGCGGGAAGAAGACCAAGCTGCGGGCCATCTGGGGAAAGGTGACCCGCACCCACGGGAACTCGGGTGGAGTCCGCGCCAGATTCAAGACCAACCTGCCCGCACAAGCCATGGGACACAGGATTAGAGTTGTATGTATATTTTCATTTATTATTCTAGGTTTTAATTGTTAAATATTTATTTAATATTCTTAGAAGCCTATAGAAATGCTTGGATTCATCAATTTTTCAGTTTTCTTATTTGATACATATTAATATTAAATCAATATAAAATAAAAATGGCTGAAATAGCTGGCTGTTGTTAGCAAGGAACAGTCTGCTGATAAGGGCATAGTGTCTGAGAATAACAAACCTAATTAGCAGGTGTAAAGCTGTAAACGGGCATTATATATATATTACCTACATTAAAATAAAGCTAAATATTAAAAGTCTTAAAATATATATGTTACATATTATACTATGATAAGGTATATGCAGCTGTAAAGAGGCTTTGTCGTAAAGTGTAAACAGATATGAATAATATAATTATTAAGCATATTATGTCTTCTATAATATGTTTAAATATAATAAGACTACTACAAAAAGTATTAGTAACTGTATGCACAGGCGTTGTCAGAAATAATATTAATAATAATGCCTAACTAATAATGCCCTAACTAATAACTAAAATAATAATGTCATAATGATTATTGATAATTATAATTATTATTGTCATAATAATAACAAAAGGCGCATGTAATGCCGATTGGCATTCTCTTACCATTAACCTTCAGGACATTGTATTGTTAATGTAATATTTACAAAATAAGATAATTATTATTAAGTAAGATAATTTTAACATTTTCTAAACTAAGTACTTGTAACTAATTAAATAAATACATAATCATACTTAAACTACATAATAAGATTAAACACAATCACAGGATAAATAAAATAAATAAACTAATATAAGTAACTAAATATAAATAAATACACAAATAAAATATAACAATCACTTGCCAGTGTTGCAAAACTAGGATCAAGAAACTACACCTTCCCTAATCAATATCTGGTTTCTGTGTTCCATGGTCTAGCGATAAAGTCACGTGCATTTAGACTGGGAGGTACTGGGATTGATCCTAGTTGGGATACAATTATATTTATTAATTTAAATAAATAAATTTAATGAATATTTAATTTATTTGTGATATTCCTCAAGTTTGGTACGCTAGAGACATAGGCGGGCTTGCTATAGTAAAGTTGGCTAAATGTGAATACGCTTCTTTACAAGCATGGTTTCTGACTACCCCGGAAGGGAAATGGTTGTGATGGTGATGTGCCTTGATAGAAATATCTAGTGCAGAAACCAGTGCACTTTCTGCTTTATGCGTCATAGGCATACATTAAACATGTCAAAAGATAATCAGCCATTCTGCAACCAGCCGTAAGCAAAGCTCAACAGTATTCTATTTAATATTAAGAACAACTTGAAATGATGCTAAATAGACATTTGAAAACTGAACACCAAAATGTGGACAACATAATTCACTGATTTATTAAAAATCAATTACTTGAGTTATAAATAATATAAATTAAACTAACGCAAATTTTGTTTTGTTTCAGATGTTGTATCCTTCAAGGATCTAATCCTATTAAGTAAGACACAAAATTAATAAAAAAACTACAAAAAAATTACCTATTTTTGTTTTATTTCGTAGCAAATTTATCTATTTAAGTGAAAAAATGTCACCAAAGAAGGATTCAGTTACCGGGCCTTAGTTTCATCATCACATGCCTCAGAGTCCTCCATCAGACAATCAATGGGGTCGTCCAGGCCTGGGTTGGGGATAGGGACATACCTTGTTTTCCCTGGCACCACTACCATTACCACCCGCATGCAATTCATGCACTTTGGTGCAGGGCCTTTACTGGTATAAAATGGCCCATGTGGCTAACGAACCCAGAGGGCTACACCAGGACCCTTACTGCCATTGCTGCGACCGACGTGTTGAGAAGTTTGTACAAGAGACCGTCGTGCCAGACTGTCAAACGCCTTTTCGTTATCAAGAAAGACGCCGGCAGAGCGACGGCCCTCGTTCTTCTCGACCGTGGTGCAGCACCGGGTTATTTGGAGCGTGATGCTGTCTCTCGGAAGCCGAACTCATAGTTCATCACGGAGGAACAAGCGCTCAAACAACTTTGCCAGGTGCGGCAGCAATGCCAATGTAACTTGAGTAATGGCGTCCTTCGACCTTCCCCGATTTCCAGCACTCAGGGATGTGGCCGGTGAAGCATCCCATAGCAGACTGGTAAATGCTACCATGGCTATGCACGGCAGCTGCAAGTGCAATATTGGAAATCCCGTCGGGTCCCGGGACTATTTCGGCTTTAGACGAAGGCTGCTTTGCAGACCTCCGTCGGCGACACGAAGAAATGCCCGGGTAGGGCCGGCGGTATTTCCGAGTTGAGCATCGCCCTTTGCTCTCCGTTGCTTCATCATTGTGGATATGGCGACCGTCCTCCATGGTGAAATGCTGGGATTGACAGCGCCATCCATCCTTTGCATACAAACAAGGTGGTGTATTAAAGTTTACTCATGCTTCACTAGATGGCGCTGACAAGAATAATAGTAACAGCGCCCAGCACCAAACGTGCATGAATTACCAGCGGGTGGTTACCCGCTGAGATCCTGCCGGGGAAAACGGGGGAATGTCCCCATCGCCAACCCAGGCCCATTAGCCATCCGGGCCTGGACGACTCCACTGTCTGTCTATAACCGCCAATGTTCCTGACTGGGCGTATTTTCTATCGGGACAACGGACACTTTAAGCATCTCCAGAATATCGCGTGCGATAAAACTTCATCATCATCAGAATATCGCTCTGTCTTGCCTACCGTTACTACTACTACTAGCAGTACCTAGAGAAGTGCTCCTGGACCACTGAGTTCGTGACCCTTGCTGGCGCGGCGCCCAGCACTAAAAGTGCATGGATCATTAGCCATCCGGGCCTGGACAACCCAGTGTCATTAGCCATCCGGGCCTGGACAACCCAGTGTCATTAGCCATCCGGGCCTGGACAACCCAGTGTCATTAGCCATCCGGGCCTGGACAACCCAGTGTCATTAGCCATCCGGGCCTGGACAACCCAACTGTCTGTCATATTAATTTAAAACTTAAAAAATATCAGTTTAATCAACATTTCGTCACGAAAGTAAGCAAAAAGTAGCATATTGTCCGTGAACCAACAAAATAACATTTTTTTAGTGCACTTCGAACACGACCATAATGCAATATTCATTCTGTACCAGGTCTAGGTTTGATTCTTATACCGTTTCGTTTTTTGCCCAGTCTTGTTATATTTAATGCCTCTGGGTGAATCTGTTGAAGCCATGGCACAGATTGTAAGTAGGTGAGCAATAGTGGGCATACTATCTGCAGTGTAAACTAACAATCAGGTCGGAAGTGGATGTCTGTCGAGCGACAGCCCGCGAAGTTTCCTGAGGGGAGACAGCCATTGTACGCGATCTACCAATAATATCTAATATGTGTTAAGGTTATATTATCTATAATAAATAAAAATACTTTATTGACAAAAACAATATATTTACAGCGCTTATTTTTAAAATACAGGTACAAATTTACATTTATTTTGATCTTTAAGTTAAAAAGTTGTTTTGTACCTATATCTTATAAATAGGGTAACCTGCCTTTGCAGTCACAGGTTTATCCAACACCTGCGGTTGGATGTAGTTGCTTCTATTTGGTACGGAGAGGATTCTACGGAACTAAAAAACATATAAAACTTTTTATATTTTAGATATAAAAACAAAAACTAAACACTTTCCTACGCGGGACACTATTCCGGAATTATTATTTTAATCCTAATATTAATAAAAATACTCCCTCTGTCGACCTCTCGTTCAGAGCTCCCGATCGTCTCTCCTTTTTTACAAAACAAAATCCAACGACTATGTCAAATGTCAATGTCGTATCAATGACGATTCTTCATTAAAAACAACAACCCAATGAGATAGTTAACCATACAAACGAACAAATGATGTCAGACAGCAGGGGGATGTTGTCGAATACCTCTCAGTAGACAATGTTATGGACACTGAACAAGTCACATCATACCCTATAGAGTTTCTCAACTCTTTAGAATTATCAGGAGGAGTGCCTTCCCATAAATGAAAACGTTATTTTGACCTGTGCTCTGTGCTTAAAAGTGACAGTAAATAACAGAATCCACTATTTTGACCTGTGCTCTGTGCTTAAAAGTGACAGTAAATAACAGAACCCACTATTTTGACAATGCAACGTTTACGCCCAAGTATTAAAATACGTGGTATTGTTATGGGTTATTTTGTTAAATTAATTAATATCCAAGTGTGCGCTAACCTAAAGGAAATAAATGATTTGATTTTATTCGTAGAATAGCTCTGAGCTCACCCCAATAAAAGACGAACGATTAATGCAGTTTCGTTTCACTCGAATGCCCACACCTCAACCAAGGAATTTTAACTAGGCAGTGCATACGAGTATCATACAACGCATTTCTTCATCGCATCCAGTTATAATTCCTAACGCAAACTCCAAACGGTTCAGTTTAGCCTTCGCCCAACGACGATGCATTTATTGTAAATTACTAACAGTAATTGATGAAAGTCGGTACTATAGAATTATTATTATTAAAGTACCTATATCTTGGACAAGTCGCTCACTGCGATGTCGAGGCAGCAGCACAGACCGTGGTCTTCGTGTAGACTCGAAGCGCGCGAAGTAATGCTCACTCCAATACGCAGCAAACACCCAAAACAGTGGGTGCATAGAAATTAGAACAAGCAATTGAAAAATTTCGATTTTTGTCTAGGGATAACTAACTTCTTGTCTGTGGTTTGAACATAATTCATAACAGCCCCTAGAACACAGCGTCCTAGACCTCAACTACTGGAGATGGGCCTTAAAACATATATCTGGAGAATTTGACCTACACTCGCCACACTGCCTGGCCAGACGGCTTGGCGAGGATATGATGTCAATTTTAGTGGAACCAAGACCGACGCGGACGGCTTAACGTGCTCTCCAAGGCACGGGAGCGATGGTGTTGTAAATCTATGACTGCAGTACGTAAGAAAAGTGTATTTCTTATTGTTACATGCCGGGGGGGTTTAAACCGACCTTTGTAGAATTTAAAGACGTTCTTACAACCGAGCCGCGCCCATTGTTTAAACATAATAAAATTAAAAGTCAAAGTCAAAATATCTTTATCCACGTAAACCTATTACAGGCATTTATGAAACGTCATTAATTTAATTATTTTGATTGATTCTACTCCTGCTAGTAGAAGACTAAGCAGCAAAGTGGTCCAATAAGTAAGCTGTTAGCAGAAGACTAGCAGCTTAGCAAATTCCAATGACCTGTTAATGTTTAATCTGACTGAGAAAGGAATCTGCAAGGAAAACTCAGCTATATCAGATTTACAAAATAAAACATATACAGAACTGAACCACAACGATCAACTAATAACCCTTTAAATCAATTAATAACCTTTTAATTCATTGTTGTAATTCATTCAATTCTCATACGTATCCATTCAATCAATTGATTTCATTAATTCCTCTTCCTCTACTCTAACATTGTACGCAGCTTAAAGACGCTGTGTATGGTGCCGTCAGGGTTGGGAAGGGCTACCCTAGACTGTCTGCAGTCTGTCCGTTCTTTAGTCAGCTTCGTATTAACTGGAATAAAATTAAATAATATTTATTTGTATGTAATATGGTAAATAGTTACATAGTTTTTGTATAGCTCACATACTCCGCCATTTCTGGCCACAAATTTATGCAGTAAATATATATTATATTATACAATATATTTATATAATAACTAAAATAACATGAATTTAGTTGGCATATGCCAAGTTTTACGATTAGATTATATGCGAGATTTTAGTTAGTATATGTAGTAGGTATGTAAATTTGTATGAATAAAACTCGCTTAACGAATAAATGCAACGTTCTATCAACAGCTTCCATATTCTAGATTTAAACTGATTATTGGGTAATTGTTTGAGAACCTCGGGAACTTGTTATAAATACGAATCTGCCTCCGTGGTCTAGCGGTTAAGTCTGTGGATTTAGACTCGGCGGTACCGGGTTCGATTCCTGGTCGGGACACAAAAATATTTATTAATGTATATAAATATATTTAATTAATATTTAAATTATTGATATTTTTCTCTCTTTTGGTACGCTGGAAGCATCGACGAGCTTGCCACTTGTCATGATTGGCCTATAGTAAAGTTGGCTAAATGTGAATCCGCTTATTTATAAGCGTGGTTTCTGACCACCCCGAAAGGGAAACGGCCGTGATGATACTTTTGCACATAACGTAAGAAGTTATTATCGAAAACTATGTTTTTTGGTGTCTACAATGTGTTTAGATTTTGACTATTTTTAAAGACATCCTGTTTGGTTTTGTTTTATATAAATACCCGTATTCAGTTAATCTTGTTTCTGTGGTATTTTTATATAAATATCACAATGGCAAGCTTACAATATTTATTTATTTATTAGTTCTCCAACAATATTTATATTTCTAAGTCAGCGATAAACGAGAATGTCCATTTTTGTTAGAGAAATGGGCCCAATAAAATGTTATTAATTCTGTAATTAATTTTATTTATTTTACCCTAGCATAACGACAATTGTCAAAAACTTTTTTTACATTGGAAATTATATAGTATCGATTCCGCCGATATAATTGGAGAATGATGTACACTTTGAAAACCAGTGTTTTATCTATAATAAAGCACCTGATCATAATAAAGAACCCAACCGTATAAATAGTGCTTTGTAACTATTTCATACATAAATTTTAATTGACTATTTAATTTAATTATATTTTAATGCTGGGGTATAAGAGATGATGTAATTAAATTAAAAAAAAACACAAGTAAACATTATATATAAACAAATAATTTACCTACCTAACTGTCAAATGTATTAAATTTAATTAAAATTATTAAAATAATAATAATATATAGCTAAAAATAGCCAGTCTGCCGGGGCGGGGAAGTATAGTTAGTTCGTTAGTGCCGATAAACAAATAATTTACCTACCTAACTGTCAAATGTATTAAATTTAATTAAAATTATTAAAATAATAATAATATATAGCTAAAAATAGCCAGTCTGCCGGGGCGGGGAAGTATAGTTAGTTCGTTAGTGCCGATAAACCCAGTAAAGTGTATCCACTCGATTCGCGATCAGGCTTGAATAGCCGTCATGCCTAGTCAAACCGGCATTATTGTTTGATTCCAGTTACTAACATTCAGGGTACTCGTGCGCCACAAATAGGGGATTGTATATCATTTGTAATGGCTATTATTAAGATATGTATGTTTCCTGACTAAAGACATGTAAATCGAGGTTGTAGGGAAACGTACACAAATGCATGCTTGTACATTTGAGAAGCTAAATTTAGCATTTAGATTGAATAATGACCTGATGATTACTGAACTACCACAACGACTGACATCCTGTGCAGCATGACCCTAGGCTGGTTTATATTTAGCTAAGGACACGCCAAGTCCATCTATAATACTTTGAAATTCAACTAAGATCCCTTTTCTTTAAATGTTCAAAGCATATTTATTTTTAAAAAATAAAAAAAAGTAAATTATCATCACGACCGTTTCCCTTGCTGGGTGGTCAGAAACCACGCTTATAAATAAGCGGATTCACATTTAGCCAACTTTACTATAGGCCAATCATGACATCGTATACTATATATATGTATATTGGGAATAGAATTAAAAAAAAGTTAAGAAAGACCGAAAACTTCTCAAAAGTGTATTGAGAAGTGATTGGCCAATTCGCTGTCGCAGGAATCTCCGAATAAATAACTCAAGAGTAAATTTGCCTATCTCTCTTCATTCCATGATAAGTCTCTTCGCTCTTCTCATAACTCTGTTCTCTCCATTCCCTCTCACCATACTGGATTTATGGCCAACTCATTTGCTGTTGTCGCCGCAAATCTGTGGAATGAACTACCGGTAGAAATCCGACAAGCATCCAACCGAAAAATGTTTAAAAAAGTGGTGTCATCGTATTATTTAAATGGTTCATAAGTTATTTAATGGTATCATATGTAGTATATGTATTATTAGTATTTAATATATCATAGTTATTAGTATGTATTTAGTAATATCATTGTATTTTTATGTATATAGATTTATTTATTATTATTATATATAAATATTTGCACCTACCTTACATTTGAAATGGTCCCCATTATCCCTAAGGTTGGCTGTCAGATAATGTCTAGCGGCATTAAGTCCGCCCCTTGTATAACGTGCAATAAAGTTTTAAATAAATAAATAATAAATAAATTGTCCAAGTAGTTTTATAACGTAATAAGTTCATCACGTTTGAACTCGTAGCTCAGAAAGCATTTAAATTTGTATAAAGGCAAACGCTAACTTGGCGAGCATTGATTTTTTACGAGTATATGGCTGAAGGTTTTCCCGCTCTTGTACAGAAGTGCTAGGTACTTGATTGGAGTCGAAATTCAACGCCAGGGAATTGAACCCGAGAGCGCCGCTAAATAGATACGCAAGGACAGAATATGATCTTTAAGCGAAGTATGGATGATATATTATATATTTTTAACTTCAATAATCAATCGACACCATCAAATGATACAACCAAAACCTGTATTTTACATTCTAACATTTGATAATTATATTTGTTTTAGGTATATATTCTGTACTGAGACATTAACAAGACGGGGCGAGATGCCAAACGGTAACACCAATTGGTCGACAATAAATTAATGGGTAGCTGACATGGCTTTTAAAATTAGCAAGCTGAAGTGGCAATGGGCCGGACACATCCACGTGCGGGAAAACGCAGAGTGGGACGATCCCCCGCCAGATGGACAGATGACCTAAAGAAGGTCGCTGGTGGGGGTTGGATGAGGGTAGCGAAAGATCGCGTTAAGTGGCGAGCCTTAGGGGAGGCCTACATCCAGCAGTGGAGAGATACAGGCTGATGATGATGATGATGATGAAATTAATGGGTAATAGTAGTAAAAATAATAAACCTCTTTATTGCACTCAAAATATATAAACATATACATAGGCGAGCATAATACCGTGAAGGTATTCTCTACCAGCTAACCTTTGGGAGAGTGAAAGAAGAATATTATGGGTAAGTAAGAAAATAATAACCAAAAAAATATATGTTTTATTTTATTTAGGATAAAAACAGACATACAGTAAAGATTACTAACTAAATATTAACTAATTAAGGTAAGCAACAGTATATCCAACGACATTATCCACATTTTTTTGTGCAATCAACATTTATAGGCTATCAAAAAGAAAAAAATATATATATAAAAAACAAAAAGTAAGTAAAATTAAACATATGTATATAGAAAAAAAAATGTTTGACAATGCATTTAACAATTGCCCTTAGTGTGTCAGATCTAAAGTGTTAAGAAGATCAGATATATATATATATAAATATATGGGTACGTAGGTAAGTAAATAAATAAGGTGGTTTAAACTTAAAAACATATTTTTATAATGTAAAATAATTAATTAATACCTATGTATAGCGGATTGGGCTATATTAAATGATTTTTACCAAAACTCGTCTGCTTTTTACAAATTGTTTATTTAACGCTTGAATTTTGACCGTAAAATTTAGAATTTAGTATCCGGCTCGAATGCACCAAAATGTAACGGATCGAGCTATATTAAATGATTTTGATGAAAACACGAGTTGAACTTACTAATTTATTTTTAGGACTTTTTTTGACTATTTGACAAATAATAAATATATCAAAAATTACAAATAATATTGTTATGAAAGGTGGTATAAAAACATGCTAAAGGAGTTCGCAACAATGTCCAACATTACAAATTTATTTTAAGATTAATAGATTAATTTTGTTTTTTAAGAAGGTGAGAAATTAAGAGCTTTTTAAATATATTTAGAGACGGTGCCTGTCGGATACATTCCAGTTCCTAATTGAATTGCTTACCTAACTTAATTAGGGAATCTGAATATCTGCTGGAGGAGTGAAGAGACGAGAGTGTGTTGCCGGATATGTTCGTGTTCGAGGTGTACTTTCAAATTGTTTTTAATGTTTTATTGACAATATGCCGACCTGCATGCCACGGAAATGTAAAACACGTTCGTCTTTGACAAGAGAAGATTGACAAAGTAGAAGGCTTAAAATAAATGTCACAAACATTACTGCTACTACTGCCTCCGTGGTCTAGCGGTTAAGTCCGTGGATTTAGACTCGGAGGTACCGGGTTCGATTCCTGGTCGGGACACAAAAATATTTATTAATGTAAAATAAATACATTTAATTTATTTGTGATATTTCTCGAGTTTGGTACGCTGCCTGGAGACATCGACGAGCTTGCCACTTGTTATGTTTGGCCTATAGTAAATCCTTTGGCTAAATGTGAATCCGCTTATTAATAAGCGTGGTTTCTGACCACCCCGAAAGGGAAACGGTCGTGATTATACTTTACTTTGTATGATAATGACAACATGTCTGTGAAAATCTATAATAATTTACCAACAGAATAGTCTTTCTTAAATTGGCTTCTTGGTAATTGTTATTACGAGTATGACCTGAATTAATAATTTTGGTAATACTAAATTTTTGATATTATATACGTCTTAATATTTAATGACATAATGTAATAAATAAAAAGTTGACATACGATAATACTTATATATGTAGTATTTGATATATAGGTATATATTTATTTGTTTATGTATTGCATAGAAGACAAATTTCTAAGCATTCCATGGATTCACCGTGCGGTGCCGGGTCTACCGTGTGTGGGTAGGAGATGAGAAGTATGGTGTCTCGGGCTTGCGACCGACAATAGTCTGGTTTAAGAAAAGGAGGCCTCCTATGTACAGTTCTTTTCCGTAGCTTTTCCCCACCTTACCAGATTACTCCGGTCCGGGAGGGACATTTGAAAAGCGTTTAGGTAGAACTTTAGCAACGCCGGAGACCAATCGTACATTAGTGTGCGCCACTTTAGGGCTGGAGGGATGCAAAAATCGCCCAAAGTTAGCCAGTCATTTTGAACTTCTAGAGTCTTATAAGTGCAATATGTAGGTACATAATTAATTTGTGTTTTATATAAATATATATTATAAATAATTTCAACTATCTATTTTCTTCGTAACCTTCTGCACCCGCTTATTACAGCTCTCAGTCACAAAGGTTAGTTGGTAGAAAATGCATTTACGGCATTAAGCTCGCCTATGTACCTGCACTTGTTTTGGTTTTGTACAATATGGTTCTAACCAATGCCTGCTCTATTTTACATTACATAATTGTGTACAATATAAAAATATATAACTGACATTATTATTTCCATAATTAATATCATTATTTTTCTAGGACATATTTCACTAAGATGAAATAATTAGAATTCCATGGATTCACCGAGCGGGTGCCGGGTCCATCGCGTGTGAGGAAGAGAAAGCAGAAGAATGGTGTCTCGGGCTTGCGACTGACTATAGGCTGTTTATAAAGGCTGGCTTCTTTTTTTTGTTGCGCAACAAGACCCTCACCATCCACCATTCTGCTCCTCTCGTTCCATAAGTGTATCTCCTACAGACCCAATACTTAGGGCCCAATTCTTTCAGTAAGTGATGAAAAGATTTTGACTTCCCTCTCGCACCAACTTCCACTAAAAGTACTCAAAGTTATTCCTATTGTAGATCCATCGTCATTCATTACTTAAGTTGTCAAAACAATTCGTTCTCATCTCCTTCACATTTCACTATCTCCGATTGGAAAACAATGACCATACATACTCGGATTCCATTACACTTATTAATATTGTAGCTGAGAGGCCTATTCTCCAATTAAGTACGAACAAATATGATTTATTCTCGCAATAAAAAAACGCACAAAGATGATTTTTACTTTTTTAAATATAGTTATATAAATTTGGCCTGCGTAAGTATGATTATGTCTCTAAAAGAGATTGCCCAAAACCAGGCCCCAACTTTGATGGAGCGTAAAGTAAAGTATCATCACGACCGTTTCCCTTTCGGGGTGGTCAGAAACCACGCTTATAAATAAGCGGACTCACATTTAGCCAACTTAACTATAGGCCAATCATGACAAGTGGCAAGCTCGTCGATGTCTCCAGCGTACCAAAGGAGAGTATCACAAATAAATTAAATATTAAATAAATGTTTTAGAGCGTGCCTCAACAAAATATAATTGAATAATCATATCTTTTTATTGTGTTTTTTAAAATTTAATTTCATCATCTGATTTACCCCAGCATTCAAATATAATTTAATTAAATAGTCAATTGGTAAGGTATGAAATAGTTACAAAACACTATTTACACGATTAGGTTCTTTATTATGATCAGGTACTTTATTACAGATAAAACACTGGATTTCAAATTGGCGGGATCGAAACTATGTAACTGGTAGAGAATACCTTCATAATATGTATTATGCTCGCCTATGTACATCATTTAATATTTTGTGCGTAATAAGTATAGTGTTTTATTATTATTATAATATAGGAGAAAATATTGAATTATTAATTACATTTAAAATGTTGTAATGGTTAAATATTGGGGTTTTATACCGGGTCTAATTATAGGTATGAACTATTTGAAAGAAAGAAGAAAGAAAAAATTTTTTAGTCACAAAAAAAAAACACAAGCAGTAAAAAATAATAATGATAATACAACAAACAAGATAGTGTGGTGACAAATAGGGAATCAGCTCAGCAATAAGCTGCAACACTAGGTAACAGCGCTGATTTTCAGCTGATCCCTCATAATTTTGACATTAACATTGTATTCCAATAAATTGACAAGAACGATATTAAATATAAACTATATACAAATAAATATTGTAAATAAATATCTATTGACATAAGCATATTGTATGCCCACAATATGGACAGATTGCATCATCATGACATGTACACACAACTGTAATTAGAATAAGCAATCTATACAATAAAGAATAAAATAAAATAAAAAACTTGTCCTTCAAATAAATAATATAATATACATAAAATTATGGCTATATAATTTGACTAATTTTTAAAATAAATAAATAATGTTTACAAAGTAGTTTAAAAATAAAATAGTCCTAGATTTCTTAATTAGGCGTGCCGCTGCAATGATTGTTGTAATATAAATAAATATTTCACTCACGTAGAAATGAAATGAAATGATGAGACACACACAAATCATTAGATTTATTATTTTTTTATGTAAAAAAATGCTTTAAATTTTCTGAATATAATTGAAACGAGTGAGTGCAAGAATCGGCCCGTTCGCTTCCGTCCACTGAAAAGCTTCACAGAAAACCTTCAGCCGCTTCCAGTTTTCAGTACACTTTCATTCGCCGAAGCGAACAGACGTGCGCTCGCTACATCACACATTATGCGTGTTTATTTCCAAAATAAAGGTGAGTTTAAACTTTAAGGGTTGTGTTTATAGGAAAATTTTACTGCTAATTCGTATATTGAAGAAAAAAAATTGTTTAAATGTAGTTTGCTGTGAGACCGTGTTGTTAGCCATAAACCAAACAAATACAGTTCTAGAAGTATGCATATTAGAGGTGCAACGATAAATATTGCTCTATCAAAACCGTAATTCCTTGAGATTTTTTTATTACCTGACTGCTAAGAAGAGTTATGTGTTTATCAGCCTATTTCATTTTTTTTTTTCATTTTTTTTATTTATCACCATAGGGACCGTCTGAAACACTTGGTTAAGTCAATTTATAATACTCTGTAACTTATATTAGTTACCTACAGTAAACGAGATAACACAATCATGGTCAGACAGCTTAATACGAAACCACACGACGAAGACCAGAAACAGCCCAAACTATCAATACAATTATGGAAGAGCCATATTGAATGCTAAATAATCAAATACAGAAAATAAAATATAGAAAATATATATATTAATAAATACAGACAGACAGACAGGTCACACAGCGCCATCTAGTTTCCGTGGTAAGCTACGAGGCTTGTGTTACGGAAACTAGATGGTTGATAAACTACATATTAAACTTTTTTTTTGTAAATATATACATATTACACATATAAACACCCAGCCCGAGACAAATTATACAATGTACAACTTGCCCCCGGTGGGAATCGAACCCACAACCTCCCGAGTTCACGGCAACGTTTGTTACCACTAGACCACGGAGGCGGTCAAAATGTATGTATGTTTATTTAATGTATGTATGTTTATTTATTGTATTTATTTAATGTATGTATGTTTCTTTAATGTATGTATGTTTCTTTAATGTATTTATTTAATGTATGTATGTTTGTTCCTTTGTGGCACACTGGAGCCCAAACTCGTAGACCGATTTAGATGAGTCTTACGTCAATCTAATCATCCAAATCATGCGAGTGTCACTATACATATGTCATTAATAAAATTTCAGTAAGGCAACAACCAGACGCCATATTATGAAAATTAAAGTCGACCAACTATGTTGAGTGGGGTATCATCGAATAGGTATTTAAAAACCATATTGACGTTTCTCTTATATTTTTTTATTTCAGTGATTTTTTTTTTTTTTTTTTTTTTTTTTTTATACTGGACTCGACATGTGACATCGCGCCCACCTGATGGTAAGCAGTACGCGAGGTCCAAGAATGGGAGCAACTGACGCCGGTCACTATGACCGACATCAGTCTCTACCACTATGCCGGCCTAACAAGATGCTTTTTCACACTTCGCTTGAAGGACTCCAGGTTATAAGAGTGGGGAAATACACTGGCTGGGAGAGCATTCCACATCTTCAGCGTGCGACAGATGTAAGAGTCTCCAAATTTATGAGTACGCGTAGGGATAGTGGGTAAGGTATGTGGATGCATATTTTGGCCTGTGCGTGTAGTTCGGTTGCGGAATAGAGAAGAAGGGATAAGGTTATGGAGCTCCTCAGAACACTCGCCGTGGTATAGCTTGTAGAACACGCTCAGAGAGGCAACGTCACGGCGAAGCTGCAGTGATTCGAGAGTTTTAGAGACTGTGGTGTCGTCCACTATCCGAATTGCCCGCCTCTGCAGGACATTGAGAGCATCTGTAAGATACTTAGCGGAGCCATCCCAGAGGTGAGAACAGTATTCCACGCATGACCTTATCTGAGCTTTATACAGCATAAGTCTTAGAGCAGGCGGGAAAAACCGCTTCACCTTGTTCAGTATCCCAAGTTTTTTCGACGCTGTTTTGGTAATGCTCTCAATGTAGTTTCTGTGGTTTAGATCTGAGCGTATTTCGACTCCGAGTATGTTAAAGCTGGGTTGAAGTTCCAGCACGGTGTTCTGAAGAGTAGGAATAGGAGAGTAGGGAGACTTCTTGACCGTCAACGCGCATGCCTGAGTCTTACTGGCATTAAACTGGACTAGGTTTTGGGCACCCCACGCAGAAATTTTGCGAAGGGTGCCGTCCAGTTCCGTCGTCAGGGAACGGCGCAACTCCTCTACTTTGGCGGCTCCCACAGCTCGCGGACTAAGGTATCGCCCATGAACCGTGCTGTCATCTGCATAGCAATGAATGTTTCCAAGGGTCAACATGTCATTGATATGCAGAAGAAACAGTGTTGGGGACAATACAGAGCCCTGCGGCACACCGGCATTCACTGACATGAGCCCAGACGCATTCCCATCCACAAGGACCCGAATGCTGCGCTCATGTAAGAAGCCGGTTATCCAGCCCACCAGCTGCGGGGGCAGACCATATGCCGGCAACTTGGATAGTAGTGCCTTGTGCCATACCCTATCGAAGGCTTTGGAGATGTCCAGACTGACCGCCAGAGATTCGCCATACTTATCCATTGCCTCACCCCAGACGTGGTAGACGAATGCTAGAAGATCACCCGTTGACCGCTTAGGACGGAAGCCATATTGGCGGTCATGAAGTATGGAGTGATCCTCTAGATATCGAACAAGTTGGACGTTGATAATTCGTTCTAGCACTTTGCACAGAACTGAGGTTACGGCAATAGGGCGGTAGTTAGAAGGGTCCGAACGATCTCCCTTCTTCGGAATGGGCTGGACGTTAGCCACCCTCCAAGTGTCCGGCACAACACCAGAGGAGTACGACAGACGGTATAAGCGCGTGAGGACTGGAGTCAACTCAGGAGCACACCTCTTGAGAACGACAGCTGGGATACCGTCAGGACCATTAGCCTTACGAACATCAAGCGATCGGAGCACTGCCCGCACATCACACTGTCTAATGCGTATTTCGCGCATTGAAGTGCCGCAATTTGGCAGTGTGGGGGGCTGCGCATTCCCGTCGTCGAGTCGAGAGTTGGCCGCAAAGAGTTTGCCCAGGTAGTCGGCTTTCTCTTTAGCGGTATGGGCCAATGATCCATTGGGATATCGTAGAGGTGGCAAAGAAGAGCGACAGAAGTTTGACTCTACAGATTTGGCCAGCTGCCAGAAACTGCGACCTCCAGCAGGTCGCGCGGCTAAGTCGCGGCCAATCTGAGAGATGCGCTGGGACTCTGCCCTGGCAAACACCTTCCTGCAGACCTTGGAAGCCTTGTTATAGGCTGACTTTAAGGAGTTCGTGTTGGGATCGGAACGAGATCGACCCCTTACCCACGCTCGGTAAGCTGCATTTTTTGATGCAACTGCCGAGGCGCAGTAGCTGTTGTACCAGGGTCTGCTTCTGCAGTTACTGATGACCCCAGAGAATGAAATATAATATTCCATCCCCAGTAGTATCTCATCAGCAACTGCAGCTGCAGACCTGGATGGGTCGTGGTCCTTAAAGCAGCGTTGCTTCCATGGGATGGATGCATAGTATTCGCGCAATCCATCCCAATCTGCTGACGAGTAGTGCCACACAATACGCTCGACGGCCTTACGAGGAGGAGGCAGAGCGCGTGGCACTGTCGTAGCCACCAGGCAGTGGTCAGAACCACCAAGCGGTGCTAAAACTGACATCTTATACCCGGTAGCATGGCTCGTCAACAGTAGGTCCAGCAAGGAAGGTGCATGTCCGGCTACATCTGGTACTCTGGTGTTTTGAGTCACCAGTTGAGTCAGACCGTATGTCAGGGCAAAGTCGTGAGCGGTTTTTCCCGCATGGTCAGTTTTGGGAGAGCCCAGCCATTGAGCATGGTGAGCATTAAAGTCTCCCAAAAACACCAATTCCGCGGTCGGGAACCGCTCCTGCGCGTCATCTGTCGCTTGACTCAGATATTCAAAAAGCTGAGTTGTCTCATAGTCTCCCCGGTGGGATCGGTAGAGGCACACATAGATACGAGACTGATGCCCCAGATCCACATGCACCCAAAGGACGGAAAAGGAAGAGTCCTCCATGTGACGAAGGCGGCGACAACAGACATCATCGCGGACATATAAGCAAACCCCAGCTTTCGCGAGGAAGGACTCTTCCAGCGAGTATCCAGGGTAATGCAGGTATGATGTGTCCGCGGGCTTCCGTATCTGTGTCTCCGTCAGAAAAAGCATTGCCGGGTGAGTCGTCTCCAGATGGTGGTGGACGGCGTTGAGGTTGGCGTTTAGGCCTCGAATGTTTGTGAAGTCAACGCCAAACTCAACGGTGGGGGTGTGCACCGCTGCAAAACGTTTTCCTTTATTTTTTATTGTCATCATGTGGGTTTGGGATAGAACAAAAATTATGAAGAAAAAGAGGAAGAAAAAGAAGGGAAGTGTGGAGAGGCGGTGTCGACGCAGTAGGCATGGAAGCAAACTGAAGGCCACCTTGCCTTGGGCTGTTTGAAGAGAGACATTGGCTGATCCGTCGCACGGAAGGGCCCCCGAACCCCCCCAGGAACGCTTGCCGGGACCCCACAATCCGGTCACCAACCGGCACGTCAAGCGCACCCGGGATTATGCGCAGCATGATAGGGCAGCCAGCCGATGATGGTTGTCATCGGTGGGCCCCTGTACTATACCGCGGGCGGCCAGCGGGACAACCGTTTCTCCGGGTCTCCCTGACCGACGGGTCACCCCTTCTCTCTCAAACAAAGGCTTAGAAACCGACTGTTCGCCCCAACACCACTACGTCGACACCCCCTGCATGCCGGCAATTCAAGTCTGATCCCGAAAAGTGTAAAAACTGTAAACAGCCACTTGACGACGCTTTTCAACTCGAACGGTGGATACCTCCCCGCTCAACAGACTGGGAAAGTTACCACCATCAGTCTGCCTACCACCTATTTGTTGTGCTCAATGTGAGTAAACTGCCATTTGCAATTAAATACAATGCCAGGGTTTTTTATCACAAGGAGAACTAATATTGTACGTTTGCCATGGTGATATTTATACTTAAAATAACACCGCTTGAAACAAAGCGTACTGAAAATTATTTAGGATCTTTAACGATTTAAAGATGGTTAACAATTTATTTCATTTAAGTTTTCAATGCAGGTCCTACCTATACCTACCTATCTAGAATAAAGTTTATATAATCGCATAATAGTTAGTGTGGATTAATCCATAAATATTTAATGTCAATTAACGAACATTAACAGTCCGTCTCGGTTTTTAATGGGTCCCGACTGTTAAAGCCACTATGATTTTAAACATATAAAATTATTTCAATAGTGTAGTATAGTATAGTATCAAACTTTATGGTGTTTTAGTCTTTAAAAAAAAAAGTATCATCCCGATCACTTAAGGGGTGGTCAGAAACCATGTTTATAAAGAAGCGGATTCACATTTAGCCAACTTTACTATAGGCCAATCATGACAAGTGGCAAGCTCGTCGATGTCTCCAGCGTACCAAAGGAGAGAAATATCACAAAATAAATGAAATAATAAACAAATATATTTATTTAAATTATTGAATATTGTTGTGTCCCGAACAGGAATCGAACCCGGTACCTTTGTTTAAGTCTAAATCCACGGACTTAACCACTAGACCACCGAGTCAGTTTGTCACAAATGTCTGTAATAGGTTTACGTGAATAAAAATACTTTAAATTTGACTTTGAGTTAAGTCCGTTGATTTTGAGTTAAGTCCGTTGATTTTGAGTTAAGTCCGTTGATTTTGCGTCGCCTGTGTGATTTTGTTCAGCAATGAAAAAGGGTCTTTATTGATTTATTAAGTTTAGGTTTTCAAGATATATCTTACTTCTATCTGCTTATCATGTGTTAAAATAGTTGCATGATATCATAGTTTTCCCCGTAAGGTTGGTGTTATTGTCGCCACTTGGTCATACAATGGCGCATTGCTTTTTATTGGGGCACATACCTAACAAGGCAAACCACAATATAATAATACAAAATTGTGCGTGACTTTTTTCTCTCATACTTTTTTTTTTTAATATAAAGGTATATATATATATTCAAACTATAAAATATATTTTAGACCGGTGGTGGCTCAGTTGTAAGAACGCGTTCCTTCAATTCTACAAAGGTCGGTTTAAACCCACCCGGCATGTACGAGTATCAATGAGAAATACACATTTATCACACAACACCACCGTTCCCGTGTCTCGGAGAGCATGTTCAGCTGTCTCGGTCCCGGCTTCACTAATACCAACTTGTGGAATCGTTAATAAATTGTCATTAAAAAAAATACATCATTTCCTCGCCAAGCCGTCTGGCCAGCCGTGACGAGTGTAGGCCAGATTCTCCAGATATATTCTGCAGTGGAGGTCTAGGACGCTGTGTTCTAGGGGCTGTAATTATGATATATATATTTAGTACTGAGACTGGTGGTTGGTGGGCAATAGTGGTTAATACTATAGATTTATACTTGGATGTATTGGATGTAATTCCTATCCCCCTTCTGAGGTCAGCTTTGGCCCGTTCCGCCGTAACCCCTTGCCGCGATGTCTTCTGTCCCGGAAATCAGTGATTGTATGATATCCTCTATCTATCTCGTAGACAGCATCCTCGGGACTTCTCGAGCTGGTACGAGTACATTATAACATTTCTACGTCAACACTCAATTACTACTTACTAAATATTATTCAAAAATACGAGTTTTTGAACTTCGCTTTGTAAATGAAAAAGGATTTAATTAAAATTTCAAACTAGATATAATTTAAATTGGTAGAGATTTGACTATTAAATGTTATTGTAACAGTTACCAATCAATGAAAATAATACTTACCTAATTGTAGAAGACAAGACAAGAGATTGCACAAAACCAGGCCCCAACTTTGCTGGAGCGTGCCTCAACAAAATATAATTAAATAATCTTATCTTTTCATTGTGAATTTTTAAATTTATTCTCAACATCTGATTTACCCCAGCATTAAAATATAATTTAATTAAATAGTCAATTGGTTAAGATTTATGTATGAAATAGTTACAAAGCACTATTAATACGATTAAGTTCTTTATTATGATCAGGTACTTTATTACAGATAAAACATTGGTTTTCAAATTGGTATGAAATTATTAAGGTAAAAAAAATATTGTCAATTGTCGTTATGCTAGGGTCAAATAGATAAAATTAATTACAGATTATGAAATCACAATATATTAACTATCAAATAAAAAAGAAATCATTATGACACGAGAATATTTTTTTGTGTCCATTTCTCTAAGAAAAATTGGCATTCTCATTTCTAAGCATTCCATAATTCACCGTGCGGGTACCGGGTCGTTGATTGTAAGACTACATTTTAAAAAATTACACTCCACACTTTAAAAATTTTGGATTGTGCGAGCGAGAGGCATACAAAAGGGTTAAACCCACTTAATATTATTTAATTTAATACCTGACATTAAAACTATTGAATAATATTTATAATTTATTCTCTGACATAATATAGGTGCGGTGGTGGCTCGGTTGTAAGAACGCGTACAAAGGTCGGTTCAAACCCATCCGGCATGTACCAATGAGAAATACACTTTTCTTACGTACTGCAGTCATAGATTTACAACACAACCGTTCTCGTGCCTCGGAGAGCACGTTAAGCCGTCGCGACGGTCCCGGTTCCACTAATACCAACTTGAGGAATCGTTAATAAATTGTCATTAAAAAAAATACATCATTTCCTCTCCAAGCCGCCTGGCCAGCCGTGACGAGTGTAGGCCAGATTCTCCAGATATATGTTCTGGAACGCCCATCTCCAGCAGTGGAGGCCTGTGTGTGCTGTAATGATGAATGATACCTAATATTAGTTAGGCAACCCTTTACAGCTGCATCCAACCTTAGTTTATATAACCTCTATACGACTATACTTACTATACGTTTCTTACTCACTCCTATACAGCTAGCTATCTTTCTGTCTCATTGCATATGTATGCACAATCCAAGTATTCTCATATCATTCACAATATTCACAAACAATAAACAATAAAAATTGTATCATCAGTATTATCATCACGACCGTTTCCCTTTTGGGGTGGTCAGAAACCACGCTTATATAGAAGCGGATTCACATATAGTTAACTTTACTATAGGCCAACATGACAAGTGGCAAGCTCGTCGATGTCTCTAGCCTACCAAACTCGAGAAATATCACAAATGAATAAATATTAATTAAATTTACCAGTAATCGAACCCGGTACCTCCGAGTCTAAATCCACGGACTTAACCGCTAGACCACGGAGGGAGTAGGCTATAAAAATTGATGTTGTATAAAAAAAGCAAGTTTATAAAAAACTGTAATAAAATACTGCCTCCGTGGTCTAGCGGTTAAGTCCGTGGATTTAGACTCGGAGGTACCGGGTTCGATTACTGGTCGGGACACAAAAATATTTTCTAATGTAAATAAATACATTTAATTAATATTTAATTTATTTGTGATATTTCTCGAGTTTGGTACGCTGGAGACATCGACGAGTTTGCCACTTGTCATGATTGGCGTTATTGATAAGCGTGGTTTCTGACCACCCCGAAAGGGAAAACGGTCGTGATGATACTTTACTTTACTTCTGTAATAAAATAAGGTGACATAATAAAATAATTGATAAAACTATGTAGGTATTATAAAGAATCAGCAGCCTCGAAAAGCAGTAATAAATGATTTAGTTGAGCCGGTTGATTTTTTTTATAAACTAGTTAATTACATAATAGATACCAGATACGAATGAATACACGATGATGTAAGGAAGGAAAACCCTATGTTAACTTTATTAGATTTGGTTTGTCCTGTTGGTTCGTCTAATGTTCATCAAAATCTACTTACAATTGTCATTATTATTTGGTTAAACACAAATTATAATTGTGTACGTGTGCCACTGCACTAACCTTGCAAGTAGTCTTAATTCTGATTGACTCGTACCTGATACGGTACCACTGTACCAGGTATTGTATTATCATAGGAACTCATACGTAAATTTAAAAAGTATTTATTTAATGAAGATAATAATAATATAAATAAACAAAGAGATAGGTTGTAAGAACGCTTGCCTTAAAATTCTAAAAAGGTCGGTTCGAAACCCGGCATGTACCAATGAGAAATACACTTTTCTTACGTACATTTGTCATTGATTAAACTATGTTCTCGGAACTTGAAAAAAGTTATCCTAATTGAACTTACCGTTCCGTGGGAATCAAACATTTCAAAAGACCACATCATGAAGTCGAATAAATATTATGATCTCACAGAAGGTGAAGAAGGAAACGGGTTTAAAACTCAGCTTTACGCAGTGGAAGTTGGTGCGAGAAATCTTTGCACCACTTACTGAAAGAATTGGGCCTAAGCAGGTCTGCCATCAATATATTTATGGAAAGAGCTTCCAAGACGGCATTAACGGAATCATACAGTATTTGGTTGGATAGGGAGAGGAGTAGGATATTATTAGGACACCATTTTTCTCATTTCTTACCCACACATGAAAGGACCGGCATTTTTTTCGGCCCATTTCTCTAAGAAAAATTGGCATTCTCATTTGATCCAAATAAAAACTTACAAAATTATTCTAAAACTTGAAAGCATGTCTCCCACAGATGTTTAAGCTATATTACTGTGTCTAGTAGTTTTTACGTAATAAAACAACAAAAATCCATCGTCACAAATTCTTCGCATATTACTAGAGTTATATTATAATATTTTCCAGTTGGCTGGGTTTGTCTAAAAGTTTATCCACGTGCGCTGACATGCTGAAACCTTTGCCTCATTTGCCTCTCTTAACTACATACAAAACAGTGCCGGTCATAAGGTTTTGTAGCTAAAACAAACATTAACACGATAAATAAATTTAAAACACCGTGCCATTATTTATTATTATTATTGTTTATTAAATAGACTGAATTATATTATTTATTTGTTTCGTCATCGTCATGTCTCACTACTGCTGGATATAGGCCTTCCCCGAAGCCACTACACGCGGTCTTTTGCAACCTTCATCCAACCTCCACCAGCGACCTTCTTTAGGTCACCCGTCATCTGTCGGGGGTCGTCCCACTCTCCCTCGTTCCGTACATGGTCTCCACTCTTGAACCTGTTTGCCCCATCAGTTGCGTTTTATTTGTATTATTATTTAATACGCATTATTTTAAAAAAAAAACGGACTGCACGATTTTGTCCTATAAAATGATTGCACAGGCAACGTAGGCACGCACTCTGGTGTAAGTGTGTACGAGCACTCTCCTCTAGTCATAGGTTTCAATAGTCTTAGGAAGTGCGCACGCAGATACTTGTTGGATACACATTTTAATAAAGCATTTACCTCTAACAATATTTAATAAGACTAATGCACTATTGCGTCTGACTTTGTCGCGTTAGGCGTGACATTTAAATAAAACAATAAGAATTAAGTAAGATATTAAGTTTAATTAAGTAAAAATGAAGTTAATAACAAAGAGAATGAGTTTACAATTATACAAGGGAGGGTCGTAAGCCAAAACTTAGCCCTATAATTTTTAATGCTCCGTTAACCGAACTTAGGGGTACCTCCCCAGAGAGCGCTGCCTATTCCAAGCGGACACCAATGCGTCACGGGGATCCTGGGCAGCGGGGTATTCTTCTCAAGCTCTAAAGGGCAGACATAGAACCCTGGAACGCACGGGAGACACGCGTTACGTTCCATCTCAAAATCCACCAACACTTCAGTCTACACCGATACCAGACTAGGTAAGACTGCAGTGGTGGCGCACAAAATAGAAATTAAGTAACTGCACGTGGCCATGAAGTGACCTCGTACTATTTTCTATTCAATACTCACCCAAGCTCAGGGGGTAACAATGTCTGTTAGATATGTAATTACTTATAATCAATTTAATAATTCAGCTCATACTTAATTTAAGTAGTAGTGCCAGGCGGCCTTAGAATAATGACAATAAGAGGCAGCTGTTGTAGCATAAATAACTAAATTAAGTTTGTCAGATGTTTTCTTGAAAATGGTGTGATGGTGTGGATGTCGATTTGCAGCCGTAAACATTCATCCTTGGCCAGTGTCGATTGTATTGCTACAAATTCTAAGGTGTTATATAGAAGCATACCTAATATTATTAATATGGGGTACAAAAAGATGTAGTAACTATATGTCGTCTTGTATTTACATGACTCTAAAACACCTTTCCACCATTAGCGTGTATGTACTTTCTCTTGGATTCCAAACTATGGCATGGAATTCCAGAGAACTGCGGTTTCTTGATAAATATTTGTAATATTTGTCGCTTAGCGCCGGTTCTGTCCGGATGTCATGTTCGAGTGAGTTGAACAAATTGCATCCTTCCAGTCCAACGTCAATCACGTTTACGTGATCACTAAGTAATTACATGATTGCCTTTATTTTTAGATCACCAATAAACATCAAAACAAAAAACAAAGCCACTATAAAATCTAAAATAATTAATTTATACATTATTCAAGTCTTGAGTGTACTTTTAAGAATAGTCAATTACAGACATATTTTCACTTTCATATAAATAAATATTTCCAGACAGGTCACACAGCGCCATCTAGTTTCCGTGGTAAGCTACGAGGCTTGTGTTACGGAAACTAGATGGTTGATAAACTACATATTATACTTTTTTTTTGGTAATATATACATATTATACATATAAACACCCAGACCGAGACAAATTATACAATGTACAACGTGCCCCCGGTGGGAATCGAACCCACCACCTCCCGAGTTCACGGCAACGTTTGTTACCACTAGACCACGGAGGCGGTATATAGGTAGTATATATAGGTAGGTACCTAATTTTAGACAGAGAAAAATACCAAAAAAAGTATAATTATTTTACTAAAACAAATATATGAATAAAAGACAAATTTCTAAACATTCCATAGATAAACCGTGCGGGTGCCGGGTCCATCGCGCGGGTGCGGGTGCGGGTGTGGGTAAGAGATGAGAAGAATGGTGTCTCGGGCTTGCGACCAACAATAGGCTGGTTTAAAAAGGAGGCCTCCTTTTTTTACTTTATTGCGCGATAATATCCAACATTCTAAAATATCAATATATCTTTAAAATGTCCGTAATTTTATTTCCTAGAAAGTAATCATTTCTCAAAAGTACACTCAGATTTGAAGAAAAAAGTGTTATACTATTTTTTTAACTATCAAAATAAATCAATGAATGTTTCATCTATAATATTTATTTGAAAAGAAAATTTTACGACTGTACCTATAGGAAAGTCAGAGGAAAGAAAATCTCAACTTATGGCTTTTTGTACCTTTCTAAATACTGCTTAAGGTTAGAAAAATTCTTCATCATAAAAAAAAATACGTCATATCTATTAGTGGAACTTGAAAGACCTGCACTTGAGATATTATAAACCCCATCCTGCACGGAAATCAAACCTACGTCCGCCCACATCATTGACCATGACATACAACCGAACCACGCCACAGGCCAAAATATGCACCCTTATACCGTAGCCACTAATTCTTCCCGTACTATAAAAGAGATTGCCCAAAACCAGGCCCCAACTTTTATGCAGCGTGACTCTACTAAATACAATTCAATAATCATAACAATTAATTTTTCAAATTTAATTACAACATCACTTTTACCCCAGCATTAAAATATTATTTAATTAAATAGACTGGATAAAATTTATGTATGAAATAGTTACAAGGCACTATTTACACGATTAGGTTCTTTATTTGACCAGGTACTTTATTACAGATAAAACACTGGGTTTCAAATTGGCGGAAGAAGACAAATTTCTAAGCATTCCATGGATTCACCGTGCGGGTGCCGGGTCCATCGTGTGTGGGTAAGAGATGAGAAGAATGGTGTCTCGGGCTTGCGACCGACAATTGGCTGGTTTAAGAAAAGGAGGCCTCCTTTTTTTTCTATTGCGCGATAATACGCTCACCATCCACCATTCTACTTCTCTCCCTACCCAACCAAATACTGTATGATTCCGTTAATGCCGTCTTGGAAGCTCGTTCCATAAATGTATTGACGGCAGACCTGCTCAGGCCCAATTCTTTCAGTAAGTGATGCAAAGATTTTGCTGGAACTCCTCTTGCACCAACTTCCACTGCGTAAAGCTGAGTCTTGAACCCGTTCCTGATCATTTCTTCTGTGAGATCATAATATTTATTCGACTTCATGTTGTGGTCTTTTGGAATATTTGATTCCCACGGAACGGTAAGTTCAATAAGGATAACTTTTTTCAAGTTCCGAGAAAACACTAAGATGTCTGGCCTATAGGCTGATACAGCTATGTAATTATTAACGTAAAAAAAAAGATTTTGTCGTTATGCTGGGGTAAAATAAAAAGAATAATTACAGATTATTTATTTATTTATACAATTTCACAGCATTATTGATTATGAAAACACAATATATTAACTGCCAATGATTATGGCACGAGAACATTTTATTGGGCCCATTTCTCTAAGACAAATGGACATTCTTATTTAGTGACTCAAGATGTGGAATGCTCTCCCAGACAGTGTGCTTCTATATTCCTATAATCTTGTTAGGATGCCCATAGTGGTAGAGACTGATGTCGGTCATCATTGGCTGCTGCCAGTTGCTTTATTACTTGATCCTCGCGTTTTTCGCCATTAAGTGGGCGCGATGTAGCATGATGTGTTCTAAAAAAACCATTTTTTTTTGCAAAAACTTAAGGTTTTAGGCTAAATCTACCTTTATAAAATTTCCTAAAATATATATTAATTATAATCGCCAACCCCAAAGAGAGCCATTTCACACGATCTTTCGCCACCCTCATCCAGCCCGCACTAGCGCCCTTTTTCGTGTCATCCTTCTCGTCATCCCACTCTGCGTTTTCCAGTACGTGATCTTCACTCCAGAGCCCGTCTACTCCATCGGACATCAATTTTTCGTAGTGGAGACTAAAGTGAAGACCACGTACTGGGAGACGCAGAGTGGAACGACCCCCCGCCAGATATAGACTGATGATCTGAGGAAGGACGCTGGTGGATAATGGCGGCAGGAGATCGTGTGAAATGGGAAGCCTAGGGGGAGGCTATATCCAGCAGTGGAGAGACAGGCTGATGTTGATGATGATGACAAATGTTTAATTTTTTTTATTTATATATTTAAATCTTTATTGCACTATGTACAAGGGGCGGGCTTAATGCCGCTAGACATTCTCTGACAGCCAAATGTAGAAAGTTCAAGGTGTAAGGTAGGTGCAACACGAAATTATTTTTTATGTTATTTGTTCTATTCACTTGTATGTATGTGCGTATATGTATGATATATATTATATTATAATGACGTTATTGTGTCATTCATGAATATGCATTTATTATGATTGTTTATTATTTATTTGTGTAATATATATAATAAATTATATTATTATTTATTATTGTAGTTCTGTACCTCAGCCTTGACACATTTATGCTTGTATATTAAGATGCTGAGCTGATTCCCTATTTGTGACCACACACTTTTAATTATAAGTTAACTTTTTTTGTTAATGTGACAAATAAAATATTTTTCTTTCTTTCTAATATATGTAGATATGATAAATATGGAATAATTAGGCTCTAGATAAAGGGATATATTTACATACTAAACTACATTAAGAAATACATATACACACTACATATAATAAATGATCAGGAACGGGTTCAAGACTCAGCTTTACGCAGTGGAAGTTGGTGCAAGAGGAGTTCCAGCAAAATCTTTGCATCACTTACTGAAAGAATTGGGCCTAAGCAGGTCTGCCGTCAATACATTTATGGAACGAGCTTCCAAGACGGCACTAACGGAATCATACAGTATTTGGTTGGGTAGGGAGAGAAGTAGAATGGTGGATGGTGAGCGTATTATCGCGAAATAGAAAAAAAAGGAGGCCTCCTTTTCTTAAACCAGCCAATTGTCGGTCGCAAGCCCGAGACACCATTCTTCTCATCTCTTACCCACACACGATGGACCCGGCACCCGCACGGTGAATCCATGGAATGCTTAGAAATTTGTCTTCTTTCTACACATACAACATGTAATAAGTATTTATATACTTTGTAGGGAGCTGTTGTAGTAATGCAAGTAGACCATTATTTTAAAAAGATTTCTGTTAGGCGCTTGTCGAATCTCAACGGGCAGATTGTTCCATAGCAGCAACTACAACTTTTAATAATTGTGTTTTCATCATAAATTCGATAGGTTATAAACCAGTTTTATTTTTGACATATTAATTTGCTTTTTTTTATAGACTAAATTATAATAATTATTATTTGTGGACAAAAAACTTACACCAGAAGATGCGCAAAGTAAAAAAATTGGTATGTCGGACCTCGATCTAAGTCTATGAACAAAGACTGAAGAGGGTGGTTGCATCCCTTGCAAGTAGGAAGGCTACCTAGTGGATTATTTTTCAAAGACTTCGTCATATTTATTCTTTGCATAAATTTATATTTTTTCCATCTTTCTTGACCTTTATCGAAGGCCGATCGATTGGTTCACTTTGTATATATTCCATGCACTTTATGACTACCTTATTTCAAAGGCTATCACTACAACCTGGGGCATCATTATCAATTTGCTTCTTCCCATTATTGATTATGCAGACGTCTGTTACTCCGATCTCACCGAAGCAAACTCTAAGTAAACTTGTCTACTAATGCATTTGATATTGCATATATTGCGTAAGTATGATCATGTTTCCCAATTGGGCAGAGAGTTAAATTAGCTGAATATCCGAAATTGCAGGTCTGCCATACTCTTACCTTCCTTTATGATGTACTTTATAACCCTAATGCACCCCCTTACCTGAAAATTTTATTTTCCAATTTCTATGCGATACACACATACAGCAGCTCGCCAGTGGAACCGGCTTTCACTTAACGTTCGAAAAGCACCCTCACTTAAGTGTTTTAAAAAATTACTTACCTTACACCTTCACAAAAAGCAAGACCAGTCTACATAACTTCTTTAAATTGGTTTCTTACTTGGTAAAATATATAAATTGAAGCTTAAAATATTTTTTGCCAAATATTTCGCCTCTCTTTGGAGCGGCGTCATCAGTGACAGTCAACTTCTCTAAATTGGTATAATATTGTATGTATTATATATTTATTTATTATGTATTATATGTACTTGTGTTATTATACATACACATACATATCTTCACGGATCTCCCTTGCGGGATAGGCAGAGACAATTGAGCGCCACTTGACACGATCACGACATACCATGCCCTTTTGTTACGTTTTTAATTCTCCTTCAGCTAGTGTTTTATTTATTTGATCGTGATATGTGAGTCTTGGTATGCCAGGACCTCCGGGTTTCCCACAACTTTCGCATTATATACCTGGTTCGTCAATTCTTCGCTCATCCTTTCAACATATTTATATATTAGTGTATAAGTACTTTCATTATCATTCATCATTACAGCCCCTAGAACAAGCGTCCTAGACCTCCACTGCTGGAGATGGGCCTTCCAGAACATTTATCTGGAGAATTTGGCCTACAGTCGCTACGCTGGCCAGACAGACTGTACTTTAGTTGTTACAAATAGGTTAACTACAAAGACTTTTTTAAATTCCTATATTAAATTAGTGATTTAATGCACCCACAATCTCTGCTCACTATCCCAAATGTTAGCTGTTAGAAAATGTCACTTGACATTATAGGCTAGCTTAAATGTATTTTTATTGTTGTGCAATAAAAAATGTATCTATTTATTATTATTATTATCTATAAATCATAACTTCTCTCTTTCTTCTTCTTAAGATGCCATCCCCATCGGAGTTCGGCTATCATTTAGGTGATTTTAATTCTGTTGATCGTTATCCGAAACAAGGATCGAGTGTTCATCCCGAACCACACTAAGGTTTTTAAACCAGGACGTGCGTCTTCTCCTCGGTCTTCTGAAGCCTTGTATCTTGCCCTGATTGACGAGCTGCAGTAAGCTATACTTTTAATTGTGCGTAAGTCCTAAACACTCTAACTTCCTTCGCTTTATCATTTTAAGGATCAATTATATCTTAACAATTGACCCTTAATGCGTCGTAGTCTCTATCATCTAAAGTAACAAAAAATATACTTAGCTTAGGCTGTCAATGTTTCCCATTTTAAGGATCAATTATATCTTAACAATTGACCCTTAATGCGTCGTAGTCTCTATCATCTAAAGTAACAATAAATATACTTAGCTTAGGCTGTCAATGTTTCCCATTTTAAGGATCAATTATATCTTAACAAATGACCCTTAATGCGTCGTAGTCTCTATCATCTAAAGTAACAAAAAATATACTTAGCTTAGGATGTCAATGTTTCCCATTTTAAGGATCAATTATATCTTAACAATTGACCCTTAATGCGTCGTAGTCTCTATCATCTAAAGTAACAAAAAATATACTTAGCTTAGGATGTCAATGTTTCCCATTTTAAGGATCAATTATATCTTAACAATTGACCCTTAATGCGTCGTAGTCTCTATCATCTAAAGTAACAAAAAATATACTTAGCTTAGGCTGTCAATGTTTCCCATTTTAAGGATCAATTATATCTTAACAATTGACCCTTAATGCGTCGTAGTCTCTATCATCTAAAGTAACAAAAAATATACTTAGCTTAGGCTGTCAATGTTTCCCATTTTAAGGATCAATTATATCTTAACAATTGACCCTTAATGCGTCGTAGTCTCTATCATCTAAAGTAACAATAAATATACTTAGCTTAGGATGTCAATTTTTCCCATTTTTTTAACGATAGCCCGTAAAGCTAACGTTATCGTGTGACATTTGACTGACATATTATAATCCATATAATACCTACACATCTTAGAAAATAAAAAATATTATATACGAGGTTTACTGAGTGACAAAATTCTAGAAAGCCCATCTCCAGCAGTGGAGGTCTAGGACTCTGTGTTCTAGGGGCTGCGATGATGATGATTTAAACATGGGGATGTTTGACTTGGCATTTTGTTACTGAATTTCGCGCACGACAGGCGTTCGGGTAGCGTATCCAAGCGCTTTAAGTTTTTGATGACATCGAATTACCAAAGACAAGGACGCGCGTTTCACAGCGAATGACGTCACCCATTTTACTGCGAATGCATTTTTTTTCGGGTACTGAAATCAGAGATTTCTATATCATATTACCATCGACGTATTGTTATATTTAATACATTTTCGGGTATTGCTAATTTTTACTCCAATCGTCGTCATTTGTTTTGGTTTTAATTTATTGTATTATTATTATATCGGTTATATTAATAATATTAGTAAATTTTTTTTAAGGGTTTTGTTAATTATACCACAGATTACAAAGAGAAGAAAGGCGAAATACCGTAACTTTGAAAAGTGTAATCGCTTTACTTCGCTTTATGCAAGTCGAAAGACTATTTGGATTGGCTTAAAGCATAGAAATAGGATTATATTCTCTGTCTACGGCTTAAAGCGTCAGCGCTTTGAAGTATTGTTTTTCTAAGTTAAACACGGCCATTATAATATTATATTATCTTTTAAATTAATGATATTGGAAAAACACTTTTTTTAGATTTTGTTAAGTGCTTAGTCCTATTCGAGAACGGATCTATAACTACGGTTTTTTACTCACATAGATTGACCTATTGTTTTTAATTTGTTATTTTTGTTTTCTTTTCTGCAGTTGTATTTATTTATTATGTATTTTTATTATGTTATCGTATCTATTGTTTTTTGTCTTTATTTTAATTTTATTGTTGTTCCTGTATTCGTACTTTGCTTTTCAAAGTTTTTCTTACATGGTTTCTAGTTAGTTAAAAGTTTTGTTAGGTGGCGTAAAAATTAATTTAACAAAGATTTTGCAATTAAATTAGCTTGATGACCACTCTATCCTATACCTCGTTGTAGATAGATAATAGTTTGTAGTTGTGTCCAGCCTACATTTTCACCCTTGTGTAGTTTATCCAACTTTCCCCCCACGCTCGGTCGGCCATATGCCTGCTATTACGCGGGCCCTGTAATTCTGATAGGATGGCATAGAAAGTAGGCAATCACTTCCTTTCTACTGCCTAGACACATGTCTAATTATGACCACTAACGTATTCTAAGACGTGTCTTCGACGGCTACTCCACTCAACCATTTCCTCCAGCTGACAAACGCGTTCCCTCAAGAGATCCTCGAAATCTGTATTCTTAGTTGTAAACTCTCCAAACGTCGAAAGACATAAATGTTACCATTTATATTTGCGTGAGATTAGTTTTTTTTATTCTGGCAACATTAAAGATAGAGTTCTAGTATTCTAGATATTAATTTCAGAACGCTCTAGCAGTTTTAATATCCATAATTCTGTATTATTATGAATATTCTTGTATCACAAAAAATATTTATAATTTTTGAACGAAATCTGATTTGAATGACTTTGAAAAAAATATTTGTTTTAAAATCTGTTGTATAACTAAAATATCCAAGCAATTTATCTAATTAATTGAATTTGCTAGTTCTATTCCTTGAACGTAGGTGCCGAGGCGTCACTCTGTTTGACAGCTCGAAGGAATAATTGAGTGGAGGAGCTGTTGAGAAATAATAATAATAAAATTCATTATTGCACATTAAAATATACAAAATAAAATGAAGTACATAGGCGAGCTTATAACCTCAAAGTCAAAGTCAAAATATCTTTATTCACGTAAACCTATTACAGGCATTTATGAAACGTCATTAATTTAATTATTTTGAATGATTCTACTCCTGCTAGTAGAAGACTAAGCAGCAAAGTGGTCCAATAAGTAAGCTGTTAGCAGAAGACCAGCAGCTTAGCAAATTCCAGTGACCTGTTAATGTTTAATCTGACTGAGAAAGGAATCTGCAAGGAAAACTCAGCTATATCAGATTTACAAAATAAAACATATACAGAACTGCACCACAACGATCAATTATTAACCTTTTAAATTTAGTTATCAGTACCTATGAGAAAACAATACCTGGTACAGCAGTAACCCACCAGGCAAGTCAGAATTAAGGTAGACTACATGCCTATGTGCAACCCGAAAGTCGACAAAACGCAAAAACCTCTGTTAATTTAAGAACAATAAATTGAACGTGTTCGGCAGAGGTCCCAGGCCCCCACAGCAGCACCCGATCACGGACATAACGCATGTGCCAGCCATCCCCCCGCTCAACCAGGCCCTTAGGGTGCGGACCGAACCTTGTAGGTATTCTCTAACAGCTAACCTTTGGGAGAACGACATAAGAAATTGTGGGGTTCAGAGTTAGAAGGAGAGAATAAATATTAAACTGAATGCAAAGGTGCCTATAGTGTAAGATTTATAAAAAAACGTGGTTTATGATCATTTGATACGGTCAAGATAATACTTAACTATATAAAAATTATGATGACAACTAAACTATGACGTCAATCCCTTCCACTATGGTTTCCAAAGTATGCTTTGAATACTAATGCAAACTTTAAATAACAATCTGAGATGAATTATTAAAAAAATGAGAGAGACTTGCGGAAGTATTGTACCTCGAACCCAATTACTGATTCTCTTTGCATCTGACACTTAGCTTTGACTTAATACGGACTGGGCATTCTGTTATTACTTCATTAAATAATTAAAAGCAAGAGATGCATTTAAATAATTAGTTAATGGGCAAGGTTTATATTATGTCGCCTCGGCTGGCCAACACAATGCCATATTGGTACTAACAATGTCATATGGAAGCGAGACGTGGGTATGCCAGAATTATCAATGCAGTTAAAATTAGGGCGTTACATCGGATATGCGGTGTCACTTTGGCGAACCGCATACGTAACGTCGAAATACGTAAAAGAGTAGGCATGAAATAAAGCATAGGGACAAAAATAAGGAAAGATATGAACCAATGGTTCGAGCATGTTGAGAGGATGAGTGACGAACCAGATATATAATGCGAAAGTGGGTAAAAGAGGCCCTGGCAGACCTAGACTGAACTTTCACGACCAAAAAAAATAGAACACTAGCTGATGGTGCAGAGTTAAGAGACGACGCGAAAGAAGTGTTGACTGTGATAGATGGCTCTCATTAGTCTCTGCCTACCTCGCAAGGAAGCTGGAGCATATGTATGTATGTATGTAATATTACGTATTTCAATACGTTATTTTATTTAATAAAATAGAAGAAGTTTTTTTTTTTCAATTTCAAATTCAAATCATTTATTTGTTTAGACACAGGTTAATATTATAAACAACAGATATAGGTTATAAAGGTGCACCAGTGCTCTGCCCATAGGGCGTACAAATATTAGTAATTGTGGATAGAATTACCAATATTTGTACGCCCTATGGGCAGAGCACCTTTATAACCTATATCTGTTGTTTATAATATTAATACATACACGTAAACAAAATTGAGATACAATAAAAAATATAAATGACAATATTATTCATATCTAAAATTTAATATTAATAAATTATAAGTGAAACAAAATGTCATGTAATTATATTTGGTCTGTAAAAAAGTCATTGATTGTGTAGTATGTCTTGTCAATTAGTATATATTTTGGTCTTCTCTACAATTCTCTTAACTCTAGCTCCTGTAGTCTCAACGGTATTTTATTATATATTTTTGCCGTCATGATTAAAGTACTCATGTAGAAGCAGCAGTTTAAAACCTTCAAGCGACCGTATGTTAGTTGCGAGAGATCCACCTTGTCCACTCCAGGCACTTCTAAAAAGTGCTAGTTTATGATTGAGGCGTTACTAAGATGAGTTGGTGGCAGCTCAATGTTCATATTGTCTTTTAAATTACTTATTAGGTGAATGTTATTAAAATTTTATTGTAACGGTGTCACTTGCAAGGGCCACGAAAACCGAAGTCTTCTCAACCCCTCCAGTTCACACCAGAGGGCGTAAGCATACACCACATGATTTTTCCAGACAGGTCACAGTTGCAGCGTACGCTCCCGCGTTTATTTATTAATTAATGAGTTTGATATTGTATAAGTAATCGTTGTGAAAGGACTCAAAACGAGAGAATGATACCAAGTCACAAGAGTCAAATTGTCTTATCGTGGCCTCTATGCTACAGCTCGTGTCTCGAAGGCCCGGTTATTGTGAATAGGTGAATGCAGACAGTCTCAGCCACATCCTTCACCAAACACCGACGTAGAATACACAAATATTTTGTTTATGGTTGTTAAACCATTCACTGCTGCACCTACGGAGAAAAAAATATTCCCAGCCAGTGTATTTCCCCACTCCGTTATATAATGAAATTCCTTAAATAATGGAAACTGTCACTGTAAAACGCTATTAAAATTGGTATTCTCGTATACAAGTATTTACTACTGTAAACGTTCCGTATGCGTTCATTTTAATAAGTGTCTATAATTTTAATTTTTAACTGTTTCCGTGGTGTAGCGGTTAAGTCTGTGGATTTAGACTCGGAGGTACCGGGTTCGATTCGTAGTCGGGACACAAAAATATTTATTAATGTAAATAAAAATACATTTAATTAATATTTAATTTATTTGTGATATTTCTCGAGTTTGGTACGCTGGAGACATCGACGAGCTTGCCACTTGTCATGATGGGCCTATAGTAAAGTTGGTTAAATGTGAATCCACTTATTCATAAGCGTGGTTTCTGACCACTCCGAAAGGGAAACGGTAGTGATGATACTTTTACTTACTTTATTTTCTTTTTATATAATTACCATATGTTTGCCTTATTAATGTATGTTATAAAATAAATTATATACATTATAATGAATATGTTGCAAAATGATTATAAATGCGTCTCGGATAATATTTATTTTATGTTTTCCCAATTATTTTGTACTATTAACCCACCCATTTTAAAACTGTGGAAATGATTGACGTGAGCTCGGCTATTACTGAAAAAACTCGGGCTAAAAGTGATAGTAAATCCCTTAGAATAATGACAATAGCGGAATCCACTATTTTGTTTGTAACTGATTTTTTTATACTAGCACGACATTTGACCTTGCTTATTTTGTGTGACAGACTTTATTGTGTGACAGATCGCGAAGGGACGGTGACTACGGTATGTGGGTACATATTCTGACCTGTGCGAGTGGTTGGATCCGAGCACTTAGCATAGTATAGTCGCTAAAACAAGCTCGGAGAAGCTACATCTCGGCGAAGGAGAGTTCCAGATCGTTAGTTAATTGTCTCAAAATTGACATAAGACCCTCGCCAACCCGTCTGACCAACGTGACGAGTGTAGGCGAAATTCTACATAAATGTATTGGTGGAAGCCTCCTTAACCATAATATATTATATATATTACATATATTATTGACTTGCTGCAAAAAAAAAACCGGAGTTTTTTAACACATAAAAGTAACTGTACTGACTACAAATCGAAAAAAACTTTGCAATTCAAAAGTGCAGGTGTGCAATACTTGATATTGCATTGTCTGGAATATCCGCTACAAACTGCATGATATGAATTTTTACCCCGCGGCTTTGTGCAAGGATCATGTTGTCAATATGTCTTTTCCGTCAAAATTATTTTATGTTACTTATAAAAAAAACAATAATATGAGTAATCAGTACATTCAAATGTTCATCACTATTTAGCATCCACTTCAACTTGTTCGTTCACATTCCGAGTTTTTGGACGCTTTCGATGGTTGAAGTCTGATCCAATTTCAACTTCAAGTTTGTTTTGTATGGGTTTTGGTGTGGTTTGTGGTTTGGCACGGTGGTGGCCTGAAGAGTAGGATAAGGAGAGTAGAGAGACTATTGAAATTATATTGTGTGCTGTTCAGCTCATTTATCAAAACTACTTTTATTATATACCGTTGATAATATGACTCTACAAATTAATCAATAATGCCAAACACAACAGGATAATTAAACAAGAAAAACCTACATTGTAGAGCCTCAAACAAGTATTTAATTTAATTACACACTTAAGTGAAATCCTATTTGCAAGTGCATGATGTGAATTACTTGTCGCCGCTACTAGTTAACTAAATCACTTTTGTTACAGATTAGCAGCACTAAACAATGCGATACCGGATTGTTAAATCCACTGCATCATTAAATCAAGTCGAGATCGACTGACCCGCTCGCTGCGCCCGCGCACCTCCCGCGCACACCGGCTCACTCCTCCGCCGAACACGGAGCCGAGCGGACGTCGCGCGCACCCGCTACAGTGTTTCTTATCGATATCCCGTTTATATTAATACAAAACTTATTTAAACTCTTTAATTATTACACCAAAACCTAAATATTGAAAACTTGATTGTGAATTGATGATTTTAACTGTGAAATAAGTGGTTCGGTGAACGTTTTCTCTCGTAAACGGACAAGTGCATTGAGTAAGTGTAGGGAAGCAGCATTCCACAGCAATGTCGCTCCGTAATGGTGGCGCGTAGTGAGTCTCGGCGAGGGCTCCTGGTCTAACAGAAAACTTGCACGTTGCTGGACCATAATGTAACACGTTGACCACTCGAACTATTTACTATGAAAATGGCTCTCGGCTCTTTGAGTGCAAACGAACGTCGATGCTTCGACAACGTCGAGAAAAGTCAGACGGAGCGGCCGCAAGAAACTGAAAAATATGTAAACGAAGTGAAGACGAACGGACTGCGAGTGAGGTTTCTCGATGAAGAAGGAAAGACCGAGCGACTGGTGAGCGCCGACGAGGTCGACCACGCCGTCTCTCGAGTCAAGAAAATACACATCCTTAAGAACAGAAGCTCTAGCGATACTAGCATCTTGCTAAGGAACCCGTCTCTCGGAAAGAGACGCATGAGCGCAGATTGCCGCTTCGATGGACAGACCGATAACCTGAATAACAACTCTCTCAACGACAACCTGAATGGAAGAGTCGTTAGAGACGATAAGACTGAACATAAACCTACTGAAACCAAAGACGAGATAAGCAGCCACTTTAAGAAAAACTGTAACATTTATAGCGTGAACCAAGCTAAAACTATTACCTCCGAAAAGAAGAAATCCACCCCTCTGTCTAGTATTCCCAAGCTGATAGGGCACCGGCCTAACGACGCGAGCTGTCGGTCCACGTTGCCGGCGGAGGCGGACGAGGCGCACGGCAAGGACTTCACGAGCCGCGCCCTGGGCCGCCTCACCCGCGGCTTGGGCAAGCTACTGCGCCGGACCAACAGCGTGCGCATCAGCGAGCCTGACCCCACCTTCAAGGTGGCCTACCTCGGGAACGTGCTCACCGGCTGGGCCAGAGGTGAGCAGATTTCCTTATTAGTCCAATCGACCTGTGTGTAATTATCGTGCGCTAGGTCGCTCAATGTTGCAGGAAATGTTATTAAAGTTTCTAAATATAGCTCGTTTTATCCTAATGATAATTCAAGATTTGTTTTGTAATACGATCACAAATACAACAACTGAGCCAAGGCTCCAGCTCACTAAATAAACAAAGATAAAAGTCATGTGTATTTGTTTTTAAATGCTGATGATTCAAATAGTAATAAAATGATCTGCAATTTTAGTGTAGAGATTCTCGTATCAAATTTTCTTCAGTCATTAATTTTACCTTATTGATTCTAACATATAATTTAACAAAATATTTCAGTATTAATATTGTTATAAATAGAATAAAAGATGTAACGTGCAGAGTAACAACTTCCAAACTAGTTCAAGGGGACTTATCAACGAATTGACCGTTACGTGTTACTTACAAATACAAATTTGTTGAAATAATAATTAGGTATTTTAAATCGTAATAGAATAACAGTTTCGTAGTAATGTCGAGTAAATCGTAACTATTTCCGACGTGTCTTACAATTACGTTAACAAACTGGATCGCGGAGTGTCGTAACCAGATGAGTTTTTGGTATAACATTTATTGGTAACATCGTTTACACATAAACTAAACGACACAATATTGCTAATATCAAACCTACACATCAATATTTCTCACGACTGTCAAGCCACTGGCAATATTAAATACGTTAATCATAATTGCAAAACTCATGAACCTGTTCGATTTCGATGTGAACATCGTATAAATAATTTATAGCATACTGTATCATATTATGTTGATTTAATTTGTAATTCTTTGTCTGTTGCCATATCTGTACGTAGTTGACATCATAACCTATACAATTTAGTTGGTCGCATATGTCGCCAATTGACCCTATCTTGTTGGCTATGTAACTAGTTTGGCCATCGTTGTTGCTATCGGTTACAGTTTGCCGTTATCCATACCATCTAACCGTAGATGATCTTACGGATTTACTAGGTTTTATAGATCGTCGTTTACCTACTTTATTACTGTATCAGATTCCACACGAACTTTAGCAGTATCATTATATTATTTGGTAAATGAATACCAATTAGCAAGTAAATACCCTTCGTTTGTCCTTTACGTTTTTTCGTTTATTGTCAACTTTGTTTTTCATTCACAATTAGCTTTTTTTGTTTAAATACTTGTACAGTATTTAAGAAACTGCGTCACATATTTCTTCTGCTTGAATTCGCTTAACCAAGATCACTGTTGATTTCTCATACCCGAAATGCCTTCTTAATTACTGCATCATTAAATACACGAATACATAGTTCCTCTATTAAATTGGAGCAATTAATTAATAGGTTTTCGTGCTTTGTTCATAGTTTATAAATCTTAACTTTCGATGCGTGTGTGATAGGCGTTGTTGTCTCTCCGCTCTTCAACTATTTGTGTAAAAGCGAAATTGTCAATTCCCAAGTCGCGGTCTAATTGGCAAAAGATATTTCTCCTAAATTCTACGAATATTTTACATACAACTGCATACAGTATTACAGATATCTTTATAACTCCGGCATCATCTCCATACTGACAAAACAAAAGGCAAAAGTCAACGAAGCGTACTCCCCGTAATGTATGGAGCAGAGACGTGAAAACTGGTCGGCGGGTCTGGTCCAGAGCTTTAATGTTAGCTATGCTTGGTATTTCTCTGACAGATAAAATTCGAAACGTTGATATTTGTCAGAGGACCAAAGTCACTGACATAGCTTTCAAAATTAGCAAGCTAAAGTTGCAATGGTACAGATCTCTATCATTGTATTGAATTTTAAGACTTAAATATTCATAATATAAATAAATGTGTTTATTTTATAGACGTGTTTCTGATAAATTTTCCACCATCATGCTATTTTGGGTAATATAAATAAATGAAATATTAAAGGTATTAGAATACACTGCGTAGTTACATAAAATTATGTTTGTCATTTTTTATTGCAAATTCCTCTTCATGGAATGGATTGAATACATGAAATTATGCAGTAAGTAATTCAAGTTATTTTCATAATGAAAAATATCTGTCTTTTATTAAAATTGGAATTCCGACGTCACAAGATATTTTAATATGAATGACAATTATTTCAATGAAACATAACAATTACGTAGTATAACAAAATAAATTGTAAGTTTTGAAGCTGTGGGGTCACATGTCATATTTTGATTTTGACGTCTTATACCACATATGTACATCCCGTTCCTGAATTACAAAGATCATTTCTGTCTAATTTCATCAAAGTCAGTTCAGTAATATAGATGGCTGTAGGGTGTATGACGTCATAGCCTATATCTGTCCCTGAGTTCCAAGGAACATTTGACAACTCAACTAAGGATTACGGCAGTGATGACGATTATTATTTTTGAATATAATATAAAGTCTGTCAATAATGTAATCCACCGGGCTTTGGTTACTGCCGGGATCCCTTCTTCTCTTGAACCGTCTGGGATCTCTCGCAGTGAGGGTAAAAGACCCGATGGATAGCTTTTGGTGCCGTGGTCCATGGGGTCAGCCATTGGTGTGGGACGCTACTTGGTCGACACCCTTGCTAGGTCTCATGTCCAGGGCACATCTGTCAGGACTGGGTCGGCTGCGGACTCGGCTGAAAAGGCTAAATGTCGCAAATACGAGTCTGTTGCTAATGACTACGTGTTTGTGCCTTTTGGTCTTGAGACAATGGGACCGTGGGGGCCAAGCGCTAAGAAGTTCTTTAAAGAACTGTCTAAGCGGCTGGTTAACGCTGTATCTGACAAGAGGGCTGGCAGTTTTTTCGCGCAGCAAATCAGCATCGCTGTGCAGCAGGGGAATGTTGCGAGTGTTCTTGGCACACGGCCACATGATCATGTCATGTGTAAATATGTTAAGATTTTAGTTTTATTTTAAATTTTGTTTATTTTTTTTTATTAGCTTTTATATTTAAAAAGTAAAGTAAAGTATCATCACGACTGATTCTCTTTCGGGGAAAGAAACCACGCTTATAAATAAGCGGATTCACATTTAGCCAAATTTACTATAGACCAATCGTGACAAGTGGCAAGCTCGTCGATGTCTCCAGCGTACCAAACTAGAGAAATATCACAAATAAATTAAATATGAACTAAAAGTATTCATTTATATTAATAAATATTTTTGTGTTCCGACCAGGAATCGAACCCGGTACCTCGGACTCTAAATTCACGGACTAAACCGCTAGACCACGGAGGCAGTAATATATTTTTAATTTTATTATTTTTTATTTTAATCATTGTTCTTAATAAAATCATAATAAAAAAATAACTATAAAGATAATATAACAAAAATATAACAAATTGAATTAGTATATAAAATGGTAAAAGTAAAAGAATAGGTGTGTTTTATTTCATAGTCGAGAAAAAATCAATCTGGTGAAGTCGTTGGCCAAAATAAACGTGCTTCGATAATAATAGCAAAAAGTAATAGATATAATGAAAGTTTGTTGGTAAAAACAGTACATAGACTTTCACTATCGCTTGGACCTCAGCTGCTCACCTTATAGTAGATAGCAATCTTAAGAGAAAAAATCTATAAAAATTGTTGCGAAACCTATAAGTACTTATATGTATGTTTTTTTTTTTAATATTATTTTAAACTGCCTCCGTGGTCTAGCGGTTAAGTCCATGGATTTAGACTCGGAGGTACCGGGTTCGATTCCTGGTCGGGACGGACACAAACATATTTATTAATGTAAATAAATACATTCAATTAGTATTTAATTTATTTGTGGTACGCTGCTGGAGGCATCGACGAGCTTGCCACTTGTCATGATTGGCCGGCAGTAAAGTTGGCTAAATGTGAATCCGCTTATTTATAAGCGTGGTTTCTGACCACACCGAAAGGGAAACGGTCGTGATGATACTTTTTTACTTTACTTTAGTGTCTGTCCGCAAACTACGAGTACTATGATTTTCGTGATTGTCTTCGCGAGTCTCGCAGACTAACTCAGACATTTTTTTTCTAATTTTACATTTTTTTAAATTTTTTTGGGATTACGATTTTACCAATTATAAATGCGTCATTTCTGTCATTTTCAGGGTTCAGAGGGAAAAATATCGAACCCTTATAGATGACTGTCTGTATGACCCTATGACTGTATGTTCCTGTTTTTTTATTCGAGGTGCAATGATTTAAAAAAAAACTTAATTATTAATTAAATTAAATACTTGGCACTTTACCCTTTGGCAGCGATTTGGCGCATTTCTTTTATTTAAAATAATTTTATTTTGTTTTTAGTTGTATTTTTAATTATTACGTAGTTTTTTAGTAAGTTTAATAGTAAGATAAAATAAATCATTAGTTCTATAATTGGATATGTTTCTGGGGTATTGTTCGAGTTTGATTTGTTCTTGAAGCTGTATGTATGTATGTAGTTATATTTTACATAAGTTAGTTTGTGTAGTAATGTAAAATCTGATACCTTGCGACTTATAATATACTCTTCAGTATAGACGTCATCGAATTCGGATTAACATGAAATTGAAACCTTTAACCGACTGTTGTTGTGCTCTTCCAAAACTAATAGATATTACCATCATTATCGCCTGTTATCATAATGTCCCATCGTTTAGGAAAATCACGTGTTTGGAAAATAAACAAGAATGATTAATGATGTTTTGTCTTTTGTAGAATGACAGTTGACATGTTTGAGACGACTTGGTTTTAGCTGGTAGACCGACGAGCTATATTCAACAGTATAGGGTGGATTTTTAGGACGGGACAGTAAGGGCAGTTACCTTACCGTTATCATGCATCATTCATTACAGCCCCTGGAGAATTTGGCCTACACTCGCCACGCTGGCGAGACGGCTTGGCAAGGATATGATGTCATTTTTTTATGACAATTTATTAACGATTTCACAAGTTGGTATTAGTGGAACCGGGACCGATGGCTTAACGTGCGTTCCGAGGCACGGGAGCGGTGGTGTTGTAAATGTATGACAAATGTATGTAAAAGTGTATTTCTCATTGGTACATGCCGGGTGGGTTTGAACCGACCTTTATAGGATTTAAGGAACGCGTTCTTACAACCGAGTCACCACCGCGCCATACCGTTATAGTCACAGGAAAACGAATCTAGAAAACCATCTTGAAGACTTATTGAGATATGATGAACTCCATCACAGATTTTGCAAAAAATGTACAGTCAGCAAGAAAATGATAATTTTACACTATAACTTTTATTAATGCAAATCGATTCTGTTTCTTATAATGATCAAGAATCTACTGGACTAACTGAGGTTTAAGTAGGTACTAAATCGCCAAAAACTATCCCCTATCCCTACTGTCATCAAAAGACTCTTTGACGTTTGAGTACTAAAACTTGAGTAACTCACAAGATTGGGTTTACATTATGGCATAACAGCATAAGAAAAAAAAAAGTTTTTGTTAAATGTGCTTTGTGGCATACTAAGTGACAAGTCACCAGTCTGTAATCTATATATATAAAAAATAATGTCTGTGTGTATGTATGTTCCCTATTCATTTCAAAACTACTTGACCGATCGGGATGAAACTTTGGGAAAATGTTGTGTGAACATCGGCGAATGTTTCTGACATAGTACTACTGTTGTCCGATAGGTGGCGCGTATCAGCGATGATTTGTGGGGCATACCGACCGAGGGTACCGAGCGAGAGCCTAAAACTCCCTAGCGCTCTTATTGTATATATAGTTACTCAGTCGTTGCTCTTAAGACTCCTGCGCGAGCCCACTCTGCGCTTGACTGTCGTCGAATACAGACATAAAGCCAAGTCAAACCATTTACCGCTCAACGGTTAATCGACTTCTCCCAGCATAACCGAGACGCTAATCCTGGAAGAGTGGAGCTGCCGAGCCATCACATAGGCCATCTCTCTCTCTCTCAAACTCTACAGTTTATTGAGAAGATCCAATCGGCGACTAGCATTGCGTATAATGTGAATTTCTACGTGCTAACTAAGGTTTACAAACAATCAATGACTGTTAGGCGGTACAAAGTTCGCCGGGTCAGCTAGTAAATGATAAATAAATATCTACATTAAAATACCATGTCTTATGGCAACCCTGGGTAAAGATAAAGAGGAACCCAGAAAATGTACTATTTTTATTTATTTAAATAAATATATTTTTTGAATATTTTTGAACTCACACAGGCAAACACCTTTCCTCATTTTGCCAGTCCTCCTGTCTCATTCGAATGGCCTTGATCTTGTGTTGTGATGCCATCCATCAAGATAACAGGCAAGGGGGTCCACATAAACATGTTGACATGAACTGAACAAACAATTTGGGCCGTATCATGTAAAAAATCGTCAGAACACTTGTTTTTGTCCATTTTTCTGTACGGTCCATTAAACACCATAGAGCGAGAATTTGATGCGTTTGAAATGTAGTGCTGGCGTTGTTTATTCAGAATTCCTTTTGGCCCTCACGACGTAATAGAATTTCTGTGATTAAAAAGCTTAAGCTTACCAGGGAGCAGAGACTCTACCGTCTCATCATTCATCACTACAGCCCCTACAACACAGCGTCCTAGACCTCCCCTGTTGGAGATGGACCTTCCTATGTCAATTTTTAATGACAATTTATTAACGACTTCACAAGTTGGTATTAGTGGAAACGTGACCGACGGCTTAACGTACTCTCCTCGTTAACCTCGCCAACAGACGGCGATGGACTGGGCAGTCAGGTGACTGACGGCTGGTGGATGAGCTGCGACCGCGACAGAGGCACGATCCCCATCAGTGGGAGGAGGGGGACTCAAAATAATAATAACTAATAGATATTATAAACTGCCTCCGTGGTCTAGCGGTTAAGTCCATGGATTTAAGGCTCGGAGGTACCGGGTTCGATTTCTGGTCGGGACGCAAAAATATTTAATAATGTAAATAAATAGATTTAATTAATTTTCAATTTATTTGTGGTATTTCTCGAGTTTGGTACGCTGGAGACATCGACGAGGTTGCCACTTGTCATGATTGGCCGGCAGTAAAGTTAGTTAATTGTGAATTTTATTATTCATTATTTATAAGCGTGGTTTTTAACCACCCCGAAAGGGAAACGGTCGTGATGATACATTTTTGTTTCAATAATAGATGTTATGTAATCTTGAAGATTTTAATCAGTCCAGGGGCTCCAAACCCACTCGAAAGGTGGACCTGCCATCGGAATAATTCTAACTTTGCGTATTATTTAGATGTTGTGTGCACTGATGCGAAATCCCGTCATGTTATTGTAGACCAGGTCCCAGCTCTGGGTAGCCACGCATATGTTAGTGTCGAATTCAATATAAAGAAAAATAGACCCCCTCCACAAATAATTTCTTATCGACCTTTAAGGGACATTCAAGCTGACGCATTCCGTAGGGATTTGCTCAATATTAATTGGAATGATATTAACTCAATGGGGGATGTAAACAATATGGTCTCGGCGTTAAATGACGCCCTTACGCGTTTATTTGACCAACACGCTCCTCTTAGGTTAATACAAGTTAGGGACCGTCCAACTCCCTGGATCACCGACAACGTCCGGCTTATGATGAAGTTGCGTAATAAAGCTTATCGTAAGTATCGGGAATCTAAACTGGACGTTGATCGCAGTCAGTATAAAAACTACAAAAAATTGGTTGAGTCTGCAATTACCTCTGAGAAGCAAGCGTACTATAATCAGTACATCAACCGCTACCTGCACAACTCAAAAGAACTTTGGCGCAATCTTAAGAAATCGTCTTTACCGTCTAGTGGGGGTCACACCGACCTACCAACACATCTTAGCAACCCCTCTAGTATAAATCAGCACTTTTTAGATGTGCCTGGAGTGGACAGGGTGGAACTCTCGCGACTGACCTATTTTGAATTTCACAGGCACCAATCCAATACTTTTCAGCTGAAACCGGTTGATGACCTAAAGATATGCAGGACTATCATGGGATTGAAATCAAATGCTCAAGGTATTGATAAGCTATCCCGGGACTTGTTAATTATGACTTTGCCAGAATCTTTAGGAGTGATCACAAGTATAGTTAACGCGTCCATCACTACCTCCACGTTCCCTAATGCTTGGAAGGTGGCATTGATAAAACCACTACCTAAGATAGCTAATCCAACCGATTTTAAGGATCTGCGTCCTATTAGTCTATTACCCTGTCTTTCGAAGGTCGTTGAATGCGTGGTACGGGACCAGCTCACTCAGTTTATTGAAGCAAATAATATTTTACCAGACAGGCAATCTGGATTTCGTAAGAACCGGAGCTCCGCCACAGCACTTGCCGATGTGACAGATAATGTTCTTGCAGCGCGGGATAGGGGGGAGGGCACGCTTTTGGCACTGCTGGATTATTCGCGCGCTTTTGACAGTATTAATATAGACCTGCTCCTTTCTAAGCTCACCTACTACGGTTTCGACACGCTGACTGTCAAATGGTTTCACAGTTTTTTGACGGACAGGGAACAGTTCGTGGAGGTGAGGGGAAGCCAGGGAGCTGTTTCCACGTCAACAATATCACAGGTGAGGCGCGGAATTCCACAGGGGTCAATTCTTGGCCCTCTCCTCTTCGTCCTGTACACCGGAGATATCTCTGATTGCATAATAAACTGTAAATACCATTTATACGCCGATGACCTTCAAATCTACGCTCATTTCAACCCTAAAGACGTCATTTCTGCAGCGGACAAAATAAATGAGGATCTGTGTCGGGTGGTTGAGTGGTCAGCAGCTAACTCTTTGGTTCTTAATCCATTAAAATCTAAATTTATGGTACTTGGTACAAAGCAGCTGATAGGGAAACTGGGTACGTCGCCCACTCTGTCTATTTCAGGCCAAGCGATCGAGCGTGTCTTTGAAGCAAGGAACCTCGGCCTTTTGATGGATTGTGAGCTCCGCTTTGAAACCCATATCTCTCAAGTTGTTAGAAACTGTTTCTATCGGCTCAAGTGCCTTTACAAATTTCGTGATTTTATAAGTGTAGACACGCGAGAAAAACTTTGTGAAGCGATTGTTCTGTCGAAATTTAATTATGTTGATACGGTATACGGCCCGTGTTTGTGGGGCAAGACTCAACGTGTCATACAGCGCGTCCAAAATGCTTGTGCCCGATACTGCTATCCCATTCCTGCAAAGGCGCACGTTACGCCGTTTTTAAACAAACACAATCGTCTAAAAATGAAAGAGCGCAGAATTCTTCACATGGCAACGTTGCTGTTTGGTGTTATCAGGCGGAACACCCCGAGTTACCTATGTGAAAAATTGATATGGCCCAAACTACCCAAACGTCACAACACTAGATCTAGTTTTGACCTCTTATGTTGTCCTAGACATAAGACGTCTGCTTTTCGTGGCAGTTTCAGGTATGCGGCTACTAAAATCTGGAATAATCTGCCTCCGCCACTTCGCCGGATGCAGTCAGTTATTGGTTTTAAAAATAAACTGAAATCAATGCTCATTGCTTCTCAGCGAGCATGCTAGCTGCATGCCTGAATCCACCTTTGTTCACCTTTGCTATGCAAGGCTGGGATGTTATTATTATTATGTGTGTGTGTATTCGTGCAATGTATGTGTTAAATAGGTTGTATTTTAGTACATCTGTGTCCGTGACGTGTTTTCCATCCGTAAGGCGGCGGCTGAAAATCGGCGCTATGGCCTATCTATAGGTTGTAGCGGACGCCGAGCTGATCGCCTTTTTGTCGCTATACATGTGCTGGTGGGCTAATTATTTTGCGCATATTTTTTTTTACTATTTATCTTTGTATAGTTTTTTAAAAAAATGTATTATGCTATGTGTATGGTTTGGCGACAAATAAATATATTTCTTTCTTTCTTTCTTTCTAATTTTGTAATCTTACGTAAGAACTATAATGACCCCCTCTTACTTCTTTTTAAGAAAAAATAAGACATGGTTCCATTGTTACAACGGGAGCGGCAATGTCGTGCTCATGTCCGAGGTCTGTTCAAAAAGTATCGCGAATAAATAAACACTTTTAAAGAGGAAATACCGAATTCGCGATAGCTTTTGAACAGACCTCATCTACAGCATACAATAATAAAATATAAAAAAGAACCATGTATTTTTTTTAATAACTTGTGGGAGTTCTTCGCGCCATTTTGCGCGGACATGTCAAGTGCAAGTTTTTGTTTTGTAAATTAATTTACTGTGGATATTATTGGCCAAAAGTGGTGTTGTTTTGTTTAATAATGTGCTGCAATGGGAATAATTATGGAAAACAATAAATTGGACTTTAAATATGGGGCACTAGTTGCAGTTTATTTTTTGCGGTTTTCCCGCGCTGTCAACTCCCATATTTACCCGACGTGTTTGGGCTATAATGCCGCGAGTGACTCCAAGTAAAGCGTCAAATTCTGCTACATCTGGAATTTGATGATCTCCAACTCGGTTATGAACTCTGTTATGAACATATATTATGCAAATAAATTACGTGTTTAGGACTGATGTATTCTGTACAATGTCCTTTAAAGACAATAAAAAAAAATTAATAACTTGTAAAACCTGACCTATCACACATTTTCAGTTACACTGAGAATAGTGGAATCCAACAGTGTTGTGTTTTAAATAAGATTACTAGGTGAGTGACCAGCTGTATAAAGCAGTCAATTAATATACCTAATTAATACAAACCGCAACACAACGTGCCCGCAGCATGTTGCGGGTTTGCGGAAAATACACTATATTAACTATGTATGATACATCATAACGAATCCTAAAATAAAGATTTTGATAACAAAATACTTAGAACTATGATCACTACCACAGATGATCTAGGACACAATTTGTTTATTTAATTAATAATATTAACAGAACTTAGACCCAATTACAGTATAATGTATTAAAAGTGACATAAATTACCTGAGCTGCGAGTATACTACAAGTAGTCTATCCCTTGCTTATTCTTTACTTTATTATTTATTTGTTTTTTTCAGTTTTTATTTATATATAATAAATTAAATTATATTATAAATTTATATATAATATAAATGTGGGCAAAGGCTAATAAAAATTGAAATATATATATATATATTATATAACAAAGGTCGGTTCAAACCCCCCCCAGCATGTACCAATGAGAAATCAACACCACCGTGCCCGTCCTCGGAGAGCACGTTAAGCCGTCGGTCCCGAATCCACTAATACTTGTGGAATCGTTAATAAATTGTCATTAAAAATTGACATTAGATCCTCGCCAATCCGTCTGGCCAGCGTGGCGAGCGTAGGCCATATTCTTAAGATATATGTTCTGGAAGGCCCATCTCCAACGGTGGAGGTCTAGGACGCTCTGTTCTACGGGCTGTAATGACATATATATATATTATTTACCCATTAAGTCATATTCAATTCATTTATTCTGAATTCATGTTACTTTGTAATATTTACATACAACAGTCAACAAATTATGATATCCTGTACTAAGAGTTACATCTATTTAATTTTAAATTTATTGGTTTTATTTATTAAAGGGTTCAGTGAAATTCATCGCTGCGGGATTACTGTTGCAACAGTATGCTGACCCGAATACCTATTTGTCATAGCAACTCAAGGAGGCAGTATCAAGACAAAGACAACTCTTATCCCGGACTGACTTTGCAAATCCACTTCGCTTGCTAATATACGAATACTGCTATACTCGTATATATAGTATAATTTTGCTCCTGCCTCTCATTCATTTATTTTGTCTTAGGTAAATAATCATTAACCTATTGGTTTTCACTTATTTATTATTATTATTATTTTTCTTTTACTTTAGCTAGTCACAGTTCAATTGCACTATTAATTTAAATCTAATTACTATATTTTATTCTTATTTCTGTTTTAATTCTATTGTCGAAATAATATAAAATCTCTTTGGCTTGTGTTCCACTATCAATACTTTGTTTATATGTTTAATATAATAAGCTGTGATTTAAAAAAAAAAAACCATTACCATTACTTAATTTTTCTCTTTTGTAATTGTTATATCCAAGCTGTTTTTAAGAAATGAACTTTCTTCTTTCTTTCTTTAGACTATAGTATCTCACGACCGTATCCATGTGGGGTCAGAATCCACACTTTATTATTATTATTTTATTATGCCTATCGTCGATGTCTCTAGCGACAACCTTGCCACTTTTTGATGGCAAGATGGGTTAGTTGGTTTATTTATTTTATATAAATATATATATACTAGCACGACATGTGACCTTGCGCCTACATGATGGTAAGTAGCGCGCAAAGTCTATGAATGTTAGCAACTTTAATCAGAAACTCATGACTAATCAGTCCCTTACACTATGCCGCCTTGACTGAGCATGGCAGCAATACAAGCCTGATCCCGAAATGTGTGGCTACTCTTTACCGGGTTTATCAGCACGAACGGTGGATACTTCCCCGCCCCGGCAGACTGGGCAAATTACCACCATCAGTCCGCCTACCATCTATTTCTTGTTCTCGTTAAAAGTATGTGCCATTTGCAATGTTGTTAAAAGTCAATTTTTACTCTCAAGGACAACTAATATTGTAAGCTTGCCATGGTGATATTTATATCAAAATAACACCGCTTGAAATAAGACTTCGAGGATGGGTATAGTAAAGTTGGCTAAATGAAAATCCATTTCTTTAAAAAAAAAACCTGGTTAATGACTACTCCGGAAGGGTACGGTCGTGATAATACTTTACTTTTAGAACCATCAATGGAAACTAGAATCGGCTCATTTTTCCCCGCAACATTCCTAACTCCCACTTACCTTTATCACTTTAGCCATCCACCTGCAACCTTAAAGCTCTTGAAATAAAACTCATTTCCACTTCTAAAGGAGTTTAGTCTACATTTGAGATGGAAACATTGTTGTATGAAGTTTTTTATTTGTATTTGTGACTACCACAGAGTTAGAAATAGATTAGAAATGACACTAAAAAAATCATCTACAATTGGACCCAATTGGATCTAATTTAATGACAATTTATTAACGAATCCATAAAGTTGGTATCAGTGGAACCGGAAACGGTGGTGTTGTAAATCTATGACAAATGTACGTAAGAAAAGTGTATTTCTCATTGGTACATACCGGGGGGGGGGGGGGGGGGGGGTTTGAACCGACCTTTGTGGGATTCTAGGAAAGTGCGTTACTTACAAACGTGCACACTACGCCCATCGGACGGTTAACATTTTAATTTTAATTTGTAGTGTAGTTTAATTTTATATTATGTAATTTTTTTTTTTCGGATATATATAAATGATATCATTGTCTTTAATTCAGTCATCATTTTATCTTACCACTTTTTTTTAATACGATCATTTATTAGAGACTGAAAAAAAATATCAAATCGAACAAATATTATGATCTCACAAAAGAAATGATTAGGAACGGATACAAACTCGGCATTACAGAGTGGAAGTTGGTGCAAAAGGAATTCCAGGAAAATCTGTGACCAGGTCTGCATATATGGATCGAGCTTCAAAGACGGTATTAGCGGAATCATACTGTATTTAGTTGGGTAGGGAGAGGAGCATCTTGTTGCGCCATAAAAATGGCTCTGGGACAAAGCTCACATGACATTTCTTGCCATTTTCCAAGCTCTATGGCTACTACTACATGGTAATAAGTGCACGGGACTGTAGTCCTTAAATGAAAGGGGTTTGATATGAGAATCCCTTGTAAATGAAGTTTCCTAATAAGAACCAGTTTGGTACGACCTTAGCTTGTGCTGAGATTTTTCTCGTTTTACGGAATTATATAACGACAAAAATCGTTACAACTTAGTGCTTTAAGCATTGCACAGAAAGCTGAGATGATTAATATATTAAATTGTCATCATCAGCCCGTGTCTCTCCACTGGGGGGTTGTCCGACTTTGCATCTTTCAGTTGGTGATCTCCACTCCAGAACCCGTTCATCGGTTCTGCGACAGATGTGTTCTATTGCCAAGCTTGTTAATTTTGAAAGCTATGTCGGTAACTTTGGTTGAATAACTGACGGTTAGTGCTTTAAAATTGTGCAATCATTAAAAACTGACAAAAAGAAAATATAATTCAAAATATAAATTCTTCACAAATATGTTTGTAGCTCTAGAACATGAAGTATAGGATTTTTGACAGCAGCACGAGGTGCGAGGCAGTTCGATTAAACATTGTAAGTCCCGTCCTGATGGTAAGTGGCGCGCAAGGTTTATGAATTTTAGCAACTGGAATCAGCCAGTTATGACTAATATCAGTCCCTAACACTATGCTGGCTTGACTGGGCATGACGGCAATTCAAGCCTGATCCTAAAACGTATGGACACACTTTACTTGGTTTATCGGCACGAACAGTGGATATTTCTCCGCCCCGTCAGACTGGGGATTCTAGAATAGATCTTAAGGGTTGAGATAAGCCAATACATACTAATATTATAAATATGAAAGATGCTTTGTATGTGTGTCTGTCTGAATGTATGTTTGTCAGGTGCTTACGTCTATATACTCACTCTGACCACAACACGTGACCCCTTTTGGCTATATAGCCAAAAAAAAAAACAAATATTTCTGTCTTCTTCCTTTACACGTGTAGTGAACCGATTTTAATTAAATTCGCCAGAAATCTTTCTTGGAATCCAGAGATATTATTATATCATACACGTGAATGTTTTTTACGTGAACGTGACGAAATTGGAAGGTTAAAGAAAGCCTTGAGCAAAATTACGGAAAAAAATTGTAATGTACTTACTCGTACTATGTAATTGGTAATGAAACTACAGTCATTACGCAATTTACTGTAACTATATAATGAGAAAGTTGAGACAACATCGCTGTCATCATGACATGACATCTACTGTCTTAAAGACCATCATCAGGGTCGACAAGAGAAACGACAGGAATAAAGCAGTCATGTATTTATTTAGTAAAGCCATTCCGTATGTATACATTTTATTAAAATTACGGCCGGTTGCAGAAATAATGATTAAAATATCTGTAATCAATATTTGTGAAAAAGAAAAAAAATATATAGAAAAAGCTAAAAGCCAGCCTGAAGGGCCACCGCGGGAGGTCGCATGCCCGAATCACAGTGAGGCCTCCTAAGGAGACCCCAAGGCGCCTACAGACTAAAACCCTAGAAACCGTCTCTCTTTCACTGTTGGCCCTGCGTGCCTTTACAGCTGAGTCTGAGTCGTGGCTACGGAGTGAAGGCACTCGTTCGCCGCGCCGCAAGACCGTCCCTTCCCGCTAAACTTTGGGACATTTATAATTGAGTACGGTTCAAAATTGAAATATATATATATTTTTTAACTAATAAAAAATAAACATACATACATCTAATAGACAACAATTACATTGAACATTTTTATTTCTCTATTTGCACTGTACTTAATTATAAATGTCTTAATGTCCCAAAGACGGGAAGAGAATGTCTTGTGGTATTGGGCCAGGGCTTCACGATTCCAAACGGCGCTAACTCGTAACCTGTACGCTGGCGTATTTGCGCAGCTTGAGGTTCTTAGCAGAACCCGCCGCACTTCCCGCGATAGTCAAGGAGACCTGGTCTCTTGCCAATGCACTGCGCAATTCCACAGGGTTCTAGGATCGCGGGTACTCAAGGAGTGGATGATGTCGTTGAGAGCCGCGTGACGACCATTTTGTCTAAATTCTAAATATTTTGTAAACTATTTGTAACGTCCCGGACGAGCACTAGGTGTTGCCATTGTTGATTGTCAAAGCAGACAATGAATGGCAACTATTTGCCAAAACTCTGGATATGGTGCAACTTTACAATGCAATGACATACTTTAGATGTCCTCGACATCATCTGAAAATCAAATTAATTGTTATACGAATATCAACTTTAATATCACAGATTTAATGGAAACTAATCAACAAGTACAGGTCGCGCAATGAAAGATGAGCATTGACAAACTATTTGTGTAAAACACTATCTGTAATAAAATTATCGCAATAAATAGATTCGTATCCCTCTAGTAATAAGGCTCACTTTAAATCCTTAGACCACGACAGTGATACCTTTCGGGGTGGTCAGAAACCACACTTTTAAATAAGCGGATTCATATTTAGCCAACCATAATAAGTGGCAAGCTTGTCGATGTCTCTAGCGTATTAAACTCGAGAAATAATCGTATGACAAAGAAATTAAATATTATTTTACGTCCCGACCAGGAATATAACCCGGCACCTGCGCGTCTAAATCCAAGGACTTAATCGCTAGACCACGGAGGCAGTCACGAAAATATGAGTTAAAGTTATATAATGGATAATAAAAGTATCATCACGACCGTTTCCCTTTCGAGGTGGTCAGAAACCACGCTTATAAATAAGTGTATTCACATTTGGCCAACTTTACTACAGGCCAATCATGACAAGTGGCAAGCTCGTCGATGTCTCCAGCGTACCAAACTCGACAAATATCACAAATAAATTAAATGTATTTATTTACATTAATAAATATTTAATAATATATAGTACAAAATATTTATAACAATTAAAATCTGTACTAAAAAAAAACAGTAAACATGTACATTTGGCTGCATTCCCACGTTGCACTGCTGTAGTTTTTTTTTTTTGTTTTAAATACTTTTTAGACTGACTATTTTAGTTTTCCCAATAAATACGCTATTTAGTGATCAGCTCTCCCCGCGCGACCCGTAACTGTAACTACAAACATTGAAGATAACACATCGACTCTACTCGTATTTGGAAGTTGTGATACTGACGAATACATGACAGGTTGATGTAACCAGATAGTGACCAATAGTTGCGTGAGGATACAATACATTATTGTTGTGTTGTTGAGTGTGGACTCGTATGTCATGGGCCAGCGATCTTAGAAAGTAATATAATATTATAGACAAGGTCGGCCGCCAGACCGACCGAACGACATTGTTTATTTGTTTCTAGCCACTGTTTTAATGATTTTGTATACCATGGTTATTACAATTTGTATACTGTACATAGCTAGAGACATCGACGAGCTTGCCACTTGTCATGATGTCGTCTTTCGGGTTGCACATGGGTCTATCTTCTAGATGGTAGTCTCATAGGTACTTAAGCTAAATTTAAAAGGTTTTCAATTGATCGTTGTGGTGTAATTCTGTATATGTTTTATTTTGTAAATCTGATCATAGCTGAGTTTTCCTTGCAGATTCCTTTTTCAGTCAGATTAAATATTAACAGGTGACTGGGATCTGCTAGGCTGCTGGTATTCTGCTAACATCTTACTCTTTTTTTATTTGTTGTATGGTCATTAAAATTATACATACTCGTACATTAAATATAATTGAAAAGCTACCTAAATAATAGAAACTAAACTATAAATAAAAAATGTTCTTACATAGATAGACATCACCAAACACATCCGAAAAAGTCCAAAGGAGACTGGCAACATTTCCCTTTTGTATAGCGAAGCTAATACGTTGACAGAAATAATTGCCAGCCTCCCTGTCTTCAGACCTTTACGTCAATTATAAATTTTATTTTACAATCAACGCTTAGAGTTTTCCCAGAGCTAGCGGCATAAATTATTGTACAAAGCTACAGTTTTGGTCAATAGATTGTAGAGTGGTTTTGACTGTATATATCCAATACGTTGAATTATTAATGAACCCAGGCTGTTGACATTTCAACCAAAAACAACGTAGTTCGATTCCCAACTTTATCCACTTCACGATATTAAAAGAATAATTTATAATTACTAATATTATAAATGTAAAAGAAGTTTCGTTAGTATATGTCTTTGGATGTATATGTATGTCTGTTTGTCTATCTTTCAAGCCTATATTTATTTATTTAAAACGTTTGCACTATGTACAAAGGCGGACCTAATGCCGCTAGACATTCTTAGTCACATTACGAATTGTATGTGAAAGGGTCGCGCAAATTATAGAACATTATATAAGTAAGAAATTAAAATACTACTAAAACTAAACTGCTTACTAGTAAATAATAATAATAATAAATAAATAAATATAAATAAATAAATATTTCCAGACAGGTCACACAGCGCCATCTAATTTCCGTGGTAAGCTACGAGGCTTGTGTTACGGAAACTAGATGGTTGATAAGCTACATATTATACTTTTTTTTTTGTAAATATATACATATTATACATATATTAATATACTAAACACAAATATACTTATAATACTTAATATATACATACAGTTGTTGGGATCTATTTAACAAGTGTGTTAAAACCATATTTTTAAACAATGTTCTATTTAGCGCCTGTCGGATATCTAAGGGTAGATTGTTCCACAGATTTGCGGCAACAACTGCAAAGGAGTCGGACATAAAACTAGTGTGATGAGAGGGAATAGCAAGGGTAGAGTTATGCGATGATCGCAACGACCAGTCATGAAGAGAAAAGCAATTTTGTTGTTGAGGTATTTTATATTATTGGACCGATTCTGTTGAATATTGGGAAAAATGATCCTTGGAACTCAGGCTATAAGAGAAGATAAAAAAGTATAATCACGACCGTTTTCCTTCCGGGGTGGTCAGAAACTTTACTATAGGCCAATCATGACAAGTGGCAAGCTTGTCGATGTGGTACGCTAGCCAAACTCGGAAAATATCACAAATAAATTAAATATTAATTTATAAATATTATTGTATTCCGACCAGGAATCGAACCTGATACCTCGAGCCTAAATCCACGGACTTAACCGCTATACAAGGAGGTAGTTATATGTACGTCTGTTTAATTCGCCTTCACGCTTACGAGTATATGGGGTAGACGTCAAAATTTAAATATGAACTTACTACGGATACCTGAAGGTTTCTATCTCCTGACCGCATCTAAATAAACAGTGGAGACAGTCCTTTTTAGTCCTTTTAGTCCGCCTGTGTACCTGGTGCATAAAGTTTTTAAATAAATATATATATATATATATATGAATATATGTTTCGCAATAGAGACATGAGGTCCTTATTGTTTAGATTTTTTTTTATTGAGTAACTGGGAAAAAAATCGTAGAAGTTTCTGGAGGTAGTCGTTCTAAAAACAAAAAAAATTAATAGCTGTGCAATGTGGAAATGCAGGCAGTGTGCTTTGTACACACATTTTAATCATGAAATTTTCGTTGGTAGAGATTTAGATTTTTTTTCTGTAATAAATCCTCCTCCTCCCTGCTTCGTTTTCCTCAATGCTGATGGTCACCCCCCTCCTCGGATCACTTTGTCCCGGACGATGCTGCGCCATCCGGGTCTGCTCACGGTTACGTGGACTTGTGTGTGTGTGGTGCGGATCTGATTTGACCAGCGTGTCGGGCTCCGATCACGGGTCTCTTGCCTATAATTTTGACTGTGATTATCAACCTTTCCAGATTGCCAGAGCTTTTTTTTTCTTTTACGGGCTATATGACCAAAATACTCAAGGAGTCGCTGTAGGCAGATGGAAGAGAACCTGGTAGTGACTTTGAGCTCCTTGAGTATTGATATGTTTGCTCTCCGCGCTGTCCACGGTATGCGAAGCATACGCCTCCAGCACCACATTTTGAAGGCGTCGACGTGGCTTCGGTCATTGGCTCCAGCTCCATCTTTCGGCGTCTCAAAAGAACTCGATTGTTTTTTGTTATTTTCTAACGAAATGCTAGTGATAGAGATAGCATTAGGTTTGATGATGACGGCATTGAGGTAGATTACTAAACGAGGCTTTCGACCTCTTAATTATATGGCTAGTATAATTCCTTCTTAGGAATTCTGACTTTTTTAATAATAAATCATTTCATTTATGTTTTCTTTATAAAATTACCTACCACCATGGTCTAGCGGTTAAGTCTGTGGCTGGACGCGGGTTCAATTCCTCATCGGGTCACAATAATTTATATAATTTGTTTGTGATATGTAAGTCCAAAAGCAAATCAAAACTAGAAACAATAATTACAAAATTAAATAAAAATAAGTATAATAGGAATGTAGTTTGCATTTTTGCATAGTAGCACCATTTAAAGTCTGCTAAAATGCCAATAATTGATCACTATACGATCTCACCCGCCAAGGCCAACCGCATAGTTGCACAACGTAACAAAAATACTGTACTGTAATACAATAATTACAGCTTAAACAACACTCAAAACACAATTAAGTTTTAACATTTTCCGTTTTGCATAAAGACAGGAAGATTATAGGTTCTTCATCCTCCATCCAAAAATGCCAGCATGGTGGTAGGTAGGTAGGTTAATGGCCAGTGTATTTTATTAACTAACACCTGTAGTATTCCTTCTAGCTGTAAAACAGAGGTACGTCGCGACGTACCTTGAAACCTTCTTAAAGCATGTTTATGTTTTTTTCAACAAATATGTGTATCTTATTTATGTCTTATTTTCTTATTATTAATTAGTTAAATTATGTACACATTTTACGACAAAACAAATTAAACTTATTAAAATCAAATATCGTTCCAAAATTATAAATAATATTCTAGACATAAAATATGAAAGAGACAGGTTTATGGAGGTTAACAGTGCTAGAGCGTGTCTAAAACGTGAAATAAACTAATATTTAGAACACGGAAACACAATCTTCAATGTTGCCAGAAAAAAAACTGATGTTAACGGAAATACACACATCAAAAAAGTCTAGGGATCAAGCATGTTTATGCGGATTTCTTGTGATTGAGATGTGGCTTTGTAATAAATTTATGATTTTATAAATTTATATGGATCCTTTTTGGTGCATTTCATAATTTAAAACAGGAACTGTCAATCAAATTCGAGTAAAAGATGAAAATCAGCTGTCAATATTTTCCCTATAAAAACATAAGACGCATTGAAGACATTATTAGTGCTACTGTTTCCCTACTACTGATTAAAACCAACGTTATTATGGAGCGGCGACGTCATTTAAGCAGGGAAGAAATGATCAGAGCCGTGGGAATGATAGAAGCTGGTTCCCGGCAACGTACTGTGGCTTTAGCTCTGAATACAAGTCAGAGTGTTATCAGTCGACTTTGGACACGTTACCGAACCACTGGTACCGTGGCTGAGCGCCATGGAGGACGGTATCGCTGCACCACACGGAGACAAGACCGATACATTCAAATCACAGCTCGAAGAACTCCAACAATAACCGCCATGATGTTAGCCGTGAGCCTTCATCGCTCTTCAGGGAACTTAATTAGCGACCAAACAGTCAGAAACCGCTTGCATGAAGTGAACCTTCATTCCCGAAGACCGCTACAGGTACCACCTATAGCAATGCACAATCGTAGGACTCGATATCAATGGGCTCTTGAACACAGAAATTGGACAGAAGAACAATGGCGTTTCGTGTGCTTTTCTGATGAGTCTCGTTTTGGTATGAGGCCGGATACAAGACGTATACGACACTGGAGAACCCCTGGACGCCAACAGCGATTAAAATCCTGCCAGGAAGTCCATCCTTATAGTGGTGGAACCATCATGGTATGGGCGGGTATTTCGATCGGCGGAAGAACTGAGTTGATTTGGATCAGAGGCAACCTCAACGCTCAAATTTATGCTGAGACGGTTGTATCAGACGTCATCGTTCCTCTACAAGTGCATATCGGTCCCTTATTTCAGTTAATGCATGATAATGCACGACCGCACACCGCAAGAGTTGTAAGACAGACTCTCGCCGCAGCTAACATCAATGTCCTGCCCTGGCCTGCTCAGTCGCCAGACTTGAACCCGATTGAGCATGCATGGGATATTCTTCAGAGAAGAGCTCTGCCGAATATGGAGGGTATCCAGTCGCAAGAAGACCTTTTTTTGTTGTTGCAACGAACATGGGCGGCCATTCCACAGCGTGATTTGGATGAACTCATTTTGAGTATGCCAAACCGATGTTCTTGTGTTGTTAGTGTTCGCGGTAGAAACACGGATTATTAATTGTTTAAGTTACCCAATAAAATTAAAAAAAAAACTGTTATTTCAGTCTTTTTTTCGAACTTTAATGTTAGTGGTTCAAATGTCAAAAATCCCTTTATTAGGAAAATGGCATTTTTTTTTACTAATGCAAAGGTGACTTGGTTTATCGTTACTGTAGACAAACGAAAACATTTTATTTGATCAATCCTTAAAGAAAATTTTAATGAATATCAATCAGGAGAAAAGTTATTGCAAAAATATATGTTGATACCTTGACACTTTTGATGTGTGTATTTAAAATGGTAACATTTATGCCTTTCGAGGTTGGAGTGTTTACAACTAAGAATATAGAGGATCCCATGAGCGAACTACTACTAGCCCATTAGTGAAACTTTTGTAACGATTAAAGTTAATAATGGCGTCAATTTTTATCAGTTTTATTTTAAAGCTCAGATGCAGCTGGTTCAATCTATTAACGCCATTTGAAACCCTAATAGTTACATTTACAGGCACTTCGTTTTGGTGCAATCCAGCCTTAATATTATGTAGTTACCGTAGAAGCTGTTGGACTGTGCATATCGTTTGTCTGATAGAGCAAGATTTCGTTCGTCAACAAACTTAACAGTTGAGTTGACCCAATTTTACTTAAAAAGAGGGGAATTTTTTGAAAATACTCGTCACGCCATATTGCTTTTTATGTTTGTAGTGACCTTCTTTTGTGAGTACATTTATTTAGTATAAATAATATCGAGATATCATCTGTCAGGTATCGAACTTCTAACCTAAACCTGTCACCATACATTAATCGTACATTTCTATTTAAACCGTAAAACACAAAAAATATTTTTTATACAGTTAAACCAATTTATTTCTTAATTTTTCAAAACTAATCATGATAAAAGTAATGAGAGGCAGGACTAAAATTATATTGACATGGTAGTATTCGTATATTAGCCAGCGAAGTCAGTGATAAGAGTTATCATGTACTGTCTCCTGGGATCAGTTAGATGCACCAGAATAGGAAATGGCTAAAATGTCTCGTATTTTATGTACAATAATCTAAATAGGTAAATAAATAGGTGTGAGAACTGCTGTTTTAACAGGATTTAGACGTAGAGGTACCGGGTCCGACTCCTGGTCGGGAAACAATAATTTATTTAATTTATTTGCAATATTATTTATACTCAGTATTTATAATATGAGTTGGACTACCCAAGTAGTCGTGTAAATGAGACAGCGGCTGTGATTTATCTCTACTTAGATTTTAATTTAAAATTATTATTATTAATACAAAAACCGACTTCAAAACTATACCTATATGTACAAACTATACCTATATGTACAAACTATACCTATATGTACAAACTATACCTATATGTACAAACTATACTAAAAGTAAGATTAAAAAAAAAATCCTTTAAAGCAAAGCCTTAAAGGCCAATCAACACAATTATTAAAAGTTATAAATATATTTAGTAAGTGCCAGCCAAAGAATAATATAGCCTTAATAGATATCTACTCAATTGATATGTGAATGCGAAATCGTACGAAAGTAATCATTACAGCCCCTAGAACACAGCGTCCTAGACCTCCACTGCTGGAGATGGGCCTTCCATATATGTGGAAAATTTGGCCTACACTCGCCACGCTGGCCAGACGGCTTGGCGAGGATATGATGTCAATTTTTAATGACAATTTATTAACGATTCCACAAGTCGGTATTAGTGGAACCGGGACCGACGGCTTAACGTGCTCTCCGAGGCACGGGAACGGTGGTGTTGTAAATCTATGACGAATGTACGTAAGAAAAGTGTATTTCTCATTGGTACATGCCGGGTGGGTTTGAACCGAAATTTGTAGGATTTAAGGAACGCGTTTTTACAACCGAGCCACCACCGCAATCAATAATAAGAACTGTAAAAGATTTTTTTTTTAATACAGACTCTACCATAACCGTCGTTTACCATAAAGCCCTGTCTGCGTTTAGGTTCCGCGTGTGGCTCGGTTGTATGAACGCTTTCCCTAACATCCTAAAAAGGTGGGTTCGGACCCCGGCAGATGGGTTAGTGAGGGTCTGATGTCAGTTTGAATGATGTGGAGAGGTGCGATGCCACGAAGATGGTCGAAGCGGCTGCGGTCGGCTCCATCGAACATGGATTTCGAGAGCCTGGCCACGAACTGCTCGATGGTCTCCATCTTCAGGTCATCGTGGAGGACTGTGTTGCGCACGAACCACGGAGCTCCGACTGTCGCGCGCAAGGAGATGTTTTGCTGTGCTTGGATTCTAGCTGCTATGGATGGCGCCACCAGCCACCAGGTGGTGCCACGCCGGCCCGGGGCGTAGGTAAGGTGCGAGCGGACGAACGTCGCGAATGTGTGTCAAACGTATTATTTTCAATTGTTTTTAACTGTAACTATTAAAAGTATATATTAAGTAAACGAATTAACAAATAGGTTATAGTATTATTTACCCCCACTATAATTGTATTTTACTATCGGCGAACATAATGTAAGGCATTCTGTGACCGTTGATCGTTTGGACAATTGAGATTTCTTTGTTAGATCGAGGATAGTGAAACAAAAATTAGATTGAACAAGTAAGCCAAGAGTGCATACAGTTCTGCCAAGTTGACACGATCAATTTACAGCCGCCTACTGGCAGTTTTTTTCCTCTCCCATATAGAGTCGAAACACCATTGTGAAGTATTCGTTGACCTATACTTAATAGACCAAGCCAAGAATTATATATAGATAGATTTTTTTCAATTGCAGCTGTCCAATTCTACTATATAATATAATAATATTTTGTAATAGTTTTAAAATAAAACTAGTGAGGTGGCGAGTATAGGGCGAATTTTAATATGGTTATTGATTATTATTAGTCAACCTTATTAGTTATTATGATAATATTATTTAAACAATTCTATGTTTTTTTTTTGTTCGATTTAATTAGATTTTTATATTTATTACTATATAAACAGCTATAAGAGATTTTCTGGGCCTCATAAAATATTTTTTTTATAATTATTCCATTTAATTTGTTTTCGATGCAACTTTAGTTCCAATTTTCCGGCATAAACTAATGTGGGATCGGAAAAGAACATAACTAAGTTTAATAGACACAATATTAGTTGAATTGGGCTGCAGTATTCGGCTGGTTTATTAGATCTTGAGCTATTTTGTTTATTTAGGAACTCGTCAGAATGGCATAAAACATAAATAAATATATCTATAAAATCTATATATATATATATATAAACTTATCACTTTTTACGTTTTGATCGCTCGTAGTTTTAAAATAACAGTTATAGTTACAGGAAAACGTTCCGGAGACCATCTATAACGTTTTGACATATTCTGAACTGCATTCACAGATTTTAGAAAAAGTACATTAATAAAATGGTAATTTTACACAAATACTTTTTTTGATGCCGATCGATCCTGTTTCTGCACCGAAACTTTAAGATAAAAAATGACATCGTAAAAATCGGGTTCCAGAGGACAAATCTCATGTATTAATAATAATTAATATCTGTGTACAGTACTCCCAAATTAATAATGCGCATGCAGATCTTCGCTAATTGTCGTATTCCCGGAAACACCCGAATCATTGAATCGTAAGAGCCCTAAACAATGCACTTGCATTTTGCACCTTGTTCGAAAGAAATAGAAGTCAATATCATGAGTACACAATCGAAAACAATTCGGGCAGTCGTTTTTATATACCTATTGGCGGTGACTGCACGTGTTCTCTCTGTGTGGAATTATATAGAGCTGCTATTACACACCCTTCTTGATTTTGTTTTCAAAGGTGAATTTCATTTCAACTTTAATTATCTTATTTAAATAGTTTATTTGACAATTACTTGTCTGTCTGACACAGGCAGAGATTTTATATTTAAAGGAGGTCACTACAGTACTATAAAATTTTCGAAGTAAATCAATCCAACAAAGATTGTAGCATATTCTCAATCGTGTGGTTTTCCTCGCTATTTACTTACATGGAATTATCGAATCAAATTTCGTTACTGATAAATCAATATTTATCTCTTTTAGCACAAAACACATAATTCTACTAAATTATGCATGACGAAAATGCACTTACCACATACATACATATCGTCTTCCGACGCTCGGGGAATACGACCGTTGCCGAACAGTGACGAAGATTTCTATGCGCATTATCACTTTGGGAGAGCTGTACTATACATATACAAAAAATTGTTTGTCTGGCGTTATTCGCGCCGATGTTAATTTATTTATTGGACTGGTCCTTGATAATATGTCAATGATTGTAGACATTTTTTTGTACAAAATTCCTTAGCCATAGTCACGGCCACCTTTTATGGCATATCTCGACATAATTATATGAGGCGCTGCGTACTGCTCAATACCCAGTGTAACCTATATATACAGGGTAAATGGTGAAGGCTTAATCCGAAATTACGAGAAGATTAGGCGCTGCGTACTGCTCAATACCCAGTGTAACCTATATATACAGGGTAAATGGTGAAGGCTTAATCCGAAATTACGAGAAGATTAGGCGCTGCGTACTGCTCAATACCCAGTGTAACCTATATATACAGGGTAAATGGTGAAGGCTTAATCCGAATTTACGAGAAGATTAGGCGCTGCGTACTGCTCAATACCAAGTGTACATACATACATACACATCTTCACGCCAGATCCCTTGCGGGGTAGGCAGAGACAATTGAGCGCCATTTGACACGATCACGACATACTTCTTTCGCTTCGTCGACATTCATTAACCTCTTCATACATGCCCTTTGGTTACGAAGACTTTTTAATGCACCTTCAGTCAGTGTTTTATTTATTTAATCGTGATATGTGAGTCTCGGTCTGCCAGGGCCTTTTTTACCCACAACTTTCGCATTATATATCTGGTTCGTCAATCTTTCATCGCTCATCCTTTCAACATGCCCGAACCATCGTAGCATGCCTTTCCTTATTTTTGTCCCTATGCTTTCCTTCATACCAACCCTTTTCCGTATTTCGACGTTACGTATGCGGTCCGCCAAAGTGACGCCACATATCCGCCGCAACGACCGCATTTCTACTGCATTAACCCTACTCTCATGCGTATTCTGACGTATCCACGTTTCGCTTCCATACATCAGTGTTGGTACCAACATGGCATTGTGTATGGCGAGCCGAGCTTTGTCACTGACATTTCGACTGCCGATCAGTGACCCCAGGGCACCGTTAACACTATTTCCCGCGTTCACTCTTCTTTCAACGTCCCTATCGTACTTCCCATCCGCAGTGAAAACACTGCCCAGATATATAATTTCATTTACTTGTTCTAGAGTTTCATCATCAATCTTTATCGTCACGGTTGTCATCCTTCTTCTTTCAAACACTAGTACCTTGGTTTTTCTCGCATTCAAACGGAGTCCTTTTTCTGCACATCCCTCCTTCATTCTTGTGACTAGTGATTGCAGTTGTTGTTCGGACGATGCCATAAGAACAGCATCATCTGCATAAAGCAGGCAGTTCACCACTAGATCACTCATCTTTATCCCACAGTCACTCTCTCTCACTCTTTTTAGGCATTTGTCGAGATATAGAGTGAATAATCTAGGAGAAAGCACACAACCCTGTTTGACGCCCATTTGGGATTCAAAGCAAGGCGACATACCTCCCTCCACCCGCACACAAGCTTTGCAGCCCTTGTACAGGGACTGTATAGCTTGTAGCAGTTTGTCATTCACTCCATACTCCGGCAATATGTCCCAAAGCTTCTTTCTTACAACTCTATCAAAAGCCTTTTCCAAATCCACAAAAGCACAGAAAACCTTCTGGTTTAAGGCCAAAAACTTCTCTGTGATATTGCGGAGCGAAAAGACTTGGTCAGTGCATCCTCTTCCAGGTCTAAAGCCTCCTTGTGCCTCCCATAAAAGACCTTCAGTCTTCTCTTGCAAGCGTTTCGTGAGAATCTTGCCATACATCTTGCTCGCCAAACTGATCAAACTAATCGCTCGGTAGTTGGCACAGTCCAATCTAGATCCCTTACCTTTGTATAAAGGAACGATGACTGATTGTCGCCAGTCCTCCGGCACTCTTCCCTCCTGCCAGCAAAGGTTGCACAGTAGGTGGAAAGCGTTCCAGACCGGTATACCTCCGTATTTGATCATTTCAGCGAGCACTCGATCTTTTCCCGCTGCTTTGCCACATTTCAGGCTTCTAATTGCCGATTGCAATTCTTGCACACTTATTTCCTCCTTAAAAGTGGACGTTATAGTTGTGGATAGCTCTGGAGGTAAAGTACCCGTCGTGACGTCGTTAGGAGTACCACTAGCATACATCTCGCTAAAATATTCATTCCATCGCTGCAACACCTCATTTGTGTTTGCAAGAATGTTACCGCTTTTTGATTTCACTCTGTTCATTCGATAAGATGACAAGCAACCTTTGGCCTTCCTAACTTCCCTCCAGAAAAGTTTGGAGTTCTCCTTAAAGTTGCTCGTCATCCTATTTTCACCTATTTCCTTACATCTTTCACGCTTCTCCTTAACCAAAGATTTAGTCTCATTCTTGCAGCGATGGTACAACTCTTTTTTTTCTCTTTTTATACTTTCATTCATATTCAGCGAAGCAACGTAATCTATCCAAGCTTTCTTCTTTCTTTCTACCGAATCTTTGACCTCTTGATCCCACCACGCGTCACCCTTGGTTGCTCGCTTTTTTGCTACTCCACATACTTCTCTTGCCGATTCTACCATGCCATTTTTTAGGTACTTCCAACACTCTTCTACATCTTTACTCACATCTTTCAAGTTGATAAGTTTATCTTTGACGCATTTCATATACTCCTCTTTCACACTATCATCTTGTAACTTTTCACTCTTTATTCTCTCTACTGCTGACATATTGCCACCTGATCGCCAGTGGCGCCATTTTGTGAACAGGCCACTAATCCTAGTGATTACTAGGTAGTGGTCTGTTCCCAATTCTGGCCCACGATACGCCCTGGTATCCAGAGTCTGTGTTCGCAGTCTTTCATCAACGATTATTAAATCAATCATACTCTTTTCACTATTCATCGTTCTTGTATACATGTGAATATCTTTGTGAGCAAACATTGTGTTGGACACAAAAATATTCTTTTCTAAACACACGTCAAGAATAAGCTTACCTGCATCATTTACTCTCCTATCTCCAAAATCACCTAGGACCGTTTCGTAATCTGCACGACGTGTCCCCACCCACCCATTCAAGTCGCCACATAATATTATATTTTCGTTCCCAACTGCCAAATCTACAACTGTCCTGACCTGGTTCCAAAAATTCTCTAGTTCCAGCTGTGGTGCTGAGCTAACAGGTGCGTACACCACGACCACAAATAACTTTTTAAGGCCTATTTTAAGACGAACCCAGAGTATTCTTGGGCTTTCCAGGCAGTACTCGTACATACTGTCGGCCAAGCGACCGGATAGTAAGATGCCCACCCCCTGACTACCGCGATCGCTATCTCCCACTCCCGACCAGAGCGCGATCCCCCCTCCCGGCAAGTCCTGCATCTCACTACCCCTCCGCTTGGTCTCGGTCACGCCAATTACATCCAACTTCATTTCATTCATCGTATCTAGGAGTTCATTCATCTTATCATTCATCCCCCCTCGGACATTCCAGGTGCCAAAACGGCACTCATCTGCCCTCAATCCGCGCTTTTTAGGCCATGCGTGATGGGTTGCGGACCCCATCGCCGCTTCGGCTCATTCTACTGCCTACCCCGCATTACAAATTAGGCTGTGGCCAGTGGCTGAGACTGAATTATTATTATTGTAACTAGAGCCAAGTTTGTTTAAGTATGACATTATGCAATAATACAATTTATCACAAAAATTAAATTAAATTATAAATACTTTACAAAATAAATAAATGACGGAATGGAATAAAAAAAAAAAAACAAAAATTAAAATTAAAAATAAAGTCAATATCCGGGGAGATTTGAACCGGTCAAGGAAGCCGCGGTCCGCCCGCCGTCTTAACCGCCAGGCTACCGACGTTCACAGGCGAGCTCCGTAAATTGTGACTATACTCGTAGGCAGCAGGGCACACGTAGATGGTTCTCGAACGAGCAAACTTTATTTGCAAGTCACTTTAACACGCCCGCGCCGTTTTGTTTCAATTTTTCACTTAACTTTATTCACAATATTATTAGTTTTTTAATAGTAAACACCTTTTTCACATATTACTTTAATTTTAAAATCATTTTAAAAACGGTTTTTAAAAATATTTTTACGGGGCGCCACTGTTTACACGTCTTACCCCTCCCGCGCGCAGGCAGGCAGTCCTTTACACGTCTTACCCCTCCCGCGCGCAGGCAGGCAGTGTAACCTATATATACAGGGTAAATGGTGAAGGCTTAATCCGAAATTACGAGAAGATTAGGCGCTGCGTACTGCTCAATACCCAGTGTAACCTATATATACAGGGTAAATGGTGAAGGCTTAATCCGAAATTACGAGAAGATTAGGCGCTGCGTACTGCTCAATACCCAGTGTAACCTATATATACAGGGTAAATGGTGAAGGCTTAATCCGAAATTACGAGAAGATTAGGCGCTGCGTACTGCTCAATACCCAGTGTAACCTATATATACAGGGTAAATGGTGAAGGCTTAATCCGAAATTACGAGAAGATTAGGCGCTGCGTACTGCTCAATACCCAGTGTAACCTATATATACAGGGTAAATGGTGAAGGCTTAATCCGAAATTACGAGAAGATTAGGCGCTGCGTACTGCTCAATACCCAGTGTAACCTATATATACAGGGTAAATGGTAAAGGCTTAATCCGAAATTACGAGAAGATTAGGCGCTGCGTACTGCTCAATACCCAGTGTAACCTATATATACAGGGTAAATGGTGAAGGCTTAATCCGAAATTACGAGAAGATTAGGCGCTGCGTACTGCTCAATACCCAGTGTAACCTATATATACAGGGTAAATGGTGAAGGCTTAATCCGAAATTACGAGAAGATTAGGCGCTGCGTACTGCTCACTACCCAGTGTAACCTATATATACAGGGTAAATGGTTAAGGCTTAATCCGAAATTACGAGAAGATTAGGCGCTGCGTACTGCTCAATACCCAGTGTAACCTATATATACAGGGTAAATGGTGAAGGCTTAATCCGAAATTACGAGAAGATTAGGCGCTGCGTACTGCTCAATACCCAGTGTAACCTATATATACAGGGTAAATGGTGAAGGCTTAATCCGAAATTACGAGAAGATTAGGCGCTGCGTACTGCTCAATACCCAGTGTAACCTATATATACAGGGTAAATGGTTAAGGCTTAATCCGAAATTACGAGAAGATTAGGCGCTGCGTACTGCTCAATACCCAGTGTAACCTATATATGCAGGGTAAATGGTGAAGGCTTAATCCGAAATTACGAGAAGATTAGGCGCTGCGTACTGCTCAATACCCAGTGTAACCTATATATACAGGGTAAATGGTGAAGGCTTAATCCGAATTTACGAGAAGATTTTGACGTTAATTCCTCATTCTCATCATTACAGCCCCCAGAACAGTGTCCTAGACCTTCACTGTTGGAGATGGGTCTTCCAGAACATATTTCTGTGAGGGTCTGATGATAATTTACTAACGATTCTACAAGCTAGTATTAGTGGCACGGGAATAATGGAGTTGTAAATCTATGTATTAAAAATTTGGCCACTTATCTTTGTACATTGTCTAGCGGTTAAGTTCGTGGATTTAGACCGTACTGGCTTCGATTCCAGGTCGGGACACAATAAATTGTTTATTTAATTTTTGATATATGTATTTTAGTTACGCTAGAGACATCGACGAGCTTGCCACTTGTCATGATGTGCATGTTGGTAAGTTGGCTAAATTTGAATCCGTTTCTTTAAAAAAATGTGTGCTATTCGACCACCCTGAAAGGAATACGGTCGTGATGATAATACTAATACTATCTTTGTACATTATAAAGACTAAATTTAATGTAATATTTTATTTAATTATTCACTTGTATATACGAAAAAAATATTTAATTTAAAACTAAAACATATACACACACACATCAAAAAAGTCTAGGGATCAAGCATGTTTATGCGGATTTCTTGTGATTGAGATGTGGCTTTGTAATAAATTTATGATTTTATAAATTTATATGGATCCTTTTTGGTGCATTTCATAATTTAAAACAGGAACTGTCAATCAAATTCGAGTAAAAGATGAAAATCAGCTGTCAATATTTTCCCTATAAAAACATAAGACGCATTGAAGACATTATTAGTGCTACTGTTTCCCTACTACTGATTAAAACCAACGTTATTATGGAGCGGCGACGTCATTTAAGCAGGGAAGAAATGATCAGAGCCGTGGGAATGATAGAAGCTGGTTCCCGGCAACGTACTGTGGCTTTAGCTCTGAATACAAGTCAGAGTGTTATCAGTCGACTTTGGACACGTTACCGAACCACTGGTACCGTGGCTGAGCGCCATGGAGGACGGTATCGCTGCACCACACGGAGACAAGACCGATACATTCAAATCACAGCTCGAAGAACTCCAACAATAACCGCCATGATGTTAGCCGTGAGCCTTCATCGCTCTTCAGGGAACTTAATTAGCGACCAAACAGTCAGAAACCGCTTGCATGAAGTGAACCTTCATTCCCGAAGACCGCTACGGGTACCACCTATAGCAATGCACAATCGTAGGACTCGATATCAATGGGCTCTTGAACACAGAAATTGGACAGAAGAACAATGGCGTTTCGTGTGCTTTTCTGATGAGTCTCGTTTTGGTATGAGGCCGGATACAAGACGTATACGACACTGGAGAACCCCTGGACGCCAACAGCGATTAAAATCCTGCCAGGAAGTCCATCCTTATAGTGGTGGAACCATCATGGTATGGGCGGGTATTTCGATCGGCGGAAGAACTGAGTTGATTTGGATCAGAGGCAACCTCAACGCTCAAATTTATGCTGAGACGGTTGTATCAGACGTCATCGTTCCTCTACAAGTGCATATCGGTCCCTTATTTCAGTTAATGCATGATAATGCACGACCGCACACCGCAAGAGTTGTAAGACAGACTCTCGCCGCAGCTAACATCAATGTCCTGCCCTGGCCTGCTCAGTCGCCAGACTTGAACCCGATTGAGCATGCATGGGATATTCTTCAGAGAAGAGCTCTGCCGAATATGGAGGGTATCCAGTCGCAAGAAGACCTTTTTTTGTTGTTGCAACGAACATGGGCGGCCATTCCACAGCGTGATTTGGATGAACTCATTTTGAGTATGCCAAACCGATGTTCTTGTGTTGTTAGTGTTCGCGGTAGAAACACGGATTATTAATTGTTTAAGTTACCCAATAAAATAAAAAAAAAAACTGATATTTCAGTCTTTTTTTCGAACTTTAATGTTAGTGGTTCAAATGTCAAAAATCCCTTTATTAGGAAAATGGCAATTTTTTTTACTAATGCAAAGGTGACTTGGTTTATCGTTACTGTAGACAAACGAAAACATTTTATTTGATCAATCCTTAAAGAAAATTTTAATGAATATCAATCAGGAGAAAAGTTATTGCAAAAATATATGTTGATCCCTAGACACTTTTGATGTGTGTATTAAATAAACTGCACCAATAATAAAAGTTTACGATTTGGGTGAATTATGTTAATTACTAAAAGATAAGTGCGACTATTTAAAGTATTGTTTGTACGTCTATTAATAACTCCATAATGATAACAATTTAATTTGGAACTATTATTATATATAAGACAAACATTGTCACAGCTTATATATAACACTATGCCGGCTTGACTGGGCTTGACGGCAATTCGAGCCTGGTCCCGAAACGTGTACACTTTACTGGGTTTATCGGCACGAACGGTGGATACTTCCCCGCTCCGGCAGACTGGGGAAATTACCACCATCAGTCCGCCTACCACCTATTTGTTGTTCTCGTTACTAGTAATGCATTACATAGTTATAAGGTCACAATCAGCTAGAAGCAAGGTCACTTTGATAGGAATCATAAAACATAATGAAACATGCATAGATCATCAACACATACAAAACAATGTACCTACATAGAGGAAGACAAAATTATAAGCATTCCATGGATTCACCGTGCGGGTGCCGGTCCATCGTGTGTGGGTAAGAGATGAGAAGAATGGTGTCTCGGGCTTGCGACCGACAATAGACTGCTTAGGCCCAATTCTTTCAGTAAGTGATGCAAAGATTTTGCTGGAACTTCTCTCGCACCAACTTCCGCTGCGTAAATCTGAGACATACATTTAGAAAAGACTATTTGTTTTGAAAACACCCACCTATTTCTAACGAAAGCACAGATAGGTTGTAAAGGTGTACGCTATCATAAAGGGCTTTACCTACCTAGATCCAATAGGCTACTTGACAATTTTGTTTTGAAATTTGGTATCGAGATAGTCTAGAGCCTGAGTGAGAGGCTACTTTTTAATGCGAAAAAAGGGCTGTAAGGGGTTGAAATAGGGGATGAAAGTTTGTATGGAAATTACGCCATTATTAAAGCTTGAAAATTATTTTTTAAACTCTTTAAACTTTCGCGCACATTCATAATAGTTTTTTATAATTTTAACGGGTCTTTACGCGATTTAACTTAGAGACATATTTCTTCCGACGTTTCAGCCAAGTTGCATTGGCCGTGGTCACGGGTCGACTGAAGCTATGCGGTGTAGTCTCGTACATACTGGGCGGTAGATGTAAACCTACCCACTTATCACTTTAAAAGTTTTTAGAAATCACGACACACGACACTTACAAATCCTTGGCGACACCGGGCGATTTTTCCCGGCGTCGAAACCTATTGATTACTGGATTCCACGATGAAATATGGGAGAAATATGTCTCTAAGGTAAATCGCGTAAAGACCCGTTAAAATTATAAAAAAATATTTTTTTGTGTTTTAATTGGATATAAATAAATACGACATTCAAAGTTTGTAAAAAAATTACCATTAAATATATTATATGTCGATAACACAGATGACCTAAAAAATAAAAAATCGGGAACGGCAGTATGAAAGGGCAATTTTGGCGCCAACTAATAAGATAGTTAACCATATAAACGAACAAATCATGTTGGACGTAGATGGTGATGTTGTCGAATACCTCTCAGTAGACAATGTAATGGACACTGAACAAGTCACATCATGTTTCTTAACTCTTTAGAATTATTAGGAGTGCCCATAGGTTGAGCCTGTAAGTTAGTGTTTCAGTCCTATTAATGAGAAATCTTGACGGATTAATGGAAAATTACTTTAGATTTTTATGGATTACGATATTATAAATCGCCTTAAAATCTACTTTTAAATATGGTGTTTCATTTTCGCTCCAAAACACTGCTGTTTGCAAATGGCTTCCGGATAACATCACGTACCCCATGTTCGACTTGGCGCTGTAAGTGCTTTTTTTACTTTATTTCGCTTTGAGAGTCATTCGAGCATTCATTCACTTTATCAAAATTCTGTAAAAATAAAGCACGCTTTTCTTTGTGTGTCTATTACAAATGTACGAGTATTTAAAATGTATTTGTCTTTGGTACATGCCGGGGTTCGAACCGACCCTTTTAGGATTTTAGGAAAGATGTAGGTACTATCGCAACATTACATCTATAATAGGGTTTATCACAAGTAAAATCCCATAAACGGTCTAGTATTTAATGTCCCGCAACTAATCACCACAAAATTTGAGATAAACAACGACGCTTCACTACATTATTATGAAATAGTGATGGGACAATGTCGTATCGAATTGATACTGTTTTTAATTTACAATTGAAATTTACATTATACCCATAAAAACAAAACAAAATCATTTACGTTTTATACAAAGTGTCAAGCGTAGCACACGGGATGACAATTATAGTAGGTTTTTATTTTATTTATTATTATGATTATATGGTTATTTATATTGTTCTCCTTTTAGTTATAAGTTTTTTACTCAATAAATCACTTTATCTCAAATATTAGCGGTCTTGCACCTTACAATCCCTGCTCACATCTCTTAAAGGTTAGCTGTTAGAAAATGTTTTTAGACATTAAGCCTATGTACTGTAAAATGTATTATTTTCTGTGCAATAAATAATTTATCTATCTATCTATCTTTTTATTCATTGAACAGTCAACAATAATTACAATCATATTTATCTTACATATTTTTTTTATATTACTAGAACTAGCACAAGGTTATTGTGCTTTTCATTACCAATACAGCATGCATTAAATATAGCGTATAAACCCAATAATAATAAAACCATTAAAAAAAAGTATATAATAGATAAAATAAGTTAAAACAATTCAATTATAATAAAACAGAATGAAATCCGGTTAAAAAGTATAAATAAAATAATAATAATACCGCTATTTTGAAATCTACCTAAATACAAAATAAATAAATTAAGACGAAACCCCTCCTACATAAGTGCTACAATATATAATTGTTTGCTGAAGGTATGTACAGAATTGCCTTATAAAAAAATTGCAGAGTACTGCATGTGTGGCTAGTTCAGGAGTATTTCTATACTTTAGTTAGAGGAATACTATCAGTATTCTAAGCAACACAAAGATAAAGTTAACTACTAAAATAGTAATGAACTTTTTAATGTTAATAATACCTAATATTGTCCTGAAAATAAAATATTTTATTTCATTTCAATACTAGATTGTATATCATAAGCAGAATAATGTTTTTTTATGGCGTCTCGGTGCTATTTTTTGTAGAATCCTGAGAATAGCGGCGGATTTGAAGTCGTTGCCCTAGGAAAAAGATATTTGCGGGCAAATACACTCTGCTTTTTATCTCTCGAGTGAAATGAGAAAATTAAATAATATGCCTACGTTGGCGCCAAAATTCCTTTTTTTTTTACCTCAGGCTGGCAGCGTTGCCCTTTGCGTCATGCGCCGTCCGCGAACCATTTTTATATAATTCAAATTCAAATACTGTACTGTACTGTAAATACAATAAAGACCTACTTTGATCCTATTAAAAATGGTCCGTTTTGAAATAGGTAGGATAAAAAAAATATTGATGACCAAGAATCGAATAGCTAATTCTAAAACTCAGCTCTATCTTGTTATCGATAAGTATTTAGATTTTATCGATATTTTGAAAATGCATCACTATACCGAAATTAAAGTCGTTGTTTGAGTTTGTCTGGTTACCCAAAACTGGTTATAAACAACTTTTTTTTTGATAAAATTACAGTATTAGATGTCCGTGACCCCGGTTGCTTGATCATGGGGCAAACAAGCATTTTGACGATTTTTTGCTTTAAAAAAACACAAATTAAAATTTACGTTGTTGAATATTTTTTTATTGTTTTCTTTTTGGATCGGTTAAAAATAAATTAAAAGAAAAGGTGCACGTCCTCTCATAAACATTGTTTTTTTTGTTTCGTTATATGGTAAGTCTCCACGAACGTTTTTACATCAAGCGAACAAGTGCCACGACTCGGACTTACCTGTAAAGGCACACAGGGTCAACAGTGAAAGAGACGGTTATAGGATTTTATTCCGTAGGCGCCTTGAGGTCTCTTTATGAGGCCCTTGACGGACTCGGTCTTGCGACCACCTCGTGGGCGGTGGTCCTTTCGTTAGACGATTTTGTGACTTCCGTCTTTAAAAAAAAGACATCGAAGCTAAATAGTAGTTGCGAGCAAGATTCAACCGGTCTCATATTTGTTCGAAGCAAACTATGGCCCTGTGTTCAGATACAAAACGTGCTTTTTTACCCGACTGCGCGACGCAAAAAAGGGTTCTATGTTTATCAACCTATGTATGTTTGTTCCTGTGGTTGGTGCACACTGGAGGCCAAACGCGTGGACCGATTTGAATGATTCTCACGTCAATCGATTCGTGTTCCAGAGATTAATCATGCGAGTGTTACTGAATATGTGACATTAAACATTTCAGTAAGTCGCAAACCAGACGTCATATTATGTAAAAGACACAATTGAAAGCCGACAAACTATAATAATAATAATAAAATATTTTATTGCACACAAAATTTTAAATATAAAAAAAATACATAGGCGTATGGTATTCTCTACCAGCTAACCTACCAGGAGAGTGAGAAATTATTATAATGTGTGCAGATTATAGAAATAATAATAATAATATAATAATAACTTTGTTGAGTATTTCTGTATTTATTTGAGTATTTAAGGGTATCATCGAATAGATATTTAAAATCATATTGTGGAAGCAAAATTCAGTAAAAAAAAGCGCACTGTGCTGTACCTGAACACCCTTTGTTTTTTTCTTCGTGTGAAAACGTTACGAACATGTATCAACGTGTAGACGAACGCCCAGCATGTTCCATGACGTGTAGAGGCACCTTTATATGTACCTACCTACAGTCAGTACAAATCGAAGTTTATAAAATAATACCCGAGCACAAAACACATCTCGGGTCGGCAAATTAAATAATACCCGAGCACAAAACACATCTCGGGTCGGCAAATTAAATAATACCCGAGCACAAAACACATCTCGGGTCGGCAAATTAAATAATACCCGAGCACAAAACACATCTCGGGTCGGCAAATTAAATAATACCCGAGCACAAAACACATCTCGGCTCGGCAAATTAAATAATACCCGAGCACAAAACACAACTCGGGTCGGCAAATTAAATAATACCCGAGCACAAAACACATCTCGGGTCGGCAAATTAAAAAACTAGTAGTTTAGACTAGAAAACCGTAACTACATTTATGTTTTCTGAAACTTCATTCCACACTACAGGCGTGTACTTTACTAGGTGGATACCACTATGTATGTACAATGTAGCTTGTCGGTTGGCTAAATAGTGGATTAACGAGTAGGTACCGGACGAATGTTGACCTAATCTGTTGACCCTCGTCAGGTCACGTGACTGGACAAGTGTCAGGAATCACTTTATCCAAGTGAGGCCATCCTCATTGGACATTTGCGAATTATTACCGGATGATGCATCTGACACATTTTTGTACGTATTCGTATCCATTCTACTTAACCTTTTAGTTTATTATTATTTATTTATTTAAAAACTTTATTGTAATTTATAATCGGCGAACATAATGCCGTAAGGCATTCTCTGACCGTTGACCGTTGGGACAAATGAGATTTCTTCATTAGATCGAGGATAGTAAAATGATATTAAGAAATTAATTGTATTCCAAGAAATACCATAAAAGTAAGTAATTCCTATATAAACATACATATACTTAAATTTTATGTGTTTGATCCACGGCTATAATAACATGATTAACATTTTTTTTTATACTGAGCACGACATGTGACATCCCACCTGGTGGTAAGCTGGGTCGTGATGATACTTTACTTTACTTTTTACTGGTATTAAAAGAATTTAGCCGTCAGCAAGTCTGCCGTGAGAAATACGCTTTTCTTACGTACATTTGTCATAGATTTAAAACACCACCGTTCCCGTGTCTCGGAGAGCACGTTAAGCCGTCCGGTCCTGTTTCCACTAATACCAACTTGTGGAATCGTCATTAAAAAATTGACATCAGATTTTCAACTGATTTAAAATTTAGTTGTAATTTTAGCTACGTTGGCAATCACGACTTGACGACCGGAAACCATTATAATAGAATACAAGCGTGATTTCCTTTCTTGAACACTATTTTGGTTTTCTATATTGATTTGACACTAATACCGAACATTGAGACCACAATATCGTGTTGAAGACATTGTAATATTAACAATCATCATTGTCACAGACACATTTAGCGTGATATTTAAATGAAACAACAAAAAATTAAGCACAATATTAAGTTTATTAATCAAATTAACTTATTGACAAAGACGTTGAGGTGAATTTACTATTAAGCAGGGGAGGGTGGTAAGCCACACTTCCGTTTACCTCTACGACCTTTTTCTGAAAAGCGCTGCCGATCCCACGTGGACAACGAGGCACGGGGATTCCGGGCAGCGAGGTAATACTCTCAAGCCGATTTTAAAATTCAGACGTAAAACCCTGGAACGCACGGACGCGTTACGTTCCATCTTCGATTCCACCTCCACTCCAATCTATACCAAGACAAGATCGGGGATAGCATACACAAAATAAAACTAATGTTCGCGCCGATCGCCAATAATTAAAAGTAATTCGACCAATTTTGGATGGTTAGGCGTTATTGTGATTTATCGGTGCATAAACAGACGTCCTAATTTGTTACCCCTACACCTTTGTCCTGTCTCTTTCTGTCCGCTTCCTTTCTACATTACCCATCCCGCTCACGCTGCGCTTGCGCACCTGAAAAGAAGAAATATATGACGGACCGCCGTGTGTGCGACGGCAGTCGTGGTCGCGCAGTCGTTGTTCTCGAGACGTCATAGAAGACGACGAAGAAATCGCCGCGATCGTTGCTATTATACTCGCATTAGAAAAACCCCGCAAAATTAGTGATATTTACAAGTGCTGGTGCCGAGGACATCAGGTGAGTTCCTTTACCAGTTTCCTCTCTTGTTTGTTGATTGCACCAATTGTCACAGTATCGTCTGTGAATTCGAAGTTGGCGATTACCGCAACCTCGCTTTTTTTTATACAGTCCGCTAAACCCGCGCCATCATAAGTTGGTCACTTCGGCCGCATTGGTTCGTTTCGTTTTTAAATTAAAATAAGTAAAATCGCTAAAATGTCGTCAGATGCGAAATTAGAACTGAAGTTAAGAAAAGTAAACGCAAAATTGTCGGCTCATTTTAGCCAAATACAATCATGCTATGATTGTATCACTCGCGATGTGAAGGAAAGTGAAGAATTGTCCAGTATATTTATGACTAAATCTTCGACTATCGATTTAATACGTTCCGAATTCGTTAATATGTTAGATGAAAAAGTTGAAATCGAATTAGCCCTCCATCCTGATAAGGAACCGAATTACAAAGCATTAAACTCGTTCCAAGATTTATTCTCGAAAATAAAATACACGGAAGCATGCATTCTCTCGTCACGTAACGAATCGAAATCGAATGTGGGTAAAACCCAAACCCTTGAACACCGTTCCAAACTACCTCGCCTAGAATTATGCTCGTTTAATGGTGAAATCGAAAATTGGCCTACGTTTTACGAAAACTTTAGGACGGTTATCCACGAAAATAAAAACTTGTCTGACGGCGAAAGAATTCAATACTTAGTCGGCAAGCTAACGGGAAAGGCACAGAATATCTGCCACGGGTTCCTACCTACAGCCGAGAACTATACAGTTCTGTGGACAACCCTCGTGGATAAATATAACGACAAAAGGCTTTTGGGGTCGACATACTTGGACCAATTGTTCAAATTGCCAAATGTCGGAAATGCGAATCCAACGAACCTAGAAAGTTATATTGATAGGTTTGCCTCGTTAATTTGTGCTTTAAAGCAGTTAAACCTAGATAGTTTATTGGATTTTGTTTTTATTTATATAGGTACGAAAAACCTGGACGTGGAAACGGTCAAATCATTTGAAATGTCGTTGTCGCATAAGAATGTATTTCCACCCGTGTCGCAATTTGTCGAGTTTATTAGAGAACAATCGCGAGTCTTGCTCCGCGCTAGTAGCTCTGTCAAACCATCGTCGTCGTATGGTCATAACAGACCTCCCAGATCAACGGTTACTAAGACTTTCGTGAATATCAGCCGTGGTTCATGTATTGTTTGCGATTCGAGCGACCACGTACAGCCTTATCAATGTAGCCAGTTTCTGGGTATGTCGCCTAAGGATAGATATAGATTCGTTAAAGCGAACAGATTATGTTTAAATTGTTTAAGTGGAAGACATGTTGCTCGGAGATGCAAATCACAAAATAAATGTCTTCAATGCTCCAGCGCCCATCACTCTCTGTTACACTTTGGAATGGATAACGCCAACTCGCTCTCGCCTGCGCCCGCGGCTGCCGTAGTCGAGCAGCCGTCGGTTGAGTCGATACAGTCTTCCATTGCCGCTTCTGGTAGCGGCGACCCTTCGTCGGTGTCTTTATGCGCGGTCAATGGATATCGTGACGAAATTAATTCTCATACGAAAACCGTTTTGCTTGGTACAGCTTTATGTAACGTGATGGATGCCGATGGGAATAAACAAACAATTCGTGTATTAGTAGACAGTGCGTCGCAAAGAGACATAATTTCAAGTGCTTGTTGTCATCATTTAAAACTGCAATTACGATCGCCGGAAATCACGCATATTGCCGGGGTTGGAGATGTTAGCAACCCCGTTTTAGGAACCACTTCCTTAACGATCCGTTCCCGATTTGATGATTCTATCCGTTTTACGATCCAACCGTTAGTAGTCGCGCGTATCACGAGCAAATTACCTAGCACGTCTGTTATGTTTTCTAGTTTAAATTATTTAAATAGCCTTCCACTTGCAGACTGTCGCTATTATAAACCCGCAGATATTGACATGATTGTTGGAGCTGAGGTATTCGCTCGAATACTACGCTCAAATACGATCTCTCGCGCGCCTGGCGAACCAGTCGCTATCGAAACTGTATTGGGATATTTGATTGTTGGAGAAGCTCCGGCAATGGACGTTCCTCGGGATAATATGAGTCACACCTTTTGTTCTACTGATATATCATTAGATATTAATAAATTTTTCGAATTGGAGGACGTTCCGGATGTCGCGCTCCCTCTCACCTCGGAGGAAAAGGAGTGTGAATCTATTTTTCGTGCCACCACCTCGCGTGACGCGAGTGGCCGCTATACGCTGACGCTTCCTTTTAAGCGTGACGCATCGATTTTGGGAGATTCCTTGCTCAACGCTACTCGCTCGTTTTACGCTTTGGAGCGTAAGTTTCAATCGAATCCGTCGTTTAAATTAGAGTACGACAACGTCATTAGAGACTATTTGGAAAAAAAATATCTAACTCCGGTCGCACATACGAGGGAGGGGGATTTGCCACAGTATGTTATCCCTCACCACGCCGTAGCTCGCCGAGATAAAGCTACAACGAAACTGCGCGTAGTCCTGGACGCGAGTAGAAAAACTACTTCGGGATTTTCGTTAAATGATGTTTTACATACTGGCCCCAACCTGCAAAACAATTTGTTTAAAATATTGTTGAACTTTCGCCTTTTCCACGTTGCTTTTAGCGCTGACATTCGTCAAATGTACCTACGCATACTCATCGATGAAAAACACAGACGTTTTCAACGTTTGTTATACCGTTTTGATCCTAAGGAGCCGCTTCAGCTTTACGAATTGACGCGTGTACCTTTCGGTTTGTGCTGTAGTCCATACCTCGCTATGCGTACTGTTCGTCAACTTATTTCGGACGAACAGAACCGCTTTCCTGACGCCGCTGCGGTCGCTGCGAGAGACATCTACATGGACGATGTCGTCACGAGTTGTGTTAGTGTTGCTGACGGTACGAGACTTGCCAGTCAACTCATCGCGCTGTCGCTTGCGGGTGGGTTCGAATTGGTTAAGTTTTCTAGCAATTCTCCCGAGGTGATGGAATCGATTCCGGTAGCCCGTCGTCTAGCTGAGATCGTCGAGTTTAGCGAAGATAGTTATTTAAAGATATTGGGTTTACAATGGCTACCTTTCGAAGACGAGTTTACCTTCTCAATAAACGTACAATCGCGAGCTTGTACGAAACGCAATATCTTGTCGACCGTCGCCAGGCTTTGGGATATTATGGGGTTTGTCGCGCCAGTGACATTGTTGGCAAAATTAATAATTAAATCTTTGTGGAAAGATAATATCGACTGGGACGTCACGCCGCCACAGAGTGTCATCACATTGTGGAGACAGTTTGAGACTGAATTGCCGCAACTCAAGGGAATAAGGTTGCCTCGACACGTGGGTGTCAGGGATGGTTGTGTCGTTACTATTCTAGGATTTTCAGATGCGTCGGAGAGTGCATACGGAGGGGTAGTGTACCTGCACGTGTACGACCCGCGCGATAATAGCTTCGTAATTAATCTTGTTTGCGCTAAATCGAGGGTCGCACCTCTTCGTATTGTTTCTCTCGCTAGGTTAGAATTATGCGGTATTCTAATATTGTCCAAATTGATGCGCCTAGTTATCGACACATATTTGTCTCGCTGCAAAATAGACAATATATTTGCCTTCTCGGACAGTACGGTCGCTCTTGCATGGATCCATTCGCCGCCATCTCGTTGGCAAACTTTTGTCGCAAATCGTGTCACAAAGATTCAGGATAACGTCGACGCTGACGTTTTTTATCATATTCCGGGTAAGGAAAATCCTGCCGACTGTCTGTCGAGGGGGTTGACGCCGGCGCAGTTGCTTGATCATCCATTGTGGTTTCCGGGACCTCGATTTGCTCAGTCCCCGGTGGAAGAGTGGCCGGTTCACCGCTTTGATCCGAGCGTCGTTGTTGAAATCCCCGAAGGTAAATCGACTGTTCTGGTTGCTACAGAAAGACGTGAGTCACCATCGTTGTTGTATTCCCTCGCATCGCGTGCGTCTACCTGGTCAAAATTATTGAACATAATAATTTATGTTTTTCGCTTTGCTAGAAAACTACCGCGTAAGTTCGAAGTGTCACATTTGTTAATCGTTGAATTGGCGTTAATAAAAGAGTTGCAGCAGGTTTATTTCCCACAAGAATTTTTGAATGCTAAGGCAGGTCGCGCGTTATCACCAGCGTTTCGCAGGCTGAATGCTTTTTTAGACGGTGGTGTATTTCGAGTCGGGGGTCGTTTGACGAACGCCGCGTTGGATTATGACGGTCAACATCCTATTATACTCCCGAATCGTGGACATATGGTTGATTTAATAATTGATAGTTATCATCGCAAATACTTGCATACCGGGCCCCAATTGTTAATGTCTTTGTTGCGACAAAAATATTGGATCGTGTCGGCACGTAATATCGTTCGAAAGAGAGTGCGATTGTGCAATGTTTGTTATAGATGTAACCCCAGGCCCACTTTCCCTATGATGGCGGACCTGCCCGCATGCAGGGTGAGAGAAGCTAAGGCCTTCTGTCACACGGGGGTGGATTTTGCCGGGCCGCTTCACGTCGTCCCTTATCGTCGTCGTGGGGTGCACAGTATCAAGGCGTACGTTTGTATTTTTGTATGTCTCGTCACAAAGGCGGTGCATATCGAGTTAGCATCGGATTTAAGTACTGCTTGTTTCCTAAATGCATTTAAACGTTTCTTGTCACGTCGAGGCCCCGTTATGGTTATGTATTCGGATTGCGGAACAAATTTTATAGGTGCAAGGTCATATCTAGCCAGTATCTATAAGTTGGTGGATTCTAACGAGTACCGGGATAAGTTTGCCAGTGAGCTCCGCGAGCATCGTATAGAATGGAAGCTGAACCCTCCCTCGGCGCCACACTTCGGTGGAATTTGGGAAAGTAATGTTCGTAGCGTCAAGCTACATCTCGCAAAGGTTGTCGGCAACCAACTACTAACCTTCGAAGAGATGGGTACCGCTCTTACTGAAATCGAGGCCATATTGAATTCGCGACCTTTGTCTGTCTTGAGCTCTGACCCATCGGAGCCCCTTGCTCTCACGCCGGCACATTTTTTAACGTTGACACCGTTAAAGTCACTTCCCGTAGAGGTTTTACCTAAAGGCAGCGTGGATCTGCATTGTCGCAAGCGCGTAGTCGATCAACTCGTGCAGTCGTTCTGGACGCGCTGGAAAACCGAGTACCTTAACACGTTACAACCTCGTAAGAAATGGACTAAATCTTGTGCGCCGATGCAGCAAGGCACTGTCGTTCTGCTAAAGTCGGATAATTGTGCGCCTCTTGCTTGGCCGCTTGGAATAATTGAGGATACGTTTCCTGGAAGGGATGGAGTGGTTCGCGTTGTCGACGTTCGGACTAAATCAGGAGTCTTTCGTCGTCCGGTGGTAAAGATTTGCCCTTTACCTACCCAATAGTTCGACTCGCTATCGTTCATATCGCTTTAGTTGTAATTTGTTTAATTTAGTTTAGTTAGTTTATTATTTAATTTCGTTTTATTTCGCATACGTGGGTAATGTAACTCGTTTCGTGAATTTGAAGGACTGGGTCGCTTCAAGCTGGGGGGAATGTTCGCGCCGATCGCCAATAATTAAAAGTAATTCGACCAATTTTGGATGGTTAGGCGTTATTGTGATTTATCGGTGCATAAACAGACGTCCTAATTTGTTACCCCTACACCTTTGTCCTGTCTCTTTCTGTCCGCTTCCTTTCTACATTACCCATCCCGCTCACGCTGCGCTTGCGCACCTGAAAAGAAGAAATATATGACGGACCGCCGTGTGTGCGACGGCAGTCGTGGTCGCGCAGTCGTTGTTCTCGAGACGTCATAGAAGACGACGAAGAAATCGCCGCGATCGTTGCTATTATACTCGCATTAGAAAAACCCCGCAAAATTAGTGATATTTACAAGTGCTGGTGCCGAGGACATCAGGTGAGTTCCTTTACCAGTTTCCTCTCTTGTTTGTTGATTGCACCAATTGTCACAGTATCGTCTGTGAATTCGAAGTTGGCGATTACCGCAACCTCGCTTTTTTTTATACAGTCCGCTAAACCCGCGCCATCAACTAATATTAGATGAAGTAGTCAATTAAGAATCAAAAGTTTACGTAAGCTGAATTAATGAGGTTATCGTCAAATTCCAGATGTTGCAGAATTTGAGACTTTTCTTGAAGTCACTTGCGGAATTATAACATGTCGGGTATAATATGGGAGTTCCAAGGCAAAACCGCAAAAAATAAACTGCAACTTGTGCCCCATATTTAAAGTCCAATTTCTCGGTTTCCATAATTATTCACATGTGGTACACATTATTAAACAAAACATGACCACTTTTGACTCATAATATCCACAGTAAATTAATTTACAAAACAAAACCTTGCACTTGATTTGTCCGCGCAAAATGTCGCGAAGGACTTCGTTGTTTTCTTAAAAAATGTGTGAGGCAAAGGATATCGATTGCAGCCTAAATCCTTTATCCTTGGCCACTTTCAATTTTATCGCTACACCTCTAGAACACAGAGTCCTCGACCTGGAGTGCGTTATGGTGTTGTAAATAAATAACAAATAATTAACGAAATGTATATTCTTTGTTTCAGGTAATAATAAAGCTTTGTTTGTCAAAATCAATACTTGAAGAGTAAACTCAGGTAAACACATTAAGGGAAAACGGTTTTATGTTAAACTCTGTTTGCTTTGCCTTCACCCACTTTTAGATAATGGAGATTTGTATGTCTACAGTCTCATAACTGTATAGGTAATAAAATTATACATAAACCCAACATCTATTATGTTGTCACACCTGACAGTGGCTTTAACAAAAAGAGAACTCACATCTTAGAATCATCAGGAATGGTAACAACTTGAATTAGACATTTCAATTCAATCACGTCATTATTTAAATTATTGTAACTGTTTCGTGTCTATCTTTGTAAGGTTCAGATGTAAAAATATCGAACCCTTATAGATGACTTGAAATCGCCAAAACTACCTTGTCCCCTGTGGCCCTTTCGTTTTATTTTTGCTCTGAAGTAAATTAAAAATAAAAATTAAAGTATTGATAAATGAAACATCATGTTAAGCGTAATAGTAGTTTTTGTTACAACCTCTGAATAGATTTTTTGATACATGTTGGTCAACAAGATCTGTAAGCATTCCATATTTGAGGTAAATCAGACCAGTAGTTCAAACTCGAGAAATATCACAAATAAATTAAAGTATTTATTTATATTAATAAATATTTTTATGTCCCGACCAGGAATCGAACCCGGTACCTTCGAGTCTAAATCCACGGACTTAAGCGCTAAACCACGGAGACAGTTATTTTTTTTATTAATAGTAATTTATATGTTTTAAAGCTTTAGTTTAATTGAAGTAATATACAAACAGTATAAAATAATTACAATATAAATTAAAACTACTTAAAAGTAAAAATTAAAATAAATATAAACTAAACCTAATAAAAAATAAACTATAAGTAAAAAATTTAATTTAATTAATATTAATAATAAATAATAAATTTAGTTTAATTAATAATTTATCTAATAAGCCAGGGTGTGGGTAATAAAGATCAGTTCTTTTTCAAGTTAGGTATACGATACCAGTCCGTAATTTAAAGACTAGATTCCCATTCAGAGGATAAGCTAGTGCGAGTAGCCGTGACGTCACGTAGTGCTAGGTGAGGCGTAGAAACCCGAACATGAAGCCCCCAAGTTGGGGTTAATCACAAACTATTTTGTTACTTTCTATTAAGATTTAGGCAAAAGAGGAATATAATTAAATAACTTGATCTGTAGAAACGTGCACTCTCTCAAAAGTTTTTAAGGTTGATGTTGAGGTTGCGTTTTTTTTTTATTATATTATGTATTTTATAAAAACATAATGTCATTTTTTATTTTATGAAGAATAAAATATGTTTGTCACTTTTATGTCAAATCTTGCATAAGCAAATTCAGTATTTCCTATTGTGTTTAAAATATAGTTAATTTTCCTGTTTATGGCGACCGTGATTAAATAAAAAAGGGTTAATTAACGACACAACTATGGAAGCGCTTCAAAGGATTCGAAATATCCACCGAAGCGTATATACCAAACGGGCTAGCAAGGTCGAGGAATTATGCATAGTCCCCGTTCGCGAGGCAGAGCTCCGTGCTGCTTTCGAGCAGCTAACTATGAAAGCGGAGCTTTTATTTTCTTGCGATGAGAAGATTCGGCAACATTGGGCCGACAGCGGGACATCCGAAAAGGATATACTAGAGGATTCGGAGGTAACCGACGACATTGAGTTGGGCTGGCTCATAATCAAAGGTAAAGTCAATAACTTATTATCGATGCAACATACCGAATATCCTGATAATTCCTCTGTAAGGTCATATATCACTAGAAGTGAAGCTACACGGCATGACCGTGATTCTGATGCTGAGGTGGGGTCTCATGATGAACATGTCAAAAGGCAATTTAAATTGCCTAAAATTGAACTAAAAAAATTCGACGGTAACATTAAAAACTGGCTGTCATTTTGGGGCCAATTTAAAAAGATTAATGATGACCTTAGTTTGGATGATGATGATAAATTCCAATATTTATACCAAGCTACTGAACCTGGGACAAGCGCTCGCGAGTTAATCGAGAGTTTTCCACCCAGCGGAGAAAATTATCACAAAGCCGTCGCTCAACTAAAGTCGCGATTCGCGCGCGACGAGCTTTTGGTACAAAATTATGTCAGAGAACTGATTGATTTAGTTTTATCCCAATCAAGGGAACATATAAAAATGGATTTACGTATATTATACGATAAATTAAATACACAGTTGCGAGCACTGGAGACCTTTGGAGTTACCAGTGACAAATATGCGGCAATGCTGTATCCTTTGGTCGAGTCGGCGATTCCTGAAGAGACGCTCAGAGTCTGGGAGAGAACGAGAGTGACGCGTGAAGGAAATGACGAGCTAAGTACTTTACTTATTTTTTTAAAGTCTGAAGTCGAATGTGAAGAGAGGATACAAATGGCTAAAACTGGCTTTAGTAGTACTACTACTAATTTAAGAGAGCCGTCCGCCACATGCTTATTGTCAGCAATAAATAAAGATGAATCTTATTTAAAAATAAATGAAGAAAAACGGGATGCATTATTATGTATATGGTGCAACAAACCTTCACACAATAGCGTCCAATGTTTAAAGTTAAATAAAATGAATTTAGAGGAGAAAAAGGAGCATATTATGAGCAAAAAGGGTTGCTATATATGCCTAAAATTAGGTCATCCAGCAAAAACGTGCAAGTCATTCCCTAAATGCTTACTGTGTTCTAAGCGACACAGCATAGTTATGTGTCCGCAATTACCTGACAAAGCTGAAGGCAGTACATCATCAAACTCATGCGACAATCAACCGTCAAATAATGAAGCGTTACTGTGCCAAAGTGTTACGTTATTACAAACTATTATTTTACATGTTAAATGCAACAATAATAAAATGAAGGTACGCGCACCTGATTGACTTATGATTAGATTATTAATGTATTTATTATTTTTAATGTTTTCATTGATATTTTAGTTTTAATTTGTTTGTTTTCAATTTGTGTTTAAAATAATATGTACTAGATGTCTCCTTTTATCATTTTTTTTTTGTTATACTTATGTGACTAATGTTTAATTTTTTTCATGACTTGTGTTTATCTTTCTTTTCTCTTTTCTTTTAGTTGGGAGGATGTTGAGGTTGCGTTTTTTTTTTATTATATTATGTATTTTATAAAAACATAATGTCATTTTTTATTTTATGAAGAATAAAATATGTTTGTCACTTTTATGTCAAATCTTGCATAAGCAAATTCAGTATTTCCTATTGTGTTTAAAATATAGTTAATTTTCCTGTTTAGTTGGGCCTTGCGCAAGACCATGATTAGGAGTTCAAAAACAAGACCAAGATCTAGTTCTGTTGGCTAAACTAAGCATGCGGCGACAGATGTACGCGTGACTTATAGATATGTTCTCTCCAAACCAATTACTTCGATGATGCGTCTACATCATACATATATAAATTATTAAAATGAACACCTTGTATAGCTCCAAACAAAATAAGATTCGCAATCGATAATTTTGAAATGTATCACATTGGGCTCTTCAAGAACGATATTTCGGTCAAAACTGGTTTTAAAACTGCAATCATTTAGTTTCGTAATTCTTTGATACAAATCCATACTTATTTTATAAATGTGAAAGAAGCTTTGTCTGTGTATGTATGTATATTTGTCTCGCCTTCACGTCTATATATATATATATATTTATTTTATTTATTCAGGAAACATACAGATCTTAAAACATAATTACAACAATTCTAAAAGTTACACAATCCAGCAAAGTTTCCACTTAAATATTAAACATATGTAGATTTTGCAAAAAAAATATTTAATAATAGGGATAAAGTTCAAAACAATACCTATATAACAAATACAACTAAATAATATATACAATGTGTATTTCTATATTCGAAGGAAATAAGGTACAATAAATATAAATTAAAAGCTATCTAAACAATAAAATTAAAAATAAACTAAACAAAACCTTAAATTAAATAAACTAAAAGATAAACCTAATTAATATAAAAACTAAACTTAAACTAACTTAAATAATATATAGTAAATATATATATATATTCATGGGCCCAGAGTTTCTACAGCAAACGGCACAAATATGTAATCTTTTAATATAGGTACTCTCATACTTGCGCTTCCACCGCGGCTCCCGCTTTATGCGCTGTCCCCCTGTAAAGTAATATTATGTAAATATAGTAATATTTATAATATTATAGTAAATTAATGGAAAATATCTATTTAGAATTTCGAAAATACAATCGTTGAAATATCAAAGCAACCAATGTTTGACTTCCAAGCCTGCTTCGTAATTTATTGCCAACATAAGCAGCAGCTAAAAACGCTCGCTCGGGTATTATGCTAGTTCTACCTGTTTGTGGCAATCCCGAAAACCACGACCCAAGTACAGTCCCGGGAATTTCGGGACTAGAAAACGGCTGCGATCGCGGGATTGTATTCTTATTTGCAGCAAATAACCAACATGTCTTTCGCATAGTGATAAGTGTGGTGGTGGAATCCTAGATATCCTCCTCATTTGTACTGTGTTTTTGTCCACCAGGAGATCCCAGCGAGTAGTAGCCTTCTACTTCATTTGGAAACCCATACTCGGCCTGAGCTTGTGGGTAGATGACATGGCGTCAACAGTATCTAACCAAATCAAAATATCTATCAAATTCTTAACATTTTAGTGGTATTGCAACTCTAATCCTAAAATAATCTAATGGCCTAGATGTCTACTAAAGTTTCTCTGGTAAGTTTGCCGAGAGCACAGTCGACGACTTTTTTGCCATACTCCGCAAGTGGCACGCCTCTAAGACAATCAGATAATGAAATAATTAAGGCTTTTTTGACATGAGGTCGTTTGATCTTATATAGTACAAATGTTTTTAGATTGAGATAATAGTATAGAGTAAAAGTAGAATTATTGTTGTAAATGAATTATTGGTTATATTATATTAAATTTTAATTTAATTACACGGGCAAAGCCGTGACAAAGAGCTAGTAAAATCTGCGGTTTTGGCAAACGGTCCTTTTCAGTGTTGTGCATATTAAACAACATCGGGCCTAACATGTTACCTTGAGGCTTCCGTAGTTCGATTCTCAATAATACCTACATTTGGTTTGAATGGAAAAGTACAACAGCCAAATTCTCTTTATTTAGGCGCAAACGTCTTATAAGGATAAGGAATCACCTTTAACGAACATATACAATAAAGTAATCCCAATAGCGACATACTAAACATTATATTTGTATCAATATTATTATAGCCATTGATACACAGAGTCCTAGTCCACTGCTGGACATGGGCCTTTCAGAACATATTTCTGGATTAATTTGGCCTACACTAGCCAGACAGGTTGGCGAGGGTCTAATATCAATTTATTATTCGAAGGAAGTAAGGTACAATGATTTAAAAAGAATAAATTATTCATTCATTACAGCCCATAGAACACAGCGTCCTAGACCTCCACTGCTGGAGATGGACCTTCCAGAACATATATCTGGAGAATTTGACCTACACTCGCCACGCTGGCCAGACGGCTTATTAGATAAATTATTAATTAAACTAAAAACTAAACCGTTAAAACATATAAATTACTATTAATAAAAAAAAATACAACTAAAAATTAAAGCAAAAATAAAATAAAGGAAAACAAAATAAAATAAAATTAAATATAAATAAAAAAAATCTCCAAATCGCTACTAATGGACAAACTGTCAAGAATACACGTTGAATGACAGTGCTGATCCTTAAGAAAAAATATTAATGATTCCACGAGTTGGAATTGGTGGAACTGGTAACGTGCGAGGCACGAAAACGAGATAAACTACATAAGAAAAGTGTATTTCTCATTGGTAGGCAATCGTACATGTCGGGGTTCAAACCGCGACCGATTTTGTAAGTGTTCTTAAAACAGAATAATAATAATTATTACTATTATAACCGATGTTAGATTACTACTATTTAAACATTTTAACGATGGCGCTTAAAGTGACAGAATAGAGCCACAAGTAGTATTGCAATTTTAAGAATAATACAATGTTACACCTGCGTCAATATACAACATTCCGGACTAACACGTAATGGATCATGCCATGTTACTTGCTTTTAAGAAAGCGCCAGATACGTTCAGAAGTTCTGAACGTTTTTTTGTAAAAAGTATGTGCAAATAAATATTTATTTTGATCTTTCTTCTGGAATTGAAAGCGTAATCTTAATCTCTAAACTTACATTAAAAATGTGTCTTTACTAGTAACGGGGAGAGCACTGATACCAGTATGACAGTTAACTGGTATACGTATCAGTGAATCAAACCAACCTAATGTAAAATAGTTCTTTTTATCTATGATGTACCACTTATATAATGAATACTTTTTATTATTATATATTATTATTTCTTTCTTTACTTCAATCTTTCTTTCTATTGAATATTTTTATAATTTAAATTCGATTGTACTTAGTTTTGAGGGAAATACACTTATCATATTATTTCTACGCTATATATATACATATATATTAATATAAATATTTTATTTATTTCATATTTTTTTGCATATTAATGTTAACTGTTAACTGCCTCCGTGGACTAGCGGTTAAGTCCGTGGATTTAGACCTGGATGTAGCTTCGATTCCTGGTCTGGGCTCAATAATATATATTTATTTAAAGAAACAACTCAAATCTTATAGTTTTAATCCCATCCTACTGTCCGCTAAAATCAGCATTCGAATCAATGATACAATTACGTAACATGTTCTCGTATCTGGATCGCATTCTCTTTTTTTTTAGTAAAATTGTATTCATTGTTTCCATCCAATTTTGTCATAGCCTTGTTCACTAATCTGTGGTAATCAGTCACAACTGGTTAAGGGCAAACTGGGAAAGGTTAATTATGGAATGAATCATTTAGTTCACGGGACACTGCTCGTCTTTAAAAGCCTAGGGCACAACGCGGCATATTAATACTTAAGTAAAAATTATCAGATTTATTTTTACTTAAGTAATAATTAAGTTCGAAAAATACGTTCGACAAACTGACTGTTAGTTGTTGTGATTTTGATTATTCACACGTCAAACGATTCGCCTTCATCACGCGAGTGTCACTGACAACACAACATGACGTTAATCAAAATTTCAGGAGAACGATAACCAAAAATTAATAAAATTAGACGGACTATATTGACTGAAGCCACTATGTATATATTTTTTTAAACTCAAAATATTTATCTGACATGGGTTAGTATCAATAGACTGATATCGGTCGTCAGTAGCTGGCATCAGTTGCTCAAATTCTTGGACCTCGCAATGTAAAATTATAAGTATCATCACGGCCGTATCGCTTTCCGTGTGGTCAGAAATCAAGCCTTTGAACAAGCGGATTACCATTTAGTGATCTTAACTATAGATACTCAAGACAAGTGGCAAGCTCGTCGATATCGCTAGCGTTCTAAACTTCAGAAATATCACAAATAAATTTAATAAATGATTGTGTCCCAGCCAGGAATCTTACCCGTGTCTAAATATAAAAATACAGTTTTTGTTAAGTTCTGAACTATTCCATATGTTGATATTAGTTGAACCGGAACCGACAGCCTAATGTGCGTTTTAAGGCGCCGTCACTATACAAGTATACATGTGCCCCAGTGTGCCTAGGCTTTAAAACAGCGCAGAATGATAATTTGACATTAATTCCTGCAAATTGTCTGTCACGTGATCTCCGAGTTCAAAGGCCAACATGTTATATTACTCTGACACCGTAGCAAAATGTTTTTCCACTCAGAGTAATGGTTTTTCATGTTTTACGAAAAAAATCGTTTTGTATAGGTTATTGTACATTTGATGAAGTTAACAGCGTCACATAATATGATAATAATAGATGGTGTTTTTTTGTATATTACTAATTTTAATTGCTTTTAACTTAAGTCAAAGTCAATATATTGTTTAAATCTTTATTCACGGTAACCTATTACAGGCATTTGTTTGATAGTATTTTTTTTATTGTAATTAAGTAGGCACAGACTTACAATGTGCTGCCAATCATTTGGTATACTGAAGAGGTTAATGAATGTCGACGCAGCGAAAGAGGTATGTTGAGATGGTGTTAAATGGCGCTTAATTGCGCTGCCTACCTCGCAAGGGATCTGGCGTGAAGATATATATATATATATGTACCTATGTAGGTATACTTTTTACTGTAACTCCCTTTACCCACCTCACTTTTGCCTCGAACACCTGACGATCAACATCTGATTCCCTACCTGTGACTAAGCGGTACCCTGAAGAAAGAAACACAGAAGAACATCATTAAGGGTGAGCCTATTTCTGTATCCTACATTTCCTGGTCCTTCAAATCGGATATAAACTATATTATTAATGAGTGGAAGACCAAGCAGTCAAATATTGTTTCTTTAACTAGAGGACACCGTCAATCTTTGATTATAACAAAAGTAGAAGATACGTCACGTATAAAAACTATTTATATAATTTTCACACCTCCGTTTCGCGATCATAATAGATAGTTTTCTGGAGGATCTTTGCGGAATGCAGCATGATGGCCTCAGAATGAACTTGGACAGGACAGAAGTCATGTTTAACGACAATGTCGTACCGAAAATCAATTTGCGTGGGTAATGCCATTTTCGAAGTTGTGCAAAAATACCTACCTTAAACACACTATGCAATTAAACGTAGCCAACCTTAGCAAAGAAACCGACAGACGCATTCATCTTGGGTGGGCGGAATTCGGGAAGCTGTGCCACATCTTCTTATCAAACATACCCCAGTGTTTAATGGCACTACTATTTTTTGAATCAATAAAAAAAAGGCTAAAAGTAATATACCACTGCCGCTGTGTCTATTACGTTCAGCTGTTTGATTTCTCAGATTACATTTTTTTAATTTCAATTTTAATCGAAAGGTCAAATCGGTTCAATAATCCTTAAGACAATTGAAATAATAATTGTGTCAAGGTCGCTCAACATGATTTGACCTACCATTAATTATGTCTGAGGGCAAATATTAATATACATATAAGCAAAGAACATCATTATACTATTAATACAGACTTAAATAATAAATCAAATAATGACGATTACAATGATTAAGTGTAGCAATAACACAACAGGTGAATAATGTGTTATTGCGCCTTTGGAGTTGAAACTCTCGGACCGTGGGGACCAAGTGCACAGGAAATTTTCAAGCTGTTGTCAAAGCGGCTCGTCAACACCTTAGGAGACAAGAGCAATATTTTGGCCAAAGGATCAGCATTGCCATTCAACGTGGCAATGCTGCCAGTATCCTTGGCACTTTGTCCATTGGCAGCGATCAGCGATACAGATGTACCTTGAGTTTGACAGTTCTATTCCTTGCGTCCCTCCGCTTGACACCTCTTTAAAACGTATGAAGGTTATTTTCGATTAAAATTTATATTTTATTTTGTTATTAATTGACAGCTGAAAGGATTAATTGAGTGGAGTAGCCGTAGAGGAAACGTCCAAGAATACAGGTTAGACCTGCACTGCTTGAGCCATTCAAAACATATTTTTTTCACATATACATATCTTCACGCCAGCCCTCTTTATTCTTCATACATGCCCTTTTGTTACGAAGGCTTTTTAATGCAGTTTTTTATTTATTGGATCGTGATATGTGAGTCTTGGTCTGCCAGGTCCTCTTTTACCCACAACTTTCGCATTATAAACCTGGTTCTTCTTATTTATTTGCTCATCCTTCCAACATGCCTTTTTGCACAATTTGTAATTATCTAATTCAGTTACGAGTAAACCTTTTCTAGTTAAACCACAACACGTGAAAGGATGTTATTTTGCACCTCAGTGATAAGCTAATCATATGCAAAATGTTTAAAACTGCTTTTATAAACGATAACATCACAAGTGGGTTGAGCACGCAAGGCTGAGGCAACTTCAACTGGTCAAACCACATAACACTCTACTGAACTTCAAATAGGGCTCAACAATGTTTTAACTTGAATGTTCTTATATGCTGATTTCATCGTATCGAAGTTTAGATTTAAATTGGATACACTCGTGGAGGGCTTATAAATTGATTGTGGAAAACCCTATTTGTAATTTAAGTACCTATTAGTTATGCGAGGACGGTATTCCAGGATATCCTACTTTCTTATTGATTAATTTAAAACTATTGCACTATGTAGAAGATGCATGTATTTTTATGTGAATTATAATATATGTATATATATATATATATATTATTGATTTTAGTGATATTCCTCGGATCTGGTTCGCTAACGACATCGACGAGCTTCTCACTTGTCATGATAGGTTTATAGTAAAGTTTGGAAATTACCATAAATCAAAATGAAGTCGATAATGTCGAGGAAGGTAATAAGTGCACGAATTGTGTTAAGACGGAAGATCCTTGCTTCGACAGTAAGGACGCACAGACTGCAGCTAACGGAAATTGCATATTAAATACCAAATGTACTATCAAGGCATTTTCAATAGAATCTTGCGCTCACAGAATCAAAAGTACAATATACAAGGTCTTATGAGCAAGGACAGTTCCATAAAATAAACCATGAATTAAAAATATCCTCTAGACACGTCTCATCCGGGATAGACTGGCAATATTTGCCCTCTGTACTCTGTAGGTTAATACGTTGGCAGTAGTAATTGCCAGTCTTGCTGTTTCCAGATTGTTCTGTCAGCCGTTTGGACAACTCCTTATTCAGACGCTTTGCTAAGTCGCAAACTCGTAACCTATACAGAGGTTGACGTTGTTTGAGGTTCTCAGCAGAAACCATTGCACTTTTTGCAACGATGTGGTAGCCTGGATGTGAGATGAGTCTAATATATACACATGTCCTATCCCTCACCAGAGACCTGCCAAGTTTCTAAAACCCAACAGTCATGCCGTCGGTTCTCTTACCATCGCTCCGCGTAATCCCAGTGGGTTCTAGGATCGCGAGTACTTTAGCAGTGACGAGATGATGACAACGCATGATATCGTTGAGAGCCGCATGAAGAGAAGAGAGGGACTGCTACCTATGATTTCAGCCCTTAGACTATAAAGTCCTAGGCCTCCATTTCTAAAGGCCCTTCGTCCTATATGAGCATATGTCTTACAAGACCATCTTCTTCTCCATCTTTTTATGTTACCTTGAAACGGTGTTATGCAAAATGGCGCGTGATGTGTCCTAATCCTAAGTACTTACAGGTTTAAATTGTACTGAAAGAATTGGGCCTCAACAGGTCTGCCGTCAATACGTTGATGGAACGAGCTTCCAAGACGGCATCAACGGAATCATAGAGTTGATCAGAATGGTGAATGCTGAATGTCTTGTTGCGCAATTAAAACAGGAGGCCTCCTCTGTAAACCAGCTTAAGTATAATCGGTCGTAAGCCCGAGACACCATTCTCTTTCTCTTTCCAACACAACGATAGACCCGCATGGTGAGTCGTTGGAATACTAAGAAATTTGTCTCTCTTCTTCTTAACAATTGAATAGCTATACTGGCATAAGACCAGCGTCGGATGAGAGTAGGTCTCTCCTGAATAACAAGAGGATAAAAAGTAAAGTATCATCACGACCGCATCCTATACCTTTTTTTAAAATCGGAAATATCACAAATGAAATAATATTTTTTTTTGTCCTAATCAGGAATTGAATCGATATATCCTCTAAATCTGTGGCCGTAACCACTAGACCTCGGAGACTGAAGAAGGGATTTAGGCCACAATTATTGCGGATGATGTGGTTTCATTATTAATGAAATTATATGACTAAGTTTAAAATGTCGATGAACTCATAGAATATTAGCCATGTAGCATGATAGTGTTAATGTTTCACACTATTACAATGGCAGTGTCAAACGAACAATGGTACGGAAGGAAGATAATGTGGGAAAGTTTAGTGATTAAACTCTAACTTAACGTAACGGTTAATAGAACATTTATACTAATATTAGCATTTTTTCGGTCAAGTAGTCACGTATGGGCCGTGGTCACGGGTTAACTGGAGCTGCGCGGTGTAGCCTTCGTCCATTTTAGTTTTTAAAATCGGGACCTACAACACTCACAATATCCTCGGCTATATCGAGAGATTTATCACGGAAATTATGTTTCTATATTTCGATCGTTTCGCGTACTATTCTAGGGTAATTGATGACGACTATCTTGAAATCGTGCAGCTCAATCCAATGGTTTGTGCCACTATCTATTAGGTGTTGTGCTATTACTGGCTTGTTCGTTTAGTAGTTTTTTACAGCTCCTATATGTTCCTTGACACTCTCAGCGACCGTGCGCTTAGTTTGGCCAATATATGTTCATATGCTGCTACCTCAGACTTAGCTGTTAAGGCACACAGGGCCAACAGTGAAAGAGAGACGGTTTATAGGGTTTTAGTCTGTAGGCGCCTTGGGGTCCTCACGGTGATTCGGGCATGCGACCTCTCGCGGTGGCCCTTCAGGCTGGGGTGGTATCGTCAGGCAATTTTGCGAGTTTCCGTCTTAAAAAATAATAATAATAAATATACTAAATTATAAATGTCAAAGAAGCTTTTTCTGTGTGTTTGTTTTTCCACCTTTTACGCCTATGTTACTGAGCCGATTTTGGCAGTAATGTTCCTTGGAACCCAGGGACGGATATTGGGTATATGACATTATCTGACCACGATATATCTATTTGTCTGTTTAATTCGCCTTTATGCTTTTATTACTAAACGAAATTTGATGAAATGAGCAGAATTGATCCTTAAAATTCAGAAATGGATGTAACTATGGCCCCCTGAAAGACAGCTATGAAAAAGATATTTTGACTTCGGTGGCCGCCTTTTCGAAACTATTTCATACCGTGTTGGTCAATTTGTATAATTATACCGATTTATTTTGATCCAGGAAAAATCACGTTCTCCATTGTTCTTCACTGATGACTTTGTATTGATGTCGCATTGCAAAACGTAACACCGAAGACTAACATAGACCTGGGCGTTCGATTCATTAATTAATTATTATTTAATAATATTGGACGGGCGTGAAAAAGAGCAAAAATTAATAAATTATAATAGTGGACTGTATGAAGGGGCTGGACGCTCACACGCACTTACTTGTATTCGCTGCAGGTGGTCTTGGGCTTTCCTTGGGTCGCCAGGTTGCTGCTGGCCGCGGGCAGGCTTCTTTTCTCGCAATTTCGAAATTGCGAGCGGTTGATGTCTCTTCTTCAAATTCTGTGCAAGCAATGACCTTGGCACATTTTCACTGACGCTTCTGACAGCTGGGTCGCGTTCAATAATGTTCACTTTCTTCCCATGCGCAAGGTGCGTTCGGAAAGATCTCGCAGGTTTTAGAACGAGATAGGCACACCCTTCCGCTAGTGCGTATGAGAGGGATAAAGGATGGGTATGGCGATATACAAATTAATAGACAATAAATAGACAACCTTAAAGTTGTTTTTAAATATGATAAGGCGCAAACATCCCCCCGGCCTTAAAGGGTCGCCTTTAAAAATAAATGGTGAAAATTACGCAATTAGAAACTGATGGCTTCCTAAAATCAATCTTGCATATAGTCACCTGACCATACCCCTTAAGTGTACCTAGCTACCTAATAGCAATAGGAAAGAAAAACAAATATTCAACCTAACATTAAGTGTAAGAAAATAGTAAGTATAAGCACAAATAAAATCTTAACATTACATCGAAAAGTAAAATAATAATAATAAAACTAATAAGTGATTATTTAAAGACTGACCAACACCTATTGGGTCGGCAGCGGGCAAAGCCGCACAACAGGGCGCACTAGCATCCCGGTTGCAGTCTTCACTGTCACTACTCTGTTAGCGACAAATGTTTGCCATCTATTTGGCTCGGTATTAAGCCAGCAAAGCGTTACCTTAGAATCGGTAAACGCATAAAGTGCGGTAATACTATATCGAGGAATAAAAGTATCATGAACACGGCGTAATAGCTTTGACATTAGTTCAGCAGCACAAAGCTCTAGCCTAGCGATAGACACAGACTTGACGGGCGAAACCTTTGACTTTGCACATACCAATGTTACTAATACGTTACTGTCAATCGTGACATGCATATAGACGACAGCTCCGTACGCTCGCTCGCTCGCGTCGGAGAATCCTAGCAAACGAACGGTACAGTTTTGCTGTACACCTAAAAAACGCGGTATTATAAATTTATTTAATTGCGGTAACTCCAAACAAAATTGGCTCCATAATTTACGTATACTAGGCGGGGGGGCATCGCCCCAGTCTATTTTTAACATCCACAATTCCTTGATAAGAAGCTTTGCATATAAAATAACTGAAGCAACGAATCCCATCAGATCCCATAAGCGCGCGACAGTGGATAATATTATCCTTTTACTGCATTTATCGCTAGGAGGGACTTTGATACTTAATTCAAAATAATCGCTTGACTTTGACCATAATAGACCTAATACTTTATGGTCTATGGACTTATCAAACTCGAACTGTTCGAATTTATGCGATGCGGGTACGTCCTTTAATATTGACGGTGAATTACTCGACCATTTCAAGAGATCGAATTGTCCGCGCTTAAACATTTCTATCAGTTCGCGAGCAGTTTGAGAAGCTAGAGACTCGGATTCAATGCTACACGCCATATCATCCATATACAAGAAGCTACTTGCCACGTCGCGTGCGTTTGGAAACATATCGCCATCGTCCTTAATTAATTGTTGGACTGTGCGTAAGGCATGGTATGGACTAGACCTTACTCCAAAACACACGGTTTTAAACTGGTAAACCTTTATTGGATCATCAATTTTAAATCTGTACAAAATACGTTGAAAGCGACGGTCGCTATTCTGAACGTTAATTTGTAAAAACATTTGCTTACAATCAGCTGTCAATACAAATTGAAATAATCGAAAATTTAAAATTATTGTAAATAAATCACCTTGTAAATTAGGGCCACTATGAAGAATGTCATTTAGTGAAACCCCTGATGTGGTTTTACAGCTAGCGTCTAAAACTGAGCGAATCTTTGTTGTAGTTTTGTCTAAGCGAAAAACTGCATGATGCGGTATAATATAAGCGGGATTATTATCATTTAATTCTGAAAGCGGTACAGGACTTAAAAAACCTTTAGTAATATAATCATTGATGACATCATTATAAGCGGCGCGGAACGTCGGTACTGACTCTAATTTCTTCTCCAAACATAAAAAACGCTTATAAGCAATGTCATAAGAATCGCCAAGTAAAAATTTATCTGAACAAAACGGTAATGCAACCGTATACCGACCACTGTCTTTATCTCGAACGGTGGTCGTGCGGTAATGGTGCTCACACTCAATCTCGCCGACTGAGTGTTCCTGAGCTGCGGAGACTGGCGATTCATCAATTTCCCAAAACCGTTTGAGCAACGTATTGATAGGGTCTAGCGAAGCGTCATCAGCTTGAGTCGCAAAACATTGAGTCGAAGCTGATCCTTGACGATCTTGAAGAACAGGAACTGAACCCATTATAACATAACCCAAAACAGTTTGTATAGCGGGAGGTGCGGATATATTATTATTCCCAATAACACCTGGGAGTAGTAAATGCGGAAACAAAGCGGCTCCAATGAGGGCATCAATTGGACCGGGTACACCAAACGATTCATCTGCGAGCGGTAATCCTTCTAAGAAGGGTAAAGCGGATATATCCACTAATGTGGTAGGTAAATTTTCAGTAATTTTATCAACTACTAATGACACAATATTATATTTTACTTTAGTATTAAATCTTGAAGAAAATTGGTAGGATATAGAACCCTGAACCATTTTCTCTGTTCCCCCAATACCCTTTACCTTTAAATTATTTGAACTGATTAACTTGTTAAGCCCCAATCGAACACAACAACTATAAGTTATAAAATTGCCCTGAGATGCACTATCCAAAAGGCACCGTACCTTATGTTCCGTTCCGTTAGAATCTCTAACCAAAACAACGGCAGTAGCTAATAAAATAGTAGTGGGCACTTTACATTGCGGGTTTTGTATGTGAGATTGGGCAGCGTTAGCACAAGAACGAGCAATGGACGTTGCACAAAATGAAATGTTCGCTGACTCGGACCTGGAACAGCTGGCAGCAGGATCAGTCGAGGTAGAAGGGGTTGGCTCCATAGCCTTAGGCAAAGTGGCAGCGTTTACTAAATTATCAGGACCCGCTGGTTCCTTATTAAAATGTAGTAAGGAGTGATGTTTGCCTTTGCACGTTTTACAAATTTGTTTAGAATGACAGGTAAAAGTTTTATGTTTAATACTTAGGCAATTAATACATCCCTTTAAATCCTTAACGTGATTGTATCGATCAACGGGTTTTAGTTCTGTAAACGCAGGACACAAATACAAATGTTCATGCACAATATTGTCGCACAAACATTTATGTGGTTTGGAGACGGAGACAAATGTTTGTTGTTGCGGTATTTTGAGCGGTTTATCATTATACGGACGAACACCTTTCTTAGCAACATAATGCTGAGAACTAGACATAGTATTTTGTAATATTCGCATCTGATCCTTGACAAAATAAACTAAATCACTAAATGAGGGTATCTGAACGGTTCTCTGACTCATTTCAAATGCCTGAGTGGTGTCAGAATCTAGTAATTTAAGAGCGATGCTCAAAAATATAAAGTCTTCTAGTTCCCGTATATCTAGTTTTTTAAGAGAGTTAACCGATGCTACATATTTATTCAAAAAAGATTCAAAATTCGCTATTGACGGTGAAGTAAAAGGTTTTTGTTCGAATATTTGATTTAAATATGAAGCGGCAAGTAGCCGTTTATCTTCATACTTATCCGTAAGACTTTTTAATATTAATAGGTAGTTTTCTGCAGAAGGCAGGGTTCCAGCAAATGCGAGTTGCGCTTTACTCGAGAGCTTTCCCATCAAATAATACAACTTTTCTGAATCGTTGAGTGATGCATTATCATGAACCGTAGCCTTAAAGCTGGCATAAAATATTGGCCATGTTTTAATATCACCATCAAATGATAAAAGTTCAATTGGGGGTAGTCTGGTTTGTTGCCGGGAAAAATCTCCATGTTTTTCACTTTTTACCGATGATTGCGAGGACAACAATGATGTATATCTATATTTAATACGGCAAAACAGCTCTTCAAATGATGACCATGACTGGTCATCAATAAGCGCACCCGGTTTTATTTTAAGCGACAATAAATTAAATTCATCTATAACCTTGTGGAACTCTGTGCGGATTTCGTCCAAATTTACACATGAGGAAACAAATACTTCCCTCGACGCTTCGTCATCAACATTCTTTGAATGATTATATATTGATTGAATGCGAGAAAACAATGAATTACGCTTAGACAATGCAACTTGTAGTTTAATTTCATTGTCAGACATCTTGGTACAAATTATCCTATTATTTTATAAAATATTGTAACTTTTATGTGTTTATAAGCTGTGCGGGTGAGTATTACAACATACAAATAACTATTCAGACCTATAAAACAACAATTAAGCTAACAGTAAGCAGGTTTATAACAGGTGGGTACCAAAACTTTTTTCACAAAAAAATGGTTTTTCCCTTTTTTATATATATTTGTACCTAATAACAATAGTAAGCCAAATAACCCAATACCCAAATGACCTAAATGCAAGATTGATTCCTGTAACACAAAAGTTTGACAAGAAATGTAAAGTTTTGCGGCGCGGGTTTACGAAATATCGTATAAAATTTACAGGAATTATCATATAAATACAATAGACTACACATATACCTATAAGGATAGGAAATAGGCAGGAATTGATAGGAAAACCGGCTCGTAAGAGGCCAAATGGACGGGCGTGAAAAAGAGCAAAAATTAATAAATTATAATAGTGGACTGTATGAAGGGGCTGGACGCTCACACGCACTTACTTGTATTCGCTGCAGGTGGTCTTGGGCTTTCCTTGGGTCGCCAGGTTGCTGCTGGCCGCGGGCAGGCTTCTTTTCTCGCAATTTCGAAATTGCGAGCGGTTGATGTCTCTTCTTCAAATTCTGTGCAAGCAATGACCTTGGCACATTTTCACTGACGCTTCTGACAGCTGGGTCGCGTTCAATAATGTTCACTTTCTTCCCATGCGCAAGGTGCGTTCGGAAAGATCTCGCAGGTTTTAGAACGAGATAGGCACACCCTTCCGCTAGTGCGTATGAGAGGGATAAAGGATGGGTATGGCGATATACAAATTAATAGACAATAAATAGACAACCTTAAAGTTGTTTTTAAATATGATAAGGCGCAAACAAATATATTTAGTATTTTTCAGTAATTTATCATTTATTTATTTACTAGCTGATCCGGCGGTCTTCGTAACAGTCATTGAATGTCGTGTTACTTATTAGCTGAACTAAATTTATGATTTTATGGAAGTAATACAATGAATAAAAAATAAATATTATGTTCATTACTTTATTATGATAGTAACACAAAAAATATGTATAAAAGTACAAAAATCAATATTAATACTCAAACAAAAATCATAGACAATTTTGCGACGTAAAAGTGAGACGAATCGATTTGACAGTTGCATGATATACAGGTAGGAAACCCACGAACTTTTTGTATGGGAATGTGTTTTTTCTTTTATTTTATTTTTCGACAATTTTACATTTTTTTTTATAGTTTATCTGCTATTCGGGACGGAGACAAATCCAACAAATCAAAAACCATGTAAATCGGTCCAGCCGTTTTCTAACAAACCCGACTTTGTTTTATATATTAAGATTTAAAAACCTAGTACTTAGGCGAGCCACAACGCCACAAACCATTCTGTACCAGCAAACCTTGGGTAGAATGAAAGGTGCGGGCACATTGAACAAAATAAAAATACTTAAATTATGAAAATAAACAGTTACTTACTTAATATAGCCTACAAATATATACAATACATAAATATACAATATAAATAAATAAATAAATGTATGTATACTATATATTTTGTGTGCAATAAAGTATTTTATTATTATTATTATTGTGAATTCTTAAAGAATCTCGGCGTTTACACGGTTAATAATCTAAGTGGGTGATCTTTAAGGTGGCTTGTGTTTTATAACTATTGATCTCTGTAATAATATGTTTTTAGTCCTAATATTGTTTTCTACTCCTTAAAAAAAAAAAAAACGAGCCTCGGCTAAGTGAGCATCATGCTTCTTCAACTCCAAACTTCCTGACTGTACGGCATGATTGTAGCTTTTTGCAATTATCTGTATATGTACTGGTCTAAGTTGATAGTTTTAACGCTGTCATGTAATGTTATGGTCGTTACTTTTTCTAAATTTTGAGTTGGGATATAAGCTCTATTGCAAGGTATTTAGTATTTTTTTCTGCTGTGTATTATTAGCTATTATACAGCTCTATCAACGCGGAAATTATCTGTCAATTGTAAAGTAGGCGAACCAGATCCACAATTAAATGTATGTACTTGCTAATTTAATGCGTAGGTTGACATTTTTTATCAACATGCCTGTTTTTTATTAAGCCTAATTTGTTTTACGTTATAAATAAATGTCTTATTTAATCGTCATCTAGACCCACTGCTAACTGTCACACTTAAGTCCTTCTGGAAGAGGCGTAGACCCAAAAGTGTTCAGGACTAGACTCAATTGTTTGAGGCCTTCAAATCCCCTGGCTGCCAAGCCAAGGACCGTCCGATCCAGTTGCCGCTGCCTCCATCTCCCAGTTCCCCTCGATGGCTCCACCGCAGCCTCCTTCTCTTCAGGCTGGGTCTCCTGCCATCGAGTAGACTGCCTTGCATATTACTCTTAACGCGGCGAACGAGTGCCTTCACTTGTATCCATGACTTATACTTAGCTGTAGAGGCACATGGGTCAGCAGTGAAGTGAGACAGTTATAGGATTAATTGAGTGGGGGAGCCGTTGATTTCTCAACATAGCGTGAGGTCGGGCAGCAAGGGCGTTCATTTTCGTAACGAATATTTTAAGGGATTCTTATATTAAGTCAAGGTCACGTCCTTCAGCGCAGTCGCTCAATCAGCTGTCGTCGGCTGCAGATGCAGAAATTCGTTGCCATCTCGTACTACTCTCTCTCCAACTGCGGGTGTACTGGCACTACTAGTTGTAGTGATCTTTAATTGCTTTGAGTAAAGTACCGACCCCAAAACCCCGATCATGTTTATTGACCAGCACATTTTGGTGGCCGACATGAAACCTGTTGGTGCAGACTCGACGTAACTGTTCCAATACAAATACGTAAGTGCAGGTAATTGACTTATGTATAAAACGGGCAAAGACTAGCAAATTTGCATTTAACTTATTTTTTTAATTATCAAGTTTGCCACTATTTATGTATTTATCAATATTCCACAGAATTACAATTCAAATATTAGTTAACTTTACTATCGGCCAATCATGATAAGTAGCAAGCTAGTCGATGTTGACTTTGACCAAACAAGAGAAATAAAAAAAATTAAAAAAAAACCAGTTAGCGATGCTATCTTCATCATGAAATTCAGTAATCAATCGGTTTTGACGCTTCGATAAATCTTCTGATAAAGCCGAGGATATTCTGCTTTGTGTTGTGTAAAAACTTTTAAAAAGTGACAAGTGGGTAGAATTCCATCTACCGCTCATTATGGACGAAGGACGCTGCTCCAGTCGACCCGTGACCACGGCAACTTGACCGATGTCGGTAGTCTATATCTAATGTCACCAGGGGCAGTAGTCTCGACATTTCATATCGATTGCTACATTGTCTTTTAAACGACGTTACAGCCTTAAATTATGTCTATATTCAGTTTATTTTGCGTTGCACCGCCGCCATTGACGACGCGACGCGTCAGCTTGACAATCTTGTTGAAAATTGGTTAGCGAACGCTGAATTCAATAAATAATCGATGAATAGTCCGCTAAATAATTAGACGCACGTCTATTCGAATAGCTTCATTAAAACGGTGCGTCCATTTGGATGCATAGTGAGTCATAAAACCTTTAGTCATAAAAATGATAGAATCGTATCGAATTTATCTGTGAAATTCGCGATTTTCGCAACCTAATTAGCGACGAAATCTGACAACCCGCAATATTATGACCAGATAGCTAATATTTGTGTATTTGCATTTAGTTTTAGTTGCTAAAGAATAAATATTATAGTCCATATTGATATAATACACATATTAGGGCATAAAATAAGTTAAGATGGAGTTTTTAATGACATAAGTTCTCATATTAAAATATTACCCTCCTTGATAATGATATTAACCAAATCAGCTTTTTGGGTTTGTAAGTGGCAACATTTTTCTATGATTTACCGGCCGCAATCGCTAAGATTCCTATTCAATGTTTAAACACCACTTACACTAACTGAACCAATAAATATGCTGATTTTATTGTTTGATTTAAGAATACTTATTATTACTACTATTAGGTTTATATATATATATATAATAATTTTAGTTTTATATAAGATATGTATGACAAATTGTTATTTTTATGTTTAAATTTAGATATTAATGTCTTTCTGTATTTCATTGTTGATATTGTTTACTGCATGCTGTGCACAAATATTAGGTTGGCAAACGTACTACTTATTTATATCACTGTATTTTGTTAAATGTCTGTTAACTGTTTTTTGTACCTTAATTAATAAATAAAGATATTGAGATTTCGACTTAGTTCTTGTTCACGAGTAGTTAAATATTTAAAAAAACAAGTATTCGTGTTTGGCAGGTTTATGATGAATATTTTTTAACTAATTAATTATTAGGAACTCAAGTTTAGCAAATTCTTTGTCTTAAATGTTGGCACGTCTGACCTGTTATTTATTTTGAGATTTTGCGACGTTAGGCCGAATATTAATTAAATTTCAACATACAGTTTTGAATTGATTATACACTTAATTAATAAGTAATATTGCTACTGTTTTTATTATTACAACTGTATTAGATATTTTTATATTTTTCTCTTTGTTAAATTAAAAAAAAAATATGTAGATTCTTTCGCGCCATTTGGGCGGACATGTCAAGTGCAAGTTTTTGTTTTGTAAATTAATTTACTGTGGATATTGTTAGTCAAAAGTAGTGTTGTTTTATTTAATAATGTGCTACAATGTTAATTATTATGGAAAACAATAAATTGTACTTTAAATATGGGGCACAAGTCGCAGTTTATTTTTTGCGCTCTTCTCGCGCTGTTTGGGCTATAATGCCGCGAGTGACTCCAAGAAAAGCATTAAATCACGTCAGACTTGGCTGTATAGGCTAGACCCTTTGCCTTCCCGATCACCTCATTCATCATCCATCGGGAAAAGAGATTACAAACAACAAAAAAAAATGTAGTTCCTAGGGAGAACACGATTTTCTATGCCTCGGCTCCACTGTCAGTAATGAAATTCGTCGACTTGGAATGTCCAAAACTGCAATGACACAATAGAATATGGGGTGACATACTAATATATATATGATGATATACCCAAAAAGACAAAAATTCACATCGTGAGAACACTTGTCTTCTCCATTTTTCCGATTTGTCTGTTCGAAGACATGGACCATAAAAGCCGCGGATAGAGCGAAATTTGCGGAAATTTTTAAAATTTGTTTTTTTTTCTCAGTCAGATTAAACTTTAACAGGTCGCTGAAATCTGCAAAGCTTGTTGCTTATTCTTCCACTAGTAGAATCATTTAAAATAATTTTAATAATGACGTTTTACACATGCCTGTAATAAGTTTACGTGAATAAAGATATTTAGACTTTGACTTTGAGCAGCTTAAGTCTGATCGTATTTTCATCCCAAGAGAGTGATGCTATTCTGTACCTACTTAGAAGAGGAATGCAAAGTTGACTTATGCCTTACCTCATCGCAATTCATTCCACAAGCACACCGATCCCAATAGGAGACGATTGTGCCACATACGTGAAGCAATGGATTACATAACGTATGCGGTCACTATGCAGAGCTGTGCAATACTCTGCAATCACCTAATTACAGCATTCGACAAATATTTTGCCAAAAGAACCTCAGCCCATATACTCGTAGATATTGTTGCTAGGGTTTTACCATTTCTATAACCTGCAGAAAAAATATTTTAATGTATATAGGTAATAGTGTACTTGTAGTTGTAAATATATGTTATTTGTTTAATTATAATGTTTATTTTATCAAACTGATTTTCTTTTAAATTAACGAACATCTATAATAAAATTAATACAATAATTTAGATTTTAGAACGTTACCTTAAAAACATTAGTCAGCGTCAGTGACGTCACTTAATAATACGAAGACCGTTTTCGATTTGAAAGCAAAGCTAAGTGCGATAACTCTTACTTTTCTTATTTAAGCAGAAGCTTAAAGCGAATAAAAACGCTACTCGAACGACTTAAAGCAAAATAAAGTATAAAGAGCGCGCTTTGTTATCAAGTCGAACACGTCGTATATAATAGTATATTACGTGACGTCATTACCCGGTAAATAAGTGATATTTTTGTTTCATTTCATTTTATTTATAAGTAAATAATCATTAACCTATTGGTTTTCACTTATTTATTATTATTCTTTACTTTTGCTAGTCACAGTTCAATTGCACTATTATTTTTAAATATAATTACCATATTTTGCTCGTAATTCTGTTTTTAATTGTATTGTCTAAATAATATAAAATCTCTTTTTTAAATAAATAAATATAAATAAATATTTCCAGACAGGTCATACAGCGTCATCTAATTTCCGTGGTAAGCTACGAGGCTTGTGTTACGGAAACTAGATGGTTGATAAACTACATAATATACTTTGGATTGTGTTCCACTATTGCTACTTTGTTTATATGTTTAACATAATAAGCTGTGATATATTTTTTAAATAAATTAATAAGTATATTTTTTTAAAATACTATATCCTTTATCGATCTCAGACTCAGAGAAATTTGTGAAGGGCCACCACATCGTGACTTGGCGAAGTTTTTTCAGACAAGAATGTTATTTAAAGGCAAATCTATGTTTAAGTAAACACGTTTTTTAGTAAGTGCTTTAACCTTTGCAGTATTGACGTACTTAGTTAGCATCACAATAAATACATCCAAATCGATTATATAAGTATCAGTGAAGTGCGGAAGTCAAAACACTACAGCATCCGAAATATCGACGTAATAAATGTACTTACATATGTAATACGTACAGTACACATAAACTACAAGGCTAAAGAATATTGTATTTATGTTTTAAATACCACAAAATGAAGTCGAACAAATATTTTGATCTCACAGAAGAAATAATTAGGAACGGATTTAAGACTTAGCTTTACGCAGTAACATCAACAAGGGGAATTACATCAACAGACATATTACATAAATCATCATAATCAGCCTGTGTTGGATATAAGCCTTCCCCAAGACTCGTCACTTCACACGATCTTCTGCCAACTGGTCGTCCCACTCTGCGCCTTCCAATACGTGGTCTCCACTCCAGAACCCGTCTACACCATCGTTCATCGGTTCTGCGACAGACGTGTCCAGCCTATTGCCACTTCAGCTAGCTAATTTTGAAAGCTATGTCAGTAACTTTGGTACATAAATAAAATACATACAATACGTGTATATCGTAAAAGTCACATTTTTAAAACGTTGTACATGATTATTGGTGAAGTGATTTCTTCAGTAACAGAGACTAAAGATCTAGGATCGATTGGAACCCCAGCTACAATATCAATACTAATAAAATCGAAAATAAATTTATACGGTTACTTAGTTACTTTTATTATTATTTATTTATTATTAAAATATTAGTTTAAGTTGCCCTCAGACGTAATGTAGCAGACCTAAAATGTTCTTATGAAAATTGCTAGAGATATTATCGATTGTCCTGATAATAACAGGATCAGAATTAGGGCACCGGTCCGTAGCTTGCTTTTGACCTATTGTGTGCACTTTATGCCCACAGTAATTATAGACAGAACTGCAGTATTATGCATAGATGAGAAACATTGTTCAACTCTCTAAGTCGTGATTTAGATTGTGACCTATTTTGTTATAGTATTTATTCCGTGCGGAGCAAAATTAGGCTAAAGATTCATAGAAATTAGTATACACTCTTCTTTTAAATATTGCTCTGCTAGGTATATATAAAAGTCCTTCGGCTCGTTCGATCCTGCAACCTTTGGCAGTTAATTAAAGAAAGAAAGAAAATACTTTATTTATCGCAACAATTACAATGGTTACAAAAAAATGAAAATATGCAAGGAATAAATTTAAATGTAAGCCTATTTATTCTATATACCGAAACATACAAACGTGTGGCGATAAATAGGTGGTCAGCTCAGCATATGCTACAGCCGAGGCTGCAGCGCTGATTTTCAGCCTTTTGTTGGGTGAGTCACGGGTATAATTAAATTTATATATTAAAAAAAACTCTACTATATTGATTTTACGATACAGGAAATCCTAGCCGGTCTATATGGCGCCCACGAGTGCAAATATTCTAAACAAAAAATGCAAATAGCAGTAGACTCATGTCTGGTTTGTTTCAGTTAGTGCGTGTGGCCAAGATTACCTGACATTTAAATGTACCATAAATTGCGTTTTTAACGTTTTACTTTTCTGTCTACCCACGTGCAATAGTCATATTAATATCGTAGATTTAGGCTCGAAGGTATCGGGTTCGATCACGTTTTATACACCTCAGTCAGTGGGTCGAAACTTAGAACAACCAATTGTAAAATTTTGATATATTGAAAGTGGTGCCACCTTGTAGTTGGTAGGGAGAACTAAATCATTGTCTGTGGTTTGAACTCAATAAACATGTCTTCATTTAATTCTTATACTTATACATTGAATTAATTAATTCAATTTATTCAACAGGTCAGCCATTATTGTTGTTATTTATAAGTCTCCTTCTTAGTCGGTGCCCCACTGATGGGCATCGTGACTGCGTTCGCAGCTCATCCACCAGCCGTTTCCAACGGTTTCGGTCCTCGGATGGCCTTGAGACCTATTCTGTTACTTAGCCGCAAACGTTAAAATGGATTTCGTTATTTACATCAGAGGTTGCGTCATAATTGCAAAAAAATATACAATTCTCAACTCTATATGTTAATATCTCTATATGTGTTGTATACATTGAATAAATAAATAAAGATAGACTACTTGCCCATGTGCAACCTGAAAGCTGACAAAACGCAAACACCTCTGCTAATTTAAGAACAATAAATTGAACGTGTTCGGCCTCGGTCCCAGGCCCCCTAGGCTGCACCTGTATCCATCTAATATTATAAATGTTAAATATGCTCTTAACATTTAAAACATGCTCTTAATGTACTCGTAAATATATATGTATGTCTGTCTCCCTTTCACGCTTATTACTAAACTAATTGTGATGGAATTCAACAGAGATATATCCTCGCCAAGCCGTCTGGCCAGCGTGGCGAGTGTAGGCCAAATCCTCCAGATATATGTTCTGGAAGGCCCATCTCCAGCAGTGGAGGTCTAGGACGCTGTGTTGATGAATGATGATTTCTTGAAGTCCATAGGACGGACATGGGCTATATTTGTATCCGACTGCGCGAACCAAAGGGTCATGTGTTTATCAGCCTATGTATGTTTATATGTACGCGTATGTACGAGTATGTATATTGTGGCACATTGGAGACCAAGCGCTTTGGTCGATTTTGATCATTCTCACGTCAATCGATTCGTTTCCGTCAAGCAAGTGTCACTGAAGATATGAGATTAATCAAACTTCATTAAGGCATCAACCAGACGCCATATTGTGGAAAATAAAAAAATGAAATTCGAATAATTATATTGAGTGGGGTATCATCGAATAGGTATTTGAAAATCATGTCAAGGTTTCTCTTATCGTTTTTGAGGATCTATAACGATTTAAAATTGGTTAGCAACCATTGTCATTTAAAATTTCAATATAAGTCCTACCTACCTATAATAATGATGTAATAAAAAGTATCATCACGACCGTTTCGTTTATAAATAAGCGGATTCACATTTAGCCAACTTTACTATAGGCCAATCATGACAAGTGGCAAGCTCGTCGATGTCTCCAGCGTACCAAACTCGAGAAATATCACAAATAAATTAAATATTAATTAAATGTTAAGATGTAATAAAGTTCATATAATAAGTAAACAAGTATCATGACGACGGTATCCCTTTCGAGGTGGTCAGAAACCACGCTTTCAAAGAAGCGAAATTCAATTTTTTCCAATTTTACGTCATAATTTATTAATTATAATCGCATAATAGGTAATGTTGATTAATACATAAATATTTAATGTCAATTTTTTATACCATTAACCGCCAATACTTACCTACCATATGTCGGCAGTGACATTTTTTTTGACATGTGGTTTTTGAATTGCCTTCACGGCTATACCTACTACTTGACCGAATATCTCGCTTACCATAAGATGGGAGCAAAAGCACATGTGAATCAAACATTGAATCATTATCGAAAACTGTAAAATTTGTGTCAATTATTATTTATTAATGACAATATTGATATATCGATGCTTTATAAATTAAAACGATGTTATTTGTTAATTAATGGGTGCCCTTAATTGTTAATGTACTAACAGTTAGAGCTACCATTAACGACACGTGTGAATTTTGGTATTTTTGATAAGAAACCTCATTTAACTGTTTTATAATGTAATTACAAAGATTTTATTACTTGCATTAATATGAATTATTGAGCTAAAACCCTTTAAACGTACATATACGTTAACGTGGTGAAGGACGTCTGGCTGTGTTGTAACGTGGTGAAGGACGTCTGGCTGTGTTGTAACGTGGTGAAGGACGTCTGGCTGTGTTGTAACGTGGTGAAGGACGTCTGGCTGTGTTGTAACGTTTTAGTACGTTTAATAGGTTTAAAACTTTTTCATCCCTCTCTCTCGCACAATCCAATATTTTCTAAGATTTCTAGGAAATAAAATTACGGACGTTTTCGACATATTTACACTTTCATATACCAAATTTTAGACAGAGAAAAATAGCAAAAACGATTATTAAATGGTAGGTATGGGTGGTAGGCGGACTGATGGTGGTAATTTGCCCAGTCTGCCGGGGCGGGGAAGTATCCACTGTTCTTTACGATAAACCCAGTAAGTGTATCTATAAGTTTCGGAATCAGGCTCGAATTGCCGTCATGCCCAGTCAAGCCGGCATAGTGAGGTATGATGTCAGTCATGAGTGTCTGATTCCAGTTGCTAACATTTATAGACCTAGCTCGCCACTTACCATCACATATCGTATTTAAATATAGGTATGTCGAAAATGTTCGTAATTTCTTTATACCTTAAAAGTACACTCACACATAAAAATTCACGCCTATTCCTTCCTACGCCTTACTGCACCGTTTTCGATTAAATTCACGATTCTAACCTTTATTCCCTTTAGATATTATTATATAAAAGATTAATTATTATTTATTCGAAAAAAAATAATAATTCTAAGGATAGGGACTTATTCCCGTCAGCGTCGAATGGTGGCAAGAACGCTGGCTGCATTTCCCCGCTGAATTGCAATACTGATTCTTTGGGCGAAGAAAGAGCCAGCCCTCTTTTCACCGGAGGAGACGACAAGACGCGGTGTTATGTCTTTTAAAAACTTTTTTGCGCTTGGACTCCATGGGTCCAGATTTCTAAGCTCTTTTAAATTTGTCGAAAATATTCCTTGGATCTTGTTACCATCTGAGCACGACACATAATCTAAAATCCGAGTGTAAACAGCTAAATTGACCAATAAAATATAACAATATTTATGTAATAAATATAGATCAAAAATACTGATTAACCGCCCCGGAATGTTTCCAGTTCGATTTCCGGCCGTGTTGTTTTTCCTACCAGTTGAGGTTCATTGAACGTGTCCAGTGAAAGTGGTCGGATGACCGCACAGCTTTAGGTAACACTATCCCGGCTAGATCTTGACCAATGGAATGACCAGGGTCAATGACCTTTATCACCATTTATGACTTTTATCACTCAAAACGTGAACTCCTTCACAACACTTCTAATAGTAAAAATATTTTTTTAATATTTAATTTTTAGTAATAATTTTAATATCATCAGCTTGTGTCTCTTTACTGCTGGATATAGGTCTTCTTCAAGGCTCGCCATCTCACACGATCTCCTGCCTCTGCATCCTGGATGGATAACCTTCTCCATTCCACCCGTCTTCTCTCGTCCATCATCGGTTAACTGACAGAAGTGTCTAGCCCATTGCCACTTCAGCTTACTAATTTTAAATGCTAAGGTAACAGGGAAATACCGAGCATAGCGTTCTCCATACGCCATCGACCTTAAATTTGTGGACCAGACCCTCTGTCCCACGTTTCTGCTCTGTACGACATTACTGGAAGAACGCACTGGTTGAAAACTGGAACAGCTAAAGTTGTCGAACCCCTAGGTTCGTGAGCACCCTGCATCAAGTGTGTATTGAGTTACCGGGGGCGGGTTGGTTGCCCCATTCATCATCAGAGCCTGGTCGACCCCGGTTGTTGTTAAGATAAGTGTTGTGTTTGAAAAGAACTCTTAATTTATGTTGAATTCTCATCCAAAGCTTCTCACACGTCGTGCATACAAAAAGTGTCTGTTTACCGGATAGCTATTGTTGAATTGAAAGTCAGAACTTTCTTGCACGACATGGTTTATTACCGTATCACGTACCTGCAGTTTTCCAAACTATGATTAGATTAACGTATGTTTAATATTTGCGAATGTGACGCGTCATCATCATCAGCCCCTGTCTCTGCTGCTGGATGTAGGTCTCTATTAAGGCTCGCTACTACACACGGTCTTTTTAAACCCTCATCCAACCCGAGTGTTGCCCGAAGCAAGACTTCTCAGTCTTGGTCTTCAAGGTCAAAGTAAAAAAAAATGTTTTTCATCATTCATTACAGCCCCTAGAACACAGCGTCCTAGACTTCCACTGCTGGAGATGGGCCCTCCAAAACTGGAGAATTCGGCCTACACTCGCCACGCTGGTCAGGCGGCTTGGCGAGGATATTAATGTCAATTTTTATGACAATTTATTAACGATTCCACAAGTTGGCATGGTGGAACCGGTACCGACGGCTTAACGTGCTCTCCGAGGCACGGGAACTCTTCAATCAGCCTTTAACACTATGCCAGCTTGACTTGGCATGACGGCAATGTGAGCCTGATCCGGTGTATCGGCACAAACGGTGAAACAGACTGGGCAAATTACCGGCGTCAATCCACCTACCACCTATTAGTGGAACCGGGACAGACGGCTTAACATGCTCTCTAAGGCACTGGAACGGTGGTGTTGTAATTCTATGACAAATGGACGTAAGAAAAGTGTATTTAGCATTGGTACATGCCGGGGTTGGAAGTCATCTTTATAGGATGTTAATGAAGGCTTAAATCGTAGGAAAGGATTAAATTACCGGCCCCAAGCTACCAGCTCCAGGGAGCTGTTACGAGTATATTATACTGAGAAACAAAAATAAAATCGTTTCTGACATTAATGGGGGTTGTCTTGGGGAAGTTAGTGAAGAGACACATGCTGATGATGAAGATAAACTATGGCCGTGATGATGGTAAAAGGGAACTCATGGCCTATTTCTTGACACAACAACGCGGAATGAAATCCACTTGTACAAATAAAATATAGGACCAATCTTTTGCAGTTAAAGATTTATGATATTTGGCGACTGTTATTGTTATTGGGGACTGTTGACATATTTTATGGGATTGATTTATTCCACGGTTGGGCTTTCATCTTTGACAGTGCCAGTTATTGCAATTTTGATGGAGAATATTGATTAAATGTCTTTTGCACGTGGCGGCAAACGTTAGATCATCAAAATAGTGGATTCCGATATTTACTATCAGTACTAACATGTTAAGCAGTGATGCCTAGGTTGTAAGAACGCTTTTCTTAACAACCTAAAAAGGTGTGTTCGATTCTCGGCATGTACCAACTACCAATGAGATATACATTTTTCTTACGTACATTTGTTATAGATTTACAAAACCACCGTTCTGGTTTATTTTTATTTGTGATATCTTTTGAGTTTGGTACGCTGGCTGGAGACATCGACGAGCTTGCCACTTGTCATGATTGGCCGGCAGTAAAGTTGGCTAAATGTGAATCCGCTTATTTATATGCGTGGTTTCTGACCACCCCGAAAGGGAAACGGTCGTGATGATACTTTACTTTTTTACCGTTCTCGTGCCTCGGAGAGCACGTTAAGCTGTCGGTCCCGGTTCTACTAATACCAAGGCTGTGATAATGATGATTAACTTGAATTTGACACTGACAGTTATTATTAGGTACTAGCTACGTTACTTGAAAAAAAAAACCAAAATATTTTCGACATTGTGTGTAGGAAGCCGTACATTAGTCAAGCACAGGGACCCCTCGTCACAGGTCGCCGGTTCGATGCTTCGGCGCGACCATTTTTTTGTTAGGAAACCCCATTATGTTAACCACTCAACATGCATAAAGACAAGTTGCTACATCACTTTTAAAATCACTGAACCAAACACATTTCTTGCATATAACACATATATTTATTTACGTATTATTGTAAAAAGTCCATATTAGATGTTTTAAATTTTGTGTCGAACCAGGAATCGAATCCGGTACCTCCGAATCTTAATCCACGGAATTAACCGCTAAGCCAAATATATAGCTAAGTATATCAAATTATTCCATACTACAAATACAAGCCAACCACCTTTCTGCAAAATGACAATATTCGACTCTACTGGGACAGAACGATTATAACTGACAAAACAGTACACTACAGGCGACCTATAGTATAGTATCATCACGACCGTTTCCCTTTCGGGGTGGTCAGAAACTACGCTTATAAATAAACGGATTCACATTTAGCCAACTTTCTATAGGCCAATCATGACAAGTGGCTCGATGTCTCCAGCGTACCAAACTCGAGAAATATCACAAATAAATTAAATGTATTTATTTACATTAATAAATATTTTTTTTGTGTCCCGACCAGGAATCGAACGCGGTACCTCCTAGTCTAAATCCACGGACATAACCGCTCCACCACGGAGGCGACCTGACATTACTTTAATAAACAAAGATAACAAAACAGCATATTTCATAGATACAGCCGAACCTAACATTCATAACTTAATAACTACACAGCAGAAAAAATACTAAATACAAAGACCTTGCAATAGAGCTTAAATCCCAACTCAAAAGAGATTGCCCAAAACCAGGCCCCAACTTTGTTGCAGCGCAAATATAATTACAACATCTCTTTTACCCCAGCATTAAAATATTATTTAATTAAATAGTCAATTGGTTAAGATTTATGTATGAAATAGTTACAAAACACTATTTATACGATCAGGTACTTTATTACAGATAAAACACTAATTTAAATAAATACATTTAATTAATGTTTAATTTATTTGTGATATTTTTCGAGTTTGGTACGCTGGAGACATCGACGAGCTTGCCACTTGTCATGATTGGTCTATAGTAAAGTTGGCTAAATGTGAATCCGCGTCTATATAAGCGTGGTTTCTGACCATCCCGAAAGGGAAACGGTTGTGATGATACTTTACTTTACTTATTGTGATTTCATAATCTGTAATAAGATTATGAAATCACAATATATTAACTATGAAATAAAAAATAAATCATTATGACACGAGAACATTCATTCATTCAACATGGGCATTCCCATTTGAAAAAGTAACAACTATATCCATATTTATATCTACGACCGGAGTAATACTCAAAACGTTAAAACTCCTGTTAAAACGACTTTTCTATATTAAATTAATGTGCACAAAATATTTCGTGTACTTTTTTGCATTTACCTAAGTCACAAGCTCACTGCGCACTAACGTTGCCAAGTCTAATTTGACCAATCACACGCCAACATCCACCTAGTGTGACCACCATTACTTTTTTTTATAATGTTGCCAGATCATTATTTCTAAACGTTAAATAGTTTCATGTAGTGTAAAATTAATAACCAAATAGTTGAATTGAGTGGGTTTTCCCTAAATATTTATTATATTCTCATTTGTTTAACATATATGTACATTTAGTGTTCCTTCCGATTTAGTAGATGGTACTGTACATCTCTGCGACCCGTGACTCACCCAACATAAGGCATCAGCTAAAAATCAGCTCTTCAGCCTCGCCTGTAGCATATGCTGAGCTGACCACCTATTTATCGCCACACCTGTATGTATGTTTCGGTATATAGAATAGGCTTACATTTATACATTTAGATTTATTCCTTGCATATATATTTTTTGTAACCATTGTAATCTATACTTTGGAGGAATACTATGTGTATTTTAAGCAACACAAAGGTTTTTGTGAAGTAAAGTTACTAAAGAAGCAACGCTGAGTTTTTAGTAACTTTACTTCTATAACAGTTGTTGTAAATGTTTGCATGCTTATGGCGAAATATGTGACCCATTTAATATTAATAAGACCTAATATTGTTTGTTACCATGTTTCCTGCAAATAAATATTTCATTTCATTTTATTTCATAATTGTTGCGATAAATGAAGTATTATCTTTCTTTCTTTCTAAATTTATTCATATTTGACTTAGGCGAGTTAGATATGCATCGACACATATACGAGTACATATCCTACATATTAAATAAATATATTCACACTTACATCAATAATAAATACATATATAGTAGAAAGTAATGTAAGTTATTCTGTTTATGGTGTAAAAAAAATGTATAACTCGTCTTTAAATAATTTGAGAGATGGAGTTTGCCTGATTACTAAAGGTAGTCTGTTCCACTGGCGAGCTGTGGATACTGAAAAGGAATCTAAATATCTGCTGGAAGAGTGGGGAGGGATTTTAAGTAAGTTGTTATGGGAAAAACGAAGTAAAAGGCGAGTCACAAAGAAATTGAAGACCTTTGAGGTATGGGGTTGCATTGGGATTATAAAGAATGCCGTAAATAACTTTTCGCTTAATCTAAAAGACTAACGCCGTAAGCTTTGGCTCTAAAGAAAACTGCAACAATTTTTATAAATAAAAATTACGTAAGTCTCCGATGAGCAGATGCGCGTGATTTTCTCTCATTACTCGTCTGCGATTCACATCTGCCATTTTATTCTAGGAAATTACAGCTTTGTTTAAGTATTTGAAACGCCGAGGAATCTTTATCTTTCGTCGAATCATTAATAAGCGTATATTTACATAAATAATTAAATCAATAAATAATTATATTTTTATTATATTATTATATTTAATGTATAGATGGTTATTCCAATTACTCTTGTATGTAACATGTCTTAATCATGCAATCTACCCATATTATGTACATAAAAGTATCAACACGACCGTTTCCCTTTCGAGGTGGTACCGCGCTTATAAATAGGATTTACATTTCGCCAACTTTACTGCCGGCCCATCATTTCAAGCAACCTCGTCGATGTCTCTAGCGTACCAAACTCGGGAAATATCAAAAATAAATTAAATATTAATTTAATTTATTTAATAAATATTATTGTGTCCCGACCCGGTACCTCCGAGTCTAAATCCACAGACTTAACCACTAGACAATACATTATAGGCATACAATATGCTTGTGTCAATAGATATTTATATATATCTAACATTTCAACAATTTTGTTATAAACTAAACCTAGTAAAGGTCTAAAATATAATTAAAAAATTAAAAAAACTAAAACTGGAAGCATTTCCCCTCTGTATCTCGCTAACACGTTGGTAGAAATAATTGCCAGACTTCCTGTCTCCAGACACTTTACGTCAGTCGCTTTGACAACTCCTTGGCCATGCGCTTGGCTCAGGGGCCCCTTGGGCCAATCGTCTCGCTCCACCCCAAACGGCGCATATAAGGTGTAATATTTATAAATTTTCTCGGAGAGCAATTTAGTATTTTAAGTATAATTAATTGTGAGTGCATTAACCACACAGGTTAGAATATGCACCATGGTTACCATTTCTACGCGTATGTATACGCACTTTTGTTACGTACATTTGCCATAAATTTACAACACCACCGTCCCGTACCTCGGAGAGCACGTTAAGCTGTCGTCGCCGCCCGGTTCCAGATATCAGATCCTCGCTAACCCGTATGGCCAGCGTGGCAAGTGTAGGCCAAATTCTCCTTCTATACCTATCTACCTAGGACTCCTTCTAGGGGCTGTAATAAATATGTTTTTTTTTTGGTTCTCTTCTCCCGTTGATGATGAATGAGATGATAGGGAAGGCAAAGGGTCTAGCCCATACAGCCAAGTCTGACGTAATATATCTTTCTTCTTCATGAGTTAATGAAGTCATCATCAAATTCCAGATGCTGCAGAATTTGATGCTTTTCTTGGAGTCACTCGCGGCACCATAGCTCAAACACGTCGGGTTAAATATGGGAGTTGACAGCGCGGGAAAACCGCAAAAAATAAACTGCAACTTGTGCCCCATATTTAAAATCCAATTTATCGTTTTTCATAATTATTAACATTGTAGCACATTATTAAACCAAGCAACACCACTTTTGACCAATAATATCCACAGTAAATTAATTTACAAAACTAAAACTTCCACTTGACATGTCCACGCAAAATGGCGCGAAGGACTCTATATGTTTTTTTTTTAATTAAAAGATTTAAGACTCGTAACGTAAAACAAAGTCTTCTGGCCAACCTGTTTTCCTCAATTTAAGGAAAGGCAAAGGGTCAAGCTAATCGTCCTAATGTTTTATTAAGTTTCGATACGTTGTCGTCGCCTTTTGGCCAAACTTATTATTTTTTTTTTGTTTTTTTCCTGTTGGATTATGAATGCGATTATAGGGAAGGCAAAGGGTCTAGCCCATACAGCCAAGTCTGACATAATATATATTTAATTTTATGGGTTAATGAGGTTATCATCAAATTCCAGATGTTGCAAAATTCTATGCTTTCCTTGGAGTTGCTCGCCGCATTATCGCCCAAACACGTCCGATATATGGGAATATACAGCGCAAGAAAACCACAGGAAATTAACTGCAACTTGTGCAATTTATCGTTTTCCATAATTATTATATATATATATTGTAGCACACTAAATATTAATCAAAATAACACTACTTTTAACTAACATTATCCACAGTAAACTAATTAACAAAACAAAAAAACTTGGACTTGACATGTCCGTGCAAAATGGCGCGATTTAAAAAAAAAAAATCAAAGTAAATTCTTTTAAATAAAAGTTAAGTACTCAAAACGTGGAGCAAAAATTAATGATTTTTAAAAGTTATTTAATGGACATTGTACAAAATACTAGCAACATTAATTTATACCGATTATTTCATAAAAAAATTCACTCGCAAAAAAGATTGAAGTTTTGACAGTTGTTTTCTTAAAAATAGTGTGCGCAAAGGATTGGCCACTATTGGCCGCTATCGACTTAAATCGCTACAGTATCTTATCGGCAACCAAGTTTTACTTGATAAAGACATCTTGCTCAACAGTAGACTATGATCTCAGAATTCTTTTGTAGGATTTTAAGGAAACCGTTCTTTCAACCGAGCCACCACCGCACTCAAATATTGTTTACTTAAAAAAAAACTATCATTTCTTTAATTACACCTACCTTACACATTAAACTCTTCAGCTGAAGGTTGGCTGTTAAAGAATGCGACATTTAGCCCGCCCCTTCTACTTGTATATAGTGCATTAAAGTTTTAAATAAATAAATAATATTAAAGAACTGGCAACTCCGAATAAGCCAATGATTATGGTCATCATAATACTGCAACAGGATATAACAATACATCACTAATCATACAGTTTAAACAATAAGCTCTTACTCGTAGATCATTACATAATAATCTCCTACCATCACTTAGATGCCAAACCAAACCTTATTCAATGGAATTACGTGAGATCCCCGCAAGAGCTGACGTCAATGAAAGATTAACCAAAGATTATGAAGTTTAGATGATTAAAGTTTATTTTAGACCGCCTTTACATGCTTCAGTTATACTTTAATGTGGTAGAATAATTATTCAAAAACTAAGGCAGAAACTAGATGCTGCACCTATTACAGGCAACCGCCACATGCTATTACAGTAACCATTAATTGGGCATTTAAATAATCAAAATAAAAACAATAATAATTTAGTAAATCTATGTCAAAACTTGACCGCCTCCGTGGTCTAGTGGTAACAAACGTTGCCGTAAACTCGGGAGGTCGTGGGTTCGATTCCCACCGGGGGCAAGTTGTACATTGTATAATTTGTCTCGGTCTGGGTGTATATAAGTATAATATGTATATATTTACAAAAAAAAAAAGGAATAATATGTAGTTTATCAACCATCTAGTTTCCATAACACAAGCCTCGTAGCTTACCACGGAAATTAGATGGCGCTGTGTGATTGTCTGGAAATATTTATTTATTTATTTAAAAGTATAATATATATAATACTTTTAAATATATATATAACAATACAGCACAAAGCAACCACATCAAGGAAGACAACTTCAAGGATCATACTCGGTCAAACAGCAGTTCAGTTTACGAGTACAGTCTCAGCTAGGATCCGCTGCAATCATAATACATTGCAATTAAAAACATGCAAAGAGTTAGCAAATATGTGATGAGTGGTAACCCAAATTGGATTTAGATTGTCAGAACAAATACATCATATTTGCCAATCCATGGCAGCCTGGTCGGCACAGAGTCACAAAGACGGGACAGCAAGTAGGGTGCGTCGATTTTACCGTTGATTAATTTAGACTATTAATAGGTTTACGCGAATAAAGATATTTCGACTTTGTCTACGAATTTAGCTTTCATGTCAAAGAATAACTTTTGACTGAGCCATGTCTGTTTGTTAAATTAATTTTTGTAGATGTATAGCTCCTCACAGTGTTAGTAAGCGTATATATGTATGTTTATGTATAGTATTATGTATGTATTAGTATTTAGTATATTGATATTATAGGTAATATAACAGAATAATATGTAAGTGTAATTTAGCTGTTAATTTTCTTCCTAAATTTTAAATATTTATTTTATTGCACCTATAATAGTTAAAATTTGTCCCCAAGGTTTGGCTGTCAGAAAATGTCTACGGGCATTAAGTCCGCCTTTGTACTTCGTGCAATAAAGTCTTAAATAAATTATGTACAAATGTTAATTAAAAATCGATTCTAATTACTTATCTGCGTACATAATGTCACGTACTTTAGTAGGATTCGAGATTATATCTTGGGCTTAAAAGGTTATCTGCTGAGAATTTTCACTTGCTATCGAAAACATGTAGACAAACCTCGAGATTACTTCGTTCTTGACTTTGAACTTAAAGTCAAGGAATCTTAATTCTCTCTCTAATCTCGCGCTAATCTGTAACATTACTAACTTCTGTATATTTATGATAGCATCTTTTGTCAACATCATAATTTACAACACTGTCAAACACGCGAGCTTGACGTCATTAACTAATGCGTTGTTTTTTCGCAATATTTACCTATAACAATATTTTAATCTGTGAAGATTATCTACATCAGTCTGTGTGTCTTTAATGTTGGATATAGGCTTTTCCCAGGGATCGCCATTACACTCCATTTTTTTTTATCGATTTTAAGACCTTTAGGTTCAATTATCTTTTATTAACGTATATTTTCTGTCTTTCCAGGTGAAAGCTGTATTGAGAAGCCTCTAGCTACCCTATGGAGGAATTACCAGCAGTCCAGCAAACCTGATGTCGTGATGAAGCTGTTTGTCACTAGCTCCGGGCTCAAGGGCTTCACCAAGGAGCACGGCCTTACTGAATACTGGGCGCATCGCATCACGTACTGCGCCAGCCCACCGCACTATCCCAAGCTGTTCTGTTGGGTGTACAGACATGAAGGAAAGAAACTCAAACATGAACTACGCTGTCACGCTGTCCTCTGCACCAAAGAAGCCACCTCAAAGAAGATCACAGAGGAACTGCAAGTCAAACTCCGCCAGGCTCTAGTCGAATTCAAAAAGGATAGAATCTCCAAACAAAATGCAAGGCTCAGTCTCGCTAACAGCGTGTACGAGAACCCGAGTATGCCTCGCCGCAAGATTTTACTCAGTGTCGGAGCAAACAACTATAGACCGCCGTTGGAGCGGTCTAAATCTGCACCTAAACTGGGTGCTATTGAAGAACTCTGTTCGGAAGAAGATGAGGAAGAGGCGGAGATGAACGCACGACAAAATTTTTGCAACTCCTGGGCGAGGAACTCCGCCTCAGAGAAGTCCAGTCTTGAGGAACTTTATTCCATGCACATGCTGGATAGGCGGCGAACGGACTCTGTCCGCAAATACTCCTGTCCAGAAGGCGTTTTAGGGAGAAGTTTGTCCGACTCCGACCGGCCCGAAGTCAGCCTGTCGGACGAAATACTTCACCTGCTAGCGCAGAATAAAGCTCTTCAAGAAATTAGCGATAAGGAACCTAGTCATGATAAAAGTGAATCGGCATTCCATACTTTGGAATCGATTGCGGAGTCCAACGAACTGTTGGAGCAGTCAGACTCCGCCTCGCGATCAGTGGACCGCAAAGGTCTGCACCTGTTGTCTGCAAGTAACTTCCTCGTCACGGATAGTGACGACGGGTCTGTTTCTTCTGGCTGCGAGACGGCCAGCTCGGCCACATCCTCGGACGAGCCCTCCTCCCTCCTCTCGCAGTTCCCGCACGACGATATATCGCCAATTCAGGAAGAGAGGGTTTCTGTTTTTGATAGAATTCAGAACTATGAACGTTCCTCCATGAAAGTTAATACAAACGAATCTGATGCGATTGAAGGCACAAACGATGAAGTGAACCACGTGCCAATTGGAGAAAAGAACGCTTTTAAGCGACGATCGACATACCCACCTCTGAAGTCTGACGGAAGTTTGATTATAGAATTTGGTTCGAAATTAGAATCTCTGATGGACAATTTGACTGACGGGGAAAGTCTTAATTCTAGTACTGAGACGGAAGTGTTTAAGAGTGCGGGTGATAACGACAGCGCCTGCAGTGACGAGTCGGGTTACTCGGAACTGCTGGACCACGGGAAAGAAAGTATTATAGGAAACACGATCATGGTGTAAATAAGGCACATGTATGTAGATACTAGTAGACAATGTAGCAGAATCGCAATGCAATATTTGTAGTTGAAATGTTATTGTACATAGTATAGAAAAGTATAAAGTATTGGCCATGTAAACTGCACGTCACACGCACGCTATCGTTCTTTGACGCTTGCTTGCATCTTGCGTAGAAAGTAATACATTCCGCTTGTAGTGACATGGTGCAGCGCGATCGTCATGACGAACCCACGACGATAGGCAAATGCTACATACATCTCTGCGTAGATACAGTTTCGTTAGTTTTTGCGCAAGATGCAGATGCAAGCAAGCGACAAATGCGATAGCGATATGGCGTGCGGTTTACCGGACAATAGCTAGTAGAGGGCCTTATTTATTATCCATCTTGCTGTACAGCCCGTCAAGGTCGCTATTCTGGACGTAGCATATACACTACAGGGTGCTCAACAATAAAATCTCTCGCTGGCTAAAAATAGGATCGTGCAAGTCCATCAAGCAAATAAAAGGTTATGCGTGGAATACTCTTCTCACCTCTAAGATGGATCCGGTAACCTTACAGATGCTCTAAATGACCTACAGAGCCGGGTAATTCGATTAGTGGACTACACTACAGTGTCTAAAACTCTCGAATCGCTGTAGCTTCGTCGTGATTCGCAACAACTTTACTTTATTCTCTGTTCCGCAACCGAACGACACTCACGAGTAAACATATGCATCCCAATACATCTGTCGCACGCTGAAGATGTGGAATGCTCTCCCAGCATTTCACTGTTTCTCCATTCCTATAACTGCTGGCGTCAGTTGTTTTTATTCTTGGACCTCGCGTAGCGCTAACCATCAGGTGGCATGGCCATGTCAAATACGACACAATATAAAAAATAACAATAATTATTATCGACATACGAGTATACGAGTACAGCAAGATGGATGGTGTATAAGGCGCTTAGGGAAACAGGGAGGAGATGAGATGGTATTTTTGAAACTGTAGATATTTTATATGAAAATGGTTATTTTGTTATTAAGAAAAGTAATAAGATTGGCGAAATATAGAATCTGAATTGTCTCGTCAAATCCAACAAAGGAGTATTTGTATATATTATTAGATCAAAGAATAAATTGTGTCTTAAAGTGAGAGATATATTAAATTAAATAGGCTAAGGATATATTGTTACAATATTGAATGTATAACTTATTGCATGTTAAATAAATACATACATTAATTTAGAATCTCATTGTATCAGGTGCATGTTAAATAGGTACTACATAAATACTTTGCTACGTAAAGTTTTACTTCCGGCGGTCGATTTGTGTAGTTCCCATGGCGATGTCTATACAGAGTGCATTTTTGAGACGCGTCAGTAAGGTACCTTAACCGATACAGATTAACAAACACTGTAAAATAGGCCACGACTCCCTTAACGATACTATTCAAAGGGCTCTAGTCACCATCAAGGTTCCAGCTCTTCTGGAACCTGCTGGAGTTATCCGCGATGATGGCAAGAGACTCGATGGTATGACTTTGGTCCCCTGGGAACGAGAACGTGGTCTGGTGTGGGACGCCACCTGCGTCGACACCTTCGCCGTGTCGATCTCAGGTCGCATAAAGCGGGGGCCGCGGCGGAATATGTGGAGTGGAGTCCGCAAATTTCTGACATTTCTAGTACTCAAACCTCAGTCGGTCTAGTAGAGACTTTAATCAACATAAGAAACAGAATCGATTGATATAAAAAAAAAAATGTGTGAATTACTACATATTGTCTTGCTGACTGTATATTTTTTCCAAAATCTGTGAATGCAGTTCAGGAGAGAGTGCTTCTAGGAAAGTTTTCCAGTAACAATAACGGTTAAGGAACCTGCCCATACTGACCCGTCTCAAAAATCCATTCTGTATTCAATCAATGTATAATCCCCACTCCATGTTCTCGATTAATGGTTTGGCATTGTCTCTAAAAAATAACCAAAATCCTTTCATTTATCGAAGATAATGATGGTTGGTGGCGCTGGTTTATGATATTTTATATAATATGTTAGCGCGGGTTATAACTGGAATGCGACATATAAACTGCGGGGTGAGGCGAAGTGCACGATCGTCCAAAAACGAATCGTCTTGAATTTTGTCATTTTTGACAGACATCATTCTTAGACGATTCGTTTTCAGACGATTGTGCACTCTGACTCACCCCACTGGCGGTCCTTAGTGTCAAACATGACAGGCTCGTGAAGTTTCCGAATTTTTTCTTCAATTTTTATAGACCTTTTATACGAGGCTAATAGTGACAATCGATTGAGCTAATTCAATATTGGCATCGTCTAAACATAGAGAATATCTATTGGATTATTTATTTGTGATATTTCTCGAGTTTGGTACGCTAAAGACATCGACGAGATTGCCACTCCTAATGATGGGCCTATAGTAAATTGGCTAAATGTGAAACCGCTTCATTTAAAAAAAAAAGCGTGGCTTCTGACCACTTTGAAAGGGATACGGCCGTGATGATCTAGTAGGAAAAGATAGACACGAAAGTCGTTCTACAATCGACGACAGAACTCGTGATAACGGGAACATATGTATAAGATTTTGTAAGCTTGTTGTTGACTTGATTAATTAAATAAATGGTAAAACTATATTTATGTGTGAAAAGGTAAAAAGTCTAAAGCGTCACTATAACAACTTTACAGGAGGCAATTTTAAATATTTTATCTGAATAAATTCATATTTTTTAAATGTGTATTTTTTTTTGTTAAAAACAAAATGCGTAGCTAATTATTCACAGCAAAAAACAGCCAGTTCAGTTATAGGTATACTGCTTGGAATTTATTAAAAAGCAAATATTTTTATATTAAAATTAAGATTAAAATTTAAAGAACTATGTATTTATATTTTTATTATTCATTAATAAAATCTTAAGTTACGGCGCAGAGAAGTTTTCTTAAAAATATCGCAACTCATACTGAGCCTAATCAAGTAGGTAGCGAGAGGTCGACGATCGCGAGAACGTTAACATTCTTTCTCTCTCTATTATTTCGTCTCAGTGAGCGAGAATTAAAGACTCCCCAGCGTTTAGGTATTCATCAAGATGGAAGTCGCGATTTTCAGACGCGGCTCTACTCACCATGCATAGTGTTTTGTTTTTCGGATAGGTAATGATTTTTATCTTTCAAAAAGTTACCTTTTAATTTTAATAGAAGTTCTACTAATGATACCTGAGCCTAAATTAATATTTGTTCTTTTGTCAATAACACGCGGTATAACATTTTTTTTTTGCTTTAGACGTTTTACACTGAAGGCAAAAGTTATATGTACGTAATCTCATAGGTTAAACTTGAACATTCCACGTCAAACCTTTAAAATGTCTACTTTATTATGGGTTAAGTTAAATCTATATATTGGTATTGTTTTCAAAGAAAATAAATGCTGGATGAACTATAAAGCTTTTGTTTTATTTCCCTAAAAAAACATGATATACGGAAGTCACAAAAATGTATGGCTTCTCGATACAAATTATATTTTTTTTTTGTTACTTCCGATATATAGTTTCTTAAGAAAAGTTGTTTGTTTCTATCAATAGAATAACACATTAGTCTAGAGTAAGATACCAAATAAAATTACGCGGTATAGACATCTTCCGCGCCGCCGTGAGCAGGCCCTAATGGCGTAGCATCGTCCGGGACAAAGTGATCCGAGAAGGGGGTCACGACCATCAGCAGTGAGGAGAACGACGAAGGAGGAGCAGCACCTTATCAATCCCAATCGTATGTTTTCCATAATAGATTTCTGTTGCTGTAGGTGTATCAATCATATGTAGGTAGAATAGTAAAAAATAAAATTATCCATGTAAATTTTTTCGATTTATTTCGGATTTATATTACGAAAAACATGTCACCACTTGTCTCACCGCCGACGATAAACTAGAAGCGAGTAGAGCTAAAAACGAGTGTACGCACTCCAGTTCCGATAGTTTTGTCGCCGGGCTATAAGCGAGTCCGACGGCCGACAGATTCTCACTGTAGAGAAATGACCGCCAAGAGAGCATAGCTGAGCAAGTATCGCTGAGCGAGTAATATCTTTAATAGCTATTGTCGCTCAGCGACAAACTAGCGGTGGTGGCTCGAACCCACCAAGCATGTACCAATGAGAAATACACTTTTCTTACGTACATTTGTCATAGATTTACAACACCACCGTTCCCGTGCTTCGTTAAGCCGTCGGCCCCGGTTCCACTAATGCCAACTTGTGGAATCTTTAATAAATTGTCATAAAAAAATTACATCATATCCTCGCCAAGCCGTCTGGCCGGCGTGGCGAGTGTAGGCCAAATTCTCCAGTTCTGGAAGGCCCATCTCCAGCAGTGGAGGTCTAGGACGCTGTGTTCTAGGGGCTGTAATGAATGAATAATGACAAACTAGAGGGGCGAGTCCTCGCCGGCAGTGTAAACAGCGATCAACTATTAATGTCCATCTCTTTCTTTACGAAATGTACTTCTATTGTATGTTTCTTAAGCAACTAAATAGCCGAAAGTAGTCGCTTCCTCGTTCGCGCGGTGGGGCAACTGCCTTAAGGACCCTTAAACATGCATTTAACGGACACCCCATATGTTCAATGTAACCACTGGGCGGAACAAGATACCTTGCACACCCCCGGACAAAGTTAACGGGTCACCTGTATCCAAAACCATTGAATATACACTAAGGATGTTACGGAGCTCCATCGCATCGGCTCCAACTCCAAAACGTCGGAACTTCTTATTGATTTTGCGTCGAAGGTTGTAACGAAGTTCGAAATGCAGCGAACGACCGCTGCCATCATTTATGTACTTGTCGCCTGGAGAATTAAATTTATATTGTATTTATATAAACTTGGTTGGTGGTCTCGAAGGCATGGGAACGGTGGATTTGTAAACCTATTGCAAATGTACCTACGTAAGAAGTTTTTCATTGTTACATGCCGGGGTTCGAACCCACCTGTTTAGAATGTTAAGGAGAGCGCTCTTACAACCGTGCCACCACCGCTCCAATAATCAGTTTAAATCTAGAATGAAGAAGCTCTTGATAAAATGTTGCTTTTATTCGTAAAGAATTATATTTAATGAACAAATTTTAAAAAATGTAACTAAATTTATTTATTATTAGGTGTGCAAACAGATTCCAGTCGTTTGCAAATTTGGATTCAGTTAATTTATACATGGACTAGACTGGAATCCAAGCAGCACACACAACATGCAAATTATAATAATTATTATACAAATTAGAAGACAAATTACACAAATTAAATTCAAACATAATCAAAATTCAATAATATCAATCAAATAATTTCTTACATAAATACAAATACAATTTTTAACAAAATATACGAGTACATGCACAACATACATACAGGTACATACATACAGGTACATACATACAGGTACATACATAACAATGATTTAACAAAATATTAAAGACAATATGAGTCAAATAAGGCAGAGATCTGTGGTAATGAACTTTATATACGCTGCAAAACCACTGTCAAAAACATCAAATTTTACTGATTCTATTGATAGAAAGAATCAACTTTTACTAACTAACCATACGGTTTTTTTGTACCTAGTTTGATCTCGATTTGCCTACGGATTTGTATCCTAAGGCTGCGATGATAGGCTTAAAACAGTGTAGTTCGACTTGGGGGTAAAAAATCGATAAACATTGCAATCGTATGTAGGTCATACTCGTATTATTGAAATATTTAATATGTCTTTGACCTGCCATTATTATTTTATGATCCAGAAGGTTGTTTATTTATGAAATTGTGGCAACCTCAAGGAGTCACTGAAATAGTAGAAAAAAATACTTATAAACTTTAAATTTAGAACTAACGTATGTACATTACAGCTTCTAGAACATCCCAGACCCCCAACTGTTATAGGTGGGCCTTCCAGAACATATATCTGGATAATTTGGTCTACTCTCGCCGCGCTGGCCACGGTTGGATGTCAATTCTTAATAACAATTTATCAACGACTTCACAAGTTGGTATTGGTGGAACCGGCCGAGGCATGGGAAATTGTAAATCTATCACAAATGTACGTAAGAAAAGTGTATTTCTCATTGGTACATGCCGGGTGGGTTTGAGCGTTCGGATGATTAACGTGCGTGTTCGACGGCATATTGTCTGTAAGACAACAAAATAATTAATTCGAAAGTGCTTGTCGAACACGACTAGTTATAACCGGCAATAACTGTCATACACTATTTCTTTCTGTATCGATTGATCTAGCTTTGATTTTGATTTGAATTTCTTAAAGAGCAATATTTTAATATTAAAACCTAGAATAAAAATATAGAACTACGTATATTTTATTTTAATTATTCAGTAACTAAATCTTAAGTTACGGTACAGAGACGATATCCTAAAAATATCGCCACTCATACTGAGCCTAGTTCAAGTAGGTAGCAAAAGGTCGACGATCACGCGAACGTTGACTTACGTAATTCTGTCTCTCTCTATTACGTATCTCGGTTGTGACGAGATTAATTAATAATAACACTTACGGCTGGTTGCAGAAAGCATTGTTAAAATAATCTATCATCAACATTTTGATATATTTCATGTGATTGGTAGTTAGTTTGTCACTTGTTTAAGGCAATCACCTGCTCGATAGGCATACGTAAAACATGTCAAAAGATAATCATCTTATCTGCAACCGGCCGTATAACTCCTCAGTACTTAGGTATATAGTAGTGTTTTGTTTTTCGGATAATGGTCTTAGAAAACAATTGCGTTTTTTATTTTAAAAAAGGATTCTACCAATGACACCTGAAGCCTAAAAAATATATTTGTTTTTTTGACAATTACACGCGGTATAGCAGCCGGTAACTGAATCCTTTCTTAGTGGCATTCGTTTACTTAAATGGCCGCTTACGCATACAAATTTCTGTATTGTAAGTGAAGAAATGTCACTAAGGAACTATTCAGTTACCGGCCCTTAATGTCTATGGAGACATACATACATACATATCTTCACGCCAGGTCTCTTGCGCGGTAGGCAGAGACAATTGAGCGCCATTTGACACGATCACGACATACCTCTTTCGCTTCGTCGACATTCATTAACCTCTTCATACATGCCCTTTGGTTACGAAGACTTTTTATTGCACCTTCAGTCAGTGTTTTATCGTGATATGTGAGTCTCGGTCTGCCAGGGCCTCTTTCACCCACAACTTTCGCATTATATATCTTATTCGTCAATCTTTCTTCGCTCATCCTTTCAACATGCCCGAGCCATCGTAGCATGCCTTTTCTTATTTTTGACCCTATGCTTTCCTTTATACCAACCCTTTTCTACTATGGAGAGTAGTATATTTTATTTATTTATTTATTCATTCATTCATAAAATAATGGATTAACAATAATGCACTACTTGGCCAAGTAAATAAACAATTAAGCCACTCGATGAAGGGTAGTAATTTAAGTTTTGTTGTGGTGCAAGTCCCTATGGCGACGACACGGTTTGATTCCGGTCAAGGCAACTCTAGTAGGTACCAGTGTCTTAATACCTAGTTTTTAGGTCATCGTTTTTATTAATTTATATAGTCCCTAAAAAAGGCGTAGACCTCGACTGCTGGAGATGTGCCTTCCAAAACATGGAGGGAGATTTTGGTTCACACACTAATGCTTTTGTATCCCTCTCGGTCGCACAATATAGCATGTTTAAAGATTATTCAAGTCTAAGTGTGCACTTGTATATACTTTTGAGAAATATAGTCTACTAACTTTCTAGGAAATAAAATTACGAACATAATATAATAATAATAATATACGTTTATTCAAAGCTACTAGGCTCACTTGTTAGTTACAACTAATGTTAGTATAAAAATGAAAATAAAATTAAAAATATATAATAATATTAAAACAATATGAATAATATTAAAGCAGTAACCACTCCGCCCCCCACCAATCTGACAGGATGCACCTCACTCCCGCCAGACCAGTAGCCAATGCATGGCAAACCATATCTTTCAGATATCATCTTTAGGATACTCTTAGTGCTTGTCCTCACTCTGTTAAGCAATGATGCAGTGGTTTTGCGTCTGACAATTTATTAACGATTCTGCAAATTGGTAGGTATCAGTGGAACCGGGATTGACGCCTCCTCATGGGAACCGTGTTGTTGTAAATCTCGTAAGTAAAGTGTATTTCTTATTGGTAATATTTCGGAAATCGAACCGTTTTTTTAATATTACCACTGTTGGAGATGGGCCTTCTAGAACATATTTCTGCTGGCCAGGCAGGTTGGCGAAGTAACATAAACCATTTTAAAATCCGGTATAATATAGTAACGGTTTTCCTCAGAGATAAACAAAATTTATCTCTCCATTGCCATCATTCATAATTTTAAATTATGAGTAAAAACAGGAAATTCCTTTCCGCTCGCAAAATGGACGACTACCTAGATATTAAAAACAGCACAATACAATATTGTGCAAAAAATGGCTAAAACAATAGCTTTCTGGTACAGACTATATCAAACATCTAATTACATTAGGTACAGTTTCCATAATGTGTAACTAAATATTAATTTAATAATATATTTTTCATATTTGTATAAAAATAAAGAGGTAGACCGTAATCGCGTACGAGGTGGTCCAAAACACCGTTTTAAAGAGGCGAGTTCTATAATAATAAAATATGTAGTAGAAAAGCACCACGCTCCAACTGACCCTGGTGCTGCACCAACTGACCGTGGTGCTGCACCAACTGGCGCTCGAGAAGAACAAGGCAGATTTCTTGATTTCGAGAAGGCGTTTGAAACAGACAATGGTCTCTTGTGTAAACTTCTCAGCTAGTCGCGGCGGTCCCAGGCAATGGCAGTACGGATACTGGCATCGTTCCTGGAGGGACGACGATTCCACGTCGCTGTGGAGGATCTCATCTCTGTGAAAAAGCCCATTTTTGCTGGGGTTCCACAGGGCAGCTACTTATCTCCTGTACTTTACGCGCTGCACACTAATAACATCCCAACCTTCTGTGAAGTCCTGGAGGAGGACCGGAAGGACAGAGAGGAGAATGTCATGCTTGCACTGTTTGCGGACGACAGTGCCTACTTCAGCTCTTCTCCAAGCTAATATGAGGCTTATGACAAAATTCAGGACCTCCTGGATCTTCTCCCAGCGTGGTTGAACAATTGGCGTATGTCCATCAATATCGGTAGAACTGCCGTATTGGTAACATCCAGATGCCGACTGCCTTCACCAATGCAGCGTCGGGGACAGAACATCGAATGGACTCCGACCGTCAAATACCTGAGCTGCATCATTAAGAGGACATTAACAATGGGTGAAATGGCGTCAATCCGGCAAAGTCGGCACAAGCCATGTTACGTCCTGTTATGAATTTCAGCTTGCCGCTCGTTATAGGTCCGGATCTACAAGATGTGCATCCATTCCCGACCTAACTATACTGCACCAGTCAGGGACAAGATCCAAAGTCAGCAGAACATACAGCTCAGAGTGGCCTCCCGAGTGCTGTGATTCGTGCGTAGCTCAAGATCTGGAAATGCCTTCTATTGAGGAGTTTGTCGGGCCGACAACGGAAACTTCAAGCATCTCCACAATATCGCTCCGTCTTGCGTTCGCTCCCTAGAGAAGTGCCCCTGTAGGAGAGCTAAAGTATTCGAACCTAGACCCCCATGGGTTCGTAAGCGACACGGGCGCTGTTTTTCCAGTAACGGCAATTACCAGCTATATATATATCAGGTACCTACCCGCTGAGATCTTTCCGGGGAAAACGGGGGAATGTTCCTATCCCCAACCCAGGCCCATTAACCATCTGGAGGGCTAATGGGCCTGGACGAACCCACTGTCTGTTTGTCTGCATTTGTTTCATAGTCATAGTAATTTAAATAATGACGTGTCACAAATGCCTATGGTTTACGTGAATAAAGATATTTTGACATTGACTTGACTTTGACTTTGAGTCTGCATGCTAACATGAATTACTATTTGACTTTCTTAAAAATATGTGGCGCCATCTATTTTCTGTTCTAGAAACTAATTCGTACTTTAAAATACTTCCAAAGATAGTAGTGTTGTGGTGCCTTACTAGATGGCGCTGATTACATTTAGGCATTTATAATTTATGTTTACACGACAAATTCCGTGTTTGATATAAAAGCAAAGCTTTCAACGCTTCTTTTACTGAATTTTGTTTAAATTGTATGAAAATCATAGAGCAACGCCAAGTTCGGCAAGTCAAACATAAGGTTTCCTTATTTATTCTTTAGCATTTCTATGTGTAAATGCATATTATTTAGAGAAAGAAAATAAGAAAGAATACTAAAACAAAATCCCCAATCCTATGTCTTAAATCATTGTTGATTGTTTGTATGTACTTTTATTAGGTAGTAGGTAAAATTAATAAATCTTTATTATCAGCCTGTGTCTCTCCCCTGCTAGATATAGGCCTCTACCAAGTCTTGCCATGCACACGGTTTTTCTGTATATATCCTGAATATCACTTCGTTAGATCTTGCGTTCGGCTTCTCAACCAGAGACCATTGCTAGGCAAAGTGATCCTGGAGGAGAGCCGAAGTAGTCGTACCTAACCTAGACCCCTAGTCATAACGCCGCCGCCCAGTATGTCATTTTAACTTTGGCAACGATTATACCATCTGACCTTTTAAATAAAACTGATAGATTTGACGCAATTTTTAACTTTAATCGTTACATTAAATTAATTTAGATGCAACTCAGCCTTAGTGTGCATGTATTAACGGGGGATGGTTACCCGCTAAGATTCTTCCGGGAAAGTCAGGGGAACCCCAACCTAGGCCCATTCGCCACCGAACAACTGTCTCTCTCTTTAGTAAATATAGATTAATAAATTCTAAAGTATACCTAAACCTAAAGAAAATTTTAAAATAATATCCACTTGACTTGATGGTACTTTAATGTATCGCATTACAAGTTCCTTAGGGTGTCCATCATATTTTTTTACCCGATTGCGCAATAAAGGGTTATGTTTTTATCAACCATGTACGAGTGCCTTCACTACGCGACTCAGACTTATTTTTGATTCATTAACCTTTTGTATGAAAATAACAACAAATGACCGCTCTGTAAAAATTGATATTTTTCTCCCCAAAAAAAATTGATGTATCTTGGAGAACAGAATAATTGAATGAGTCAAATAATACTTTATCATCAATCATAACAGCTCTTAGAACACAAAGTTCTAGAACTCCACTGTTGGAGATGGTCCTTCCAGAAAATTCCGAAGAAATTGGCCTACACTTGTCACGCTCCGGCCAGACGGGTTAGTGAGGTTCTGATGTCACTTTTCTAATGTTAATTTATTAACGATTCCACAAGTTGGTACAAGTGGAACCGAGATCGGGGTTCGAACCGACCTAATTTTTTTTTAAAAGATAAGCGTTATTACAACCGAGCCACCACATCGCTCTCTAAATAAAACTTGAGCCAGAAAATTTTAGGAGTATTGGGTTATACTTATGACATTTATCAAAAATATATAATTTAAGCAACAGTAAGCATCATTTGATAGGTGAAACCCAAGCATGTTTTCTCAGATTTTATCTACAATAAAATGGGATACGATTTTGGACTAGGACTGTCCTAATTTGTGCATTTTAATGGATTCCCTATTATTGGCGCAAGCGAGAACTAAAAGGGCATTCTGCAAAAACTGAATAAAGATAATTAATTAATTTTGAGAAACGAAATTGTGGTACTTCGGCTGAGTTGCAACAAAATGGAGTCTCTGTAAATTTAACGATTACAGTTAAAAATGGCGTCGAATACATCAGTTTTATTTTGAAACAGTGTGCTGGTAAAATCAATAATATTTATTTATTTATTCTCAACGACTATCTACTAACTCCACAGGATCGTTAATACAGGCTGTCCCAGAAGTCACGTCAAACCATATTTTGAATAGGTACATAATTAGACAGGTATCTATAATTTTAAATTCCTTTATAGAAATAATGGTCAACATTTAGATATACACCACGTGATTGGTAGTTAGCTTGTCACTTTAGGTTATTTCAGTCGTTCACCGTAAGTAATACGTTAAATACGCGGCGAATGAGTGCCATCACTCCGTAGCCAGACTTAACTGTTACGGCACGCAGAGGACAAAGAGAGACGGTTTATAGGGTTTTAGTCCGTAGGCGCCTTGGGGTCTCCTTAGGAGGCCTCACGGTGATTCGGGCATGCGACCCCGCGGTAGCCCTTCAGGCTGGGATCGTATCGTCAGGCGATTATGTAATCTCCGTCTTTATAAAAAAGGCATAATTTAAACTTGTCAAAACTATGACAAAATATTGAATCAGCGTTGATTTTTATTTTATTTATTTGATAATTGTTACTTGCTACAAAAAATATATCCTGTTTGACGTTGACTTATGGTACGTCCTGTATAACGTTTTCGGTTAACGTTACGGCCGCTGGTTTAGAGAAACTTTTATAATAATAATAATAATCTTTATTTTCAGGCATCAAAATACAAAAGGCCCATTCCTTACAAACATACCTTAAAAACTAAAATACATAAATTGCACTCCAGTACAGCTTCCGCATCTTCATCTTATTGTGATGAAAGTAATACCCAATGGGTAACGCGACCACCTTCTGATGAAGGCTGACTCCAATAGTAAGGGTCGGCGCCGGGGTCCTTTTAGATGGTTCACAAGGGTTCGGTGCTGCGGTAGGCCTTGTCGCTTCTTTCTTATATACCGATGTAACACAACACCTTGAGGCCAGAAATCTTTTTTCAAGAAGATTTTTAATTTGTCTGACCGCACAAGAATGCGATATGCCCTAAAATTTGTGTCCCGCCATTGCGGGACCAGCTCAGTTATTTTCTTGACCGATTCGACCGGACTCCTCGTCCGCGAATGTGGTCAAGGACATCCTGGTGTGTTGAAGTTTTGCATAACTGCGATATGTAGATAGATGTCACCCAGTGCCAGCTGAAAGCCGACACACCGATTACACAGCATTAAACATACAATTACTTCGATTCGTAGCCTGCTTAACTTATGCGCTAGAGTCAGTTGACCGATTGTCGATATTAAGTAAGAAATAGCTCTAGCTAGATAGAGAATAGAGATCACTCTGATGTTATTTATTCAGAATTAAATTTTCACCATATTTCTATATGGCGCGGGCGCTGAGAAATAAAGAGCGCTGACCGAAAGCATCGACTTCGTGATACGGTGTTGGCGAAAAATGCTAGGTGGAAGGAAAGAAACCAGAGGCACTGGTCCGTCCAAATCCGCTTCACTACAAACTCCATGATACTGTTCATGCCGTCAAAGATAGGAACGAGTCACTATCCGTCAAGCACAATACAGAGCCAGCTTTAAAAGGCTTGCGTCCACGCATCTTCATCATTACATCATTACAGCCCCTAGAACACAGCGTCCTAGACCTCCAATGTTGAAGATAGGCCTTTCAGAACATATGTATATCTGGATAATTTGAGACGCAACCCGTCTCGCAGCAAGGATCTGATTTTTTTTTTTTTTTTTTTAATGACAATTTATTAACGATTCCACAAGTTGGTATTTAGTGAAACCGGGACCGACGGCTTAACGTGCTCTCCGAGGCACGGGAGCGGTGGTGTTGTAAATCTATGACAAATGTAAGTGTATTTCTTATTGGTAAATGCCGGGGCTTTGAACTTTGTGGGATTTTAAAGGAAAGCGTTCTTACTTTGAAAAATACACTTTTCGTACGTACATTTGTTTGTATGTAGATTTACAACACCACTGTTCCCGTGCCTCGGAGAGCACGTTAAACTTGTGGATTCTTTAATAAATTGTCATTAAAAATTCAAACGATAAAAAATAACTGTTTTTCTAAAAAAACGTGCCTTACTCAGTTTTTTTGTTTTAGTATTACCCTCTTTTGCGAATGGTTTGTTTACGACACGCGCAGTATTTTTAGTTGAATATTATTTTGTTTTTAATTTTGACATAGGACGGTCGCCTGATAAGTTTTAATTATTGTTTACTTGCGACTAAAATGGTTGAAATTGATTCGGTAAGTTATTTTTATGTTTATTATGCATTTAAATTTATTTAACAGTTAATTATTTAGTAAAAAGTGGGTAAAAAATATCGTTTTAAAGTAATTCCTGCACCTTAATAATATATTGATGCAGAACTCTTCAACCAGTACATCCCCGTAATAGGATGGTATAATAATATTCGGCAGAGAACCACAGTTATTGATACTTTTAAAATTAATTAGCAAGCGGGAGTAACAATGGGACGGCCATTACCTACCGCAGAACCGACGGACGATGAAGTAGAGACCTCCCGGAGTAAAACCTCCACTGTTGAAGATGAGAATTCCAGAAATTTCTGTAGATTTTGGCCTGACCACACCAGACGGGTTGGCGAGGGTCTGATGTCAATTTTAGCTGTCAATTGATTAACGATTCCACAAGTTGGTATTAATGGAACCGGGATCAAAGGCTTAACATGCTCCCCGAGTCACGGAAACAATGGTGTTGTAAATCTATGACAAATGTACGTATTTGTTATTGGTATATGCCGCGGTTCGAACAAATCTATTTCGGATATAAGGAAAGCGTTCTTACAACCAACCAAGTTTCTTAGGTAGTTAAAGATTCAGACAGACTGACAGTCTAAGCCGTCGGTCCTGCTTCGACTAATACCAATTTGTGAAATCGGTAATAAATTATTATTAAAATTAACATCAGACCCTCGACGACATGTCTGGCCGAGCAATTCTCCTTCATTTCATCTCCAAGAGTGGAGGTCCAGGACTCTGCGTTCTAGGACTCTGATGATGATTGATTCTTACGATGTACATATATTTTTTACTCTCAGACAGAAAAATATTTAATTTTGGTATGCAATCCTAGAAAATGTTTTGAAATTACCTGTATAGATTTTTTTTGTATATTGTTTTTTTTCCCCTTTTTTTGTATATTTTTGTTGTCAAGATATTCGTGAGTATATACTACATACATACATACATATATATAAAAATAAAACAAATAACCACTGATGCCCGATTTCAGTCCCTTCCACGATGCCGGCTTAAAGGACTCTAGGTTATAGGAATGGGGAAGGTTATATAAAAAAATGAGATTGCTTATTTTGTCCTATGCGTGTAGTTCGGTTGCGTAACAGAGAAGAACGGTTGCGGTTACGGAGCTCTTCAGAACGTTCATCGTGACTATTATAACTCTACATAGAGTCACACCACACATACAGCCAAGCCGTCTGGCCAGCGTGGCGAGTGTAGGCCAAATTCTCCAGATATGGGTTCTAGAATGGGCCATCTCTATTAGTCTCCCGTCTTTTAGGGGCTGTAATGACATAATCATGTCTTTTTTACAAATTTTCCAGGAGTTCCTGGATCTAAGGAGACCAGTAAACCAGAAGCCACGTCAGTCCCAGTACGGACATGTTGGCCAGAGTAGAAAAAATTATAATGGTAAGTCGAGTTTTCAACCTGTGCGATCTAACAGTAATGCTGTATGGAGCAGAAACTTGCAGTGGGTCTGGTCCACAAGTTCAAGGTCGCTCAGAGAGCCATGGAGAGCTATGCTCGGTTTTTCTATCCGAAACGTTGACATCCGTCAGGGAACCAAAGTTTTAACGGAAATAGCTTTCAAGCTGAAGTGGCAATGGTAGTAGAACCTATACACGATAGAGTCGATGGGTTTTGGAGTGGAGGCCACGTACTGGAAGACGCGAAAGTGAGAGGACCCCCCACCAAATGGGCAGATGACCTGAGGAAGGTCGCTGGTGGGGGATAGATGAGGGAACATGAGATCGTGTGAGGCGAGCCTTGGTGAAGGCCTGACATGGGTTGCAAAAAATTACAAGTTTTCTATGTAAATAATAGTCAAAATCTTCTTTAGTGGTTTCGTTCACTTAAGTGGCCACGTTAACCTGAATTAGATTATCAAAGTAGTGGTTTCTTTACTTACCTACTGTCAGTTTATTAAGTTTAGCCGAACTTAGATTTATTAAAAAAAAAAAACAATTTTAAATTTTATATTATAGGGTTTGATTTTTGTTATTTAGACAAATTTTTTTTTTCAGCGCCTCGGGCCTACAATAAACTTGACGAGGTGATGGCTGACTTCAGATTCAACGGGTTCGAGTCCCCAGTCGAGCCCGAGAACAACTTCATGAATCCTCCCATTATAAACAGTAAGAATCAAAAATATTAGTCTTATGCCGTTCGAGGTTTGGAGAGTATCCTTTGAGGGAACCCGTTTGGCAGCTGGAAGGAATGCTTGAGTGGAGAAGTTGTTAGAGAGAAGTATCTTACGGGTGCAAGACCTTGGGCGAAACTAGATCCTTTAGCTATAAATATCAATTTGTTACAGTGGGCTGGGACGGTCAGCGGCCGTGGTCTGCACGCACAGACCTTCCCCAGCCTCCTCGCTCCTGGACAGAACAGACCAGACTATTCTCTAGAACCCATTCCCTGGACGGTAAGTACCTATACTTAACAAGTCTAAACACGTTTTCTTGCCTTCACCCGTAGGTTTTACTCGATTACTAACTCTGGCGCGGTGGTGGCTCGGTTGTAGGAATCCTACAAAGGTCGGTTATAACCCCCCCGGCATGTACCAGTGAGAAATACACTTTCTTAAGTTCATTTGTCATAGATTTACAACACCATCGTTCCCGTGCCTCGGAAAGCACGTTAAACTTGTGGAATCGTTAATAAATTGTCATTGAAAATTGACATCATATCCTCGCCAAGCCGACTGGCCAGCGTGGCGAGTGTAGGCCAAATTCTCCAGACATATGTTCTGGAAGGCCCATCTCCAGCAGTGGAGGTCTAGGGGCTGTAATGAATGAATGAAATACTCTGCATCCCTTTCTTTCGCACATTCGAACTTTCTGAAATATTTTATTGTTTTCTTTAAAAAAAAATAGTCAATCTCATTTCTAATATAAAATTACGGGATTGTGTGAGAAATAGTGACGAAAAGAATTATGTCTCGGACTTGAGACCGACTATAGGCTGGTTTACAAAGGAGGTCTCCTTTTTTTATTACACAACATTATATATAACATATTTTTTATGTTTATTTATTATGTTATTTATATTTAGTTATATCATTAGAGGAATCAACTGAAAATCAGCGCTGTGACCGAGTGTTGCAGCTTATTGCTGAGCTGATTCCCTATTTGTCACCACACTATCTTGTTTGTTGTATTTTGTGACAAATAAACTTTTTTCTTTCTTTCTTTCTTTCTTTCAACACATCGCTCACCATACACCATTCTGCTTCACTCCCAAATATTGTATGTAATTATTAATGTCGTCTTGGAAGCTCGTTCCATAAATGTATCTCCTGCAGACTGCTTAATCCCAATTCTTTCAGTAAGTGATGCAAAGATTTTGCTGGAACTCCTCTCGCACCAACTTGCACTACGTAAAGCTGTCTTGACCCTTGTGATGATTTCTTCTGGGAGATCATGAAAATCTAAAATTGTCGTAATTTTATTTCCTAGTTTTTCAACATCACTCTCTAAATATAAAATCTTTAAAAAAAGTGTTTATCATCAAAAACCAATGTATTTGTTATACTTACTTCCAGAAGCGAGACAGGCTCGGGAGATGGACTTGCAGGCTTTGCTGGACATCCCTCAATCCATGATGAACCTTCCAGTCAAGTATCTGCTGGAATACGCCGGAAACCAGGTAACATTTAAATATGTCATTTTAGTTTATTTGCAGTAACAGTTTTGTCTAGCAAAATCCGTTTTTACAGCTATAATAAATACTAAATAATAATAACAAAATAACGACGGACCCATGGGGACAATTAGCAAAGCGCCTGGCCAAGGAGTTGTCAAACAATAAAAATAATAAAAAAAATATTTACTTAAAAAGCTAGTACATTTTTTTTAGGAATTGGCCATTGGTGCCCAAACAAAGTTAATCTGAATCTCAGGTACCAGTTCCATTATACAAATAAGTATAATATATAATATAATACATATTAAATTTTAGCTTTTTTCCACTTAGTTTATACTTTGACTTACTTTTTACTATTAACAATTACAAATTGAATTATGTACCTACTATTTTAATATTTGTAACAATTCTTCTGTTTCATCATAGTTTAATTTATTTCACCAAGAACTTATAATAATTTTACATTTATTATAGTTCAGAGAATTTACATTAATAGCTTTATTTATTTTGTTATAGACATAAACTGCAATACAGGGGTAAATGAATAGTTTGGTGACAGAAAGCCTGGCAATTATTTCTGCCAACGTATTAGCCTCGCTAATTAGATTTTTTCTTTCTGTAATGTTGCCAGTCTTGGGACTCTCTCGGATGTGACGTCTCTAGAGGACATTTCTTATTTATAGTTTATTTTATATTTATTTGTTTTTAAGTAGATTTTAATTTATATTAATTGTACATATTAATATAATTACTTCGAATAGCATTATGAAATATATGATTAATACGGCATGATGAATGTATTTCTCTAAAAAACCATATGTCGGAAATGACTTCTTTTTTTAACCATACAAATTTGCTATTTTAAAATTAACGGTTTGTATGGAGTAGCCATTATTTGTCATTTACCACATATGCTTTCATAGGAAAAGTTGATTGTTTCTATGAATAGAATAACACATTAGTCTTACATAAGGGCATACAAAATAGTAAAGAAAAGTAAAGTATCATCACGACCGTTTCCCTTTCGGGGTGGTCAGAAACCACGCTTATAAGCGGATTCACATTTAGCCAACTTTACTATAGGCCAATCATGACAAGTGGCAAGCTCGTCGATGTCTCCAGCGTACCAAACTCGAGAAATATCACAAATAAATTAAATATTAATTAAATGTATTTATTTACATTAATGAATATTTTTGTGTCCCGACCAGGAATCGAACCCGGTACCTCCGAGTCTAAATCCATGGACTTAACCGCTAGACCACGGACAAAATAACCCCGGATATATCCAAAATATATATTTAAACAGTTTTTAATAAGATAATACAGGAGAAATACACCTCTTTTTATGCGTTCCTCTTAAAGACATCATACATCTTGTATAAATTGTATTCCCAGTTATATATACGTACATTGACTCGGCACTCGCACGGTGAATCCATAGATTGCTAAGCGCCTGAAATTATTGCATTATATAATAATAGCCACTAATAATGTATAATTCTACATTACTTTTAAGGCGTTATGTAACAATTCTCGCCAACCCGTCTGCACAGAGTGGCGAGTGTACGTCAAATACTCCAGATATACGAGTATGTTCTGGAAGGCCCATCTCTAACAGTGGAGGTCTAGGACGCTGTGTTCTAGAGGCTGTAACAAAAAAAATATTGTAACAATTTAAATGATTGCATGTTTCTGTACAAATAGTAAATACATTTGCCTACACTTGTAGTCAATTGTTTAATATCCATCGTGGTAAATGCCCATAGGCTGAAGAGTGTTACTATTAATTGATCTCACCCACAGCCGAGAGAGGCAATAGATAAAAAGAATTACGTAAGTCAACGTTTGCGCGATCGTCGACATCTCTCTACCTACTCGATTAGGATCTGCATGAGTGGCGATATTTTTAGGAAAAATTCTCAGCACCTATATATATATATATATATATACTATCATCATCATCAAACCCAGCCCCTAGAAAACAGACTGGACCTCAACTGGTGGAGATGGGCTTTCCAGAAATTTCTAGAGACTTTGAACACGATCTACGCTGGCCAGGATTGCCGAGAGTCTGATGTATTTTTTTACGTATTTCGTTAAGCAACCCATTACCGCCGCTTTTGTTAGCGAAGTTTATTATATAAAAAATGGTTTTTATTCGGATAACAGATCGGTGAAGATCGCTCTTCTACGGATCTTGTATAATTTTGAAAAAGTATTATTTTCTTCATAGATGGTTGAATGTCGGTTCTGTAAGAGTAACGGCGAGCCCCCGAAGATGCGACAACACCGACTGAAGGACGAGGCTGGCCGAATCTTATGTCCAGTTCTGAGGAACTTCTCCTGCATCCGCTGTGGGGCCACTGGCGATCTTGCCCATACACTCAAATACTGCCCTAAGACGTCCATGCTGGGTAAGTGTAAAGTAAAAAAATCGATATTGCACAATAAAATTAAGGACATAGCGAACTAATCTTTTTCTTTTTTTATGTACTACCACGTAATGTGACCTTGCGCCCACCTGATGGCAAGAAGAGCGCAAGTTCCATGAATATTAGCAACTGGAATCAGACACTCATGACTGACATCAGTCGCTAGTCACTATGCCGGTTTGACTGGGCATGTCGGCAATTCGAGCAAGATCCCGAAACGTTTGGATACACTTTACTGGGTTTATCGGCACGAACGGTGGATACTTCCCCGCCACAGACTAGGGAAATTACCACCATCAGTCCACCTACCACCTTATTTATTTATTTATTTATTTATAATAGGGTAGCCAACAGTGCTAACATCACTCACTTATTTGTACTTAACACCAAATCAGAAGTTAGATGTTGCACCTATTATAGGCGACCACCACATTACCACAGTAGCCTTTATTGCCTATAAGAAATAACAAAATTATAAAATTTTCAATAAGTACTTATACAAAAACTAAATATTATTCGAAAAACTAAATCTGAAACAATTTTTAAAAATATATATGTTATAAACATACAATTCCTTTTAGAAATAATAAAAAAAAGTAACGAAAATAACTAAAATATTACCTACTTTAGGTAATAAAGTAAAATAAAATTTTAAAAAAATAATTTAAAACATACATAAAATTTACTTATTAATTTTATTACCTTAAAGGTATTATTCTCTAACAGCTAATCTTTGGGAGAACGACAATAGAACTTGCCAGTTATAACTGACAATCCTTGTGCTTACAGACGTAAAGTTTGATCATCAGTTTTTCAGTTGATATTTTGCTTGTTGGCTTGATCTCTATAAGTTTCAGTAACAACTTGCCGCATCTTTTTTTACACGGTTATGGTAGTCTGCAGATTTTATTATCCATAAGCATGTCTCCGAACGATTTATTTTTATGAATTCATCTAAGAATGGGGCGTATCAGGCAAAGCTTTTTGTAGATGCTAGCGACAATGGTACCTTGTTTTACCTATATCGCATAATTTTAAAATGTTTTTCTAGTTTTTTTATTTTTATAACAGAAAAATGTATTTAAAATTAACGTTACCAATCTTAAAAGACGAATTAAGAAGCGCACACCGTATTTAAAAAGAAAAAAGGTTTTATTAATAGAACGGCAATTTTGAGATCACTATATCTTTGATTTCGCTTAGAAACCTCGATTTGTATACCTTAAAAGTTGCTCACTTTGGCATAATATCCAGAAATAAATTTCGAAATAAAAATGCAAGTTTTCTTTGCAACTGACAATACTAAAAAGCACAATCACGTAGCCTTTTCAGATGAACCTGAAATGATGATGACGATTTCAGAACGTCAGTACTCCACGGCTATGATGCGCGGGATGCGTATGTCCACGGCGCGTCGTCGCGTGCACCACACCGTGCACTCCTGCGCCGAGCCCGGAGACGCGTGGGCCGAGCTTCTCAACAAACAGCTCGATGACGACCAGTTAAAACTTAATAACGGCTTTTAAAGATAAAACTCTAAAAGGGAAAATACAAAAAAGATATTATGCGAAAAAAAAAATAGTTTCGATATTATTATATAAAAAGTTGACTTGTTTAAAATTAAATACGTGGTTATCGTATTTAATATACTTTAAAACTTCTATAATGTAGATAAATTATTATCAATCTTAATTGATACTAAACTTAGCAGCACAGATGTTCATAAGTAAGCTGTTAGCAGAAGACCAGCAGCTTAGCAGATTCCACTGACTGTAAATGTTTTGATTTTAAAAAAATGTCTCATACAAACTAAATTATTATATAATTGAAAATGTGGGCAATTTAACATTTATTTATGTATGTATTTATACAAAAAAATAGATAAAAATTAACGATTTTAAAACAGTGAAATAAGTTTAATTGTGTTTTGTTTTTTCCCTTTTTAGAGCTTTTTTGTATTTTTTTATACCTATTTTTTATAATTGTTATTATTTTAGTTTTACATCTATTTACAACACATTTCATTAATTATTGCTTTTATTATTAAAACATTTTAAGTAAAAACTTTAATAAGTTATAATTTAATTAATTAAAGATTGGTTAAAATGAAAAGTGTTGTAAGTACCTATATGAATATGATTGTTGAGAATTTTTGAATTAATTTTGCTTTTTAGCAATTCTTTTTGAACACATTTGACGCATATAATCTAAGTTATCGAATTATGTTTTTGACAAAACATATATATTTACAGAACAAATATATTTTTGATTTTGCTGCGAGTTAAAACTAATTATTATTTGTAAATCAACTAAAACTATAATATTGCAAAAGCGCATTATTTTTCTAAATAAAATTAAACAATAAAATGTAAATAAAGCAAAAATTATGCTTTATACTGAGTTTATAAAGTTTTTTATTTATATATTTACATAATAAAAAAATAATAAAAAAACAATATTTTTAAAAAGTGTTCAAAATTTATTTCGCCATAAATACCTAAGAATTTTTTTTTTGTGTTTTTGTTAAATAATCATGCTGAGCTATGATTTTTGACAAATCGTTTTTCTTTATATTTAAAATGTTATATTGACTTCTGTGTGTATTAATTCAAATTAAATAATGTGTGTGAAAACGTTTATAATTTAATTGTACCTCTAGATCTAGGCTTTTTTTGTAATAAAAAAATATTGGATTCCGGCAAGACAACTGCAATAACTCTGTTACGACATATGTTGTTGTGACACGTCTGTCCGTTTACACGATTAACCGAAAAAAGTATTTTTCGAGATAAAACAATTTTGATCTAAGTGTGCAATTTTGATGGCAGAATTTGCTAAACATTGATTATTAAAAAATAAAAATTATGATTATGCAATTAATGTTTTATTTACTCAATCCTTTTAAACGTAATAATTGCGACTTTTTTTTTATTCGAAACACATTTGCATCCTGCAGCTTTATTATGTTACTTAAGCGCAAACCTTATTAGTGGACTTCGTTATTTACGTCGGAGTTTGCGTCGTAATTACAAAATATTATTCAATTCTCAACTCTATAAGCGCTCGACCTTGACAGCGGCCGTGCAAATATCAACTTTAATGACGTTATATTATATAGTTAACGGATTCCATTATATAACGTTTGCGCGTAAGTAACAGAATAAAGCTGCAGGTTTTGTTTTGTTCTGAAAGAAATACAGTAAAATCTCCTTTATTCACGTTTTCTCAAATTAAAATATATATTTTTAATTTGATTTTTTTTTTACAATAAGATCTTATTAGCATTGTGTTCTCAGAAAAACCGGCTCCGGCATGCAAATATTTCTTAAACTAAGTCAATGAATGACAACAAAAATTACATTTTCTTATCATCACTATCACTAAATATTATAGAACAAAATCCTCCGTCGCGTCTGTCTGTCTGTTCCCGATAAAGGATAACATACTATATCCATTTTAATACTTAAAAAAAATGTGCAATTTTAAAGCTATTTACACAAATACCGTATTAATCCATATCATTTTAAATACGTTACTTGATTATTTTTTCCCTTGACACCGTGCAAATTTAATGAATACCTCAGGAGCAAAATCAAAGTAATGCGGAACAAAATTAGTTTCGTGACACGTGACACAGGCAGAGCCGAGTAAAACAGCTAATATAATAAAAAAAAAGAAAAAATATTTACCAACCAACACTTAACAAAGTAAAATATTTATATCCAAAAGCAAAACAAAACTAGAAACAATACTTAACAAATAGAAAAAAAAAATGTAATAAATTAATATAAATAATAAACAATAAGAGACGTTTAAATAAACCCTACGAAATATATCAATGCAAAAACTTTTACGTACAAGACTCATAATATTGTGTGTCGCGATTTCTAAAAGTGGGTTCATGGTAATCTATACGAATAGATTATATTAGAATGGATTATACGTCCATACGCATTATACGTCCATACGCATTATACGCCCATACGCATTATACGTCCATACGCATTATACGCCCATACGCATTATACGTCCATACGCATTATACGCCCATACGCATTATACGTCCAGAGAAGTATGTTTCTAAGACAATCGCGTAAATATCGGTTAAATCATAAAACAAACTATTCTACTTCTGCTAGTGGAAGACTAAGCAGCAAAACTAGCATAATAGGCTTTCGTGTTGACTCTTTAAGTGTATTTTTTTATTGTTACACAGTGGTACCGTGTCTAAATTGTTTACAATCAATATTTACCGTAATCTACGACCAAAGGTGCCGAAGGAAAGGTGCAATAAATAGTTTTAAGTTGGTTTTTTGGGTTATTTTGACCATCGATAGTATTATACACTCGAGAGCAATAAAAATGGGCCACGGAAGCTAAATAATATAGGCATCATATATACTAGGCTTTTTCCCACATCTCTCCTTTATGAGTCATGTCAAGTGATGGGTATTTTAAATTGTGTTAAAACAACATGCAGAAACTAAATATAGGTAATAAAAAATTAAAACGTTTTTTTATCCTCCATATTTTTTACAATATCAATACTTCCTTCTGTAACAGGTTCTATAAATTTCTAGGCCCTCTTTTATATAATAAAACCAATAAAATATGTAATATATGTCCTTTAAGTAAAACTGATAGATATAATCAGCTGGTTACAAACACTAAATTATAATGATCTGGAAAATCATTTGTGTGTGTAGTTAAATAATAATATGTATTTTGGAATTAGTAAATGGTGGAAAATAAATAAATAGACAAAGGTTTATTGGCAGATATAGGGTCTGGATAAAAGCATTTATGTACAAATTGATGGAAGACACTGACTCCTGAAACACAGACACATAGCTCGGGAGTCAGAGGATGCTAAAATTGTATACAAAGCATTGGTCAATTTCACTGTTCGAAATGTACACTTTCATGTTTATTTATTATTATTATCATTATGTAAGGGCGGTGGTGGCTCGGTTGTAAGAACGCTTTCCTTAAACCCTACAAAGGTCGGTTCAAACCCCCGGCATGTCTTCATTGAGGCCTGATAATTGTTTTTTCCGGCGGGTCACGGCAGAACACTTGTAACTTCGAATGCTAACACGTTCCTGAATAAACTGTGTGCAAAGTTCAAGTTACTTTTTTTTCCATTCTGACTCACTGAACTAATAATTGACATCAAACCCTCGCCAACTCGTCTGGCCAGCATGGCGAGTGTAGACCAAATTCTCCAGAAATTTCTAGAAAGCCCATTACCAACTCTAGGGGCTGTGATTATTGTTATATTTTTACTGAAGAAACATGTAGCCAGCTAACATTGTTCACGAGTGTAGATGTTTTTGGCCGCCTATTGCAGGGGCGGTTTGTGCATCTATTGTCCAAATCTTTTATTATGGTCACTAAAGTACCTGTTGCGGTAATATTTCTTTTTTGGACAAATTAAGTTGACATGTATTTTTTGTCCATTGGTTTTTATGTTGCAGAATGCAAACCTTTGTTTTTATTACACTCGTCTGAGTTTTGTTTATGCAAAAGTTTATGCTTTATAAAGCACAAATAAGTATATGCGTGAAATACTTTTCTCACCTCTGGGATGGTTCTGCTAAGTAGGATGATGATTACAGATGCTCTCAATGTCCTGCAGAGGCGGGCGATTCATATAATGGACGATACTAGTGTCTAAACTAATAATAATGATCACTGCAGCTTCGCCGAGATGTGGCCTCCCTGAGCGTGTTCTACAAGCTACGAGTATCTACGGCGAATGTTATGAACCGTATTGAACGGCTTCACAACCGTCAAAGTCAAAATATCTTTATTCACGTAAACCTATTTCAGGCATTTACGAAACGTCATTAATTTAATTATTTTGAATGATTCTACCCCTGTTAGTAGAAGACTAAGCAGCAAAGTGGTCCAATAAGTAAGCTGTTAGTAGAAGACCAGCAGCTTAGCAGATTCCAATGACCTGTTAGTGTTTAATCTGACTGAGAAAGGAATCTGCAAGGAAAACTCAGCTATATCAGATTTACAAAATAAAACATACTTATACAGAACTGCACCACAACCAACGATCAAAATATCCCGTATCCCGATAAATCATTAATGATACGCCCCCTGCCTGAAGGGCCAATGCGGGTGGGGGTCGCATGCCCGACTCACCGTGAGGCCTCCTAAGGAGTCCCCAGGGCGCCTACGGACTAAAACCCTATAAACCGTCTCTCTCTCACTGTTGGCCCTGTGTGCCTTAAAAGCTAAGTCTGAGTCGTGGCTCGGAGACAAGGCACTCGTTCGCCGCGTGAAAATTTTATGAGCTCTTGGTTCCCACGGCCCGAGAGTTTCAACTCCAAACGGCGCAAAAATACATCTCCCAATAAGTTGAGTGTATTTCGGCCGTTTGAGGTTCTCTGCTTGTAATGCTGCAGCACCTGGGTCCTAAAAATAATAAAATAAATAAAATATATAATAGGTACAACACATGCATACCTAACACCAGATCTCTTGCGGGGTAGGCAGAGAAGAGCGCCACTTGACACGATCACGACATACCTCTTTTACTTAGTTGACATTCATCAACATGCCCTTTTGTTACGAAGGCTTTTTAATGCACCTTCAGCCAGTGTTTTATTTATTTGGTCGTGATATGTGAGTCTCGGCCTGCCAGGGCCTCTTTTACCCACAACTTATGCATTATATTTTTACCTAGTTTGTCAATCTATGTTCACTCATCCTTTCAACATACCCGGACAACACAAGTAACTAAAACTAATAAACAAAAATTTTGCAAAATCTTATTACTTGTGTTGTCCGTTGACTTGTCTATATTAACGTTTTAGTCATGTTCTACTCTGATACATCTAACTAACCACCGGAGGCAGTATCAAGACAACTCTTATCCCGAACAGACTTTGCAAATCCACTTCGCTTGCTAATATACGAATACTGCTATACTTGTATATATAGTATAATTTTGCTCCTGCCTCTCATTCATTCATTTTATTTTAGGTAAATAATCATTTACCTATTGGTTTTCACTTATTTATTATTATTATTATTTTTCTTTTACTTTAGCTAGTCACAGTTCAATTGCACTATTAATTTAAATCTAATTACTATATTTTACTCTTATTTCTGTTTTAATTGTATTGTCTAAATAATATAAAATCTCTTTGGCTTGTGTTCCACTTTGTTTATATGTTTAATATAATAAGCTGAGATTTATTTAAAAATAAATAAATAAACATTTTAATCACAATGATGCCTGCTATTCCGTTTCGACATATTTATGATAAAGGTTAGCAAAAGTTAATAAATGTTTCATTCAAATCATTTTATTTATCACCCAAACAGATTATTTAATTATGACGACAATTCTACACAATAGCATTATTTCTTGTCGATTTTAGCTTTCCTACAAAACTGCACAGCCATCTGAAGAAGGTTTTATAGCCTAGGTAATACGGAATATAGTTTAACCGTGATTTTGCGTCCATTCCAAAGGGGTCGCGATGCGGAACGGGCCGCGCGTGCCTAATAAAATGGTATGTAAGGTAGATGCACCACTTATGAACACTGTTCAATTCGAAGAATAATGACAAATAAGTTCAATCAATGCCTTGCTTACAAGCTTCAAACTGACAGTCTTCAATAGTAAAAACTATCACTTTAATGATACTTCAATGTTAATACGTATAAAATGTCTAGAATTGGCATGACTAAAAGCTAGTTATAAAATTGAAGGATCGTAATATCACCCTCGGGAGCACAACAAAACTAATTCGTAGTCCTTATGCCGCCTTAACTTGGAATGTCAAAGCCGGTGATCGTAGCCGCGTCGATGGCTTTGAGATGTAGTGCTGAAGGCGTATGCGACGTATCCCTTAGACAGGGTGAAAGACTAATACCAAAGTAGATCAAAATCTCTACTAGGCTGTCTTCCATCTGCCAAAAACGAGTATTTCGGCCATATAGCCCGTAAAAGATCTGGTAACATGGATAGGTTATACGCTAGTCTGACCAGATCCGAACCACTCTAAATGTCCTAGTGCACATGAAGCCGTAAACACCGTAAACAGAACCCGATGGCGCAGCATCGTCAGGGACAAAGTGATCCGTGGAGGGAGTCACGATCCTCAGCAATGAGGAGAACGACGCAAGGAGGAGGATAAAATGTCTATTAATCCGGGTTCAGGGTTGGCTACTTAATGTAATTTTCAACACTGTCAATTATTATTAAAATCGCTCCAGTAATATATAGGCTGAGATAAACAAACAGATGGAATGAGACGATGTAGGTCCATGATATCCGTCCCAGGGTTTCAAAGTTTCATTAAAATTTTTTTAGTATCATAGACGAGCGAGACAAACGTAGATAGTACCTACACAGTTCACAGACAAGGCTTCTTTCATAGAATCAAAATAAAATTAATAGTTAAAAATGGCGTCGTACAAGTTTTATCGTCAGCCTTTAGCTGTACATTTGACGCTATTTTTACTTTAAATATTAACAATTACCGAGATTGCATTTTAGTGCAGGTGCAAATAAATCAATACATATATCTTGCGAATGAGTGTTTTGCTATGAGAACTAATTATAAAATAATTTTATACAAAGTGTCAAGAGGTGGAGGTACCCTACATATTGATGATCACGTAGATAAACTATCTTATGCAGTCATTATACTCTAATAAACTGAAGTCTACTTGATATAGAAAAATTGCAAAAGGTTCAATTTGGCCCAGATCTAGTTCGACCTTAATTAAGCAACCGGAATTAATTATTGAACTTTGTAATCCAAATACAACAACTACAAACTGGAAAATCATTACAGCCACTAGAACACAGCGTCCTAGACCTCCACTGCTGGAGATGGACATATACGAGTATCTGGAGAATTTGACCTACACTCGCCACGCTGGCCAGACGGCTTGTATGTCAATTTTTAATGACAATTTATTGACGATTCCACAAGTTAGTATTAGTGGAACCGGGACCGACGGCTTAACGTGCTCTCCGAGGCACGGGAACGGTGGTTTTGTAAATCTATAACAAATGTACGTAAGAAACGTGTATTTCTCATTGGTACATGCCAGAGGGGTTTGAACCGACCTTTGTAGGATTTAAGGAACGCGTTCTTACAACCGAACCACCACTGGCAAATAATCAATCATAACTGTAAAATAAGTTAATTAATGGAATTTAAACTGTAAGTTATTTTATTTTTACTACCTCCATGGTTCTATGATATAGACGCAAAGGTAGGAAGGGGTTCGATTCCTGGTCCGGAGTTCGGGACACATTCATTTGTGTTATAAAATTTAAAAAAAACTTTTAATTTACTCCAAAACTCAATTGCACAATAGTCAATCACACATTAAACAATGACATACACATACACTCACACAGTAAAACACTTACTAACACATCCTACACTCTCACACACTCACTCACACACAACACTTATAATATTTTATGTGTTTTATTTTTATCTATTTTATTTTTTATCTGAGCAATATTTAGAGCAAAGGATCGGCATTGCCATTCAACGTGGAAATGCTGCCAGTGAATGAATGTGAATGATATTTATTTTATTTTGTTTTTCCTTTATTGTATTTTTATTTTTGTTTTTAGTTGTAGGTATTCTTATTTATTAATCAGTTTTTTTATGAATAGTAATTTATATGTTTTAAAAGTTTATTTATTACCATCAACGAGCTTGCCACTTGGGCCTAGTAAAGTTGGCTAAATGTGAACCCGCTTCTTTATTAGTGTGGTTACTGACCACACCTGACCACTGACCCTGCGTGCATAGAAAGAAACAAGTACAAAAAATCACATTAAGGTATGACATTAAACATTATTTAAAGATTCAACGATTTCGGTTCAACAGCTTAATTTTTTCATTAATATGTATATGATTTAGATGTTAACTTTAACGTCGTGCAGGGGAGAATATCGAAATAGCGAAGTTATGGGTTGATATTTAAGTTAGTTAAGGCTTGTTTTTGAACGACGACGTTGACCTAGTGTCAGTTAGTAGTGCTCCAATAGCTATCAAAACATGGACGTAAACATATTTTCTGGTCAAACTACACAATTATTACGTCTACGCATTTGTGTTGGCCCTCAATGTTTCCATATATTTTTTTTTTCTATATTAGTTAGGTAATTAATAAATAACCCGATATACCTCTAAGGGTTGTCGCTCTCAAAAACAGTTGAGGTGGGCTTTAAGCACGAATTTTACCTATTACTAAAACAATTGTTATGAGTTTTTTGTATCGAACTGGAGACATCTTAATTAGGTCTAAATATTATATTAATTATTACCACAACAAATTCTCCGTGGTCTAGCGGTTAAGTCCATGGATTCAGACGTGGAAGTACCGAGTTTGATTCCCGGTCGGGACACAATAATTTATTTTGTGATATTTATTAAGTTTGTCACGCTAGAGACATCGATGAGTGGGCTAAAAGTAAATCCGCTTCTTTAAAAGCGTGTTTTCTGACCACCCCGAAAGGGATACGCTAGTGATGATAAAAAAAATCCACAATAAATGTTTATAGCTTAAAACCAATTAATAATTATTATTTAAAAATAAAATAAAAATTGATTAAGTTCTGCCTCTTTTACAGTGTTGCCTTCCATGTGAAGGCAATTTTAAAGTTTTTAGGCATGAAAAAAGAGTACAATAAGCTCTAGCACGCACTCTATTATGGAATCGAGAACAAATCGATAAAATGAAGTTTACGAGTTTAGACAGTGCTATGAGATGTGACGTGTTACAGTTTGACAGCTCGGAACCAAAACTTCACATCGTAATTCTTGTGTGCTGGAGTTACAAATATTAGCTCGTTAAATTTTTTGGGCCACCGTGTAAGTGAGTAAAAAATATTTGTTGGACCGTCCTATAAGTTAGTATATAGTAGTCTTTGGATAATAGTGATGGGCTAGTTAGCAGCGTGGAGTTCCAGGTCACCGGTTCGGTTCCGATCCATCCTGCTTGCTAAATCGATTGCGGCAAAAAGTTATCAAAGACTAGCAACTTGGATTTAGATTGTATGGGGATTGTACGAGTGAGTACAGTTGTATAAGTAAGCAGCAAATAAATATAAAAAACGACTGTAAAATTAAAATCTAAAAAAAAAAAAAAACTTTGTTTAAGGTACACTAACAGGTTACAATTACTACATATCAAGCACTTATTTATAATAATTTATAAGGTCGGAATTGCAACCCAAGGGCAATGTACACGGCATGCTAAACATAGCTACTTGGATGATTAGAGTCAACTGTGTTTTTCAGTTTTACAATTTTACGTTTCATCCATTTTCATCATGATCAATATATTAATACTATTTATACGAGAATAAATATAGTATTATTAATGTCAATTTAGGTTGAAAGTTATATCGTAGGTTATATATTAGTATAAGTCAAAAAAGTGAATATAAAAATAGTAAAAAGTCACTTTATGTTAGTTTACAATCAAATAACACTTGCCTCTTAAATATACTACATTTGGGTTGAAAATGTCTAGATTCACAGTATCGCTGGAAAGGTCATTAAATAGTCGACACATACGGATAATAAGGTTATTATAAGAACTAATTATTAAATAATAAACCAAACTGAAGAGATCTTACTATAAAGAAATAAACAAGCGCAGGGGTTCCGTCGCCAAAAAGTTTGAGAACAGCTGAAACATAGAAATAATTTTATGATTGATACACACACAAAACTAATAATAAATTATAATGCAAAATGTGTGGCCTTAACAGTCTGTGTGGACTTAAAAACCGAGAGAAAATCAAAGTCAAATAATTTTTATTGACGTAAACCTATTACAGGCATTTGTGACACGTCAATATTTAACTTATTTAGAATGATTCTACTCCTGTTAGTGGAAGACCAAGCTGTTAGCAGAAGCTGATCTTCTTAGGCTTATCAGATTTCAGTGACATGTTAATGTTTAATCTGACTAAGATAAACTCTGAAGGAAACTCAAAAATATTTTTTTATATTTTTTCAACAAAAATCCACAGCATCACAGGATTTTTTCAATATTTTTTTGTATATTAGCACGACATGTGACCTTGGGCCCACCTGATGGTAAGTGGCACGCAAGGTCCATGAATGTTAGCAACTGTTTATTTATTTATTTATTTAGTAAACACAGCAGTACATATATTATCACACACATAACATAGTATAATTATAACTTATCTTATATATGTACCAATTCGGTGTCACAGCATTCACCAATATAAAAAGAAGAAGAAATTAAAAACTTATTACTGTTACAACAAAAAAAAAATTAACAAAAATTAACAAAAATATATATGTTTCTAATTTCTTCTTCTTTTTATATTGGTGAATGCTGTGACACCGAATTGGTACATATATTAGATAAGTTAAAATTATACTATGTTACGTGTGTAATAATATATGTACTGCTGTGTGTACTATATAAATAAATAAATAAACTGAAGTCAGACACTCATGACTGACATCAGTCCCTAACACTATGCCGGCTTGACTAGATGCTTTTTCACACTTAGCTTGAAGGACTCCAAGTTATAGAAAAGTGGAATAGGCTGGAAGAGCAATCCACATCTTTATCGTGCGACAGATGTATGAGTCCCCAAATTTATACATACGTACGCGAAGGTATGGTGACTACGGTATGTGGGTGCATATAGTATAGGTAATAAACACGGTGAGGTACACGTTAATTAAAAATAAATAAATGACGCCTAGATAAATAAATCCAAAGCATCACGGTATAGGTGGCCTAGCGGTTAAGTCCGTGGATTTAGACTCGGATGTACCGGGTTCGATTCCTGGTCGAAACACAAAAATATTTGTTAATGTAAATATATTTATTTACATAATATTTAATTTATTTGTGATAAGTAGGTATTTCTCTCCTTTGGTACGCTGGAGACATCGACGAGCTTGCTACTTGTCATGATTGGCCTGTAGTAAAGATGGCTAAATGTGAATCCGCTTATTTATAAGCGTGGTTTCTGACCACCCCGAAAGGGAAACGGTCGTGATGATACTATACTTTACTTTACACAGTATAGGTAATAAACAAGGTAAGGTACACTTTGAATGGAACCAATATTGGATTTAGACTATGTTTCCAATTCGTTTACATTATGTGACCAAATAAGTCAACTAAATTAAGCTAAGTCAAAAACCTAACCTAAGCTAACCTAAATAGTATCTTCATTTTATTATTATTATTAAAAACTAATATAACTATTTAATAATATAAATACAACTAAAAACAAAAAAACATTGGTAGCGTCAAATGGGCAAAGTGGCATAGTGGATACTGGCAGGATATTGGATATTGCCACATTGAATGGCAATGCTGATCCTTTGGCCCAAATATTGCTCAGCCCTCTTGTCTCCTGAGGTGTAGACGAGCTGTTTTGACAACGACTTGAAATTTTTCTGTCCACTTGTTCCCCACGGCCCAAAAGTTTCAATTCCAAAAGGCACAAAAACACATCTTCCAATAAACTGGGTGTATTTCCGTCGTTAGAGGTTCTCTGCTTGTAATGCTGCAGCGCCTGGGTCTAAGACAAGGACAGGTGGGAAGGCATCCCCCATTAAAGGCAAACCTATCCACCATGGTACCAGCGTCATTCTATCGGGCCGCTATCCAACGTCGCGAGCAATTCCACTGACTTCTAAGATGGCTAACGAACTCACAGATACAAGAAGAATGACGTCATTGAGGCTGGCGTGCCTTGGGATGCGAACTGTGCTCTTGCTGCAGGAGATGCCGTAATGGCCGAGTGCCCCGAGATGAAGAAATGAATATAATAAATTATAGTTGACTGATAATAAGTATGAATACCTAATTACTGGAATAGGCTTTAATTAATTCTACATCTGTCAATTGTAAAGATGTATTGCCTAAACACAAAGACATATATATATATCTACTAGAATACGGACCGACTCATTAATGAGTGAAGCTCAAAATAAATGTACATAACTAAAATTAGATCATGTTATATCTTTATATACCTTTTTTCATTTGAAGGACATCTTGTATGGGGATTTGGGCTAAATCGGTGACAAGATTACAATTTAGGTTTAAAAAGCCTTTATTTTATGCAAAATGTTTATAATATCATCATGACAGATCTAGTACTAAAGGACTTGATTGTTACGAAAACTACATATTTCATTTTCCTAATAACTTAATTGCACAGTAATTAATTAAAGTATCAAAACTACTATTTTTTATTATTGTACACAGCACAAAGAGTCCTTCGCGCCATTTTGCGCGGGCATGTCAAATGCAAGTTTTTGTTTTGTAAATTAATTTACTGTGATTATAATATAAATAATAAAGATATAAATTAATTTACTGTGAATAATATTCTACAATGTAAATAGTTATGGAAAACGATAAATTGGACTTTGAATATGGGGCACAAGGTTTTCCCGTGCTGTGAACTCCAAAAAAGAAAGCATCAAATTCTGCAGCATCTGGAATTTTGTGATGATCTCATTAACTCATAAAAAATAAAGATATATTACGTCAGACTTGGCTGTATGGGCTAGACCCTTTGCCTTCCCTATCACCTCATTCATCATCCATCGGGAGAAGAAAGCAAAAAAAAAGTACTAAACTAAAAAAAAAACATGTATTATCTGTTCTTTATTATTAGGTACATTAAATTCTAATTTAGCTTATTGAAAAAACATTTTTTTAAATGACACGTGTCACTATATTATTTGTTTAAATTTTAACAACTTAGTACCCAACTTCGGGTTCAAGTTTTTTGTTTTTTTTTGTATAGTTTAGTTAATTAGGTAAAAACTGCAAGGTTACTGCATTTGTAACTGATGATACGATAGGACAAAGAAGATTGTTTAAGTATTAAAAGATAAGTTTCATCGCTACCGCAATCTCTAGCTGGGGTGGTCAGAAACCAAGCACTTTTATGGCGCAACTTCAGATTTAGCCAACTTTGTCGCATCATATATACCAAAAAACAGGAATCCACTACACAAAACCAATCCCAAAAGCAGTCGGGACTAAATTTCCAAGTCATTATTATTTAATATTATTTTTAGTCTTTAAGTCCTTCCTTAGTTATTAGGTCTACGTCTATGCCTAAAAATTAATCACCATACAATGTATCATATTTAATGAATGACAACAGTTCTATCATAATTTAAAACCTTTATTTCCTCCAATATAAGGTTCAAAATAAAAGTTAATAATAGTTTAGTTTGGCGAATAACCATATTGCACTAACGGTCATGTTTGATTCATTCACCGCCAGTTTTCGATAGAATGAACGCTGTTGCGGTTCGAACTCCAGTATGCACTAATGAGAGATATATTTCTTACGGACTGGCGTCATAGATTTACAATATAATCATACTAGTAATGTATCATCATCAGACCACCAGGTCTCCACTGCTAGATATAGTCAGGCCTTGGGAGAGCTATGGCTCGCGTCTACACGCTCATCCACCAGTGACCTTCTTTTATTTTTCATTTATTATGTCTTCCATCTGTACCGTCGTCCTGTACGTAGTCTCCTCTTTAGAACATGTATGTCCCATCGGTCGTCGGTTTTTCAGCAAATGTGCCCGGCCGGCCCACTGCCACTTCACTGCATCAGATCATCAACCGTAGCTCGCTGAGTAACTTTGAATTTGTGGACCAGACCCACTATCATTAAACACGTCTGTGCACCATGCGACATTATAGAAGGACGCACTGATTGAAGATTTTGTCTTTAAACACTGTGGTTTGGACGATGAGAGGATGTGACGAAGTGTCCCGAATGCATTTCTAAAGTATAATAATTAATAAAAAATATTTATTTTCTTTCTTCTTGGCGCGGTGGTGGCTCGGAAGGCGCGGTGGTGGCTCGGAAGGCGCGGTGGTGGCTCGGAAGGCGCGGTGGTGGCTCGGAAGGCGCGGTGGTGGCCCGGAAGGCGCGGTACTCACTAAGTGGAAACACATCGGCTGGAAGAGCATTCCACAACTTTATTTTGCGACAAATGTATGAGTCCCCAAATTTAAACGTAAGAATGGTGACAACGGTATATGGGTGCATATTCTGACCTAAGCTTGTGGTTCGGTTGCGGAATGGAGAGGAAGGAATTAGGTTATAGAGTATAGTCGGTAAAACACGCTCGGAGAAGCCACACCTCGGCAAAGCTGCAGGGATTCGATAGTTCCAGGTATAGTCATCATCCACAATTCGAACAGCTCGCCTCTGGAGGCCATTGAGAGCATCTATGAGTTACTTAGCGGAACCATCCCAAAGGTGAAAACAGTATTCCACGCATGATCGGATCTGTTCTTTGTACAGCAACAGTCTGTAATGTTCAAAATGGCGTCGAATCTACCAGCTGACGTCTGACCTTCAAAATAAATCTGGACATACGCAATTTTTTTAACATTAATCGTTACAATCACAAAGACTTAATTTTAGTGTAACTCAGGCTAAGAATTGCAATGATATGACATTTTAAAGTGAGTACGTGTTTTTTTAAAATATATATTTTTAGTTTACTAGGTATTTTGGATATTGAATGTTTAGATGACAACAATTATATGATAATTGAGCTATATTGAATGGGTTCTAGTGTAAATAGAAGCCCAAACGACCCAGATTCCGTCCGCGTGTATTTTGGCAAGTTGGCCCACTTTGGCGTGCCGAATTACTTACCGTTAGTCGGTGAGGCCCGATGGCAACGATGATGCTTCATGCGGGCCTTGCCAGTCAAATACTTTATACTACTTCATTTCCATTGAAATAGGTAGTAAATTTATTTATTTAAAGTTTTTGCTCTATCCGCTAGACATTCTTATTCGGTCAACCTTAGGGACATTACGAAGAAGAAGACAAATTTCAAAGCATTCCATGGATTCACCGTGCGGGTGCCGGGTCCATCGTGTGTGGGTAAGAGATGAGAAGAATGGTGTCTCGGGCTTGCGACCGACAATAGGCCTTGTATGTGGGAGGTAGATACGAATATTGGGAAAAGAAGATAATTAAAATTTTACTAAAACTAAATCAATACTAATAAAATAAACTGTAAATGAAGTACTTGTCTATATTAATGTTTTAGCCATGTTCTACTCTGATACATCTCACTAATCACCGGAGGCAGTATCAAGACAACTCTTATCCCGGACTGACTTTGCAAATCCACTTCGCTTGCTAATATACGAATACTGCTTTACAGCCACGAATAAATATTTATGGACATAAATATATATTTTTTTAGATTGTAAGCTGACATGGCCCTTTTACAGCCACGAATTTAATATTAAGTATCTAGCTGTAAGTAAAAACAAATTCCTCGTTTATGGCAACAATGTTTTAGTTATAATTATTGTATTGATGTTAGGTTCGGTCCAGCCATGAAGAAGAAAAGAAGACAATTTCTAAGCATTCCATGGATTCACCGTGCGGGTGCCGGGTCCATCGTGTGTGGGTAAGAGATGAGAAGAATGGTGTCTCGGGCTTGCGACCGACAATTGGCTGGTTTAAGAAAAGGAGGCCTCCTTTTTTTCTATTGCGCGATAATACGCTCACCATCCACCATTCTACTTCTCTCCCTACCCAACCAAATACTGTATGATTCCGTTAATGCCGTCTTGGAAGCTCGTTCCATAAATGTATTGACGGCAGACCTGCTTAGGCCCAATTCTTTCAGTAAGTGATGCAAAGATTTTGCTGGAACTCCTCTTGCACCAACTTCCACTGCGTAAAGCTGAGTCTTGAACCCGTTCCTGATCATTTCTTCTGTGAGATCATAATATTTATTCAACTTCATGTTGTGGTCTTTTGGAATATTTGATTCCCACGGAACGGTAAGTTCAATAAGGATAACTTTTTTCAAGTTCCGAGAAAACACTAAGATGTCTGGCCTATAGGCTGATACAGCTAGTTCATCTGGGATCCTATAATGGTGTTCAAATGTATCCATGAGAATTTTCCAGTCTGATGCGGCGCCAAGGATCGAGGTGGGCTTGCATTTAGTTTTCGTGCTTTGCCCTTCCTTTACAAATGTGGTCAAAGTTTTATTTGTAGTCAGTCCCTTTCTGGCTCTTGCAATAGAAAGACTTACTGCTTCACGGATAACACCTAGGACTTTGTCATGTCGGCGTGAGTAATAGCCCTTTTCTAGGAGAGTAACGCACCCTACAAGTGTGTGTCTAGCAGTTCCTATGGCAGCACCACACAATGTACAGTTCTTTTCCGTAGCTTTTCCCCACCTTACCAGATTACTCTGGTCCGGGAGGGACATTTGAAAAGCGTTTAGGTAGAACTTTAGCAACGCCGGAGACCAATCGTACATTAGTGTGCGCCACTTTAGGGCTGGAGGGATGCAAAAATCGCCCAAAGTTAGCCAGTCATTTTGAACTTCTAGAGTCATCGCGTGCACTCTGTATTCATGCTCTTCATCTTTCCTGAGGAAGGATTTTATAACCTCTTTGTCACTTTCTTTTTTCTTCCAGCCAATGCCTCTTTTGTCAGTCTGGGCACCTGTCATGAATTTCTTGAAGAATAGTAGTCTCGGTTCCATATCTGAGACCAGAGGGTCTCTTGGAAGGGATGAAATTGTATTATCCTGGGAGCTGGTTAGAATTTGATATTTGCTTATACGTAGATGTTTGTATAATTCAGATGGTCTTTTCAGATCCATTCCGAAGTTTCTCCGTCCTCTAAAGAATGTTGAGGAGTCAGCACCCTGGGCTAATCCAAGCCAAGACTTCAATGTTCTTATGACGTCCGCGTCCAGACTTGATAGTAGGCTTTTGTTGAAATCATATACTAGGAAAGGCCAAGTGAGGCGAGATGCTAAGTAGTTGTCATATATCCAAGCTTTTTTGACATTGCTTATAGGCTGTTGAGTAACCCTATTCATGTCGTCAGTGAATTGTTTTACAACTACTTCTAGGGATGGTGTTTTTCCCTGAAAATTTATCCTTCTGCCAAGAAATTTAAAGGGCATGGTTTCATTTACCGGAGCTATTCTCTGCCCTGCTATACTCAGTCCAGGATCATAAGACAATGGTAATATTTTTTATTTGTTTTTATTATTATTTTTTATTTATTGGCTTGTGTGTATTGACGCTAACCATACGGAAATAAATTATTTTGATTTTGATTTTATTGATGTTGGGTTCAGTCCAGCCATGGTCAATGGTAATATTTTTTATTTGTTTTTATTTTATTTCTTAGCTTGTATGTATTGACAATATCCAAGTGTTACGTACTAACCATACGGAAATAAATTAATTTGATTTGATTTATTATTATTTTTCTTTTACTTTAGCTAGTCACAGTTCAATTGCACTATTAATTTAAATCTAATTACTATATTTTACTCTTATTTCTGTTTTAATTGTATTGTCTAAAAAATATAAAATCTCTTTGGCTTGTGTTCCACTATTGCTACTTTGTTTATATGTTTAATATAATATGCTGTGATTTTTTTAAAAATAAATATATAAATAAAATTATTCTAGATAACCAAAGTGCTGATATAGCTTTTAAAATTGGTAGGCTTAAGTGGCAATGGCCCGGACACATCTGGCGTAGAACCGATAGAGCAAACGTGTTCTAGAGTGGAGATCCCAGATTTACGTATGACCTAAAGAAACGGTATTGGTGGGCGTTGGACGAGGGTTGTAAAAGACCGCGAGCAGTGGCGCGCCTACTTCCAGCAGTAGAGAGACACGGGTTGATGACGTATATACATATAGAAAATTTTATATGTTATGTGAGTAACTGGTATTGACTATTAAACTTTTTAAACTTTCGCGCACATTCATAATAGATTTTTATAATTTTAACGGGTCTTTACGCGATTTACCTTAGAGACATATTTCTCCCGACGTTTCAGCCAAGTTGCATTGGCCGTGGTCACGGGTCGACTGAAGCTATGCGGTGTAGTCTCGTACATACTGGGTGGCAGATGTAAACCTACCCACTTATCACTTTTAAAAGTTTTTAGAAATCACGACACCCGACGAGTGGGTATTGACTAGCTTAATAGGATCGTAATGATGAATGGCGTTGTTATATTATCTGGGCCGAGATATAATTATATGATCTGTGACAGGTAGCTTCGAATAGCAAAAAATGTGCTACAATTTTAATAGTCAACACTTTTGATTGATTGATAGTAGCTCTAGCTCGCAAAAACTTACCCAATTTTTACTTCTGAGCTGCCCTATCAATATCAACTGTACTAGCGGTTAACATTGACAGTGTGCGTAAGTTAGAGAAATCCTTTGTTTTTGCGCTCAAAGACACAGAATCCCGCTGCAGGATGGTTTATACATTCATTAACAAATATTAATTTTAAAATAAAATTTAAGATTATATATTGTTTTTTATTATTAGGGAAATACAATGAATTCACCGTGCGGGTGCCGGGTTCTTCGTGTGTGGTTAAGAGAGATGAGAAGAATGGTGACTCGGACTTGCGACCGACAATAGGCTGGTTTACAAAATAGGCCTCCTATAAAATTAAAATCAATCAAAATCAAATAATTTATTTAGTAAATAGGCAATATTTTTAGCACTTTTACACGTCATAACAGTTTTATTACATTTTATGTTTATAATTTTATTTAATTTACATAATAATATTTACTAGTGATCAAAAACATAATATCAACTGAACAACTCAATAATTGGTAATGGATTTAAAATGACTGGTCAGGAACAGTAGAAACCTCGTCAATTTATAAGTAATCTATTTATGTAGTTTATCAACCATCTAGTTTCCGTAACACAAGCCTCGTAGCTTACCACGGAAACTAGATGGCGCTGTGTGACCTGTCTGGAAATATTTATCTATATTATTATTATTGAAATAATAATAAATAGCAGCTGTAAATTGGCATTGTCATACTTAATACTAAATTATATTATTATAATTTATAATACCAAAGACCTTATAGTAATAATGAAGAAATAAAAAAATGTTATACATAGGTACATTAAAAATATAAATAACAGTTTTAATTAAAAATTAATAATAATGCTAAAATAAAATAAATATATATTTATTTTATTTCACAACAAGACGCTCCCCATCCACTTGTCCACATTGTATTATTCCGCCGTCTGGAAGCTTGTTCCATAAACGTATCATTTTCAGACCTGTTTAGGCCGAATTCAAATTCTATATGTATTGTGTTGTATATTATACTTATTTGTGTAATGGAACTGGTGCCTGAGATTCAGATTAACTTTGTTTGGGCACCAGTGGCCAAATCCTAAAAAATGTACTAGTTTTTTAAATAAATAAAAGATTTTTATTATTATTATTCTTATTCTTTCAGTAAGTGGTGCAAAAAATTTTCTGTGTTTCATCTCGTACCAACTTCTACTGCATAATACCTAATCGTATATATACTGCGTGGAATTTATTAAAGAGCTAATATTTTAATATTATAAACTAGAATAAAAATAAAGAACTAGGTATTTTTTATTTTAATTATTCGGTAATAAAATCTTAAGTTACGGTGCAGGGAAGTTTTCCTAAACATATCGCCACTCATACTGTGCCTAAGCGAGAGGTCGACGATCGCGCGAATGTTGACTTACGTAATTCTTTCTTTCTCTATTTCGTCTCTCGGCTGTGGGCTAGATCAATTAATAAAAACACACCCCAGCCTTCAGGTATTTATTATGATGGATATCGCGATTTTCAGACGCAGCTTACTTATGCACCATGCAGTAGTGTTTTGTTTTGTGGATAAAAATATTTATCTTTAAAAAAAAAGTTCTTTTTTATTTTAATTAGAGGTTCTGCTAATAAAGCCTGAAGCCTAAAAAAAATATTTGCTTTTTTGACAATTACATGCGGTATATATATTATGTATTGTGTTTTTAATTTAAAAAAATGCCTTAATAACAACGTATGACCTTAGCATTGGTCGTAAATTTGCAACCGTCTGGTTTATTCATGTTGTCTAGTTTGTAACTTAATGCCATAGACAATAATATATAGGACCTATACATTTATATTTTTTAACCAATTATACATTTCATCATTCGTCATTACAGCCCCCAGAACACAGCGTCCTAAACCTCCACTGCAGGAGATGGGCCTTCCAGAACATATATCTGGAGAATTTGGCCTACACTCGCCACCCTGGCCTGACGGCTTGGCGAGGAATTATACATTTATTATATATCAAATTATTATATATACATATATTTATAAAATTTAATACCTATAGACCAATCGTTATAAAAATTAAACTATCTATTTAGTGCGAATTCCAGCAAAATCTTTGCACCACTTAGTGAAGGAATTAAGCCTGCAGGTCTGCCGTCAATATATTTATGGAACGACGGCATTAACGGAATCGTACAGTATTTGGTTGGGGAGGGAGAAGAGCCTAATGGTGGATGGTGAACATCTTGTGCAATATTTTTCCATTTTAATTTGATTTTGATTTGATATAAAAAAAAGGTGGCCTCTTTTTGTAATCCAGCCTAATTGTCGCAAGCCAAAGACACCACTTTTCTCATCTCTCTTACCCACACACGATGGACCCTTCAAATCAAGGATACTGGCAACATTTCCGTTCTGTATAGCGATGCGTTTATTAGTGTGTAGTAAATTTGACCTACTATCTGATATACTATAAATTTACTAAACTATCTACTAGTTTAGTAAATTTGACCTACTATCTGATATACTATAAATTTACTAAACTATCTACTAGTTTAGTAAATTTGACCTACTATCTGATATACTATAAATTTACTAAACTATCTACTAGTTTAGTAAATTTGACCTACTATCTGATATACTATAAATTTACTAAACTATCTACTAGTTTAGTAAATTTGACCTACTATCTGATATACTATAAATTTACTAAACTATCTACTAGTTTAGTAAATTTGACCTACTATCTGATATACTATAAATTTACTAAACTATCTACTAGTTTAGTAAATTTGACCTACTATCTGATATACTATAAATTTACTAAACTATCTACTAGTTTAGTAAATTTGACCTACTATCTGATATACTATAAATTTACTAAACTATCTACTAGTTTAGTAAATTTGACCTACTATCTGATATACTATAAATTTACTAAACTATCTACTAGTTTAGTAAATTTGACCTACTATCTGATATACTATAAATTTACTAAACTATCTACTAGTTTAGTAAATTTGACCTACTATCTGATATACTATAAATTTACTAAACTATCTACTAGTTTAGTAAATTTGACCTACTATCTGATATACTATAAATTTACTAAACTATCTACTAGTTTAGTAAATTTGACCTACTATCTGATATACTATAAATTTACTAAACTATCTACTAGTTTAGTAAATTTGACCTACTATCTGATATACTATAAATTTACTAAACTATCTACTAGTTTAGTAAATTTGACCTACTATCTGATATACTATAAATTTACTAAACTATCTACTAGTTTAGTAAATTTGACCTACTATCTGATATACTATAAATTTACTAAACTATCTACTAGTTTAGTAAATTTGACCTACTATCTGATATACTATAAATTTACTAAACTATCTACTAGTTTAGTAAATTTGACCTACTATCTGATATACTATAAATTTACTAAACTATCTACTAGTTTAGTAAATTTGACCTACTATCTGATATACTATAAATTTACTAAACTATCTACTAGTTTAGTAAATTTGACCTTCTTAATCAGTAAGTCTTGTTACAAGACGTGTTATTATTATATAAATATAACCATGGCAAGCTTACAATATTAGTTTTCCTTGAAAGTAAAAATTGGAATTTGTCATCATTGCAAATGACAATGTATTTTCAACGAGAACAACAAATAGGCAGTAGGCGGTGGTAATTTACTTTACTTTATTTATTTAGGCTCGAAATACCGTCATGCCCAGTCCAGCCGGCACAGTGTTAGGGCCTGATGTCAGTTATAGTTTAGTTTATTAGTAGGCATTATTAAGTAGGCATAGGACAATAAATATAATGTATTCTGCGCTTATACATGTCAAAAAATTTATTAATATAACGAAAAGCTTATTTTCTGGGAAATAGCTTGTATTTGGAGCAGCACATTACAACCCGAATATACATAATTATAATCTTAAAATTATAGCTGCTGTAAATAGGCATTGTCATATTATAAACTAAGACATACACAATTATAAAATGAATACATCAAGGATTATAGCTGCTGTAAAGTGGCATTGTCATACTATAAGCTAAAACATTATTAAAATGTCACATAAATTATGAGTGTCTGATTCCAGTTTCTAACATTCATGGACCTCGGGCGCCAATTACCGCCAGATGGGCGCAAGGTCACATGTCATGCTAGTATAAAAATAAACAAAAAATAATTAGATGGAAAGATTGGAAAAGAAAGTTTTTTAGTAAATTTGATCTTGTTAACCAAGTTTAAGATATTGCCAATAAAGTTACTGTTTGTTAAATTAATGACGTCAGTGCCTACCACTATGTTTTTGTCTACGATGGAGGCTAGAGCCAGGTGGGGCAAAGCGTGGGTACAAGAAGTAGGTGAAGGCGCGACGCGACGCTGTGCGAGTGCACGCACGGAGATAGCTACGCCAGGGAAGCTCAACTTACGGAGAAATGTACCGACCACAAATATGTATTCATAAATTATTATAAACTTTTAGCGAGTATGTTGTATGTTTATGTTTGTAGGTATTGTCAGAAACCACGCTTATAAATAAGCGGATTCACATTTAGCCAACTTTACTATAGGCCGATCATGACAAGTTGCAAGCTGGTCAATATCTCCAGCGTACCAAACTCGAGAAATATCACATAAAATTAAATATTAATTAAATGTATTTATTTACATTATATATATAAATATTTTTGTGTCCCGACCAGAAATCGAACCCGGTACCTCCGAGTCTAAATCCACGGACTTAACCGCTAGACCACGGAAGCAGTTAGTTAGTGTTTAGAGTAAGCTATTAACAATATTTAGCGAATCACATCCTCAAGATCACAAAGTCCTAGAACTCCACTGTTGGAGATGGAAATTCTGCAGAATTTGACATACACTCGCCACGCTGACCAGACGGCGAAATTTATAAAATAATTAAATATGACATATAGAATAATAAAAAACAAAACAGCAGCTAAATTATAGATATTACAGATTAAATCTAATGTGTTGGCAAGAGACCTGATGGTATGACGCTGATCCCCTGGGAGCATGGACGGGATTTAGTGTGGGATACTACTTGTGTCGACACTTTGGCTTTGGCTTGGCTCAGGGGAACAGCGCTAAAATCGGGAGTGGCAGCTGAAAGCGCAGAGTCTGGCAAGCGGTGCAAATACGTATCAAAGATTACGTGTTTGTGCCGTTTGCTGTAGAGACTTTAGGGCCGTGGGGTTCAAATGCTAAAACATTTTTAAAAAACATTACCTCTCGTCTAATTGTCTGCACTGGTGACAAGAGGGTTGGTTCTTTCCGCGCTCAGCGAATCAACATAGCGATTCAGCGAAAAAAAGCAGTCAGCTTGTTTTGCCACCACCAGACTTGTTTTTTGTTTTAGTATTTTTTATTTATAGTAATAATTTTGTATTTAATAATAATAAACAAACTTTATTTCAGAATAAAATGTGTTAGTAACAATTTTAAAAGAAATCTTAACCTAGTGTTAGTAAAAATACAAAATATATATATATTCCTTATCTGGCGCCCACATCACCTGCTGACATGCAGGTGTATCCAGTGCCCCAAGAACGGAGAGTCCCACCTATCAGCCCACACGGCCAGGATGCTGCTGGGGCTGCCCCTCACGCGGGCGAGGATTGAGGCAAAGCACTTCCTCATAATAGCATGGAATCCATCCACCCGCGCCTCTGCTAGCATCCCAGAGGCACTGCAACGACGGGGCAGCCCCATCAGCACCCTGAACGCGTTATTGTACTGGACACGAAGGGCGCTATATGCCTTCTGCATATAATTGACCCACAGGCTGCATGTAAAGAAGGATTGGCAAAGGGCTCTAAAGAGAGTGACTTTTACCTCCCCTGCACAACGAGCAAACCTGCGCGCCAACATATTGCATCCATTTATATACTCGTATAAAGGTGGGTTAAGGAAGACGTTCCTACAAGCGAGCCACCACCGCTCTTCATCCTCAACATGAGGCATCACAACCAGCGTGGCAAGTGTATGCAGAAATATCTAAAAAGCCTATCTCCAAGAGTGGGGGTCTCTGACTATTGAGTTCTAGGGAGTGTGATGATACCGCCAACGGGTATGATTGAAGCTATTAGCAATTAAAACGCTTTTAAATACTTCAGTATTTTTTGTAAATTCATATCAAACAATAATTGTGCATGATGAGTTTATTTGTACTGGTTGGTAGATTTGTTAATAATTGTGTAATTAACTGCTATAAGTTGTTTTATGCATTCATTGAATCGTTTAACCTAATAACTTTTAATTACCGTAATCCTGAATCCGATCCTCCTCGCCAATAGCAACTTACTCACATCTATAAAGCGTGTTTGAAGTTTGTGCCTATAATTATGCATACCTACCTAATTAAATTATTTTACACTGCAGGTCTAAACAGTTAATTTGGTTACTTTCAAATCAAATTCGTTGTTTATTGGTACAAAACATTTATTACCACAGTATAGTATATGTATATATAATTTTTTTTTATTAACAATATTATAGTTTATTTAAATTAACAAAATATAAAAATGAATTACAAACTACTTAAATACAATTAAATAACTATAAACTAAACCTAATAAAAAAATATAAAAAAATGTCCTCAATAGACATCCCATCAGAGATAGTCCTAAGACTGGCAACATTTGACAGCTAGACCACCGAGACAGTTTCCTAGTTATTTGCATTTGTATTTAATTAGTTTATCATTACATTACAACCCCTTAAGAACTACGAGTCCAGTAGGCGAGGGTCTGATGTCAATTGTAATGAAAATTTATTTTTTACAAGTTGGTATTAGTGGAACCGAGAACGACGATAGCTAAAGGTGCTCTCCGAGGCACGGGAACGGTGGTGATGTAAATCTATGATATTTTTTATAATTTCATTTTAAATTCTTTATTGCACCAAATCCCAAGTTTTAATTTAATTCTATTCCATCGTAGGCTACTTAAAAACAAAACCATATAACAAACATCATTCATATATATATACATAGCTGTATATGGATACGCTTATCTTACTTGGGCGTCGATTGTTCAGTGCGATGTGGCAAGTGAGGCGCGCGGTTGGCTACCCCTGGCGAGTGATAGTAGAAATTTTCGGTGGCAATAGAGTGGGGTGCGTACGCGCAACAGTCGCGTTCGAGCTTTAGCGGTGGTAGCCCGCTCTCCGCGTTACAGTGATCGGTGTAAAGTGATCGGAACCTTATGACCTAGTGATCGTTCTCCCGGAGTAAACGAGACAGTGTACGTTGCGTTTCTACAAACAAACAAAACCTACTCTTGATCCAATTCTTGCAAAGACTGGAACAATTGTATTTTGTGATTTTAAAGTTAAAGGAAATGTTGTAATTGGCATGATAATGTGACGTGCATTTGGATTGCAGGTGACCTGGATGTGTGACAGACGAATTTCTGCTTATATATATATATTTTATTTTTCTTTAAATTATAATTATCCCACTTTCTGTAAATAATTGTTATTTGTTTTTTTTTATATTTCGGTTTTCTATTATTTATGCCAATCACATATTTTCCTTTATTTTCTAACCCCTTTTTCTTATTTTTATATTTAACTAACCGCATGACCTACTTTTTAGTGGTTCGATTTCCCCTCTTTAGCGGGCCGTTCTTTAGGTAAATAACTAAATTTATTTCGCTTTATTTATAGTTGGAATGCTTTTGAATTAAAAACAAGAGTATTTAGTATGTTTTTCGGTAGTTTTTCGTCTGATAAAACGAAGGCCGCATGACAGGTTTGTTAACTGTTATAACGGCGAAGCCGCGCCACGACAATGTGGGACGAATTTTTACGTAGAAATAAGTAGTTTTTAGGGTTAACAAAACAATTTAACAAATGATAAAATCTACAAAAATTCATATAAATATTACGGGGCTTTACTTACTTAAAATATATTAGACAAAACTAAATTTGTATTTATATTTTTTTTTTACAAATTTATCGAGATTATAATTTGTTAAATAATTTTATTGTAAATTTGAATGAAACAAGTAGTTATTTATATATTTAATTAGTAGTTAATAAAAATAGCTGATACAATACAGCTGTTGACCCTGAAAAAGGCAATTTAATTAACGGTTCTGCTAAACTATGTATAAACGGTTTTTTTTATCGCTATACTTTGGAGACGTCACATTTTATTGAATTGAAGATGTTATGACCGGTTTTTGAGAATTGGAACTTGTTTTTTGGTACCTTCATGACTAAAACTACAATTAACTAATCCGTAATTAGCTAAACTTAGTTTTAACTAATTATAATTAAATCAATTAATTAAGTTAAATGAGTCGATTGTACAATTTTTTTAATTAGGAGTTGTTTTAAGCAAATTACTAATCAAATTTTTGCTACCTGACAATTTGTATAATAAAAGCGGCTCTTAAACTGACCTACCTACGATTTTTAATTAATAGATATAATGGTGTGACCATTTGCAATAAAAAGCGGGTCACAAATTAATACAATAAGCTAAAAATTTGCATCACCTGTTATATTTTTTAAAATACTATTAATAAAAATAAACCTAATTAATAAATAAAAATATAATATATATGTTATATTTTTAAATTGCTCTTATAATTTGGGTCACATAGCGACAAGAATAGGCGAATTAAACCGTAACCTAACTTACAAATAATCAATTATCGATTTTTATAAATTAGGTCATAAATTAATTAATCCTAAATAAACTTAGCCTTTTAACCAATTATTAATTAGAATTAGAATTCAAATTAATTTATCATAAAGCGATAAAAATAGGGTCTCGAATTATAAAAACTTACCTCACAATTATTTTTTAGAATTAAAAAAATAGGGAATAGATTGGATTTTTATATTTATTAAGTATAATATCTTCTTTATGATATCCTATCTGTATACCTGCCTATAGTTTATTCATCCCTTATTATTTAATATCTTTGGGCGAATTTCTTCCTATTTGCTGTTGAAGGACTCTGCTAGTGTGAACAGGATTTAAACAGTTGAAAAAAAAACAGTTACAACTAACAATAACTTGAACGTTGTCCACGTGAAAATGGCATCAAAAATTTGACAGTTCTACTTATTTTCTTAAGCGACAGTTTGAGGTAAGATATTTATTTATTATTATTTATTTATACTTCATTCAATTAGACTTACTCCGTTTTGCATCTCTTTCCCTCGCACGATCCAATATTTAAAAAAAATACAGACTTTTAGAAATGTCTTAATAATAAACTTACTTAATCAAATCAATCTATTATATACATATATTCAAATCTTCTCTCTAAACCAGCCTATTGTCGGTCGCAAGCCCGAGACAACATTCTGCTCATCTCTTATCCACGCATAATGGACCCGGCACCCGCACGGTGAATACATGCAATGCTTAGAAATTTGTCTTATATCATTTATTGTTTTTAGTAAATAGACCAAAATCGTTATAAATTATTTTGCTTTTTTTCTGTTATAATAAGGTACTTGTATATCGTGTTCAGTACAATACTTGTAGTAAAATATATAATACTGTGGTATTATACTGCATGATTGCGTATATACTCCTCCGTATATACTCTTAATATGTTATTCTATTGATAGAAACAACTTTTCCTGAGAAACCATATGTCGAAAGTGAGAAAAATTGTTTAGCTTCTCCATACAAATTGGCTATTTGAATCTATCAATTTGTATGGGACAGCCAAATTGTTTGTCATCATTTCAACAAAGAAATGTCCAACATATGGTTTCTTAGGGTGTTTGTAGTGCTTCACTTATCTTGGCGCTACCCATGACAAAACTATCCGTTCTTCCTCTAACTCCACTCTGTCCATACTCACCATTCTTCTTTTGTCTCAAAGTTCTTTGCAGTTGTAGTTCTAAGCCTCTGGACCTCCGCAAAATCCGTCAGGTCCCGAGCTAAAAAAAACTTGTATATGCACACTTCATAAAGTCATGATAAACCTAATTTGTTTTTGTTGTTGTTGACGATAAGACACTTGTTATGATATGGTTATAGTTATTACATTCACTTATTGTTTATATATGTAGTTTATATGCCAGACGTTCTACACCAGTCATGTCTTGAGATTGTACAGGCGGCGTGCTTTTAACACGATTCGTGTACAATATAATAATGCATTTAGATGCATACTAAAGTGGTGGTGTAGTGTGTCTGGTATGTATGCTGAAAACAGAGTCGACAACTTTTTTGCTATACTCCCCATGCGGCATCCTGAGACAATCAGATAACAACATAATTAAAGCTATCTTTGACATAAGCTCGTTTGACCTTGTAAAATATAAATAAATTAATTATGGGTTTCTAGATATCTGAAATAAAATATATTTAATTTTAATATGTATGTAGTATTAGTATGTAGACATATTATTTATATAGTATAAGTATAGGTATATTAATTTATATATATCATTATATCATCTAATTAACCCTGTAATTGCACCTACCTTTCATTGTTTGATTGTTGTTATTGACCCGGAGGTTTGACTGTCATAGAATATCTAGCGGGATTAATCCCACTTTTGTACTTTGTGGAATAAAGATTTAAATAAATAAAATATTAGTCTAGAGTGAGTTAGTACAAAGTCAATATTTTGTACGAATATGAGAAAACACCAGTTCTTAGGCACATCATTCTAAGGGCTTTTGTCACTGCTGGAGTACCCGCGATCCTAGAACCCTCTGGGATTGCGCGGAGCGATGGCAAGAAAACTGACGGTACGACCGTTGGGCCGTGGAAACTTGGCAGGTCTCTGGTGTGGGATGCGCCATGTGTAGACACATCCAGTTGACCTCATCAAGCGCGGGAACTGCGGCGGTTTATGCTGAGAACCTCAAGCTGCGCTCAGTACAGGTTACGAATTTTCGCCGTTTGGGGTCGAGACGATGGGCCCATGGGGACACTCAGCCAGGCGTCTAGCTAAGGAGGTATCCAAACGGCTAACGGAAAAGTCTGGAGACAGGAAAGCTGGCAATTATATCAACCAACGTATTGACATATAACATCGTATATTTCTAACATTGACACAAATGTTGGTTCTATGTCAGTGGCAGGAGTGGGGAGTGGATAACAGGACGCGGGGCAGGGGGGCACAACTTTCACTGCGCAGAGATGCGCCCGCGCACGTACTGTACAACTGACCGTGCTAAAACCAAACCTACCTTGTATTCAATGTTGTGACGTGAACTTTCTTTACATGGTACGGTTATGTTAAAAAAAAAGTGACAAGTCTTCATCATCATTATCAGCCTGTGTCTGTCTGTGATTTAGGTGTCCCCCAAAGCCCATCATTTCACATTATCTTGCTCGGGTCATCTGTCGTCATTTCGACAATTCGGCTTTTGGGTTGCACACGGTCAAGTAGCCTTTCTTAATTCTATGATACCTGGTAGGGTACCACTGTACCAAGTATTGTAATCTCATAGGTGAATTTAAAAGATATTTATTTATTTATTGTTGTTGTGTAATTCTGTATTTGTTTTATATTTATAAATCTGCTATAGCTGGGTTTTCCTTGCAGATTCCATTCTCAATCAGATTAAACATTAACAGGTCACTGAAATCTGCTAAGCTGCTGGTCTACTGCTAACAACTTACTCTTTGAACCACTTCGCTGCATAGTTTTCCACTGATAGGAGTAGTATCATCCAAAATAATTTAAATAATGACGTGTCACAAATGACTGTTTTTGATTTTACGTGAATAATATATTTTGACTTTCAACCCGTTTTGTCCATCATTCTAAGATTTTGCGACGTCTGTCCGGCTTTTTGCTACTTCAGCTTGCTATTTTTCAAAGCAATGTCGGTAGCTTTTGTTGTCTGGTTTGTAAGAAGTGACAATCTGGATTTTAGATATTAATGGTTACATCGATTAACAACACACGTTCAGAGGAAAACATTAGAAGGAGCGGAAGATGGCTTCGTAGTGTTCGTTGTTATTTCAATTTATTAAATAAAAATAAAGCTAATAAACTAAATTAAAAATAGAACAAAAAAACCTAAACTATCATTCCCCCGCAGCACAGCGATGCTGATTTGCTGCGCGAAAAAACTGCCTGCCCTCTTGTCAGATACAGCATTAACCAGGCGCTTAGACAGTTCTTTAAAGAACTTCTTAGCGCTTGACCCCCACGGACCCATTGTCTCAAGACCAAAAGGCACAAACACGTAGACATTATTTTAATGTATCTATCTACATCTGTCAATAGAAAAAAAATGTTTAATAAATAATAAAACTGCCTCCGTGGTCTAGCGATTAAACCCGTGGATTTAGACTCGGAGGTTCCGGGTTCGATTACTGGTCGGAATACAATAATATTTATTAATTTAAATAAATAAATCAATATTCTATATATTAATATAGACATGGACGAGCTTGCCACTTGTCATGATTGGTCTATCTCTATAGTAAAAAGTATCATCACGACCGTTTCCTTTTCGGTGTGGTCAGAAACCACGCTTATAAATGAAATATTCCATTAACCTGTACAATGTCTTATCTAGCTAAAAAAAAGATCTGCTAGAAAAAACCTAATTACAGCAGATTTTTCTGCAATGCCCCAATTCTATAAATTTATAAACTTTGGTAATATAAAGACAGAAATTTACCAAAGAAGAATAAAAAATAAGCTATCAATCAGGTACTTAGTTGTTTGAATGACGTTGGCGTGATGTCGTACGTTGGCCATGTTGAGAAAGTGCGCAGGCGCATTGCTCTGAGCGGCCGCACACTAGGTCATTTCCATACCTCTTCACACAGCAAAACGATATCAATAAATATGCGAGTATTTAAAATATTAATAAATTAGCTATGCCCGTGTATACAACTGATCGGTAGTGCCTTTAGGTAGTCATAGTAGCTTTAGGTAGTCATGCACTACCAATAAAATAGGTATAGTAAACAGTTAATAAATTATTATAACACAAACAACTTATATAAAATTAAACACTAATAAACCTATTAAAAATAACAAAAAAATGTCCTAAAGAGACGTCCCAAAATACAAAATTAATTATTAACTAAAGTAAATCTAAAAATAGATGCTAAAAGAACAATGGCGAACAACGTCTTTACATCGAAAAATACAAAAAGAACTCAGGAACAACTGCGGAACATGTTCCTTTTTAAATAAATTATAATAGAAGAACGAAAAAATAAGATATATTCAATTAAATAATCACTTTGAGTTTTTACGTCGCCGTCTTTTTGGAAACGTCATTATTTTTTTTAGTAAATATTCTTTCAACCTACCACTATACTGTACTATAAATTTAAGCTTTTTATTTTTAAAGTAATTCTTTTTAATCTCCTAAGTAACAAATATATTCAGATTTTAAATACTGAATACAACACTGCAGTTTGCAGTTATATGAATGATGAATTTTCAATTTAACTTCTCCGGTGTTATTCTTTCTATTGCAAGAGCCAGAAAGGGACTTGACTACAAATAAGTATTTGTATAAGACACTTGAAATTTATCAGGTAATATCTCGCCATTGTTCTTTTCCTTTAATTTTTTATGAAATTGTTTAAGAAACGCGTTGATGTCTAATCTATTAATATTTGTCAACTTGAATTAAGATACGTTTTGAGTAACTCAAAACTTATTTAGCGATAAAGTACCAACTCAGATAAAACCGTACGGCCTTTTTGGAATAAACCAAAAACGTAAGCATTGAATGAGTAAATGATGAGCAAGCTTTAAAAATCTGCAGGCGTATTCCATTCATCATCACCATCATCCCAGCCCCTAGAACACATAGTCCTAGGCCTCTACTGCTGAAGATGGGCTTTCCAGAAAATATCCTATCTGGAGAATTTGGCCTACACTCTCCACGTTGGCCAGGCGGGTTGGCGAGGGTCTGATAACAATTTAATAACGATTCCACAAGTTGCTATCAGTAAGTGACCGGACATGTACGTAAATGTTTCACATTGGTACATGCCGGGGATCGAACAGCGTTCATTTGGGTTAAAAGAAATTCCAATACTTAAGCGCAAAAATTATATAATTGAATTCCTTATAATATATGTATGTAGGGACCTCGTATAAATAAAATGTTATATGTATATTTCATAATATGTGATCTGTATATTTTTTATTTCTAAGTTTCTTTATAAATACATATATAAAACGCTATTGGAGTTGATATAATATTTGTAATTTTTAAGCAATTATCACATACACAACGTTGCACTTTAGTAATGGAATTTTGCCAACCTGTCTGTCCAGCTTAGCAAGTGTAGGCGAAATTCTCCATATGTTTTGGAACTTCAGCAGTGGAGGTCTAGAACTCTGTGTTCTAGATGCTGTAATGATGAATGGAATTTCCTTAAATTCTACAAAGGTCGGTCCAACCCCTCCGGAAATACACTTTTCTTACGTAAATTTGTCAAAGATTTACAATACCACCGTTTCCTTCCCTCGGAGAGCACGTTATGCCGTCTGTCCTGGTTCCACTAATACCAACTTCTGAAACCGTTAATGTCATTCAAATTTGACATCTGATCCTCGCAAATCGACCGGCCAGCGTGGCGAGTGTTGGCCAAATTCTCCAGATATACGAGTATGTTCTGGAAGGACTATCTCCAACAGTTCTAGGGGCTGTAATTAATGATTGAAAAAAATGTTTGGGATATTGACTGGTTTACGTTAAAGCGTGGATACGGTCGTGAATATTATAACAATATCCTATGAAAACAACTTCTGTTACGCTTCCAATAATAATAGGGTTAAAATTATTGTTTACTATATATTAAGATGAACAGTCGATAATATATTGAATATTAGCATATGCACTTTATTAGTTTGTGCTAAGGTTGAATATGTTATTTGGAATTTCGTGAAAAAAACAGTCTTACCTGCGTTTTTGGGTAATATTTAAATATTGAGTGATTGAAGGGTTTACTATCGGGACATCTGTCGTGGGAAGAAAGTTCGCGTTTTTTTGGAAACATGTGCGTTTCAATGACTTGCATATAGAGATTGGGCTTTAAAATTTAATATGCAGAAGAAACAGTCTCGGGGATAACTCGGAGCCCTGCGCAACAAGGCGTTCACTGACATGAGCCCAGGAGCATTCCCATCCACCAGGACACAAATGCTACGCTCATGTAGGAAGCCGGTGATCCAGCCCACCAGCTTTGGGGGTATTGTTTATTAATTACCTGTAGGAACCTTGTTTCTGGAAACAAATGGATTTGTCAAAGTTTACACTTTTGTCATATGCAATGTAATTTATAATACAGAAAAATAGCCGGATACGAGAAAGCAAGGAACAGTCTGGTTGTCATGGCTTGGTCAAAGCTAGATACGACTACCTCGCATTGCGTCGCGCAGATACAACAATTTTTTTTAAGACGTAGTTCGCAAAATCGCCTGACGATACGGCCCCAGCCTGAAGGGCCACCGCCATGAGGCCTCATATGGAGACCGCAAGGCCTCCGGACTAAAACCCTATAAACCGTCTCTCTTTCACTGTTGGCCCTGCGTGCCTTTACAGCTAAGTCTGAGTCATGGCTACGGAGTGAATGCACTCGTTTGCCGCGAATGAAGGCACTCGATCGCCGCGGACGGTTACAACCATGACTTTAGTCGATGTCACTGTTGTTTAAATTTTATTTATTTTATTACTTGATATAGGTAATATTTTAGTTATTTAGTTTTTGTATATTTTTTGTAATATTGTTACGTTTTATAGGCCATAAGGGGTAATACTACATTATTATATATAGGTCGCATATAATAGGTGCAGCATCTAACTAAAAAACGAAATCGTTTTGGGTACAAATACATGTGTGATGTTAGCACTGTTGGCTACCCAATTATATATTTTTTTTAATTGGTAGGTATAGAATTAGCAACTTTAAAAATGTTAAAGAATACAACAATCAGAAGAATATACCAAGCCGTAACACATTTAAAGAAGGTCACCGTAACGGCTAAATAATCATAAGCCAATTATCATATAAATGTGAAACCTCTGAATGCAGCACTGTACTGTACGTAATTTTTAGCATACAACTTGCACTTTCGGCAAACAAAGTAACTCAAATATTTTATCTAAGTCCAGAAAGTCTTGGCCATAAATTATATAACTTGTAAGTTTACTGACATTAACAATGTTAAAGCAAAAAAATATAAGTTGCACGATCTTAACCACACTTAAATTAATCGAATGACCGGGTCTTAGCCACAGTCAATGGAACATGTCCTTGTATTGTTGCCGTATGCCATACATTATAGGTTATGTAATGCGCTCAAATTCAACTAATAACAGTTTTATTGTTAAGAAAATTTCAAGATTTTTCGATTTATGAAATTAATTAAAATGTTGGTTTAGTTTAACAAAACACTAAAATATGAAAAAAAAAAGTTTTTTCCACGAAATTCCAAATAACATATTCAAACTTAATACAAACTAATAGAGTGCATATGCTAATGTTCAATATATTATCGACTGTTCATCTTAATATAGTAAACAATAATTTAAACCCTATTATTATTGGAAGCGTAACAGAAGTTGTTTTCATAGGATATTGTTATAAAATAAACTATCTTCACGACCATTTCACTTTCGGGGTGGTCAGAAACCACGCTTATAAATAAGCGGATTCACATTTAGCCAACTTTACTATAGGCCAATCATGACAAGATGAATAACAATTAAATATGAATTAAATTTATATATTTACATTAATAAATATTTTTGTGTTCCGACCAGGAATCGAACCCGGTACCTCCGAGTCTAAATCGACGGACTTAACCGCTAGACCACGGAGACAGTTTAATATGCATTACGTTAGTATTAATTATATCATACATATTATTATAAAATACTAAAAGATATCATAAAATATAAAGTAAAATAATTTTAATTATGTTTAGAAATAACGTGATAAGTAAAATATGAACTGATTACTATCTGTTCGTCAGTAGGAGCTTGTTTTTTTCAGGATTTTTCTGATTTTAACGAAAAAAACGTAGTGTCAATAATTGGTATATTGTGTTAACAATTGGGTACCTCCGTGATCTAGCGGTTAAGTCTGTGAATCTAGACTCGGATCCACCGGGTTCGATTCCTGGTCGGGACACAAAAATATTAATGTAAATAAATACATTTAATTTATTTGTGATAGTTCTCGAGTTTGGTACGCTGGCGACATCGACGAGCTTGCCACTTGTCATGATTGGCCTATAGTAAAGTTGGCTAAATGTGAATCCGCTTATAAGCATGGTTTCTGGTCACCCCGAAAGGGAAACGGTCGTGATGATACTTTACTTTATTTGGGTACCATATCCTACTTTATTAATAATTTTATGTTTTGTCGACTTTCGGGTTGCACATAGGCATGTAGTCTATCTTAATTCTGACTTGCCGGGTGGGTTACTGCTGTACCAGGTATTGTATTCTCATAGGTACTGATAACTAAATTTAAAAGGTTATTAATTGATCGTTGTGGTGCAGTTCTGTATATGTTTTATTTTGTAAATCTGATATAGCTGACTTTTCCTTGCATATTCCTTTCTCAGTCAGATCAAACATTAACAGGTCACTGGAATTTGCTAAGCTGCTGGTCTTCTGCTAACAGCTTACTTATTGGACCACTTTGCTGCTTAGTCTTCTACTAGCAGGAGTAGAATCATTCAAAATAATTAAATTAATGACGTTTCATAACTGCCTGTAATAGGTTTACGTGAATAAAGATATTTTGACTTTGACTTTGATGTATTTATTGTTACAATTTAGATACTATTTTTTGCAATAATATTTTAATCATACCTACTCCATGACAAAAACTATTATCCTATAATCCTTACTATAGAAAATCACAACTATTCATCTATTATTATCATTTTTCCATACACAAAGCAAATACATAGTGTAGTTATAATATTAACCCTTATGCTATTTATTAAAAAGGTTTATAATTCTATAACATTTGATATTTTTTATATCATTTTTTTATTTATTTATAATTTAGGTCAAGGTTATAAAAAAGGGTTAAATGCACCTTGTTGTTATAAACCTGCGATCAAATTCCACTTCCTACCCTTATTGAATCCATTTCCGTTTGGGGGTGGTTTGCGTGAGACATTTCTTGAGGGGATGGATTTTTTCTACCCTTCAAGAGTAATGGATGTTTGATATTGTTTGGGAAGATTTAATAGTATTTGCCAGATGTTTAATTTTAAGTTATTAATCATTAATGTGTGAACCTATAGTAATGAGATTTTACTTCTTTAAAAGTTTGATTCTGACCACCCTGCAAGGGACACGGTCGTGATTTCACTTATTACTTAAATAATTCATTGAACACAACTTAAATGTTATATTTTTTTCGAAACAAATTATTATTTATATTTCTTCGAATACATATTTTTATTTGTGTTTAATAAAAATAAAATTGTAGTTTAGTTAAGTTTATTTATAACTTAGTATTAAATTTTATATTTTGTAAATAGTTATATATTTATAAATAAATTATTTTAATTACTATTGCAAATAAAATATAGTAAAATGTCATCACGACCGTAACCTTGGGGGGTGGTCAGAAACTACATTTAACCACTATACTATAGGCCCATCCTGACAAGTAGCAACCTCATCAATGTCGTGCTAGCGTTCCAGACTCGAAAAATGACACATTTTCTCTCGGCCAGGATTCAAACCCGGCTCCTCCGCGTTTAAATCTCCGGCTAGTCCGCGAAGGCATTAACTTAAAACTTGAATTTAAAACATGAATTTACCGTACCCTATCCAACCAAATACTGTAACTAACAGTTCTGGAACAGTTTACCTGTAGAAATTCGCCAAGCACCCAGCAAACCGCTGTTTAAAATGCTGGTTTACTTTCATTACCTAAAGAGCTCCTCACAACGTATAACGTATAAGTATGTATTGTATGTAGTATCATCATCAGCCTGTGTCTCTCCACTGCTGGATATAGGCGTCCCCCAAGGCTCGCCAATCCAACCCCCACCAGCGACCCTCCTCAGGTCATCCGTCCATCTGGCGGGGGGTCGTCCCACTCTGCGTCGTCCCGTACGTGGTCTCCACTCCAGAACCCGTTTGCCCCATCGGTCGTCGGTTCTGCGGCAGATGTGTCCGGCCCATTGCCACTTCAGCTTGCTAATTTTAAATGCTATGTCAGTGACGAATTTCAACGTTTCGAATTCTATCCATCAGAGAAATACCAAGCATAGCTCTCTCCATAGCTCGCTGAGCAACCTTGAATTTGTGAACCAGACCCACTGTCAGTGTCCACGTCTCTGCTCCGTACGACATTACGGGTTGGACGCACTGGTTGAAGACTTTTGTCTTCAAACACTGTGGTATGGACGATGAGAAGATGTCGAAGTTTCCCGAATGCCGCCCATTCTAGCTGAATGCGTCTGTCGGCTTCTTTGCTGAAGTATGTAGTATATAGTAGCCAATATAGTGTGTAGTATATGTATTATTGTGTACATATTTGTATGTATGTGTATTTATTTCAATATCTATTGTTTGTAAGATTAAACGAATTTATTTGGCAATGTTTCTTACAATTGTTCGCACCTACTCGTAGCCTCATGACTGTAAAGTTCTGTATTGTCCCAGAGATAATGCCTAGCGACATTTAGCCCGCCCTTTGTACATGGTACAATAAAGTTTTAAATAAATAAATAACTAAGTACACATGGAAATAAAATCTAATCGTTTAATTTCTGGTAAGTACATAATTAAAGTAGGAAATAAAAATTAATACGTGTAAACCCAGCATTAGTAACTACAAAAATGGCAATGAAAAAAAACTAAGAACAAAAAAATACCTATCGTCCACGCAACTAACTGTAGTTTTAAAATCCTTGCTGGTCAAAGGCTCCGGGTTTGAGACGGGTGTGCGAGCGAGAGGACGCTATAGGTGTGACAGAGAAGACTATATGGGCCAATGGCCTGATTTGTCAATAAACTTGACCCACATTTCATTGAGAGCTAGCACCACGGGAATGCGAGTTAAGGCGTTTCCACATTCGATTTTATTGATGTTTTTTTAATATGATTTTTTCTTCCCTTCAAGAGTAGAGAATAAATAAACAATAAAAATGGTATCTTCAGGACCGTTTTTATTGTTTTTCCGGGTGGTCAGAAACCATGCTTATAATAAAGCGGCTATCTAACTATAGGCCAATCGTGACAAGTAGCAAGCTAGTCTATGTTTCTAAACTCGAGAATATCACAAATAAATTTTATTGTGACCCGACCAGGAATCAAACCCGGTACCTCTGAGTCTGAATCAACGGACTTAATTGTGATTCATTGAAATGATGATTTACTACTATAAGCAAAGACTGTTTTTTATTTTTTCAATTAATGTGAAAACGTTTTCTTTTCATAAACGTCAAATGGGACATCATAATTAGAGTCAATATATATTTATTTACGTAAACCTAGTGACACGTCATTATTTAAATTATTTTAAGTAATCCTGTGCGCGGTGGTGGCTCGGTTGTAAGAACGCGTACCTTAAATCCTACAAAGGTCGGTTCAAACCCCCCCGGCATGTACCAATGAGAAATACACTTTTCTTACGTACATTTGTCATATATTTACAACATCACCGTTCCCGTGCCTCGGAGAGCACGTTAAGCCGTCGGTGTCGGTTCCACTAATGCCAACTTGTGGAATCGTTAATAAATTGTCATAAAAAAAATTACATCATATCCTCGCCAAGCCGTCTGGCCAGCGTGGCGAGTGTAGGCCAAATTCTCCAGTTCTGAATGAATGAGCTGTAATGAAAGTAATCCTGTTAGTAGAAGACTAATCAGCAAAGCGGTCCATAGAGTAAGCTGTTAGCAGAAGACCAGCAGCTTATATGCATGTTCTTATAGATTTCAAGATTGTCACTAATGTATTGCCGTCCTAAGCTAGAGGTCCTTGTCCGAAATAACGGTGCCTCGAAACTTTATCGGCCCTAAAATAGCTGCACGACACCCATACTCTCCACCCAAGTTATAATGATCAACAAAATGTTGCCGGTTCGATTCCCAGTAGGTATTCATATTTTTGTAAAAAACATTATCATACTTTACATACGGTCCCATTTTTGATTGAGACACAATAATTTATTTGTAATATTTCTCGAGTTTGGTACGCTACTTAGAGACATCAACGAACTTGCCACTTGTTATGATGGGCCGGCAGTAAAGTTGGCTAAATGTTGGCTTTAAAAAGCATGGTATCTGACTACTTCGGAAGGGATACGGTTGTGAAGATGGCTTCTAGGCCTAGTTTATTATAATTAATTAATAGAGTTTTGTGGCCCAAGTTTGCCTGTAGTGGTTATGAGTTTATTGTTTGCTATGCTTCATATGCTGAGTTGAACCAAAATGAAGTTTCAGTAATTATTACGATTACATAAAAAAATAGCGTGGAATGTATTAATTTTGAAGATCAGCCGTCAACTGGTACAATTAACGCCTCCGTAGGCTAGGTTAAATCCGTGGATTTAGACGCGAAGGTATCTGGTTGGATTCCTGACGGCGACACAATAATTTATTTTATTTATTTGTGATATTTCTCGAGTTTGGTACGCTAGAGACATCAACGAACTCCGGAAGGGATACGGTCGTGATGGTGAAAGCATGAAAGAAATATATCTACTATATTATTGAGTGTCTCTGTTCTTGAAATTAGATTATTCAAATTTTAAACACAAAAGAAGATAGCGGTTTAAAGGAGGCTCGAGTATCATGTATGGATGTCCATGCCATCGGCCGACCTTGGCTCCGGAGCGTGACGCCTCCCGTTACGCTGACGTCACGTCGCGGGGTGGGCAGGCCGATACCGTATGCTGCGTGAGCTGTTTGGCCCCACATAACGTTACATTGCTAATTGAGTTTTTATACGCGAACCAATTGTTGTTTGTTTAACAAAACAGACTGAAAAACAAAAAAAATACCTTTCCACTTACTCCAGTATTCTAAGACGTTTCCTCAACGGCTCCTCCACTCAACCTTTCCTTCCAGCTGTCAAACGGTATCCTCAAGGTCAATTTCAATTAATTTATTTTGTAAGTAGGCATAGGATAATAAATATAATGTATTCTGCGCTTTTACATGTCAAAAAAATTATTAATATAACGAAAAGCTTATTTTCTCGGAAATAGCTTGTATTTGGAGCAGCACATTACAACCCAAATATACATAATTATAATCTTAAAATTATAGCTGCTGTAAATAGGCATTGTCATACTACAAGCAAGACGAAAACAATTATGAGGATGTCACTTAGATTATAGCTGCTGTAAAGTGGCATTGTCATACTATAAGTTAAAACATTATTAAAATGTCACATAAATTATAGCTGCTGTAAATAGGCATTGTCATACTACAAGCAAGACGAAAACAATTATGAGAATGTCACTTAGATTATAGCTGCTGTAAAGAGGCATTGTCATACTACTTACAAACTAAGACATACGCTTGTCATCAAAATACTCGATGATGGTATAATAATAGGTGTCCTCAAAATCAGGTATTATTAGTTGTAAACTCTCCAAACCAAAAAGGAATTAATAAATGTTACCATTTTACATAGGTATTACATGACGGCACATCCTCTCATCGTCTATACCACAATGTTTAAAGACTTTAATGTCGTACGGAGCAGAGACGTGGACACTAACAGTGGGTCTGGTCCATAAATTCAAGGTCGCTCAGCGAGCCATGAAAAGAGCTATTCTTGGTATATCTCTAATGAATAGAATTGATATGTTGATATTCGTCAGAGAACGAAAGATACTGACATAACTATTAAAATTAACAAGCTGAAGTGGCAATGGGCCGGACACACGGTCAAACGGGTTCTAGAGTGGAGACCACGTACGGGAAGACGCAGAGTGGGACGACCCCCCGCCAGATAGACAGATGACCTAAAGAAAGTCGCTGGTGGGGGTTGTCATCCAAAGCGAAAGATCGCGTTAAGTGACGAACCTTGGGGGAGGCCTACATCCAGCAGTGGAGAGATACAGGCTGATGACGATTACATGAGATAAGTTTTCCATAGGTAAAATATTAGTTTTATCTTACTACACACTTTCGAAATCCATAAGTCTGATTCTTTCATATTATGACTATTCATGTGACACGAAAAATATTTATAATTTTTGGACGAAATCTGATTTGAATTAGAAGTTGTCCGGTGTGAAGTTGTCTGCCAATATAAACTGACCAATTTAAAAAGTTATGTTTTTATTATTATATTATTTGAATAATTAGGTTAACTGCCTCCGTGGTCTAGCGGTTAAGTCCGTGGATTTACACTCGGAGGTACCGGGTTCGATTCTTTAATGTAAATAAATACATTTAATTAATATTTAATTTATTTGTGATATTTCTCGAGTGTGGTACGCTGGAGACATCGACGAGCTTGCCACTTGTCATGATTGGCCTATAGTAAAGTTGGCTAAATGTGAATCCGCTTATTTATAAGCATGGTTTCTGAGCACCCCAAAAGGGAAACGTCGTGATGATACTTAATAATTAGGTGCTCCCTGTCATATTAAATTATTAATAATATTTAAAAAGGTGGGGGGGGGGAATTTTTATTTCTAAAATTTCAGAGATATAAACGTTAAATAATATATACCATAAATAAAATGTAATATTAGATGATCAGTATAAATAGCAGAAAATAACGTAAACACTCTTCAAGGAGGTTTCAAGGTAGGTCGCGAAGGAGGTTTCAAGGTAGGTCGCGAAGGAGGTTTCAAGGTAGGTCGCGAAGTAGCTTGAGTTTGACAGTTCTATTTCACGGGCGTATTAACGTGCCAAGGGGTTCCCTCCGTTTGACAGCTGAAAGGAATAATTAAGTTGAAACGTCCTAAAGTACAAGTGTTAGAGTGAATTGTAAATAATAACTATAAAATTAGTAACCAAGAATTAAAAAACTATTGAATAAAGCAAATGTGATACAAACTAAAAAAACTATTCTACAAAATAAACTAATAACATGCAGAAACAAAACTAAAATCTATATATATCTAAATAATTAGTATAATAAAAATAATTCTATCATCATCACGACCGTATCCCTTCCGGGGTGGTTAGAAACCACGCTTTAAAGAAGCAGATTTACATTTAGCCAACTTTACTGAAGCCCATCATGACCTGTGGCAAGTTCGTAGTAACAAACTCAAGAATATTACAAATTAAATTAATTAATGTGTTCTGACAAGGAATAAAACCGCAGTTAAATCCATGGACTTAACCGATAGACAACGAAGGCAGTTATAATATACGCGGCGAACGAGTGCCTTCACTCCGCAGCCACGACTCAGACTTAGCTGTTAAGGCACGCAGGACCAACAGTGAGAGAGAGACGGTTTCTAGGGTTTTAGTCCGTAGGCGCCCTGGGGCCCTTAGGAGGCCTCACGGTGAGTCGGGCATGCAACCCCCACGCGCGTTGCATGCAGGGGGCGTATCATTGATGATTTATCGATCCACCGCCTCAAAAAAAAAAAAAAGACAGTTAAAAAAATAGTAATACGGTTTTAGGTAACTGACTTTGACCGCTAAAACCCAAGTAAACTTAATGACATGAGAATGTACAAAATTTAGGCTCGTTTAATGTCTTAAAGCACCGTGAACTTCAAGAGTTGCACTTGACTTGGCGAAGTATGTTAGGAGGGCAGAAGAAAGCCCCCTCCGCGCGCTCGAAAAGTGAAACGCTGCTCACTGACTTAGCATAAGACTGGGCTATTTGCACGTTTTTAAAGGTTATGCAAGTTAATTGTACCTTTTTTAACCTTCTAAATTACTATTAATAAAAAATATATATGCCTTCGTGGTCTATCGGTTAAGTTTGCGTTATTTAAGTCAAAATTAAAGAAAGCTTTACTGGGAAAATGTATAATACAATATAATATAATACAATTGACGATTTTCTGACTGACGATGATCTCACATTTGACATACATTATAATAATTAAAATAGGACACTAATTATATATTTTCTTCTAAAATTATTTTTCGTTAATACGTTTTTTTATTTTTTATTATTTAAATGCTGATGCTGATCAGATCTGAATGCTGACTTTGGCATTTAAATAAATATATTTATTTATTTAACACTTTAATGTACAAAGACAAAGGCGGGCTTTAATGCCGCGAGACATTCTATCATAGCCAACCATTGGGACAACTTTAAACACTTAAATGAAAAATAGGTGTACACATATTAAAATAGAAATTATGAATTATATTTTATAACTACATATAAATCCATACATAAACAATAATACTTAAATAATAATTATATATACATAGATAATATACTAATAATATACTTACAACCGTTGAGATAAGAAATAAGAATAAACCATTCTCTTGAATGCAAATCTAGTAGATGCTTGTCTTATATTTTGTGGTAGATTATTCCACAGATTTGTGGCAACAACTACGAATGAATTTGAAACAAAACTAGAATTATGGGAAGGGACGGCAAGAAGAGAGTTGTGGGAGGAACGAAGAGATTTGTCGTGAAAAGATGAGAGAAAGGCAAACTTGTCCTTGAGGTATTCCGGTGTCGCAGGCTCGTTTAAAACTGAATAAAGATGACAAAGGACCCTAAGTTTCCTGCGACAACGAATTGGCAGCCACTTTAACTTAGTGCGATACTCAGAGATGTGATCATATTTGCGTAAACAATATATGAACCGGATACAAGCATTGCAAGCATATCTGTATGCCCTTAAGAGTAAAATATAGCTGAACGAACAAACTACTGAATACCAATTGTAATATGTATAGCTATACTTAAGGATAAATAAATTATTTGATTTGATTTCTAACATATTTATACAGTTTTTTTTTTCAAGTGTTCTACTTTCTAAATTCTCGTGCCTATTTTAATAAAAACTACAAATACATCTAACAAGTAGCCATCTACGCCTAACTAAAAAAATACCTAAGCTGCTAGTGTTCTGCTAACAGGTTACTCTTTGGACCACTTCGGTGCTTAGTCTTCAACTAACAGGATTAGAATCATTTAAAACAAAAAATAATAATGACGTGTCACAAATGCCCGTAATAGGTTTAAATGAATAAAGATATGTTAACTTTGACTTTGGTAACGTTGTTTTCTCCTCTTTACCACAAAACAAATAATATCTTTACTGTTTATTGCCTTTTTTTTTAAAACATAAATGATATAACAATTTAAAAAACTATATGATTAAATATTAATTCTTCGTAAAAAACTGACGACTAAATATTTGAAGACCCGGTCATAACATATAGGTGCACGCTAACCGTACCACGTGACTCATCATTTGCACAATATTAAGCAAATCTTCACGGAACTGTTCTTATTTTTTATTAAAAGTATCACCAACAAACGGTAAACATGGAGGAACACAAAAATAGACATAAGACGTATTTTTTATATACTGTACACGACATGTGACATCGCGACCACTTGGTGGTTAGCGGAACGCGAGGTCCAAGAATGGGAGCAACTAACGCCAGGTACTAAAGTTCGACATCAGTCTCTATCACTATGCCGGCCTAACAAGATGCTTTTTCACACTTTGCTTGAAGGACTTCAGGTTATATGAGTGGGAAACACACACTGGCTGGGAGAGAGCATTACACATGTTTAACTTGTGACAGATGTAAGAGTACTTACCTCAGTATATTGTCACTTTGACGTCAATGTCAGATTAAACTGATGGTGTTCAAATTCTGTTTCTTTAGACCAAAGCACAATAGTGACAATGCTTTCTTTAAAATCGAAAAAGGTCTCAGTTCGATTCAAACCCGAGCATAGAAATACATTTAATTTAATTTACAACATTACTGTTTGAAGAGCACGTTAATGCATCGGTATCAGTTCCACTAAATACCACCTTGTGGAATTGTCAATAAATTACATCAGATCCTCGCCAACCCGTCTGGCTAGCGTGGCGAGTGTAGTCTAAATTATCCAGATATATGTTCTGGAAAGCCCATCTCCAATGGTCTAGGAGGCTGTAGTCTAAGGGCTGTAATGAAAAAAAAATCATAATATACATCTATAAAAGATATTTATTCGAAGTAAATTAATATACATTAAATATAATTTAACAACTACCCAAAATAATAAAATTAAATATAAACTAAACTATAAATAAAAAATGACATCTAGCGACGTCAAATCCGAGATAGTCCCAAGGAGACTGGCAACATTTCCCCTATGTATCGCTACAACGTTGGCCGAATTAATTGCCAGCTATCCTGCCTCCAGACCTTTCCGTCAGCCGCTTTGACAACTCCTTGGCCAGGCGCCTTGCTGAAGGTTTCTATGGAATATATCTTTAAAAGATTTTTTTTTAATTATGACTGAAGTGTTAAAGTCGATATTGGCATAATAATGTAAATTAAATGTTAAGTTCATTTCTAACGACAAATTGGCAGTAATTTTTGCAATTGGACTTGAAGAACTAGGACCTAACAGCAGCCGTATTGCTTTTTTCCGATTGCAATTCCGCAGCTCTTATAATCCCACAGGATTACTGTGCTGAATTGATCAATTCTGCGCAATTTATTGTTTTTAAGTTAGCAGAGGTTTTTGCGTTTTGTCGGCTTTCTGGTTCCACATGGGCAAATAGTCTATCTTAATTTTCTCGTGCCTGGATACCGCTGTACCAGATATTGTAATCTCATAGCTAAATTTAAAAGGTTATTAATTAATCGTTGTTGTAGTATAGTTGTGTTTAAATTAAGTTTTCCTTGCAGATTCCATCCTCACTCAGATTAAACATTACCAGGTCACTGGAATCTGCTAAGCTGCTAGTCTTCTGCTAACAGCTTACTCATTGGACCACTTTGCTGCTTAGTCTTCCACTAGCAGGAGTCATTCAAAATAGGGGGGTTGTTCCACTCTGCGTCGTCCGGTACGTGGTCTCCACTCTAGAACCCGTTTGCTCAAAGATCCATAATTTCTTCCAAACACAACCGGCGCGGCGAGTTATGACTATTATGAAAATTGCATCTCAATTTTGTAACCAAATAACCAAAATAAGTTCAGCTTAAACAATTGTAGCATATATTTATAAACGACATAAACACTAAAATTGCGTGTAGGTCGACTATGGTATTCTTAAAAAAAAACTTTATCCTAGCAAAAGGTTGTAAGTATATTAAGTATTTACGCGATATTAGTCTTTAATAGTTTGTATGAATGCCTAGATTCGTATATGGTAGCATACACCCTCAAATATGGGATGGTTTAAATATTGAGGTTAAATGAGATGGACCGTTAAAACCAGTTTTAAAATTTCGAATACTTGCAGCATCCGGGTTGCACAAAAGGGTTAAATTTTTGACTTATATATTTCAGGTTTGGTCATTCTATATAAATTTATGGGGTCTAACATGAAGAACTTTTTGTTGACGATTAATATATCTTTAAAATATCTGTAATTATATTCCCTAGTAGACACTCATGACTGACATCATGACGGCACACTATGCTGGCTTGACTGGGCATGACGGCAATTCGAGCCTGATCCCGAAACGTATGGATACGCTGGTTTATCGGCACGAACAGTGGATAGTTCCCCGCCCTAGCAAACTGTACAAATTACCACCATCAGTCCTCCTACCACCAATTTGTTGTTCTGGTTGAAAGTATGCGCCATTTGCAATGATGTCAAATGCGATTTTTTACCTTCAAGGAGAACTAATATTGTAATCTTGCCATGGTGATATTCATATAAAAATAACACCGTTTGAAACTTACTTGAAATTGTATTATTTAAAAAAAAATTTTTTGTTTATTAAAAACACATATTTACAAATATCGGCAGTATTTAAAAGCTAAGACGTAGTTATACTGTAAAGACAATGTTGAATGCATTGTTTACTACTATTATTACATATATACGAGATAAATTTATAACCCAGGTCGAAAGAGTTAGTTGATACTTCTGGTATCGTACATGCCCAGGTCATAGTATAAAGGTCTATGGGATAAATTTATTTTTGTAAGAAGAATCAGCGGTCCACTGAAAGCAGCAGGTCTTGATCCGGTTTCGCGACTCCGATTGTAATTCCCAATAAATTTTCATTAGCAAATTGATTTACAGCGATATTATTTATGCTTAACATATTATTATTATTATTTGTAGTGATTGCAATTTTAAAATAAATATATTTTGGTAAAAGATAGGAGTGCTACTTGGGTTTAAAATACGTAATCATTTTGTTTACTGAAGCGAATGTAGTATTAGATATACTTATATAGGTTAAAATGTCTGTATGTCTCTTGTACCATGGAGTGAGGGAAGATGTCTTGTTTGGGATGCCACCTGTGTGGATACCTTTGCCGCTTGCCACATTTCCTCTACATCAAAAAAGGCCGGTTCGGCTGCTCATACAGCCGAATTTAGAAAGCACATCAAATACAATAGCATTAAACAAAATTATAACTTTGTGGCATTTGGGGTTGAAACAATGGGGGTATATTCTCTTGATACCCACAAATTCATAAAAGAGCTGGGTAAACGAATTTTTCAAGAGTGTGGCGACCCCAAATACTTAAAAAAGTAAAGTAAAAAATCATCACGACCGTTTCCCTTTTGGGCTGGTCAGAAACCACGCTTATAAATAAGCGGATTCACAATTAGCCAACTTTACTATAGGCCAATTATGACAAGTGGCAATTCGATGTCTCCAGCGTACCAAACTCGAGAAATATCACAAATAAATTAAATATATTTACATTAATGAATATTTAAGGAATCAAACCCGGTACCTCCGAGTCTAAATCAACGAACTTAACCGCTAGACCACGGAGGCAGTATAAAAAACTTAATAATTAAAAATACAAATAAAAACTAAAACAAAAATAAAAACTAAATAAATAAATATAAAATTTAAAAAAAATGGTAAATCTGATCCTTTGGCCCAAATATTGCCTCACGAGGTGTTGACAAGCTGTTTTGACAACGCCCTGAAAATTTCCATTGTACTTGGTCTTAAACGCGGCGCAAAACAAAAACACATCTCCCAATAAGCTGAGTGTATTATTTTCTATTATCTGTCTCGTTTTATTTGTTGTGTAAATCCTAAGTAATTTTCTTTTAAAATATATTTCTTTAAAGATAAATAATATAGGTTATTTTAAACGTTTTCGTTCGCTTTAGTTCGCTAAACATAGTCAAAAATTATTTCACGCAGCACGTCATGTTGTTGATTGTCTACAACTATGATTAATTATAATTTAATTAGTGTTTAAGAGTTGTCTGTCAGATTTTAACGGGAACACGTCGTGTTATATTGTTTTAATTGTTTCAAATTATTTTACACATACACAGTTACAAAGTAGGAACTACTTAGCACTCGTCTGTTGTTTTAATACACGAAGCACGACATGTGACTTTGGTTCATTCCATTTCATTTTTATTAACACCGTAAAAACACTTGACTATGTCAATTTACATATTAAATTATTTTGATAATTCTAAATAATTAAAAACTATTTAAATAAAAATTTAAGTAGAATTATCATCGCGACCGTTCTCCTTTCGAGGTGGTCAGAAACCACGCTTATAAAGAAGCGGATTCATATTTAGCCAACTTAACTATAGGCCAATCATGACAAGTGGCAAGCTGGTCGATGTCTCTAGGTACCAAACTGGAGAAATATCACAAATAAATTAAATATTATTTATTGAAACCGGTACTTCCGAGTCTAAATCCACGGACTTAACCGCTAGACCACAGAGGCAGTTAAGTAACTATAAACCTAATGAGAACAATAACTAACTATAAATAAAAAAATGTCTTCAAGTGACTTCCCATCAGTAATAGTCCCAAGAAGACTGGCATCATTTCCCCTCTGTATAGCGAGGCTGTATAATACGTTGGCAGAAATAATTGCCAGCCTTCCCGTCTCCACAACCTTTCCGTCAGCCGCTTTGACAACACCTTGGCCAGTTTCGACCCCAAGGTCGTAATCTGTACCAAGATTGGCGTATTTGCGCAACTTAAGGTTCTCAGCAGAAGACGCCGCATGTATCTGTAGCTGATGCAACACACGTCGCATCCCACACCATAGACCTGCCCAGTTTCCACGGCCCAACAGTCATTTCGTCGGGTCTCTTGCCATCGCTCCGCACAATTCCAGAGGGTTCTAAGGTTGCGGGTATTCCAGCAGCGACAAGAGCCTAATTGTAAGCTGTACGCGAGGTCCAAGAATAAGAGAAACTGACGCCATGCACAGATGCACTTCAGTCCCTACCTCTTAATGCCGACCCAAAACTATATTTTTTACACGCTTGGAGGACTCCAGATCATGGGAAACACGCCGGCTCAGAGAGTATTTCACATCGTTCGCGTGGGACAGATATAAAAGCCTCCAAATTTATGAGTACGCAAAGAATAGTGGCTATGGTATGTGGATGCATATTTTGGGCTGTCTATGTGTTTCGGTTGCGGAATAGAGAAGAAGGGATATATAAGGGAGCTCTTCAGAACACTCACCGTGATATAGCTTGTAGAAGACGCTCAGGGAAGAAGACACTATGATTAATATATCTCAAAATGAACGTAATTGTATTTCTTTAAAAGCAAAGCGTAACAACCCTTATAATCCAGGGCTAGTTTACAAGAGTTACAAAAGCTTCCAAGATGGCATTAATATTGGGTGGGGAGACAGGGAGCAAAGAATTGTGGTAAGGATTGAGCAATAATAAGCTATAACCCAGCTTCCTATCTTATCTTAAAATAAAACTTTACCTACAAAAGATTTCAACGCGCAAAAAATATATATCTATTTTTGAAAGCATAATTTTACTGGAATCTTTAGATACACTATTGTTCAGACTTTTACTGTAACTTAAATATCTTCGCACCATTTAATTTGCGGGTAGTCAGAAAAGTTTTTTCAATTTATGTTGCCCATAGCAACCTCTTTAGCACATGGAAAGCGTATATATGCAAACCTACAATAAAAATACCAAAACAAATCACGTACAATGTTATATTTCTGTGCAAATAGAAATTAAATTATCACTAAAGTGTGAAAAGTAAGAATATAATGTTTGCGAAGACCTGTTTTTTTAGTAAAAGTGTATCTGCGACACGTGTGTCGTTAGGCAGAATTAGCATGTACTCCTATCAGAACTATTTATTCCATTATTATCATCAAAGCTAGAACACAAAGGCCGCGTTCGTTTTAAGAAATGTTAGCATGAAAATATCACTTTTTTTAGCACAAGTCTTTCGTTTAATGAAAATTCTAACATTTGATGCTAATTTCGTATGTCAGTACCGTGTTGAAAGGTGTTGATGTTACTTTTTGACAGATGTCATTTAATATAAGAAATAGTTTGTTTACATTGTTGTATACTTTATACGATTTTATGTAATAAATTCAAAGATACATTGTCAATTGATTTGTTATTATTTGTTACTTGTCATACTTGTCAAAAAGTAGCCTCACCGCTCTATTTTTTTAAGAAATGTTAGCATTGTTAAAAAAAGTGGAATTTCTTAACAAAAACGACATTTCACGCTGGTTTATGAAGTTGCTACGAAATGTTGGAAATGCTATAAAACGTCCTAGATCTCCACTACTAGAGGTGAGAGATTGTGCTTTCGTCTCGCTCGCATAATCAAATATTTCTAAACATTTTTCAAGTGTACAGTCGCAACACAAATCCGTGACACTATTCTTGCTAACTCTCTTTCCCACACACGATGGGCACCGTCGCCGAATCCGTTACTTTCCCAAATTCGTTACTAAAACAAATATATGATTAATATTGAATAAAATAAAGAGCGGTGGTGGCTCGGTTGTAAGAACGCCTTCATTGAAAATAAAAAATCTCAAAATGTCGGTTTGAATTTATCAATGATACACTTTTCTTAAGTATATGTGTCATTTATTTTCAATACCACTGTTTTCCGTGCCTCGGAGACTACGTTAAGAGCACTAACACTGCGGTACGAGTATGGTGTAGTTTTTTTTTTAAATGGTTGACACTTGAAAAATCTTTAAAAATATTTGATTGTGCGAGCGAGAGGTACATAAAAGCTTTAAATCCTCAGAGGGATAATTTGGCATACACTCGCCACGCTGGCCAGACCGGTTGGCGAGGATCTGATGTTAATTTTGAATGTTAATTTATTAACGAATCTACTAGTTGGTATTAGTGGAACCGACAGGAACGATAAACCTATCATCACGACCGATCCCTTGCAGGTTGGTCAGAAACCACGCTTTTAAAACAAGCGGATTTCATAGCCAATTTTACTATAGGCCCGTGATGACAAGTGGCAAGCTCGTTGATGTCTTTACCGTACCCAACTCGAGAAATATCACAAATAATTATTGCGTCAAGACCAGGAAACTGGTTCCTTCAAATGTTCGTTTGAAGTCCCTTTTTTATATATACTGACCAATGTCCCAAAGGTTAACGGGAAGATAATGTCTTGCAGCATTACGTTCGCGTTTTGTATAGATTTACAATAAAGGTTTTAAATAAATAAATAAAATCACGACATGTGACACCCTCCACCTGATAGGCCACTATGGCTATGGTATGTGGATGCATATTTTGGCCTGTGCGTGTAGTTACCTATATCACTGTACGTTACATAAAAAGTCCGTGACCTTGGCGCATTATTACGGCGTGTCCGAGGGGCAGCAGGGGTAAACAACCTGCCCTATAACTGTACGCTATCCTATTCGATCGTTGACCGAAGTGACCGGTTTTTTGGGAGGAACCACCGCTCCTGATAGCCGTTAGTTTTCTCCGGGTTTTGAACCCGGGTTCTATATCTTCAACGTACACTGCGCCCTATTTTGTACCTAAGCTTGTGTACGTAAACGATAACCTGCAATGTATATTGTAAATATAAAACCCAGATTTGTTTAAGAACGCACGGCTTGATAATAACTACTTACGCTCATTTACAGCTTTTAACGTTCAAATACAGTTTTTTCGAAGGAGCAAAGATTAAAGGAAATTAATTAAAAACTACATAATATAAATAAAATTAAAAAAACCTAACCTAACCTAACCTAAACCTTATAAAAATAAACAATACTACATATAAATAAAAAATGTCGTCCCATCAGAAATAGTCCAAAGGAACCTGGCAACATTTCCCCTGTGTATAGCAAGGCCAATACGTTGGCAGAAATAATTGCGGGCCTTCCTGACTCCAGATTTCTCCGTCAGCCGTTTGGATAACTCCTTGGCCAGGCGCAAGCCAAGGCTGAGGGTCCCTATGGACCCATCGTCCTGACCCCAAACGGCGCAAACTCGTATTTGCGCAGCTTAAGGTTCTCAGCAGAGCACTCCCCGCGCTGGAAGAGGTCGCCTGGATGTGGTATGGGGCTAATGTACACATGTCATCCCACACAAGACACCTGGTTATGCTGTCGAGTCTCTTGCCTTTGCTCCGCGCAATCCCAGAGGGCTCTAAGGTCGCAAGTACTTCAGCAGTGACAAGAGCCTTTCCGATGATATTGTTCAGAGCCTCGTGAAGAGGAATGCGGCCAGCACTTCTAGCAAAAGAAAGCCCGTGGTGTCCTAGATGATCTACTGGTTCCTCACACCAATATATGTGTAGGTGGACAGTCTAGGTCCCGTGATGAAAACACACCTTTTTTATTAGATTTAGATTCTATTTAATTTTATTTGAAAAGTAGGTAGTTAATGTGAAATTTGGTAAAGTCTTACAAAGGTCAGCCCTATTCTGTTACTTAAGCGCAAACGTTACATAATGGAATCCGTTAACTATATATATATCACACAGCCGGTGTCGAGGTCGAGCGCTTATAGAGTTGAGATTTGAATAATATTTTGTAATTATGACGCAATATCTGACATAAATAACGAAATTCACTAATAACGTTTGCGAGCCGTCTGGCCAGCGTGGCGAGTGTAGGCCAAATTCTCCAGATATATGTTCTGGAAGGCCCTTCTCCAGCAGTGGAGGTCTAGGACACTGTGTTCTAGGGGCTGTAATGATGATGATGAACAGAATAGGGCTGACCTTTGTAAGAAGTACTGGTAGAAGATGCCTCACGGCATAGAGCTCGCCTACACCATTAAGATCTAAGTACTCGCACAATCCAACATTTTCAAAGTTTTTTTTAAGTCTGAGTGTAGTATAAGAAATGTAGTCATCAACTTTCTTAGAAATAAATATAATGGATATTTTGGACTTATTATCATTGTCATATACCTAATTATAGATAGAGAATAATTGCAAAAACAACTACTAGTATATATATTTTAATCTATTTAAAAAATCTATGATTTATATGTCACTATAATGTCCGTAATTTTATTTTCAAAAGTAAACCCATAAAAAATATTGGGTTGTGCGAGCGAGAGAGATGCAAAAGCTACCTTTTAATGGAAGCTTTTCTTAAGTCTAGTAGTTGTCAAAATTGAACTTTCCTCGGTATGCATAATGAACAATGTGTATCATAAAAATTAATTCAAAATGCACTTACTCGTATTTAAATGAAAGCATGACCATTTGGCCAAAACAACTACCTAATTTACTTGAAATGCAAAACAGCTTCCTAAAATTTATCTCTTCGTAAAGGAACAATAACAATGCCCTATTGAATCTAAAAACATAAACATATTTAAATAACAATAACAACAAAGTGGTAATAGCAATAATCCTTACGGCGGCAATCAAAGAAAGGGTAATCAGAGACAGTTATTTTTGACGTCGTAAAACTATTTTTGTACAAGAATTTCTTGTCTAAAAATAAACAAAAGAAAATGGTAATTTTATTACGCAGAACTTTGCGTTTGACAAAATACCGTACATGAAGGCCTGTCCACACCAGATGCGTACATATAGACTCGCACGGAATGAAGTTACACTTTAGCTGATCTATTTCTAAACAAATATATATTTGGCATAATATACGAGGGGCGTTCAAAATATTCTCGGTATTGATACGTTACAACCTCTTTTATATATATATTTGTTACTGGCCGCTAAGATTCATCCATTGACATTAAAAAAAAGAAAAATTGGAACCGAGATGTTCTTTTGTTTTTCTGCAATTGCCGAACAAACATGAACACCATGAGCGAATTAACAATTTTAACGAAATTAGAGCACCGATCCGTCATAAAATTCTTGACAAAACAGGGTAAAAATCAAAAAACCATAAAAGAGGAAATGGATTGTGTTTACCATGAGTCTGCTCCTTCTTTATCTACTATTCAAAAATGGTCAAGCGAATTTAAGCGTGGAAGGGAGAGTATTGAAGATGACCCTAGACCTGGCCGGCCTGTAGTGGCTACCTCACAAGAAAATATTGATAAAGTGGAAAAACTTATATTGGAAGACGGCCGAGTGAAGGTAAAATCTATAGCTCAAGTAACCAATCTCTCTATTGGTACCGTACATGACATTATACATGACCATCTTAATATGTCAAAAGTAAGCGCAAGATGGGTTCCGCGAATGCTGACGCTTCTTCAAAAGGATATGCGTGTGGCTTGCTGTTCAGATTTTATCGACCTGTGTGGTGAAAATCCCGATGAGGTGCTGCAAAAAATAGTTACTGGAGATGAAACCTGGGTTCATCATTATGACCCAGAGAGCAAACAGGAGTCCATGCAGTGGCACATTAAGGGTTCAGCTCATCCCAAGAAGTTCAAGGTAATCCCGTCAGCTGGCAAGGTCATGGCCACAATATTTTGGGATTGTGAAGGAGTTTTGCTTATCGATTATAAAGAAAAAGGTGTAAATATCACAGGGCAGTACTACGCTAACGTTATACGTCAATTAAGAGATGCGATCAAAGAAAAGAGGCGAGGAAAGTTAACCAAAGGTGTTCTGCTTCTGCATGACAACGCCCCTGTCCATACTGCTCATATTGCCAAGGCAGCTATTGTTGAATGTGGGTTTGAAACTGTTACTCATCCACCCTATAGTCCGGACTTAGCCCCAAGCGACTTCTTTTTGTTTCCCAATCTTAAAAAGGATCTGCGTGGAAATAAATTTTCTGACGATGAAGCGTTGAAGACGGCCGTGGAGGAGCATTTTTACACCAAAGATAAAAAATATTTTTATGAGGGATTAATAAAAATAATTGATCGATCTTATAAGTGTATGAACATAGGGGGGGAGTATATTGAAAAATAAAAATATCAAACTTTTCGTACTTGTTTGTTTTTATCCACATACCGAGAATATTTTGAACGCCCCTCGTATATGTACACCGCGTGGAATTTATTAAAGAGCAAATATTTTAATATTATAATCTAGATGAAAAATAAAGAACTACGTAATTTTTATTTTTATTATTCAGTAATATAATCTTAAGTTACGGTGCAGAGAAGTTTTCCTCAAAATATCGCCACTCATACCGAGCCTAATCAAGTCGGTAGGGAGAGGTCGACGACCGCGCGAACGTTGACTTACGTAATTCTTTCTCCCCCTATTTGGTCTCCCGGCTGTGGGGAGATCAATTAATAACAACACTCCCCAGCATTTAGAGTATTTCCGTATTCACCATGAACTAGTGTTTTGTTTATGGGATTACAATTTTTATCTTAAAAAAAATGTGACTTTTTTATTTTAAATAGAGGTTCTACTAATGACACCAGCAGCTCATTTCTGCTACTTAGTCGCAAACGTTATTAGTGGATCGCGTCATAATTACAAAATATTATGCAATTCTCAACTCTATAAGCGATTGACCTTGACAGCGGCCGTGCAAATATGAACTTTAATAGCGTGATATATACTTAAAGTTAATGGATTCCATTATAAAACGTTTGCGCTTAAGAAACAAAATAGGGCTGCTAAAGCCTAAAAAAATATTTGATCTTTTGACAATTACGCGCGGTATATGCGTTCAAATTCAAATTCAAAATCGTTTATTGCACAGAATACAGGTAGATATAGGATAATACAATTTTACAGTTCAGCTGTATCCTACCATAATGGTATGCAAATAATAGTACATGTCAATTACAACTAAAATTATATTTATCAACACTTATAATGTAAAAATTCTTGGATACTATAAAAACATTGTTCTTTTAACCATTTATTTAACAGCTTCTTAAATTGAATTATTGATGTCAATTGTTTTAATTCTATAGGCAAACCGTTAAATATTTTTATTATAAGTATGTATTATTTATGTATCTATTAGTATGTATTGTGTGTAGTATATTAGAATTATTAAACTTGACATCGGCACTTCCCTTAATCTCACACTCTCCCAATGTTTAAATGTTACAAAATGCCTTGTAGACATTAATCCTCGCTTTTGTACCTTTATTATAATAAAAATAGCGATTAACATTGACAATGTCACTACACTTAATAAGGTTTTTTGCTTGTTGCCAAATTGAACAAAGTTTTGATATAACGCACCGTTAGTAATTTTAAGGATGGTGGATCTTATGATTCAGTAAAAAAGTAAAGTAAAGTACCATAACGACCTTTTGGGGTAGTCAGATAATAAATAAGCGGATTCACATTTAGGCAACTTTACTATAGGCAAATCATGACAAGTGGTAAGCTCGTCGATGTCTCTAGCGTACCAAACTCGAGAAATATCACAAATAAATTAAATATTAATTAAATGTATTTATTTACATTAATATTTTTTGTGTCCCGACCAGGAATCAAACCTGGTACCTCCGAGTCTAAATCCACGGACTTAACCGCTAGACCACGGAGGCAGTTATTGATAGTGATAGGCAGTTATTGATTATGATAGTGATTCAGAAAAAAAACAGAAATTATTAATTTAATTTATTTTCATGTAACACACACTGCGTCTACGTGACAACTTACACAACATTCATTCAAAACTATCAAACTAAAAATATGTGAACACCAACCAGTCGTCAACAAGTAATACAAGTGTATAATACGAAAAAGTATTTTTTTTGGGAAATTGCGTTTAAAGATTCTGGATTCCAGCTTATTTTTGGAATAAAATGCTTATTATTTAAGCTGTAAATGTGTGTAAAAAAATTATAAGATATATTTAGGTAGATAATTCCATATTGTGCTTTATATTTTTAAGGGTGCGATAAACTACTGAAAAACTAACTGTTGGTAGCGATTTGGAGGTAGTTTTTCTATTTTGTTTTTTTTTATTTCATTTTCAGTTGTATTTTTGATTATTGAGTAGTTCAAAATATTTTTTTGTCTAATTACAGAAAGTAAACGAATTGAATTAAGTTATATAATATTTGTAAGTATTTAGTTTTTATATTAATTAGGTTTATCTTTTAGTTTATTTAATTTAAGGTTTTGTTTAGTTTATTTTTAACTTTATTGTTTAGGTAGCTTTAATTTATATTTATTGTTTGTATTTGTGTATCTTACTTATAATTATATTCCTTTTAATTTATTTGTAATATTTTCTTCGAAGAATTATATAACGATTCCGATTAAATAAACAGAATTTAGCTAGGACCGTAAAAGAGCTCGGACCCCCAAAAAACCCGTCGTATAACGGTAACGCCAAGTTATGACGGTCGGTACGGACAAAAGGATTTTAATATTTTCTTAAGACAATTAGGGCCCGCCCCTTGTTTGTAAATGCCGACACGTGGTTTTTTGTCACCCCCTTTAAAATAACTGTTTATTGGTGTAATAATAATTGTCGGTAAACAGAAAGAAACGGAATAAATAGGGAATAGCCGAACTCGCCAATAATTTAAATTACCTATCTTTTTTAATTTTCACAAACGTTTATTAGTAACTTCGTTGTCTAGCGGTTAAGTCTGTGAATGTAGACGCGGAGGTACCAGATTCAATTTATGGTTGGAACCCATTTTTTTTTGCGATATATCTCGAGTTTGGTACGCCAGAGATATCGTCGAGCTTGCCACTTGTCATATAGTAAAGTTGGCTAAATGTGAATTCGCTTACAAGCGTGGTTTCTGACCACTCCGAAAACGATACGGTCGTAATGATATTTTTTTAATCCTTGACTGTAAATCAATTAGTATATTTGTATGTAAATAGGTATGTATATGATGATTAAATTAATCCCCACGTCTGTTAAAGGCCGTATTTCTTCGGAGTTATTTTGCATTAAGATTACATGCATAATTTATAACGATGCTGAACACTGCACACTTGTTGAACATCCGTCTCTCCATCACAAACCACACTGACACACTTAATCCACTTTAAAAAACCCGCCAAACCTTTCGGACGCTAAAAAACCGAATCACGAATGAAAATTTTGAGGCCAAAATACACGCGCCCGCATTGAAAATTTGTCGCGACGCTTGAGAGGGAAGATAGGCTTTCAACGAGAGGGAAAGAGATGGCTATAAGCGAATCGGGGCCGGTTAACGGTACATTCGACATACGGAAGTGTGTCAGTAGCGTAAAATGCGTGAGCGCATGGATCTGAAACGTCGTAAGCGGACTGTTTTGTGACGGAGGAATTCCAACCTTGACCTGTTGGGTTTAGCGGATGTTTTGGCAGTTTGATTGTTGTTGAGGTTTTCATTTTTTACGGTGGAAGCATACAATTGTTATTAGCTTCTGAGGTAGATCTTATAAAGACCTATCTCAACGGTCAGATATAAATAGATTCGGATATGATTTATTTGTTCGCTTTTCCCTTTATCTTCATCTTTGTTCGGAATGTCATTCTGATTAATATGACGTATTTGTTTTGATATGAGCGATGGTGGCTTGGTTGTCAGAACGCTTTCTTTAACATCCTAAATAGGTGGGTTCTAACCCCGGCATGTACCATTGAGAAATATACATATTTGTATGATAATATGTAGATTTACAACATCATCGTTCCCGTGCCTCAAAGAGCACGTAAGCCGGCGGTCCCGATTCCACTAACAACAACTTGTTGAATCGTTAAGAAATTGTCACTAAAATTTGACCTTCTGTCCATCTTCAACATGGACTCTGTGTTCTCCTCTACTCCGCTAGCTTAAGATTGCTATTTTTTAAAGCTATGTCTGCTTCCGTGGTCTTACGGTTAAGTCCGTGGATTTAGACGCGGCGGTACCGGGTTTGATTACTGGTCGGGTCACAATAATAATTTATTTAATTTTTATTTGTGATATAATTCGTCCATCCTAGCTGAACGCGACGTCCACTTTTTGTCCTACTTCCTTCATCACATGAGTAGTTTTATTTTCTTTGTATTATTGTATAATATATAACCTCATAATAAATTTATTTTTATGTGTTTGTTTTTTAAATTGTCATTTATATCTATTATTGCACTTACCATAAAAATTGTCCTAAAGGTTGGGCTGTCAGAGAATGCCAGCGGCATTAAGTCCGCCTTTGTACATTATTCATTTCATTTCATTACAGACCCTAGAACACAGCGTCCTAGACCTCCACTGCTGGAGATGGGCCTTCCAGAACATATATCTGAAGAATTTGGCCTACACTTGCCACGCTGGCCAGACGGCTTGGCGAGGGTACGACGTCAATTTTTTATGACAATATATTAACGATTAGTGAAACCGGGACCGACGGCTTAACGTGCTTTCCGAGGCACGGGAACGTTAACGTGTAAATCTATGACAAATGTACGTAAGAAAAGTGTATTTCTCATTGGTACATGCTGCGTGATTTGAACCGACCTTTGTAGGATTTCAACAACGCGTTCTTACAACCGAGTCACCACAGCGACTTTATACATAGTCTGTCGGCTTTTTTGCTGAAGTTTGCTGCGTCTAATGGAATAGTCTGTCCAAAGTCGATAGGTAGTCGAATAAAAAATTGCAGCGATATATATATTTCGCAGGCGCCTCTGAGGCGCACTTTATCTTTACAGAGTTAAGTGACACATGCGTCAAACTACATTAAAATTTACCACAGCACTAGTAGTAGACACCAATTTGTGTGTCTGAGTGTCGCGGCTCGCTCGGTAGTAAAAAGTGTGCGAATCACTTTCTCCCCGACACAGTTACCTGCCGCCAGCTAGAAATCTTATAGCCAGCGACAATCATAACTTACTTGTGTTTTATGTTTTAGCTGGTTTACCTTATGGCTTATTTAGTTTGCACCTCCGGAGTCTACGTGTTCGAATAGTCTATAGTTAGGGATTGTAGACCCAAAACGGGAACTCGCTTGTTGGTGTGCCCATAGCCCTTTTGGTATTTTATTTATTATGGTGCAGTATAAAATAATTACAATATAAATTAAAACTACTTAAAAGTAAAAAATAAAATAAATATAAACTAAACCTAATAAAAAATAAACTATAAGTAAAAAATGTCCTCTAGAGACGACCCTTCAGTGATAGTCCCCAGAAGACTGGCAACATTTCCCCTCTGTATAGCTAAGCTAATACGTTGGCAAAATAATTGCCAGGAAGGCTGGCAGTCTCCAGACAGACTCCCGTTAGCCGTTTGGACAACTCCTTGGCCAGACGCTTGGCTGAGTGTCCCCATGGGCCCATATCGTCTCGACCCCAAACGGCGCAAATTCGTAACCTGTACTGAGGTTGGCGTATTTGCGCATCTTGAGGTTCTCAACAGAATCCGCCGCACTTCCCGCGCTTGACGAGGTCGCCTGGATGTGTCATGGGGCTAATGTGTCTATACATGTCGCATCCCACACCAGGTACCTGCCAAGTTTCCACGGCCCAACGGTCATGCCGTCGGGTCTCTTGCCATCGCTCCGCGCAATCCCAGAGGGTTCTAGGATAGCGGTGACAAAAGCCCGTCGAATGATGTCGTTCAAAGCAGAGCGTGACGAGCCCATTGGTGTCCGAGATGTTCCACGGGCTCTCCACACCGACACTGGTGTGGGTGGACAGTCCGGGCTCCGAGACGAAGGCACACCGCCTTGGTCAGTGTATTTCGATGAATTATGGTGCAACAAACAAATTCCAATTATTGACAACAAGCTGTGCCCGCGAGCTCGTCCGCGTGGAATAGTGACTTTCGGCAGAATTTTGAATTTTTTAGGCTAATTATTTTGCAAATACAACACATCATATTTACAATATTTTACTACAAATAGCTCATTTAAGTACATTTTTATACACGATGTTTATAGTTTTTCCATCTTTTAAATGGTCAATTTTTAACAAACTTTAAATGTCGTATTTATTTTTATCTAATCAAAAGCCTAAAAAATATTTTTCTATCTTTAAAAGTGACGCAATTTCTATACCCCTTACAGCCCTTTTTTCGCATTATTATAAAGTAGCCTATGTCCTTCCTCAGACACTTTCTCTGAATCAAATTTAATTTAAATTGGTTTAGTCTTGCCTACCTCCGTAGCTTGAGCGATGTTCGGGTTCGATTCCTGGTCGGGATACAAAGTCAAAGTCAAAATATATTTATTCACGTAAACCTATTACACTTGTCATGATTGGCCTATAGTAAAGTTGGCTAAATGTGAATCCGCTTATGTAAGCGTGGTTTCTGACCACCCCCAAAGGGAAACGGTCGTGATGATACTTTACTTTACTTTTACCTATTACAGGCATTTATGAAACGTCATTAATTTAATTATTTTGAATGATTCTATCCTGCTAGTAGAAGACTAAGCAGCAAAGTGGTCCAATAAGTAAGCTGTTAGCAGATTCGGTTGATCTGTTAAAATTTAATCTGACTGAGAAAGGAATCTGCAAGGAAAACTCAGCTATATCAGATTTACAAAATAAAACATATACAGAACTGCACCACAACGATCAATTAATAACCTTTTAAATTTAGTTATCAGTAAATACAATAAATTATTTAATTTATTTATTATTTTTCTCGAGTTTGGACGCTAGAGACATCGACGAGCTTGCCATTTGTCATGATGGGCCAAATAGTAAAGTTGGCTAAATATGAATTCGCTTTTTTATTTAATTATTTATTTAAGGAGACAAGAGGACTGATGCAATATTTGGGCCAATCAACATGGCCATGCTACTGGCAGCATGGCACTTTGTTAGTAATTTGTAGCAAGTTTTATAATTTCCATTTTATTTTGTTTTATCTTTATTTATTTATGTTTTAGTTTTCAATCGTATTTTTTTATTGTTTATATTCACCTGATGTTAAATGGCGCTAAGTTAAGTCCATGAATGTTAGCAACTGGAATCAGACACTCATGGCTGACATCAGTCCCTAACACTATGCCGGCTTGACTGGGCATGACGGCAATTCGAATTTGCGACATTTGGTCTTTTCAGCCGAGTCCGCAGCCGCCCCAGCCCTGACAGATGTGCCCTGGACATGAGACATTAAATAGATAAAATACCAAACATTTACCATTTAAAACCAAAAATTCAATATTACAATGTCAGTAAACTTAGAAAAATATATATAAACTATATCCGGTAGTAACAAGGCCTAGTTACTCTAAAACCCAAACCGAAAAATCTAGCTTATACTTCACGGAGTTTACAAATCCAGGTCACGTGACGAACCCACTTGATGACTTCTAGTTTCGCGTCATTTCACCACTTTTTGGAAGTACTTTCTTTTCTCGTTCCATTCTGTCAGTTATGTGTATTTGTCATGCCAAATATTGTGTTATTGTTTTCCTACACAATCATAAACAATAAATCGTCGGTAAATGTTAAGATTTACGCTGACGACGTCTTTACCAATCATTCATTACCACACGCAGGGTCAGAATATGCACCCACATACCGTAGTCACCATCCCTCCGCGTACATATAAATTTGGGGACTCATACATCTGTCGCACAATAAAGATGTGGAATGCTCTTCCAGCCTCTGTGTTTCCACTTTCCTATAACCTGGAGTCCTTCAAGCGAAGTGTAAAAAGGCATCTAGTCAAGCCGGCATAGTGTTAGGGACTGGTGTCAGTCATAAGTGTCTGATTCCAGATGATAACATTCATGGCCACTTACCATCAGGTGAGCGCAAGGTCACCTGGTCAGGATAAAATAAAATATAAAAGAAATCATTACAGCCACTAGAACACATTTATCTAGAGAATTTCGTCTACACTCTCCACGCCGCGCCGGCCAGAAGGGTTGTAAATCTATGACAAATGCACTTAAGAAGAATCTATTTTAGTAACCGTTAATAGTAAATGTGGGTAGCAACAAAAAACAAAAGCTGTTAGAAAAACTGTGTTGCGATATGAATAAAATCAACTTTAGATAGACAAAAAAAAAATAAGGAAAAAATCAAAAATATTTTTATTGGCCAGCGCGGCGGGGCAAGGCGGAGTACCATCGTTTTGACTACCGTTCGTCCGTTGACAGCTGACGATTCATCTTGAGCTTTGACTGTTTGTCTAGGTTTGAGTTGGTTGCTAGGACATTTGTCCACGCTACGTTCAACTGTCAGTAGTGATAGGAATTTTACTAAAAGTGAAAAAGTAAAGTATCATCACGACCGTATCCCTTAAATAATACCATTAAACATTAAATATATACATAGATAAAATAATTGTGTACCGACCGGAAATCAAACCCGGTAGGTACCTCCACGTCTGTATGCAAGGACTTAACTTATATGTATTATACTAGCACGACATGTAATCTTGCGTCCACCTGATGGTAAGTGGCGCGCAAGGTGTTATAGAATGTTTATAAAATGTTTGAAAGGTTTATAGAATGTTAGCGCAACTGGAATCCCTAACACTATGCCGGCTTGGCTGGACATGTCGGCGATTCCAGTCTGATCCCGAAACATTTTTAATTTATTTATTTAAAATAAATCATCAATGATACGCCCCCTGCCTGAAGGGCCAACGCGGGTGGGGGTCGCATGCCCAACTCATCCGTGAGGCCTCCTAAGGAGACCCCAAGGCGCCTACGGACTAAAACCCTATTAACCGTCTCTCTCTCACTGTTGGCCCTGCGTGCCTTAACAGTTAAGTCTGAGTCGTGGCTCCGGAGTGAAGGCACTCGTTCGCCGCGTAGTGGATACACTTTAGCTTTTCTGGGTTTTTTGGCAAGAACGGTGGATACTTCCCCGCCCCAGCAGACTGGGCAAATTACCACAATCAGTCCGCTTACCACCTATCGAAAGAAGCTATATACTACGGAGTCAGGTACATGAGTAAAAGTAGTCCCTAGTATATCCTAATATTTGTCGCGGATGGAGCTAATGTGCGTTCTTGGTCATTCCGTCTAGCTTTTTATATTTCTGACAGTAGTAATCGTTCTTGGGCGATGGTGCACTCCGCCTCACCCCGTCATGTTTTAGCTCATGGAAAGGCCTAATATTGGCAAGAATATTTTTCAATTGCAATCTAAAGTCACGTATTTACTATCGTAATGTTTTTTCTCTGGTCTTGCGTTACTCTGACACGGCCCAACAGTCGCAATTAAACTATTATTTACTTGTCGATTTGCGAAAACACACCAAGGCCAACCATTTTGAGGGCCGAGACAAATTTAAATTTTTAAATTTTGTATATTATTTTTTTGTCTAAAACCGTTGGCAACGATTGCGTGCCAGTTAAGCAAGCTGTGCGTTGATTTTCTCGCAGCTTTTTTATGCCATAACTGATTAGTTTAGGATATCGTGCACGTTTCCTAATTTGATGAGGGTTTTTGTTACAAGAATTAAATAAATAATTTTAATTGATATTTAATTTATTAGTGATATTTCTTAAGTGTAGTAGGTACGCTGGAGACATCGACGAGCTTATCACTTGTCATACCGGGCCAATAGTAAAGTTGGCTAAAGTGAATCCGCTTCTCTAAATTTTTCTGACCACCTCGAAAGGGATACCGTCGTGATGATGATTAAATATATGAATATATCTTTAAAACATTCGTAATTTTGTTTCCTAGTTGATTGATATCTTAGTAGTACAGTCAGATTTAATAGTAGTTTTTAAATATGGTAACAAGCACATAATTGGTTCGTCAACACAATCAACCACCAATAACGTGCTGCCGATAATAATATATTAAACATATTCAAATTCAAATTCAAATAGTTTATTAATCAAAAATACTTATTACTAGGGTTTCACAAAAAATAATCCTACAGAAGATGTAGGTAGGCACTTTTACAAATACTATCTAAACTAGTAATTTAGACAAATGTGTCGCTGCTAGCTAAACTAATAGTCTCTCAACTACTGTTAAATATAGCTAGCAGGTCTCTTTCCGGGGCACAACATATTTAAAAGTTACATAATTATTTCTATAAATTATTATTAGGTATATTTAAAGAAACTAAACTTATAAAATCATGCAATAATAATAAAGAAGAAGAAGAGCATGCATATTTTTGTATTTGTGTGTAATAATATAATATAATATAACATAATACAATATAATAAATAAATAATATAATATATGTAAATTGGTGTGTGAGAGTGATGGTAAAGTAAATCGGATTTATAATTTTATTTTATTGTAATCAAAATATCTTCTGTTTGGTCATAGTTCCTTGTTAGAAGCCAGATGTTAACATTTTTTTTGCATTCAATTTTATTCAATTTAAATATATCAATATTATGATTGGTCTTGTTGTATATGTATCCACCCAAAAACCCAGCAAATCTCTTAGCAAATGTGGTCCTGCATATATTGTAGGTACTGATTAGACCTCTTTTTCGTTTGGAGTCAATATATTTACTATTCCGTACCATCGTATGACAACCTGCCAACTTCGAATGATGAGTCAGGACGATAGACGAAATGAAGAGCTGTCTCACTGTAAGAACCTTGCAGTCATTATAAATTGCAGCTGTTGAGTATCTGATTGGGCGGAAACAGCAAACCTTTAGAACAGCTCTTTGAGCACGCTCAAGGGCTATTAGATGAGACTTAGAAGCACCACCCCATACAGAAATACAATAAGTTATAACTGATTGACAGAGGGCAAAATATATTAGATTAATTTAAACGTCTTATGAAAAACTAGAGGTCAGTGACCAAATAATTATTATCATGACGTCAAATATTTGCGAGGTAGGCAGGAATAGTTAAACTATTTCTATTAAATTATGTATTCTTACTTTAGTTTAAGTAAAGTTCAGTTCCCTCTTCTCCCCTCCTCAGTCCTTTCACACACACACACCTCCACACATACAGACAACACACTTACATACTATACTTTACATGCTATATGTGTAACTCTTTTTCAATTTTTTTGTATGTCGATAATTGGAAGACACCGTCTCCTGTTATACAGCACAACTCATGCAGAAACCCTGTCACCATAATGTAGCGAAAATTTTTGTGTTAATAAACGATTTGTATTTGTGTTAGTTAATTCTATGCTAATGAATCTTACCTAAAATCCTTTTTCTTTTAGTCTAGACAATCTAGGCTGTTGGTCTGGTAATAAACGTCTAATAAAACAAAATTCGCAAATTATTTCGTTCAGACATCAATGAGCAGTGGAGCGGATCCGAACGCGCCGCACCAAAATAATTGCTTATCCATTTCTGTTTCGACTTCGCAAGATCTTGTTGTTGGGTGCAAGTACTGCAAGCCCACTAGACGACACACTAAATAAAACATTAGGTACGAGTATGCCATTCAGCACTAGCATCAAAACATGTGTACGATTTTCATCTGGCTCGATCGTTGAGGCGTGACGTAGTTTACCTAAAGCGTACAACGAGACCCGTCCGCACTTTCTCCTCGCCATACGTGAGATACCTACTTGCGAGCCTCGGCCAATGGCAGACTTTTCGATAGCAATTAACGTTTGGCGTTTGTTTGTCAACAGGTAGCGGTGTCAGCGTGGCGGCGTCCAAGTATGGGCCGGGCGGAGTGTTGCCGGACGCGGTGAGGCGCCGCGGGATGAAGTTCTCCGGCATGGCGGCGGACGAGCTGTTGCTGGGCGGCTGCTGGCTGGACGGCAAGCTGGACGAGCCCGCCAGCCCCGCGCACGAGCTGCTCGACGAGCTGCTTTCCCCGCCGCGCGCCGAGCTCAAGCCGCTGCCGCCCTTCACCGGCTACACCGGACATCTCTCCATCAACGGCATCTCTGGCCACCACTACCACGCCATCGCGCAACGTCTCCCCGAGGAGAACAACAACTACCCCACGCAAAGCGGCTACCAGGACCAGAACGTGGTGTCCTCCTCTACTGCGGCCGACGCCGAGCTGGACGATGTCAAACCGTTCGCGCCGCATTCCGACACCAAGTTGTTCCCCTCGCCACCCGCCGACTCGTGCGCGCGAGCTGACTCGCCGCCCTCTAAGATGTTCGCGGATGGCGCGGTGCAACCCAAAAACGAGATGTATGATATTTCTTCAATTGACGACTTCGCCGCTATCATCGGCTCGGCCATCGCGGACACCACCGTGCCCTCTCAGCCCGAGGACCCCGATCAAAACAACTCTAGAGATAGTTGGATGGACCTGGACCTTTGGATCGCGGGCGCCTGCAACCAGGACAGCGATAAAATCGTGCCGCAGGATAATCTATCGGAATTCGGTTTGCCCAATTCGCCACCGCACGCACACTCAGACTATATGAATAAACTAGATTTCTCATGTAAATTAAGCAACGATTTCGCAAAAAGTCAAGAGTTTTTACAAAAGAATTTAAGTCAAGCGGGCTCCACGCTGCAGACGCTGCTGACGCACGGCTACATGCCGCTGCTACAGAACCGACTGCAAAACGGTCCCCCGGTGAAGCAGGAGGCACCCAGCTCCACCAGCTACGGCATGGACATCATATCGACGTCCAGTCCGCCGGGAAACGTGGTGTCCACGACAGACAACCTGCTGCTCAACGGCAGATACATGTCACACCACTGCTCGCTCGGCTTGAAGCCGGACGGGCCGTGCAGTCCGGACAGGCTTCTCGGCAACTACCCGCACACGACGACGGTGACGCCGATGTCTTCCAAGAGCAAACGGAGTCGGGCGAAGCAGAAGCAGCAGCAGGTGCAGGTGGCAAGCAGCATAGCGTTTCAGAACGCGGCAGAGCTGAGCGGGCTGCTGGGCAAGGAGAAGCCGGTGCACCGCTGCAGCATCTGCAACCGAGGCTTCCTTAACAAGTCGAATATTAAGGTGCACCTGCGCACACACACGGGAGAGAAGCCGTTTCGATGCGATGTGTGCGCGAAGGCATTTCGGCAAAAGGCGCACTTAATCAAGCACCAGCAGATACACAAGAGGATCGGGCGGGACTAGCGCCGGGACGATATGGACGTTGTGTCAGCTAGCTGAATGAAGCATTTGTATATTTAAGTGGATGTATGTATGTGCCTGAGTGTCGCGTACCGGAAATAGTATAATACTCCTCCTATGGACAAGTGCAATGTTAATTAGTTCTAAGTCGTCATCGTTTATCTGAATTGTAGATATTATAATGTTAATCTATCTCTTCGCATCAGTATTTTCTCATTCCTCTTAAGATGTCTGTTATTTATTTAATTTATGTTACTCGTAAATGTTAAATCGTCAGTGATGTGCTACTCAACTATATTTTTAGGATTCCAAATAATTGATTACTACTTAATTACTTTCGGGTTTAATTGGCCTTTTCTATGTTAATTCTATTAGGTATTCTATTTTATGTATATATTCATATCTAGTGTGGTAGAATTTTGAAAGTGTACCAATTTTGTTGATGGCAGTCATTCTTGGGTTTAGTTTATCAAGATTGAATATTGATCGCCTGCGTGATTCTTGCAATACACTAGTTTTCTGCTCTGGAACTTTAAGGAACCGTGCATTTTGTTTTAGTCATATATTATAGGTCGTGGTAAGAAGATAACGTTTCAGACGACAGCCGATGTCCATCTAAGGGTTCCAAAGACTCGTAGGTCTGAAGGCAACACAAACATACAGATTTATAGAAAGTTTATTTTACATTCATAATATTAGTATGGTCAAAGTCAAAGTCAAAATATCTTTATTTACGTAAACCTATTACAGGCAGCTTAGCAGATGGTGTATGTTAGTGGTCTCAGTTGTAAGAATGCTAAAAGTACGCAGTTCAAAACCCTATATTAATGTACCATATTTTTTTTGTCATAGATTATGCCGTCGGTCGTTGAAATCGATTGTCATTAAAATTTACATAGGACCCTCACCTACCCGTCTGGCCAGCGCGTGCCGACTTGAGGTCAAATTCACCAGAAATATGTTCTGGAACATCTCCAGCAGTGATATAACAATGATAGATAGATGGCAGGATAAAAGACCGCGTGACAACGCTTGCGTTGCGTACGCGTCCGGTGTTGTGACGGCTGTAATATTTGCCCATACATATCACTCATATACATATGTAAATGCGTATATACGCATCCGTTGTGTACAGGCCTTAAATCACAGTTTAAAGTGTACATAAGTAGTTGTGAAGCACGCGATCTCCGGAACTGAAGCGTCCGGGAAACGTCGTGAAAAAATTGTAATTTTTAATATTGAAGCGGTCGGATTCCGATCAGAGTTACGCAATGTGATTGAGGTTAACATTATTATAGTTATTAATTTCATCTACTTATTTGTTTGGTGTTAATTATTCCTACATAATTGCATCTGATCCTTCCCTTTACGTTGGGCTTAAACTGCCTAGAACGTAATTATCGATATCCTTTTAAATTACGAGTCAACATCAGTATGTGTCTTTCCCCTGCTGGATATAGGCATCCCCAAAGCCCGCTACTGCACTCTGAACCCTCATCCATCATCCACCAGCGACCTTCTTTCGGTCATCCGTCCAACTGGCGGGGGGTCGTCCCCACTCTGCGTTGTCCCGTACGTGGTCTCCACTCTAGAACCCGTTTGCCCCATCGGTCGTCAATTCTCAGCTTACAATTTTAAAAGTACTTTTGTTCTCTGACGAATAATAACGTTTAGAATTTTATTTATTAAATAAATAAATACTAAGCATAGCTCGCTGAGGGTCCTTAAACTTGTGGCCCCACTGTCAGTGTCAATGTATCGCGATAGTTTAAATTTATTTATTAAACCAGATTTTCATTTGATGCTTCATCAATATGAATGCCTACAAAGCAGTATAATGCCCACAGATAGCATGTACTCGTATAGTATAATATATTGTATGGTATAATGTAATATGTTGTCACATTTAAGCTTTGAGGAAGCTAGTGGACAGCAGATATTTAAACATAAAAATCACAAAACGCCTGATAGTTTTGAACAATTCAAGTATATGTGGAATTTTTGTTTGCTAATCTACATTTTCAGGCAGTATATTTTTCGGTTTGATGTGTATTTTGTTCGTATCTCACGCTTCGTATAAGCTTATTATCGATGTAAATGTTAAAGTACAATTATGGACATTATACATTACGTACCAGTACAGTGGCTAAAGTTGGCTAAATTCTCCAGCGTTATGTTGGAGATCTTCCAGAACATATTTCTGGACAAATTGGCCTACACTTGCCACTCTGGCGAGGTTTCGATGTCAATATATTATTTTACAAGTTGGTACTAGTAGAACCGGGATCGACGGTTACGTGTGACTATAAAACTATGATATAAGTATATTCATCAACAGCCTGTGTCCATCCACTGCTAGATATAGGCCTTCTCCAAGGCTCGCCACTATACACTTCTCATCCATCCCCCTTCCTCAGGTCATCCGTCTATCTCGCGGGGGGTCTTCCCACTCTGCGTTTTCCAGTACGTGGTCTCCACTCCAGAACCATGATGTGTCCACTAATTTTGATAGCTATGTCGGTAACTTAGTTTATTTGACGGATGTCAACGTTACTGACTTTATGCTTCAGAGAAATCTCTCTCCATAGCTCGCTGAGCAACCTGAAGGACGCACTGGCTGGTATTCAAACACTGTGGTATGTTCGATAGGAAGATGTGTCGTAACTTCCCGAATGCTATATCCTAGCAGACGTACTGTCGGCTTCTTTACTGAAGTTGGCTATTCCTAATTGGATGGTCTGCCCAAGGTAGACATATTTTTATACAACTTCGATAGTGGCATTTCCCACGCAAATTAGTCTCGGTATGACATGGCGGTTATAGACCTCCACTGCTGGAGATGGGGCTTCCAGAACTGAAGAATTTGGCCTACACTCGCCACGCTGGCCAGACGGCTTCGCAATGATATGATGTCAATGTTTTATGACAATTTATTAACGATTCCACAAGTTGGCATTAGTGGAACCGGGACCGACAACTTAACGTGCTCTCCGAGGCACAGGAACGGTGGTGTTGTAAATCTATGACAAATGTACGTAAGGAAAGTGTATTTCTCATTGATACATGCCGTTTGAACCGACCTTTGTAGGATTTAAGGTACGCGATCTTATAACCGAGCCACCACCGCGCTTGAATATACTTTTTAGCTGACTGATAAAGTGACATCACGTTGCGACCAGGAGACGGATCATTATCAAAAATGACGGATGATAGATGAAACGAATTGACCTCAATTTAAAATACGGCAAAGTCGGCTTAACCTATAGAAGCATAGAAATGGCTATAAGACCCACTTAAAGCACTTCAATAATTTTAACATTCACGTACCGTGTCCGCGCGGTCTCGCCTACTTATTCCTTCGACCGATGTAAAACAGATCCAATTTAGGATGGCTATACACTAATCACTTCAAACGCCGCGACTATTTGCGGAGATTCTACGTTTACTTTATTGTTAAAACAATTTAATATACATAGTGTCAATTTGAATAAATGTAACATGGCTTAATCTATTAAATATAAATTAAAGTTAATTAAAAAACAACTATAAATAACAAATATTCTTAAATTACTTCTCATTATTTAAATATTTACATTACCCAATGTTTTTCAATAAAAAATAAAATTTCCACGATTTTTTTCATTATTATTTTTATCAGATGTTATATCGTCAGTTAAGTAACAATAATGTCTATCTTAATTTTTTTTTGCAAAATCAATAACGCATAAAGGGTTTTAAATTAACGATGTTAAATAATATTTAAGTTAGAAAATATTTTAATACAATTATATCTCAATCATAAACATATCATTTAGGTGCCTTTTACATGCTTAGACATTATTAGTTCTATGACGATTCAATTTTTTTAAATATAGTTACAAGACAGACTCGTAAATGATTTGTGGAAAAATAATGCCAAATCCCGTTATACTCATCTCAAAGTAAAGCTACGCCGTAGCACACTACAAGAGCGTTCAAACTAAAGCGTTTCATTCTACGAATTTTTAATTTGTTTCTCTGTTTCGTCATACTGTAACTAGGTTGTTTTTTATTATTATGAATACGCTCTAATGTCAAGTTATATTAAAAGTGTTTTACATATACTGTCACAAGTTTCTCTTTAGTTTATTTTCTGTTTAAAAATTAAATAAAATGTTTACCAAGTTATCACTAACATGTGCCGGTAATTGAACTTTAAGTAATCCACATCAAGTTAACTTAAACCGTAACCCTAGTCTGTTTCTTTTAGAGCAAACGTTAATAGACAAAGAAATCCTTTAACGAACGGACACATTCAATCTCAACCGTAAAGTAAGTTGTAAAAGTAAAGGTGACAGTAAATAATGGAACTTGCTATTTTGTAAACTTAACGTTTGCGGTTTTAAAAAACAGACTAGGGTTACAGAATAGTTCAAAAGTACAATCCGTCCGTAATTTTCTAGATTTATATTTTTTTAAATATAAGGTTAACCTTTTATTTTGAGTCGTGTGGCTTACTGTCGATATGTATACAATTTTATACAAATCTATTTATTGTTATTTAAAATTAAATTGTGTACATATTGACCGAGTCGAGTGCCGCATGCGATGGTAAAAACGCTGCGATTTATCTACGTGTATAGGAAAGCTTATAATTTTTATATAATTGCGTTCAGAAATTTAGTTAGGTCTGATTTAACCAAACATTACATATTACCAGTAAGTCATTTATTTATTAATTACATATTAATTCTGACATACGAATAGACTACACCACTGCCAAATATTTTATAAAACGTAATAATATATTGTATGCAATAATAATAAGTTCTTGACAAATTAGTAAGAAATTTAAAAAAAAACAGTTCATGATTAATTTAATTACAGGGTAAAACTTAAGTATGCTATAATTTGGTAGAATCGATTCTAAGTAACTTTCTGACAGTAAAGAGTCCAGTAAATAATGTAATTATTTGGTATAAAATATTTACTGATTGAAAGCGGAGTGAATGTGGTCGTGGCGGTTGAATCGCAGCGTTTTTAACGCAAGTGTATCACAAGCCTTATAATGTACCTTTTTGTTAGTAATCTAGCCCTAAGTATTTATTGATAGACATTACGTTTTGTAATTATTTTTGTAAATCCTTCACGTCCAATTTGTATAATATGTTTTTTTAGATAAAATATAATTTTTATTACGTTATATTTTTTGTAAGAAAGATGTTATTATTTTAATGAGGTTTCGACTTAGCGAGCAAATTTTGTAAATTAATGTAAAAATAAAATGAGATTTTTTGTTAATGAAATGTTTTTGTTTGTTTTATAATATCTATAGGTTTTCCTTCTGGTAAGTATGTATATATGATATTTAGATTTACTTACTAAAGCCTATAATTTATTTTAAAAAATGGCCATCAACAAACATCTGTCACACGCTGAAGATATGCAATGCTCTCCCAGCTATTGTGTTTCTCCATTCCTACAACGGACCTCTTGAAACGAAGTGTAAAAAGCATCTTGATAGGCCGGCATAATGGTAGGGACTGATATCGTCTGTGGCTGAAATGAAAGCTTATTAAATATCTTTGTTGCCATTGCATAACAATTTCGGCTATATTGGGTACTTTTATACGACAATAATCATTCTACTAGGATAATGCGTTTTAAAATTACAATTATCCCCAAGAGTTTTAAAAAGTTCCGGGTGGCTTTTTACAAATAAACAGCATTCAAGTATATAGATAGCAGGAACAGTCAGTAATTTTAGTTTTATAAATAAAGGACGACAGGAAGTCATAGGCGGTGTGTTACAAATAGCACGAATGCATTGTTTTTGTCCAATAAAGATTATATTTACTTCCACTGCATTGCCCCACAATTAAATGCCGTACCTTATAATAATGTCGTGCTCAGTATAAACAAAAACTTTGAACTAATTTCTTCTTAAATTCAGCAATGCAATATAGTTCTTTTAAAGACGTTCGATCAATTGACTTTTCCCTATCCATTGCATCTTGCGCATAAATAATGCATTGTAAAATTTTGAGCGCCAGACGCAATGAATTCGTATGAGTTGTCAAAAATGTTTGATGGTTTGTAGATGTTTACAGATGCACACTGGTTTGGTATCATTATAAATGTTTTTGGTATTTTTCTCTGTCTAAAATTAGGTATATGAGAATAAAAATCTGTCCTAATTTAACCTTATTACAGCCCCTGGAACACAGCGTCCTTGACCTCCACTGTTGAAGATGGGCCTATCAGAACATATATCTGGATAATTTGGCCTACACTCGTCGCGCTGGCCAGACAGGTTGGCGAGGTTCTGATTCAATTTTTAATGACAATTTATTAACGATTCCACAAGTTGGTATTAGTGGAACCGGGACCGACGGCTTAACGTGCACGGGAACGGTGGTGTTGTAAATCTATGGTCTATGTCCGTAAGAAAAGTGTATTTCTGTCCTGATTATATATTTTTGAGGTTAAATGTTTTTTTATGTGCACAATTAAGGGCATCCGTCATATACGATAATATAGGTAATGTATAATTCTGTTTTTCTATGAAAATAAACAATGCAATTAATATAACAGTAAAATATAGTAATTAGATTAAAATTAATAGCAGGAAAAAAAAAATAAGTGAAAACCAATAGGTTAATGAATAAAAATATAACATGCGACATTAACTGGTCATAACCAAACTTACAGATATAGTACATAATGTATATCTACGGGAAAACTCGGGTCGCAATAGATAAACACGAACATTTCCAATAAAATACGATGAACAATTATGCACTACATCTGTACATCAAAATTTTATCGTAAGCTTGGCTATGCTCGACTAAAGTCATGCTGAAACATAAAAGAAAGGAATCAACTATGTGACAATCAATAGTCTACGCCCGCTGTACGCCTAGAACTATCTAACCTTAACACTTTTACATTTCTCCGTCAATAAAAACAAAGAAAGCCTTGAAAATGTAGAAAATCAGGCCAAACATTGAAACAAATAAAGTTCACAAGCAAGGGTTCTCACGGACTCGGAAGAAAGTCGGATGTGAATTTTGTCATAATGCAGCAAGATGCGAGTTTTTGCCAACCGACGACTTGCGCGGGCGCAACTTGACACAACTATTACACACACACACGCGTGCGCAACTCTAGTAAGTACAGTATGCAAAAGAAAACAATATTTATTAATTTTAATTCTTAAAATTTAAGTGACAAAACACATATATTACTCAGTCGCTCGCTCGCGTACTGAAGATGTAGAACGCTCGACATGGAACAAAAGTGAGAAAATACCTTGATAACCCAGTCAGTCGCACGCTGAAGATGTGGAATGCCCATGCCCAGTCTGGACAATTGTGAAAAAACAACACATTAGGCCGGCATAGTGGTAGAAACTAAATATTTAAAAAATACGTTTACTAAACTAAAGTAACATCCCAGCATATCTAAAAATAAATTAATTATAAACAAAAATATATATTAAAGAGGATTTAAAAACAATGTGTATTGTCAAAAATACCAACTATATAATAGTTTTGTTACTTTCCATATACTTACGAGTATGTAAGCTCAAAGGGAAATAACAAAACTGAAATGCAGATTTTTTTTACCAAACTTTTCTTTTTTATTTCTCTAAAATATTTATTATGTGTAGACATTATAGAGGTAGAATAATTAATAAATTTGTATAGGTAACCATTAAACAATGTAGGTTATTTTTTATTCTAATAGTTTTATATTCACGACCGCCCGATCTAAAGTGGGGCGCCACACTTTCACTGCTTTTATTAATTCAACAATTTTGTCAACTGAATCTAAATAAGATGTTATTTTGTGCGACATTCTTTTTGGAGCGAGAATAATGAGCGACATTAACATATTTTTTTTTTTTTATATTTTAAAGTGTATTATATCCCATCACAGCACTAGAACTTCACTGTTGGAGATGTGTCTCTCAAAATTTTCTCGAGAATTTGGCCTACACTGGCCAGTCGGGGTTGGCGAAGGCCTGAAGTATTTTTTTTATGATTTTTTATTTAACAAGTTGGTTCAACCTAGGTACGTAAAGGGTGGTTAAGTAAATCTAATGTACGTGAGAAAAGTGTATTTCTCAACGATATATGCCGGGATTTAAACCGACCTTTTTGGTAATTTTTTTATGTGAAGCGTAAAGAAATACTTTTATTTTTTGTAACAAATTATTAAGTTTTGTGAAATATGATAAAACAAGACTTAAATATATTAATCATGATCATTAGCCTGACACTGCCCCAAGGAGAGCCTCTGCACGCGGTTTTTTGAAAATCTCATCCAACTTTCGCCAGCGACCTTCTTCAAGTCATCCGTCCATCTGGCGAGGGGTCGTCCCATACCTTCAATCTCGAACCTCATCGGTTCTGTGACAGATGTGTCCGGCCCACTGCCACATCAGCTTGCTAATTTTAAAAGCTATCTTAGTAACTTTGGTTCTCTGGTGAATATCAACGTTTCGAATTCTATCCATCAGAGAAATACCAAGCATAGCTCCATCCATAGCTCGCTGAGCACCCTAGAATTACAGACCCACTGTTGGACACTGCTCCGTACGAGATTAGCGGGAAGGCTGGTTAAAGACTTTTGTCTTCAAACATTGCAGTATGGACGATGAGCGCGATAACCTTAATACTGCTGAGTAATGTGTCCAAAAAGTAATTAGGTAGGTAGACATATTAAAAAGAGTGCTTATCTTTGTGCTTTGTATGTCAGCAGCTACCCGCATTGTAAAGCAAAGGCGAAAGTTGCAAGTATGTCATTTACATAATTTCACATAAAAATAGATAATTATTAAAATCGACACAAATACATAAAAAAGTAAATTAAAAGTTGCCCAGACTGTCGATAGATACTAGTAAAAAACTACAGTAAAATACCAATTAGGTAGTGGTAGAATCTACGGTCATCAGGTTACATAATAACATTTCATCTTATACCTGTCTGCTTGTACTCGCTAAGGCATAAAAAATGAGGCCAAAATATAGATTTATAGCCTAGTCGTGATCAATAACATTGAAATGATACGCCCAACTCAAAAAAACTCACTTAATTCAAACTTAACAGCATTGTCTACATCAAAAACTAATTTAAGATCATCAATCATGATAATTAATATTAAAATTAAAGTTATTTTGCACACCGTACCGCAAAGAGAGATTCTTTCTTTAACCTACTTACATACATAGTTGATTTCACCGAGCAACTTCGGGCGACTTCGGGCGTGTTCGGGTGACTTCGGATAACTTCGTGTGCAGCCATATGACCTTTGATACCGACCTTCAAGATCCGCTGGGTAGGTGACTGACCTATTATTAATTTGTCAAAGGTAGGTTTGTGGTCGTAACTATGCACATAAAAAATATACATTTTTAATTTTTATTTTTTTAATATAGTTTTTTTTTTATATTTTTACTAAATATATATTTTATTTAAAAACTTATAAGTTATTCTTTGATTCTAAATTAAACAAAAAAACTATGTTAAAATTAGCTTATATAAGTTTTTCTAGCAGTAAGTAGTTTTTTATATATTTTTTTCATAATTGTAAATAAATAATATATATTTAGATTTTGACTTGTTCTTATGGTCACTAATCCGATCCTTCCTTAAGATTGATTGAGTTTCCTTAAGAGCAGATTTTTTATGGGCCTTTAAGTTAAGGAGGTGATGAATGGCCGGCCTTGTGTTATCTTTGTCCCGATGGATGATGAATGAGATAATAGGGAAGGCAAAGGGTCTAGCTAGCCCATACAGCCCAGTCTGGCATATCTTTCTTGTTATCAGTATCAGTTAATGAGGTAATTACAATTTAGCAAACTTGGCAGGTCTCTGGTGTGGGATGCGACGTGTGTAGACACATTAGCTCCACCTCACATCCAGGCGACCTCGTCAGGCGAGGGGAGAGCGGCTTTTTCTGCGGAGAACCTCAAATTGCGCAAATATGCCAACCTTGGTTCCGGTTACGAGTTTGCGCCGTTTGGGGTCGAGACGATGGGCCCATGGGGACCGTCAGCGAGGCGCTTGGCCAAGGAGTTGTCAAAGCGGCTGACAGAAAGGTCTGGAGTCAGGAAGGCTGGCAATTATTTCTGCCAACGTATTAGCCTCGCTATGCAGAGGGGAAATGTTGCCAGTCTCCTTGGGACTATCTCGGATGGGACAGCTCTAAAGGACTTTTTTTATTTATAGTTTAGTTTATTTTAGGTTAGGTTTATTTAGTTTGTTATTTAGGTAGCTTTTATATTGTAATTCTTTTATACTGGTTGTATATTACTTCCCATTTAGCAAAATAAGATGCTTTTCTTGGAGTCACTCGCAGCATTATCGCCCAAACACGTCAGGTATATATGTAAGTTTACAGTATGGGATAACCGAAAAATAAACTATAACTTCTGCCCCATTATATTTTCATACTGCAATTTAATGTTTTTTTTTTATAATAAATTTATTTATTAATAATTAAAACTAAAAAGAAAATTTGTCCTCTAGACTCTTTCAGTGATAGTCCCAAGAAGACTGGCAAAATTTCCTCTCTGTACAGCTAAGCTAATACGTTGGCAGAAATAATTGCCAGTTTTCCTGTCTTCAGAATTTTCCGTTAGCCGTTTGGACAACTCCTTGGCTGAGTGTCCCCATGGGCCCATCGTCTCGACCCCAAACGGCGCATATTCGTAACTTGTACTAAGGTTGGCGTAAATTTGCATTTGTATGTGCAAAATGGCGCGAAAAACTTCTTACTCCTCCTATATTTTCTTAAATCGAAACGTCAATTGAGGCCTAGGTTGTGTCCCATTCGCGCACAAATATTTTTTTAAAGTTTACTAGATTAAATCGCAGCGGGTCTCAACTAAGGCCATAACAGACAAATTGTGATTAAACACAACAATAACATTAATTAGTAATAAATAAAATCGAGTTATAATTGACCCATGGCCTTGATCTTAACCTGACCTTAAATTTGCATCCTACAAAATAGCAAACCAACTCATGCTATAACCAGTCTTATGCTTGTAAATTATAAGTGCGTGTTTCGCTTTAATATAAAGCCGCAATAAGACGTTATTAACTTTAGATTTTAAACTTTCTGTATTTTCCATGGGTATTTTCATTGTACACTGCGTATTATCTGGAACCATGCTAGTGTTCAGTTAAATGATAACAAGCAATGTATAATGAAAATACACTCTACATTGGGTAGTGTTGTTTATAATGGTCTTCAAAAACTACTTTTTTAAATAAAGTACTGCACTCGATATTTTTTACAGATACTATGGTGATAGTAGTATCTATCGATACTTTTGACTCGATACCATTTCTTCAGCTACTAGTGATCTATTATTATATATATATTATTTACATAAATCGCACAATCTCACACTCGCACGAATTCTGGAAGCTGACGATCGATGCGAGCTCGTGTGGCAGGTGATACAAATAAAAACTTACTAGCTACTATTTTTTTATTTATAGGGCATAAGTCTGCAAATAAACCATTTTGTTGATGCTCTCAATATATTTACGATGGTTGAGTTATAAAAGTATTTCAATCCCAATTGTGTTGAAGTAGGAAGAGGATAGTACGGAGACTTATTGGCCGTCAGCATACCTGGGACTTATTGGTATTAAACTGGATTATGTTTTGGGCACCCAACACATAAATTTTGCTTCCTATCTATAACAGTAGGAACTACGTAGTCTTGTATGATATTTTATTCTTATGTAGGTGATTAATTCTTCTTAAGTCTTGATTAATATAAGGTGAGTCAGCATGCCGCTGAGAGGCAATAAGAGTTGGATAACTTGCAGTAGTTTTCCTTCCAATACCGATATGTTTGAACTCGATCTAACAAGTACAGTAGGCATCGATACTTTTGTCGTCACCGCGTCCCTAGTCTTCGCGCCATAGTGTGGGAGCGAGATGGAGCTATGGGAAAGTGTGCCAGTGACACAGTTTGGTCGGTGTGGTTGTGTGTGTGCGCCTACATCCGTGTAAACTTGTTAAGACTAACTAAGGTCTCTGTCAATGGGGAAAAAATGCAGCTGACGGGACGGCGGAGATTTCCCTCCGTAAGAAATGAACTTGTAGTCAGATTTTAAGCGCAAATGTTATACAGACCTTGTGTTGTTGTTGCCAAGTTAAACACGGGATACTGGGTGGGGTTGCTAAAATTACACACCTGATGGTAAGTGGCGCTCAAGGTCCATGAATGTTAGCAACTGGAATCAGACACTCATGACTGACATCAGTCCCTAACACTATGCCGGCTTGACTGGGCATTAGTAGCGTTCTTGGTTTCTCTTGATGAAACCTTAGTGATGACAAGTCATGCATAATTTTTATAACCAACTTTTTTTAAAAGAAATAAATATATTTAGTTAAAAAAAAAAACCATACACATATCAAACAAATTAAAAAAAAACATAATAAACAGGAAAAAGATTATGCGAAAAATACTTAGCCTACCAGAACATGTATAGCGATTTTTAGCCGCCGATATAATGAATATATATGTATATATATATTATTATTATACATGTGCTGGTAGGCTAAGTATTTTTCGCATAATCTTATTCCTATTTTTTTTAATATATTTATTTATTTGTATAATGATATTTATATGGTTTAGCAACAAATAAATATACTTATTTCCTTCTTTAAAAAAAAGTTGTACTCAAATTATGTGCAATGTAATATTTGGTGGCAAGTAAGAGGTTGCAGCTATCACGACTAATATGTTATTCTATTGATAGAAACTATTAACTTTTCCTAAGAAATAATATGTCGCAATGAGAAAAGAATTGGCTTCTCCATATCTAACAATGGAATAACATACTCGTATTAGTCTAAACTAAGACCATACAGGCATCTAGACTAAACAGGTTAATAAATAGTGGAGAAAAAAAAACTTTACAACTTCACGTTTTTTAAATAATTTATTAATCAATTAATAATATTGACAGAAAGTCTGGAGACAGGAAGACTGGCAATTATTTTTGCCAACGTATTAGTCTCGCTATACAGAGGGAAAATGTTACCTTGGGACTATCTAGGATGGGACGTCTCTAGAAGAGACATTTTTTATTTATAGTTTAGTTTATTTTTAATTTTATTATTTAGGTAGCTTTTAATTTATATTTAATGTATAATAATTAATAATTAATTTATTTGTGATATTTCTCGAGTTTGATTAGCTGGAGACATCGAGCCACTTGTCATGATTGGCCTATAGTAAAGTTGGCTAAATGTGAATCCGCTTATTTATAAGCGTGGTTTCTGACCAGCCTGGAAGGGAGGTTTTCTCAGAGGAACAGTTTTGTTGTAAATCTAAGACATACATAAGAAAAGTAAATTTTGAAGTTCTAAACGCAAACTTTACCAAAATTATTTTCGGTAAAGCAGCTCATGTATTTTTTTAAAGAATGCCTAGTTATTGTGCTTGCATATTGTAAAGCATTGGTAATGGTGGCGCGGAGCTTCGAGAGTGAACCGGTGTACCGTTAGGTCGAGTATACGTCATTACTTTTACTTTCCACACACTTTACAGGAACATCATTAGTTGAGAAGCTACATACAGTGTAGTAGGGATTAGCGATAATTTGCAATATGGTAAAATTTAGAAATTAAAGTTAAAAATTTATGCCGACGTATTAGCCTCGCTCGCGTATTAGCATTGCCACTTGGGACACATCATGCGCAATAAAAAGTATAGCTTGCTGCAGCTCGTCATGCAAGGCAAGATACAAGGCTCCAGAAGACCGGGGAGAAGACGCACGAACCTCAGGGAGTGGTTCGGGATGAGCACCAGATCCTTGTTCCGGCCAGCGGCCAACAAAATTAAAATCGCCTTAATGATAGCCGACCTCCGATAGGAGATGGCACTTTATGAAGAAGAATTTTAAACTATAACTCATGGGACGTCACTTAGGGACATTTTTTATTTATATTTAGTTTATTTTTTTACTAGGTTTAGTTTAAATTTGATTAAATTTTTACTTTTTATGAAATATATATTGTTATAAACATGAAAAATAAGATAATATTGGCAGCAGGTCCTCCGCCGATAGAATTATCCACAAAATTACAGATTTTGTAGAATAGATTTTTAAGCTAAGAAACGGTGGTGATCGTATAGTATAATTAATATGTTAGTATATTAATTATACTATTAATATAGTATAGTAATATTAATTATAGTATAATAGTATTAGTATGTTAAAATTACAAGTTTAAGTAATAACATATGTCCCTAAGTGTTAGCTAAATTAATCCTCATACCGGTTCACACATCAACTCAGCTTTCTTTTGCACACACACTCATGTAGGTATCACGTGCATAAAGAGGCAATAAATATATAAGTAGGTAACTTGTCTTTACTTACGTAGTGGCCATAAAACCCTTAAGAAGTATAACCAGGATTGTGTAGGGGTTAGAAAACCTTGCTTAGGGTTTCGGTAAGATCCCGACCTCCGCCACCTCAGCTTTGGTTTTACCCGACTGCGCGATGCAAAGAAGGGTTATGTCTTTGACTGCCTATGTATGTATATATATATATATATATATATATATATATATATATATATATATATATATGTTTGTTTCTTTGTCACTGGAGACCAAACGCGTCGGCCGATTTTAATGGTTCTCACATCAATCGATTAGTTACCATTACGCGAGTGTCACTGAATATTTCACATTAATTGAATATATGGCGATAACCAGACGATTGTGGAAGATTACAAAAAATAATGTCGACAAACTATATTGATTGTGATATCGTCGAATAGATATTTGAAAATCAGGTTCAGGTTTCTCTTATAATTTTTCATTTAGAGTGACCATTTAGGATCTATAACCATTTAAAGTTGGTTAGCAACCATTATCATTCAAAATTTCAATGTAAGGTTTACTGCCTCCGTGGTCGAGCGGTTAAGTCCGTGGATTTAGTCTAGGAGGTACCGGGTTCGATTCCTGGTCGGGACACAAAAAAATATATTTATTAATGTAAATAAATACATTTAATTTATTTGTGATATTTCTCGTTTTTGGTACGCTGGAGACATCGACGAGCTTGCCACTTGTCATGATTGATAGTAAAGTTGGTTAAATGTGAATCCGTGGTTTAGTGTAACCGTGGTTTCTGACCATCCCGGAAGGAAAAACGGTCGTGATGATGAACAATAACCAAGCACCATTCCGTCCTGCCTCTAATCAAATAACTATTAATCGTTTTAAAAAAAAAGTAAGTCAAAATGCGAAATGTCGCTTACGCCGTTCTTTACTGAATATATTTAATATAAATAAAGGCGCGGCAACATATAGTTGTGTGTGTTTGTGTGAGTGTATGTCCGTCGTAGTTTAGTGGGCCAACAATCAAGGCCGACATTTCTCTATGCTACAGCCTTTAAGGCACCGATTTAAGGAAATTATTTAATAGGAAGTAATTCATTACAGCCCCTAGAACACAGCGTCCTAGACCTCCACTGCTGGAGATAGGCCATCCAGAACAAACTGGAGAGTTTGGCCTACACTCGCCACACTGGCGAGTCGGGTTGGCGAGGATCTTATGTTTTTTTTTTTCAATTTAATAACGATTCCACAAGTTGGTATTAGTGGAACTGGGACCGACGGCTTAACGTGTTATCTAAAGCACGGGAACGGTGGTGTTGTAAATCTATGACAAATGTACGTAAAAATTGTGTATTTCTTATTGGTTCTTTCTTGATGGTAAAAAGTGTTTCTCATTATCTATTATTTATTTATTTTTTGACACTGCCTGTAATTGGTTATAAATCTGCCATAAACCTCGCCTATGCGCTTTGAGTTATTTAACTTTGTGCAATTTTTTTTTACTATTATTAGTATTATTAAGTATTAGGCACTCTTTAATACGCTTTAAAAAACGTACTTAAAGTATCATTACGACCGATCCTTTTCGAAACTACAATTAAACTAAATAAAACTAAACGCTTTTTAAAAAAAAGCGTGGTTTCTGACTACCCGTAAGCTACTTTAGATTTGTGTAAAGTCGTTATTAATTATTTTTTTATATTTTATTTGTACCCTTTCTAAGCGTAAAGAGTCACCTTAAGCATCTCTAAAGCCATTCAATGCGCTTGTTAATGAGTCTACTACAAGTCTTTACTACACTTCAGCTCGGCGTTCTTAATCAACCCACTTGCCAAATTCTGATTTTTTAAGCGCAAATGTTATACAATTGGTCTTATCAATAAAATAAAACAACTATAAAATAAACGATATATTATATAACCGTTTTCATCGGTATGTTTTTAGTTCGATAATTTTCTCTTCGTTATCTTAACTCCTCGTCTCTCTGGATGGTATCATGAACAACCCTCATGCGCCTGCATACCTTAAATCCCACTTTGAATACATGTGTGATACTCACAACCTTCTACTTCGTTCTTTATATAACAACCAACTTAAAACCTCATCCCACTCCTTTAACAGATATTCAAATTCGTATACTTTGTCTGCAGACCGCCAGTGGAACAAGCTACCACTCGCTATTAGACACGCGTCATATACAGACGTCCACGTTTTAAAGCGCTTGGTCACTGCTTTATTTCTAGACAAACAGGAGTCGTCAACAGGCTAACAATTGCATATTATCTATGTATATATGCGTTTATTTAGTAGTATATGTGTAATTTAAGTAACAGTGTAAGTATATATTAGTATGTAGTGTGTGTAGTATATTAGATATTGTTTAAATTTGATATCGACCTACCCCTAATCTCACACTCTCCTAAAGGTTATATCTTAGACAATGCCTTGTAGGCATTAATACCTTTGACACTTATTTTGTACAATAAAGAATCCACTGTTGGAGGTAGGCCTTTCAGAACATATAGAAGTATCATCACGACCGTTTCCTTTTCGGGGTGGTCATAAATAAGCGGATTCTCATTTAGCCAACTTTACTATAGGCCAATCATAACAAGTGGCAAGCTCGTCGATGTCTCCAGCGTACCAAACTCGAGAAATATCACAAATAAATTAAATATTCATTAAATTTATTTATTTACATTAATAAATATTATTGTGTCCCGACCAGGAATCGAACCCGGTACCTCCGAGTCTAAATCCACTGACTTAACCGCGAGACCACGGAGGCAGTCTGGATAATTTGGCCTACACTCGCTACGCTAACCAGACGAGTTCTCGAGGGTCTGATGTCAATTTTTAATGACAATTTATTAACGATTCTACAAGTTCGTATTAGTGGAACCGGGACCGACGGCTTAACGTGCTCTCCGAGGCACGGGAACGGTGGTGTTGTAAATCTATGACAAATTTACATAAGTAAAGTGTTTTTTTTATTGGTACATGCCGGGGGGGTTTGGACCGACCCTTGTAGGATATTAGGAAAGCGTTATTACAACCGAGCCACCTCCGCACCCTTCATTCTCTGATAATTTCCAATGTAGTACATCACTACCGGCTCTCTGATTGGTTGTGATGCTAACTTACCTTAAACGACGCCTGATTTTAATTTCGAACTATAATTACCCTCCCAATCCCTAATTCCCTTTATTGTAACAGACCTAAATAGTGACAACCAATCATAGAGGCGATAGTGATGTGTGAATAGTAGGGTTGTACGTTGTACTCGATTCGATTTAATCGGCTCTAAAGTGCGACACCTGACGAACAAAGATAATAATAATTCTACCTCAAGCTGCCCAAATACGCCAACCTCAGTACAGGTTGCGAATTTGCGCCGTTTGGGGTCGAGACGATGGGCCAATGGGGACACTCAGCTAAGCGTCTGGCCAAGGAGTTGTCCAAACGGCTAAGGGAAAAGTCTGGAGACAGGAAGGCTGGCAATTATTTCTGCCAACGTATTAGCTTAGCTATACAGAGGGGAAATGTTGCCAGTCTTCTTGGGACTATCACTGAAGAGTCGTCTCTAGAGGACATTTTTCACTTATAGTTTATTTTTTATTAGGTTTAGTTTATATTTATTTTATTTTTTTACTTTTAAGTAGTTTTAATTTATATTGTAATTATTATATAATATTTCCGATATAAACTATGAAGTATTCTTTATTGCACATTGTTTATAAAAGTATTGTACAAGGGCGAGATTAATGCCGTAGGCATTTTCTAACAGCTAACCATTGTGATGGCGATAAGAGAGCTATGGTGCAGATAATAGGAACAATTACAATATAGATATATACAACAACAATTAAATAATAAATACTTATGTAATATATAGTACTGATTCATAATATACATACATATATAAAATAATTACTATGATTGAGACATTTTGCTTTTAAAAAAAGTGACTGAAGACCAAGTTTTTAAAGATGGAGATAGAGGGAGCTTGTTCGGCGGGCAGCCGAGACAGTGAGAAAATCTGAATATCTGCTGGAAGTGTAACTACATTGTAAATCGTTCGAATGAAGTGATCATCTAACAGTTTCCGTAACTAGTTTTCGTACTCCAAAAACGGTTGCGTTTCGTTTTTCAAAAAATCGACAATTCCCCACCACTAATGTCAACCGAATTTAACTCTTTTGCATATCCAATATACACACATCAAAAGTGTCTAGGGATCAACATATATTTTTGCAATAACTTTTCTCCTGATTGATATTCATTAAAATTTTCTTTAAGGATTGATCAAATAAAATGTTTTCGTTTGTCTACAGTAACGATAAACCAAGTCACCTTTGCATTAGTAAAAAAAATTGCCATTTTCCTAATAAAGGGATTTTTGACATTTGAACCACTAACATTAAAGTTCGAAAAAAAGACTGAAATAACAGTTTTTTTTTTAATTTTATTGGGTAACTTAAACAATTAATAATCCGTGTTTCTACCGCGAACACTAACAACACAAGAACATCGGTTTGGCATACTCAAAATGAGTTCATCCAAATCACGCTGTGGAATGGCCGCCCATGTTCGTTGCAACAACAAAAAAAGGTCTTCTTGCGACTGGATACCCTCCATATTCGGCAGAGCTCTTCTCTGAAGAATATCCCATGCATGCTCAATCGGGTTCAAGTCTGGCGACTGAGCAGGCCAGGGCAGGACATTGATGTTAGCTGCGGCGAGAGTCTGTCTTACAACTCTTGCGGTGTGCGGTCGTGCATTATCATGCATTAACTGAAATAAGGGACCGATATGCACTTGTAGAGGAACGATGACGTCTGATACAACCGTCTCAGCATAAATTTGAGCGTTGAGGTTGCCTCTGATCCAAATCAACTCAGTTCTTCCGCCGATCGAAATACCCGCCCATACCATGATGGTTCCACCACTATAAGGATGGACTTCCTGGCAGGATTTTAATCGCTGTTGGCGTCCAGGGGTTCTCCAGTGTCGTATACGTCTTGTATCCGGCCTCATACCAAAACGAGACTCATCAGAAAAGCACACGAAACGCCATTGTTCTTCTGTCCAATTTCTGTGTTCAAGAGCCCATTGATATCGAGTCCTACGATTGTGCATTGCTATAGGTGGTACCCGTAGCGGTCTTCGGGAATGAAGGTTTCTGACTGTTTGGTCGCTAATTAAGTTCCCTGAAGAGCGATGAAGGCTCACGGCTAACATCATGGCGGTTATTGTTGGAGTTCTTCGAGCTGTGATTTGAATGTATCGGTCTTGTCTCCGTGTGGTGCAGCGATACCGTCCTCCATGGCGCTCAGCCACGGTACCAGTGGTTCGGTAACGTGTCCAAAGTCGACTGATAACACTCTGACTTGTATTCAGAGCTAAAGCCACAGTACGTTGCCGGGAACCAGCTTCTATCATTCCCACGGCTCTGATCATTTCTTCCCTGCTTAAATGACGTCGCCGCTCCATAATAACGTTGGTTTTAATCAGTAGTAGGGAAACAGTAGCACTAATAATGTCTTCAATGCGTCTTATGTTTTTATAGGGAAAATATTGACAGCTGATTTTCATCTTTTACTCGAATTTGATTGACAGTTCCTGTTTTAAATTATGAAATGCACCAAAAAGGATCCATATAAATTTATAAAATCATAAATTTATTACAAAGCCACATCTCAATCACAAGAAATCTGCATAAACATGCTTGATCCCTAGACTTTTTTGATGTGTGTATGTAAAGAATTTGGTATACAACCGGTACGAGTTGGCCAGGATCCAATGACAATATATTAACAACTCCAAAAGTTGGTAGAAGTGGAACGAGAATGGTGGTGTTGATTTATGACAAATATAGTTCGTTCGAACCATAAGGCTTTGTGGATTGAACAACCAACAATTTTTACAGTACCAGTAAATAAACAAGGGCCATTTTCGGACTTTGTGTTGCGGAACAAGTAGATTTGTGAAGTCTCTATGACAGAAGGTTGTCATAGAGACAGAAGATTGTCAATATGTAGCTTTCGGCAAAATGTCCTAATTTCAAAATCAAAATCAATTATTTATTCATAAACTTTTGGTACATTTATAAAGGGTGGTAAAATAGTGGTGGTAAAGTCAACCGTTATCAGGTATAAAAATATTTCTAAATAATGAATTAAACTAATAATATACACAATGTTAACAATATTATGTAATGGTAAAATAATAATATGACAATAAAAAAATTATGAATTATAAAGTATCCTTGATAAAGTTGTCTATGTTATAGTAACTCTTTTTTAATTTGTGTTGTGTATTTAATTATATTTTATTTTACCATAGTTCAGTGTTTATTTCGGCCTTCATTTCTCCACACTTTGTGTCCCGTCAAGCGGTCGTGTAGTCGAATTCTATTACTAAAGAGAATAGTCGACCTCAGTGAATCACATCGCGTAGGAACTCAGATCTAGCCCATCATAATTACCACACAATTATATATGACAAATTGTTTCGTTTAAATTTGCAATCATTAACTTATAAAATGAAAAGTATAATCACTACTGCCTCCGTGGTCTAGCGGTTAAGTCCGTGGTTAAGACTCGGAGGTACCGGGTTCGATTTCTGGTCGGGACACAAACATATTTATTAATGTAAATTATTATTTGTGATATTTCTCAATATAAATACAATTTATGGAAACCTGCTACAAAACTTACCATTGTTTCTAAAAATAGTAACCAAATGTGTATTAGAATATTTAACGGTTTGCCTATAGAATTAAAACAATTGAAATCAATAATTAAATTTAAGAAGCTGTTAATTAAATGGTTAAAAGAACAATGTTTTTATAGTATCCATGAATTTTTACATTATAAGTGTTGACAAATATAATTTTAGTTGTAATTTGACATGTACTATTATTTGCATACCATTATGGTAGGATACAGCTGAACTGTAAAATTGTATTATCCGATATCTACGTGTATTCTGTGCAATAAACGATTTTGAATTTGAGTTGAATTTGAAATTCCCACAAGACTACTAAGATAAGGAGTGCAAGACCAAGATGACGTATTCTGATGCATTCTGGTTCTGGTCTTGCTTCGCGCAACACTAAAAACGACCTATCCCGGAACTTTTGTTGCATGAAATAAATTAATTCCGTATCAAGGTCGTGATGATACGGTCAGTAATATTTATTTATTTATTCTGAGAACACGGACAAAGCTTTCGTCTACGCCCCCCTCTGGCCCTCTTGGCCCACTTAGTTGACACAGAAACTCGATTTTTTGGGCCCAGTGAAGCATTTTCTAGTTCATACGTGGGATTGGACACTTTGAGCTAAACATTATAGAGTTCACTTTCATTTAATAAGTTCCAGATATTTAAAGTTGACATTCTAGGTATAATAGGCATAATGACGTCAGTCCCTGCGATTTTGTTAGCTTTTGCTTGCTAGAAGCAATGGACATCATTCATATGGTTTAGGGTATTTGGGCTAAATTGTCAGTCATCAGTACAGCCTCTAGAACACAGTGTCCTAGACCACTGCTGGAAATGGGCCTTCCAGAACACATATCTGGAGAATTTGGCCTACACTCGCCACGCTGGCCAGACGCTTGGAAGCTAAATTTGAAAAAAATAATGTATTTACAGTTATATATGCATTTTTAACTGCCTCCGTGGTCTAGCGGTTAAGTCCTTGGATTTACAATCAGAGGTACCGGGTTCGATTCCTGGTCGGGACAGAAAAATATTTATTAATGTAAATTTAATTTATTTGTGATATTTCTCTCCTTTGGTAAGCTGGAGACATTGACGAGCTTGCCACTTGTCATGATTGGCCGGCAGTAAAGTTGGCTAAATGTGAATCCGCTTATTTATAAGTGTGGTTTCTGACCACCCCGAAAGGGAAACGGTCGTGATGATACTTTGCTATGAGCCAGTTTGCTGCTTAGTCTTCTAGTAGTAGTAGAATTAAAATAATTAAAATAATGACGTGTCTAATGAATGACAAATGTCTTTAATAGGTTTACGTGAATAAAGATATTTTGACTTTAACTTTTAACATTGTATATTGTTATATTTAACACAGTTTAGTTTAAAAAAAACTCTGGACTAAAGATTTACATCTTTTGTGAGCCAGAAGGCTCTGACATTGCCTATTGATAGCAAGACAAAGACTGAACCACCCACGGGCAAGTTTTTTAAATTACTTCAAAATTGTCACCTTGCGCAATGTAGTGTATTTATTGTACTGCGTGCATAATTGCTACTGTAGGTATTTTATTTTAGTTTTTGTTCTGAGCCTTGTTACCGCGCCCACCTGATGGTAAGCTGTACCCGAAGGGAGCAACTGACTAAAAATCCTAAAACCCGATTACAGCACCATCTACCGGGTCCAAATATAGATAACAAATAACCATTCAGGATTATTTAGTAGTATTGGCCGAGCGGCGATAATGTCGCTGTGATCGCGACTAGCCGTTTAGGCCTAGTTCAGTTACATACACACGACCACGTACACAAGAATTATTTATTCATATTAAGATCATACAATAATTAACTGCCTCTGAGATTTAGACGCAGAGCCGGTATCTTTTCCATTCCATTAAATGAATTCGAGAGACATAGACAAGCTTGCCACTTGTTATGATGGGCCTATAGTAGAGTTGTCTAGATGTGAATCCGCTTATTTAAAATGTGTTTTCTGAATTGGTCCATCCCGGAAGAGATACGGTCGTGATGATTACTTGTTGCAATTCTTAACTCTAATAATGTTTGAACATGATCCAAGTCATTGTAATAATCATTTACATGAATGTCCTGCCTATGAACGAAATCCTGGAGGTAGCTATAAAGATAAGGTACGACATATCCGTGATAGTACGTTCAGAGATTGGCAAAAGGTACGTTGGCTGTGTTCGACTTGAAAAATTGTTACTTCAAAGCGCTGACGCTGTAAACCAATCCAAATAGTCGATCGACTTGCATAAAGCAAAGCGAAGTAAAATGATTGCAACGTCTCCAAGTTACGCGAACGGTATTTCGTCTTTCTTCTCTTTTTTTTAATTCACTAAACCCTAAAAAGTATAAGATATAATAATTAATATAACCGATATAAGATATCTGTTTAATTAAAAAACAAAAAAAACACGACGATAGTAATACAAATTTGGAAAACTTTGTATCGTAACAATTAAAATAAACTACATCAGAAATATTTACAAAGGAAAAATGAAACGAAGCACAGCAATGGTAATATAAAATAGAAATGAAAGAAAGGCAAAAATATATCAACGTTTTAAAAAAAAAGCATTCGCATTAAAATTGCGTAATTCGCTATAAAAACCCGCGTCCTATCTTTAGTTATTCAAAGTCAATGAGGTTTTCAAAGTCATCGAAAACTCAATGCGTTTGGAAAAGCTACCCGCCGAACACCTGTTTTTGTATGTACATTGAGATGTATGTCTTTTCGTACATTCTCATCCAGAACACTTTAGGAAGCTTAGTGAAGACAAAAAAGAGCCAAGTATTTAAATCTATTGTAATTACCAGCCCCCCAAATTATGCTATAAAGACATAAGTATGAAAAATGTATTTAATATGTGTATAATAATATATAATAAGCTTCCTGACGAAATAAAATTATTGCAGGGCCCTAAACTAAAATTACAACTGACGAAATGGTTACTGGACCATAGATTGTATAGTGTAAAAGAGTATCTTGAGTGCAAAACAGGTTAATTAATATTGCTTTTGTTTAAATGTAGTTGTGATTATGATATTAGTAGGTATGTAAGTAAAGATTTGCACGCCTGCTTGCAGGTAGAATATATGTGGGTAGACCTGACTAAAGTTTTGTGACCACTGTACTGTATTTATTGCAAATAAACGATATTTCATTTCATTTCAAAGCAAAATTTAATAAAAATACAGCGTCAAGTCGAGCATTCCACATCTTCAGCAAGAAGATTCTGTTACCACGTCGTATCATTGAAAGTGAAGCCGACTTTACATTTTTTGTATTGTTCCAAATAACTTTTAAACAAACGATTGTGTACGTGACAATATTTTACAAAGCATTGAATAGAGTTAACCTTAAAAATGCAATTTCAACCTGCCAGACAAAAGGAACACCGGTAGCTATAAAAATCCACCTACATTTGCAAAAAAAAATCAATTTTCAAAACGAAGTCCCCAATAAATCTTGCATTACAACAAGTGTGTCGAATGACAAAATTGAGAAGAATAATAGTGGCACGGTAGCGAATGGCAAAATGTAGTTGTGCGTCAATATTTTGGTTTTAATTGTTGACGGAAGACAAAAGGTTTTTTTAGGAATTTCAAGGTATAAAGGTAAACCTTTAGAGTATTATGTACTGATTTAGGAAAGTAAAGTATCATTACGACCGTATCGCGGAAGCGGATTCACATTTAGTCAACTTTGCTATTGGCTCATCATGACAGTGGCACGCTCGTCGATGCCTCTAGCGTACCAAACTCGAGAAATATCACAAATTAAATAAATGATTGTGCCCCGACCAGGACTTGAACCCGAGATCCTCCATTTCTAAATCCACGGACTTAACCGCTAGACCACGAAGGCAGTCAGATTGTTGATTTTGAGGTGTTTTTTTATCTAACGTTAAGAGGGTGTTTGCATCCGTCTCGCTCGCACAATCCAATATTTACAAAGTTTTTTATTTAAAAGTCAGAGTGAAGTTTTGAGAACTTGTACTTGTATCAACTTGTATCACTTTGTATTTGTACTTACTTATTGTACTTGTATCAAAATATTTTTTATATTTATATATTTATTTATATAACTTACTAGGGAATAAATTTACGGACATATCAGAGATAGATTAGTGGAAGTTGGTGCGAGAGGAGTGCCAGCAAAATCTTTGCATCACTTACTGAAAGAATTGGGCCTATGCACCTGCATCTGTCTCCTGCAGACCTCTGCAGGAGACACATTTATGGAACGAGCTTCCAAGACGGCATTAACGGAATCATACAGTATTTGGTTGGGGAGGGAGAAGAGTAGAATGGTGGATGGTGAGCGTATTATCGCGCAATAAAATAAAAAAAGGAGGCCTCCTTTTTTTAAACCAGCCTATTGTCTGTCGCAAGCCCGAGACACTATTCTTCTTATCTCTTACCCACACACGATAGACCCGGCACCCGCACGGTGAATCCATGGAATGCTTAGAAATTTGTCTTCTCTCTCTTTAATGTAACTTTTAGTTACTAATACATTAATAACTAGTTAGTTAATATTATTTCTTGTAATTCAGTAATACTGGTCGTTACTATACCTATTAGTGTAATATAATTAGTTTTAATGTAACATTTAGTTAGGTACTTTTATGTATTTATTACTTTTAACTTTATTAACTAACCGATATATTTGTTTATTAACAGAATTGCACAGCGACATGTGGGTACCTAAGATCTATTTGCTATGTTGATGTTTGTGTGTGTCTCGAAGGTTGTTGTCAGTGTTCAGGTTTATTCAAAGTAATATACAAACAATATAAAATAATTAAATTATGAAATAAAAATTAAAACTAAATTAGAAAACTAATTATAAATAAAAATACTCACCCATGATTTGTTCCTGTGGCAGTGTGCCAAGAACACTTGCAGCGTTCCCCCGCTGCACAGCAATGCTGATTTGCTGCGCGAGAAAACTGCCAGCCCTCTTGTCACATACAGCATTAACCAGGCGCTTAGACAACTCTTAAAAGAACTTCTTTGCACTTGGCCCCCACGGACCTATTGTCTTAAGACCAAAAGGCACAAACACGTAGTCGTTGCTAATCGACACGTATTTGCGACTTTTGGCCTTTTCAGCCAAGTCCGCTGCAGCCCCGGCCCTGGCAGAGGTGTCCTGGAGATGAGACCTAGCAAGGGTGTCGACGCAAGTAGCATCCCACACCAATGCTTGTCCCATCGACCAAGGCTCAGGTTATCATGTTATAGCGTGTCCGGTGGTCGTCCCTTCGGCATCCCTTTATCCCTTACAGCACGGACAATACCAAGCGTGCGGTAATACAAAACAAGCGTGCGCTAATACAACAAAATATCTAGCCGGGCGTCGTCGTCGCCAAATTCTGTTTGGTAAAAAACAGCCTCGATACGAATTGTTCGTGCACTCATCTAGCTACTTAGTAGAGAATTTATCTTTATTAAATTGTTAGAAATAGTAAGGAAAAAAACATACATGTTTTTCTTTCCACTATGATACCAAACGCACGATGGTGCACACTAAAATACGTCGAATATGCGGAGTTTTGTGGAATTCGCTAGGGAGATTTTTTTTTCACTATTTATATGATATATTTTGGACCTCTAAGATCTTAAAGTTATCAATATCCAAAATATTTTTTGTCGTGCTGAAAGGGTTATTATATTTAAAAAAAAAAACACAATAAATTGCTATGATTATTGAATTGTAATTAGTTGAAGCACGCTGCAAAAAAGTTGGGGCTTGGTTTTGGGCAATCTCTTTTAATATATTAATTTTAACAGTTACGGTACAACCTATTTTGTATACTGTTATTCTTTATTTTTTATACCTAAGCTATTCCTCAATGTTAAAAAGCTGGAAACACATGTATGTCACGCTAAAATTAATTCTCCAAACAAAGAGAGACATAACCAAACTAAAACACTAATGGCATGTTTTTGTTCCATTCATGTTTGATTTTATTGGCTTCGACACAAATGTGGTGTCAACTTTTGACTCTAAAAAGAAAACAACAAATGAAAATTTCACGAGTGATTATTTCTTAAACAAAATAGTTAAGACTCATCATTGTTTCCTAAACACCAGATGTTTTGCGGACATCATAGTAAAGAAAGCTAGGATTGCGTTCCTAAAATATAAATATTTGTCTGACACATCCATCCGAAGAAAGAGAGAGACTTTAAAAAGTGTTAGAGCGAGTAGTAACAAGGTAGGTACCTAATTCGAAAGGATTATTTTTTCAAGAATTTGAACCGCAACCCACTGCATTGCCGGTTCGTGTCCGACGTGCACTTTCAAATAGATTTTTATTTCCCTGGTAATATGACGATACAATTTTTAATAATTTTATTCTGTAGTAGGTAAGTTTATAGACTACTTTCTTAAAAGTGCATTCAGAGTTGAAAAATATTGGATTGTGCGAGAGAGAGGGATGCAAAAGCCCTCTTAACTTATCTATTTAAATATATACAAATTTAAAAAACGTTGTTTGTTTCCAATCGTCAATTTCATGAAAGTTCGTAGCAATCAGTATTAATTTCTAAATAAAAAACAATACCTACAGATATAGTGCATAATGGCTTTTAATCGTATTTTATCGGAAGAGTTCGTATTTAATTTATTTATTCGTGCTGTTTCAATGAGCTTTATTCAGTACAATAACATTTTTGGATATAAAGATGTCACTCATTTAAGTATATATATATATATATGTATTGTCGTATTCCGACTGAGACCCGAGTCTTTCCATGTTTTACATTATGCACTACAATGTACTAAATTGTTGACGTTACTTGTTCTTCTTCTATGGTTGCCGTGCCGTCTCGTCTGAATCGATTTTCTTGTTATTTTAGCAAATATTCAAAACGTGTAGCGCCATCTATTGTCAATATTAGTAACTATTACAACTTTAAACACATGCAGTTGTAATAGTGGTTCTGAAAAAAAATGACAGATGGCGCTACATGAAAATAAAAATATATTTAAAAAAATTTAGAGGAAAATATTTTTTTGATTTAATAATGAAAACAAAGAGTCATAATTTCTCTATAATAAAACCTATTGTCATTATTCTAAGAAACAAACATAAAATAATAAAAACTATATATGTTATATTTTTTCTAAACCGTTTCTGAGCTGATAATCTATTTAGCACAGCGAGCGTTGATACGGTCTCCAAGTAAAGATAGAGAACTAACAATATTAATGTTATTAAAAGTAACATCACGACCGTACCCCTTCCGGGGTGGTCAGAAGCTACGATTTTTAAAGAAACGGATTCACATTAAGCCAACTATATTACAGGCTCATTGTGACACGACTTTTTTAGGAATCGAACCCTCAACAGTACCCGGATAGGTATTATTCTTATAGCAGATTTTAAATATTTTTTCGTCCATTTTTATCTAGTCAATTCGGGCAATAGTCACAGACGGCCTGGTTCAGTCACAACTGGAGGGCCTGGACTAGTCAGAACTAAAAGGCTTGAACTAGTGACAACTAGCGGCCTTAAATAGTCATAAACTGTTAAACATTAATTTCCATGTTACCCTTTTGATTATAAAATAAATTTCAAAAATCATTTTTATTTCGTTTAAAATATAATAAATAACACTAACGCCATCTAGCAATATTATTGGGAACTTTTATTACCTACTATTTGTACAACTTCATAGTGAACTCACTAGATGGCGCTCAACACAGGAAAAGGCGCTGCAGCAGGCCCGACCCGTTTATTCAATTGATTCGTCATAGCTCGAGATCTGGAAATGCCTACTATCGAGGAGTTTGTTGTCGGCCTGACTAGACGTATGTTTTATCGGGCCGACAACGGACACTTCAAGCATCTCCAGAATATCGCTCCATCTCGCGCTCGGCCCCCCAACGGGAGACCGCTTCCTAGAGAAGTGCTTCTGGAGGAGAGCTGAAGTAGTCGAACCTAGACCCCCTGGGTTCGTGAGCCACACGGGCGCTGTTACACTAGTAACGGCGCCCAGCACCGAAAGTGCATGAATTACCAGCGGGTGGTTACCCGCTGAGACCCTGTCGGGGAAAACGGGGGAATTTCCCCATCTCCAACCCAAGCCCATTAGCCATCAGGGCCTGGACGACTCCACTGACTGACTGTTCAATTGATTTTATTATTACTCTTTTCTTTTTGTATTCATTTATTACTATATGTTAACTTAAAAGCTTTATAAATATATAATTGACAATCAATTTTTAATGAAAATGTATGTATTAATTATAAGATTGACTGCATGGTAAATTGGGCTTTACTGTTAAGCCATGTAATGTTTTATTAATAAATAATTAAAAGAAATAAAAGACCAATATATTTAGCACAGCGTTTATTACAGCCTCCGAGTGAAGATAGACAACTAACAATACTGATGAGTGCGAAGTTACAATATTATTGCAATAACTCAAGTTGTGTTCAGAATATCCTAATATAGTTATATAGTATGTTTCTAGGGAACGAGGAAAAACGTACCGCAGGTATTAAAAACGTACTGCAGGTATTAAAAACGTACTGCAGGTATTACAAACATTTTTTGGTAATACCTAATAATATTATCATGATTGAATGTAGTTTAGCAGAAAGGATTCAATCCACAAACCGGTGAAAAAAAAACCACGACCATATTCCTTCCGGGGTGATCAGACACCAAGCTTTCTTTTTAAAGAAGCGGATTCACATTTAGAAAAATCAAAGTGCCGTGGCAAGATTGTATCCTAACCAGGATGAAGACTATCAGAGTCCTATACGTTCACTGTTGGAGATGGGCCTTCCTGAATACATGTCAAGAGAGTTTGGCCTACATTTGCCACGGCTGGCCAGACGGGTTAGCGAGGGAACGCTAACCTAACCAGAAATCAAACCCAAAAGCTCCGCGTCTAAATGACTATGAAAGCAGTTAAAAATGACTTAATGGTACCAACAAACTTATTGGCATTAACGGAATCATACAGTATTTGCTTGGTTACGGAGAGGAGTAGAATGGTGGATGGTGAGCGTCTTGTTGCCAGCCCGAGACACCAATTTAGCCTTTGATGCAATATTCATTGTCATAATTACGAAATTACACAGCGGAAAGTAAAGGTGTTTCCGTTGCATTACTTTTGACAATTAAAAAACTAAATTAGCAGAATTGTATATTGTTGACAATTTTTCCTCATGCTCCAGAAACATAGTTAAGTAGTGTGTTTAGTTCTTGTCTCCAAAGTATTCCTTGGCTCCCTTGACGTCAGGTTTGATGGTCTTGTTCCCCGGCTTCCAGTTGGCGGGACATACTTCACCATGCTTGTCCGTGAACTGGAAGGCCTGGACGAGACGGAGGGTCTCCTCCACGGACCTGGAAACCATTGTTAATAATAAATTACTGCCACTGTAGCCCAAGTCTGTGTCCGATTTAGAACCGGAGGTACCAGGTTCCTCTTGATCGGGTTGGGACACAATCATTTATTTGTGATATTTCTCGAGTTTGGTACGCTAGACATGCATGCCACTTGTCATGGTGGGTTGGCTAAATGCCTACCCGGTTGTGATGATACTTAACTTTTTAAAATAAATAAATAAAGTATATTATAAAAAATTGTATCATCACGACCATAACCCTTTCGGGGTAGTCAGAAACCACGTTATTTTTTTCGGTCCATCATGACAAGTGGCAAACTCAAGAAATATCATTAATAAATTGTGCCCCGGTACCTCTGCGTCTTAATCACGAAATTTTTGCCTTCCTCATACAAACTGTTAAATTCGAAATAGCCAATTTGGAGAAGCCGAAAAATTTTATCTCTTGAGAAAAGTTGTTTGTATCTATCAATAGAACAAAATATTAGTGTGAAGTATTCAAATAAATGTTTATAAAAAGTAAAAAATAACTAAAGCATGTGATTACATTTTAGTTTGTATAGTATAACTAAATGTTAATAATATCATCATCACACCGCCTCCGTGGTCGAGTGGTAACAAACGTTGCCGTGAACTCGGGAGGTCGTGGGTTCGATTCCCACCGGGGGCAAGGTGTGCATTGTATAATTTGTCTCGGTCTGGGTGTTTATATGTATAATATGTATATATTTACAAAAAAAAAGTATAATATGTAGAAGACAAATTTCTAAGCATTCCATGGATTCACCGTGCGGGTGCCGGGTCCATCGTGTGTGGGTAAGAGATGAGAAGAATGGTGTCTCGGGCTTGCAACCGACAATTGGCTGGTTTAAGAAAAGGAGGCCTCCTTTTTTTTCTATTGCGCGATAATACGCTCACCATCCACCATTCTACTTCTCTCCCTATCCAACCAAATACTGTATGATTCCGTTAATGCCGTCTTGGAAGTAGTTTATCAACCATCTAGTTTCCGTAACACAAGCCCCGTAGCTTACCACGGAAACTAGATGGCGCTGTGTGACCTGTCTGGAAATAATGTATGCTATTTTATTTATATACTAATCTATATATATAAAAATGAATGTCTGTGTGTATGTATGTTCCCTATGCATTGCAAAACTACTTGACCGATCGGGATGAAACTTTGGAAATATGTGTGAACATCGGCCAAGGTTTCTGACATAGTACTGCTGTTGTCATGCACACTGCATACCGACCGCTAGTAATATATGAAATGAAAATGAACTGTTACCTTCCTACGGGTAGATCGTTGACGGTGATCTGTCTGAGGTTCTGGTTGTGGTCGATGATGAAGAGTCCCCGGAAAGGCACTCCGCTGTCCTCATCCAGCACACAGTAGTCCCGGGAGATGGACTGGGACTTGTCTGCGATCATGGGAATGTTCATCGGACCAAGACCACCTGAAAAAACAATCAAAAACTGCCGTTATTTGTCATAAACCTGAAAGCTAAAGTTGATAGAAAAATTCGAAAAATGAAATATGTCTTTTTTAAGCTGCGTGAGAAGAAATGGACAGTTAAGAATGTCAAACTGTGTTGATATTTTTGTTCAATAAGGCTTGGGAATTAATTGTGAATCGTTTAACGCCAGAACAACGCTTCCAAATTGTGGATTTACTTCAATAAAATAAAATATTATGTCAATTTAATTTAATTCTTGTTTTGTCCCCTCATGCTATGGTATATTACCTTGTTTCCTGGGAGTGTTGATCCAGGCGAGATGTGTGAAGTGCGAGTCGGTGGAAGCTGCGATGACTTCGCAGTTGATCTTGCGGAAGTCATCGGCGGCTTCACTGAAGGCGATGATCTCCGTTGGGCAAACGAAAGTGCTGGAAACGATATCAAACACATAAGCTATAGAATATTTTTATCCAGAACAAATATCTAGTAAGAGCGCAAAAGAATTACCAAAAAAAAAGTGCTTCTGGTAAGTAGCTGATTTAATTTAAAAATAACACAACCGATTTTCTAGAGGTTAAGTCTGTGGATTTACACTCGGAGGTACCGGGTTCGATTCCTGGTCGGGACACAAAAATATTGATTATTGTAAAGAAATACATTCAATTAATATTTAATTTATTTGTGATATTTCTCTCCTTTGGTACGCTGGAGACATCGACGAGCTTGCCACTTGTCATGATTGGTCGGCAGTAAAGTTGGCTAAATGTGAATCCGCTTATTTATAAGAAACGGTCGTGATGATACTACTTTAATTTAATAAATAATAACTATCCAAAAAATATTTTTTTATTTAATGTTAACCTATACGTGCTAAAATCTTTAATTCGTTGTAATCGAGGGGTACGAATGGCGACCTATTGAAGCAAGCCGAAACGGTAAATCATGTGATGAACCGGTTACAAGAAACAAGGTCACGAATTTATCTGCCATTCCTCACGATTCGACACACCACGTTTTTTAACAAATGGGACGCAGTGTGCCATACTTTATTTGTTCTACTCAGCACGGCAGTGTACACACATACATGTCTTCACGCCAAATCCCTTGCGGGGTAGGCAGAGACGATTGAGCGCCACTCGACACGATCACGACATACCTCTTTCGCTTCATCGACATTCATCAACCTCTTCATACATGCCCTTTTATTTTGATGGCTTTTTAATGCACCTTCAGCTATTGTTTTATTTATTAGATCGTGATAGGTAAGTCTTGGTCTGCCAGGGCCTCTTTTACCCACAACTTTCGCATTATATATCTGGTTCGTCAATCTCTGTTCACTCATCCTTTCATCATGCCCGAACCATCGAAGCATGCCTTTCCTTATTTTTGTCCCTATGCTTTCTTTAATACCTACCCTTTTGCGTATTTCGTCATTACGTATGCGGTCCGTCAAGGTGACGCCGCATATCTGACGCAACGACCTCATTTCTACTGCATTAACTCTACTCTCATGCGTATTCTGACATATCCACGTTTCGCTTCCATACATAAGTGTCGGTACCAGCATGGCATTGTGTATGGCGAGTCGAGCTTTGTCACTGACATTCCGACTGGCGATCAGTGACCCCAGGGCACCGTTCACACTATTTCCCGCGTTCACTCTTCTTTCAACATCCCTATCATACTTCCCATCCGCAGTGAAAACACTGCCCAGATATATAATTTCATTTACTTGTTCTAGAGTTTCATCATCAATCTTTATCGTCACGTTTGTCATCCTTCTTCTTTCAAACACTAGTACCTTGGTTTTTCTCGCATTCGGTTTTTCACGACAGTGTACAAATTAATAAATATTATTGTGTCCCGACCAGGAATCAAACCCGGTACCTCCGACAGTTAACTATCTTTTTGCCGCTCGCAAAATATATATATATTTATACTAGACATGTGACGTTTAACCCACTTGATGTTAAGTGGCGCGCGAGGTTCATGAATGTTAGCAACTGAAATCAAACACTTATGACTGACATTAGTCCCTAACACTATACTGGCTTGACAGGGCATGACGGCGATTCGAGCCTGATCCCGAAACGTGTGAATGGGTGAATATACGCTATTTGAATTCCAATGGTCCATAGACAAATTTTATGTTAAACTTATTATATTATTGTTCTTGTATGCTTAAACATTAAAGAATATGGTCTTTTATTTGGTCCACATAGTCTATTCACGATAATTGTTTAATTTAAGGCATTAATAGTTGAAAATAGTTATGAATGTATACTCCTCTGGCCTCCCCCATTACTAGATTTTAATGATTTTATGGCCAGATACTTTAAAAACGTATGCCATTATGTTTTTTTTTAATATGATCACATGCTTTTATAAACATCGAAACATATTTTATCAAAATTCACTGTAAAATTATATATTAATATAAAGAAAAATAACTTTATTTCATGTCATGTTACAATAATGTCACTTCATCTGGCGTAACTCAAAGAAGTAAAATTTGACTTAAAACGGCAAAGGTATGTTTTTGTCCCTAAACTACGCGCGAACAACAGTGTGATGTTAGAAGCAAGCTAACGACTTTGAGCAAAACTCCAATAATAATGCGTCAGTTTCCAATTCACTATAGGAAAGCATGTTTGTGCCAGTCGTTGGAGTATTTCCTTTGGTAAGTATATGTTTTTGTATTTTATAGTTACAAAATTGTATATTTGCACAATGCAATGTTTATTGTGTGTAGATGTCATGTATTACCTTAAACGGTAATCAGAAAAGCGAGTGATTTGTTTTTGTAGGTTATGTGCGATTTTGTCACTTCTCTGGCGTCACTTCTCTGGCATATTTCATGCCAGAGGAAATACATAAGCGCCAGGGAAGTGATGATTTTTTTTTCGTTAATATATAATGTTTTTAGGCTTCAATTCATTTGTTTTAGATACTGGAGTATAATCAGACATCATGGCGAATGTTAAAAAGAAACAAACAAGGTTAGAAAAAAAGCGTCAAGCTGAAAAATTAATGTAAACGAACCGCTGACAAAATTGTAGCTTTGGGAACTGACATTGCTACGATTGACGACTTTGCTACGGAATTAAACAAATATTGTCCCAGCATTCAAATTTTTGTGATATCCGAAGAAGAAATTGATTTTCAAAATAAGATAATGGAAGATAACCGACCAAACATCAAACCTTTTACTGGTAAACTAAAAGTACATCAAGTACGAGGAAAGCGTTGAGCAATACGTTGTACATGAAGAGCCTCAGCTGTTTTTGTAGCAATTTTTGTCCTCACTTCCACTTAGGCGACATTAAATACCCCCAAAATGAAAAAAATAAATTAGATGTTGATGCAGTATACACCGATTCTGAGGAAGATGTGCAAAACAAAATGGTTGCACAAACATCTACCCATCTTATTAATACTATAGACAATGCAGACACTGCTATGACCGTCAAGAACGGAGATTTTATACTTTTGGAATACCATATTAATAATAAAAAATATAGATATGCTGGCGTATGTTCGTCAGATTTTGATAAAGAAGAAGGAGAGATTAGGGTTACTTTTTTAAAGATCACCAATGAAGATGGTACTCTTTTTAGAATAAATGACAATGACATGTCTGATGTTAAATGGGAACAGATTTTGACTATATTACCAGTGCCAAATATACGTATGAAGGGTAACAGAGTATTCTACAAGTTTCCAAAGCCTGTTGATGTATTTGAAAAGTAAATTGTTAATTGTTTGGTATTTAAGTAAAAAATATTTAGTTTTGTGAAATTTATTGATTCTGTTCTTTGCAAAAAAATTACGTTTTCATTTATACTTGCACTGATAATTTTTAAGTTTATTTGTTTAAATAGCCTCGAGACTGATAGGTGTATCATTAGATAGTACTATTGTTTTGTTTTGTGAACGAAGTTTATATTTTTGTTTTATTTAGATTAAAGCGCCTTAAATGTGGCTTTTAAGATTTTGAACGGTTTATAATTAAAATCTATCAAACAGTATGTACTGTGATTTTCATCTCAGATGAGACTGATAAGCAGAAAATATTAATTCTGTTATTTGATACGGGTTATTAAAAATTACGCATCAACAAATGGTTTTGTTATTACTTGTTTGGTGGTATTAAAAATAAGCTTGATTTAGAAACTGTGAAGACCGAATGTATGTTGTATATTAAAAAATATCCAAATAGCATAAGTAATTTATATATGTTTTATTTAATATGTGTCCCTTTCTTAGCTAATATCAATGGCCTGTCAGTTCTCTGCTTTAATATGTCACTACTCTACCAATAATGTCACTCCTCTGGTAACACATTTTCCTCTGGTGCTTATAAAATTCAATAAAATGGAAATTTCTTCTGGCCCTCATCATTACAAATTTTAAAATAGTGTCAAATAGAGATATTATCAATATTGAATGGAACAGATTACATTTCCTTCAGGGACACAAAAAAATCAAATACCGTATATTCACCCGAATACACTTTACTGGGTTTATCGGCACGAACGGTGGATACTTCCCCGCCCCGGCAGACTGGGGAAATTACCACCTTCAGTCCGCCTACCACCTATTAAAAAATATATTTGTACCACCTCACTTCAAAAAGGATTATACCCGTAACAATTTCATTACTCGAACTTTTAAAATGTCCAATGATGAATTTGCTGAAATAGACATGTTCGGCACCAGTTCCAGAGTAGTGAAGAGGAGTGTGTTTTGTTCGTTCCTCTGAACTTGAACTTGCCGGGTCCCAAGCATTCATGCGTTCATCATTGCATATTTCATTTGGCTAGATAATATTATCCTACTTCAATCTCATTGTTGATAAATAATAAAATCACTTATTTCTAATTTAAGTTTATACAAAAATTACCGCTGATGGTTGGTAGTTTGTTGTATCCGTAATTAGTATTATAAGTATGTATTTATAAATTACTATTATAGCATCTGTTAATTTAAGTATAGTTTATATCATGGTTGCGTTATTACTCCATCCTTGTTTTTATTTTTATATCCAGTTTTTTTTTCTATCCATAGTATTTGTGTTTAACTTCTATTATGTATAAAATATTTTTGGCTCTCAATGTCTTCTTATTGTTATTAATTTATTACACAGATGTTTAAACTTGTCACATGCCGGCAAAGCCTTCAAATGGGGGCCCCTTATTGGTTGGTATTAATTAATACTTTTAAATTTTAGTATCTTGAAAGCCACAGTGGCAATTTTGTTTATCTGTGATATTGTTTGTGTATGTTGACTGTTTGTTGCCTAAATGAAAAAAAAAAAAACTGGCAACCGATTATTGGCCGGTAGTGTTGGCTTCCACAAACTAGGCGTATAAACTAGATTTTAAAGACAAAAACCAAAATTCAGACATTCACTCCCACAAACAAACGACACACACACACCTTTCACCTTTTACACATATCTAAAAACTCCGATTTATAAAAAAAAAGTAAGAAAAAAGAATCTTGCGAATTTCCGAAGAAAAACAGGCCAAAGTATTAAGGCCATAGAGTACTAAAGAGTACAGAAGCGACATTATCCCCAAAAGCTGCCGAAAATTGTAGAATACCTTTTTTGGTTTTCTTTGAAGAAATTTCTGACGAGACAGCACGCTCGGTGGTACTTACATACCTTAGACCGAGCATTGGACCGACTGAAGGAAATAAAATGTGTCAAAACCTCTAGATAATTATTAAATCTAGGTGCACATTCCTATATCAATAAATCAGCATATATATACAGCGTGGAATTTGTTGAAGAGCAAATATTTTTATAATAAAATCTAGAATAAAATATCGCCAGCCTAATTGCTAAGGTCGACGATCGCGCGAACGTTTACTAACATATTTCTTTCTCTTTCGTCTCTCGCTTGTGAGCAAGATCAATTAATAATACCACTTACGGCCAGTTTCAGAAAGCATGGTTAAACCACGTGATTGGTATTTAGTTTGTCACTTTGGGTATTTGAAGCAATGACGTGCTTTATAGGCAAACGTTAAACATTTCAAAAGATAATCATGCTTTCTGCAACCGGCCGTATAACTCCTCAGCCTTTAAGTGCTTATCACGATGGATATCGTTCACCCACAAAACATTTGTTTTTCAGATGTTTTTTTTTAAAGTCACCTTTATTTTTAAATGTGTTTTTATTTTTATACTGAGCACGACATGTGACACCGTACCCACCTGATGGTAAGCGGTACACGAGGTCCAAGAATAGGAGCAACTGACGCCAGCCTCAGACGACCGCCATCAGTCCCTACCACTATGCCGGCCTATAAAGATGCTTTTTCACACTTCGTTTAATAGACTTCAGGTTATAGGAATGTGGAAACACACTGGCTGGGAGAGCATTCCACATCTTCAGCGTGCGACACATGTAAGAGTCTCCAAATTTGTGTGTACGCGTAGGGATAGTGGCTACGGTATGTGGATGCATATTTTGGCCTGTGCGAGTGGTTCGGTTGCGGAATAGAGAACAAGTGATAAGGTTGTGGAGCTCTTCAGAACATTCACCGTAGTATAGCCACATCTCGGCAGCGATTCGAGACTTTTAGACACTGTAGTATCGTCCACTTTTCGAATAGCCCGCCTCTGTAGGACATTGAGAGCATCTGTAAGGTACTTAGCGGAACCATCCCAGAGGTGAGAACAGTATTCCACGCATGACCTTATTTGTGCTTTATAGTTATACCAATGACACCTAAAGCCTAAAAAATATATTTGCTCATTTGACAATTACACGCGGTATATTTCACGGGCATTGCAAAGTCAAATATCTAGTAAGTAAATAAATAAATTAGTAGTGTTACTTACAAATCCAGCGGGTAGAAGAAGAGGACAACATATTTCCCCTTGTAGTCGGAAAGGGAGATGTCCTTAAACTCTCCGTTCACCACCGCCGTGGTCTTGAACTGGGGTGCCGGCTTCGTCAGCTTCAGAGACATCTTGTTAAAGCTGAAATATACACGAGACGTCTGGTTAAAACTGAATTATACACGAGACGTCTGGTTAAAACGGAATCATACACGCGACGTCTGGGTAACACTAAAGTGTACAGGTGGCGTATGATTAAAACTGAATTATACACGTAAAGAGGCGTCATATTAAATTAAAATATACACGAGACGTCTGGTTAAAATTGAATTATACACGCGACGTCTGGTTAACACTAAAGTGTACAGGAGGCGTATGATTAAAACTGAATTATACACGCTACGTCTGGTTAACACTAAAGTGTACAGGTGGCGTATGATTAAAACTGAATTATACACGTAAAGAGGCGTCATATTAAATTAAAATATACACGAGACGTCTGGTTAAAATTGAATTATACACGCGACGTCTGGTTAACACTAAAGTGTACAGGAGGCGTATGATTAAAACTGAATTATACACGTGTAAAGTAAACACGTAAAGAGGCGTAATAATAAATTAAAATATATACGAGACACCTGGTTAAATCGAAAGTATGCACGAGGCGTATGAATAAAACTATGTTAGACACACGACGCTACGTCTGGTTAAAACTGAAATATACTTGTACACGAGTCAAACTCTTTGCTTAGAGAAATGTTAACATCGCGCTTCAAATACACTTATGTTACATTAATTTGTAATAGATATTTCGGTCGCAAGCCACATACACTATTCTTCTACTCTTTTTCTCACATTTTATTTTATTTTAAAATACTACAGATATTACGTAAATGCGATATAATATTTCTAATGTTCGAGAAACTTGTGATAATCTTCAATGCCAATAGTGCCATTAGGTTATCTGACATTTTATTATTTTACTACAAATGTGTGAGTAATTTTATGCAACTAGCGAATAGATATAATTAAAAAAAAAATGTTTGTGATGTAAAAGGGAGAAAAGAGTACTACATTACAAACATCGGGGTATAATAACTAACACGTGAGCAAAACAACTAATTTTCTTTCAAAATAAATAAATAAAATACAAGGGTAAAACAATTTAAAGTACAAGGTTATTGACAACCAAAAATATAAGAATATAACAACTAAATATACAAGGGTATGACAACCAAAAGATTTTAAAAATATTCTGGTGGCGGGTACAATCGCACTTTAAATTTTTACTATACTTTATTTAAAAGATATTTAAAATATTCAGGTGGCGGGTATAATCGCACTTTAAATTTTCACACTTTATTTAAAAGATATTAAAAATATTCTGGTGGCGGGTATAATCTCACTTTAAATTTTCACACTTTATTTAAAAGATATTAAAAATATTCAGGTGGCGGGTATAATCGCACTTTAAATTTTCACACTTTATTTAAAAGATATTAAAAATATTCTGGTGGCGGGTATAATCTCACTTTAAATTTTTACTATACTTTATTTTTGTTATCTGTTACCTGACCTTTCTCTTTAAATTAATAAATAATAGGTATAAAAACAAAAATTAAGAGGGTAAAACAATAAATATAAGGGTATAACAACTAAAAAAATAAGGATATAACAATATAAATTACAAGGGCTAAACCACTAAAAATACAAGGGTATAACAAGTAAATATACTAGGGTATAACAAACAAAAAATATACATACATACTATACAAATATACAAGGGTAAAACTAAAAATATACATACATATACAAATATACAAGGGTAAAACTAAAAATATACATACATATACAAATATACAAGGGTAAAACTAAAAATACAAATGCAAAATAACTAAAAAATATAACTACAGAAATCACAAGGGTAAAATAAATTAAAATACGAGTGTTACTCGTAAACTAATAAAAAATACTACGGTAAACGCTACCAACCTAGCAAGATTAATTCGAGCACATTTGTCCAAATAAATGTCATATTTGAAACTCCCTATGGCGTCCCACAGATTAACTAATTTGCCTTCTTCATAATAGAAATATTCGGTTAAAGCGGTGGACATATTCATCAGTACATTAATAAGGTTATTGACCCTGGGAACGTACAACAATGGATAGTAAAATACTTAAGAAAATTTAATTGTGTGAATTATACCAATTTACTTTGTACAAGTTACTATTTGAGTGTAATATGTAATGATTTATTTAAGTAGTTTCTAATTTAGTTAGTTTTACTTGCTTGTAGCAGTAATATTGTGCCTAACCTACATAAAAATGGATTATTGCCTTTTTACATACAAGAGTGTAACAATTAAAAATACTAGGGTACAACAAAAAATAAGAGGATAATAGAACTAAAATACAGGGTATATTAACTAAAATTCTGAAGGTTTAACACATGTTCGATTGATAATGTATCGCTAACAGCTATATCTAATCTAATAGATAATTTGCAATTACAACATTTTTGGGACTAATAAATTCCATTAAATACAATTTTCAAAGAGATAATTAGGCTAAGAGATAAAAAGTAAGTGCACTTAATTTAGTTTATGTGGATTGTGAATATTAAAAAAATCCTAATATGTTTTTTTTAATATGCATAAATGAATAAACCTCCATGAGCATAAGAAAACCTTTAAAAAATCAATTTCATTAATACGACAGGCTATTGGTGTGTCAAGCATGATTATATTTTTTTTATATACTCATATACAACACCTGGTAAGTGGAGCACAAGGCCCATGCATGTTAGCAACTGGAAAAGACACTCATGACTGACATCAGTCAGATCCCAAAACGTGTGGATAAACTACACTTTACTGGGTTTATTGGCGTGAACGGTGGATACTTCCCCACCCCAGCAGACTGGATAAATTACCACCATCAGTCCTACCACCTATTTTATATTTGATAAAATCAATTAATATAAATTAATGTCAAAATTCAATTTAACAAAAAAGAACTCATTAACTAGGCACTAAATTAAACTACCATTTCAAATTATGCCAACTAGTTCAGCTTCAAGGCCACTGGATTAAAGACTATAAAAAAATCAATAGATTAACTCACTAAACTGTATACCTATTTTGGTGATAAAAGATAAATTCAACATTTATTTTAAAGGTATATGAATAACTTTGAGAAAAGCTAAAGAATGAGTATCATTACGACTGTAATTTATTGCTGCAAAAACACTTTTTTTTGTGGAGGTTCACATTTAGCCAAATTAACTATAAGCCCATAATGACAAGTGGCAAGATCTCTTGTGTACCAGAAGAGAGAAATGTAAAAAATAATATTATCGCCAGTATCGAGGTAATGAGATTTAAGTTTAAGAGACTTGACAGGGGAAATATTAATGTACATCTTTGCTGAAAAGAAATAATCATACATAACTATTTTAAAATGTCTATGACAATATATATTTTTTGTGTTGCAGGAATTAAATTTTAAGAATTAATGTAAAAAGTAAAGTATCATCACAACTATAATATCCGTTGTGGGGTGGTCAGAAACCACTGTTTTGTAAGAGGCGACTTCACATTTAGCCAACTTTACTATAGGTCAACCATGACAAGTGGTTCATTGTAAGTGCTAGGCCACAAATAGGTGGTAGGCAAACTGATGGGGGTAATTTGCCCAGTCTGCCAGGGCGGGGAAGTATCCAACATTTGTGCAGATAAACCCATACACATATTTTGGGATCAGGCTCGAATTGCCATCATGCCCAGTCAAGCTGGCAGTGTTAGGGACTTATGTCAGTTATGAATGTCTGATTCCAGTTGCCAACATTTATAAACCTTGCACGACACTTACCATTAGGTTGGAGCATGGTCATAATATAAAAAAGAGGCAATCATGTTGATGTCTCTAGGATATCAGACTCGAGAAAAGTCACAAATTTAAAATATATTTTTTGTGGTCTCAACCAGAAATGGAACCCAGCTAATCCGTGTTTAATTATACTACCACCTTAACTACTATATCTACCCAAGTATTTACTTTTGTACAAATAATTAACTACTCTGGCTATAGTCTATTCTTTTAAAAGCAACAGTTATCTACAATTGCACTTAAAAAAATAGTATCTGGCTACCGGTCTACATTCTACAAACTTTGGACAACCTTTTTGAAAACGGTCTCATCATCGGCAGCAGATGTTGTGGTTTTTCCAGCTCATCATCTCCGCGGCAATGGTAACAAGGATCAACGGACATTTTACCACTGCATTATACAAATCTATTAAGGTGAAAAGTCTAGTGTGAGAGTGAAATGCTGGTTTTGGATGTACCTTTTGGTTATTAATGTTATTATATTTGTCAAGTACAGAAGTAAAAACGTAAAGTATCATCACAACCGTATCCCATCCAGGGAGGTCAGAAGCCATGATTTTTAAAGAAGCAGGTTTTCATTTAGCCAACTTTACATAAAGCCCATCATGACAAATGGCAAGCTTGTTGTCTCTAGCGCGCCATCAAGAAATATCAAATAAATTATTGTGTCCTCGACACCAGGAATCAAACATGGTATCTCTGCGTCTAAATCCAAGGACTTAACCGCTAGACCACGGAGGCAGTTCAAGTACAGTCATATTCAAAGTTTGCTTTACAAAGCCTTAAGGGGTTTATGATTGCAGAGAAAAATAAAAAAAATATGATTATTAAAATATAACATTTAACACAGCTTTTTGGTTATTATGGAACCCAAATATGTTGCCTTCCAAAAAGGTTACTTCACCAAAAAATCTTCAGAAACTAGCATTAGCATATTGCTGATGGAGCGATTTCAAACCATATACATTTTAATTTACAGAAAAAATAAGTTTTTTAATTTTTAGTATATTTTCCCTAAAATCAAAAAAGGTCGCAGTACAAACCCAATGTCATTATCGTCACAGCTCTGGAGATCTATAACTCTGTTTTGAGTCAGTGATGGTGAAACCACCCATTTAATGAACCCAAAACACTCCTTTGTCCTGCATCATAGTGAATCAAATGATTGCAAAGAATTCATGGCCCTTTCTATTTTTTTAATAGGACTTTTCTATTTTACCTATAGTCTATGTTCATAGTATCCTTTAATATCAATTTAAATTAAATTGTGTCGGTTTTTATCACAAATCGTATATTTCACAATCAGTACTAAAAATTTCCATGACTCAGATTCTAGCATAAAACAGTATTTAAAAACATAGTTTGATTAACAATAGGCTATAATTATTTAAACAGCCATAGCCATAAATTTTGCGTAATTTTATATTATTTGTGTAAAACTTTCGACCTACCCGGAACTGCATCTTTTTGCCCGAACGGCGCGACGCTAAAAAGGGTTATTATCAAAATGCTTACTATAAAATATAACTATTAGATAATAGAAACGATTTAAACTGTTAGCATGATTATTTTAGATGAATCTAATTATTTTGACATCACTAAAGCATGCCGGGCCGGTCTAATTAGAATATTTTTTATAGACAAGTTTGCCTGATTTCTGTTTTGTGAACAAGTTTTAAACACCCATAGTACAAAATCTATGATATTAAATTTGTTAAAATGTTATATAGAATAGAATAACTCACAGTAATTTAGACCAACGATTAAAATCCACAAAAACACGCACCGGCGACGAACAAACTCGCTTGCAAAATGACAGCCGTAATATCTGACGGAAAAATATGGCGGCTGCGCGTTTTTGATTATCACCGGTTTTGTATTTAAAGTTTACATTGCGTGTTATCGTTAAACTATAAGCAAGCTTGGTACAAAATTATACGCAATGTACAATACAATATATATACCAGTGTTTATTACGAACAACAGAATAGTGACGAGTTGGTTATGTCAAAGCGTTTGAATAATGCATTTAGGAAATATTTATATATATAAATATATCTGTTAGAATTTTAACATACATAGTCTATATGTACTTCATTAATTATTATTCTGCTAAATTAATGAGATATTATAGAAATGTTTCGAAAAAGGATCTTACATAATGGAAAGTTATGCTATGGTTTATTTTTAAAATTTTGAAATTATTACTCTATAAACACAATAACTATGCATATCTATTTTATGTTGTTTAAAGATAATACTGAGTTCCAAAACTTAAATTAAATGAGATTAGGAAAGTGTTTCCGATAAAATGCATTGTATTTAAAGATAGCATTATAAGTAGATACAGTTATCTATTATGAGTAATCAGATTAAATTTTGGGATTAAGCAGGCTTGTGATATATTGATTTTATTATAAGAATTCGAATTTAATCGTCTAGCATCTAGAATCTAGCGAATGACGTGACAATTTCAATGCCTATAGTTCACAAAATATAGAAAAATATTTTCTGAATTTTGTAATGGTTAATTTCACCTTCGAAAAACGTCATATGTACTGCATGTATGCACCACGATTACACATTGACGACAATAGTGATGTACGCGACGTTATTGTTACCACAAACTGAAAATTATCGATCTTCAAGTAAATATGTATTAAACATCTACTAAAATTTAATGTTATTTTGACTTCTGTTACAGAGCTATTATTAACTTTAAGCTTTGACAATGTCACGCCATTCGTTAAAATTAAGACTAACGCAAGACGTTTTTATTCGCATTCCAATAATAAAATCGGTACATCACCCTACTCGTAATACCTACTTAATCCCATTTTTTTTTCTGTTTATCCATAAGAGTTACATATCTCACTTCTTACAATGCTATCTTTAAATGTACTTTTAAAAAATTGCGTTTTATTATACAAGCTTCGTTTAAAGTAACACGCAATGTGTTACAGTGAAAATATAAAACTTCAAGTTAATTTGATACTGAATGGTATTTAGGTAGTACTTTATAAAACCGCAAATGTTGTTAGCAGCGCTACAACTTACAGACAAAAGTTAGATTAAAGTAGTGAAAATGATGTGGTTTTTATAAATGCAGACTTAGAAATATCGTAAATTATGTTGGTTGTGATATAACAGTCACGAAACGACAGTTCTTTGTTGATGCATGAATCTGATACTTTTTTTTAACAGATCAAATGCAAATGATTAAATTATCACATCAAAACATGCCACTTGGCACAAAGTACAAAAAAAAAGTATTATCACGACATCATCTGAACAATCTTTGTTGGATCTAAAGTATATATCAGCACTAAAGGGAAATTTCGTATTACACAACTAAGGCTGGGTTGCACTGCATGATTGCATAATTGATACGATAACAGTTAAAAATGGCGTCGATTGTACCATATTACTTTTAAGTATCAGCCTTTTTGATATACCTATATCGTTTTCTTATATTTGCAAAGATTTTTAACACGCAATGTAGAACGAAAATACTGCAGTAGTTATATATTCCACAACTTCAATTTCATACTAGACGTACATTGTTTGCCGAACAATAATTATGATTTTATGGAATTTAATAATAATTATATGTAGGTAATGTGTCACCATGTGGTATCTATTGTAATGTACAATCAATAATAAAACTATTATAGTGTAGATAATTTGGGAATTTATTACGATGATAATAATATAATCTAAAAAATATCTTTATGTAGCTGGGACTATTTCTAAGTAGGTAGAGACTTGTAGATAAGTGACTGATTGATGTTGCGCGAGGGAATGTCGACTCTCCCGAGTTACTAAGCAAAACTCTAATACGTATACCCATAAGAAACATCAGGCGAAGTCCACTTTTACTCATTCCTCGTTTTAGGACGACTATTTACAGGCGTAACGCGTTCTTGATTAGGGCAGGTGAGCTGTCCAATGATCTTACTATTGATATTGGTCTTTTTAATGCTACTCATCATCATCATTACAGCCCCTAGAACACAGCGTCCTAGACCTCCACTGCTGGAAATGGGCCTTCCAGAACATACTGGATAATTTGGCCTACACTCGCCACGCTGGCCAGACGGCTTGGCGAGGATAATGCTACTACTACGTCTATAATTGTTATTTTATACCTATTATTGCACCTACATACCATGAAAACTGTCATAATGACTTAAAGATTTGCGGCATTAAGTACGCCTTTGTTCATAGTGCAATTAAGTTTTTAAATTAATATAAGACGCGCGATAACCGACGAACACTACAGGCTATTAGAGGGTGTTTTTTTGTTAATATTTCAGTATTGTTTTGTCCTATTATATATATATGCTAAATAATCTAGATAGATGGCGCTGTAAATATCCAAATTTATTTATTTATTTAATTATAATATATATTAAAGTTTTTTGTAAGTCACTCATTTTTGTTGTTGTATTTAAATACTTTTTAACTCATCAACAACATCATCAACGACATCATCCGAAGGGCTCTTGTCACTGCTGGTGTACCCGCAATCTTAGAACCATCTGGGATTGTGCGGAGCGATGGCAAGAGACCCGACGGAATGACTGTTGGGCCGTGGAAACTTGGCAAATCTCTGGTGTGGGATGCGACGTGTGTAGACACATTAGCTCCATCTCACATCCAGGCGACCTCGTCAGGCGCGGGGAAAGCGGCGTTTTCTGCGGAGAACCTCAAATTGCGCAAATACGCCAACCTTAGTATCGGTTACGAATTTGTGCCGTTTGGGGTCGAGACGATGGGCCCATGGGGACCGTCAGCGAGGCGCTTGGCCAAGGAGTTGTCAAGGCGGCTGACAGAAAGGTCTGGAGACAGGAAGGCTGGCAATTATTTTTGCCAACGTATTAGCCTCGCTATACAGAGGGGAAATGTTGCCAGTCTCCTTGGGACTATCTCGGATGGGACGTCTCTAGAGGACATTTTTTATTTATAGGTTAGTTTATTTTTAATTTTATTATTTAGGTAGTTTTTAATTTATATTTAATATACTTTTAATTTTATTAACTTCGAATAAATAATTTATTGCAATACTTTTTTTTTCACGGTGCAACTATAAATAATTGTTAATCGGCTTTATTGAGTTTCCAAACATAGTAAATAAATAAGTGTTTGAAAAGGGGATATCAAATTGTTAATTAAAAAAGAAAAAAATTGCAATAATTAAACGCAATACGCTGTGTGTAATAAAAATATTTTTATACCTATTTAAATAAGGTAACAAAAGTCATAAGAACTTAAATAAATATAAAATAATAATGTAGATTTATTATTATTTGTTTATTTTATCTTTATACTAATTTTTGATGTTGTAAACATGATACAACACTAAATTGGCGGGATATTTACAGCGCCATCTATCTAGATTATTTAGCATCATTAATCTTGTGGAATTAGGTGTTCGAGAAACGTTGAAACCAATCACAAATTGGGTTTTGATAATTTATTACCTATTTACGTTTAGCTATTGGGAACGTAATGGAGGAAACACATTAAATTTACTAACATTAATTTAACTTTGGAATTAATTTATAGATACCTCTATACTATCTAACGCGAATGCCAACTTGTGTAAAATATTCTACTCATTTATGCCGCATTATTATTTCTCGTTTTAGTTCGTACTATTTTTGATAGATGTCACTTTTGGTACGGACGATTTTTGCAGATCCAGTCTGCAGAACATATTGCTCAGAGTGGTCTCATGAGCGCCGTGTTTTGTACGTAATTCTGTCATAGCTCAAGATATTGAGATGCCTACTATTGAAGAGTTTGTCGTCAGTAGTAGCAGTCGAACCTAGACAGGGTTTGTGAGTAACGGCGCCCAGCACCAAAAGTGCAGGTAAAAAAAGGGGAATGTCCCCATCCTTAACCAAGGCCCATTAGCCATCCGAGCCCACTGTCTGCCGTTGACAAATATTTATCATCTTATGGTCTGCAATTAAAACTGCTATTGCGATGGGAGTTACATCTGTCTCGCGATGCAGATCTAGACTATGTTTTCCTATAATATTGAGTCTTTCGGACGAAGTCTGGAAAAACATTATGTCAAGCTGGCATAGTGTCGGGGACCGATATTGTCAGTCATCAGTGACTGATTCTAGTTGCTAACATGCCTGGCCCTTAGCCTGAGTTGTAATCAATGCTTATGTAATCGTAACCATTATAGTTACGAAACTTTACAAATGGCGAAGGTCAGCTGACGGCTAGCTGGTACAATCGACAACATTTAATTATATTAATTTTCATTTACACAGATTTCGTTTCAGTACAGACCAGGCTTAAAATAATTACACCTAGAAATAAATTACAAGCACGATAAGTGCAGTAAGTTTTACTGAGCCATAACGGCTCCGTTAAGGTAATCAACGTGATAACAGCTGCTCTGGTGATTTTTCGGCATGACAAAGGAAATGATCTAATATAACATAATTATATTATTATTAATATTATTAATTATATTATTTTTATTATTAATTATAATTATGTCGACCGCCTCCGTGGTCTAGTGGTAACAAACGTTGCCGTGAACTCGGGAGGTCGTGGGTTCGATTCCCACCGGGGGCAAGTTGTACATTGTATAATTACTATAATTATTTTAAATACATATAATATGTATATATTTACAAAAAAAAGAAGAATAATATGTAGTTTATCAACCATCTAGTTTCCGTAACACAAGCCTTGTAGCTTACCACGGAAACTAGATGGCGCTGTGTGATCTGTCTGGAAATATTTATTATAATAAAAAATAATAAAAAAAACGGAACGCGCCGCGAAAACGTAAACATTGCTCGCTGCATTGTTTATAAATATTATTATTATTAAAGCGTTAAAAGCTGTTTTAGTTGATCAATTTGTGAAGAAAGTGTTTACATATTAATTAAACTATAATATAATCTTAAAATAACAGTGATTTTACTTGTGAAATAAACTTTAATTATCGAATTTGTAATTCATCTTGAAACGTTTGAACTGAACGCGTAAGCGCCGCAATACGCCCGGCGCTTAAGACGTTTTGGTCGCGAACTTTTCTATTCTCTTCAAGTCGTTTGTATAGTACCTGCAATAATTTTACACGTTCGCATTGTTTACTAATTAAAAGTAGGCAAAAATGGTTTGTGGTCGTTGCAATACGAGGGGCGTTCAAAATATTCTCGGTATTGATACGTTACAACCTCTTTTATATATATATTTGTTACTGGCCGCTAAGATTCATCCATTGACATTAAAAAAAAGTAAAATTGGAACCGAGATGTTCTTTTGTTTTTCTGCAATTGCCGAACAAACATGAACACCATGAGCGAATTAACAATTTTAACGAAATTAGAGCACCGATCCGTCATAAAATTCTTGACAAAACAGGGTAAAAATCAAAAAACCATAAAAGAGGAAATGGATTGTGTTTACCGTGAGTCTGCTCCTTCTTTATCTACTATTCAAAAATGGTCAAGCGAATTTAAGCGTGGAAGGGAGAGTATTGAAGATGACCCTAGACCTGGCCGGCCTGTAGTGGCTACCTCACAAGAAAATATTGATAAAGTGGAAAAACTTATATTGGAAGACGGCCGAGTGAAGGTAAAATCTATAGCTCAAGTAACCAATCTCTCTATTGGTACCGTACATGACATTATACATGACCATCTTAATATGCCAAAAGTAAGTGCAAGATGGGTTCCGCGAATGCTGACGCTTCTTCAAAAGGATATGCGTGTGGCTTGCTGTTCAGATTTTATCGACCTGTGTGGTGAAAATCCCGATGAGGTGCTGCAAAAAATAGTTACTGGAGATGAAACCTGGGTTCATCATTATGACCCAGAGAGCAAAGAGGAGTCCATGCAGTGGCACATTAAGGGTTCAGCTCATCCCAAGAAGTTCAAGGTAATCCCGTCAGCTGGCAAGGTCATGGCCACAATATTTTGGGATTGTGAAGGAGTTTTGCTTATCGATTATAAAGAAAAAGGTGTAAATATCACAGGGCAGTACTACGCTAACGTTATACGTCAATTAAGAGATGCGATCAAAGAAAAGAGGCGAGGAAAGTTAACCAAAGGTGTTCTGCTTCTGCATGACAACGCCCCTGTCCATACTGCTCATATTGCCAAGGCAGCTATTGTTGAATGTGGGTTTGAAACTGTTACTCATCCACCCTATAGTCCGGACTTAGCCCCAAGCGACTTCTTTTTGTTTCCCAATCTTAAAAAGGATCTGCGTGGAAATAAATTTTCTGACGATGAAGCGTTGAAGACGGCCGTGGAGGAGCATTTTTACACCAAAGATAAAAAATATTTTTATGAGGGATTAAAAAAAATAATTGATCGATCTTATAAGTGTATGAACATAGGGGGGGAGTATATTGAAAAATAAAAATATCAAACTTTTCGTACTTGTTTGTTTTTATCCACATACCGAGAATATTTTGAACGCCCCTCGTAGTACGGTTTTACCGATGGAATTATTAAAATGCTCTGCCTGCCAAGTCGAAATGCATTATGCATGTGTTCCTATAAGTGAAATGGAATTTAAGAAAATGCTTCAAATGAATAAGTGTAAATGGAAGTGTTTGGCATGTAAAAAACCTAGATCTCCCTGTCCACCAGCCGCAGCTTCCACCACTTCATCCTGTGACATGCAAGACATCATGGCATACTTGGATACTAAGTTTCAAGCTATGCGCAGTGATATTCAAGCTGACATAAATAATATGTACAATAATCTCGATACGCAGATTTCTGGCTTGATCAGTACAGTACAGAGTTGGGAAAACAAGCTATTAAATGTGGAAAGTAATTTATCATCTCTAAATCAAACCGTTAGCACCGTGCGGGAAGATAACCAGAAATTGAAAACAGACATAATCAAACTTCAAAATCAGGTTGATACTTTTAAGAACCAGTTTATACAAAGGGAGCAACAGGATCGTATTAATAACGTGGAGATTGTTGGAATACCGGAGTTGAGCGGCGAGAACCTTAATTCCATTTTGCATGATGTTTGTGTAAAGGTCGGAGTAACCCTGATGCCGGGCGACGTTGATACTATCCACCGTGTTCGCCGGTACCCCTCCAAGCAAGTTGGTAATCAGGTTGCTGGTGACAACATGGAGCCGCAGGTTACCACGAACATTGTTGTGCATTTCACGCAGCGGAGAGTTAAACATGAGGTTCTGTCAGCATGTCGGGCACGGCGAGGCATCACAACATCAGATATGGGCTTCAACGGACCAGCCACCAACATATATTTCAACGAGCATCTCACACCGCACAACAAGTTGCTGCTGCGTAAAACGCGAGAGGCGGCCAAATCGCGCGGTTTTAAATACATATGGGTCAGGGAATGCAAGATTTTCGCGCGCAAAAATGATGTCTCCAAAGCAATTTTAGTGTCCTGTGAAGATGATCTTGTGAAAATAAAATGACTATGTATGGAGAATATTTATTTATATTGCGTGTTAAATAGTATATTACTGTCGTTTAAAATAATTACGAGTATTTCCCAAGGGTTCTATTGTATTTTGATTTTATATTTGTATTCGAATTTAAACTATGAGAACAAAAAATTTAATGTATTTATTTACTTGATTAAGGTATATTAGTGAGATTTTCCTAGTATTGTATTTTTGCATTAAGTCAGATGAGCAATTACTTCATTTAAATTTATTTATAATAAATCAAATAGTTATTGTCCTATTATTTATATTATTATTTCTGAGAGCATTAAATTATATTTTTGGAAAACTTTATGATAATAAATATTATAACGAATTATTGTTGCTGCTGAGCTGCTATTTAATTTTATTTATAGAAAATTATATTTATATAGTAATACATCTTATTCCTTAATAAATCTTTTAATTTATTACCAAAACGTGAGGGGACTACGTACCAAATCAGTGGAGTTTTATAATGAAGTTACGAACTGCTCGTATGATATCATATGTCTTACAGAAACATGGCTGACTGACTGTTTTTATAGTACTGAATTTTTCAATAGTGAATATTCTGTGTTTCGATGTGATCGAGTAGATCGAGGCTCGGGCAAGTCCCGCGGTGGAGGGGTGGCCATAGCGGTGCGGCAGACGCTACGAGCAGAATCGCGCGCTGACCGCTTGCCGCAGCTTAAGCCAGGAGACGACGCAGAGCATCTGTGGCTGGCCGTGCCGCTCGACGCGACGCACTCCCCCTGCTCCTCGAATGCCCCTACCCACGCACTCTCAACATAATATGTGTCTATATACCGCATGGCCCGGGACACTTCGACTACTTGTCAACCCTATTAGAGAAATTAAGCTACGAAATCACCGATAACCCTGACGACCTTTATTTTATTGTTGGGGATTTTAATGCGAGTAAATGTAATTGGTTGTTTAGCTCCGACTGTACTAACATGACTCTTTTGACCAATAATGACAATCTAACGAGCCTAATAGCAGATTTTATGAATTTTTCTCTCTTGCAACAATTTAATTCAGTTCCTAACGCTAATAGTAGGTACCTTGATTTACTATTCTATAATGACGTATGCTCTGTTAACCACTGCAGCGCGCCCCTGACGAAAGAAGATGCCCATCATCCAGCACTTGAAATTACAATTAAAGCAAAGTACGTCCCGCCACTCCACTAATAATATTTATAAAAATATATATTACCTTGCCGATTTTGATGCTATAAATGATAGTCTTTCCGCGATTAACTGGGACGAGAAGTTAGGTAGCTTTCCTGACCTCAATTCAATGGTTAACTATTTTTACACAATTTTAAATGATTTAATTGACAAGCATGTTCCGAAGCGAAAATGTTCTTTTTCAACCCGAAATCCCCCATGGTTCACCAGACCTCTCATAAAGATTCTGAATGAAAAGCGCAAATTTCATAAAAGATGGAAACGTTACGGAAATCCCCTTGATTACGATGCTTTTGCCGTTTTACGAAAAAGATCTGTCAAACTAAATAAAGAATGTTATGATATCTATATAAATACCACTGAGCATAGAATTAAGACAAACCCTAAATATTTCTGGACATTTGTAAAGTCAAAAATGTCTCAGCATGGTATTCCGCATAAACTATCTTATAATGGCCTCACTACTGATAATGGATCACAAATATGTAATTTATTTAACCAGTATTTTCACTCTGTATTTGAACCTTGTAACGATGCAAACCTTACTTATGATTACGAAACAAAGCTTAGCCATACTCCTATGGATATAAGTCATCATCAACATAGACCTTCAAAATGTTTTACGACAACTCAAAACTATTAATACTGTTAATATTTAAGTGTGCTGAAGGTCTAGCTTACCCTATCACTTATATTTTTAAAATGTCTCTTAAGACAGGTACTTTCCCATGTCTGTGGAAAAAGGCTCTAATCACACCGATACCCAAAAATGACAAACGAATGGACATCACCCAGTATAGGCCTATTTCTAAGCTGTCTATATTTGGAAAATTATTGGAAAAGATTGTCACCGAACAACTTTTTTCTGCCGTTCATAATTACATTACCCCTAATCAACACGGTTTCTTCAAGGGTCGTTCTGTTGAGACCAACATGATTACATTCACCCAAGATCTGTTGCGTGCTCTCAATTGGTAATATGCAGGTTGATGTTTTTTATTCAGATTTTTCCAAGGCCTTTGACAAGGTTAACCATAATATACTATTGCAAAGGCTTTGGGGTGTCGGAGTACATGGTGACTTATTTAGATGGGTTTCCTCTTATATTAAAAATAGGTCTCAGGCAGTATGTATTAAGGGTTTTATATCGGACTATATTAGTGTCCCATCTGGGGTCCCACAAGGGTCCCATTTGGGCCCCCTATTATTCACAATATACATAAATAACATAGAAGATTTTGTGAAAAATTGTAAATTTCTTCTTTATGCCGATGATGCTAAACTATACCGGGTCGTCTCTAATGAGAGTGATTGTCGTATATTGCAGGAAAGCATTGACTCAGTTTCGCAGTACTGCACACAAAGCAAGCTATATCTAAATAATCAAAAATGTCAAGTTATAACATACACACGTCGACGCAATCCTATCATCTTTAATTATACATTGAACGCTGCTCCCCTGGCCCGCGTGCACTCTGTCCGTGATCTAGGGATCATAATGGATAGTGAATTGACATTTAATGAACACTATGATCATATTATGAAAAAAGCTTATCGGCAATTAGGTTTTGTGTTGCGAGTATGCAAAAATTTTAAAAGTAGTCTTACATATAAGACCCTATATTGTAGTTTGGTTAGGTCTGTACTGGACTTTGGTTCGGTAGTTTGGAATCCGTTCTTTGACTGTCATATCAAGAGACTTGAAAGAATACAGAAGAAGTTTATCAAATCTTTAAATTACAAAGTTGGTAAATCTCGTACTTCTTATGTAGACTCGTTGTTGTTTTATAGAATGCACTCTCTTGAAATGCGTCGCAATATTTTTGACTCCATGTTCCTTTATAAAATACTAAACAATGTTATAGACTCTTCTACACTCTTACAAAATATATCATTACGTGTCCCCACACGTAGCACTCGCAGCAACAACTTATTTGTTATTTCTAATTCATCTACTAGGTATACGGCTAATAGATACTTTTGTCGCTCTCTCGACTACTACGATAAGGAATTGTCTCATCTTGACTTATTTAACTCTAGTGTTAATAAATTTAAAAGCGACCTTAAACTACATATGTTCTCCAAATTAAAATAATATAACATTTCTAATGAGTAGCTGTTTATATATGTAGTATTGGTAATATTGTTTCTGCTATCATATACTCGTAACTTACTATCTTAATTCAATTTTGATGTTAATAATTTTATTTTGCTTAATTATTAATCTGCTGTGCTTGTTTTTGTTTTCGTTTATTGTATTTTGTGTAAATTCTCGACACTCAAGGTCTTGTTAGTGGTAATTATGTTTGTAATATTATGTAAATGACTGTTTGCTGTGAAAATAAAATAAAATAAAAATAAAATTATTATTATTATTATTCGTAATGTACCTCATTAAACATTATTGCTTACAAATACATAAACAATTTTTTGCCTCAAAGTGAATAGTATTTTTGTATAAAACCTTCAATATATGCGTTATTATTCCAAGCCTGGACCTCTCCATTCTTCTTCTCTGAACGGTAGGTATTTAAAAAACAAAAAATATTATTTTGTGTTTCTGCCTTGAATCGAACCTGGATTCTCTGCGTCTATATTAATCTATGGCCGTAATCACTGAGCCATAGTTTTCGTGTGTAATCTACCAATATCCGGGCGATAAACAACTTCCGGACGTAGGAAATTGCTTGTAATGTCGTCTGCTTGAAACACATTGAAATTATTTTTTCACGAATTTTATCGCCGAGCTTGCCACCTGCCACGTCACATGGGCCTATGGTAAAGTTGGGTATGTGAACCAGCTCCATTAATAAAATAAAAATTGTACTTTAAATAAAATCTGAAAAAAAAAAACAAGCTTTTAAAAAACAAATCTTCCCAACAATACACATTGTTAAATTTGCGGCTGTCAAAGTCGCTTGTAATAAAATTATTCCAATGGTGTAATTAAGCGGTTATCAAACTTATTGGCAACGGAACTTTACTTTTTATTTATTTCTTTTCAGTTTTTAATTACAGTTATATTTGTACACATTAATTTTAAGTAATTTTTTTTATTGTATACTTTTTACTTATCGTTGTCTGAGATTTTTCATAGAGGAATGGGCCCAATAAAATGTTCTCGTGCCATAATGATTCCTTTTTTATTCGGTAGTTAATATATTGTGTTTTCATAATCTGTAATTAATTTTATTTATTTTACCCCAGCAGGTATATAATGCGAAAGTTGTGGGTAAAAGAGGTATGTCGTGATCGTGTCAAGTGGCGCTCAATTGTCTCTGCCTACCCCGTAAGGGATCTGGTGTGAAGATATGTATGTATGTCCCCAGCATAACGGCAATACTCAATGTATTTTATATATATATTCAAAATTTTTTTACGTTAATAATTACATAGTTTCGATCCCGCCGATTTGAAATCCAGTTTTTTATCTATAATAAAGTACCTGGTCATAATAAAGAACCTAATCGTATAAATAGTGCGTTGTAATTATTTTATACATAAAATTTAACCAATTGACTATTTAATTAAATTATATTTTAATGCTTAAATTTAAAAAAAACACAATTAATTGTTATGATTATTTAATTTTATTTTGTTGAGGCACGCTGCAAAAAAGTTGGGGCCTGGTTTTGGGCAATCTCTTTTCGCAATCTTGTCATTTTATTGAGTGAGATAGGCCCGTAATAATACATAGACAATGTCACACTACTGGGCGTATAATACCTACCTCGTATGTTGTGGTGGCCGGCGGCAATCTTTAGAAAAGCCACACTACCTACCTATTTATTATGCAATTATATGAACTTTATTATATCTTTATTCCAGGTAGGTAGGAGTAGGTAGGTAGGAGTAGGTAGGACCTACATTGAACATTTAAATGATAATGGTTGCTAACCAACTTTAAATGGTTATAGAACCACTTCGTTATAGAGTCACTTAAATGAAAAATAATGAGAAAAACCTAATTTTACATAATTTTTAAATACCTATTCGATGATACCTAACTCAATATAGTTCGTAAACTTTTTTTTTCTCTGGTTCTTACCTTACTTAAATTTAATTAATGCTATCACACTCACATGATTAAAATCGGCTCACGCGTTTAGTATCCAGTGTGTCAGAAAATAACAAACATACATACAAACATAGGCTGATAACCACATAACCCTTCTTTGCGTCGCGCAGTCTGGTACAAAAGGTTGGTTTCTTGCCATTCCGCAAGGGACTGCGGTCGTTATGATACTTTTAAAAGAATTAATTAATTAACCTAACATAATAAGTTAAAGTTGTGATAAGGAACGCTAACACAAAAAACATTTAAAACAAATGATAACAGAAATGTTTAAAATAATGAACCTAAAATTAACTTAAGCACGAGTATAATTGGCAGTTTTATTTGCCGGTTTTTATTTTAGTGCGAGATGTCGTGCGAGTGTGGGCCTTCAGTTGGACTCGCACAAAATACATTTACATCAGCCATCAACTTTTTTGCTGCTGCTCAATGTTTTATAAGCGAAAATTGGCCTCCAAATGCCCATGTTTCTTGTGAGTCAATGTTTTTAAATGCACTAGAATTTAAACAGTGGTAGGTAGTTTGTAGTTGTAGGTAGCTTTTCGCAATAATAGGTGAGATGGAGCTAATGTGTCTACACACGTCGCATCCCACACCAGAGACCTGCCAAATTTCCACGGCCTAACAGTCATTCCGTCGGGTCTCTTGCCATCGCTCCGCACAATCCCAGATGGTTCTAAGATTGCGGGTACACCAGCAGTGACAAGAGCCCTTCGGATGATGTCGTTGAGAGGCGTGTGACGAGGAATGCGGCACTTTAATCCATAATTTAGTAAAAAAAAGCGTTTATGAACAGCGCTGCAGTGTTTAGTTTCTGCGAATAGTACGATTTTTATTTTTAAAATTAAAAATAATTTACCATTTTAAATAAAAAGACAACACTGTAAAAAAAAAAATGTAATAAAAAAGGCATATTATACACTAAAACTTGTTTTTTTATGTTACATGCAAATTCCCTATTATTACAGTACTCACTTTGGGAACAAGAATGTAATGTATGCCTAATTTAGGGCTATTTACGGTTTTGTAACATAATCTGGCTACAGCTTTACCAAAAATTCGACCGCACCGAATGTGATGAATTCCCTGCATATTTAAATAGTCCTGAACCCTCTTTTTTCGAAGGTCATGGAGCCTTTGACTTTATCGTCGTGGGAGCTGGCTCAGCTGGTTGTGTCGTCGCGAACCGATTGTCAGAAAACACTAAATGGACGGTGCTTCTGGTGGAAGCTGGTCCCAACCCGCCTGCAGAGAGTATTGTAAGTAAATAATAAACCTTTTAAGCTAGTGTACTAAAGAATCTTGATAAACTGACATAGCGGTAGGGACATCAGTAAATGACGTCAGTTGCTCTCATTCTTGAGAAAGAAATAAATAATGAAAGTAAGGAAGAAATACATAAAAGAAAGAGACAAAAGCCGGTCCCAATTCTTCTGCAGACAGTATTGTAAGTAATATAATTATAAATAAACCTGGAACCTTTTAAGCTAGTGTGAAAAAGCATCTTGTTAAACCAGCATAGTGGTAGGGACATCAGTAGCTTTAATTCTTATGAAAAAAAGAAATGATAAACTAAAAGAAGCTACAACTGCAAGTATAGCACATACTTTTACAAAAAGAATGGAATTAGTATAAGCTCTCCAATGGTGGTAGCGAGCGACCGATGTCTGACATCAGATAGCTTTTTAAATATAGTATTTGACAAGAAAAATGTCGTGTATTCTTTTTTCAGATGCCTTCAATGTCTGCATCGTTATACAACACTCAATATAGTTGGAATTTCAGTACAGTAAATGACGGCGGAGCTCAAAGTGATGTCGATGAAACTTATCCTTGGCAAAGAGGACGTATGCTTGGCGGTAGTAGCTCCATAAACGGTATGGTTTACATCAGAGGCAACACAAGGGATTTCCAGAAATGGTATGATGAAGGCAATACAGAATGGCATCCAGACATCGTCGATAAGTACTTCAAAAAAGCTGAAAACCTTCAAGATTGGAAAATAAGGAACTCTCCTTTGGGAAAAATCTATGGCCAAAACGGTCCTTTAATTATAAATTCTTTTAATGCTAGTGACAGTGAAAATTATACACGCCTTTTAGGGAGTTATAAAGAAATCGATATACCTACTGCAATTGATTTAAATAACCAACTTATAGGCGCTGGAAAGTACCGAGTTACAGCCAATCTTGGTACTAGGCAAAGTACAGCAAAAGCATATTTAAATCCTGTAAGAAAGCGAAAAAACTTAAAAGTTCTAAAGAATTCTTTAGTTGTTAAAATTATGATTCATGAACGAACTAAAACAGCGTATGGTGTCAAAGTTCTACGTGATGGGAGAGAAATCACTTATTATGCTAAGAAAGAAGTTATACTAAGTGCTGGTGCTTTAAACACTCCTCAAATACTAATGCTATCTGGAATAGGTCCTAAGAAACATTTGAGTAGTTTAAAACTAAATTCTATCGCAGATCTACCTGTGGGACAGAATTTACAAGACCACCCAGTAGTTCCAGTACCGATATTTGTCGATGATGATTCTATAAAATACTTAACTGCACCTGAAAAGTATTATGAAACAATAAAATATTTATACAATAGAACTGGTTACTTTGCCACTTTCGGATCTATAGATGTCACAGCTTTTTATGGTAAAAAGAACGACAAGTATCCAATTTTTCAAAATCATGTTAAAATAATACCAAAAAATAGCTCTAGCGACGTAAGAGTCTCTTGCAGTGATGCGTTTAAGATTAACGATGAAATGATAGATTCAATAGTTGAAAACAACAAGAAACACTCGCTTTTTATATTTGCATTTTTGTTATTGAACCCTAAATCGAGAGGAGAAATAACTTTGAAATCAACAGATCCTAAAGAAACCCCTATAGTTGCAGGAGATTTCTTTGATGATCCAAATGACATAGCAGATGCTATTGAAGGAATTAAGATACTAACTAAAATAGTAAACACAAAATACTTTAAATCCGCTAAAGGTTTTTTGGGACGACTTAAATTTGATGCTTGTAATGATTTGAAGCTTGATTCTAAAGAATATTGGGGGTGTATAGTAAAAGCAATGGGTAGAGTGATATTTCACCCAGTTGGAACAGCAAAAATGGGTAAAGATTCTAAGAATGCAGTCGTAGATGGTAAACTTAAAGTGCATGGGGTTAAGAATCTTAGAGTTATTGATGCTAGTGTAATGCCCAGTATTACTAGTGGTAATACAAATGCACCAACTATCATGATAGCTGAAAGGGCTTGTGATCTTATTAAAAACGATTATGTTCGAATTTAAAATAAAGGTTTTATGTTTACTGTCGTTATTTTGTTTTCTTTTAATTATAGGCATGAGAGTGCACAGACAATATGGTTGCGTAAATATTAGTTTATCAATAATATTTGCCTAAATATTTCTACATCACAACTTTAAAGTAATACAAGGCATTCCGAAGCATGCGACAAATGTTAGAATCCTAAAAGAACAATACATATTGTATTTGTTAAACTGACTAAACCTTGGCAATGAATATTGTGATTGATCAATTCATCAATATTTTACCAAGTTTCACAAATCATAATTTCAAAATGCATAATAATTTTGTACTTTACATATGCTGTAAGCGTAGTGATGGTGACTGACTACGATGTGGGTGCATATTATGGCCTGTTTATGTGTGTATTATTATGCCCTGTGTATGTTTGTGCATATTTTGTTCTGTGTTAGTTGTTGCTTATTATGGTCTGTGTATGCGGGTACATTATTAAAGCCCGTGTATGTGTTGTTGTTAATTGCACCCATTCCAATGTAATTTATTAGTTGAAATTTAGACTATCTAGCGCCAATTATGTGCCATCAAGCATCTAAGTTGCAGGTGACCTACAATTAGTGCCCTCGCCGCTACGCAGTTAGGCATCCATTTACCTATTTGTGGCTGCTATCAATTTAATTAATTGTTAAGCTGGCAACAGACTTGTACATTAAATCTTCATTGGCAACGAACACCAAAACCCGTCTAACCTTTATATTTATCTGTAAAAAAATAACTTAAAATACAAAATGCCTGATAACATCAACGTGTTGGGGATATATGTATTGTTTACCTACAGGTACTGGCATATAAGAATAACGCTGGATAGCTGTGGGCAGAGCAAATGCGCATCGGCACAGTTATGGACATAAGTTTATATATTTTTTATTTAAAAATAAGAATTAAAGTGGATTATCTAATTAATATATGAGTACGTATTATAACTTTTAATTAATTGAAATAACCTTCAGTCTGTTTCATGCATTGATTTAATTATTAAAGGTCATTTTAAAAGTCACTTTTCTAACTTAATTTGCTTGCATGATATTAAACTTAAGATGAATTTGTCTCTTTTTACCAAATGTCAAATCAAAAAAGAACGAAGGACAAGTTCATATTTACTTTTAATAAAAATACAACACGATTTATTAATAAGGGCCTTGGAACTATTTTACGGTCATAACCAAAGATTTTGGACCACCAGTAAATAAAATATAAATAAATATAAATATTTCCAGACAGGTCACACAGCGCCATCTAGTTTCCGTGGTAAGCAACGAGGCTTGTGTTACGGAAACTAGATGGTTGATAAACTACATATTATACTTCTTTTTTTTTTTGTAAATATATACATATAAACACCCAGACCGAGACAAATTATACAATGTACAACTTGCCCCCGGTGGGAATCGAACCCACGACCTCCCGAGTTCACGGCAACGTTTGTTACTACTAGACCACGGAGGCGGTCACAATGTGTTTCACGGATGTTGGGTCGGAATGGATTGGTTCTAGCATGTCCTTATGGATTGATTTTTAGAGAAAACTCAGGTCTTTTGGGACTAGCCGTGCGGCAACATGCTTTATACCTAAGTGATTATTGACTCGTTAAACACAGAAAGTTGGGTGGCATCTCTTTCTTAAACTTGAATGAGGATTTTCAGTCACTATTGCATTCACTTTTGAGTTGTTAACTTAAATTGCAGACGTTGATGGCCTACCAGAGCGAGGCAAATTTTCCATCACACTCACCAGATATGGCTCCAGCTGACTTCGATTTTTTCTTAGACTCACATTACCACGTAGCACCCGTTTTCATTCAGTGGAAGACATAAATGAGAGTTCGCGGCGAGATCTGAACTCAATTTTGGAAAAAGCATTTAAAAAATGTTTCTGAAGGAGCATCAGTCAGTGGAGTCGTCCAGGCCCGGATGGCTAATGAGCCTGGGTTGGGGATGGGGACATTCCCCCGTTTTCCTCGGCAGGATCTCAGCGGGTAACCACCCGCTGGTAATTCATGCATATTTGGTGCTGGGCGCCGTTACTGGTGTAACAGCGACCGTGTGGCTCACGAACCCAGGGGGTCTAGGTTCGACTACTCCAGGAGCACTTCTGAAGGAGCATACTTTTAAGGTAATAAAATAAACTAATATTTTGTGTATTGTTGCTTTTTTTCCCGAAAATTTCTTGACAGAGTAGTATGTTCAGTATCTTCCCAGTGGAGGTCTGGGACTCTGTGTTTTAGAGCCTGTGGTGAAATGTAGAATGTGAGTGGAACCGACACCTAGACGGCTTAACGATGCTCACTGAAGAACGATAATGGTTTTATAATTATAAATATTTCAGGTTTCGAAGAATAATGTTAAATGAATTTAATTTTAATTCACTTACAAAAATATCACCGAGCGACTTGTTTAAAAGATTTATTTTTGCGCTTCGCAGAATTCAATTATGTTCAAAGGATTTTACTTAGATTTTCATTTCGTACAATACAAACAGATCGATTTTTCCGAGGGACATTTACTTGGTTTTTTTTTTGCGTTGCCATATTATTTTTACAAGATAAATCGGAGAAACCGTTTCGCTTTCGATTTTACGAGTTACCTGTCGTAAAAATAATTATGTAATTTCTTGTGAGGTGGTCATAAACCACGCTTTTTTTGGCAGAGTGGTTAACTGCTGTCGCCACTCCTCACCAATTAGACTGAAAATGCATATTTAATGAAATGCTAAATTAATCATTAAATCAAGATCAGTCTTCACTAATACAAAACCGTTATTTTTTATTTCATTCTATTTTCAAATTTTCCGACGTTTCGAAATGATAAAAAAAAAACTAATTATAAATAAAACTAAAAATACCTTGCAAATAATAACTATTCCAAATACAAAATAAACTAAGGGCTTACCACCTGTGAGGGTATCTAAAACGCTCCATTTCTGGTTAAATAATATGGAAATTTATTTGTTTTAGGTAGTTATGGCATTTGGAGTTGCCACACTCTTCATAAATTCGTACAGCTCTTTCACGAATTTGTAAGCATCAAGAGAAGAATTTCAACCCCAAATACCACAAAGTTATAATTATGTTTAATCCTATTACAATTTATGTGCTTTTTACCAGCCTTTTTTTCATCTTCTTAGTCGCTACACTCTTGGCAGAGTGGTCGTGGTTGCCATTGGAGTGCTAGTGGCACGCTTAACAAGCCGTCGCCACTCCTCTCGGACCCCGGCTTTCCTAGTGCACTCATGTAGGGGATGATCCATTGCAACTTTCACCTGATCGGTCCATCTCATCGGAGACCTACCACGCATCCTCTTGCCATCAACTTTCCCCTGGACTACCAAGCGCTCGATTGATGTTTCTCCACGCCGCGACACGTGTCCGAAGAAAGTGAGAATGCGTAATTGTACAGTCGAGGAAAGCCGCTGTCTGATCCCCAGTTCCTCCAGTATGGATTTGTTTGTTCGGAACTCCGTCCATGATATGCCCAGCATTCTCCGCCAACACCACATCTCTAGAGCATTAATTCGTTTTTTTTCTGTTTCGCGTAGGGTCCACGTCTCCGCAGCATACAGAAAAATAGGGAACACAAGAGCTCTAACCAGCCGGATTTTAGTAGCTTTGGTAACGTTTCGGTTCCTCCATATCTTCTTCAGCTTGTCCATAGCAGATCTTGTAACTGCCATTCGACGCTTGATTTCATCTTCGCATCCACCGTTATTAGATATTAGTGCTCCCAGATAAATGTAAGATCGGACCACATCGCACTTTGCTATCCTTGTAATTTCTGGCCAGTTATTGTTGGCTCGGTCTACGATCATCACTTTCGTTTTGCTGCGGTATGCCTTTTTTTAGGTAAAGGAAATGTGGCAAGTGGCAAAGGTGGCATCCCAGACAAGACATCTTCTCTCACTCCATGAAATTCAAAGTGTGTTTTAAGTTAAGAATGACAATTTATTTCCACAAACTGATACCTATTAGTGGAACCGGGTCAGAGGAGCTTAACGAGCTTACCGGAATAGTGGTGAAGAAGACATATTTTTTTAGCATTCCATGGATTCACCGTGTCGATGCCGGGTCCATCGTGTGTGGGAAAAAGAGAGGAGAAGAATGGTGTCTCGCGTTCGCGACCGACTATGGGCTGGAATACAAGGAAGGCCTACCCTTTTTAAGACGCTCACCATCCATCAAAATCTGATATGTAAGTTTTCCTTGCAGATTATTTCTCATTCAGATTAAACATTAACAGGTCACTGAAATCTGCTAACCTGCTCGACTTATGCTAACAGCTTACTTAGTGGACCACTTTGCTGCTTAGTCTTCTACTAGCAGGAGTGGAATCATTCCTCCTTCTCCTCCTTAGTCGGTACCCCACTGATGGGGATCGTGACTCCGTCGCACTCGCAGCTCATCCACCAGCCGTCACCAACGGTTTCGGTCCTCGGCGTAGTAGATGGCCTGGTGTACAGGGATGTTCAGGTGGTCAGTCACCTGACTGGACCATCGCTTGAGGCTTCTTCCTCTTGTTCGTTTACCATCTACCTTGCCCGTGATTAGAAGTTTTTCTAGATTATCGTCTTCTCTTCTTGCAATGTGGCCAAAGTATTGCAGAATTCAGGCAAAGCAGACGGTAGAGAGTCTTTGTTCTTCTTAAATTAACAGAGGTTTTTGCGTTTTGTCGACTTTCGGGTTGCACATAGGCATGTAGTCTACCTTAATTCTGACTTGCCTGGTGGGTTACTGCTGTACCAGGTATTGTATTTTCATAGGTACTGATAACTAAATTTAAAAGGTTAATAATTGATCGTTGTGGTGCAGTTCTGTATATGTTTTATTTTGTAAATCTGATATAGCTGAGTTTTCCTTGCAGATTCCTTTCTCAGTCAGATCAAACATTAACAGGTCACTGGAATTTGCTAAGCTGCTGGTCTTCTGCTAACAGCTTACTTATTGGACCACTTTGCTGCTTAGTCTTCTACTAGCAGAAATAAAATCATTCAAAATAATTAAATTAATCACTTTTCATAACTGCCTGTAATAGGTTTACGTGAATAAAGATATTTTGACTTTGACTTTGACTTTGCTCCCTGGTCGGCTTAAGCTGTTCGAGCACAGAAATGTTAGTACGTCGTGCGGTCCTAGGGATTCTGAGCAAACGACGCTAGCACCACATCTCAAACGTATCAATCCTCGCTGTGGAATCAGTGGAATCATTTAAAATAATTTAAATAATGACGTGTTACAAATGCCTATAATAGGTTTACGTAAATAAATATATTAAGACTTTGACATTCTACTCCTCTCCCTACCCACCAAATACTGTATGAATCCGTTAATGCCGTCTTGTAAGCTTATTCCATAAATTGACAGCTGACCTAGTTAGGCCCAATTCTTTCTGTAGGTCATCAAGATCCACGTATATATAGTGCAATCATCCGTATTTCTAGGAATCGAACCTGATAGATCCGTGTCTTATCTATTGTATAAACTGTTTGACCACGGAGGTTTGATTTTGGGTCAAGTTCATATTTATTTCAGACTTTTCTCAAACGACGATCGTGTCTTGATGGATAGTAAATATAACTAAATGTGAACCAGGTTCTTAAAAACAGCATTGTTTATAACCACCCCATCACAGATTACGGTCGTGATGATGGTTTAATTCTACATTTTAATTTTTAAATAAGAAGAAAAAATGTATGCCAATTTTTTTCGAGCCTGAAAAAAACCTCTCATACAAAAAATGTGGTTAAAAAGCGAGCTAAATTGTGAAATAGAAAATTCCCGCGTGACAAATGAGAACCTTCGTTTCCATAACCTCTGTTATTTATTTTTGGTTATTGCGTGAGAAAGCTTTTCATTTATAACCTGTGACAAACATTTTCACTATTTTCAGGATAAAAAAATAAACGTATCATCACGTCCGTTTCCCTTTCGGGGTGGTCAGAAACAACGCTTATATGAATGAGCGGATTCACATTTAGCCAACTTTACTATAGGCCAATCATGACAAGTGGCAAGCTCGTCGATGTCTCCAGCGTACCAAAGAAGAGAAATATCACAAATAAATTAAATATTAATAAAAGTAAAGTATCATTACGACCATTTCCTTTCCGGGGTGGTCAGAAACCACGCTTATGAATAAGCGGATTCATATTTAGCCAACCTTACTATAGGCCAATCATGACAAGTGGCAAGCTCGTCGATGTCTCCAGCGTACCAAAGGAGAGAAATATCACAAATAAATTAAATATTAATTAAAGTAAAGTATCATTACGACCATTTCCTTTCCGGGGTGGTCAGAAACCACGCTTATGAATAAGCGGATTCACATTTAGCCAACTTTACTATAGGCCAATCATGACAAGTGGCAAGCTCATCGATGTCTCCATCGTACCAAAGAAGAGAAATATCACAAATAAATTAAATATTAATTAAATGTATTTATTTACATTAATAAATATTTTAGTGTCCCGACCAGGAATCGAACTCGGTACCTCCGAGTCTAAATCCACGGTCTTAACCGCTAGACCACCAAGGTAGTATAAATAAAAGTAAAGTAAAGTATCATCACGACCGTTTTCCTTTCGGGGTGGTCAGAAACCAAGCTTATAAATAAGCGGATTCACATTTAGCCAACTTTACTATAGGCCAATCATGACAAGTGGCAAGCTCGTCGATGTCTCCAGCGTACCAAACTCGAGAAATATCACAAATTATTTATCATAAATTTATTTATATTAATAAATAATTTTGTGTCTCGACCAGGAATCGAACTCGGTACCTCCGAGTCTAAATCCACAGACTTAACCGCTAGACCACCGAGGCAGTATAAATATTAAAATAAAATTAAATATTTCAAAAGTTCACAAAAGCGTGGTGCCCCGAGTCCTGTAGTCATGATAAATGGTTTGTCGCCGGAGGACGCGGCAGACAGACAGGGACAAACGCACTTCGTTTATACAATAATACAATTATAATGCATAATTATAATTATATATACAAGCCCCTTCCTCCCTATTCAGAAACCTAACCACATACCGTAGTCAAAGTGATGGAGTGAGTGGACGTGTATGCGTTTACCATAAAGGGCTGATCTTATTTCTCGTGATTTTTTTTTCAAAGTCAAGACAATATATCTTTATTCACGTAAACCTATTACGGGTATTTGTGATACGTCATTATTTAATTTATTTTGAGTGGATCTACTCCTGCTAGTGGCCCTAAGAGTAAGTTGTGAAGCTTAGCAGATTCCATACATACATACATATCATCAGGCCAGATCCCTTGCGGGGTAGGCAGAGACAATTGAGCGCCACTTGAAACGATCACGACATCTCCTCATACATGCCCTTTTGTTACGGAGGCTTTTTAATGCATCTTCAGCCAGTGTTTTATTTATTTGATCGTGATATGTGAGTCTCGGTCTGCCAGTGCCTCTTTCGCCCACAACTTTTTTCGCATTATATATCTGGTTCGTCAATCTTTCTTCGCTCATCCTTTCAACATGACCGAACCATCGTAGCATGCCTTCCTTATTTTTGTCCCTATACTTTTTAGTTATACCTTATCCGTATTTCGACGTTACGTATGCGGTCCGACAAAGTGTCGCCGCATATCCGACGCAGCGACCTCATTTCTACTGCATTAACCCTACTCTCATGCGTATTATTTACATATCCACGTCTCGCTTCCATACATCAGTGTTGGTACCAACATGGCATTGTGTATAGCAAGCCGAGCTTTGTCACTGACATTTCGACTGCCGATCAGTGACCCCAAGGGCACCGTTAACACTATTTCCCGCATTCACTCTTCTTTCAAACTTTCAACATCCCTATCATACTTCCCATCCGCAGTGAAAATGCTGCCGAGATATATAATTTCATTTACTTGTTCTAGAGTTTCATCATCAATCTTTATCGTCATGGTTCTTTCAAACACTAGTACCTTGGTTTTTCTCGCATTCAAACGGAGCAGATTCCAGTGACCTGTTAATGTTTAATCTGACTGAGAAAGGAATCTGCAAGGAAAACTCCGATATTTCAGATTTACAAATGAAACAAATACAGAATTACACAATAACAATAAATAAATAAATATCTTTCTAATTGACATATGGGTATGGGTGACCTATCAGAACAAAATACCTGGTACAGTGGTTCCCTATCACTCTGCGTCCATATCCATAGACTTAACCGCTAGACTCCGGAGCCAGTTAAACGAGTATAAATAAAGGATTATTTCCTTCCTCAGGTTTTCTTCTGTATGAGCGCGTCACCTGGGTGGAGCTGACTCCTGGACACTCTCGAGCTATGACGGAATTACGCACGAATCACGGCACTCAGAAGACCACGCTGAGCGATATGTTCTGCTGACTTTTGAACTTGTCCCTATTGATCTCGTCCAGAAGGTGGTGCCATGGCTTGGCATAGATGAAATGGGAACGGATGAACTTCTTGTAGACCAAGCTGAGCTGCAAGCTGGAATTCCGAGAGGACAACTACTACTCAGCGACATATGAGATAAATTGGAATTTAACAATTAGTAAAGTCAAAGTCAAAGTCAAAATATCTTTATTCACGTAAACCTATTACAGGCATTTATGAAACGTCATTAATTTAATTATTTTGAATGATTCTACTCCTGCTAGTAGAAGACTAAGCAGCAAAGTGGTCCAATAAGTAAGCTGTTAGCAGAAGACCAGCAGCTTAGCAAATTCCAGTGACCTGTTAATGTTTAATCTGACTGAGAAAGGAATCTGCAAGGAAAACTCAGCTATATCAGATTTACAAAATAAAAACATATACAGAACTGCACCACAACGATCAATTATTAACCTTTTAAATTTAGTTAACAGTACCTATGAAAATACAATACCTGGTACAGCAGTAACCCACCTGGCAAGTCAGAATTTAGGTAGACTACATGCCTATGTGCAACCCGAAAGTCGACAAAACGCAAAAACCTCTGTTAATTTAAGAACAATAAATTGAACGTGTTCGGCAGAGGTCCCAGGCCCCCACAGCAGCACCCGATCACGGACATAACGCATGTGCCAGCCATCCCCCCGCTCAACCAGGCCCTTAGGGTGCGGACCGGGACCCGACACACGTGCCACCACTGCAATGACCTTCTAAGGAAGGGGCGACCACCGGACACGCCACACCATGAGAACCTGAACACTAAGAATGACTTTCGAGACACACACAAGCATAAACATAACAATTACTTCCTAAGTACCCAAATGTTGCCATGCAATTCCGTTAACAAACTTATATATTAGTTAATAAAATAATAAATACATAATAGTAACTAAATGTTACATAAAAAATAATTATATTATAATAATAAGGTAATAAAAAAAAATATTACTGTATCACAGTTACTGTATACTGTATACTGTACTAGATTGTACCACAAGATGGAGCTAGACATTGTGTTATTCAAAATATCTTTATATTAGCGTAAACCTATTTACTTAAATAATTACAAAAAATCAAAGAAATAAAAAAAGGAAATTGTTAACGTTGAATTAGACTTTCGACACAACAAAAAAGCTGTTCCTTCTTTTATTTCGTGTGTTAAAATTAAAGGATAAAAACCTCATTTATCCCCATTAATTCTGGAGGGTTTTTTTTAAATTGTCTCGCGCCCCGCACGTGTTTCATACAAATTTAACCTATTATGTAGCCCACGCGTAACGGTTTAACATTTGTGGGCTCTGGAGCGAGAAGATTCTACAATTATTAGGTTTTAAACACCTGTAGGCACAAACTATATTAAACTATACATAGGACATCATCCATTTTGGGCTATTTTTGGACTACTTGTGCTGTGTACAATGATAAATTGTAAACATGTAGTAGTTTCGATACTTTTATTGATAAGACTAATGATATGCTTACTATATCATTACAGACCCTAGACCTCCACTGCTGGAGATGGGCCTTCCAGAACATACGAGTACATCAGGAGAATTTGGCCTATACTAGCCACGCTTGACGGCTTGGCGAGGATATGATGTTAATTTTTATTGACAATTTATTAACGATTCCACAAGTTGGTATTAGTGGAACCACGACCGACGGCTTAACGTGCTCTCCGAGGCACGGTGGTTTTTTAAATCTATGACAAATGTACGTAAGAAAAGTGCATTTCTCATTGGTACATGCCGGGGGGGTTTGAACCATACAAAGGTTGGTTTAATTTAAGGAACGTGTTCTTACAACCGAGCCACCACCGCGTCTATATACTCTATATATACTGTGCAGTTAAGTTATTTTAATATGTAGTTTACATATCAATCAATAATAATAATAAACTTTTACTTCAGACTTTACGAGTACATCCATAAATTGTTAGTAACAATTTTACTTAATCTATATTTAGTATAACTAATAATTTATTTTAAACTATCCGCTACTGGAGGCTGTCTACTTGACTGTATGCAGCTGTATCCAGTGCTCCAGCAGTGGAGAGTCCCACCGATCTGCCAATACGTTTAGGAGCCTGTTGGTACTGGTTTTCATGCGGCACAGCATAGACGCAGATCTTTTGCGCATAATTGTTAGAAAACTGACAGTTCTCGAATCAGCAAACATACCCGAGGCACTGCAGACGGCAGCCCCATTAGGATCCTAAACGCATTATTATACTGGACACGCAGGTCGCTGTACGCTCTCCGAGTATAGTCCACCCATAGGCTGCACGTGTAAAAGGACTGGCAGTACGCCCTAAAAAGAGTCACTTTTACTGAATATCTACACTGTCTTTAAGGTCCTCGGTGACCCAGTGGCCCAGATATTTAAATAAATATTTTAATAAAGGCCTAGTAAAAAAATAAAGAATGTTAGTAGGCGCTTGATTGATATTTGTATTTGACACTGACAGTTATTTTTTGTACTATTTATTTAAAACTCTGACTATAGTATACATTTATGATGATATTTTAAACATATTGCACCCTTAAACTATATTTGTAAAGGATTTTTCTACATAAATTGTAATCTTGTTAGAATAATTTATCTAAAAGTGCAAATATAACTGTAAATACAATTTAGCTGAAATCGCTTAAAAAATTCGTAGCACGGACGGATTAATCGACATATTTAGAATAATTATGATTTTCGCTTAATTGGAGCTTAACATTGGGTTAAGTTGTGATTATTAATGAAGTGATAAGACTAATATGAATGCTAACTGTTGAGTTTGTGTTGGGTTTGGCCTAGATTTTCGCCTATTGCTAATTGCTTGCCTGGGGCCATTGAAACAAATGGACTTAGTTCTGTATTCTTGATTGTTTTTGGATCGAATTCAAATTGGAACGGGATCTGCAAAACAAAACCCTGGTCTAAATCAGGGTCTGAATGTTAATGTTATGTCACTTTTGTTCTAAATATGACAGTGACAAAAACATAAACATACCAAAGTATTTTATTCGAAGTAAATTAATATACATTAAATATAAATTAAAAGCTACCTAAATAATAAAAAATAAATAAAAAAATGTCCTCTAAAGATGTCCCATCCGAGATAGTACCAACGAGCCTGGCAACTCTTCCCCTCTGCATAGCAAAGCTAATCGTCATTACAGCCCCTAGAACACAGCGTCCCAGACCTCCACTGCTGGAGATTGGCCTTTCAGAACATATATCTGAAGAATTTGGCCTACACTCGCCACGCTGGCCAGACGGCTTGGCGAGGATATGATGTCAATTTTTAATGACAATTTATTAACGATTCCACAAGTTAGTTAATACTAACCCGTTACACTAATGTGTAACCGGGGCCGACGCCTTAACGTGCTCTCCGAGGCACGGAAACAGTGGTTTTTGTAAATATATGACAAATGTACGTAAGAAAAGTGTATTTCTCATTGGTACATGCCGGGGAGGTTTGAACCGACCTTTGTAGGATTTCAGGAACGCATTCTTACGAGGCTAATACGTTGGCAGAAATAATTGCCAGCCTTCCTGTCTCCAGACCTTTCGGTCAGCCTTGGCCAAGGTCCTCATGGGCCCATTGTCTCGACCCCAAACTGCTCTCAGCCTATTTAAAAAAAACGTAATGTTCAGCTTATAAATTAATGTAATTTGTTTTGTTCTCGTTTCAAGAATAGGCCTTTTGCTAAAACTTCATCCGACTATTGGAGCCTTGTTCGACTGTGTTCAAAAGTTTCAAACAAAAGGCCTCTCAATACTTATTTTTATAATTACTGGTCTAAAATAGTACGTAGTAATTCCAATTTAAATAAGGTATTCCTGGTCAAGATACAATAATATTTATTAATTTAAATAAATAAAATTTATATTTAATTTAATTGTGATATTTCTCGAGTTTGGTACGCTGGAGACATCGACGAGCTTGCCACTTGTCATGATTGGCCTATAGTAAACTTGGCTAAATGGGAATCTTTATAAGCGTGGTTTCTGAAATGCCTACGGGCATGTCGTCCGCCTTTGTACTTCATGTGATAAAGTCTTAAATAAATAAATCTCCTGTCGTAGAAGAACTTGTTTTACAATTCCGTAGCACGCAGGTCGGCATATTGTCTATGAAACAATGAATAAACAATTTGAAAGTGCATGTCATACACGACCATTACCGGCAATGACTGTCATACACTAAATCATTCTGTGCCGATTAGTCTAGCTTTGATTATATATTATATTATATATATTATACCTTGCTTGTTATATGTGTCTCTTTGTGGAAAAACAGACTTGTTTGATGACAAAGAAAAATTGACGCAATTCTAAGTTGCCAAAAGTAAGTAATCCGGCCATTGTTGTCACTATCTACCCTCATTTAAGAAAAAAAAAAACTCATTCACTTGTAGATGACCGGGCTTAAATAATATATTTTCTTCAACTCTATTCTTTAAACGCAACTGCCTCCTTGGTCTAGCGATTAAGTCCGTGGATTTAGACTCGGAGGTACCGGGTTCGATTCCTGGTCGGGACACAAAAATATTTATTAATGTAAATAAATGCAAGCGGCGCAAATACGTATCTATATTCAAAGACTACGTGTTTGTGCCGTTTGCTGTAGAGACTTTAGGCCAGTGGGGTCCAAGCGCTCGTCTAATTGTCTACTCTGGTGACAAGAGGGCTGGTTCTTTCCTCGCCCATAGAATCAGCATAGCGATTCAGCGTGGAAATGCGGCCAGCGTTCTTGCCACCATGCCGCACGGATACGATTTATATTTAAATTTGGTTTTTAAAAGTAGGTTTTTTGTTTTTGTATATTTTTTATATCATCTGTTTATTATAATAATATACATACTTATATCTTACTATTAAAGTAGTTTTTACAAATTTAATAAATAAAAAACGATTTATTTTTTACTCTTTAAGTAGTTTTAATTATATTGTAATTGTTTTATACTGTTTGTATATTACTTTGAATAAATAATATTATTATTACCAAAACGCCATGAAATATACACAGAAACATGCAACCTAATTTTGCTAATAAATATGTAAATGTTTCTGTAAACCCACTATTTTGGTTAGAAATCCCTTTAAATGTGCTCCTTCTCTACCATATCTTGTTGTTAATCTTCATCTCTTCTCTACTATGTGCATACACTAAACTTCTAAACAGAAAATTCCTTAAATTTTGAATTACGAGAATATTGGTGATTTTTTAAATATTAGATCCTGCAATTTACCATTGAATGGTGTAAAAAACGTAGTGTTCTTATAAATGCATGGGAATTTATCGGGCCTTGAGACAAAATTAAAAACAAAGAAACCACTGGTTCCTAGACTTTAACAAGCAAGTAAAATTACAAGCAATACTTGATCCAGGTTCGTTAAAGAGAAGATAACAAAAACAAAACAATGCACAAACAGTAAAACTGAATATATACAAAACTGCCTCCGTGGTCTAGCGGTTAAGTCCGTGGATTTGGACTCGGAGGTACCGGGTTCGATTCCTGGTCGGGACACAAAAGTATTATTATTCTTCTTATAGATATATATATATTATTTAGTAAATTTTTCGTGCTTTATAAAGTTATGTTTTAATATTTATAACTATATTTTAGTTTATATATCGTAAACTACGCTAAGAACTATGTTTATATAGCGAAGCCTATTATTGACCTATATCCATAAATTGTACCATACTTTTAAGCATATTGTAACGTTGTTGGTTTCTTAATAAATAAAGGGTAGTATTTAATCTTACAACTGTAAATCTACGTCTCTCTATCAAAGTATTCGAAATTGCTAACAAAAATACTGAATTGCACACTAAATTTGCGCATCAAATAAATCAAATATACTATACTGTTTGATCTTTAAAGTTCAACTATTTTACTATGTATGTTTTTTATTATGTAGAAATATTTTGAATGTAACAATTAGTTACTAATACATTATTGACTAATTAGTAAATACTGTTTATTGTGATACAGTAATATTTTTTATTACCTTATTATTATAATATAATTATTTTTTATGTAACATTTAGTTACTATTATGTATTTATTATTTTATTAACTAATATATAAGTTTGTTAACGGAATTGCATGGCAACATTTGGGTACTTAGGAAGTAATTGTTATGTTTATGCTTGTGTGTGTCTCGAAAGTCATTCTTAGTGTTCAGGTTCTCATGGTGTGGCGTGTCCGGTGGTCGCCCCTTCCTTAGAAGGTCATTGCAGTGGTGGCACGTGTGTCGGGTCCCGGTCCGCACCCTAAGAGCCTGGTTGAGCGGGGGAATGGCTGGCACATGCGTTATGTCCGTGATCGGGTGCTGCTGTGGGGGCCTGGGACCTCTGCCGAACACGTTCAATTTATTGTTCTTAAATTAACAGAGGTTTTTGCGTTTTGTCGACTTTCGGGTTGCACATAGGCATGTAGTCTACCTAAATTCTGACTTGCCAGGTGGGTTACTGCTGTACCAGGTATTGTATTTTCATAGGTACTGATAACTAAATTTAAAAGTTTATTAATTGATCGTTGTGGTGCAGTTCTGTATATGTTTTATTTTGTAAATCTGATATAGCTGAGTTTTCCTTGCAGATTCCTTTCTCAGTCAGATTAAACATTAACAGGTCACTGGAATTTGCTAAGCTGCTGGTCTTCTGCTAACAGCTTACTTATTCTTAAGAGGTGTGCACCTGAGTTGACTCCAGCCCTCACGCGCCTTTTCCGTCAGTCATACTCCTCTGGTGTTGTGCCGGAAACATGGAAGGTGGCCAACGTGCAGCCCGTTCCGAAGAAGGGAGATCGTTCAGACCCTTCCAACTACCGCCCCATTGCCGTAACCTCAGTACTGTGTAAAGTAATGGAACGAATAATCAACGCCCAACTCGTTAGATATCTAGAGGATCACTCCGTAATACATGACCGCCAATATGGCTTCCGTCCAAAACGGTCAACGGGTGATCTTCTAGCATTCGTATACCACGTCTGGGGTGAGGCAATGGACAAATATGGTGAATCATTGGCGGTCAGTCTGGACATCTCCAAGGCCTTCGATAGGGTTTGGCACAAGGCTTTACTGTCCAAGTTGCCGGCATATGGTCTGCCCCCACGGCTGGTGGACTGGATAGCTGGCTTCCTACATGAGCGCAGCATTCGTGTCCTTGTAGATGGGAATGCGTCTGATCTCATGTCAGTGAACGCCGGCGTACCGCAGGGCTCTGTGTTGTCACCAACACTCTTCCTTCTGCATATCAATGATATGTTGTCTCTGGGCAACATTCATTGTTATGCAGATGACAGCACGGCTCACGGGCGGTATCTGAGTCCTCGAGCTTTGGTGGGCAACCAACTAGAGGAGTCACGGCGCATCATGACGGCAGAACTGGACGACACCCTCCACAAAATCTATTTGTGGGGTGTTCAAAATCTTGTCCAGTTCAATGCCAACAAGACCCAGGCTTGCGCGTTGACGGCCAAGAAGTCCCCCTTCTCTCCTCCCCCTACTCTTCAGAGCACCACGCTGGACCTACAACCCAGCTTCAACATTCTCGGGGTGGAAATACGCTCAGACCTTAGCCACCGGAACTACATTGAGAGCATCACCAAAACAGCGTCAAGAAAGCTCGGAATACTGAACAAGGTGAAGCGGTTTTTTCCGCCTTCAATTAGACTGTTGCTGTACAAAGCACAGATCAGATCATGTATAGAATACTGTTCTCACCTTTGGGATGGTTCCGCCAAGTACCTCACAGATGCTCTCGATGTCCTGCAGAGGCGAGCTGTACGAATTGTGGACGATGCCACTACATCTGGAACTCTCGAATCCCTGCAGCTTCGCCGAGATGTGGCTTCTCTGAGCGTGTTCTACCGGCTATACTATGGTGAGTGCTCCGAAGAACTCTATAACCTAATCCCTCCCTCTCCATTCCGCAACCGAACCACACGCACAGGTCAGAATATGCACCCACATACCGTAGTCACCATCCCTTCGCGTACATATAAATTTGGGGACTCATACATCTGTCGTACGATAAAGATGTGGAATGCTCTTCCAGCCTCTGTGTTTCCACTTTCCTATAATTTGGAGTCCTTCAAGCGAAGTGTGAAAAAGCATCTAGTCAAGCCGGCATAGTGTTAGGGACTGATGGCAGTTACGAGTATCTGACTTCAGTTGCTAACATTCATGGACCTTGCGCGCCACTTACCATCAGGTGGGCCCAAGGTCACATGTCGTGCTAGTATAAAAAAAAAAAAAAAAAAAAAAAAAAACCACTTTGCTGCTTAGTCTTCTACTAGCAGGAGTAGAATCATTCAAAATAATTAAATTAATGACGTTTCATAAATGCCTGTAATAGGTTTACGTGAATAAAGATATTTTGACTTTGACTTTGACTTTTGACTTTGTAATATTGGATAATTTAGTGTGCAAATCAGTATTTTTGTTATGCGGTGAGTAATTTTGTTTTAGAATGCTTAAATCTGTGGTTTTAGCAAGATTTTCGTAGTTAAATTAGATAAGAAAAGTCGCTAACTTTGATTTATTTTAAACAATTTCTAATACTTAGTTATATAATTATTTAAATTGATATACAATCATATATTTGATATGCAGGCAGATTATTAGTGGAGAAATGTTGTTTGCTTCAATTTTAAAAAAGAAGTGCAATTAAAAATTCCCCATAAATAAATAATCATAACAAAATGGAATAAAACATGATGTGGTCTATATTTTGAGTCTACGGTAATCCTACTCAAAAGTTAACGAACGAAAATATTCCCTTAAATAGGATAATCTGCCCTTTGAAAGGAGCTTATTTTTTAAGTACCACAGTCTAATTATTTTTAATACTTTACTAGTTCGTACACTGTTACTTTGGTACAAGATTGTTAGGGTTTTTTATTCTGTGGCTCAATACAAAGGATTTAAAGGGAAAAGAAGACAGGTCTTGTAAGATAGCCCGCTTCGGGCATTTCCGTAAGTTTCCGTAAAACTTCGACATCATGTAGGTATTGTTAAAACTAAGTAATGTCAATTTATTCGGAGTAAAGTACAAAGATTAAAAAATAAAATAAATTAAGAACTAAATTATAAACACTAAAAATTAATAAATAAAATTACGACTATTCGATGGGCGTAGTGTGCCGAGGACACTCGCTGCGTTCCCCCGCTGAACAGCGAGGCTGACCCTTTGAACAAGATATTCTCTACTCAAAGGGTCACCCGTCGCCAAGTGGAGATTCTTACCAAGAGAGAACAAGAAGAAGAAGAGAACACAAGCCCACCACGGGCCCATCGTTAAAACTTACTCTATCTAGCATTATTTTGTAATAAAAAGTCAATGTTCTGTCAGAGATGTCTGATATGTCAATATAAAACAAAGCTAGAAAAGTATTAAATATATTCCTAATTATTTAATACAGTGAATAATCTACAATGGCTACGCAGTTTTTAATATGTATAAATAATTAGTTTAATAGTATGTCTGTTTGTCTCGCCCATGGAGTCCTATTTTAATCAGGTTAATAATGATGCGCTTGTCGTAAAATGTGTGCCGAGCGAGGAGTCGATAAGGAGCTATGTGTCTCTTTCTTATGAAGGTGACCATACTATTTTTAATATTTAGGAATGTCCTATTGATGTGCTATTAATAAAAAAATATTTATACATTCATGCACAAAAATTTTGAGAAATATATTATATATATTACTGCCTCCGTGGTCTAGCGGTTAAGTTCGTGGATTTAGACTCGCAGGTATCGGGTTCGATTCCTGGTCGGGACACAAATATATTCATTAATGTAAATAAATACATTTAATTAATATTTAATTTATTTGTGATATTTCTCGAGTTTGGTACGCTGGAGACATCGACGAGCTTGCCACTTGTCATGATTGGACTATAGTAAAGTTGGCTATAATAAGGATATAATAAATATAGTTTTATGACGCTGTACTTGAGCTACGCTCAAACCAATGCGATCAGTCTGCGACTACTGAGCGTGCAAGTTTGCGATCAGTAGTTGCAGTCATACCAGGGTGGGGCACGGAAATCTCCCACATTATAAAAAGCTTATCGCATTAGCAAATCTACAGAAGATATAAGAAGCTATACGCGGCGTTCTTTACATCGCTCTGATCTTTGCTAGAATTACAGTCGAACTGCTCGCAACCTTGGACGCTGACTGATCGCGTTAATTTGAGCGTAGCTTTAATAATGGATTTTTTTTGCGTCTATTTTTAAGAAGTATTATTTTAAAAGCTAGTGGTTTGGTATTTGGTATTGAGTGGAATCGCACCTTATTGGAACGAGGGTCATTTTATTGTAAACGTAATAGTCTATTATACGGGACAGGTAACTACATTCTTAAAGGGATAGAGGGTCTACACTCAATTTACAATCATTTGAACTTTCAGACCAACACCTGTATCCTCAACGGTCCCTCTACTCAATTATTCCTTCTGTCAAACGAAGGGACGACTTTGCACGTCACTACGCCCGAGGAAGAGAACTGTCAAACCTGAAATTGGCATTTGTTAAAGCCAGTTCTGTGACCCATCGGTGGGGAGAGTCGCACTTTCAGCCTCGGTCGGCGGCTGAATAATAAATGTTTCGGTGACGTCACACAGCGTGTGCTCAATTTTCGGTGCTGCAGCAGTGTCTGCTGAATAGCCACGCGAGTGTATTTATCAGTCGGAACTGTTACTTGGATTATTAGTTTTATGTGATATGACATTTATGTGAAAAGAGTTTTAGCATCAGAAGAAGAGCTGGTCTTCTTCTGGAACCTTGGGGTCGACTCCACTGAGACGTTGTCAGCTGCTGCTGGAAGAGGTAAGTGCTTCTGCCCCTTTCTTTGGACTTCACGGAGCTGGCTCGTCATCAAACCCCCCCCCCATACCATATACAGTCCACTAATCTACCACGGGTGAGGGAGTTTGAAATTTCCCCCACAGCATTATTGCAAATGGCTTGTACTTTCAACGAGAACAACAACTAGGTGGTAGGCGGACTGATGGTGGTAATTTGCCCAGTCTGGTGGGGCGGGGAAGGATCCACCGTTAGGGAAGTATAAACCCAGTAAAGTTTCGGGATCATGCTCGAATTGCCGTCATGCCCAGTCAAGCCGGCATAGTGTTAGGGACTGGTGTGTCAGATTACAGTTGCTAACATTCCTGGTCCTCGCGCACCACTTACCAACAGGTGAGCGCAAGGTCACATATATAAAATAAAAACAAGCATATAATCAAGAAAACAGCGATTGTGGCTGGGTTGGACCACCTTGGACCACTTTTCTTAAGTACATTTGTCATAGATTTTCAACACCACCGTCCGCGTGCCTCGAAGAGAACGTTAATCCGTCGGTTCTGGTTCCACTAATGGAACCACCAACTTATGGAATCGTTAATAAATTGTCATTAAAAATTGAGATCAGATCCACGCCAACCCGTCTGGCCAGCGTGGCGAGTGTAGACCTAATTATAGGCGCTGTGATTATGATGATGACGATTAAGAGAGAATCACGCGTTACTCAGTTGCCGGATACTCGAAACATTACTTCAGTTCTAATTTTGTATTTCGTAAGTTCATAGTACAGGCCTACAGGGTCACAAGGGAAAAAACGGGACTCGAATACATAATTTATTTTTGGGACCACCGAAACACCCCTTTGTAAGAACTATGAAAAAAATGCCTCATCAAATAATAATAACTTGGACACCTGTCGACGACACTAGTGACATTAGAAGGGGTAGTATGAAGTTTTTATTTTATGTATTATATACATCGGCGCGGTGGTGACTCGGTTGTAAGAACGCGTTCCTTAAATTCTACAAAGGTCGGTTCAAACCCCCCCGACATGTACCAATAAGAATTACACTTATAAATACACAGCAATAGCAGAACACCTAATGGATAGTGGCACAAACCATTGGATTGAGCTGCATGACCCAAAGATACTTTTCACCGATCGTCACTATTACCCTAGAATAGTACGTGTAGCGATCGAAATAAAGATACACAATTTTTTTTATCGAGAGGGGGGTTATTAGCTATCTTCATCGTGGAATCCAGTAATCAATAGGTTTCGACGCCGGGATAAATCGTCCGGTGTCGCCAAGGATATTGTAAGTGTCGTGATTTCTAAAAACTTTTATAACTGATAAGTGGGTAGGTTTACATTTTACCGCCCAGTATGTACGAGAATACACCGCATAGCTCCAGTCGACCCGCGACCACGGCCAATGCAACTTGGCTGAAACGTCGGGAGAAATATATCTCTAAGCTAAATCGCCTAAAGACCCGTTAAAATTATAAAAACTATATCGAATGTTGCAGTTTTGGTTTTTATCAAAAAAGGAGTCATCCTTTGAACTTTTTCGATATTCCTTGTAGTTTAGGATTTGGCCTCGCAGAAAAATTCACCCTGTATATGTTATATTATTACAGACAGCGATAACTAAAAAGATTAAATAATACTGCAAGTGTCCTACGAATGAGATCATTAATAACAATAATAAAATACTTTATTGCACACAAAATATACAAAATAAAAATATTAAAAGGCGAGCATTATACCATGAAGGTATTCTCTACCAGCTAACCTTTGGGAGAGTGAGAGATTTATAAGATGGGTGCAGAGTCAGAGAATTTTATGTAAAAGTAATAAAAAAGTATCATCACGACCGTTTTCCCTTTCGGGGTGGTCAAAACCACGCTTATAAGTAAGCGGATTCACATTTAGCCAACTCTACTATAGGCCTATCATGACAAGTGGCAAGCTCGTCGATGTCTCGTTTCTAGCGTACCAAACTCGAGAAATATGAATTAAATGTATTTATTTACATTAATAAATATTTTTTTGTGTCCCGACCAGAAATCGAACCCGTACCGAGTCTAAATCCACGGACTTAACCGCTAGGCCACGGAGGCAGTTAAAGTAATAATTTACAAAAATATATGATTAAATACAATATACTTATATGAATAAATATACTAATATACTATATGTCAAGAAATGGAGATTAGGTTTAATTTTATGAAAATAATAGATTTTTCAATATATTTATAATAGTTGTAAAGTTTTCTCATTAAAAAGGATTGACAAGAGAATGAAACCACGTTGTGTTGCTCTAGGTTGTGTTGCTCTGTAAACAAAGTTTTATTTTATCAATTACAAGTATTTATCATTAGAAACCAAATTACACTACTATTTAAAAAGACTCACCTGTAAACAAAGAAACGACATTTAAAGTTGATTCCTTAATATGTCAATACCTTCTTTAATCTAAAGATTTTTTTAGTTTAACTTTAATACGAGTAGATAATAACGCACTCCTAACTTGACGTATCTCTGTCAGTTCTGTCACCGACACTTGACCGCGTTTAATATTCCAACAATGCGAACGCGACTCAATTTAAATCAAAGAAATAAACTTTCTTTACATATTTAAAGACGGTGCCTCTGATGAATAGAGGCAGCTTGTGCCATTGACGAGCTGTAGACACAGTAAGAGAATCTGAATATCTGCTAGAAGAGTGGACAGGGATACAAAGTTGGTTGTTGTGATCATTGATGACGGAAAAAGCAACAAATTACCTATAATATGTTCTGGATAGGGCGGAGATCTGGGAGCTGTGTTGAGTGATTTGTAAAATACAAACAGAGCCACGGGAATAAGCTAGTGAAGATTTATTATTTCATAATTACAGGTACAATTAATATTCAGTGTTCCTCAAATGTTTTAATGTACTTTACTTTAATGTTCTGTACGCCTCCGGCGATTCCTAAACCGTATAACGTTAAGGGTTTATGTTATTCCAAATACTTCATTATTAGACGAATAATTATATAATAATGTACTTTATGAGGGGAATTAATATTTATTGAGGATTAAGCGGGATTTAACTTGCAATCAACCAAGCAAGACTAATCATTACTCCGTCTCTAACCTTTTAAAACTGGATTACACCAAAACGAAGTCTATAAATGTAACGGTCAAAGTTAGAAATCGCGTCGAATGTACCAGCTGACGGCTGAATCAAAATAATTTTGGTACATTCGATGGCATTAAAGTCAAAGTGAAAATATCTTATTTATTTAATTTTAATTTTATTTATTGGTTTTACAAAATCACAGCATTAAATTAATACATATTTGACGATAGGAATTTTGTTATACATTAGCCAGAATGATTTTTATTTTATAGACTTTATTCACGAAAATCTATTATTCATGTAAGGCATTTGTGACACGCTATTATTTAAATTATTTTGAATAATTCTACTCCTGCTAGTGAAAGACTAAACAGAAAAACGGTCAAAAGAGTAAGCTGTTAGCAGAAGACCAGCAGCTTATCAGATTCCAATAACCTATTAATGTTTAATCTGATTGAGAAAGGAATCTGCTAGGAAACAAAAAAAAAAAGGGATAAAACACATACAGAATTAGACAACAAATATTATTATATATATAAATATATTTATTATGAAAGATTTTTTACGCAGTCGGGTTTTTTAACTTAGAATTACAGACCCGTCGTGAGCCACAAGGGCGGTGTTGTAGTAGGAAGCGCCAGCACCAAAGGTGCGTTGAATCACCGGCGGGTATTTAGCCGCCGAGATCCTGCCGGGGAAATCGGGAGATTATCCCATCCCCAACCCAGGCCCATTGAACATCCGGGCCTGGATGACTCCGCTGTCTGTCTGTCAGAATTACAGATAATTGGTTTTGGTACAACCCAGCCTTTAAGAGGTTTATATAGGCGGTGGTGGATCGGTTGTAAAAATCGGTTAAAATCCTAAAAAGTCTAGTTACAAACCACGACATTTATTTATTGATTAATAAAATATTACATGGCTTAACATTAAAGTCCAATTAACCATGCAGTCAATGGCATGAACTAATGAGAAATCTTACGTACATTTGTCATAGATGTACAACACAACCGTTCCCGTGCCTCGAAGAACACGTTACTTTGTTCCCGGTTCCACAAATAATAACATGTAAAATTATTAATTCCAAATTCTTCCTAAATTTGTTATGAAGGCCCAACTCCAATGGTGGAGGTCTAGAACTGTGTTCTACGAGCTGTAATGATATACCCCTAGTGGTCTATTTTCTTTCTGTGTTTTGTTACGATTGTATCAGATGCAACCATGGAATAAATATTCTTGGATGCAATCGACATCCTTTGCCTTGCACATATTTAAAACGTCACCTGTCAGTGTAGGTTTTGACATTCTTCAATTTTCAAAATCAGACCGCGAGCGAGTTCTTCGCGTCATTTTTCGTGGACATGTCAAGTGCAAGTTTTTGTTTTGTAAATTAGTTTACTACAAATTCTGCAGCACTTGGAATTTGATGATGACCTCATTAACTTATAAAAAAGAAAGATATATTACGTCAGACTTGGCTGTATGGGCTAGACCCTTTGCCTTCCCTATCACTCATTCATCGGAAGAAAAGAACCAAAAAAAAAGAACAAAAAAATAAAAATTAACTGGCCTATCTTAAGACTTATGTACACAAAGGAGTAGAAGATAAAATCACGCACGAACAACTAAGTACTTCACGTATTTGGAATGTACCCAGAAATATGATACAAAAAGGAACGGTTGAATTTATTATGAAGAATTTCACGAACGAGCGCAGAAGTTTAGCTGCGATTATTTTTTTGAACTTATTCAAAGTACCTACAATATTATTATACCTATTATATTATCATCCTGCAAGAAATTACGGTGAAAGTATAGTATACTTTATTTGAGGAAGCCATTCTGTACCATAACTTTTAATTCGAGTTTTAAAATCGTCTCTCAACGTCAGCCGAGGTCGTTATCTAACGAGTATTACTGTAAGATGAATGAACAATTTCAACCAAATCGCCGGCTTTAAAACTTCACTTAATGAGCAGTCGGGCGGGAGGCAGACCCAAATCAATTATTCGAGGAAAGGAAAGGTTGCTTTTCTGGAGTCTGGTATTCCGTTAGAGGTAACACTAAGCACGCTAAGCAACAACGATTGAAATTGACGTGTGGTATAGCAGACACCCAGACTACTTTGTTTATATATACTGAGCAAGACGAGAGACGTGAGGCACCCACCTCATGGTAAGAGGTTTGATTAGGTGGTAGGCGGACTGATGGTATTTGCCCAGTCTGCCGGGGCGTGGAAGTAATCACCGTTCGTGCCGATAAATACAGTAAAGTGTATCCACACGTTTTGGTGTCAAGCCTGTTGTAAATATTGTTCTTGTAGGTTTTTTAGATGATTATATTATAAATGCTAGCTGTGTAAATTTGAAGTAAATATGTATTTTTGTATGTTCTATTTGATGTTTAGATTTTATATGTCACTTGTAAAAATGAAGATAAAGTAAAAAGATTGATAAAACGTTTTAAAGTGTTTTTCTGTTCTAACAAATGGTTATGGGCTATAAACAAGATCTACAATAACACTAGAAGTAATCTTGTTACTAATGGAACTGAATATGACACAAGTTGTGAGTTCAGAGGTGCGGAAGGTAAACAGCAGCTTACCTACATTTGAGAAGTTGAAGGGGCATGTAAACTACAATTCGTGGAAGTTCTTAATGCAAAAATGTCTAGAGTACGACGATCTGTGGGATATTACCAAAAATGATATTTCGCAAACTACAAATGATGAAGGTACTAAAAATCGACTAGCCTTATGTAAAATTGCGTTGATGGTAGAGAATACATGCATACCCCACATTCGAAGTGCAAAAACTAGCAGAGAGGCTTGGATAAAACTACAAACTGCCTATGAAGATCGAGGGTTGACAAGACGATTGCGGCTACTACGAAAACTTTTTGGAATCAAACTAGAAGATCATTCTACTGTTGAAGCGTATATCAATGAAATCATGCTCACATCTCAAAAACTAAGTGATATAAGTGAATCTATTGAGGATGAATTTCTAGCTGTAATCATGCTGTCAGGGTTGACATCAAAGTATGAACCGATGGTGATGGCTATTGAAACGTCGAAGGATGAAAAGAAACTAACTACTGACTATGTGAAGGCTAAACTAATGCAAGATGGGGAGAAGCAAGATGCTGCTAATGCTGCATTATTTACTTATGAAACATTCGCACAAGGAGGATCAAGACCAGGAATACGGAATGTAGTAAGATGTTATCGTTGTAATAAATTAGGACACATTCAAAAGTATTGCAGGATTCAAATGGCAGGCGATGGACCTTCGACGAGTGAAGATGACGGACATAAAATAAATATTGTTACACTGTATTCTGCTTTTTCCGTTACTTTAGGTTCGAGGGACTGGTACGTAGATTCTGGAGCGACAGCGCACATGACTATGCATGATGATTGGCTTAATGTTACTCAAAATCAAGTAAACCCGGTAGAAGTCACATTAGCTAATGATGACAAATTACATACGTTATGCTCCGGTGATGTATCTTTAATACTACAAAATTCTGATATAAAAAATATATCTAATGTAGCATATGTACCGGGACTGAATACAAACTTACTATCAGTAAGCAAACTAACTGATAAAGGTATAGTAGTAGTATTTGATAAGGAAGGTTGCAAGATGTATTCCCAGGATAACATCCAGATTGTAGGAGAACCAATATGTACCGCTTCACGGTGCGGAAATATGTACAAGCTGGATGTTGTTGATTTTATTAGCAAAGATGAAACTATTGTTTGTAATAAAATAGTAAATATAGAAAACGATCAGGAATTATGGCATAGACGTTTAGGTCATTTGAATTTTAGGTCGATGACATTACTGTCAAAAATGACAACTGGTATAAGTTATAAAAATAATGGCTTAGATAAACTATGCGAAGCCTGTGTAATGGGTAAACAGAGTAGGCAACCATTTTTCAAAGGAGGGGGTAAAAGGGCGAAACAAAAATTAGGCATTGTCCATACTGATATTTGTGGACCAATGCCTGTGAATTCTTATAGTGACACTAGGTATTTTATATTGTTTATAGATGATTTTACAAGAAAAACATTTGTTTATTTTTTAAAAAGAAAATCTGAAGCTTTACATTTTTTTAAAATTTTTAAGGCTCTGGTAGAAAACCAAACAAATAATAAAATAAAATGTTTAAGATCGGATAATGGGACGGAGTATATGAATAACGAATTTACAGATTATTTAAGAAGCTGCGGAATACGGCACGAAACAACTATTCCGTATACACCGCAACAAAATGGAGTCGCTGAACGTGCAAACAGGACTATTGTAGAAAAGGTAAGGTGTATGCTTAATGATGCAAAGCTACCTAAATCATTCTGGGCTGAAGCTGTTAATACGGCTGTATATTTAAAAAATCGTGCTCCGACAAGAGCGGTAATGGGATTTACCCCTGAAGAAAAATGGACCGATAGTAAAATTGACCTTGGTCATTTAAGAATTTTTGGTTGTTCTGCTTATAGTCATATTCCTAATGAACTAAGGAAGAAACTAGACAATAAAAGCAAGAAGTTAATATTAGTTGGTTATTGTGAAGAAAGCAAAGGTTATAGATTAGTAGACCTCAGTGAACCTAAGAAAATCATTAGATCTCGAGATGTCGTATTCGATGAAACTGGTGTAATGAATGGAGAAGAAGCTACTACATCAAATATTGTCAATCAGGAACCTACAATAGAAGTGACAAATAATAATAAAACTATAAATGATATCGAAAATATAATTACTAATGAATTTATACCAACTAATGAAGTAGAGCAACGAGAAGATAATATAATTACAGAAAATAATGTTTATTCACCGGATTCTATTAGTAGTTTAAATCAAGAAGAATTCAATGAAATAAATAATGAAGAAAGCATAGAATCAACTTCTAATATTGAAAGCGAAGACGAAGAAGAATATTTTGATACGGTAGAACAGCCAATTTTAGAAACTCGTAGGTATCCGTAGGTATACGTAATAGGAGACCCAAGCAATTTCCAGATTTTATTCTTTATAATGTTGATTGCCCAGATGTACCTATTTTAGATGATCCTGTGACAGTTAAACAAGCAATGAATCGGACGGATGCGGAATATTGGAGACAAGCCATGTTGGAAGAATATGAGTCACTTGTCAAAAATGGTACATTTTTGTTGGTGGATTTGCCACCTGGAAGAAGTGTAGTTGAAAATAAATGGGTCTTTAAAGTTAAAAAAGATGAAAATGGGTGTGTAGATAGATACAAAGCGAGGCTAGTAGCAAAAGGTTTTACACAAAGATATGGTGTCGATTATTATGATTCTTTTTCACCGGTAGTAAGAACAGCTACTGTAAGATTATTACTAGCAGCAGCAGTTGAAATGGACATGGATGTTGATCACTTAGATGTTAAAACAGCATTTCTTAATGGAGAACTAAAGGAAGAAGTTTATATGAGACAACCTCAAGGTTTTATTGCACAAGGAAAAGAAGAAAAAGTATGCCTACTAAAGAAAGCACTATATGGGCTTAAACAAGCATCAAGAACATGGAATGAAAAACTACATGAAGCTTTGTGCAATATTGGCTTTACACGCTGTAATTATGAACCATGTGTCTATACGAAAAATATAAATGGAAAACTAATCATTATAACTGTGTATGTGGATGATATATAAATTTTTAGTAAATGTAACAAAGAAAAAGAAAAGGTTAAAGAATGTTTAAAGAAGAAATTTGAAATGAAAGATTTGGGAAAAGTAAAACAACTATTGGGAATGAGAATACGTCGCAAAAATGGAGTTATGTATATAGATCAAGAGCAATATATCAAGTCTTTACTAGAAAGGTTTAAAATGAGTGATTGTAATGCTACGAAATCTCCGATGGAATTAGGGCTAAAACTAAACAAGTTTGAGAATTGTGCTGAAGATCTTCCATATAGAGAATTATTGGGCTCTTTGATGTATCTGGCTAATACCACTAGACCAGACATTACGTATTCAACAACGTATCTCAGTCAATTTAATAATTGTTACAATAATGAACATTGGCAAGCGGCGAAAAGGATTTTAAGATATTTAAAAGGAACATTAGAATTGTGTTTAGTTTACAGAAAGAATGAGTCTTGTATTGAAGGGTATACAGATGCTGACTGGGCAAACAATTTTGATAGAAAATCTTTTACTGGCTTTGTTTTTTCGATGGGAGGGGGTGCAGTGAGTTGGCAAACGAAGAAACAAAGCACTGTGGCTTTAAGCAGCACGGAGGCGGAGTATATGGCCCTAACTAATGCTGCAAAAGAAGCTGTTTTTCAAAAGAATTTAATTTCGGAATTGTTTGGTGACTGTCAGAGTATTAAAATTTTTAATGACAATAGGTCAGCACTTGAAATTGCTAATAATTATATCTGTAACAATAGAACTAAACACATTGACGTTAGGTATCATTATATTAGAGAAACTATCGAAAAGAACATGGTGGTAGTTAATCATTTAAACACTAATGATATGATCGCTGATATTCTCACGAAACCTTTATCAGGGTCTAGGTTTGAAAGACTCAGGTCTGCTTTAGGTTTAAATATTTTTGATTTACAAGTTGTTTAATATAGACTCTAGGGTGTCTTTATTAAGGGGTTGTGTTGTAAATATTGTTCTTGTAGGTTTTTTAGATGATTATATTATAAATGCTGGCTGTGTAAATTTGAAGTAAATATGTATTTTTGTATGTTCTATTTGATGTTTAGATTTTATATGTCACTTGTAAAAATGAAGATAAAGTAAAAAGATTGATAAAACGTTTTAAAGTGTTTTTCTGTTCTAACAAAGCCGGCTCGTCAAGCCGGCATAGTGTTGGGGACTGATGTCAAGTGTCTCATTCCAGTTACTAACTTTCATGGACCTTGCGCGCCACTTACCATCAGGTGGGCCCAAGGTCACATGTCGTGCTAGTATTTTTTTTTATTTATTTTTTATTATATACAGGATTACAAACAATTGTACAGAGAGAGAATACACAATAAATTGGTTTTACAAACAATGTTAATATCTGCACAACCAGCTTCAGTAATCCAAATGTTAAAAGAAGTAAATGTAAGCCATAAGTTGTTTTAAAACCATAATAATATTAAAAAAATAAATAAAAAAACAACCTTTTTGTACAGTAATATAACTGCTAGATAGTATATAAAAAGAAAAAGAAAAAAAAGCGGTACGTGACGTCCAAGCATAGGAGCAACTGACTCCAGCCACCGACGACCGACATCAGTCCCTTTCATTATGCCGGCCTATCAAATATGCTTTAAACACTCGCTTGAAGATAAAATGAATAAATTTAAGAACAAAAAATCATTTGAAATTGTTTGTCAATTTGTTTTGTGTAAAAATAAGTAATCTAACTAATTATTATAAGAAAATAACTTAAAATTTGCTTTAAGAGGGTTTCAAGGTACGTACGTCACGTCGTGATGAACCTTGAGTTTGACAGTTCGACGAGTATTCTTCGAGCATAGTGACGTGCTAAGGCGTCCCTCCGTTTGACAGCTGGAATGAATATTTGAGTGTCGCAGCCGTTGAGGAAATGTCTAAGAATGCCGTTGCTAGACTATAAGATTTCTGATATGTTCCAGTAATAAATTCGAACGACTATGATATCTCGTTATAGAGGATGGATGTCTATAGAACGTTAGTTCGCAGCGTCATTCTCATCGGGCCGACAATGGGGGCACCTACATACAACGAATTTACGACCAGTATCCGGGCCATGAGTTGCCACATTGTCGTTTGTCTATGTAAGCACACTTTTGTCTACGCTATTCTAACTGCTTCTAGGTTTTAGAGCTTGCAGATGAGATGAGAAGATGGGAGAATTATTGTTCCCTGCACGGGTTTTCAAGGCGAGACAAACATACCACGTCGTCGGTCGACTACGTACTAAAAATGCGATCAAAGCAGTGAAGGAAAGAATCCGAAGAATTTCTGTCTGAATGCAAAAGAAATGAAAATGACAACGCCAAGTTCCACAACCAAGAATGGTCCTTTCAGCAACACTCAAGGGTCATAAATCTCATTACACTTTCATCATCATCATCAGCCTGTGTCTCTCCACTGCTGGATATAGGCCTCCCCCAAGGCTCGCCACTGCACGCGGTCTTTTGCAACCCTCATCCAACCCCTACCAGCGACCCTCCTTAGGTCATCCGTCCATCTGGCGGGGGGTCGTCCCACTCTGCGTCGTCCCGTACGTGGTCTCCACTCCAGAACCCGTTTGCCCCATCGGTCATCGGTTCTGCGGCAGATGTGTCCGGCTCATTGCCACTTCAGCTTGCTAATTTTGAATGCTATGTCAGTAACTTTGGTTCTCTGACGAATTTCAACGTTTCGAATTCTATGCATCAGATAAATACCAAGCATAGCTCTCTCCATAGCTCGCTGAGCGACCTTGAATTTGTGAACCAGACCCACTGTCAGTGTCCACGTCTCTGCTCCGTACGACATTACGGGGAGGACGCACTGGTTGAAGACTTTTGTTTTCATACACTGTGGTATGGACGATGAGAAGATATGTCGAAGTTTCCCGAATGCCGCCCATCCTAGCTGAATGCGTCTGTCGGCTTCTTTGCTGAAGTTTGCAGCGCCTAGCTGAATAGTCTGTCCAAGGTAGACGTATTCCTGCACAACTTCGAGAGTAGCATTTCCCACGCAGATTGGCCTCGGCTTGACATGGTCATTGAACATAACCTTAGTCTTATCCAGGTTCATTCCGAGGCCAACCTGCTGAGAAGCCACGTTTAACCCGTTTAACATTCTGCTAAGATCCTTGAGCGAGCTGGCCATGATGACTATGTCATCCGCGAATCGGAGGTGTGATTATTACACTTTAGCTTGACTTAGATTTATTCTCTTCTAATCTAGTCCCATATCTTAATTTACTTGATTATGCATTATGGTCTCTTTTAGAGATTATGGCATGCTCTGAACGCCATGATAATTTGATGTCTCTAAAACATTCCATAAGATTGGCAGTGACAAATTTGTTGAAACAGGCCACAACGATTAAAGAAGTGTATTTAGGCCAATGGAGATCTTTTGAAAGAGGTTTTATATTTTAAAATGATGTTACTTTAATGTATATAGTAATGCATACTGCAGTAATAAATGTTTTATGTAGGTAACAGAAAAAAAATATCTTGTAACAATATTTTTCGGTTTGCGTAAGTATAATCATGTCTCCCATTTTCTATATCCGCTTTCGCCGGTCTGTCTGCATCTTCTTTCTTTACTTTATGACGTTCTGAATCACTTTAATTCGCATCTTAAAACTACTGTGCCCTCCGCTCCTGTCACAACAATCAGCTAAAGATTCCTTCCTATTCCTCAAGCATTCATATATTCAGATTCTATCACTGTTGCTGCCGCTCGTCAGTGGAACAAGCTACCCCTGGCTGGAAACCGGCCGTCAACGAATTTAAAAAACTTCTAACCATATTATTTCTTAAGAAATTTTGGATATCTATTTATTTATAGTGTATGTTTATGTATGTATTTATTCTATGGTATGTATGTATGTGATGATGATGATGATGATAAATGCGTAATTAATGTTATTTTAGTAATTGAATATAGTTATTTTTATGTATTTCTTCATCCTACCCATCACCTTTCTTGATCCCCAAGGTTAGTTGGTGAAGAATTAATGGTTTTTAAGTGCAATAAGGTATTTAAATAAATGAAAATTTATGGCAAGTCTATGTATAAAAATAAGTACAAAAGTCGCGGTAAAGTAAAGGCCACAAGTCACGAAATTCTTTGCAGAACTTGACGAGGAAACTCGAGTCGTAATAAAATTCAAGATTCGCATAATACAAATTCAACAAATCGCTCCACTGGCCCAACTTTACGCAAATACGTGTTCATATTTTGAGCTTATAACATTCTGACACACACGGGAAGACCCAAATCTTACTTTACTGATTACAAATTGATTAAACCTTTGAATCGAAAATATCAGAAAACAACTTTTCATTTTAATGATAAAATAAAATAAATAAATTATAAATAAAAACTGCCTCCGTGGTCTAGCGGAATTAGACACGGAGTTACTGGGTTAGATGCCTGGTCACAATAATATTTATTAATTTAAATAAACACTTTTAATTAAAATGTAATTTATTTGTATTATTACTCGAGTACGACGAGTTTGTTTTGATTGGCCTATAGTAAAGATTCTGATCACCCCGGAAGAGAAACGGTCGTGATGATACTTTACTTTTTATAAATAAAAACTATAAATAAAAATATTACCTAAATTAATTATTCGAGGAAAGAAAAGGTTGCTTTTCTGGAGGCTGGTATTCTGTTAGAGGTAACACTAAGCACGCTAAGGTATCGACAACGGTTGAAGTTGAAGTGTGGTCTGGCATGAGGTTGAAGTGTGGTCTGGCATGAGGTTGAAGTGTGGTCTGGCAGGCACGCAGACATTTTTTTTATATATATTGAGAAAGACATGGTAAAATGTAACATCCACCTCTGGTAAGCGGTTACATAGGTGGTAGGCGGCCTGATGGTGGTAATTTGCCCAGTCTCCGGCGGGGAAGTATCCACTATTCACGTTTCGGGATCAGGCTGGAATTGCCGTCATGCCCAGTCACAGTTGGGGATTAATGTCAGTCATAAGTGTCTGATTCCAGTTGCTAACATTCATGGACATTGCGCGCCGCTTACCTGATGGTCGGTGCCCTTGCACGTCGTGCTAGTACAAAAAATAATATTACCTTTCTTACGTACATTTGTCATATATTTACAACAACACCATTCCCTTGCCTCTGAGAAGACGTTAAGCCGTCGGATCCGGTCCCACTAATACCAACTTGTGGAATTGTTATTTAATTGTTAATAAAGATTGACATCAGACACTTGCCACCCAAATTCTCCAAAAATTTCCGGAAGGCCCATCTCCAACTGTGGAGGTCTAGGACTCCGTATTCTAGGGGCTGTTATGATGACTATGACTTGCAGCATACTCTTGCTGTACAGAAATGATGATTTGCTGCTCGGGAAAACTGAATTGTCACACACAGCATTAACCAGCCGCTTAAACAGTTGCTTTCTCGAGCAGCAAAGGGAATGGTGCAAGTGTTCTTGACACACTGCCACATCATCAAGTCATATGTGAATAATTGAATTTTTGGACATTTAATATTTAGCTTTATGTTAGTGTAGGTATAAATGACAATGTCCCATTACAGCTATTAAGTTAAGTTAATAAATTAAGTTTATTATTCTCAGGCACTGTTATGAGACTGTTCCTTGCTAACAACAGCCAGCTATTTCAGACATTTTTGTTTTTATATTGATTTAATATTAATATTAAATAAGATAAATGAGAATTTAACCAATTCAAGTGTTTAAGGATAATAAATAAACAATAAACATGGTTGAATATTTTATTTTATGTTTTATTGATATAGTTTTTTAAATTATTAATTAAATATTTAAGGGTTTTAATCAGTAGAGTATTGCCATGTGTGACTAAAACTTATAGCAATACGCTTTTGCACTTCATTCATAATCAAATATTACCTTACTGCTCGTAAATAGGAGCTAAAATAGCTTATCGGAAATTGAGTGGGTAATAATGAGTGTGTTATAACATTAAGTTATCATTAAATAGACATCGATGGGTCGATTAAAAGTGTCCATAGTAGATAAGGCTGGATATTCTCTGCAATTAGTCTCCTTGATAACGTTTTGCGTGACCTGGGCCCAGTTAATAATAATAATAATAAAATATTTTATTGTAGAAAATTACAGAGTGAAAAGTAGTGTACAAGGGCGAACTTAATGCCGTAGGTATTCTCTTACAGCTAACGTTTGTGATAGTGATAAGTGAGTTTATAGATGCTTATAAACGATAAGTCAATAGAACTGGATATGAATATAGATACTTAACAATAACAATAAATAACCAAAACCAAATAAAAGCAAACAATACATATCATAACATCCATGTACATACACAAATAAATATATACCTACATAAATAAACATATTTATCATATCAGAGCGGGATGGAGACATTTTGCATTTTAATAAAGTGAATATGAACCATTTTTTTAAAGATGTTGACAGTCAGTGCTTGCCTGATCAGTATTGGAAGTTTGTTCCACTGGTGATCTGCCGTAACAGTAAGTGAATCATAATATCTACTAGAAGAGTGTTGAGCCAAATAATCTACTTTCTGACAGCCAAAACAAATATGCAATGAAAATAACAGTCATATACAATTACAGGATAATTCAACAAAACTTATATACCTACTTATATACCCTTATATATTATATACATATATCTATTATATACTAAATACTAATACATACACAAAATTGTTCATTCATCAAATATACACAAATACAACTTACTAACGTGGTTTAGAGCTATTCATAAAGTGTGAATATATAATAACTATTATTATTATATGCATGAAAGACGGACAAAAATACATACAATTTGTAATATTAAAGCGTGGTTGAAACTCATCTCTAGAGTTATGAGTCTACCCAATATTACGTCAATGGCTTAAAATATACTTTTGGAAATAAATCGAGCGAATGTCAGATAGCGGCTATCCAAGGAATAATTTATTGATAAAATTTACTTAGGATTTAGCAAATTGATTCCTACCGCCTTTCTGGTGTAGACTGCCACACACGACGGTGTACAGCCGGCAACACACGGTGCTATACAGCTGGTAATTATTTATGATTATTGTAATTTGCAGTTAATAATATGTTTTGATAATGTACTGGACATAATAATTAGGGATGGGCATTAAATCTACCGAATATTCGGTAAACAGAGTATTAAAATGTTAGTTATTTTCATCTGTAGGTAATTAAATCGCTAAAATATTACCTATAGACTATTCTTCTGTATTATGTATATATGTATTTGTTAGGGATGGGCCGAAGTATATTTATATTTTCAATCAAAATATTAATACTTTTCGTAAGTATATACCCCAAGTCATTATATATATAAGTATAGACAGATTAATTTAAAAAACATTTCCTAATATTTCATTCATTTTTATTACAGCCCCTAGAACACAGCGTCCTAGACCTCCACTGCTGGAGATGGGCCTTCCAGAACTAGAGGATTTGGCCTACACTCGCCACGCTGGTCAGACGGCTTGGCGAGGATATGATATCATTTTTTTATGACAATTTATTAAAGATTCCAAAAGTTGGTATTAGTGGAACCGGGACCTAGGCACGGGACCAATGGTTTTGTAATTCATGACAATTGTACGTAAGAAAAGTGTATTTCTCATTATTATATGCCGGGTGGGTTTGAACCGACATTTGTAGAATTTAAGGAACGCGTTCTTACAACCGAGCCACCACCGCGCCTAATGTTTGATTTACTTTTAATATTTATTCATAATTTTTAGGGATGGGCCGAAGTTCGGCAGACTACCGAATGTTCGGCCCAAGTTCCTATTCGGCATAATCCACATCCATCACTAATATTAATCGAAATAGCATGAAACTTCTAACGCTACTTATGAGCGACTGATGCGGGAGTGCGAATCACGTGGTAGCTAGCGCAAACTGGTTTATTCAGGAAACTAAGCTGGCTAATTGGTACAGAATCGGTAAATCTGTATATATTGGTATACAGTATATACTATATATATTGGTATAAATCTGTATATAAGAAAAGCTTAGAAATTTGTCTTCTTTCAAATATTTCGTTTAGCAAAATATCGGAAAATTGAAAACTCTAAACTTACAAATTTAGATTACCTCTTTATTTATTAAAGCAGCGACATGAGGACCTTTAATTACCTTTTTGCATATTTATCTTAACGAAATCTTAAATAAAAGAATTAATTAACGTTAGCTAACGGAAATAGACCGGGAGCTAAGTGCATTAGCATCACAGATTGTCGCGAGGACGTGCGACATCCACCAATTTGTTCCAACTTGTAAGTCTGGCCCGTAGACAGACTGGAGTATCACTGTGCTAATTCACCAAAGATACGAACTTCATTCGTAGCAAGTCTTGTTTCTAACATTATTATTTTTATATGAAATGGCAAGTAGTATTAGTTAAATAAATAAATAAATAAATAAATAAAAATCTTTATTGCAAAATAAAAATACATTACAATTCAGTTTTTACATAGGTTAGGGCATAAAATAAATCGTTAGTTACAAAAACAGTTTAGCTGTGACATCTGAAATAGTCGGTGGACGGTGCTTCAGATGTCATTGTAGGAATTAGTACTTACATTTAATTTTACTCTAGACAATATTTATTTATATTTGCTGTAGGCAAGACTTAAATAATTGTTTGTGTGTATGGTTAGTGTGTGTGTGTTGGTGTGTGTGTGTGTGTTGGTGTACGTGGGTTTGAATGAATGTATATAAGTATGCATGTGTTAGCAACAACCTATATCTTATAATATTATTTTACGATTTTAAACAGGTTTTCAGTATCCTCATAAGTTAGTTCCTGAAGCCAGTTCCTAACGAGTACCTTGCACGTTCTGGAGGTTTGGGGATAAATATTAAGCTTTTTATTTAACCTATTATATAACCGGCTACTTAAAGTGATATAATGCCTTTGGGCCAACGCAACCCTACAGCATTTAGTGTCACATACTCGATCCCTGGCTCGCACATGGTTGTTGATTTCATTATATGGTAAGACAGCGTGTGTTCTTAATATGGTTTGAAGAATAAATAGCTGCCTCACAGTAAGGACTTTGCTCTCTTGATATACCAGGGTTGTAGGAAATCTATATGGTTTTTTCATCATCACCTTCAAGATTGCTCTCTGCGCCCTCTCGAGTCTAAGCATAGCCGTTACATAAGTACCACCCCATGACGTAATACAGTACGATAGGATTGACTGTGCCAGCGCATAATAAACCGTCCTGAGCGTGTCGATGTTAGCAGATGCTCGTAACCTCTTAAACACAAATATGAGTTTCCTAGCTCGCGACACTAGACTATTCAGGTGTTGATGCCAGCTTAGTGTTTCATCAATTATGACTCCCAAATACTTAATACTTGAAGTACGGGTAATCGGTAGGCAATCACACACATCATTATTGGTTTTACAGCATGTATGAGCCTTAACATCAAAACAATCAAATGCGGGCTGTGACGCCCCAGAAACAGAAAATGCAACATATTTAGTCTTCTCAATATTTAGGGTAAGAATGTTAGTGGACAGCCATGACATGACATCACGGAGAGCATCCTCAGTGTGCTTGTGTGCACTTTTCCAATCTCTTCCCTGTACAATGAGTGCCGTATCGTCTGCGTACGTAAATATTTTGGAATTCGGTAGGTTTAGGCGGCATAGGTCGTCGATGTAGATTAGAAACAGGGTAGGTCCTAATACACTACCCTGTGGGACACCATAAGATAACACCTCGTCATCACTAGTAAGGCTGTCAATCTTAACGCACTGGCTACGTTCTTTCAAGTAACTGCAAAATATATCCAAGACAATGCCCCTCACTCCAATTCTTTCCATTTTACGCAGGAGAATAGGAACAGAGACAGTGTCAAATGCCTTAGACAAATCCAAAAACACCCCAATAGCTTTATTTCGTTTGTTTAGGCAACCAACAATGTCATCAGTGAGTTTTAGAACTGCATCTTCTGTAGATCTGCCACTTCTGAAGCCATATTGGTTGTCTGCCAGTATGTTATACTTGTCTAAAAAATCTTTAAGTCTGTTATTCAACACCTTCTCCAATATTTTGGAAAGGGTTGTGAGCACTGATATTGGCCTATAATTATTAACACTGTCTCTGTCCCCACCCTTATGTATTGGATGTACAAGCGCTCTTTTAAAAGCGACCGGAAAAACGCCTGTAGTCAGACACAGATTGACTAGATACTTAAGCGGCGGTATTAATGCGTGACGAGCCATCTTTAAGATCTTGGCAGGAATTCCATCCCAGCCAACTGCACAGTCACTGCGCATCCCTGTTATTATTTTATCTAATTCTCCATCATCAACCTCCAACAAACCCATAGAATTATTTAATACTTTATTCGATAAGTTAACACCTAGGCCAGTAGTCTGGTTTCGTAGCATACTCGCAGCCAATTTTTGGCCTACATTTACAAAAAATTTGTTTACCGAATTGATCGAAATCTTTGGGTCCCCCTGAGTATTTATTAGTTCATTGCAGGGATGAGTTACATTTCCCAGTCCTGCTATACTTTTAATTACCTTCCACGTTTGTTTAGGATTATTTTTAGCTTTTTGTAGTTCCTCTTGTTCAAATGTTTGTTTTAGTTTTTTAAGTAGTTTGTTACAGAAATTTCGATATCGACAGTAGGTTACTCTTAATATCATATTGTTTGGATATTTTTTTGATTGTTTATGTAGTCTGTCTCTATGTCTGATGCACTTTAATAACCCTGGTGTAATCCAAGGTTTAATTGTTCTATTTTTACGCGATATTTTAACAGTTTCAGTATGCTTTTTAAGAGTTTCAGATATTTTAGTCACTAAAAAATTTGCTGCAATGTTAGCATCAGTAAAGTTAAACATTTCAGAGAAATCAATATTATTTAGTTCAGCCTCGACTAATGGATAGTTTATCTTGTTGGCTATAGTTTTAAGATTTTGTGTCCTACAAGCTGATTCAAAGCAAAAAAGTACCGGGGCATGGTCAGTGATATATGCATCCAGTACTAGAGTAATAGATTTCTTGTTAGTCTTCAGGATAACATGGTCTAGGCAAGTAGTGTCACGGGTTGGTAGAAAATGCGCAGGTAGAAATCCATGTGAGGCACCAATGTTTAAGTACTCATCAGAATGTGGACTGTTACTATTAGGCATAATATTAATGTTAATATCTCCTACAACCGTAACTGTGTTAAACGCCGAATATTTTTTTAGTGTACCATCCAGGCTTGCCAAAAAGTTATCAATTTTTTGATGAGACGGTGAACGATACAATGCTATAATTGCAATGTTCTTATCGCATTCAACAATCATGCAGTTAGCATTTGCAAAATGAGGTTCTACAACTTTACATTTAATTTCTGATCTTACATATATCACTAAGCCATCATTTTGATTAGTAAACTTTGATTGGAAGGTCGCATAACCATCCAGTATAGGTACTTCTTGTACCTTGCTCAGCCAACATTCCGATAACACAATAATGTCACATCTTTCAACGATTCTAGTTAATAATATTTTAAGTTCGTCAAAGTTACAATTAATACTTCTAATATTAATTTGTAGAATTTTTAAAGTGCGTTTGTAAGATTTAAGATGCTGACTACAGCTCTCAGGTGAACAGGTAAGTGACTTAGATATGACGCAACTCTCCAGATCCTTCCCTACATCACATATTATTGGATCCATTTTTACTCTGTTTCTTTAACTAGTAGAAAAAATATTTCTACTTGAAAGTAAAAATTGGCATTTGACATCATTGCAAATGGCATATACTTTCTACGAGAACAACAAATAGGTGGTAGGCAGACTGATGGTGGTAATTTTCCCAGTCTGTCGGGGCGGGAAAGTATCCTCCGTTCGTGTCGATAAACCCAGTAAAGTGTATCCAGTGATCAGGCTCGAATTGCCTAAAATATAAAGAAAAAAGAAATTACATAAAAGTAAATTAAGTATGGAGCAGAGATGTGGACACTGACGGTAGATCTGGTCCACAAGTTAAGGGAAGCTCAGCGAGCAATGGAAAGAAGCTCAGAGAACGAAAGTCACTGTCATAGTGACCGATGGGGGCAAACGGGTTCTAGAGTGGAAACCACGTACGGGACGGCCCCCCGCCAGATGGACGGATGACCTAAAGAAGGTAGCTGGCGAGGGATGAATGAGGCTTTTAAAAGACCGCGTGCAGTGGCTCCCCTTGGGGGAGGCCTACATCTATCAGTGGAGAGACACAGGCTGATGATGATGATGAAATTAAATCAATTATAAGACCTAAAACATAAAGTACAGAAAAAAAAAAACTTAAAATAACAATAGCCCTACTTAAACACAATAATCAAATACTAAGCAACAATACTGTAGCCAATAACTCCCCAAAAAAAATCGTATGCCTAGCGGCTTGAAGTTGTCATGAAATATATCTAGACTCGGGTCACAATGTGAAATTTTGTTGTGCAAATTTAACAATTGTGCTACTGGCGAGTTTAACCCCAGCAGTCTAGCTGATAGTGTCGGTTCCTCATCATTTTTGTTGTTGAATTGTGCGAGTAAGAAGGATACAAGAGTATCAAACCCTCACGACCACTCTTCCAAGAGTGGTCTTTTATTAAAAAAATAGTTTTTTCTTTATTTTAACGTTTAGTTGTATTTTTAATTATTAAGTAGATATTTTTTTTATTTTTAATTAATATTAATTTCTGTTTTAATAATTTAGTTTATTTTTTAAAATCATTGTACCTACCTTACTTTCTTCGAATAAATATTTTAAGGAAAAATAATAATAATTATTATTATTATAACAGCATAATAAAATGTGGATTAATCCATAAACATTTAATGTCAATTTTGTATAGGTAGATACCATTAACCTCCAATACTTACATACCTACAATTGACTAAAGAAGTGAAGGGATTGTCCGTATAATTTTGTCCATAATATTAATTACCATACCACTCTGACATTGTTACTCTATCACGGCAACGATGTTGGACTCTCTGGTAGTTTAGTATACCTTGTTTACTGACAAGAGTTCATTCCTACAAACATATCATCACGACCTTAATACCTAGCACGTGAGGTTTAAGAGGGCTGCCCCAACGATCCTATTTACTGTCATCAAAGAGGCCAACTGAAGTTAGAGTATAGAAACTACAATACGTTACAAGACCGGGCATAAGATATTTTTTACAGTTTGTATAGTGGCATACTGTACCTATTCAATTCGATTCGTTTATTTTCTGTAATTAGGCATAGGACAAAAAAAAAATATTTTGCACTTTTACATGTCAAATTTACAATAAGTATACTATAATATTAGGCTACATAATTTCACAGCATTCTACCAGGTAGAACGCCATAAAACTACACAACCTTACTTAAATGTAGAGCAGTGCGTTACAAATGCCTCCGTGGTCTAGCGGTTAAGTCCGTGGATTTAGACTCGGAGGTACCGGGTTCGATTCCTGGTCGAAACACAAAAATATTTATTAATGTAAATAAATACATTTAATTTATTTGTGATATTTCTCGAATTTGGTACGCTGGAGACATCGACGAGCTTGCCACTTGTCATGATTGGCCTATAGTAAAGTTGGCTAAATGTGAATCCGCTTATTTATAGGCGTGGTTTCTGACCACCCCGAAAGGGAAACGGTCGTGATGATACTTTTTTTTTTTTTTTTAGTGCGTTACAATACAAACATAAAATAACATTAAAAAAAAGAAGCATAAGTGCTTACTAATGATCAGGAGAGAGAAACGACTCTTTTGGCCAAAAGTGCCTAGGATACTGGCAGCATTGCCATAAAATTAAAAAGGCCAAAGGATCAGCATTGCCACGTTGAATTGCAATGGCCCAGCCCTCTTGTCCCCCGAGGTGTTGATGAGCTGTTATGACAAACATCCTAAATAAAAAAAAAACTGTTGAATTTGATTGAACAAACTTGTTCCGTGATAGAAATCGGTAAACTTTTCATCTTGTTCCTTCTTCCTTTCAAATTTATGAATTTTAATGTATTGAAACGGGAGATTTTGTTTGATTTGCTTCCATTTGAGTGAATGACCAGGTAGATGATACGGTTGTGGACTTTTTCATTTTTATTTTTTGTCGATAATATTTAATATATTTTTTTAAACGACATTTTACATCGCGGGGCAATTTCCACTACCAGCTAAACCAGTGCGTTCTTCCAGTAATGTCGTACGGAACGAAAACTTGGATACAGCGTCTGGTTCATAAGTTCAAGGCTGCTCAGAGAGCTATGCTTGGCATTTCTCTGTTTTTTTATTAGTACCTTTAATTACATACATACATATCTTCATGCCAGTTCATTTGTCACTATCAATACATAACTATCATACACATCATCACATACCTCTTTCGCTTCTTCGACATTCATCAGCCTTTTAATACATGCCCTTATGCTTCGCTACTTTTATTGCACCTTCTTCTAGTGTTTTATTTATTTGATCGTGATATTGGTGACTCTTGGTCTGCCAGGCTCTCTTTTCACACAACTTTCGCATTATATATTTGGTACGTCAATCTTTGTTTACCCATAATTTCGACATGCCCGACCTCATTTCTGTTGAGGAGAGGATATTTTTCTCCTAGGATATTTTTCTCATATTCATATTATACAGTTGAAAATAGTTTGACAAACACACAACATTGACATTTGAGACAAATACCATTCTTCTGTTGTAAAGGCATTGAACCCACTTCAACAATTTCTACTGCGTTACATGAGTTACATGCGTATTCGTCAGAATATCAACGTCTCGCTTCCATACATCAGTGTTGGTACCTAAAATGGTATTATGTATGGCGAGCCGAGCTTTGTCACTGACATTTCGACTGCCGATAAGTGTCCCGAGGGCGCCATTAACCCTATTCCCATGTTCACTCTTCTTTCGACATCCCCATCATACTTCCCATTCGCAGTAAAAACACAGCCCAGATATTTAATTTTATTTCATTTATTTGTTTTAGAGTTTCATCATTAATCTTTATCGTCACGTTTGTCATACTTCTTCTTTCAAACACTAGTTTTTCTGCACATTCTTCTTTCGTTGCTGTGACTAGTGATTGCAGTTATTGTTCTGACGTTGCCATAAGAACGGCATCATCATGCATAAAGCAGGCACTCATCTTAACCCCACAGTTACTCTCTTTCACATTCCTTTAGGCATTCGTCGAGATATAAGGTGAATAATCTGGCAGAAAGCACGCAGCTCTGTTTGACGCTCAATTGAGATTCAAAGCAAGGCGACATACCTCCCTCCATCCGTTCACAAGCTTTACAGCTCTTGTATAAAACTGTATTATAGCTTGTAGCAGTTTATCATCCACTCCATACTCCGGCAATATGTCCCAAAGCTCCTTTCTTACAACCCTTTCAAAAGCCTTTTCCAAATCCACAAAAGCACAGAAAACCTTCTGATTTACAGCCAAAAACTTTTCTGTGATATTACGAGCGAAAAGACTTGGTCACTTGGACTTTGGTCACTGCATCTTCTTCCAGGTCTAAAGCTTCCTTGAGCCTCCCATAAACAACCTTCGGTCTTGTCTTGCAGACAATCTTGCCATATATATCTTGCCCCTCAAACTAAACAAACTAACCTTTAAGTCCTACAATAAAAGCAAAGTGTCCATTAGTAGAATCGTTACCCTACAATATCTGGTCTCTGAGAAGACTTGAATGTGAAGATTAAAGGAATATTTTAGGAGTTATCTTTCTTTGAGTGCGTCTCAATCACGTTTCCTTAACGTTACATTTTTCCGGGACTTAGCAGCTTATTCACCAGATGTGCGAAAAAGTTGAGCAGTGAGAAACCTGTAGACGTGTTATTTACGAGTGTTTAATGCTTTGGCATCCCTCTCAAAGTCAAAGTCAAAAGATCTTTATTCACGTAAACCTATTACAGGAATTTGTGACACGTCATTAATTCAATTATTTTGAATGATTCTACTATTGCTAGTGAAAGACTAAGCAGCAAAAGGGTCCAAAGAGTAAGCTGTTAGCAGAAAACGAGCAGCTTCCAGCAGATTCCAGTCACCTGTAAATGTTTAATTTGACTGAGGAAGGAATCTGCAAGGAAAACTCAGCTATATCAGATTTACAAAATTAAACATATAGATAACTACACCACAACTATCAAAAATGTATATGTATATAAACTAAAGAAACTTATTACTTTTAAAACAACTAACAAAACCTACATTATTTATTTGGTACTTTTTTTTATACTAGCATGACATGTGACCTTGGGAACCACCTGATGGTAAGTAAGGTCCATGAATTTAGCAACTGAAGTCAGATACTCGTAACTGCCATCAGTCCCTAACACTATGCCGGCTTGACTAGATGCTTTTTCACACTTCGCTTGAAGGACTCCAAGTTATAGGAAAGTGGAAACACAGAGGCTGGAAGAGCATTCCACATCTTTATCGTACGACAGATGTATGAGTCCCCAAATTTATACGTACGCGAAGGGATGGTGACTACGGTATGTGGGTGCATATTCTGACCTGTGCGTGTGGTTAGTTGCGAAATGGAGAGGAAGGGATTAGGTTATAGAGTTCTTCGGAGCACTCACCATAGTATAGCCGGTAGAACACGCTCAGAGAAGCCACATCTCGGCGAAGCTGCAGGGATTCGAGAGTTCCAGATGTAGTGGCATCGTCCACAATTCGAACAGCTCGCCTCTGTAGGACATTGAGTGCATCTGTGAGGTACTTGGCGAAACCATCCCAAAGGTGAGAACAGTATGCCGCGAGCGTTTTAGATACCCTCCCTGGTGGTAAGCCCTTAGTTTATTTCGTAGAAAAGTTTTAATTTCATAGGTATTTTTAGTTTAGATGTATTTATAATTAGTTTTTTTAATCTATTTTATTTTAATATTTTTGTATTTACTTCGAATAAATTATTTTTAACATACATAAGTTCAGTATAAAATAACAATATAAACAAAGTAATACAGGAAGTTACGAGTAGGTTCCTCGCGCAATGCTCAAGTTCCTTGCACATCACAGGTGGACAAGTGACTTTATTTTAATATGACACCGGCTTGTTCGTTTAGAGAAATGAACAAAATCAAGGTTACTAAAAGCCTATAGATATGGAATTCGGAAAATAAGAACAAATATTGTACAATTTTTAATAACTGTCAAAAGAAAAAAGGTTCTTTACTTTTTAGGGCCTGTACGGGAATTTTTAATAAATAAAAAAAAAGTATTTTATTTATCGGGTTCGATTCCTGGTCGGGACACAAATATATTTATTAATGTAAATAAATACATTTAATTATTATTTAATTTATTTGTGATATTTCTCGTGTTTGGTACGCTGGAGACATCGACGAGCTTGCCGCTTGTCATGATTGGCCTATAGTAAAGTTGGCTAAATGTGAATCCGCTTATTTATAAGCGTGGTTTCTGACCACCCCGAAAGGGAAACGGTCGTGATGATACTTTACTTTACTATTTTATTTAATAATTATTAATGACAATCTTACAGCTAATACATGTAAATTAAACAGATAATATAGGTAAAAAAAAAACAGATTTTTCGATAAACTAAGTATAAGCAAAAACCTGTCTGCGTAAAAAAATAATCTTGTATTAAAAACTGAATAGAAATAAAAAAACAATAAAAAAACAAGCTCAAGAGTTCCGTCGCCAAAAAGTTTGATAACCACTTAACTACGCCATTAAAATGATTGTATATCCTTTATTACATAACAACTTTAACAGACGGGACCCATTGTTGGGGAGATTTGAACCTGTCTCGGCTTTTAATGGGTCCTGACTGTTAAAGTCACTATGTAATAAAATATATAAAGATTGTCATTACTAACAAATAAATAAAATAAAAGAAGTAACAATAGCATAGTTCAATACCATGATTTAATAAAAGCTACCTAAATAATAAAATTCGAAGTAGAAACAAAAATATTAAAATAAAATAGATTAAAAAATAATTATAAATAAAACTAAACTAAAAATGCCTATGAAATTAAAACTATCCTACAAAATAAGGGCTAATGTAAGAAGAAAAAAAACCACATTGTCAGAACTCTCGTATTTTCCATATTCTTGTACAGTTCAGAGACATAAACTATAAAAGCCACAGATAGAGCAAGAATTGATGCGTTTGAGATGTAGTGCTGGCGTCGTATGCCCAGAATCCATTGGACTGCAACACGACGCACTAACGTTTTCGTGCTCGAAGAACTTGCCAAAGGACAGAGACTTTCTGCCGTCTGCTTTACCCGAATTTTGCAATATTTTAGCCACATTGCTAGAAGAGGCGCCGACAATCTGGAAAAACTTAGTAACGGGAAAAGTAGACGGTTAAAGAACAAGAGGAAAAAGCCCCAAACGATGGCCTAGTCAGGTGACTGACGACCTCAACATCCCAGTACACCAAACCATCCACTGCGCCGAGGACCACAACCACTGGATACCCAACAGAGGGACTAAGTAGGAGTAGGAGGTATATAATTAAAAAAAACAAATATAAAAATCTGAAATAGATTGATAATTGTTACTTGTCAATCAATCTATGGGGCTCTTCACAAGAAGCTCTTCTACTACGACCGCTCTTCTAAGGGGGGGGCAACTGCCTCTCCCAGCTCGTACCTCGCATATCGTACTCGTACCATCAGGAACCAAATAATCGGTTTCTGCGCACTTTCCGACCAGCGCTCATATTATCTGACTTCGTGAAATTGTAGAAGGAATGATAAACGTCGAGAACATTTCAAATGCATTTTAGATATTCCATGTAGAAATGTGAATATAATAGGTCTATCGCATATAAATCTTTAGCAAGGATCTCAAGCCACCGAACAAATTATGGTCTCTGCAAAGACAAATATATAAAAACCGTGGCAAATAATTGTTTTGAAATGGTCAATGTTTTTAGGGCCAACGATAAATTAAAACCCATTTACATAAAAAATATAGAAAAGTAAAAAAAAGTATGATCACGACCGTTTCCCTTTCGGGTTGGTCAAAAACCACGCTTATAAATAAGCGGATTCACATTTAGCCAACTTTACTATAGGCCAATCATGACAACTGGCAAGCTCGTCGATGTCTCCAGCGTACCAAACTCGAGAAATATCACAAATAAATTAAATATTAATAAATATTATTGTGTCTCGACCAGGAATCGAACCAGGTACCTACGAGTCTAAATCTACGGACTTAACCGCTAGACCACGGAGGCAGAAAATATATTTTGTTATTAATATATTTATTCGAAGTAGATACAAAATAGAAATAGATTAAAAAACTAATTATAAATAAAACTTAACTAAAAATATCTATGAAATTAAAACTATTTTGTTATTATGCATGCATTTCAGCATGCAATGTAGGTATGACTTGATGTCAGCACCATACATTAAAGGGTACTTATGTCAGAGAATTTATGTAATGTACTTAAATAATAACTGTAACTTAAATATAAATAGCTATACAATGTCAATATTTCATTTTATTTTTTAATTTAAGATGTCATTTATATATATATATATATATATATATGGATATAAGCAAAACTCGCACAACCAGACGTAAATTACTTTTTTAAATTTAATTGTAGGCAATTTTTGAAATATGGTAGTTATTTTATTGTACAATTTTATTGCCATATTGTACGAGTTGTCAAAATCTCTGCTCTTCGGTATGATTTCTGTTAGTGTACCTAGTGATATACTTATTAAATATTGTTGAGCTTTAATAAATAGTTCAGGGTGTTGTTTAACAAACAGTTTAGTATGGATGTTGTAGTTTAAAACCACGGTGGCCCTAACCTGGTCCTTACACATAGATGTGTGGTTTCCTGGCTGCCTGGCGGATGGCCAACGCAGCCCGGATCTCAACTACCTATATTTAAATAAGTAAAAATGCCACAAATTATCTGAGAATTATTACTAGGGAAAATAATTATCATTTTGGAAATGTTGGAGAATTTTGGAAACTACCACTGGCCATTAGACGGGCACCATCTGCCAATGTTTTTAAACAATTAGTCATTGTGTCTTGATAAGCAGGAGGGAGCACACTGCATCCAGTACACATTGAATATTTGACACGCAATATGTTTATGTATGTATGTATATATGTTCATTATACTTGCATGTAGTTTATGTAATTGCTTGGTATGTAGTGTATTGATAAATTAGACTATTATTATTAGATTATTGCACCCTGCCCATAATTACTCGCCGTCCCAAAGGTTAGTTGTCAGAGAATGCCTAACAGGCATTAAACTCGCCTATGTACCTAATTTTAAGTTTTGGTGTAATAAATAATTTTAAAAATAAGATTATGGAGCTCTTCAGAACACTTGTCATAGCATAGCTCGTAGAACACGCTCTGCCACGTCACAGCAAAGTTTCGATTCCAGAGTTTAGACACTGTGGTGTCCATTATTAAAAAAAAAAAAAAAACAATTATTTATTTACTTTCCAATTCGAATCGCTCGCCTCACAAAAAGGTTTGAAATGACCACAACATAACCGCAACAGTTTTGCAAATTACCTGGTGAAATCAAATATCCCAAACTCACCCAATTTGTGTGCGACTGTATACATCTGTGACAATAATTACCGGTTTGTTAATTGTTAATTACAAATCGCTGGTAATTATCTCGATTCTGGTTTGGAAACCAATTCTCGAGGTCTAGTCTGTTGTTTTTAGCGCAATTGTAAAATTGAACAAAATGTGGGTTCCTTTCTTTATTGTCGGTATTGCCGTTGAAATGCGCAAGCTTAGCCGAGCATAAACGAGCTTGATTCACAGGATTGAAGCAATGAGTGTGTAATTTTGTGTAGGTAAATGAGATCTTGTTGACTGCGACGAATAAATAGCGAGGTGACCTCGCTTTAGCATCGTCGCTTACGGTCGAGTTATACGTGTACTTTTAATTTGGTTTTGTTTTTTTACTGATAATATACCGGCATAATATACCTACATGCTAACTATGATCCATATATCCGTATCCGCAGATCTGGAAAATAATGATTTGTATATACGAGTATATCCATATCCGCGGATCTGATAACTAAAGATCCGTATACATGTCGTTATTCGCGGATTTTAACATTTCACGATCCGGAACACCACTAGACTATAGAAGATAGTACTTTTATTTATTTATTTATTTATTCGTGGGAAAATTTACAGCCTTTGCAATATTATGTATACAAAAAATATCTAATCTCAAAGCCTTACAAATTTTCACTGTTAGCTATAATAAAAAATAATATAAAAAGAACGAACAAAATCAGTACAATAACAATGGATATGAAATAACAATTGCATTTGTATACTGATCCCGTTTTACACCTTAAGAATTAGACAATATAATAAAATTAATTAAGTGCAACAACAAGTATTAGTAACAATAAGTAGGTACTCAACAACACTTTACAAATTTTTATAAGAAACATAAATGAAGTAATAGAAAAATATATAAAATAAACTAAAACAAGGATCAAATAAATAATTTAAAATAATTATAATGTAATATTTCAACATTTTAATGGACATCTACTCAATATGCTCATCACAGTACTCTGTAGTCAATAAACGTCTGAGGGTGGAAGGAGGTGTCTCAAATAGGTCGACATCCAAACGTTGTAACAAGTCATTAAAACCTCTACATGTTCTAGGGATATAGGAGTTAATTCTATAGTTAGTAGATGAAAAAGGAACACTTAGCAAACGGGGTTTCCTTATCCTGCTTGATGGAGTAAAAAAATTTATTTTCGACAAAAGTTCAGGGCAATCCACTGACCCGCTGGTTATTTTGAGAAGATATGTAATATCGGCGATCATTCGACGTGTTTCCAAAGGAAGCAAATGGAATCGAATACAACGGCGGTGGTAGTCACAGTCATGAGTTTTGGCTCTGTACTGAATATAGCGCAAAAATTTCCGTTGGATAGCCTCAATTCTATTTTTATAACTTGCGTATTGGTGATTCCATATTTGACTGGCGTACTCCAAGTGACTGCGAACAAACGAACAATAGAGAATTTTTGTAGCTTTGATGCTGTTAAAGTCACTGGTGGACCTCAAGACAAACCCGAGCATACGATTGGCTTTGGATAACATGTGATTAGTGTGTAAATCGAAAAGCAGCTTTGTATCATGAATTACGCCCAAATCCCTGACACTCTGTGTTCTACCTAATACCGACGATTTCAAGATATAGTGAGCCTGCAGTGGGCGGGACTTCCGTGTGAATGAAACACATAAGCATTTTTGCACATTAAGGTCCAAAACATTTGCTTCACAGTAACGCTCGAAACGGGTTAAGTCTTCCTGCACAAGATCAACATCATCCAAGCCTCGGACCACTCCAAGAATCTTTAGGTCGTCGGCGAAAAGCAAGTATTTACAGTTTAAAAAGCAGCTGTCTATATCTTGCACAAAGAGTATGAAGAGCAGGGGCCCAAGAATAGATCCTTGTGGCACTCCCGAGGGAATACGCATCCAACGGGAGGAGTAACCGTTTATTACCACAGCCTGTGATCTATTTTTTACATTGCGCCTCTTGCCTTTAGCCGACTGTACGTGATTGTAAACGCAGGAAATCTGTCCGAAATAAACTAATTACAGGAAACACGAATTGAGGCATGCAAATTGAAACGTTCCATCAATAATAATTAATGGTAATTTACGAAACTGTGGTTACAGACTATTTGCGTTATCATAGCCGCGCCAAGGAGAGCAGTCCCGGTTAAACTAATACCAACTCGTGGAATCGTAAATAAATGTCATTTATTCTAGATTATTTTTTACCAAATTTAGATAATGTTACAAGTGGCAAATACGCTCGCTTGGCCTTGAGAGAAGAAAGAGCCAGCCGTCTTGTCACCGGAGGAGACAACAAGACGTGGCCTTATGTCTTTTATTCATATTGACATTAACACAATCCGTCTGGCCAGTTCAGCGTGGCGTTTATAGAATTATACAAAGAATAATAATATTAGCTACTAGTGGTTAAAACAAAAACATAATATCGACTGAACAACTCAATAATATTCATTTATTTAAACTTAATTGCACAAAGTACAAAGGCGTTAATGCCGCTAGACATTCTATGACGGTCAAACCTTCGCGACAACGAGAGCAGTAACTACATAAGGTAGGTGCAATACTAAATAAACTTAAAGAGTTTGATGCAGATAACATATACATACTTATTAACCTACATAAATAAAATATTAACAATATAATATATACACGATACTATACCTACTAATGATAAATCACAGTCTAATTAAGACTAAGCTAAAACAAAAGGAGGAACATGGAAAATTACAAACCTCGGTCTTGCATGTAGTGAGCATACACTAGTTTTAAAAAAATACATCTATTCGGAGCTTGGCGAATTTTAACTGGCAGCTGATTCCAAAGGTTAACAGCCACAACTGCGAACGATTTGGACACAAAGGTAGTATGATGAGTGGGTATAGAGAGCGTATCATTAGAAGAAGATCGAAGAGTCTTCTCATGTCTTCTCCGACGTTCTCCCCTCTTGCTCGTGCCATACGCTGGTACTAGGTATAGACAGAACAGTTATTTATTGAAAGTCTTCAATGATTTCAATGACCTTGCGGAAGAGCTGGACATTGATTCCAAGGCTGCAGACATTAGACGTCAGTTAACGCTTCGGTATGTTGAATCGGTCAATAGCAGGCATCAATTATAATTAAATGCTTGTATAATGTTTATTAGTTTAAGTAACTTGTGTTTTACTTATATTGTTATTATTCTTCTGTAGCGATGTTTTCTTCCTTTGCTTGTTAATTTGATTAATTTAATTTTATGCTTATATGTGAAAACCTTTAATAGTTCTTAGGGAATTTACTGTTTAATATCTATATACAATAGTCAACTGTTGGTTTTCCAAAATGGAAAATAAAATAAAATAAAAAAATGTGTGGCACCAAGATATGTAAAATAATCTTTTAAATAATAGGTAACTTAATTATAAATTTTATGGTCAGGAACAGTAGAAACCGCATCGTCAAATTACAATTCAATAAATTGAAATATAACAGATATAAGACCCGATGGATTAACTTTGGTGCCGTGGTCCATGGGTCGAGCATTGGTGTGGGACGCTACTTTGTCGACACCCTTGGTCTCATGTCCAGGGCACATCTGTCAGGGCTGGGGCGGCTGCGGACTCGGCTGAAAAAGCCAAATGTCGCAAATACGAGTCTGTGGTCTTGGGACAATGGGGCCGTGGGGGCCAAGCGCTAAGAAGTTCTTTAAAGAACTGTCTAAGCGGCTGGTTAACGCTGTATCTGACAAGAGGGCTGGCAGTTTTTTCGCGCAGCAAATCAGCATCGCTGTGCAGCGGGGGAATGCTGCGAGTGCCCTTGGCACACTGCCACATGGTCAAGTCATTGGTGTATATTTTGATATATAGTTTTTTTAAATTTAGTTTATATATTTCAATTAAATAATTAAACAGATACACTATAATTATCATAATACCGAGCTCAATATATATACCTAGTTCGTCATTTTTATTTTTTTATTTTCCTTTATATGGCGACTGGTTGTCGCCTTACTGAAATTTGAATAATGTCATGTGACATTCGCATGATTAATACGAATCGATTGACGTGGGAAATATCAAAATCTGCCGACGCGTTGGTCTCCAGTGTACCACAAAGGAACAAACATACATACATACATAGCCTGATAAACACAACCCTTATTTGCGTCGCGCAATCGGGTAAAAAGAATTCCGACTACCCGTTTAGGTATTATGCTCATGATGATTCTGTTTTTGTACCAAAACTTGCTCAACATTTTTATGTTGACTTCAGATCAGGTGCAATAAGTCTGAACCAATTGAATAGTACTGGTTTATGTTCAATAAAAGGATCTAAGGCATAGACAGTGATATAAAGGCAGGTCTACAAGGTTATTTAGAATACAGTAATTCACAAAGAGTGCTTAAAATGAACCGCAGCGAGACAAAGGTAATGAATATGAATAACAGCTGTATAATTTAGTTTTATTGCAAATATTAATGTTTTTATCTTGCTTTTGTTTGACACTGCTTTAACCTGCAGTTCTGTTCCTTGCCTTATAGCACTCTCCAGGCAGGACAAATGTGTTGTACTTGTGTTTGTAACCTTGTTATTAATTCCGGTGGGAATGTATGGCGGTACGTAAAGAATAAAGAATATAGACGCCAACGATAACTGGCCAAAATAGCAGTGGATGCGAGAAGGAAATTAAGCGTCGAATGGCAGTGTCGAGATCTGCTATAGACAAACTTAAGAAAATATCGAGTATTGCAATTATATTATTAAAGCTTAAATATATTAAAATCCGGCTGGTCAGAGCTCTTTTATTTTCCCATATACAAAGACGTGGACCCTAAGCGAAACAGAAATAAAACTGAATAATGCTCTAGAGATGTGGTGGTGGCGGAGAATGTTAGGCATATCATGGACGGAATTTAGAACCATCAAGTCCATCCTGGAGGAACAGAGAATAAGACAGCGCATTTCCTCAATCACGCATTCTCACTTTCTTCGGACACGTGTCGCAGCAATACACCTATTAGGCGCCTGGTAGTTCAGAGAAAAGTCAAGAGGCGAAATGGCAGGCGGGAAGCAGCAATGGATCACCCCCTTCATGAATGCGCCAGGAAGGCTGTAGTTCGAGAGGAGTGGCGACTGCTTGTTAATCGTGCCACTGACACTCAAGTGACGACCAGGACCACTCCGCCAAGAGTGTAGCGACTAAGGAGAAGAATTCACCTCAAAGAGCGGCGGTGACCTGGAATGCTTCCCCTAAGTTTGTATACATAACAACATACATACCTGCTATTCCGACGACACTAAAGAGCTACTGAATAAACTTGACCTTTAAGCTTAACTTATGCATTCGCTACGCTTTCGGCTTACGTAAATATTATCATGTCTCCCAACTTCGCATTGCCGGTCTGTCCATCTTATTTATTTATTTTATAAAGTTTTCAATCATCCCAAAACACCCTCGTACCTTTAACCGCGCTTAGAATTCCTCTCTAAGACGCACAACTGTGCCCTCCGCACCTCTCTCACAAGAATCTAAGATTACTTCCCATTCCTCAGATATTCAGATTCCTTCACTGTTGCTGCCGCTCGTCAGTGGAGCAAACTACTACCCTACGCGCTTTACATCGCCCGTAAATCTATTTAAAATACTTCAACGAGTAAGCTGTTAGCAGAGGACAAGCATATGTCTCTGATGCACGCTTAGCATATTGTCCGTGGATCGAGGCCAGCTGTATAAAACTTTTTCACGAGAGATAGCAGTCGTACAGTACGATTTATTGGCGATTTTATTGCCTGACGCTGTGATCTGTGAAGGACTACCGACTTAACGCGCTCTTATATGTTTCTTTCCAAACAATTCTACAAATACAGAAAACACATTGAGACAAAAACGTTAAAAGCAAAAACCGTAAACCATATTATTTTGTAAAAGTCAAATAATTATCATCAACTATGTCTTACCCAACTTATCCAACTAGGCCTAGCCAACATCAGCAAGGAAGCTGACAGGCGCATTCAACTAGGATGGGCTGCATTCGTGAAGTTACGCCACATCCTATTATCAAACATACCACAGTGTTTAAAAACGAAAGTTTTCAACCAATGCGTTCTTCTAGTATTTTCGTACGGAGCAGAAACGTGGACACTGAGCTATGGTCGGTATTTCTCCGATAGATAGAGTCCGAAACATAGACATCCTTCAAAAAACCAAAGTTACCGACATAGCCTTCAAAATTAGTAAGTTGAAGTGGCTATGGGCCGGACACGTCTGTCGCAGAACCGATGACCGACGGAGTAGACGAGTTCTGGAGTGGAGACCACGTACAGGAAAACGCAAAGTGGGAAGACCCCCCGCCAGATGGACGGATGACCTGAAAAAGGTCGCTGGTGGGGGCTGGATGAGGGTGGAAAAAGATCGTGTGAAATGGCGAGCCTTGGGGGAGGCCTACATCCAGCAGTGGAGAGACATAGGCTGATGATGATGATGATGTCTTACCCGCCTCCGTGGTCTAGTGGTAACAAACGTTGCCGTGAACTCGGGAGGTCGTGGGTTCGATTCCCACCGGCGGCAAGTTGTACATTGTATAATTTGTCTCGGTCTGGGTGTTTATATGTATAATATGTATATATTTACAAAAAAAAAAGTATAATATGTAGTTTATCAACCATCTAGTTTCCGTAACACAAGCCTCGTAGCTTACCACGGAAATTAGATGGCGCTGTGTGACCTGTCTGGAAATATTTATTTATTTATTATTTATTTACCCAAGCATTAAGATATAATTAAATGAAATAGTCAATATTAAGGTTAAGATTTAACTATTGACTACATACATAGCACTATTATTAAGATTCAGTACTTTATTATGAATATATTTATATATTCCATCTAGTTTCCGTAACACAAGCCTCTTGCTTACCTCGGAAACTAGATGGCGCTGTGTGACCTGTCTGAAAATATTTATTTATTTATATACATATCTTCACGCCAAATTCCTTGCGGGGTAGGCAGAGACAATTGAGCGTTAATTGTCACGATCACGACATACCTCCTTCGATTTTTCATACATGCTCTTTTGTTTCGATAGTTTTGTAATGCACCTTCAGCTATTGTTTTATTTATCTGATCGTGATAAGTGAGTCTTGGTCTGCCAGGCCTCTTTTACCCAAAACTATTAACGTACACCTACACTGTCAATACACATTCACATATACACTTAACATAATATGATGCGTAGATGGATTTTTTAAATATTATCTCTTTATTTTTATTTTATGTTTATTTTTTAAGTAGTAATTGTTTATAATCAGTTCATGCTATTGTTTAGTGAAAATAATGTTATTCCGTAATTGGCTAGGTGTTCGGTAATCCTTTGAATGTAAATATGTATTTATATTTCTATTTCAATTTATTTATTAACCATAAGATACATTAAGTACACTCGGTTTTGTCAGTTATACATATTCTTGTTTACCAATCATGGCAGGATAGCAGAAGTATGCCATTAATAGCAAAGAATAGCCATCGTCATTTACACTTAACACTACAAACAATCAATACCTACATAGATGCTGCTGTACAAGGGCGTTGTCACTTAAAATCTAGAAAATAAACTATATTAAAATTATATAATAAAATAATTATTATTATTTTAATAAAAATAAAAAAAAACTACAAAATTGTGTATGTCAAAATAAATAATCAAATTAAATTTCAAAAATAATAACAATGGTAATAAAGAATAACTAAAAGAAAGCAACTGTAGATGGGCGTTGTCATTATAAAATTAGAACCTTAAACTCTAAAATATATATTTATAATATAAAAATCATAATAATAAAATAAACAATAAGGAAAATAAGTGTTCACATAATGTGTTCGTCTGTTAAGGCATCATCTATGGTATAGTATGATTTGTCAATTAAAATTGTCTTAATTTTAAGTTTGTACATGTTATAGTCTAGGTTTTTTGTGTCTTCAGATAGACTATATATAAATAAAAGAAAGCTGTGAAATAAGTAAATGAATAAATAAATAAAATCAATAAAAGTTTCGCATTATATATTACTTTACTATAGGCCCATCATGACAAGTGTCAATCCCGTCGATCTCTATAGCATACCAAAAACGAAAAATATCACTAATAAATAAATATATTATTGCGTTCTTAACAGTTAGTATACGGAGGCAGTATTTAGTAACGTGTAAAATGGATCCAACAAATTAAGGCAGTTTTTTTCGCTGACTTCGTAGCCTAGCGGTTAAGTCTGTGGAATTGGTAAAAATCTGAGTAAAATCATCGGTGTGCACGTACTCAAACTTTGCTGATGCACTGCACTAACCAATAAGATACCCTCAAAAATGATTAAGTAAAAATATTCATGTTACTGCTTCCTAAGACAGATAAATTTTGGGTTCAAATAAATATAGATTCGCGAAAACTTGGAAAAAAGTTCAGAAGTTTTTCAAAGTCATAAAAATATTTGATCTATGTTTTAGGGCAAGTTTTGGCCTCGGCGGGATCAGCTCGCTTTCAAGATTAATAATAATAATTCATATATTATACATTATATATGTATGTATATTCATTATATATGTAAGCATACATATTACACACATCAAAAAAGTCTAGGGATCAAGCATGTTTATGCGGATTTCTTGTGATTGAGATGTGGCTTTGTAATAAATTTATGATTTTATAAATTTATATGGATCCTTTTTGGTGCATTTCATAATTTAAAACAGGAACTGTCAATCAAATTCGAGTAAAAGATGAAAATCAGCTGTCAATATTTTCCCTATAAAAACATAAGACGCATTGAAGACATTATTAGTGCTACTGTTTCCCTACTACTGATTAAAACCAACGTTATTATGGAGCGGCGACGTCATTTAAGCAGGGAAGAAATGATCAGAGCCGTGGGAATGATAGAAGCTGGTTCCCGGCAACGTACTGTGGCTTTAGCTCTGAATACAAGTCAGAGTGTTATCAGTCGACTTTGGACACGTTACCGAACCACTGGTACCGTGGCTGAGCGCCATGGAGGACGGTATCGCTGCACCACACGGAGACAAGGCCGATACATTCAAATCACAGCTCGAAGAACTCCAACAATAACCGCCATGATGTTAGCCGTGAGCCTTCATCGCTCTTCAGGGAACTTAATTAGCGACCAAACAGTCAGAAACCGCTTGCATGAAGTGAACCTTCATTCCCGAAGACCGCTACGGGTACCACCTATAGCAATGCACAATCGTAGGACTCGATATCAATGGGCTCTTGAACACAGAAATTGGACAGAAGAACAATGGCGTTTCGTGTGCTTTTCTGATGAGTCTCGTTTTGGTATGAGGCCGGATACAAGACGTATACGACACTGGAGAACCCCTGGACGCCAACAGCGATTAAAATCCTGCCAGGAAGTCCATCCTTATAGTGGTGGAACCATCATGGTATGGGCGGGTATTTCGATCGGCGGAAGAACTGAGTTGATTTGGATCAGAGGCAACCTCAACGCTCAAATTTATGCTGAGACGGTTGTATCAGACGTCATCGTTCCTCTACAAGTGCATATCGGTCCCTTATTTCAGTTAATGCATGATAATGCACGACCGCACACCGCAAGAGTTGTAAGACAGACTCTCGCCGCAGCTAACATCAATGTCCTGCCCTGGCCTGCTCAGTCGCCAGACTTGAACCCGATTGAGCATGCATGGGATATTCTTCAGAGAAGAGCTCTGCCGAATATGGAGGGTATCCAGTCGCAAGAAGACCTTTTTTTGTTGTTGCAACGAACATGGGCGGCCATTCCACAGCGTGATTTGGATGAACTCATTTTGAGTATGCCAAACCGATGTTCTTGTGTTGTTAGTGTTCGCGGTAGAAACACGGATTATTAATTGTTTAAGTTACCCAATAAAATTAAAAAAAAAAAACTGTTATTTCAGTCTTTTTTTCGAACTTTAATGTTAGTGGTTCAAATGTCAAAAATCCCTTTATTAGGAAAATGGCAATTTTTTTTACTAATGCAAAGGTGACTTGGTTTATCGTTACTGTAGACAAACGAAAACATTTTATTTGATCAATCCTTAAAGAAAATTTTAATGAATATCAATCAGGAGAAAAGTTATTGCAAAAATATATGTTGATCCCTAGACACTTTTGATGTGTGTATGTTGGGTATCTCTTAACCGCTAGACCACGGCGGCAGTATCAATGATGTTTTAAGAGGGTTATACGCTTGTGATTCCCTCTCGCTCACACAATCAAATATGCTTCAGGTCTGAGTGTGCTTTTGAGAACTGTTGGGGCCAAGGCCCGTTGTAGGATGACTCGGGGTACCCTGGCTGGTAAATTATGTGAATGATGGACTGAATTTCTTTTGATGCGTTTATTACTGTAGATGCGTCTATGAACCGCGAATGCCCGACAATGACTCCGCGGTACCAAAAATATATTTAAACTTAAAGCTATTAGCCGACCGCGGAGAGGCTCCTCTCCGTGGTCGGTTAACTGATGTTAGGACATTTGGTCTTAACAAGAACTGTAGTTTATTCCCTTTCTAGGAAATAAAATTAATGTGTTCGAGGCGCTGTGATGACGATAGGAGAATACAATATAAATAGAAAAGTAAATAAGACAGATATTATAGGATTTTGTCGGTGAATCTATTTAGTAAGCATGTTGATTATGTTAGGTTCTCGGGGATACGCAATATGCCGCAAGCAAGTTTGCGTCGCCCGTTCAAGCCGAAAATGAAGATATTAGTGATGTCAAACGAATAAAATTTCAACTTAACCGACTCATTTTTTATATTTCACGTCCATATTTATGCGCGGTGGTGGCTCGGTTGTAAGAACGCGTACCTTAAATCCTACAAAGGTCGGTTTAAACTCACCCGGCATGTACCAATGAGAAATACACTTTTCTTACATACATTTGTCATAGATTTACAATACCACTGTTCCCGTGCCTCGGAGAGCACGTTAAGCCGTCAATCCCGGTTCCACTAATGCCAACTTGTGGAATCGTTAATAAAATGTCTTAAAAAAAATGACATCATATCCTCGCCAAGCCGTCTGGCCAGGGTGGCGAATGTAGGCCAAATTCTCCAGTTCTGGAAGGCCCATCTCCAGCAGTGGGGTCTAGGACGCTGTGTTCTAGGGGCTGTAATAAGCTCGTCAACGTCTCTAGCTTGAGAAATATCATCAATATTTTAAAAAAGGAATCGAACCTCAACAATCGAGACAATCAACTTGTGAAATTGTTAATAAATTAACTTCAGGCTCTAGCCAACCCATCTATCCAGCGCGACGAGTACGGCAAAGTATATTTTAAAGGCTGTGTTAGTAAGTAAGATCAAAGCACACAGTGAGTGACTTAAAATGACTTAGTGTGAGAGTAGGTACGAGTACATCCCTAGTCATCGGATCTCGCTCCATGCACTTTTCGCGACGACATAGAAATTAAGTTCTTGTTACGTAAATCAGACCCTCGCTGAGGAGATTACTAATGCACGAATTGTTGGCAATTGTAATAGGAGTTGGTTATTGAATTATGGCATACATTTAAATAAAGTACCTAAGTAATATGACAAAGTTTATTAAAGTACTTGTTTGTCGCAGGAGCTAACTATTTTATCTCCCAACCTAATTAGAATAGAAACGACAAAAAACCATAATAATAAAAATTACTATTTAGATCGTAAGCTGACACGGCCCTCTTACGGCCACGAATATTCTATACGCTATATTCTCTTACATAGCTGGGCATTAACTCGTTAATCCGTTAATCGTTAATTAACGAAGTTAACATTTTGATTAACGGGTTAACTTTTAAGTTAACTTTTAAAAATGTTAACGGACACGTTAACTTCCGTTAATATGCAGAAGTCCGTTAATCGTTAATCCAATGCCACTATTTACCGCACGGCACCGCGGTGTGGCGCGAAAAACAGGTTCAGACAAGTATGAAACGACAAGTGCCGGGCGCGGCGGCGCGTGAGACAAAAACAAAACTAGATATATTTTGCCGGCGCGTGCGAGTAAGAAAACTGCGAAGTACTAGCGCCAGTGCTTAGAGTGACGAGTGTTGTGTTTGTTGTTATTATAAATTACTGTCAGTGATAATTTGCGTGTTAATAAAGAAGAGTGCAGTGTAATTAGTTAGATAGAAAAGTGTACTGTGCAGTGTAGTAATTAAAACTATCATTGAAGACATGGAATCGGATTTCAGCGGTCCTGATGAGAATCCTTGGCCACATTTGACTGAGTATGTGTAATTTGTATCCAGATCGGGCCAGCAAATACTTTTTGCTTGTAAGCGTTGCTTGCCGAAAGACACCAAAATAAAAGTTCATGTATCAAGCCTGAATAATTTGAAACAACATGTAAGAAGGGTACATGAGTCACAATACGTACAGTTTGAAGAGATTGTTAAGGCGGGCTCTAACCGAGGCAAGACAAAAAAGAGAACTCATTCTGACAATATTATATATTAACCTGTTAACTTCCAAAACCTAAACCAACAGGTTTTATAAGTTCACTAACGCAACGATATAAAAATGAAATTAAACACATAGTAACGGATTAACGATTAACATTAACTTCCGTTAATTCTTCCGAAATGTAACGCTTTAACGATTAACGAAGCTAACTTTTTTTGTAGCGGATTAACGATTAACGAAGTTAACTATTTGATTAACGGTGCCCAGCTATGCTCTTACCGAAGGAGTTGTACCATACATTTCCACCGGTATTCGATTAAGTCAATATTTACCGAATATGTTATAGGTACACTATTGATATTATATATATACATACATACATCTAAATAAATTTATAATTAATAATTTTAAATAATATATATATAAATATAGTCACTGTCACTGATGACGCCGCTCCAAAGAGAGGCGAAATATTTGGCAATAAAATTTTATAGCTTCAATTTATATATTTTACCAAGTAAGAAACACATCTAACACACTTTATTTGTTGCAGATCATACATACATCTACTAATAAAATATGTCTTTATTCGGAGTAAAGTAAAAAGATAAAAAAATAAAATAAATTAAGAACTAAATTATAAAAACTAAAAATTATTAAATAAAATTACGACTATTCGATGGTAGTGTGCCGAGGACACTCGCTGCGTTCCCCCGCTGAACAGCGAGGCTGACCCTTTGAACAAGATATTCTCTACTCAAAGGGTCACCCGTCGAGTTTCTTACCAAGCTCGCGGGAGAACACAAGAGCCTCCTCGGACCACGGGCCCATCGTTTCAACTGCAAATAGAATAAAATGGTGATTGATGAAGACCTTGAGCGTACTTGTTGCGCTGAAGGCGTGCGGCTGATTCTGCAGCGGCCCCAGGTTTCTTATGGCTGGATGTCACATACATCTTAAAATTATAGTTGTAAATTGTAGACAGCTGAACTGAGGAGGCCGCTGGTGGGGGATTGATGTGGGGTGGCAGAAGATCGTGAGAAGTGGTTAGCCTTGGGGGAGGACTATATCCAGCAGTGGAGAGTCATAGGGTGGTAATGAATAATAATAATAATAATTAATATTATTATTGCCTGTCACCACATTCAAAGCCTCGTTTTATTAACTAACAAAAGATATCATCAGTGTCCTAAATTTAACCAAAATTTACATTGTACAGACTAAAAAACCGCCCTACCTTTGTAATTATTTTGTTTTGTTATCTGGCTGTATGTTTGCGGTTTATCTTGAGGTAATTTAGGCTGTGGCTAGTTAGGTGTTTGAATTTGCATAGTAACTAGTTGTGTGGTCGTGCGTAATGTATTTGTATGAAGGAATACATTTCACTGAGCCAGCGAGAGAAGATAAATAATGTAAACAATCAGAGTTTTCGTCACATAACGAACGTCTATTTTTCGGGGTGGTCAGAAACTACGCTTATGAAGAAACGGATTACATTTAGCCAACTTAACAAGTGGCAAGCTCGTCGATGTCTATTTTAATAAAGCTAGTTGGCAACACTGACGACGATAGCGACGCCCTTTAGTTTACAGATAAGTTGGTGCAGTAAAGGACCCTAATAATGATTAGAAGCTTTTATATTATAAGATGTTTGTTAAGTGCAGTGGATTTAGATTCGGATGTACCGGGTTCGACTCCTGGTCGAGACACAATAATATTTATAATTTACCCACGTTACTCCCCAAACCTTACTCCAAAAGATTACCACTTTTTCGCAAATTGGACATTCTTGCAAGGAAAAAAATATCCAAACCGCCTTAAAAGATTTTATTGATTCTCGCTCCAACATCATATATAGATATAGAATCAACTACCTATAAAATGGGTAAAGTGCATAGATAAGACTAGTTCAACATATTGATGTAATTAACCCTGGTACCGGCCTCGGCCTATTGGGGTTGTCACCTGGCACCGGCCTCGGCCTATCGGGGTTGTTACCGCTCACCGTCACTCTTATGGAACATCGTCTTGTTTGGGTCCCAAGTAGGTGATTTTTTGTAAATATGTACTTTTTAGAGTAATAAATAAATAAATAATGGTACATACTTCGATTGATTAAATTTTTTTTTTTTTTAGTTGTACTTTCTCCATATAAAACGTCAATTTCATCTTAATATTACTCGTATGTTCATTGGTCTCTAAATTTTGTTTGCCAGAATCTAGTTCCTATTTTATATATCTTTGCCAGTTTACAGATAACTTGTTGGCACTATACTTTACTCTTAGAGTAATTAGATTCTTTGTATTTTTTTAAGCATCTAAAATTAAATCTTGCTTCTTATAACTCCTAATTTTGAGTGTTAAATTAAAAATTTCAAGCTGAAAATCTCATCTTTTTAATTATCTTGTGTTATTCAATTATGAAAATCTTAGACGTAAATCTTAATTTAGATTAGGCAGGTTTTATAAACTCTTATTTAATAACCTTAGATTAGATTTGATGCGAAATGCACCGGGTTCGATTCCGACTTCAAAAATATATATAAAATTAATGGCACAAAAAACGTGGTTCCTGACGATGCAGGGGATTGCGGTCGTGATGATACTTTTATGTACTTGCCATGAAAGTATATTTAGGGTGGATTTTTAAGGCGTTACAGTTACAAGAAAACAATTGACTATTAAATAGACTTATTGCGATGTTCTGGACTTTGTTCATAGATTTTGGAAAAACATGTACAGTTGTCACGTAAGCGGGACATGTCACAAAAAGGCAAGTGAGTGTCTGACAGTTGTTTTTTTAAAAATGGTGCGAGGCAAAGGATTTCGATTGCAGCCAAAAACGTTCATCCTTGGCCACTAACGACCTCAGTCGCTACACAGTCAGTAAGAAAAGGGTAATTTTACACAATATTTTTTTTAAAGATCTAAAGTCTTGACCGACTGAGGTTTGAGTACTATGTCAGAAAACGTAAAAAAACTGTTTTGCCGAGCAGCAAAATTACATGAATTAATTAGTGTAGTCTCAAAAATTAGGTTTTTAAAGTAGACATGTACGGTGTAATTTGGACTTAAGATCGTGTTCTATGAGAATAGCCGGAGTCTTTGCTTATTTCGCAGCATCTTCCTTAATCCATTTGATAAGAAATCTCGCAAATAAGATTCTAAGAAACTAGAAAATATTTCTCCACTACTTTCACATTTATAGAGTGCATTTAATCATAATCAACACTCGTAGACGACCTACGTAGACGATCTGACGCGAACGCGATTGCAAAGCGATCCGATGCGTTGACACGCGAATTCAATCCGATGCATCGACGCAAATCGTTCTTCACCGTCGCCGCCACAGCGCAACAGTAAACATTGTCAGCCAGACAGACAGTGGGGTCGTTCATGCCCGGGTGGTAAATGGGCCAGGTTTAGATATGGGGAAATTTCCCCTGTTTTACCAGGTCGGATTTCAATTGCCAACCAGCCACCGGTAATATTCATGCACTTTTAATACTGGTCTAGGTTAGGCTCTCCAGGAACACTTCTCTAGAAAGTGCTCTTCCGATGGCGGGCCGCGCGAAAGACAGAGCTATATTCTGGAGACATTATCAAGCCAAAAGATGGCATTCGCTTCAAATTGCGGAGCGCTGCGTTTGATTACATAAGGCTTTGTTGACTGCTTCTTGTTTTCGAACTACGCCGCGCCGCGTTAACGTCAAGATCGTCCACGTAGTAGGTCACTCACCAATATTGAATCTTGAAATCGATATATTGATACGGGTCTAGGATAAGGGTAACTTACACACCTGTTCCTTCCACATGTCTAAAAAAAATTAATTTTAATGCGATATTTATTTATTAAAGTATTCTGCTAAAATACAAATAGTATTATTTACATGTTTTTGATAATTTGCCTTTTTGTTTATATGTCAGTAGCTAATTGATCCGGGGTGTTGTCCATGTAATTTAGTGGTCAACGAAAATAAACTTTCAGGTGGCTGTTGGAAAATCAGTAAGTATATAGGCGCGAAAACAAATTAACCAGACTGACAGATATACGAGTATGTATGTAGGGCCACAGATGATACAGACAGAATAATAATAAAATTGGCATTTGACCTCATTGCACATACTTTCAACGAGAACAACAGATAGGAGGTAGGCGGACTAATGGTGGTAATTTGCCCAGTCTTCCGGGGCGGGGAAGTATCTACCTTTCTTGCCGATAAACCCAGTAAAGTGTATCCACACGTTTCGGGATCAGGCTAGAATTGCCGTCATGCCCAGTCAAGCCGGCATAGTGTTAGGGACTGATGTCAGTCATGCGTTTTCAGTTGCTAACAATCATGGACCTTGCTCGCCACTTACCATCAGGTTGGCGCAAGGTCTCATTTCGTGCTAGTATAAAAAAAACTTTTACATTTATAATTTTAGTGTGCATTTCATTGTTTATAGTTCATGTGCTAGCTAAGTAGCGATACATTAATGCAGGAATAAAATGACTGTTGATTGCACTGATGAGCGTTTTTGACAAGTTGCTGTCGCTGCATTTTTTTACCAAAGTGTAAACACAGACTATAGATGCCAGTCCGAGTCCAGGCAAATATTCCCTTTGAGCTGAAGAACATTTTAATATTCTTACACTCCACAAAGCCTGAGCGGATATAATTAATTTTGTGTAATGTAAGATCTAGACTAGCTGTAAAAGGGTTGGGCATTCATATATTTTATTTGAAAATTCTTAATACCAAACCAGGATGTTAAGTTCAATCTAACTATTTATATTTATTTATTTATTCGAAGTAAGGTACGAATAACAGCTAACAAACAAAGCAATTATTGAAATCATAGACAAATAATCCTGTCGGGTTTGCCAGCCTAAAAAAAATGTACACAACATTGAATAATACAAAAAATGGTAATAATATAAAATAAAAGTTAATAGTAAAAAAAAAAATATATAAAAAATACAATTAAAAGTAAAACCTATAAAAACCAAAAGTAATAACTAATAAGATTATAAAAGTAAACATAATAATAACAAAATGAGACAATAACATGAAACAAAATCATTCCTTCCTAACCCGTTCCACAATTTATTATGCATACCTACCGACAAACAATTTAGTGAGATTAATTTTAAATGAGTGTTTTTTCAAATCAAGAAACAAAGCATCCAGAAACTGGATCTCACTGGGGCATTAGAACACGTTACTGAGTTCGCATATCTGGGCTCCAGTACTTCTAAAACCTGATTGTGTAGCCAGAAACACTAATGTCAGATGAACGAAATATGAAAGGGTATGTATTACTACCAGGACTAAAACAAGACTTGTCCACAGCCTCATGCGAGTATTTTCGAAATTGCTATATGCTGTTGAAACCGCGTTCGCTCTTCTTTCAACATCCCTATCATACTTCCCATCCGCAGCTAAAACACTTCTCAGATATATAATTTCATTTACTTGTTCTACGGATTCATTATATTTTTTTATCGTCACGTTTGTCGTACTTTTATACAACATGAAAAACAAAAAAAAATAAAAAATGTATTTTTTTTAAGTGGGAACTAAAATACCACTAAGATGTGGAAATCATGCTAACGTCTGGCCAGCGTGGCGAGTGTAGACTAAATTCTCCAGAATTGTGTTCTGGAAGGTCGATCTTTAGCAGTGGAGATCGTAAAAGGTAATTATATAATATTAAAGACATTTTAATGTTATATCCTGTGTAATATAACTGTTCAATAACATTCAATTTAACTCATCGTCTGGGTTTGGGGTAAGCGAGACCGTTCCGTCGCCTCGTAATTGGACGGCACGAGGGATCTACAAAAGGTAGCGACTCGTTCACTCACCACAGCACAAGACAAGCAGTGAATCAACGTTATCTTATTAATATTTTTTTTTTGTTACAGCCCCTAGAATACAGCGTCCTAGACCTCCACTGCTGGAGATGGGCCTTCCAGAACATATATCTGGAGATTTTGGCCTACATTAGTCACGCTTGGGTACGATTGGGTAAGCCATATCAATATTGTATGTGCTAAACTAAACAGCTATGTCTATATACTACATAGACTCAATACAACATCAACCCGTCAAACAGTCTTAATGGCCTACCATAGCTATGTAGTATCTACTTTAAGGTATCGGTACTATTTCCCCACAGTACAAGAATAAAGCAAGCATTCATTGCTCAAAAAAAATGTATTCGCGCAATTTGTGGGGTTCCACCATTTGAATCATGTAAACCCCTCTTTAAACAGCTAAGTCTATATACTACATAGACTCAATACAACATCAACCCGTCAAACAGTCTTAATGGCCTACCATAGCTATGTAGTATCTACTTTAAGGTATCGGTACTATTTCCCCACAGTACAAGAATAAAGCAAGCATTCATTGCTCAAAAAAAATGTATTCGCGCAATTTGTGGGGTTCCACCATTTGAATCATGTAAACCCCTCTTTAAACAGCTAAAATTGTTGACCCTCCCTGGTTTATATATTTATGAAACAGTATTGTTTGTTAAACAACACCATGAACTATTCATTAAAAGCTCAATAATCATACCGAAGAGCAGAGTCTTTGACAACAACTCGTACAATATGGCAATAAAATTGTACAATAAAATACCTACTACATTTCAAGAATTGCCTACAATTAAATTTAAAAAAGTAATTTACGTCTGGTTGTGCGAGTTTTGTTTATATTCCACAAATGAATTCTTAAATAAAAAACTAAAATGAAACATTGACATTGTATAGCTATTTAGATTTAAGTTTTGACATTACATAAATTCTCTGACATAATGTACTCATATATGGTGCTGACATCAAGTTATACCTACATTGCATGCTGAAGCTCAGTAAGACATTATCACAAAGCCTATATATAATATATAAAAATGTTAATATTAATTTATTACTGTTGTAACATATTAGGTTAAGATGTTTTTATGCAATAAAGAATTTTGAATTTGAATTTGACGCTGACCAGACGGCTTGGCGAGGATATGATGTCAATTTTTTATGATAATTTATTAACGATTCCACAAGTTGGTATTAGTGAAACCGGGACCGACGGCTTAACGTGCTCTCCGAGGCACGGGAACGATGGTGTTGTAAATCTATGACAAACGAGTGTATTTCTCATTGGTACATGCCGGGTGGGTTTGTATGATTTAAGGAACGCGTTCTCACAACCGAGCCACCACCGCGCCAAGAATAAATTTTGGTCATTGTACCCCACTAAATTGATTTTTAGCACTTAGAGATAAATACTCGAATCTAAGTACGCAATACTTTTGTCATTTTAAAATACCAACGTTTAGGTGCATCGGAAAATATGAGCTATCAACGTAAGAGACTTATAAAATCATTACGTAATTGTCAGTTTTTATTATTATTTAAATTCCTGCTTTAACAGCAAGTGCATGGCAATGATTGCATGCAAGCTGTCAAAATATAATTAATAAAATATGCCAGTCGATAATACTAATGTCTTGCACCGTACTCCATGGAACCATCAGTGCCAAATATCTACCGGCACAGAATTTGGTTTGTAACACTCGGCTAATATCAGACATCACAGACACGGCAACAGTAGGTCAAATCTTTCAGAAATATTTTTTGATTGAACTAAAGACCAATTTAAGGCTCTCAGGAAATTGGCAGAAGCTATTCTTAAAAGTTACTTAATAATAAATATTTGTATAATTGTAAAAAAAAAGAGGAAGAAATCATTATCAAATTTGTAACTCTAAAAATACTTTTAAATTTGAATTTTAAAAGCATCACATATCAACTAATACTTTTAGCTATGCTTGATCACCTTAAAATGTCAGAGTACTCATTTCTTTTTACTGTGTCACAAAGCGTCGGTCAAAGAGAAATAATTTGTGGTTGGGTTAGAAATTGATGCCATCCACTATTGAAGTGTTAGAGGTTGGCTTTTGGTCTAATTTTGTTTAAATCGATAATAGAATTGGTCTTCGTAGCAAATACTATTTCTAATAATGAATTATTTATTTTAATAATTTTAAAGCCGAGGCACGGCGACGGTGGTGTTGTAAATGTATGACAAATGTAGGTAAGAAAAGTGTATTTGTCATTAGTACCTGCCGGGGTTCGAACGCACCTTTTTAGGGAGTTCAAGAAAGCATTCTTACAACTGAGCCACCACCGCTCTATATATATTTAATAAATTTTAGAGATATACTTTATTTCCCATGATTGACAAATTATTTCGTTATTATTAATTATTTAAATGAAACATATGTTGTTTGTTTAAATATATATATTTATTCAATAATAATCTAGTTTACTTACCATTTGATTTATAAATAAAAAAATATTTCCAGACAGGTCACACAGCGCCATCTAGTTTCCGTGGTAAGCTACGGCTAGTGTTACGGAAACTAGATGGTTGATAAACTACATATTATACTTTTTTTTTGTAAATATATACATATTATACATATAAACACCCAGACCGAGATAAATTATACAATGTACAACTTGCCCCCGGTGGGAATCGAATCCAGACTTCCCGAGTTCACGGCAACGTTTGTTACCACTAGACCACGGAGGCGGTTATATTATATTAAAAAGATTAAAACTACTTAAAAGTAAAATTAAATTAAATATAAACTAAAACTAATAAAAAAATAACTATACGTAAAAAAATCCCTCTGAGACGTGCCTTCAGGGATAGTCCGAAGAAGACTGGCAACATTTCCCCTCTGTATAGCTAAGCTAATCATCATCATCATCAGCCTGTGTCTCTCCACTGCTGGATATAGGCCTCCCCCAAGGCTCGCCACTTCACACGATCTCCTGCCACCCTCATCCAACCCCCACCAGCGACCTTCCTCAGGTCATCCGTCCATCTAGCGGGGGGTCGACCCACTCTGCGTCCTCCCGTACGTGGTCTCCACTCTAGAACTCGTCTACTCCATCGTTCATCGGTTCTACGACAGACATGTCCAGCCCATTGCCACTTCAGCTTACTAATTTTGAAGGCTATATCAGTAACTTTGGTTCTCCGACGGATTTCTTCGTTTATCCATCAGAGAAATACCGAGCATAGCTCTCTCCATAGCCCGCTGAGCGACCTTAAATTTGTGGACCAGACCCACTGTTAGTGTTTCTGCTCCGTACGACAGCACTGGAAGAACGCACTGGTTGAAAACTCTCGTCTTCAAAGACTGGGGTATGTTTGATAGGAAGATGTGGCGCAGCTTCCCGAATGCCGCCCATCCTAGCTGAAGCTAAGCTAATACGTTGGCAGAAAATAATTGCCAGCTTTCCTGTCTCCAGACTTTTCCGTTAAATGAATTTTTAGGCGCAAATTCGTAACCTGTACCGAGGTTGGCATATTTTTAATTCAATTCAATTCATTTATTAACCATAAGATACATTAAGTACACTCGGTTTTGTCAGTTATACATATTATTGTTTACCAATCATGGCAGGGTAGCAGAAGTATACCATTAATAGCAAAGAACAGCCATCGTCATTTACCACTTAACACTACAAACAATCAATACCTACATAGATGCTGCTGTACAAGGACGTTGTCACTTAAAATCTAGAAAATAAACTATATTAAAATTATATAATAAAATAATTATTATTTTAATAAAGAAAAAAAAAACTATAAAATTGTGTATGTCAAAATAAATAATCAAATTTTTCAAATCAATCAAAAATTCGCGCAGCTTGAGGTTCTCAGCAGAAACTGCCGCACTTCCCTCGCTCGGCGAGGTTGCCTGGATGTGTGATGGGGCTAATGCACATGTCGCATCCCGCCATTTCCACTTATTATTCTGTGTATAAATCTATTTATTTATTTATTTATAAATTCTTTATTGCACTTAAAAACTTAACAGTTGAGTACAAGGGCGTGTATAAATCTAGCCCCAGGTTTAAAACTCCATCTTTATTCGAGACAATATTGGTAGATTTAATCAGATTTCGGTATAATCTGGCTCCATGACGGTCGACAAAATCCGGAGCCATATAGTAAGGGTCGGTTCAGCAAATTGTGAATGTCATTCATTGGATCGCGCAGGTAACTATCTGGATCCGTTTAGCGAGGCCGGGGTATATCAGCGAGAAGGAGCGATAAGCGAGGTAAGCAGTTTTAGCGAAATTCATAAGCGGTAGCGTTTCAATGAACTTATAAAGTTAACTGCCTCTGTGGTGTAGCGGTTACGTCCGTGGATTTAGACTCGGAGGTACCGGGTTCGATTCCTGGTCGGGACACAAAAAAAATTATTATTGTAAATAAATACATTTAAATAATATTTGTCAGTCCACAATGCGCTGCATGCCGCCGTGTGCAGACCCGGATGGCGCAGCATCGTCCGAGACAAAGTGATCCGTGGAGGGGGTCACGACCCTCAACATTGAGGATAACGACGCAAGGAGGAAATAATATTTAATTTATTTGTGATATTTCTCGAGTTTGGTACGCTGAAGACATCGACGAGCTTGCCACTAGTCATGATTGGCCTATAGTAAAGTTGGCTAAATGTGAATCCGCTTATTTATAAGCGTGGTTTCAGACCACCCCGAAAGAGAAACAGTCGTGATGATACTTTACTATAAAGTAAATTAAGTGTTTATTCTGTGTTGTAAACAAAATCTCTGTAAAGATCAGTTGTTAGAAAATGTCTAACCGGCATAAAACTCGCCTATGTACACTCATTTTTTAGTTTTTGTGCAATAAAATATTTTAATAAGTAAATAACCCTGCGTTCGCTAGTAACTCAAAGAGCGCTATTTTGACATTCGCTTTAAAGCTAATTTAGTCAAAAAAAGCGCGCTTTAAGCTGGCTAAACGAACACGGGGTAAATGTAAAGATTAATGTTGAAAATGACAACAAATGTATGCAGCTTCATTTCTTAGTTCAGACGTCCGCTGGTACATTAGGCGCCATTTTTAACTTCAATCGTAACAATTACAGAAACTAGATTTTGTCTAGCCTTAGTATTTTTATATTAATAAAGTGTGTAAAATGGTTTACGTAAACAACGATGTTTTGGATTTGTATTGTGATTTCATAATTGTGTTCAAGCATTGTTGGAATGAGCCGTCGTAAATATAAATCACCCAGTCGGGTCCCGGTCCGCAACCTAAGGGCCTAAATGAGCGGGAAGATGGCTGGCACATGCGTTACGTCCGTGATCAGGTGCTGCTGTGGGGGGGCCTGGGACCTCTGCATGTAATCTCATAGGTGAATTTAAAAGATATTTATTTATTGTTGTTGTGTAATTATGTATTTATTTCATTTGTAAGTCTGCTATAGCTGATTTTTCCTTGCAGACTCAACATTAACAGGTCACTGGAATCTGCCAAGTTGCTTGTCTTCTGATAACAGCTTACTCTTTGGACCACTTCGCTTCTAACTTAAGTAATATTAAATTATTACTTGAGTAATTATTAAGTATCAAAAATACGTTCGAGAAATTGGCTGTTAGTCTTCTACTAACAGTAGTAAAATCATTCAAAATAATTTAAATAATGACGTGTCACAAATGCCTGTAATAAGTTCACGTGAATAAAGATATTTTGACTTTGACCCTTCACTACATTGCCGGCTACGGCTTTAAATAATCATCACACCATACGAAAGGAAATTCGGCAAGTTCCCTGAATTATATCCTATGTTATGTGGGATATAATAGGCTGAAAAAAAATATATTCAGACAACACTAAAAACAAAGAATTGTTTCTGTGTTTTTCAACAAGTTTTGTTCCTATGTTCATGTCAAAGTAACCGTTAGTAAACCGCTCACGGCTACCGCCTATAATATGCCCTGGCCGTAAATAATCATCCCACGCATACGAAGGAGCTTCGGCAAGTTACCCGGGACCCTGTAATCACATACATATTTGCCGAATTAGTATACTCGCTAACGGATCGTACTTTATACAGAATGGTCCAAAAAAAGGTTAGGGCGCCATTTAATACACCGGCTTTTAGTTTTAGATGTAAGTTTTGTTTCAAGCGGTGTTATTTTTTATATAAATATCACCATGGCAAGCTTATATATACACGTATATATATAGATAAAATGTCAAACTACTTCGTTAATTCGAGAGACATATATTCTGTTTCACAGAAAGTAATGTGGTTAAACGGTTTTTATATACATAAACAATTAAATTGTAACTTAATATAAGATCGTGGCTGTGAACGGGCCTTATAATGCAAATAATAATAATGTCAATTAAATAATATATTCGTGGCTGTATAAGGGCCGTGTCACCTTACAACCTAAGAAAATTATTTTATTACATAATATTATACCACTACTAACGCAAAAACCTATTCAAACTTATTTATCTGTAGTTTCCCATAATAACCGTATAAATAAATTCTGCCCAAAACCCCGAAACCTACAAAAAACAAAACTTAACTGCCTACTCGTTTATTTATGAAAAAAACCGTGAAATGTCGTCATAAGGATAACTAGAGTCGCATCTGGCAAAGCTTCTCACTCAGGTCCGCATTACGGTTCCTCCGAGGTAATCCTGAACCATCGACATATACACGCTAGATTAGCACAAGCCAATGAGAAAAAATTACGTACGTCATTACACATTAATTGCATCTGGCAAAGCTTCTCACTGAGGTCCGCATTACGGTTCCTTAGAGTGTATACGCTAGTTTAGCACTAGCCACTTCATTCTTAATTAATGACCGTGTGTTCCTATCGAAATACACATCATAATTCTATAATTAAATAAAAATAATCTGTAATTATGCATACTTGCTATGAGAGTAATGCGTAAAGTGGAGTGAGTCATGGAGTGCAAGCGCCATTAATTCAATTCAATTAATTTATTTTGCAAGAAGGCATAGTCCAAAAAGAAATATAAAATATATAATAGAAGAGAAATAAAATTACAAAATTATTTAAAATAAAAAAAAATATAATAGAATAACGCCTTAAATTATAGCTGCTGTAAATAGGCATTGTCATCCTACAAGCTAAGACAGACACAATTAAGATAACAAATATGACTTAAGATTATAGCTGCTTCAATGAGGCATTGTCACATTATAAGCTAAGACAGACACGATTATAAAAATATAAATATCAGTTAAGATGGTAAAGAGGTATTGTCATACTATAAGCTAAGACATACAATTATAAAAAGATCACTTAAAATTATAGCTGCTGTATAAAGGCATTGTCATACTTAACTAGACTAGAACTAATTACAAATTTATATAGTTAAATAAATGTCCCTTATTACTGTTAGCTGCCGTCATTGTCAAACTACAAGACTAATACAAACAATAACAATGTCTGGTAGTTTATTAAAATACTTTTAACTTTATTAAGTTTTTAAAATACATACGTTTTGTCGTCTCCTGCGGTGACAGGCAAAGAATTGCAATTCAGCGGATAAATGCAGCCAGCGGTCTTGCCACCGTTCAACGCGGGACTTATATCCGTATCCGTAGTAACAATATTAATTTTATTTTACACTTTGTAAATATTTTTTTTTTCAAATAACTTAACTCTTTTTAATATAAATTATACCTTTAAGTAAGTTTTTAATTAAGCATATTAAAAATACAAAAGTCGGACTGGTGGTTAAATATATATCTTTGTCCGGGGCAGTCGACACGGCGCCGTTATTTACTCCGGCTCCTGGACTAAGCCCGTGTGATTATTTAAATATTGCTACTCTCCTCTCGCACTTTCTAGAATATTCGACAATAATTTAATCCGGTTTTAGAGGATTAAAACCGTATTTTGTTGTTAAACAGTATAATGCTGAATTTGTAAAGTTTTATAGTGGCTAATATTTATTTATTTAAAACTTTATTGCACTATGTACAAGAGGCGGGCTTAATGCCGCTAGGCATTTTCTAGCAACCAACCTTTGGGACAATACAGATAGTTTTGATTATGAGGTAGGTGCAAAGGGCTCAAATATGAAACTTAATTTTAAAGAATACATATACAATAATATATATATTCTTAGCGAAGCGGTGCGGCGTGATGGTGGCTCGGTTGTTGGAACGTTTCCTTAAAATCTATTTTATTTATTATTATGATAAACTTGCCTCATGTAAGACGGGCCTATATCAAAATGTTAATGTAAATGTATTTGTCAAATAAAATGGTGTATTCGGCCCTAAGTTTACGGCTGAAACCCGGGTTTATAAATAAATTACAAAAATCTAAGTCGACATTTACGGATCTGGTTTGGTTTAACTATGGTCAATGCATTGGGTTGTAGCCTAAACGTAAAGTTATTTGAGCACATTGTATAGACTGTAGGAAGCATGTATTATACAAGATGTTAACACAATTCAACATCTCTGTTTAATTTGTCACAACAAAGCGGCGTATCTCATTCCGTACAGTCACCAAAACAATTTATAAAAAAAAAACTAAAGACATTATGATAAATTTATTCGAAGGAAATAAGGTACAATGGAAATAAGACATATTTCTCACAACGTTTCATCCTAGTTGCATTGGCCGTGGTCACGGGTCCACTGGAGCTGCGCGGTGTAGTCTCGTACACACTGGATGATAGACGTAAACCTACCCACTTATCACTTTAAAAGTTTTAGATTGGAATTATTGTGTTTCTTTTTTCGATCGCTTCACGTACTATTCTAGGGTGACGATCGGTATCTTCGGGTCATGCAGCTCAATCCAATAGTTTGTGTCACTATCTATTAGGTGTTGTGCTTATCATTAAAATGAATGTAGACGATGTAGTTGTCTGACTGTACGTATGTTGAAAGCCTTCGCAATAATTTATAACACGTGTGCTTAATGCATGAACTCGGCGAGGTCCGGAGAAGAGATTTATGGCGCGAGCTTATGAACTACTATTTCAGGTGTTTCCCTTCATTCCCCAATTCGACTTTATATGCAACATGGATTTTATTTTTACTTGCTTATTAATTTACATGTTAAATACAACCAGATTCTGCTTTCTTTTCGCAAACGTCCTCTTCGTCTTCGAAGAACTCCACAACCTTATCTATTCCGCTACTGAACCACACTCACGGGCCAAAATATGCATCCGCATACCGTAGCCACTACCCCGCGTATATATAAATTTGGAGACTCTTACATCTGTCGCCAGCTGAAGATGTGGAATGCTCTCCCAGCCAGCGTGTTTCCCCATTCCTATAACCTGGAGTTCTTCAAACAATAGCCGGTATAGTGATAGAGGCGGATGTCTGTTGTTAGTTGCTCCCATTACTTTACCTTTGATTTTGCTCACCATCTTTTATATAATATAGAATAAATGACAAATAACCAAATGAATAAATAAAAAAAAACAGCAACTGTCAAGTTGATTATACTCATTTTTACGTCGCGAAATTGTCTGTGATTTGTTTTTAAATATGTTTTGTGTGAGTATTATTATTATTAATATTGACATTCATTGACTGTCGGTACGAAGTTTGCCGGTCAGCTAGTAAAATATATAATATAAATTACAAACTAGTTAAATAAAATAAAATAACTGTAAACTAAATCTATTAAAAAATATATATAATAAATTAAATAAATATATTAAGAAACGTCCCATCAAATATACGAGTAGTGCTAAGAATACTGACAACTGTCAGACATGATGTGTCAAATGTATTGTTCAGTATTAATCAACATAACAGTATTGCTCATCAATTTTGATACTTAGGCGATATTGTGATTCGTCGATACATAAACAGACATTCGTAATTTGTTACCCCTATACCTTGTCCTGTCTCTTTTTCGCTGCCTACTTTCTATATTACCCATCCTGCTCACACTAGTACAAAGACCGGCTGGCAGAGCGTGCTAGAGGGCAGTCGTCGAATTGAAAAATAGTCGTTGTCCTAAAGTCGTCATCTCGCTGAAGAAGTCGCCGCGATCGTTGTTATCATTGTTATCGTTGTTATGCATTCGCAAAATGCGCAAAATTGGTGATGTAGAACAAATTTCCCAGCTCTGGTGCCGAGGACATTAAATGAGTTCTTTTACCAGTTTCCTTTCTTGTTTGTTGATTGCACCAATTACCATAGTATCGTCTATGATCTACTTGGCGTTTCGATGTGCAATAAAGTTTTATGTGCAATAAAGTTTTAAATAAATAAATAAAATAGAGGCCACTACACCCGCGCCATTAAGTATTATAATTGAGAATAATCTCCCAACTCAAAGCAAATATACTTTATTAGTAGAACGTGTGATTGTTAATGTGATCCAAAGGACCTTTAGCTGGCTGTACGTAAGCCATTTCCCTCAGCCACCATAAAGCACAGGAATAAAAGTAACACAAGCTCTGCTCACTTAAGCATAGCGCATACATTTGAAACACAAATATGTGTTGCCATTTGCCAAGTTTCTGCTGTGGTTCAAGTTTTCACTTCGACCTAGATTTTCGCCCTATATTTAAATTAAAATTCGTATAGCTCCAAATAGAACAATGTCTATGCGTACTATTTATTAATTTATTTTATTTTATTTATTCCTCTTAAAGGTGGCTCTATTCGGTGCTTGACTCTATTTAAATTTGCTATAAACTTAATAGACAACTTGTTGTTTTTATGTCTCAAATTTTATCATCCATATATGCAAGGTGAAATTGCTTGTATTGCTTAAAACTTCCAAAACGGTAGTAATTTTGTAAAATGACAATACTTTTTTATGGAAAGTCATAAATAGAAGTAGTAATACTCTCTTAAAACAATTGTATAATCTGCTCCAGTACTGCAGCTTCGGGGGCAGAACATCAAGTGGACTCCGACATTCAAATGCCTGGGGTGCATCATTAACATAGCGTTATAAATGGCCGGCCATGCCGTCAATCAGGCGAAGGCGGCTCTAGCTATGTTACGTCCTGTTATGAATTCCAGCTTACAAGATCCAAAGTCAAAAGAACATATCGCAAACAGTGATGATTTGGAACAGATTGGTCTTCCGAGCACCTTTCTTAATTCTGTCATAGCTCGAGATCTGGACATGCCTACTATTGAGGAGTTTATTGTCGGTCTAACTAGACGTATGTACATCGGTCCTACAACGGACACTTTAACCATCTTCGTAATATCAATCCTCCTTGCCAACTCCTAACAAGAGATTACTTCCTAGAAAAGTTCTCCTGGAGGAGAGCTGAAGAAACTCAACACTCCCTTGGTAGCCCTATTCTGTTATTGAAGCGCAAACGTTATATAGTGGAATCCGTTAACTATCTAGATATCACGCTATGAAAGTTGATATTTGCACGGCCGATGTCAAGGTTGAGCGCTTATAGAGTTCAGAATTCAATAATATTTTGTAGTTAGGACGCAACCTCTGACGTAAATAACGAAATCCACTAATAAGGTTTGCGACTAAGTATCTCAATAGGGCTTCAGTACCAACAGTGCAAGAATTACTAGCGGGTTAATGGGTTACCCGCTGAGATCCTACCAGAGAAAATAATGGAATGTTCCCATTAAAGACCATTAGCCATCCAAGCCTGGACAACCCCACTACAATACAATTGTTTTTATGTACTTTATGAAGTGTGAATAGGCGAGGTATAACCACTATAATGTGATATTTCCTAAGCATCACCTAAAATTTAAATGCACTAAATATCGTAATCTGCATAAAACTACGATGATAGTACATTGAAATTACAATAAGTAACAATGCGTGCATGATCATAATTTAAAGTTTATCTCTTAGGGGCTGGATGAAGGTGGCAGAAGATCGTGTGAAATGGCGGGATTCGGGGGAGAAACATAGGCTGCTGATGATTATTAATACTAGTAGGTATATATTCTCTGTTGGTTTTGATCGCAGCTGCCTTATCTTGTCGTAACAGCATGCAATGTAGGTATGACTGAATGTCAGCTCCCGAGTACATGTTAGTAATTCTTAGGGAGAAAAGTGTAAGGAAGAATAGGGAACGCGTTGCGGTTTCGTTCCATTTGCCCCGCGAAGTGGAGAGTGTAAGTTGGGCCATAATTTGTGGAATATGCAGTCGGATTAGTTGCTCCGTTGTGCGTGATTCCTCGGCTTTTTGTTGGTTATGGACTTATGAGGTTTCCCATTTGGCTTCAAGCTGTAACATATAGTTTTTTTTTACGTTTTTTCTTGCTTTTTTAGTGATAATGTTCACAGTTTTGTAACAATTAAATTTAATTTGTTAAATTATGTTCATTGCAAAAAGATTGTTATTTAATTCATCTAATTTAATACTACCTGCTTGGCCCACGTATAGTAGACAAAACACTTTCGGTAGATATTGAATATGGAATTTAGACACATTCTTTAATTTTACATATTATTTACAAATCATTATCATATTGGCATTATCATTATATTTATTTAAATAAACGCGATACACCGCTTCTTTCTTATGGCAAGCGGTACGCAAGGTCCAAAAATCAGAGCAAATGACCCAGCACTGACGTCCGACTATTATGCCGAAGCTTGAACTCTTAAGTCAGACTTAAGAAAAAATAAAATCAAATAATTTATTTTTCTCCGTGGTCTAGCGGTCTGGTATTAAAGACAACGTGGGCGCGATGCCACATGGCGGCTCAGTATAAAAATGAAAATAAATGGTTAAATGTAAGCCTGCTTCTTAAAAAATATGATTTCTGACCACCGGTGGTGGTGGTGGTTGCGAGGCGCCGCAATGATACTATATCAGTAATTTAACCTTATTTTTGTATCTCAAAGTTTAATTATAAACCTTCGATCGGAACAATTAAGAGCCACCCTGACTTATAAATGTAGCGATGTTTTTGACCTGGTTAAGGACCGGAAAATTATGTTACAAGTATAATATTATATTCATAGCTTTTTAAAAAGTAATTTTTAGTTAAGTATTTAGTAGTTTACTTAATAAATATATAGGTTACCCAAACGGGGGGGAAATATTAGATAGACCAGCCTCAATGAAGTCATTCGTCAAGCCCCTGTGTCTGTGGCTTCGACAGAAAAATCTTAGAACGTGATGATGAATGAAATTAAAATAAATAAATAAAGTTTATAGCCAGCAACAAAGTAATAAGTCAAAGTGAATAGGAAAAAGGGGATCATCGGGTATGAAATCCTTTCTCTTATTCGATAATAATTATACGTTCCTTTGTTTATTTTTACAAAGCCCCATTGTCAGATTAACTTGGAGTTTTTACTTTCTTTTTTAATTGGCTTGTGTCACAGACATGCATATAAGGACAAGCACTATGGATAATTTTACCGAAAATGTTAGAGAGAAACTGTTAGATAATAAATCATAAGTTTAGATCGGAATATCATAGATAGATAAATTATTTATTGCACAGAAAAGAATTCATTTTACAGTACATAGGCGAGATTAATGTCAAAAAATATTTTTTAACCTAGCGGTGGTGGCTCGGTTGTAAGAACTCGTACCTTAAATCCTACAAAGGTCGGTTTAAACCCACCCGGCATGTACCAATGAGAAATACACTTTTCTTACGTACATTCATCATAGATTTACAACACTACCGTTCCCGTGCCTCGGAGAGCACGTTAAGCCGTCGGTCCCGGTTCCACTAATACCAACTTGTGAAATCGTTAATAAATTGTCACCTACACTCGCCAAGCCGTCTGGCCAGCGTAGCGAGTGTAGGCCAAATTCTCCAGTTCTAAAAGGCCCATCTCCAGCAGTGGAGGTCTAGGACGCTATGTTCTAGGGGCAGTAATGAATGAAAAAAACCTTTCTGAGATGTGAGCAGGTATTGTAAGGCTGCGATTCCAGTAGGCAAACTGTTCGCCATCGACTGAGTCAGCTGCAAATTTGTGACGAACTAAAACCATTTCGCCGCCGACTGGAACGAGTTTTCCTGTGAGTCGGCCGCCCACTGAGACAGTCGGCGCGCGTAGCGCTGCAAATTGCGTAGAGTGAGCGAAACTAGAAAACTGTGAACATTTCAAATATATAGAAGGGCGTACTAAACCGATACGCCGTAAGGTCTACACCCTTCCTCCTCTAAACTGTTCTAATTAAACAAATTAGTGGCTGCAACATCTCAAAGTCAAAGTCAAAATATCTTTATTCACGGTAACCTATTACAGGCATTTATAAAACGTCATTAATTTAATTATTTTGAATGATTCTACTCCTGCTAGTAGAAGACTAAGCAGAAAAGTGGTCCAATAAGTAAGCTAAATAATAAGTTGGCAGAAGACCAGCAGCTTAGCAGATTCCAGTGACCTGTTAATGTTTAATCTAACTGAGAAAGGAATCTGCAAGGAAAACTCAGCTATATCAGATTTACAAAATAATACATATACAGAACTGCACCACAACGATCAATTAATGATGAGTGTGGCGATCCCAAATGCCATAACTACCTAAAACAGAATATTTCGATTATAATTCAACGAGGAAATGCGGCGAGCGTTTTAGGTGGTTAAATCTTTAGTTAATTTTGTAGAATAGTTTTAATTTCATAGGTATTTTTAGTTTAGTTTTATTTATAATTAGTTTTTTAATCAATTTTATTTTAATATTTTTGTATCTACTTCGAATAAATATAATCATAACCTTTTAAATCTCGGGCAACATGGACTTTCTTGCGCTAAAAGTGCTGGCGGCATTCCTCGTCACACTGCTCTGAACGACATCATCCGAAGAGCTTTTGTCACTGCTGGAGTACTCGCATCCTAGAACCCTCTGGGATTGCGCGGAGCGATGGCAAGAGACTCAGGTATGACCGTTGGACCGTGGAAACGTGGCAGGTCCCTGTTGAGGGATGCGACATGTGTAAACACATTATACCCCTCACACATCAAGGCGACCTCGTCAAGCGCGGGAAGTGCGGCGGTTTCTGCTGCTGCCTCAAGCTTCGCAAATATGCCAACCTCGGTACAGGTTACGAATTTGCGCCGTTTGGGGTCGAGACGATGGGCCCATGGGGACAGGGTCGTCTCTAGAGGACAGTATTTACTTATACATTATTTTTTATTAGGTTTAGTTTATATTTATTTTAATTTTTACTTTTAAAGAAGATTTAATCACATATAAGTAAACTTCGTGCGGCTGCAAATAATATTCATAGGCCCAAAAATAACTTTTTTGACTTTTTGCTTGTCGGGTCCCTAAACATATACATATGTCTGCGGATAGTTTATTGAATTGAGCGGTGAGCTTCATGGGCACCCCTTTAATTCTCTTCAGGCTTTAATTAAAAACTGCACTTTGAGGTATTTTAGTCATTAGAGCTCTGTGCGTCAAATGCGTTACTATTCACTACTGCTAATGAACTTGGTTCTAATAAACTTCTTTCCTTTCTCACTTAGAATATTTCGACACTTAAAATGTCAAAATCTTAAGTACCTACTTTATTTTTACTTAAGAGAAATGGCCCGAAAAAAATTGTAAAAGTAAAGTAGTAAAGTATCATCACGACCGTTTCCCTTTCGGGGTGGTCAGAAACCACGCTTATAAATAAGCGGATTCACATTTAGCCAACTTTACTATGGGCCAATCATGGCAAGTGGCAAGCTCGTCGATGTCTCCAGCGTACCAAACTCGAGAAATATCATAAATAAATTAAATATTAATTAAATGTATTTATTTACATTAATAAATATTTTTGTGTCCCGACCAGGAATCGAACCCAGTACTTCCGAGTCTAAGTCCACGGACTTAACCGCTAGACCATGGAGGCAGTTTGTGTTGACGCGATTTATTTTTATCATTATCATTATGCAAATTTCCGAATGCACCTGTCAATTTTTCTTTCTTATTCTACCTTCCTTCGCGCCATTTTGCGTGGACATGTCAAGTGCAAATTATTGTTTGTTAAATTAATTTACTGTGGATATTATTGGTCAAACGTGGTGTTGTTTTGTTTAATAATGTGCTACAACGTGAATAATTGTGGAAAACGATAAATTAGACTTTAAATATGGGGCACAGGTTGCAGTTTATTTTTTGCGGTTATCCCGCACTGTCAACTTCCATATTTTACCCGACGTGTTTGAGCTATGGTGCCGCGAGTGACTCCAAGAAAAGCACATAAAATACTGCAGCATTTAGAATTAGAATAATGACCTCATTAACTCATGAAAAATAAAGATATATTACGTCGGACTTGGCTGTATGGGCTAAACCCTTTGCCTTCCCTATCACCTCATTCATCATCCATGTATTAATTTGTAAATGCATCCGTATTGGATGGAAGCGGAGTCAAAAGGTTTTCTTTGGATAGAATTATGTCGGAGTCTAGAATTTTCTTAAAAATCTTATACAAACACATTATTGGCTGGCGTCCAGGGTGACCGCGCTGGCGCTACTCAACTATGGCAAAACAGATTTGCATATTTGGTTTGAAGAATCATCACGACCTTAGGGACCATCACCCATGCGGGGTGATCAGAAACCACGCACTTTGAAGCACGGATCCACTTTTACTACATGCTAATTATGACAAGTGGCAAGCTCGTCGATGTCTCTAGAGTACCAAACTCGAGAAATATCATAAATAAATTAAATTAATAATTGAGTCTAGACTAACGGCTTAACGTGCTTTTCAAGGCACGGGAACATTGTTATTATAAATCTATGACAAATATACTTAAGTTAAGTGTATTTGTCATTGGTACATGCCGGCGTTAGAACCACCCTCTTTTTCATCACCACTGGAGTTAGTTATTGTAGTTAGTATTTATTCAGTTTTTTTGTCTAAAAGGACATCATTATTATTGCTTCATTTCAGCCCCTAGGACGCTGTGTTCTTATTTATTTGATAAGCAGGAGCACACTGCATCCAGTATACATTTAATATTTGACATGCAATATTGTTATGTATGTTTATTTGTGTATATATATATATGTTCATAATACTTGCATGTAGTTCATGTAATTGCTTGGTATGTAGTGTATTTATAAATTAGACTATTATTATTAGATTGTTGCACCCTGCCCATAATCTCTCACCATCCCAAAGGTTAGTTGTCAGAGAATGCCTAACAGGCATTAAACTCGCCTATGTACCTAATTTTAAGTTTTGGTGCAATAAAGAATTTAAAATAAAATAGTTGAAAAAGTAAGGTACAAGATAAAATATTTTAATCTGAAATAACAAATAAAAATATATTAGCATTTAAATGGGAATTTCCTGATGCGTCGAGCGGACCGCTTTCAATGATTGGAAAATATTGAATTTAATCGTATTTACTTGAGTGCTGTGAGGAAAAATTAAAACTTTCTCGGCAAAAAGTCAATTAACTGGCGAAATGAGTAAAAAGTCTGGAGCAGTTTTTTAATTAAGTCTGCTCTCACGGTTCGCGTATCTTTTGCTGGACGTGCACAGTGCACTATTTAAAACGGTAGGTCGACATTTACAAATTCCAAATAATTTATTGTCAGAATTGTTTACATGTAAAATTTCAGAAACTTTATCTTCATATACATCAATGTTGTAACAATCTGCCCACCTTAAGCATACAATCTATATATATATAAAAGTGAATGTCTGTGTGTGTGTTCCCTATGCATTGCAAAACTACTTGACCGATTGGGATAAAACTTTGGGAATATGTTGTGTGAACATTAGGGAATGTTTCTGACTGAAGATTACATAATAAGTAAATCTTAGTATATAAAACAAAGTCGGGTTTGTTAGAACACTTATAACTCGAGAAAAAAACTCGTCTACTCACATTTTCTAAATAGCTCTATACAAAATTTGTAAGTTGTATATGTATGTTTATTATTGTGTATGTATTAGTATTTAGTATATTTATAAGTAGATTACAGTTTATTATATAAGTATTTATATCTAATTGTTGTGTCACTTATACTGTTATTGCACTACAGTTGTTCTAATTAGTCCCAAAGGTTTGGCTGTCAGAAAATGTCTACGGGCATTAAGTCCGCCTTTTGTACTTTGTGCGTTAAAGTTTTGAAATAAACAAATAAGATATCAAACGTTGTAAGCAACAGGCATGTATCAGATGGTATTTAAATATTATTAAATGAATTTGATATTGATGTGTATTGATGGTTGCCTTGTGTTATATATTTTTATACTGGCAACACTTATAACGTGATATTGCATTGGGGATGAGTAGGGGGGGTATATGAGAGCGGAGATAAGAGCGGTGGTGGCTTTGTAAAAAAATAATACTAAATAGATCGGTGCGAAACCAGGCATGTACCAATGAGAAATACACTTTTTTTTGTACAGTTGTCATTTATTTCTGACTTTCTTCCATACCTCGAAGAGCACGTTAAGCCGTCGGCCCCGGTTGTAACTAATATCAACTGTTATTAAAAATGACAACAGAACCTCGCCAACCCGTCTGGCCAAATTCTCCAGAATTTTCTGGTAGGCCTATCTCCAACAGTAGAGGTCTAGGACTCTGTGTTCTAGGGGCTGTAATGATGATGATGATGATAAGGGGTACATAAGGGTAAATGGCCTCCTCACGGGACGATTGGTTTCCGCGCTGACTGTCCAGCTGTATGTAAAGTAGTTTAATAGAAATATAAATAATTAAATGATTTCTGTTATCGTATGATTTCATCTGTCACACACATTTATACACATTGGGTTTAGTCGTGATTATCTACTGTACCAACATGTACTATGCTAAAACCGAATGAATTCCGCGGCTAGTAAAAAGGGTTTAAGGATTCTGTCTTTGAGAATATAAATTGCGGCAGGTCTGCACTAATGTAGTTTCTAATACTTTTCATAGCACTTTCATAAACAATTTGGATATCTCCTCCTCTCAATTATTCAATTCGCTCAAGGAATAGAGCTGTCAAACTCAAGTGTCCTTGACACTTAGTTAATGTTATTTGAAACTAAAATGTATACAATATATATAAACTTGTATTTCTTACTAATTTATTTATTTTATTTTATTTTATTTTCATTTATTATTTGCATTACGTCCTAGACCTCCACTGTTGGATTGGCTTTTTATAACATATATCCGGAGAATTGCCTACATTCTCCACGCTGACCATGACGCCATAAGTGACCTTTGAAATAGTGCAAAACGCCATTTGAACGCTGATTTGTTAGGTCGGCTATGATCGGAGAAACTCGGGCTAAAAGTGGTAGTAAATAAGAGAATTCACTATTTTGACAATCTAACATTTAAGTAATGGAATACGGCTGCAGGAAAATAAGTCGGCGAGAAAAATACGTAGGCCAGGAACATAAGTAGACCAGGAAAATAAGTAGGCCAGGAAAACTAGTAGACCAGGAAAATAAGTAGGCCAGGAAAACAAGTAGGCCAGGAGCATAAGTAGGCCAGGAAAACAAGTAGGCCAGGAAAACACGTAGGCCAGGAACATAAGTATACCAGGAAAATAAGTAGGCCAGGAAAATAAGTAGGCCAGGAAAACACGTAGGCCAGGAACATAAGTATACCAGGAAAATAAGTAGGCCAGGAATACAAGTGGGCCAGGAACATAAGTAGACCAGGAAAATAAATAGGCCAGGAAAACAAGTAGGCCAGGAAGTTAAATGGACCAGGAAAATAAGTAGGCCAGAAAAACAAGTAGGCCAGGAACATAAGTAGATCAGGAAAATAAGTAAGCCAGGAAAACAAGTAGGCCAGGAAGTTAAATGGACCAGGAAAATAAGTAGGCCAGGAAAACAAGTAGGCCAGGAATATAAGTAGATCAGGAAAATAAGTAGGCCAGGAAAACAAGTGGGCTAGGAAAATAAGCAGATAAGTAATTAAGGTATGCCAGGAAAACAAGTAGGCTAGTATTTATTTGTTTATAAACTTTATTGCACTATGTACAAAGGCGGACTTAATGCCGCTAGGCATTCTCTGACAGCCAAACCTTTAGGACATTTAGACAGTATAGATGGTAGGTGCAATCATTAATTAAGTTATTCTTAACAGTATTAATACATACATAACAATATTACATAATAATACATATACAAATACATAAATACGCAATATATACATATAGTAGGCTGTAAAATAAAGGTCATCGCTCGTAACTTATGCCACCATATCTGAAGGAATACATTCTTGTCAATGCAAACGAGTCTCAGACAAAACAAATAAAATATTGTCTCGACATAAAAGTAATACGTTTTTCGCAGAAAACAAAATGATCAAAGTATTCTTCAAATGTATTTACTTTTGAAACAAATGAAAAAGGTATAAAATTATATTCACGGCTGTTATCGTTTTCGGGGTAGTTGAAACGGATAGATAGAATCAAAACTTTTGTTACTTTTTTTATTATTTTAAAAAGGAATTGTATGTTTATTATATATATATTTTTAAAAAAGCTTTAGTTTTTCGAATAATATTTAGTCTTAGTATTCTTATAGAAGATTTTATAATTTTGTTATTTCTTATAGGCAATAAAGGCTACTGTGGTAATGTGAAATAAGTGTGTGATGTTAGCACTGTTGGCTACCCTATTATAAATAAATAAATAAATGAGATTAAATATTTATTTATTTTATACACTTTACATGGTATAACAGTATATACTCCAATACATCATCCAAGGAGGAGTCAGAAACACTTAATATTATTTACAAACATTCATAAAAATTTAAGAAAAAGCCACAAACTACATACATTGGGAAACAATAAAATACATTTCAATGTTGTCAGACTTAATTAAATCTATATTTTGTTGCCAAAGAAATGTAGAATACAAAGTTAATTTTAGAATTTATAAGAATATATGTTATTTTATCGATTCTCACAGAATGACCTGTTGGTCATCTTGCTTTGCTGATCTTGCAAAGATCGTCTGCGAAAACGTCAATCTGTGGTGTTCATTCAATTAGTGCATACAGCGGGTAAATGTTTGTTGCATTATTTACGCCAACTAACGTTTACTAGAAAATAGGTGGTAAGCGGACTGATGGTGGTGATTTGCCCAGTCTGCCGATGCGGGGAAGTATCCATCGTTCGCTATAAACCCATAAAATAAACCCAGTAAAATCTATCTACACGTTTCGGATTGATGTCATGCCCAGCCAGGCTGGCATAGTGTTGGAGACTGATGTCAGTCATGAGTGTCTGATTCCAGTTGCTAACATTCATGGACTTCGCGCACCACTTACCATCAGGTGGGCGCAAGGTCGGGCTAGTATAAAGTAAAAAAAACTAAGTATATTGTATAATAAATTGAATTGAAATGAAATAATTTATTTGTCAAAAACATGGTAGGTACAGGGATGTAAATTATTATATGTAATTATATCACATGCTTCGCTATTTCTAGCATACAAATATTTATTTTAGTCACATGACTTTGTCGAGCTTAGTGTCTAGGTATTCTTTTGTCGAATAAAAACATTTATTAACCAGCATTTGTTGGACTCTTAATTTGAACAGTTTTAGTGGCAGCTCCCTTATAGTAACTGGAAGCTTATTAAATATCTTTGTTGCCATTGCATAACAATTTCGGCTATATTGGGTACTTTTATGGGCTATATGCACCCTTTGTTGTTACCTCTCCACACTCCCAAAGGTTGATTGTTCGAAAATGCTTAGTTATTAATGTGCATTTTTTAGTGCAATTAAGATTATGAAATTATAACAATAAATAAAATGAATAAACTAATACTCGTAAGTAAGAAAATTAATAACTACTTTTATAAGTAACGCTTATGCGAGCGATGCGGAAGTGCACGGCATGTGGCAGCTAGCGAAAACTGGTTTATTCCAGTTTTATGTCGTGCTAGTAAAAAATGTTTTCTTTTATAAATGATAGAGTACGAAACGTTGGCATCCGTCAGAAAACTAAGGTTACCGACAAAGCCTTTAAAATTAGTAAGTTTAAGTGGCAATGGGCTGGACACGACTGTTGCAGAACCCATGACCGATGGAGTGACGGGTTCTGAAATGGAGACCACGTATAGCAAAACGCAGAGTCGAAAGACCCCCCGCTGGATCGACGGATGACCTGAAAAAAGTCACAGGTGGGGGTTGGATAAAGGTAGCAAAAGATCCGTGGAGAGACATGGGCTGATAATGATGATAAAACATATTAGTTTAATCAACATTTACTAACTAACATTAAAATGCTATATAAAGGATACTTTAATTTTAAAAAATCGTACTACACAGTCAATGAATGTCATCAAAATAAAAAAGCATGGACGGTTTGACATTTCTTGCTGTAGGTGCTATAATAAATGAAGCAGAATGTTTTTCGTTTTTGATATTTAAATAAAAGATATCAGAATTAATTCTAATACGGTTTATTTGATACTAAATAAAAAAATGAAATAAAAAAGATTAAGTATTAAATTTTATTTGTCAAAAGCAACCGTTTATAAACACATTTCTCTGGCAAGATGGATGCACTTTCAAACGGTACGTTAATGTGTTGACTTGTTAGCTGCTTTTTACGAATTATTTTTATATATAACTGCTAGACACACACTTGTAGGGTGCGTTACTCTCCTAGAAAAGGGCTATTACTCACGCCGACATGACAAAGTCCTAGGTGTTATCCGTGAAGCAGTAAGTCTTTCTATTGCAAGAGCCAGAAAGGGACTGACTACAAATAAAACTTTGACCACATTTGTAAAGGAAGGGCAAAGCACGAAAACTAAATGCAAGCCCACCTCGATCCTTGGCGCCGCATCAGACTGGAAAATTCTCATGGATACATTTGAACACCATTATAGGATCCCAGATGAACTAGCTGTATCAGCCTATAGGCCAGACATCTTAGTGTTTTCTCGGAACTTGAAAAAAGTTATCCTTATTGAACTTACCGTTCCGTGGGAATCAAATATTCCAAAAGACCACAACATGAAGTCGAATAAATATTATGATCTCACAGAAGAAATGATTAGGAACGGGTTCAAGACTCAGCTTTACGCAGTGGAAGTTGGTGCAAGAGGAGTTCCAGCAAAATCTTTGCATCACTTACTGAAAGAATTGGGCCTAAGCAGGTCTGCCGTCAATACATTTATGGAACGAGCTTCCAAGACGGCATTAACGGAATCATACAGTATTTGGTTGGGTAGGGAGAGAAGTAGAATGGTGGATGGTGAGCGTATTATCGCGCAATAGAAAAAAAAGGAGGCCTCCTTTTCTTAAACCAGCCAATTGTCGGTCGCAAGCCCGAGACACCATTCTTCTCATCTCTTACCCACACACGATGGACCCGGCACCCGCACGGTGAATCCATGGAATGCTTAGAAATTTGTCTTCAAAAAACATTACACCTCGGATAGACGGGGACACTAGCTGAAAGACAGCCGACAGCGGGAGAGACTGCTGACAGCAAGAAAGAATGCCGAGGGTTAAGGCCCAGCAAGCCATTCCCTCGTATTATATCGCTAAAAAGTCTAAAAAGAATAATACCCCTGGGACAGTCCGAGAGGGGGGGAGGATGAACTGTCCACTGGTAGATAACAACAACGACCCTGGCGATAATATGGACTTGAAATGCCCAACGTGCGGAAAAATATACAGAAGACAAGCCTGGTTCAAGAAACACTTAAAAACACATGAAGGGATCGAAGCACAGATGGTAAGACCTTCGACTAGTACTGCGGATAGAGTTTCCCCTCACATATCCCATGGTACACCTCCATGTGAATTCAACCAGGAGTCCATGACCATCAGGACACGTCTAAGCATCCCGACCATAAAAGAAACCACCTGGAAGGTTCACGACGGAAATCTGGCTGTCATGCTGGATTGTCCTGGTACAAAACAGGATCTTGATAGCCAAGTTCGTGCCTTTCAAAATACTGTCTATGACTACTTCAGTGAGCACTATCCACCAACGACCACTCATGCTCACACCAATAAGGAAAACACTTTTAAGCTGAAATTGAGGCGAAAGAAGAGGGAGCTAAGAAAGAGACTAAGATGCGCCAAAAACATTGGAGATAAACAGCAGTGCCATCAAGTGGCTAGAGCACTTAGATCAATTCTGAAATTGATCCAAGGAATATCGCTCCAAATTAAAGATTACTCCAATCAATACAATAGAGCCAGACACGAAGTCCTCTTTGACAAAAACCCCTTCGTCTATGCCAGAAAGATATTCAGCGAAAAAAGTGGTGTACTATCGCTGACCAGAGATCAAATATATAAATATTACAAAGAGACATACACAGAAATACAAAAAGAGGAACAATATCTGGACCCACCCTCGCCTCGACCCGTCAGACCTTTAGAGGACTTCCGATGCCTTCCACCAAGCATGGAAGAAATGGACGAACAAATGAAAAGAAAAAGTTCCAAATCGGCACCAGGCCCAGATGGCATTCCGTACATTGTATATAAAAAAATGTCCTCACACCCGTAAGCATTTATATAATATATATCGAAAAATCTGGTCTACTAATCAAGTTCCAAAGGCATTTGGCGAGGCAGTCTTCGTTCTCATACCAAAGAAAACTGAGGTAAATGATCCCAAAGATGCAAGACCGATCGCTTTGACGAATACAATGTCCAAAATCTTCTTCTCCATAGTACAAGCAAGAATGTCCCGATTTATGATCAAGAACGAGTACTTCTCACGCCAGCACCAGAAAGGTTTTTTGCCGGGAGTTTCTGGCTGCTTAGAACACAACACCTTACTCGCTGAGTGTTTGAAGGATGCCAGGAAACAGGAGCGGCAACTAAGCGTCTGTTGGATCGACTTGGAAAACGCATTTGGGTCGGTGCAACATGAATTGCTGCAAACTGCGCTAAAATGGTATAACTTTCCAACACTAATCAGAGATATAATTGCCAATTATTACAAGAACTTGAGATTTGTCGTAACAAACAAGGACGGCTACACAGACACACTAAAATACAATGTGGGCCTGTTCCAAGGCTGCTGCCTATCACCTGTAGCTTTTAATATAATTATCAATATCCTAATCGACAAACTTAAATCTCGTGAGAAGAAGTGGGGATATAGATTCAAACAAAACAACATCTATACGGAATCCGTCTTAGCTTTTGCAGACGACTTGGCGGTGCTAACAAGAAATCCCAAGCAATGCCAGGGCTTGCTGAAAATAGTGGATGATTTCTGCTCATGGACAAAGGGAATGAGAACGAAACCATCAAAATGCTTCAGCCTATGTCTGGCTAGGCGAAACACTACATTTACGTCTTATGATCCTGGACTGACTATAGCAGGGCAGAGAATAGCTCCGGTAAATGAAACCATGCCCTTTAAATTTCTTGGCAGAAGGATAAATTTTCAGGGAAAAACACCATCCCTAGAAGTAGTTGTAAAACAATTCACTGACGACATGAATAGGGTTACTCAACAGCCTATAAGCAATGTCAAAAAAGCTTGGATATATGACAACTACTTAGCATCTCGCCTCACTTGGCCTTTCCTAGTATATGATTTCAACAAAAGCCTACTATCAAGTCTGGACGCGGACGTCATAAGAACATTGAAGTCTTGGCTTGGATTAGCCCAGGGTGCTGACTCCTCAACATTCTTTAGAGGACGGAGAAACTTCGGAATGGATCTGAAAAGACCATCTGAATTATACAAACATCTACGTATAAGCAAATATCAAATTCTAACCAGCTCCCAGGATAATACAATTTCATCCCTTCCAAGAGACCCTCTGGTCTCAGATATGGAACCGAGACTACTATTCTTCAAGAAATTCATGACAGGTGCCCAGACTGACAAAAGAGGCATTGGCTGGAAGAAAAAAGAAAGTGACAAAGAGGTTATAAAATCCTTCCTCAGGAAAGATGAAGAGCATGAATACAGAGTGCACGCGATGACTCTAGAAGTTCAAAATGATTGGCTAACTTTGGGCGATTTTTGCATCCCTCCAGCCCTAAAGTGGCGCACACTAATGTACGATTGGTCTCCGGCGTTGCTAAAGTTCTACCTAAACGCTTTTCAAATGTCCCTCCCGGACCAGAGTAATCTGGTAAGGTGGGGAAAAGCTACGGAAAAGAACTGTACATTGTGTGGTGCTGCCATAGGAACTGCTAGACACACACTTGTAGGGTGCGTTACTCTCCTAGAAAAGGGCTATTACTCACGCCGACATGACAAAGTCCTAGGTGTTATCCGTGAAGCAGTAAGTCTTTCTATTGCAAGAGCCAGAAAGGGACTGACTACAAATAAAACTTTGACCACATTTGTAAAGGAAGGGCAAAGCACGAAAACTAAATGCAAGCCCACCTCGATCCTTGGCGCCGCATCAGACTGGAAAATTCTCATGGATACATTTGAACACCATTATAGGATCCCAGATGAACTAGCTGTATCAGCCTATAGGCCAGACATCTTAGTGTTTTCTCGGAACTTGAAAAAAGTTATCCTTATTGAACTTACCGTTCCGTGGGAATCAAATATTCCAAAAGACCACAACATGAAGTCGAATAAATATTATGATCTCACAGAAGAAATGATTAGGAACGGGTTCAAGACTCAGCTTTACGCAGTGGAAGTTGGTGCAAGAGGAGTTCCAGCAAAATCTTTGCATCACTTACTGAAAGAATTGGGCCTAAGCAGGTCTGCCGTCAATACATTTATGGAACGAGCTTCCAAGACGGCATTAACGGAATCATACAGTATTTGGTTGGGTAGGGAGAGAAGTAGAATGGTGGATGGTGAGCGTATTATCGCGCAATAGAAAAAAAAGGAGGCCTCCTTTTCTTAAACCAGCCAATTGTCGGTCGCAAGCCCGAGACACCATTCTTCTCATCTCTTACCCACACACGATGGACCCGGCACCCGCACGGTGAATCCATGGAATGCTTAGAAATTTGTCTTCAAAAAACATTACACCTCGGATAGACGGGGACACTAGCTGAAAGACAGCCGACAGCGGGAGAGACTGCTGACAGCAAGAAAGAATGCCGAGGGTTAAGGCCCAGCAAGCCATTCCCTCGTATTATATCGCTAAAAAGTCTAAAAAGAATAATACCCCTGGGACAGTCCGAGAGGGGGGGAGGATGAACTGTCCACTGGTAGATAACAACAACGACCCTGGCGATAATATGGACTTGAAATGCCCAACGTGCGGAAAAATATACAGAAGACAAGCCTGGTTCAAGAAACACTTAAAAACACATGAAGGGATCGAAGCACAGATGGTAAGACCTTCGACTAGTACTGCGGATAGAGTTTCCCCTCACATATCCCATGGTACACCTCCATGTGAATTCAACCAGGAGTCCATGACCATCAGGACACGTCTAAGCATCCCGACCATAAAAGAAACCACCTGGAAGGTTCACGACGGAAATCTATCTGTCATGCTGGATTGTCCTGGTACAAAACAGGATCTTGATAGCCAAGTTCGTGCCTTTCAAAATACTGTCTATGACTACTTCAGTGAGCACTATCCACCAACGACCACTCATGCTCACACCAATAAGGAAAACACTTTTAAGCTGAAATTGAGGCGAAAGAAGAGGGAGCTAAGAAAGAGACTAAGATGCGCCAAAAACATTGGAGATAAACAGCAGTGCCATCAAGTGGCTAGAGCACTTAGATCAATTCTGAAATTGATCCAAGGAATATCGCTCCAAATTAAAGATTACTCCAATCAATACAATAGAGCCAGACACGAAGTCCTCTTTGACAAAAACCCCTTCGTCTATGCCAGAAAGATATTCAGCGAAAAAAGTGGTGTACTATCGCTGACCAGAGATCAAATATATAAATATTACAAAGAGACATACACAGAAATACAAAAAGAGGAACAATATCTGGACCCACCCTCGCCTCGACCCGTCAGACCTTTAGAGGACTTCCGATGCCTTCCACCAAGCATGGAAGAAATGGACGAACAAATGAAAAGAAAAAGTTCCAAATCGGCACCAGGCCCAGATGGCATTCCGTACATTGTATATAAAAAATGTCCTCACACCCGTAAGCATTTATATAATATATATCGAAAAATCTGGTCTACTAATCAAGTTCCAAAGGCATTTGGCGAGGCAGTCTTCGTTCTCATACCAAAGAAAACTGAGGTAAATGATCCCAAAGATGCAAGACCGATCGCTTTGACGAATACAATGTCCAAAATCTTCTTCTCCATAGTACAAGCAAGAATGTCCCGATTTATGATCAAGAACGAGTACTTCTCACGCCAGCACCAGAAAGGTTTTTTGCCGGGAGTTTCTGGCTGCTTAGAACACAACACCTTACTCGCTGAGTGTTTGAAGGATGCCAGGAAACAGGAGCGGCAACTAAGCGTCTGTTGGATCGACTTGGAAAACGCATTTGGGTCGGTGCAACATGAATTGCTGCAAACTGCGCTAAAATGGTATAACTTTCCAACACTAATCAGAGATATAATTGCCAATTATTACAAGAACTTGAGATTTGTCGTAACAAACAAGGACGGCTACACAGACACACTAAAATACAATGTGGGCCTGTTCCAAGGCTGCTGCCTATCACCTGTAGCTTTTAATATAATTATCAATATCCTAATCGACAAACTTAAATCTCGTGAGAAGAAGTGGGGATATAGATTCAAACAAAACAACATCTATACGGAATCCGTCTTAGCTTTTGCAGACGACTTGGCGGTGCTAACAAGAAATCCCAAGCAATGCCAGGGCTTGCTGAAAATAGTGGATGATTTCTGCTCATGGACAAAGGGAATGAGAACGAAACCATCAAAATGCTTCAGCCTATGTCTGGCTAGGCGAAACACTACATTTACGTCTTATGATCCTGGACTGACTATAGCAGGGCAGAGAATAGCTCCGGTAAATGAAACCATGCCCTTTAAATTTCTTGGCAGAAGGATAAATTTTCAGGGAAAAACACCATCCCTAGAAGTAGTTGTAAAACAATTCACTGACGACATGAATAGGGTTACTCAACAGCCTATAAGCAATGTCAAAAAAGCTTGGATATATGACAACTACTTAGCATCTCGCCTCACTTGGCCTTTCCTAGTATATGATTTCAACAAAAGCCTACTATCAAGTCTGGACGCGGACGTCATAAGAACATTGAAGTCTTGGCTTGGATTAGCCCAGGGTGCTGACTCCTCAACATTCTTTAGAGGACGGAGAAACTTCGGAATGGATCTGAAAAGACCATCTGAATTATACAAACATCTACGTATAAGCAAATATCAAATTCTAACCAGCTCCCAGGATAATACAATTTCATCCCTTCCAAGAGACCCTCTGGTCTCAGATATGGAACCGAGACTACTATTCTTCAAGAAATTCATGACAGGTGCCCAGACTGACAAAAGAGGCATTGGCTGGAAGAAAAAAGAAAGTGACAAAGAGGTTATAAAATCCTTCCTCAGGAAAGATGAAGAGCATGAATACAGAGTGCACGCGATGACTCTAGAAGTTCAAAATGATTGGCTAACTTTGGGCGATTTTTGCATCCCTCCAGCCCTAAAGTGGCGCACACTAATGTACGATTGGTCTCCGGCGTTGCTAAAGTTCTACCTAAACGCTTTTCAAATGTCCCTCCCGGACCAGAGTAATCTGGTAAGGTGGGGAAAAGCTACGGAAAAGAACTGTACATTGTGTGGTGCTGCCATAGGAACTGCTAGACACACACTTGTAGGGTGCGTTACTCTCCTAGAAAAGGGCTATTACTCACGCCGACATGACAAAGTCCTAGGTGTTATCCGTGAAGCAGTAAGTCTTTCTATTGCAAGAGCCAGAAAGGGACTGACTACAAATAAAACTTTGACCACATTTGTAAAGGAAGGGCAAAGCACGAAAACTAAATGCAAGCCCACCTCGATCCTTGGCGCCGCATCAGACTGGAAAATTCTCATGGATACATTTGAACACCATTATAGGATCCCAGATGAACTAGCTGTATCAGCCTATAGGCCAGACATCTTAGTGTTTTCTCGGAACTTGAAAAAAGTTATCCTTATTGAACTTACCGTTCCGTGGGAATCAAATATTCCAAAAGACCACAACATGAAGTCGAATAAATATTATGATCTCACAGAAGAAATGATTAGGAACGGGTTCAAGACTCAGCTTTACGCAGTGGAAGTTGGTGCAAGAGGAGTTCCAGCAAAATCTTTGCATCACTTACTGAAAGAATTGGGCCTAAGCAGGTCTGCCGTCAATACATTTATGGAACGAGCTTCCAAGACGGCATTAACGGAATCATACAGTATTTGGTTGGGTAGGGAGAGAAGTAGAATGGTGGATGGTGAGCGTATTATCGCGCAATAGAAAAAAAAGGAGGCCTCCTTTTCTTAAACCAGCCAATTGTCGGTCGCAAGCCCGAGACACCATTCTTCTCATCTCTTACCCACACACGATGGACCCGGCACCCGCACGGTGAATCCATGGAATGCTTAGAAATTTGTCTTCATAAGTCGCCGGGGAGACATTAAAACTGACCACCAAGGAGCCCAGACCTAACTCCTGTTGTTTTTTTGCTGTGGGGCTACTTAAAGAGTAGAATCTACAACCCTTTACCACCCAATTTCGATGCTACAAAAAATCACAGACGAAATTAAAGCTATTCCTAGGTTTATGCTCCAGCGTGTGATTAAGAATTTTGGTTCTAGGTTAAACAAAAGTTTTAATGTAAAAAAAATACGTGTGGCACTCGGGGACTGCCGCGGTAAAGCTATTGCATAGCATTTTTTTATCAACTTATTCTTTATTTTGTCACCGTACATTCCCACCGGAATTTGGTTAGGTCTATGATTAAGTACATAATTTTATTAGGTACGAGTGTTATGTTATATAATTTACTTACTACATATTCGTATATCTATCGTGCCTGGAAAGTGTTATATTCGAGCAAAGAACAGAACTGGCAGTAGGAACCTTAAGATGAAGACACTTAAAAAACTTAAATGCGGCTGTAAAGGCTGTATGCAATTATAATTATTTATTTATTTTATTTATGCAGTGTTTTTTTTTCTTTGATATTCATTAAAGTTACTAGTCGCGGGCTCGAACTCACTCGTGGACGCGGCGAAAAAGCACGCTGTCTCACCTAGCATTTTGTCTAAAAGAGATAGAATCAGTTATGAGCAGTTTGCAGCTAGTCTACACGCTACGTCTAGTGCACGCACACAAACACTGTGCCGAAGTCTACCGAACTAAAACGACGCTAGACGATGCACGGCTTTCAACGCCGCACCGCGCGCTGTGCCGGTCGGAGTGGGGGGTGTTAGGTTTATTTTCGTTACGGGATTTCTTGATTCGGTCGCCGCGATAAAAGCTATGCAATAGCTTAAAAGGTATAGAAGAAGTTTTGTTTTTACAAATAAAATTTACAAACTGATCTTTTATTTAGTATCAAATAAAACTAATTGGAATTAATACTGATGTATTGAAGTATCAATAACAAAAAACATTTTGGCCAGTTTGGCAAAACGTCAATTTCATACGTAAGGACCTAATAATAATAATTATATAAAACGAGAGGCCTTCCTCTGCTTTATAATGAGATCGATCACGTGTCTCGGTTCCCACGTTAACAAATTGTCAATTTGTTTCATTTAATTATCATTCCAGCGAACAATGGTTGAGGCTTTATGCACTTTTGTGCTTAACATTATTCATTTCAAAATGTACTGTATACAGAGATATTAAAGAAAAAAAGACAGGGTAAGAAACCAAACGGTATGAGAATCAAAGTAAGACCGATCGGTACAGAACCGGAGACCGGTATTTAACCTTTAATAAGGCGAAGGGAGATTATTTCTCACCACAATATGTAAGCAAAAAATGTTTTTTTCTATTAAAAATCAATTCAATGAATGAACTAAACCGTAAACCATAAATTTATAGTAGTATTTAAATTTGTCACCTGACAACACTGCTTGTTTTATGGCAACACTTGAAGTAAATTTTTGATCTCAAAGTATAAGTAGTCGTATTTTGAGTGACAGAAACAGTCGTTTTTCGATCAAGACAAATAAAAAGCAAGTTTTTGTTTGAGAAAAAGTAGAATTTAGCTTCATCACGTGATTGTTGATTTATTTTGCGTCTGTTTTATGTTTGTTTCCATTGCTTGTAATTTTTTAATTCTACGGTACATTTACCCTAAAACTACTTCAACTTCTGCATTCAAACCCATATTAACTCGTGCCTTATTAAGGGTTAACTAATTTGCGCATAATCTTGAAACTTAATTCTAAATAATGATATACAGTTTGCGAGTTTAAAAGTAAAAGTTTATAGTTCAATAAACCTCAAAATCCGTACTTCATTAAGCAAAATCAATGATAGATAGAACAAAGAAACTTTCCTTAAGTCAAGACCTAAGACCTATGGCATTTATGGACGCAAATCTTATAAAATACTTTTAAAAAAAAAACATTGTGTATCTATAATACTAGATCCAGGCCGGGACAAGTAAAGGAAGAAAATGATGAATTAAGAATTATGCTAAAAAATATGAGATTTTTTTTTAACAATTCAATTCGATTTCAGTGATTATGTAATAGTTTTGCTATGTCTGATACGTTGTTGTAAGGAGAACTTTAATAAGAGTACACCATCTTTTTGAATGGTGGTTTGGCAAATTTCAATTGGAATAAGAGTGACGAGAAGGGATTGAAAGAACAGAATTATTTGACGAACGAAGAGATCTGTCATGATGTAGATGCCGCTATTATAGTTGCACACAATTATAGCCTAACAACACTACTCATAAGACTTCCATTAGCAAAGTCAAAGTCAAATTATATATTATAATTTGGACTTCTCGGGATCTTTTGTATTGTCAACTGCATTCTGAGAGCGGTTGCGATGGGGTCCCGTAAATGAACTTGGGTCGATCTTGGCGCTTGGGAGTAGGCGTGTGTATTCTGATCGATTCCCTCCGAGATCTTGACTCGGTAAAGTCGAGTAGAGCAGTCGTGTTTGGCAAATATTTCAGTTTATTTGATTTTATTTTTGTTTTATATATTTTATAATTGTACTACAGTTTTATTGTAAAATTTATTCGATATGGGTATAAAATAATAAAACTTAATTTATTATTATTATTTATTTTAATTATTATTATTATTGGTTTATCCAAAGAAGGTAGGATACACATTATTAAATAAACTTTGCCACGTTGAATGGCAATGCTGATCCTTTAGCCCAAACATTACCCAGCCCTTTTGTCTCCCGAGGTGTTGATGAGCTGTTTTGTTTTGTATCATTATTAATATTACAATATGTTGGAATCGAATCTTTTTTGGATTTTAAGCATCCTTTCAACTGAGCATTCTAACAGAACACCACTATTTAAAAAAAATGTATTGTTGTCAAAAGACTGAAAAAAAAGTATGACTGGTCCTTGACTGATAGTGTATAAGAGAAGCTATTATAGATTTCCGATTAGTAAGTTTTGATGTTGACCCCCGTCAGCACCGCACGAGTCAGCTCGCTCGACTAATTAGTGACGATGGAAAACATGGATGCAAGAAGAACTACCTAAAAACAGATGCGAAATTAAATGTTTAGTGGAAAAATAAATAAAACTTTTAAATAAAATAAAAATGACTGAAATAGCTGGCTGTTCTAAGCAAGGAACAGTCTGCTAATAAGGGCATAGTGTCTGAGAATAACAAACTTTTTTTTATTTTTTTTATTTTTCATTGTAATAGCAGCTGTAAAGGGGCATTGTCTTGTACAGACATGTTGCCAAAATATTGGGGCTATCCCTGAAGGGACGTGTCTAGAGGTTTCTATTTATAGTTTATTTTTTATTATGTTTAGTTTATATTTAATATATTTTTAAAGCTTAAGTAGATTTATTTATATAATAAAAAAATAAAAACCTGACTGCGTTAAAAATGCACTTAAATTAAAAAATAAAATTAGCTAAGGGTTCCGTCGCTAAAAAGTTTGATAACCGCTTAACTACACCATTGAAATAATTTTATATATTTTAATACATAGCAACTTTAACCATTGTTGAGAAGACTTTAGCCGGTCTAGATATTTTGTAGATCCCGATTGATAAATCCACTATATCCATTACGAGTTATTACTACAAAGTCTGCTAAACTGCTGGTCTTCTGCTAACAGCTTACTTATTGGACCACTTTGCTGCTTAGTCTTCCACTAGCAGGAGTAGAATCATTTAAATTAATGACGTTTCATAAATACCTGTAATAGGTTTACGTGAATAAAGATATTTTTTCTTTGACTTTGACTTTGAACGTACATCTAAAAATTTACTAAAAAAAACTCAGCTAAGTACAGAAAAGTTAAATACCGCATCCGATAAAAATTGAACTTTTTCCTTGTCGATTGTTATCCATAGTTAGAGGTCAAGCCCTAACCGGGTTTCCGTTATGACGCGCAACTTCCCGGTGTTCCCGGTAATAACGGAGGATTATACCGTATAAGGATACCTTTTCCCGGGATTTTCAATTTTCACTACCTTTACAATATGTTGCTAAAACACACGCGGTTTATTTTATGATGAGAGTTTTGTCTTAATCGATTTCAGGTTTTAGCCTAATTTTTGATAGAGAATAAAAATTGGGATATTTCTGTACTACTTGTGCTGTGTAGAATGATAAAATGATAATTAAATTCGAAATAATATACAAACAAAGATATAAATATAAAAGAATTACAATATTAAATGCTTAAAAAGAACACCTAACATTAAATAAATAAAAAAAACTACACTACAAATAAAACTAATAAATTAGAAACTAAAATTATAACCATATGTGAAGGAGTAACGGATAAAATTGGTACAGCTTTCAAAAAGTTATCCATCAATGCTGTGTACACCTCATTCTCCAAAGTAGCGAAACACGTACGCACCCCAAAAGATGTTATTCCTTTCCAAACAGCTGGCGTATATAAAGTGGACTGCAGCTCTGGGAGTTCATATATTGGCCAAACTAAGCGCACGATAGCCGAGAGGGTCAAGGAACATATAGCAGCTGTAAAAAGCTGCCAATTATACAAGTCAGCAATAGCAGAACACCTAATGGATAGTGGCACAAACCATTGGATTGAGCTGCATGACCCAAAAATACTTTCCATCGATCGTCACTATTACCCTAGAATAGTACGTGAAGCGATCGAAATAAAGAAACACAAAAATTTCAATCGAGAGGGGGGTTATAAGCTATCTTTATCGTGGAATCCAGTAATCAATAGGTTTCGACGTCGGGAAAAATCGCCCGGTGTCGCCAAGGATATTGTAAGTGTCGTGTGTCGTAATTTGCTGATTACCTAGATTTTTTAAAAGCACACTTAGAATATAAAAAAAAACTATTCGAATTCTACGATTTTTTTCTCTTCTGTGGAACTGGCTCTTAAGAATCATTATGGAACCTCGAGTCGAAGTTGAAGTGGCTTGGAATTTTCATTGGAGAACATAAAACGGCGGTGTGGCCGGGCCTCAGGGAATGCATCTGCTCGCTCGAGTGGAAAATCTTCGCTAACCATTGTTGGCTCTTCGTACAACTATTTAAAGCATTGACGCACAAGAGTTAGCGATTGTCCAACCAAACGACTGCACAAGGCATAGGAGGTAGCGATTTTCTGATAATTATCTTCTTACCAAATCTGAAATTTTAGGTAAAAAGTCTGAGAACTTATAGAGCTTAGAGAGTAGTATAGTTCATAAATTGCTAATAAATTTGACATGTTTTGGACTTAAGCATCGTGGATCATTTAGAAAAAAACAAATAAATAAAATATTTTATTATTATCCTTTAAATACATAAATTACAAACTAGGATATATAATTTATTTATAACAAAAATGAGCTAGGACAGGCTATGAGAATTAAATAGGTGGTAATTTGCCCAGTCTGCCGGAGCGGGGAAGTATCCACCGTTCGTGTCAATAAACCCAGTAAAGTGTATACACACATTTGGGGATCAGGCTCGAATTGCCGTCATGCCCAGTCCAGCCGGGATAGTGTTGGGGACTGATTCCAGTTGCTAACATTCATGGACCTCGCGCGCCACTGACCATCACGTGGACGCAAGTTCACATGTCGTGCTGATATATAAAATTAAAATAAAAAAAAACAGAACTGTTAGTAAGTGTACTGGTGTCTGTACTAGATAATTCTGTCAAGGTACAAAAACCAGATATTGATCAGAAAAGGTGTTTGATCCTATTTTTACAACACTGGCACGTGGTTGTTATATCTTATTTGTGTAATTATATGTATTTACTTATATTTGCTTATTTATTATATTTTATTTATCCTGTGATATTGTTTGATTGTTTTTTCCATTATAATTTGTTTTTCATATTGGTGTTCGTTTGCTATTTTTGATTTATTATTGCAGTTAGGGTTAAGTGATAGAATAGCAATTCCTTAAACTATTATAATGTTATTTTAAGTAATTCTGCAGTGTTATCGTATGTTTATGGAATTACCCACATAGTTGACCGCTTATCGCTACCACCTATGACTTGCTACCTTCCTAAGTACAGTGCGGTGAGGTACATCGGAAGAGTGTGGTGAGTTGGCTTCGTCCCAGAATGCTATGCTCTTGCGGCTTGTTCAACATTCTGTATGTTATTAAATACATACTCCTAAGAACTGTCTACACAATTAAACATTAAACAATCTTTAGAGTTACAGTTAAACAGTGTTGAATGCAAAAAATTAAATATTAGAGTCTGGCTAATGAAAGTAGATAACGAAAAAGCGCGGCAGATTTAAATAAATATTAGTATGACATCCTTTAAAGTTTGATAAAATACGTGAATAAAACTTACTTGACTTGACTTGATTTTATTTATTGGTTATTGTTTTGAATACATTTATATTTTTTACAAATGCTTTCTAATGAATTCTAGATTGCCGCTCAGGTTGAAGATCCGGATCTACAAGATATTCATCCGTTTTCGTCTCACCTATGCTGCGCCAGCCTGGTATCACCGAATGGCCAAGACTAATAGAGACAAAAGACAAGATACATAGTCAGCAGAACATATTGCTCAAAGTGGCCTCACGAGCGCCAAGGCTTGTGCGTAATTTCGACATAGCTCGAGATCTGGAGATGCCTACTATTGAGGAGTTAGTCGTCGGCCTGACTAGATGTAGGTTGGGTGATTACTAGATTCTACCGGGAAGAACGGGGGAATGTCGACGACCCCACAGACTGTTAAAAACATTGATCATAAGGTTGACATTATCTTCATGCATTATTTAGCCAGATATTTTATGTTAGACTTTTATCTATAAAAGTTTGAAGTTTTGAAAGAGGACGTTAGATGACGTGTAACAAACATGTTGTACGTTAGATGATGTGTAACAAACATTTGGAACGTTAGATATCGTGTAACATACATTTTGGACGTTAGTTGACGTGTAACATACATTTTGTATATAAATGTCACCAATACCCGCTCTATACGATTGTCGATCGTCGCCGACCGACGTGCCCTCTAGTCTTAGCCTGAGTTGCACCAAAATGAAGTCTCTGTAAAGTACGGTGGTGGCTCGGTTGTAAAAATGCTTTCCGCAAAAATAACCTAAAAATGTCGGTTCAAACCCCGACATATATACCAATAAGAAATACACTTTTCTCACGTACATTTATCATTTATTTACACCACTGTTTCCTGTGCCTCGAAGAGCACGTTAAGCCATCTTTCCCGGTTAAATATAAGTATACCAACTCGCCTACTACTATAGTAACTCGCCAACCTATCTGGCCATCGTGGCGAGTGTAGGCCAACTTTCTGGAATGCCCATCTCGTATTTGTAAATGTAATTGTACCAATTGACGCCTGACCTTGAAAATAAAACCGATACATGTGACACCATTATTAACTTTAATAGTTACAATTACAGTGCCATTTTTTGTCATTTTGGTGCAACACGGGCTAAGTTTTACCTAGCCCAATAAAAACCCGAATTGTATATCCGATTCATAAAATTTAAGCTCGAATGTTAAGCAACGCGATTTTAAACCATGTCTCAGTGACAGAGATTAATGTGAACTTGCTGGCGTTTCCTTTTACTGACTCACTAGGGATGGGACGCAACAGATCATTTTACTGAATCAGTTCAAGTATTTACAGCAGCTATAAACTACTTTTGTCGACCTTAAATCCTCTTGGAAGAGGCGTCGTCCCAGAAGTGTCCTCCACGACACTGATGACCCACTCACGAGTCCTCTGGCCGCCAACCCAAGGACCCCCACTCTCCCACAGTTCCAGTCACCAATCCAGCCGCCGCTGTCTTCGTTCCCCATTTCCCCCTCGATGGCTCCACAGCAGACCCAGGTCAGGTTGGGTGTGATACCGTTGAGTAGACTTTTGCTTCGCATATTTGTATGTACGCGGCAAATGAGTGGCTTCACTTCGTACCCACGACGCAGGGCCAATATTAAAAGAGAGACGGTTTATAAGGTTTTAGTCCGTAGGCGCCTTGGGGTCGCCTTACTATTCTATATTCGGACATGCGACCTCCCACGGTGGCCCTTCAGGCTGGGGTCGTATCGTCAGGCGATTTTTCGATTTCCGTCTTGAAGCCGTTGAACAGGGATCGACGGCTTGACGTTCTCTCCGAGCCACGCGGTGGTGTTGTAAATCTATGACAAATGTATGTAATAAAAGTGTATTTCTCATGACTAGGTCCGTGGATTTAGACTCGGAGGTACCGGGTTCGTAATATCCGTCGGGACACAATATATTTTTGTATTTTTTTGTGATTTTTCTATTGTTTGGTACGCTGGAGACATCGCCGAGCTTGCCACTTGTCATGTTGGGCCTATAGTAAAGTTGGCTAATGTGAATCCGCTTCTATAAAAAAAAAACAAAAATAAGCGTGGTTTCTGACCACCTCGGAAGGGATACGGTCGTGATAATATTTAACTTTTACTTCTTTTTTAGGATTTTAATGAAAGCGTTCTGACAACTGAACCAACACCGCTTTCAGAAAATTCACCATTATAATCACAGCCCCTAGCACACAGAGTCCTAGAACTCCACTGTTGGAACTTGAGAATTTGGCCTACACTCGTCACGCTGGCCAGACGGGTTGGCAAGGATCTGATGCCAATTTATAATGACATTGTATTAACGATTCCACAAGTTATTTATTTATTTAATACTTTATTGCACAGAGACAAAGGCGGGCTTTAATGCCGCAAGACATTTTATCATAGCCAACCATTGGGATAACTTTAAACACTTTACTGAAAAGTAGGTGCAAAAATAAAGGATAATAAAAAAATATATATTTAATAACTAACTAGATGTAAACATATATAATATACTACGTACTAATACATACTTATATACTCGTATAAACCTACATACATACATAATAATATACTAGCTTTATTGCGATAGGAAATGCGAATAGACCATTTTTTTAAATAGCGATCTGTGGTTACCTGCCTGATGCTAAGAGGCAAATTGTTCCACAAATTAGTTAGTATTAGTGGAACCGGGACCGATGGCTTAACGTGATTTCCAAAGCACAGTAACAGTGGTGTTGTAAATCTAAGACAAATGTACGTATGAAAAATGTATTTCTCATTGGTTCATGCCGGGTTTTCAACCGAGCCACCACTGTTGTCAACAATCGAATTATTTGCATTCAATTAGCGCACTAATTCAACGCAACAATATCAAATTGAATCACTGCAGAACATCACTAGCAAAACCGACCTTGCTATACTGGTTCACTAATGGATTTTCCTATGGTATATATCCCGTCACAGAATAAGCTTTAGTAACCTGTCACCACATTTAATATCACTGTTAAACTCAGTTATTTCAAAGTCAAAATAACTTTATGTTTACACATATACTCGTACAGGGTAATATATGGTTATTAACATCAAACCGTGAACCGGTCAGGTAATAAAATATATTTTATTTCAGCCATCTAGAAACCCACAATTAATTTATAACAATACCTTTTGTCAAAAGTAGAAAATAATATGGCAAAAAACTCGCCGACTCTGTCTCTCAGAAAACATACCAGACGCACTAGCATAACTTAGTAGGCATCAAAATTATTTACACAATAATATTTAATAGGTTATTCGAGTAATATAGAAAAGTATAAAAGAATTACAATAATAAATGATTAAAAAGAAAACCTAAAATTAAATAAACAAAAACAGAAATAAATTAAACTATACCACAAATGCTGAAAGCTGAAGTCGCAATTGGCCGGACACATCTGGCGGTTCTAGAGTGGAGACCACGTACGGGAAGACGCAGAGTGGGACGACCCCCCGCCAGATGGACAGATGACCTAAAGATGGTCGCTGGTGGGGGTTGGATGAGGGTAGCTAAAGATCGCGTTAAGTGGCGAGACTTGGGGGAGGCCTACATCCGCCAGTGGAGAGATACAGGCTGATAATGATGATGATGATACTACAAATAAAACAAAAATAAATAAATACTACAATTATACCCGCCTGATGGGCGTAGTGTGCCGAGGACACTTGCTGCGTTCCCCCGTTGAACGGCGAGGCTGACTCTGTGAGCAAAATATTCTCTACCCAAAGGGTCGCCAAGCGGAGTTTTTCCCCACGCTCAAGAGAACGCCAGAGCCTCCTCGGACCACAGACCCATCGTTTCGACTGCAAATGGGATGAAGTAGTGATTAATGATGATCTCCGCGTATTTGTTGCGTTTAAGGCGCATGGCTGACTCTGCGGCCCCGGGTTTCTTATGGCTGGATGTCACATGTAAATTTTGCCAAAAGATCGAATAGACATAAATTTGTCATACGACTTCCAAGATTTAAATATAAATCCGTATCTTTGTTTCATAACAATAAATACATCTTTAATAGCGGTTAACATTATTGTAAAGTGTGCGTCTGATGAAACAGAATTTGCTACGGAAAGACGGTAGGTTTATAAGTGCACCGATAAAAACGCGTGACTTTGGCCTTTTATCAAGGTTATCCTATAACCAGAGACTATAAATTTATAACAAGACGGGGCAAAAAGCCAAACTGTACGATGATCAAAGCTAGGACAAATTCTTACAAAATTATTTAGTCTATGCATTGCCAGTTATGGTCGTGTTCGAGTTGCACTTTCAAATTGATTACTTTGTTTCACGCACAATATGCTGATCTGCAAAACACATTTTTCTTCGATAAGAGAACCTCGTATAGTTTCTATTCGTTAGTAAATGTTGATTAAATTTTCATTTTAAGAGTTTCATATGTGGTGGAGAATAGTAAGAATAGGAGAGGAAACCCACTAACCAGTAGATGCGGCGATAGAGGCTTCCCCCTGGCGTCCTTCGGCTGGTTCACTATTTGATTTCTCCACTGATTTCAGGGTGATTATTGTTTATTGCGTGATAATTATTTGAGCACCGCACTTGGAGAATTCGCGGCGTGATTTTGCGTGATTTAGCGTTTTTTAATGGCGAAGCGTGGTAGGTTTGCGGACATTTTTGGAATCTGGATTTGGCCTACACTATAAACGACTACAGATATTTTTTTTGTTGAGATGTCGTGGCTCGGTTGTAAGAAAGCTTTCCTTAAAATCCTTTTTGAAAATAAATTTTAATTTAATTAATTTAAAAAAAAAAAACAAATAAAATACAAAAGTTTAGAATTTAATGAAATGAAATGAAATGAAATGAAATGAAATGAAATGAAATGAAATATTTATTCGTGTAAAGAATTTGGGTAGACAAATTTGCAGTTGTGATTGCTATTGATTAGTACTACCAAACCCTACCTGCAAAGGTGTATACACATCACATTATTAAATATAATACAATACTACAGTAGTTACAATTAGAATATAGACACAAGAATAAATAAAAATGACCAGAAACGTAAAACAATAATAACATTTATCAGTCGGTCAATAAGATTAATAATAATAATGTCAAAGCATGCAATATAATTTAGTCAATAATCACAATTTAGTCAAGAAAATCACGCACACTGTAAAAAGACCTTTTCAACAACCATGCTTTTGTTAATCTTTTGAATTTATTGAATGGCTCATCCTTAAAATAGTCAGGCAATTTATTGAATATTTTAATACACATCATGTAGGAGTTATTTAATGTTGTTGTTAACCTCGCAGGTGGCTTATATAGTTTGTAAATGTACTGCGTTCGTGGTTTTTGTGAAAACGTAGATTGAAGCTGAAAATAGTAATTATACTTGTATACAAAAATGCAGACCTCGTAAATATACAGACATGGTACTGGCATAATACCATAATTTTTGAAGTATGGCCGACAAGAGTCCAACCGTTTGAGATTGAACATAGCTCTAATGCAACGTTTTTGCATTATAAGAAGATCACTCAACTGTGAAGAGTTTCCCCATATGACTATGCCGTACCTTAGGGCTGAATCTACATATCCGTTGTAGGCCATAAGTGCTGCCTCCAGAGACACCACTTGCCTGGTTTTTCTTAATGCATATACAAATTGGTTCACCCGAGTGCATACAGTGTCGACATGTTCTTTCCATGTACAGTGGCAATCAATATTAATACCCAAGAATTTAGTCTGAAAGACTTCTTCTATTTGTTTCCCTTTAAAATTTATATTTAATGATTGAGAGGTACCCTGGATAGTATGAAACTGCATATACTTAGTTTTAATAATGTTAACTTTGAGGTTGTTTCTAGTCAACCAATCTATAGTTTGCTCCAGTGTTTTGTTAATCTCTTTATTATATGAAGTCAAATCATGTCCCTTTATAATAATAGTAGTATCATCTGCAAACATTATACACTCGTGCGATATACTATCAGGCAAGTCATTTATGTAGGCCAAGAACAGAAGACAAGATAAAGGGCTGCCCTGGGGCACGCCGTAATTGTTATTAACATACGGCGATCTGTATGATACCAGTGCCCTATTTTCAGAACAGTATCCTACAGTCTCAACACACTGAGTTCTATTACCCAAGTATGCCTTGATCCATTTTAGGGCTGGGCCCCTTACTCCATATCTTGAGAGTTTGGCTAACAACCGTTTGTGACACACAAAATCAAACGCCTTGCTCATATCCATAAAAAGCACTGTAGCAGGCACTTTCATATCTATACATTCAATTACTTGTTTTATTAACTCAAAAGTAGCCAGTGAGGTACTTTTACCTTTTCTAAAACCATACTGTTTCTCATTAATAATGTTTTTAGAATCCAGAAATTTTATTAATCTTGCGTGCATAATATTTTCAAATATTTTGGAAAAAATGGGGATAAGTGTAATCGGCCTATAGTTATCTATATTACCCCTATCGCCCTTTTTATGTACAGGTTTAACCAAAGATATTTTGAGGGCATCTGGAAAAGTACCTTGATTTAGACACAGGTTTGCGACATGCTGAAGTGGATATACAATCGCAGGCATACTCAGTTGAATTATATCTGTCCGCAAATCATCATAACCTACGGACTTTGATTTTTTCAGGGATGATACTAATTTTATTAACTCTTCAGTAGATACCGGATTTAAGAATAAAGATGACTCGATATTATCTATTTTAATATCAGATAAATGGCTTATAAGTTGTGTACAATTGTCGCTTACAGTTTTAATAAAATACTCATTGAATGACTCAGCAATTGTCTGAGGCTCATTTATTTCAATATTATTAATTATTAATTTGTCTATAGATCTGGCAGAAATATCAGATGTAGTATATTTTTTTATAATTTTCCAGACAGCCTTACATTTATTATTAGTTTTACATATAAATTTTAGATTTTCTGACTTTTGGTTGGAAAGGATGCATTTCTTTAAAGCCCTGAAATAATTTGAATAAATATTATTGTAACCCTTTTGATACCTACTCTTTAAATAAAGCTGCCTTTTAACTTTACAACAATTTCTAATGCCTTTCGTTAAGTAGTTTGAGTTATTTTTGTTAGAAACTTTAATTTTTATTGTAGGGAAACACAAATTATACATCAGGCAATACAGATTGTAGAAAATATTAAAGGATATATTGGCATTATTTTCAACAAAAACCTCTTGAAACGATAGTGACGACAAACATTCCATAAACTTGTCTTGATGAGACTGGCTATAATCCCTCCTAAATTCGTACCACCACTTAATAGGAGGGGGAGGGCGTTTACGAATCGGCACGTGGAAGGTTTGAGCTGTATGGTCTGAGATCCCCAAATCATGGATCCTGGGGATGACTCCTTCTACGTTGGTTGCTATATGATCTATACATGTTTGGGAGGTAGCTGTCAATCGGGTAGGACCCTGAACAACTAATTTCAGGTTAAATGATTCTAGTATACGCGTAAGCTCAACTGTGATTTTTGAGGTTTTCATCATATCTATATTGAGGTCTCCACATACGATATATATTTTTTTTTTATGCCGACATATTAGTGTAAGCAAATCATTCAGTTTTTGAAAAAATATGGATGATGTTGATGTTGGTGCCTTATTCGTATAAATACAAATTAGGATAATTCCTAGTTTTATTATATTAACTCCACAGCATTCAAAAATAAAAGTTTGTGACAAAGTTTGGATCTCATTAATTGGTGTAACATCTATGTTATTTTTAAGAAGGATAGCAACACCACCTCTGCTTGATTTTTTTCTAGAAAAACATGCAACCAACTGATAGTTTCTAAGTTTTAGGTTAAATTCACAACCACGACGAATATGTGTCTCACAAAGACATATCACATCTATGTGTAGTTTTTTATTAAGATCATCTAATGCACAACGAAATTCATCCTGCTTATTTAAAACACCGGCGATATTTAGATGTATAATCCCTAGGCTGTTATTATAGTTATGAGTGACGAAAAAACTGCCCTGAATTAGATACATGCATTGTTAAATATTGCTTTTTTGTTTCTGGTATTCTATTTAGGACCGTACGAGTATTGGGGACATCTTTATTAAGATCATTACCACATTTATTACACTTATTGGTTGAACTACTGTCACTATTATTATATAGTGCCACTTCTTCTTGTCTAAATTTGCCTACAGTATAAGTATTTTGGTATAATTTACATGCTATGTGATAAAATAAGTTGTTGGCTATCACATATTTAGACGATATAAATTGTCTTTGCCCAAAGATATTCTCACATGCGTATGGAATAATGTCACAGTGTTTAAATTGGTTAGATATAAATGTCAATAGGTTATTTAGTGGTCTCTTATTTAGATGACGACTGTGGTGTATTTTACAAAGTAACATATTAGTGTAATCAAACTGTTGGATAGCGTAGTACAAATTAGCAAACAGATTATTCGGGTTTTTGTCATTTAAGCCAGTCATAATAAAAACAAAATCATCTTTGGTCAGGGTATAATTTACACTTAGCAGTGATTGTAAAACATTGTTTGTGTCACCTCCTGGCTTAATAAAGAGAAAAATATCAAAATAGTCACCATACATGTCATTTAAAATAGAACTCAAGTTTTTGCCTTGTTCGTCAGATATTATGATTATTTTACGTTTATTATAACCATGCATTAATCTCAATTCATAATCTTTTTGGAATTGACCGATATGCACTTTTTGTCTATTTAATTCTACATTAAAGATTGATGGCGCTAATGGTGAAGGAGAAGTAGTTGATGGTAAAGGAGGCGTAGTTGATGGCGCTGCGAGCGCCGGTGCCACCTTCGATTGCGTCGGGGTTGGCGGCGATGTCAACGATGCGGGAGCGGTTGATTTCGCTGCTGAAGATTGCCCTTCAGTCGATGGCGATGCCGTTGATAGCGCTACGGTTGATGGAGTCGTAATCAATGGCACTAAGTCTGATAGCCTCTTAGTCAAAAGCGCTGTGGTTAATGGCACCGTCGTCAAAGGCGCTGCGGTTGATCGCGTTGTAGTTAAAGGCGCAGTAGTCAATGGCGCTGTGGATGATTTTGACTGATTGCTGCCTTGCGATACAAGTCTTCCATGGCTATTGCTTACTTTGCTTGTATATTTTCTTATTGTTACATTTGGGTTAGAGTTATTTTGTGTATATTTTTCTATTTCTAATTTATATTCCTTAACTAGTTTAGCAAGGGCACTGTTTTCCGTTAGAAGATTTTGTATTTTATTTTCAGCAGTATTTAGCCTTTTCTGCAGAACTGTAATGTTATATGATTGTAAATCAGAACATCCTCCTGTCATTGGGTCACCCGTTGGAGATGATGTTATCGAGGAAAAATCCTCCTCATCTTCCTCAGTCCCATCCGAGGTATTTAAATTGTAGATCGTGATATCTTCTTGGGGGGATCTATTTACATTTACTGTCAAGCCATAACACGATCTGCACTTGTAAGTGTCTTTGTTAGTCGCGGTCATTAAATAAAAGCGCTTGTCAGAAACACTCTCGCAATTTGGGTGGTAGTGTTTTTTGCAAATTCCACATAATAGAAAGTATTTATTAATGATCTCAGTTTTACACTTAGAGCAAATAGGCGCCATATTAATTTTGAGTTTAAAGGTGTTAAAAGGAAAATAGTATATATATATATATATATATATATATATATATATTATACAAATAAAAATAAAATAAAAAAATAAAAATGAATAAAAAGTTTTTCGACTGGAATTGAACACTAGTATCGATCGACAATCGAGTTTTGCGGGCGCGGCATGACGACGTCCGAACCAACGATGCTTAGGAGGCCACTGCAAAAATTGACTATAGATACAGCCAGACGTAGTAGTTTTTTAAATTGCCAATGAGTCAGCTGTGGGTTGTTTGTAACTTTTAATTCGTCGAGTCTAATTTTTGCGCACACGTTTATCACTTTTCACTTGTTTCACAGATTATAATCCTTCTAGACACAGTTTCTTAGATGTTTTTTGATTGAAATATGTCATTTTAGTTGTACTTTAACACTGTTTACGGAACTTTAATGAATTAAAGATTAGACACCTTAAAAATTAAAACATTGCGGAGCCGATAAACACACGACCGCTTGGTTCGCGGTTTGTTGATTATAGTTGGACACAATTATGATCACAATGGTTGACATAATTGTTCAGTAGACAAGGAAGACAAGTTTCGTGCCGAGGCCACGTGTGTGAGAAAGAGAGATGAGAAGAATGGGTCTCGGGCTTGCTTTTAAAGAAAGCCTGCTTAGGCCCAATTTTTTCAGTAAATTGTGCATTTTGCTGGAATTCCCTTCTGTAATCTGTAAAAGTAAGAAGCTTTGCTAGTGGATGTTAGATGGCCTAAAAAATATTGTGACAAATATCTTGTATGAACATGCCAATCAATGCCCGCTCTTTTTTTATTTAATCTCTTTGCCCATAACAAAAAAATGATTGATGGTGTTTTAATACTTTAGGAAAGTAATAAAAATCGCTTATGGTAACCTCGATAGGTATTAGGAGACAAAACCATCATGGATCAAAGTTATTATTTTTATCCGACTGCGCAACGACGTAAGGAAGGGTTACGTCTTTATCATCCTATGTATGTATGTATGTAAATATTTATGTATGAAGGTATGTATGTTTGTTCCACACGTGGGCCGATCTTGATCATTCTGACGTCAATCGATTTGTTTTAATCACGCGAGTGTCACTAAAGATATCACATTAATTAAATTTCAGTAAGGCGATAATCAGACGCCATATTGTGAAAATAAAAAAAAAATAGTCTTTTAAAAGTTATTTTTTTACTTAGTTTTTTATTTAGTTTATATATTTTTAAAAGCTTAATTTATTTTATTTTAATCATTTGAATATTACTTCGAACACAATAACTAAATAATATGTATTTATAAATAATTATGGGCTTAAAGCTGATGGCTTTGTGTATGAAACTATTTATCCAAACCATTTTTAATTCTAAGAGAATGAATAAATCGATCGAAGTTCAGTGGTTAGACAATAAATAACTCTCCAAGCTCCGAGGTAATGGATGCAATAAATAAAACATGGACTTCACATGGTCATCAATCCAACACCGGCTTTTTTCTCTTTACATTGGCAATTCCTTTTTTTTTGATGTAATTAATGTTTATTGGTAAATTGGTGAGAACCCCGGCATGTACTAATGAAAAAAAAATTTTCATTTATACATGTGTCATAGATTTAATAAATGCAAGCCTCTTGCTTGTCTTTGACGCCGCATCAGACTGGAAAATTCTCACGGATACATTTGAACATCACTACAGGATCCAAGATGAACTACGAGTAGCTGTATCAGCCTATTATACCAACTTTTAATCCCCTCCTCACTAGGTACTCTAATAGATATTCAGATTCTCTCTACTATAACTATTCGACAGTCACAAACTCGAAATATATTCTAAAAACTTCTATTTTCTCACCTTCTTGAAAAACTAAATTTAACTTAATCTCCTCACCTTGGCATATATTATTTTATTAGTATTATATAATATGTATTTTATTGTATTTATTATTCGTATTTGTTACATAAGTATATTATGATCCTATTTATCCCATAGTTTATTAATTATTATTAATTTTCTATTTTTTTTTTTAATATATCATTTTATTTTTCTGACTCTGCACCCATAATATTCATTTTATCACTCTCCCAAAGATTAGCTGGTAAATAATACCTTTATGGTATTATGCTCGCCTATGTACATCTTTTTATATTTTATATTTTGTTTGCAATAAACGATTTTATTATTATTATTATTGTATGCAGTTTTGTCTATAAAATCTTTGTCAAACATTACCGATCATGCACCAACTATCCTTCTGCTCACTTCTCCTAAAGGTTAGCTGTTAGATAATGTTTTTAGACATTAAACTTGCCTATGTACTGTAAGTAACGCGTACCTTAAATCCTACAAAGGTCGGTTCAAACCCCTTCGGCGTGTACCAATGAGAAATACACTTTTCTTACGTACTGCAGTCATAGATTTACAACACCACCGTTCCCGTGAGGAGGAGAGCACATTAAGCCGTCGGTCCCGGTGTCACTAATGCCAACTTGTGGAATCGTTAATAAATTGTCATAAAAAAATTGACATCATATCCTCACCAAGCCGTCTCGGCCAGGCGTGGCGAGTGTAGGCCGAATTCTCCAGTTCTGGAAGGCCCATCTTCAGCAGTGGAGGTCTAGATCGCTGTGAAAAAATGTACTCTAAAATGTTTCATTTTCTGTGTAAGAATTTATCTATCTATCTATCCTTTGTTTGTGACAGAAAAAGACCTGGTCATAGGTATAGCTAACTGCACACATTAAAAAAATCGCCCTATACATGAAGATGCACGTAGAAGTATATCATAAAATCTTTCCTCAGAAATAAAATTGAGAAGTACAATCATCAAATAGCTGATCATACACATTCATGTTGTAGTTCAACATGTAAATAGGATTTTTGATTGATGTTTAGTTTTTTTTATACTAGCACGACATGTGACGCGAGATCCATGAATGTTAGCAACCTGAATCAGACACTGATGACTGCCTTCAGTCTCTAACACTATGCCGGCTTGACTGGGCATGACGGCAATTCGAGCCTGATCCTGAAACGTGTGGATACACTTTACTGGGTTTATAATAATAATAATAAAAAAAATATCTTTATAATAAAACAAAATATAAAATAATGTACGAGTACATAGGCGAGCATAATACTGTATGGTATTCTCTAACAGCTAACCTTTGGGAGAGTGAGAAATTATTATAATGGGTGCAGAGTACGAAATAAGAATAATAATAATAGTTAAAATCAATCATAAATATACCATAGTAAGTATAAATAACACATCAATATATAAATATGTCATTCATTATCATCATTACAGCCCCTAGAACACAGCGTCCTAGACCTCCACTGCTGGAGATGGGCCTTCCAGATCAAATATCTGGAGAATTTGGCCTACTCTCGCCACGCTGGCCAGACGGCTTGGCGAGGATATGATGTCAATTTTGTATGACAATTTATTAACGATTCCACAAGTTGGTATTAGTGGAACTGGGACCGACGGCTTAGCGTGCTCTCCTCCTCACATAAATCTATGACTGCAGTACGTAAGAAAAGTGTATTTCTCATTGGTACATGCCGGGTGGGTTTGAACCGACCTTTGTAGGATTTAAGGTACGCGTTAATTACAGTACATAGGCGAGCTTAATGTCTAAAAACATTATCTAACAGCTAACCTTTGGTGGTGTTGTTAATCTATGACAAATGTACGTAAGAAACATGTCGTACATGCCGGGTGGGTTTGAACCGACCTTTGTAGGATTCAACGAACGCGTTCTTACAACCGAGCCACCACCGTGCCTCGTAAATATGTCATAATAATTATCTATGTCAAGATGTGGAAATTAGATGTCATTTTGTTTTTTGAGAAAGTATGTAATTAATAAATGTTTGAATATATTTAAAGACGGGGCCTGTCTAATAGATAAAGGTAGCCTGTTCCATTGGCGGGCTGCAGAAACAGTAAGAGAATCTGAATATCTGCTGGAAGAGTAAAGAGGAATTGAGAGTTGATTGTTGTGAGTAGAGCGAAGGGAGCGGGAGTGCGAGTTTATCGGCACGAACAGTGGATACTTCTCGCCTCGGCAGACTGGGCAAATTACCTACATCAGTCCGGCTGCCACCTATTGAAATAAAATTAGTAAGGGCTTTTGAAAATGTCTAAGAAATAAAAGACTAATTAAAAACTGAGACTGACACACACACAAATGCTCCCAACAATGAGTCCCGACTACTGTTAAAGTCGCCATTTTCCGCATTAAAATTTATTATTATTATATTATATTATTAGACCACGGAGGCGGTCTAGCGGTTAAGTCCGTGGATTTAGACACGGAGGTACCGGGTTTAATTCCTGGTCGGGATACAAACATATTTATTACTATAAATAAATACATTTAATTAATATTCAATTTATTTGTGATATTTCTAGAGTTTGGTACGCTGGAGACATCGACAAGTTTGCCACTTGTCATGATTGGCCTATAGTAAAGTTGGCTAAATGTGAATCCGCTTATTTTATCCAGTTTTTGATCACCCCGAAAGGGAAACGGTCGTGATGATACTTTACTTTTTCTTTTAAAATTTATTATTTATTTATATAGTACACACAGCAGTACATATATTATCACACACATAACATAGTATAATTATAACTTATCTAATATATGTACCAATTAGGTGTCACAGCATTCACCAATATAAAAAGAAGAAGAAATTAAAAACTTATTACTTTTAAAACAAAAAAAATCAAAAACTATCAAATATACAAAATAAAAATTTTACTTCTAAAATAAAATTATACATTTTTCTCTTTTTTAATAGAACTAATAAGGAAACATAAAAATTGCACAAATTTGGTACATTAAAAAAAACGAAAACAAAACATTTGTTTTACTACTGCCTCCGTGGTCGCCTCCGTGGTCGCCTCCGTGGTCGCCTCGTCTGTGGATTATCGAGTTTATTTATGTGTTAGGCGCATTAACTCTGGCAAAACGGGTATAAAAAGGTTAGTGGTTTGAACCCCGGCATGTACCAATAAGAAATAATTTTCTTACGTCGATTTGTCTAAAATTGACATCACTACTGTTTCCGTGCCTCGGTGTGCACCAATGGGTCCCGGTTTCACTAATACCAACTTTTGGAATCGTTAATAAATTACCCGATTGTCTTAATAGCAATAAAAAAAAAACTACATACTATAGTGGCACCAATCTGTCTTGCCAGCGTGGTTAGTTAAGGCTAAATCCCCCAGAAATTTCTGGTAGGCCCATCTCCAACAGTGGTCTAGGACTCTGATATGTCAAGGGTTTGAACCGCGGCCTTATTAAAATAAAATAAAATAAAAAATAAAAATCGTTTATTGACCCAATTAACTTAAATCTATTACATTTTTATATGCTCAATGACCTGCACTGGAAGCCACCGGGCCGCAGGTCGTAGCATACCATTTTATTTTGTCCGGTCGACAGCAAATTAATTTATTATTAAACAACAGCACAAACAAATAGGTACCTACCAAATTGTTCCGAGTGGGTATGTAGGTATGAGTATATATGTAGGTGTGTGTATGTGTGTCTATATCAGCCTGGGTCCGCGAAGAGGCCAGAATACCTAAAGACAGCTAGAAGGATTTCAGTTTCTGTGTGTAAAGAAGTTTTAATAACTGGGACATTACAATACCAAATCCACACTAGGCACTTTATATACAATTTTATATTAATGTTAGAATGTTTGTAAAAAGCTGATATTGCGCTGTGTTTGCGACATTTGCTATAAAACGTAGATAAAATCCGATCAAATAGCAAGCCACGTCAGCGCGTGTTACTGTCCGTGTATAGTTACTTCTCAATTTAGTCGGCTATTTCTCACACGTTTACGACCAACTGCGACGTTTTTAATTAAGATTTGAATGCCTTCTCCCAAGTCTTGTTGTTTGTACAACACTATTTCATCGCTTTAATGTTGTATCTACGACGATCGCAAATGAATCTGAAATTATTTATTGCGTCGCATTCTTGACCTAATTTTTATTAATAAATAATAAACAAGTAAGTATATAGGTGTAACATTTTCATGACAATTTATTAAAGATTTCGTAAGTTGGTATTAGTAGAACCGGGACCGATGGCTTAACGTGCTCTCTGAGGTACGGACGGTGGCGTTGTGAATCTATATCAAATGTACGTAAGAAACGTGTATTTTTTATTGGTGATTTACGGGTGACTTTTTCTTTACCTTAGACTATAATATGTAATTCTATTGATATTGATATTTGTTTAACTTTTCCTAAAAAAACATGCTCGAATGTCGGAAATGTCATTTTGTTTTGGTCCATATGTCATTTCTGACATATCGCTTTTTAGGAAAAGTTGATTGTTTCTTTCTATAGAATAACATACGCTAGCTTTCCACGGTCCGTGATATCGCGGACGGACGCGGACCAGCTGGCACGACACACCGTGGGAAGGGTCTCGTCCGTAGTAGCACAGACACGTCTGTGGCGGTGCGCCAGTATCCGTCGCGAGGCGGTAACTTCAAAGTTTTTCCGAATCATTCGCCATACCCCCACCGGTAGGATCACAGGACAGGGAATATTTATGTCATTCGTTAATTTTTTACCGTGATCAAAACAGAAATTAAAGTTAGATATTTAGGTACACTTACCTTAAACGACTTTTGTTGTATGCTGATCCACCAGCGACGTGGTTTCTTTTTACTTTTACTAGATCGCATAATTTGGTAATTGTTAATTAATACCATAGCCGCAGCTGCAGCGACGATACGTTATCTTTCACTTTGCATTTTGAAATGAAGCTATCAAATGATCTATCTACCTACACAGACCGACACGCACCGTTGGAAGAGCTCTGTCTGTGTGCGTTGCCGTCCGTGGCCGTGCGTTAGAATCACGGACCGTGGGAAGCTAGCTTAATATTAGACCATACAAAGATTCGAACCTTCTTAGGATATTCAGGAAAGCATTCTTACAACCAAAGTATTTAAAAATTTTATCTCCATATTTTAATATATTTTTTTATAAAGCGGAGGATTGTGGAATTATGACCCTCGTCAAACCATATAGCGAGCGTAGGCAAAAATTTCGAGTAATTATGTAGTGGATATCCGATTGTAGATCATAACACTTATAATTGTCAATGTCGAGTTACGCACAAACTATTTTATGACACTTGTAATTTATTAATGCCAGTCGTAAAGCAGCAAAATGAGGCAGTTTTTACATCCAAAACACACTCGTAAATTGGGATTTATGTAAATTTTATGTGCAATTAATTTCATGCACATGCGTGACCTTTTGTACCTACTCGTATTCTCTGAGGATATACTTTTGCTTTTTTACTTATTTGCGGCTCAGCCCAAGATTCTATCTATCTTTGGCATTCGATCCATACATCCTTTTCCTCTTTGGTCGGTAAGATAAGACGGAGAGATATTCTGGAGATACTTGAAGTGTCCGTTGTCGGCCCGATAGAACAGACGTCTAGCCAGGCCGACGACAAACTCCTCAATAGTAGGCATTTCCAGATCTCGAGCTATGACGGAATTACGCACGAACCACTGCGCTCGGGATATGTTCTGCTGACTTTGGATCTGGTCCCTACTACCTTCTTCGCCAGAAGTTGATTGCAGGTTGGCGAAGCGTTCATAACAGGACGTAACATGGCTCGGGCCGCCTTCGCCTGATTAACGGCGTGGCAGGCCATTTCACCCATTGTTAACGTCCTGGTAATGATGCAGCCCAGGTATTTTACGGTCGGGGTCTACTCGATAAATATAGACTAAAGCGAAGTTGCTGTTATTATATACATGTGTGTGTGTGTGTGTTTTAATATCTATATTTTTCATGTTGTAATTGTTACGTGTTTTTCCATTTGTTAGGCGGCGCGGCGGCTCAATATAGGCGCCATGGTTTATCCTGCTTCTCCACTTAATTATTCCCTCCAGGTGTGTTTGACACTGGCTGTGTGTTTCCTCTTGCCAAGGAGCAGAGACTTTCTGCCGTCTGCTTTACCCGAATTCTGCAATATTTTGGCCACATTGCTAGAAGAGGCGCCGACAATCTGGAAAAACTAGACGGTAACAAGAGGAAGAAGCCCCAAACGATGGTCTAGTTAGGTGACTGACCACCTAAACATCCCAGTACACCAAGCCATCCACTGCGCCGAGGACCGCAGCCACTGGAAACGGCTAGTGGATAGACTGCGACGGAGTAAGTGGGGTACCGACTAAGGAGGAGGTGTGTTTCCTTAAGGGATCCTCGAAATCTTTGTCTTAGAATACAGGTGTGAGTGTAGGCCAAATTCTCCAATGTGTTTTGGAAGGCCCATCTCCAACAGTGGAGGTCTATTGTGATGAATGAATCAAAATAAATACTTGGTACAGTGGTGCCCTATTACAGGTAGATATATCAGACAGTGATGACTGTCAACCAGTCCCTAATATTGATCAAATCAACCCGAAAAGATTAACTGTCAAAAATGTCTCAGGGCATTAAATCGGCCTTTAGTACATTGTGCAATAAAGTTTTAAATTAAATATATTGCAGAGTTGCCATAACTTAGTTAAGTTAGAACGCTTAAAGAGCTAAGAGTTAAATCACTTCAAAGAACGACGTATGACCTGAATATTCGCTAATGAGGTCTAAAACATGGCGCCCCGTGATCGAATGCACGCACCACTGACTACATTAAAAAACCTTTAAAAACTCACACCTCATTAAATTTTGCTCCACGATCCCGAAGCGACCACCTTCTGCGTTTAGCGACAAACCAGGAAACTGAATTAATTCAAGCATACCATCTGACTCCGGAACTTAATCATTTTGATTAAATAATAGCTTCCTTTTTGGGTTTTTTATTTTATGTTTATACTTATATGACTCTGACTTATACAAAGCTATATATAATATAAACATTAAAGAAAGTCACATTAGTGTTTATTACTGTTCCGATTAATATATTTTTATTGCTAGTTGCAGACTTTACAAGATACAAGTACAACTATATTCAGATTATATTTTTTTTGGTATATACTAGCACGACACGTGACTTTGCTCCCACCTGATGGTAAGTGGCGCAGTGGTTACACAGACTGGGCAAATTGCCACCATCAGTCCGCCTACCACCTATTTGTTGTTCTCGTTGAAAGTATGTGCCATTTGCAATGATGTCAAAAGCCAAACTAATATTTTAAGCTTGCCACGGTGATATTTATATGAAAATAACACCGCTTGAAACAAGACTTACATGACAAGTATGTAATTTTATTTTTATAAATTGCCTATTGAATCTCAGGAAATAATTTTAAAAAAATCTTTAAATTTAAATATTAAAGAAACTCAGTTATAAAATAGTCCGTTGTCATAATCTTCGCCTTTTTTGAATTGTGTAATTGAGTGACAGAAACAAAAGACAAGTTAGACATGACATGACAAATGTAGTAAACATACATCTAATATAATTCAAGATATATTCAAGTATACTTGAATGGGTTAGTAATTAACAGTAATCGATCGAGTTGCTTAGCCTCAGATTTGAGAACATCATGTCTATTGTGCCAACCGCAACATTTGTAATGTATAAATAGGTACTGATGATGATATAAGGATTATAACAGGACGTAAGTACACAAGACGAAGCCGTAGATCAACAAGCTTGTGTGATTCTGCCCCACTCGAAGATTTCATATGCGAACCCTTTATGCAAACATCAAGTCAGCACTACGGTGGATATATTTTCGAATTATCACCATAAAGAGTACCACAAAATATATTTTGTTGCATAAAACATTTTCCTAATACTTATACTATACTTAACAATAATAAAGAATTAAAAGCTAAACTACATATATACATACAATTATTTGTTTTAGACTTTTCTAAAGCTTTTGATAATATTAGGTTTGCTTCATCTATTTTGTTGTAGTTTTGCAGCAGCAATAAGTTCATCTGCTACCAACAAATGCTTTTAGCATTTTGTTTTATTTAATTTTATTTACTTACGGGAAAAATAAGAAGAATAGAGTAAATTGTTAGATAGAATAAGATTATAGGTATACCACAAGGGTATATTTTATGGCCAATCTTGTTCATTATTCATTAGACCCAGCTAGGTTACGAGATGTTATTATTGTAAGCCTTTCTATAGTATTTTATGATATAAAGTGTTCTAAAATATTTATTATAAAAAAAAACAAATCCTCTGTTCATAAATGATCCTCATATTTGATCCTAGTTTGATAGTCACCCGAGTAGACACACATACTTTGCGCTTATGACTCGTTGGTCTTTGGATGGGTTGGCAAACAAAGGTACCACCCTTCGAACCCAGCCATAAAAGCCAGCTAAATGTATTTGTCCTTTTTCTTTGTGTGACTTTGGAGAAAATTAATTTGTCACCTCCATTGTGGATTGAATTGTCACGGAATAAATGAAATTGTCCATTGTTCTTGCTTGATTTTTGCTGAATTTTACGACTTGTATTGTACAACGTTTTAATCTAGTATCTTTGGGATTTGGTCTGTCATCATTTTATGTTTTTGCAATGCAATAAATTCTTCTAGAAATTTTGCGTACGGCTGCCAAGTTTCCCGTATTGGCCAGCAGCCTCTAAAGTTACATACTTTTTTTTTCTAAGTAAATGTGGTGGAGGTTTTTATTATTTATTGTCAAGACGATATGCTAAAGGCAAATTAGTCTTCCAATCTAAGTCCCGACAAATGTTCTGCATTAGGATCGTAAAGATCAAATGTAATGAAATTAAATAATTTATTCGTCAGCAACATAATAGGTACAGGAAAGGAAATTGTTATACGTAATATATCATATTCTTCGCAATTTCTAGCATACAAATATTTATTTAGTCACATGACTTTCTTGAGCCTAATGTCTAAGTATTATTTTGTCGAATAAAATAATTTTTAACCAGCATTTGTTTGATTCCTAATTTGTACAGTTTTAATGTCAGCTCATGTACTACTTCTTCAGGTCATCCATTCATCTAGCGAAGGGTCGTCCCACTCTACATCTTCCCGTACGTGGTCTATACTCTACAACCCGTTTACTCCATTGATCATTGGTTCTGCAGATGTATTCACCTCACTGCCACTTCAGCTTGCTAATTTTAAAAGCTTTGTCAGCAATCTATCGAATAAATAAATATCAAGCATAGCTCTGTTCATAGCTCGCTGAGCAACCTTGAATTTGTTGTCGAAACCCACTGTCAGTGTCCATTTCTCTGGTTCGTACGACATTACCGGGAGGACGCACTGGTTAAAGACCTTCGATGATGAGAGAATATGTCAGAGTTTTCTGAATAAAGACCTGAATGCGACTGTCGGTTTCTTTGATAAAGTCAGCTAAACTAATATTTGCAATGTTGTCTTGACAATAAGAAAAACTTTTGTTTGTTAAGTATTGAAATAGCGAAGATGTATGTTGTTAAGATGAAAGTTTTCTTGGTTTTATTATTAAAGTACATTTGTGACACCGCAACCAATGTACGAGTATAAACTAGTATGAAGTTGCGAAAGAATTCCACATGCGGCCGTGGAGTTCTGACGGCGTCATACACCTAACATTAGGACCAACTTTTTTCAAACAAAATTCTTATACTGTAATGGACAATGCCTTTTTGCCTTTACAACTTGTTACAAATAGCTTCTCTCTCGTTCGCATACTCTAACACTTTAAAAGATTTTACCAAAATTAAAATATTTATTTCCATAGGTTATCTTGTATCAACTTGGATATTGTCAGCACTAAAATAATATAAAACAAAAACATAAAAAAAAAATAAACAAACATAAGTTAGGTAATCATGGTTGGACCGTTACGGGTAAACAATCATAAGCAAGGTAATTGTAACTTAATAACTACTTAATATCTACTTAATATAAATTCGTGGCTGTAAAAGGGCCGAGTCAGCTTACAATCTAACAATAATAATAAATATCAAATCTTAATACTAGTTCGTGGCTGTATACGGGCCGTGTCACCTTACAATGTAAATAACAATAGTATGTCAATTAAACATATATTCGTAGCTGTAAAAGTGCCGTGTCATCTTATATTCTAAATACCATTAATAATAATTTATATTCGTGGCTGTAAAGAGGCCGAGTCAACTAATATAAATTCGTGGCTGTAAAAAGGCCGTGTCAACTTATAGACATAAAATAAAAGAACATGAAAATTATTATTATTTAATAAGAATCCCTCTTTTTACCTGACGCAAAGAAGGATGTGTTTATCAGCCTACGAGGGGCGTTCAAAATATTCTCGGTATGTGGATAAAAACAAACAAGTACGAAAAGTTTGATATTTTTATTTTTCAACATACTCCCCCCCTATGTTCATACACTTATAAGATCGATCAATTATTTTTTTTAATCCCTCATAAAAATATTTTTTATCTTTGGTGTAAAAATGCTCCTCCACGGCCGTCTTCAACGCTTCATCGTCAGAAAATTTATTTCCACGCAGATCCTTTTTAAGATTGGGAAACAAAAAGAAGTCGCTTGGGGCTAAGTCCGGACTATAGGGTGGATGAGTAACAGTTTCAAACCCACATTCAACAATAGCTGCCTTGGCAATATGAGCAGTATGGACAGGGGCGTTGTCATGCAGAAGCAGAACACCTTTGGTTAACTTTCCTCGCCTCTTTTCTTTGATCGCATCTCTTAATTGACGTATAACGTTAGCGTAGTACTGCCCTGTGATATTTACACCTTTTTCTTTATAATCGATAAGCAAAACTCCTTCACAATCCCAAAATATTGTGGCCATGACCTTGCCAGCTGACGGGATTACCTTGAACTTCTTGGGATGAGCTGAACCCTTAATGTGCCACTGCATGGACTCCTGTTTGCTCTCTGGGTCATAATGATGAACCCAGGTTTCATCTCCAGTAACTATTTTTTGCAGCACCTCATCGGGATTTTCACCACACAGGTCGATAAAATCTGAACAGCAAGCCACACGCATATCCTTTTGAAGAAGCGTCAGCATTCGCGGAACCCATCTTGCACTTACTTTTGACATATTAAGATGGTCATGTATAATGTCATGTACGGTACCAATAGAGAGATTGGTTACTTGAGCTATAGATTTTACCTTCACTCGGCCGTCTTCCAATATAAGTTTTTCCACTTTATCAATATTTTCTTGTGAGGTAGCCACTACAGGCCGGCCAGGTCTAGGGTCATCTTCAATACTCTCCCTTCCACGCTTAAATTCGCTTGACCATTTTTGAATAGTAGATAAAGAAGGAGCAGACTCACGGTAAACACAATCCATTTCCTCTTTTATGGTTTTTTGATTTTTACCCTGTTTTGTCAAGAATTTTATGACGGATCGGTGCTCTAATTTCGTTAAAATTGTTAATTCGCTCATGGTGTTCATGTTTGTTCGGCAATTGCAGAAAAACAAAAGAACATCTCGGTTCCAATTTTACTTTTTTTTAATGTCAATGGATGAATCTTAGCGGCCAGTAACAAATATATATATAAAAGAGGTTGTAACGTATCAATACCGAGAATATTTTGAACGCCCCTCGTATGTATCTATTTGTTTGTATGTTTGTTCTTTGTGGCACACTGGAGACTAAATGCGTTGGCCTATTTTGATGATTCTTACGTCAATCGATTCGTCTAAATTATATCAGTGTCACTGAAGATATGACATTTCTCAAATTTGAGTAAAGCGATTAACAGACTCCATATTGTGTAAAAAAAAAGGTGCCGAACTATATTGAGTGGGGTATCATGAAATAAGTATTTGAAAGTCTTGTATCTCTTATCATTTCGGGTAACCATTTAGGATCTATAACGATTTACATAGTGGCTTTTAACGCTCGCCGCATTTTCTAGTTGCATAATAATGGAAATATTTTGTTTTAGTTAGTTATGGCATTTGGGGTCGCCACACTCTGGATAAATTCGTTTACCCAGTTCTTTTACGAATTTAGGGGTATCAAGAGAATGTACTCCTATTGTTTCAACCTCAAATACCACAAAGTTATAATTTTGTTTAATGCTATTGATCGTATATTTTATTTGGTTTTTAGATTCGGCTGTCGACTCACTCCATGGTATGGTACATGACAAATGTACGTAATATAAGTGTATTTCTCATCGGTACATGCCGGGTGAGTTTGAACCGACCTTTGTAGGATTTAAGGAACGCGTTCTTACAACCGAGCCACCACCGCGCCTGAAATAAGTTATATTAATTAACTATATGTAAGTTTTATTGTGTCAAAAATAGGGAAACTGGCTTCTGGAACACAGAATATCTTCTCCAGAAGGCAGTTCTCAGTAACTGAAATGATTTGATTAAGATTCAATAATTTTTTTTTCATATATTCATCTCAAATAAGCTCTGTATACGTCTATTGTCGGCGCATATTGGAAAAGTTGGCAGACGTCAAGTGCATGAAATTACTCGAGAACATTCCCTCGCACGCGTTATTGCTAAATTGTTTGCCTTTTTTTCGGTGGAGGATTTTTTGTCGATAAAAGTTGTAGGTGATGCTTTATTGGACGCCGTATAGGTAGGTTTTTATTACATCGTACAAGATATGCTGCAATACATTCCGATTATTATTGTTTTATTTTTATGCGTGTAAATATTTCTGTGGTGTCATGAAAAAAAGTACATATTTTGACAATATAAATTAAATAAAAATAGTTAGCATCACGCAGTGGAATTTGCGAGAGGAATTGCAGCAAAATCTTTGCAACATTTCTCACTATCCTTAGCAGGAAGGACATTTCGCAAAGTTAGCAAGTTGGATTTTATTTATTTATTTATTCAAGGTACAACAAACAGATTACAATAATTACATGATGTACTCACAATATTTGACAGTAGTTATGGATTGCAATTCATAACAGTATACACAAATATCTAACAGACTCGTATTTGCGGCATTTGGCTAATTCAGTTGAGTCCGCAGCAGCCCCAGCCCCGAGAGATGTGCCCTGGACATGCGACCGTGCAAGCGACCATAACACCAATACTCCAACCGTGGACCACGGCACCAAAGTTAATCTATTCGGTCTTTCAAGAACCAATGAACCAAAGCCAAAAACCAAGAATCTCGTTTATTAGTCAACTCATTATTGACATAACCGAGGCGGAAATGATGACCGACACTTTTCTGACAAGACAGGACGCAGGATCTGATCAATTATTTATTTATTTATTTAATGACCATTTTACCAGAAGCTACTGTCAGACATCGTCCTAATTAAACGCGATCATTGCTAGTAGTAGTGCCCAATTTAAAATTGACCGTCCCTAATGCGTCTGCAGAGTGGCGAGTGTAGGCCAAATTCTCCAGATATACCTATGTACTGGAAGGCCTATCTCCGACAGTGGAGGTCTATGAAGTTATGTTGGGCTGTACTTTACTATACGATATGGTACTGAGAACTTACACAATACATTTAAATTACAAACTTAGATTCACATGTTCAAAACTACAATGGCTGGCCTGTTGAATGAATTAATCAATTGATTGAATGTATAAGGATTGAATTAATTTAATGAATGATAACTCTATTATGTTCAAACCACCAACTACTAAGCGGCGAGGGGTTTTTAGCGGTTTCGTGCTCACAGCCGGACACGTCGAGACCACTAGGGAGACAAGTCACGCACTCCTACCATCATCTTGTTTACGCAATAGCGAGTGGGTGTAAACCTGAGGACGGTCATGGGGTGACCTTCTCTTAAGGGCTTGAGATTGCGCACGCTGTGTTCCCGTGTACCAACTCCTTCTACTCACATGGAGGGTCTGCCTAGGCGGACAGCGCCATTCCATAGTTGTCTCCCGCGAAGCCGCCGCAAAGGAGGAACGCCGTCAGGTTTTAGTCGATGAGAGCCAGACATAACCTCTCTTTTCTGCCTCAACAGCGTGAAAAGGTATCCGGTAGGGATTTAATAACTAAAAAAAACAAAATTTGAAAATTGCCTGTTCTAAGTTTCCATCCCCTGTTCTGGAAGGGTCTTTTTAGAAGTAAAGATCATGGCCCTGTGTTAAGGAGGCTGTAATAATCAAAGTCCAAGCCTTACTGTCTAGTAAAGTTAGCCAAGTAATGGCAACATTATCACGTGCAATATTGACGCCAACAATACCGAATCTTGACTTCAAATAGCCAACGGTTACCACAGGCTATTGTTTTTCTAGAGGGGACAATTCTTATCATACGCAACATGCCTGTAGATATCCGTAAGCGCTAAACAGGTCACAATTAAAATAATGGTCAACACGTTCCCTAAATAGCTCCCAATAACTGTAAGTAGACCAGCAGCCCAAATCTACTGATTTTGCGTCGTTTAAACTTTAGTTAGTTCTTTTCCGATCCTAAACTTTACTTTCTACTTTTTTACATACCTATTTTTTTATACTAGCACGACATGTGACCTTCCATTTGCGTAAGTGGAGCGCTAGGTCCATGAATGTTGGCAATTCGAGCCTGATTCCCAAACGTGTGTATAGACTTTACTGGGTTTATCATCACGAATCATAGATACTTCCCCGACCCGACAGACTGAGCAAATTATCACTATCAGTCCGTCTACCACCTATTGGTTGTTATCGTTGAAAGTATCTGCTATTTGCAATGATGTCTACCTACCTTATGTTTGACCCTTTTAGCGATATTTAAATAGGAGTTTACCTGCTTTTTACAGCAGGTTTTTCGTTTTTATTGACTACTTTAAAGTCCTTACTTTACGTCGACTCTAGTAAAATTATTTGATCTTTGGTGCGAAGTGTGAAGTGCAGTTTGTGGTCTCTGGTGCGAGGTTAACTTTTCCAATATCCGGCTCGAAGGACCTCTAGCCGTTGTATTTATTAATCACCCGACAGGAATCTTGTATTTTAGACCAGATTATACCAGTATTCTGTTTCTTTAACCACAACAGTTAAATTTTCAAAATACTGTACTAAGTAATTTAACTAACTAAGTAGTTAACGTACAAATAATATTAATAATTAGTGTAGAAGTGTACCTATACCTGCGCTCACACATTTTGGTTGACGTAAGAATTAGCATAATGCTATGCAAACGATTCTTCCCATTACATTAAGCCTTACAACTAAACACCACGCATTCTCATACCGTAACGATGTTGCATAACGAGTTCGGGTTTTCTAACTCGATAAATAAATACCTATACTTACGGTTAAACCCAATAAGATAGACGAGATAGGTCAAAATCAATAAGTTTGTACAAATCAAATTATTTAGTTTCTTTGGCTAGTACAACACTTGGATATTGTATTTTTTGTCCATATTCTACAATTATAAAAAATTGATAAAGAAAAATAACAATATTTGTATATTAGATTAGAAGAAAAAATATGTATTCAACATATTTGTTCATGTGGCAGCACCGTTAACCAGCTTTGTCACCTATTTTGTCAGAAAAGTGCCGGTCGTAGTTCCGTCACGGTTCTGTCAATAATTTGATCCACCAGGCTTTGGTTACTACAAAAGTGCCAAGAAGTTCTTTAACGAACTGACTACGCGGCTTGTTAACGCTGTATGTGACAAGAGGCTGGCAGTTTTTTCGCGTAGCAAATCAGCACCGCTGTGCAGCGGGGGAATGCTGCAAGTATTCTTGGCATACTGCCACATGATCAGGTCATTAGTGATTTTTTTTATATATAGTTTAGTTTTTAGTTGTAATTTTTATTTAGCTTATATAATTATATAATATACGTGTACCATACAAGTACCATATAAGTTTATTATAATATTGTAGTAATTTTTTTTTTCAAGGTTCGGGGTATTTCTTTAAGCTTTATCGTTTTTATTTATGACAATGGCCAACGCCATATTTCGTTAAGTGTAGAGAATCACAATCCTGCCGTTTGGTATTCTGTTCACGAACCGCATTAATATGAACCACCTTAATCGAACAAATTGAATTATTCAAACTTTGTCTTTGAATTTTATCTTTTTTCATTTCTTCCTAATTTTTCATTTTTCTATTCGCGATTTTACGCGCAATCTTTCACCAATTTTGTTTCATTTTCGTTTTTTTTTGGACACTTATTGTTTCGTCAGCAAAATGTTACACAAAGATTAACATTCCTTGTGTCTCTTATGTATCTTACATATAAATCCATAATGTCAGTGAAAAAGCAGTAGAAATGGGGTCATTGCGTCGGATATGCGGCGTAACTTTGACGGACCGCATACGTAATGATGAAATAAGCAAAAAGGTATAATAGAAAGCATAGGGACAAAAATAAGGAAAGGCATGTTCCGATGGTTCGGGCATGTTGAAAGGATGAGCGAAGAGACATATAATGAACGAACCAGATATATAATGCGAAAGTTGTGGGTAAAAGAGGCCCTGGCAGACCAAGACTCACGATCAAATAAATAAAACAATAGCTGAAGGTTCATTAAAAAGCCATCGAAACAAAAGGGCATGTATGACGAGGTTAATCCTGGAAAGACGCAGGTCATGATTGCAGGGTCGAGACAGATGCTGAGTAAATTGGATGTCGGATCACTTTCCCCATTACTGTTTAATAACATTCCACTAGTTTTATAGTAGAATAGTTTTTAGCACGCCGTGTCCACTGTCCGTTGGATGAGTTTACTTTGTTCTGTTTGCGACTAAAACTGTGTAATAGTTTTGAAGACTTTTGTACCTAATTCTATTGGTTTATTACACTTTTAATAGTAAACATATTGTGCAAGTGCCGAAAGCCGAAACAACATGGCTGGATATAATCATAATATGTACCCGCAACTGTATAACCCGAATGACCCACCTGCACCGCCGAGTGCGATGAGCTATCCGCAAGGGTTCCAAGGTCAACCTGCTCCAGTTGGGTTTGGGCCTGTTCCTGGCTACCCTGGCCAACCTGGCCTACCTTATTTTCCAATGTTGCCATACCCTCAAATGCCATACCAACCACCGCCAATGACTGGCTACCCTCGAAATCCCACAGCTCCCGACCCATTCTACGCACAGCCCAACGTAATTAATCGAAATTCTGCTGTTGAATGGGTGCCGATTCCCGTAACAGATGCCCCAGCTTTGGCTGAAAAGGCAGTGGTTGGTGGATATGAAGGCTATGACAATAGCCCTCTCTGGGTCATTAGAGCCAAACATCAAGGAGACCTGATTCCTGGTAAACTGGCTGTTAAACATGCATCCGCCTATGTCCCATGGGATGGAAAGGAACATCAAGTGGCTAATATTGAGGTGTGTTGTGCCCGGCCTGGTGCTGTTCGTTGGGTGGATGTCAGTAAGGGTCACATTCCCCCTGAAGCTATCGCCGGAGGTCACACGGCACAGGGAGAAATCCTGTACATAGGCAGGGCTAAGGAACAGGGGTCACTTACTCCTGGCAAGGTCCATCCCAGCCACAAAGCCATGTACCTGTCGTTTGCAGGAATGGAAACAAGACATGAAAATTACCAAATTCTTGTTTCTAATTAAGATGTCAAGCCGGCAAAGCTATCTATCGTTTAACGGTTTTGCAACCCCTCTCGCTTGCACAATCCAATATTTTCAATAATTGTCCAATTCTGAGTAATTCAACTTACTAGGGAATGGAATCACAGAGATTTTGGATATATTTTCACCATCCACCAGAATCCGCCTGTATGGATCTCCTGCAAACCTGCTTAGGGCCAATTAAGATTTTGCTGGAACTCCTCTCGCACCAACTTCCACTGCGTAAAGCTGAGTCTTGAACCCGTTCCTGATCATTTCTTCTGTTAAATTTTATTTGTAGTCACTCCCTTTCTGGCTCTTGCAATAGAAAGACTTACTGCTTCACGGATAACATCAAGAACTTTGGCATGTCGGCGTGAGTAATAATCATTTTCTTAATATATCTCCAAATTGATCGTGATTCCATTTCCTAGTAAGTTGTCTTACATGATTTTGTGCGAGCGAGAAAGCGATGAGCCCTGTTTTAAGCTATAGACGGGGAGATAGACGTACATTCTCACTAGAGGATGGCCCTGCCTACACCAACCAAATACTCCAAAGCCAAATTCAACAATTCAGCCAAAAATTTTATATGAATTTTGAAAAAATAAATGTAGAGATAAAGTTACCTGTGTGTGCTAAGATCATGCCTAAATTGCAGTGCAAATTTCAGTGATACTGATTTGTTCCGTGTTAGTGTTGCTAGATTTTAATAATAATAATAATAATAATAAATTCGTTTATTTCAAACTACTAGGATTCATATTTAAAAAATATTATAACTTACAGAAAAAGGTGCTTAAATTTAACTATAATATATGTATAGGGCGCGGTGGTGGCTGGTTGTAAGAACGCTTACCATAAAATCCTACAAAGGCCGGTTCAAACCCACCCGGCATGTACCAATGAGAAATACTCTTTTCTTAAGTACATTTGTCATAGATTTACAACACCACCGTTCCCGTGCCTCGGAGAGCACGTTAAGCCGTCGGTCCCGGTTCCACTAATACAAACTTGTGGAATCGTTAATAAATTGTCATAAAAAATTGACATCATATCCTCGCCAAGCCGTCTGGCCAGCGTGGCGAGTGTAGGCCAAATCCTCCAGATATATGTTCTGGAAGGCCCATCTCCAGCAGTGGAGGTCTGGGACGCTGTGTTCTAGGGGCTGTAATGAACATTCCACTTCCCTTTTGCCAGCATGTGAAAAACCTTGGCCTTCACATGAGCTGTGATCTTTCTTGGGATTACCATGTGTCAGAAATAAGTAAAAAAATTCACGCCAGTATGCATTCGTTGAAGCGTTTCCAGAATTTCATTCCATTTAAAACGAAGCTTACGTTAGTCAGTTCGCTGCTCCTTCCTATTTTAGACTATGCCGATACCTGCTATCCCGACATCACTGAAGAGCTACTGAATAAACTCGACCGTCTGCTTAACTTATGCATTCGCTACGTCTTCGGCTTGCGTAAGTATGATCATGTCTCCCAATTTCGCTTTCAGTTAAAATGGCTCGATATCCGCTTTCGCCGGTCTGTCCATCTCCTCTCTTTACTTTATAACGTTCTCAATCACCCTAAAACACCTTCGTACCTTAAATCCCGCTTTGAATTTCTCTCTAATGCGACAACTGTGCTCTTCGCTCCTCTCACAACAATCAGCTAAAGATTCCTTCGCATTCCTCTAGCAGATATTCAGATTCCTTCACTGTTGCTGCCGCTCGTCAGTGGAACAAGCTACCCCTGGCCATAAGGCGTGCACCGTCCGTTAACGTATTTAAAAACCTTCTAACCACATTATTTCTTGAGAAACAGAATGTATGTCTCTCGAATTAGTTGTTTGACTTTTTATTTATATATATATCTATTTATTTATAGTGTATGTTTATGTATGTATGTATTATATAGTATGTATGTGTGTTGTTTTTTTTTATATTGTGTATGTATATGTATATTTAATGAATGCGTAATTATGTTTATTTACTAATTTAAGCTATTTTAATATTTTTCTTTATCCTGCCCATCACCTTACATGATCCCCAAGGTTAGCTGGTGAAGAATGCCTTATGGCGTTATAGCTCGCCTATGTACTAGGTTTTTAAGTGCAATAAAGTATTTAAATAAATAAATAAATATGACGAGGTTAATGAATGTTGAAGAAGCGAAAGAGGTATGTCGTGATCGGGACGAGTTACGCTCAGATGTCTCTGCCTACCTCGCAAAGGATTTAGCGTGAAGGTAATGTATGTATGTATAAATACATAATTATTTATTTATTTATTTTTATTTCAAAAACTTTATTGCACAAAGTACAAAGGCGGACTTAATGCCCGACGACATTCTCTGACAGCCAAACCTTAGGGACAGATTTGAACAATTATAGGTGCAATCATAGAAATAATAGTAATACTATTATAAAGGTTAATATTATTATAAAGGTTAATTTAATAGGATTGATATATACTTACATCATATATATCATAATATCAATATACTAAATACTAATAATACACATTATTATACATAAACATACATATATACTACTTACTAACGCTGTCAGGAGCTATTTAAGAAGTGTGAATACACCAGTTTTTTAAAAGATGACCTGGTAGTTGCTTGCCGTATGATGCGTTTTTTCTTTAATTATAATTTAATTTTTAATTATTTAGATTAAGTAAGTAAAAATGTTAGTGGCTCGGTTCTAAGAAGGCTGCGGAACACTGAAACAAACACACTTGTCTTACGTGTCTCAGGGAGCACTTAGCTGTCGGTTCCGGTTTCACTAATACCAACTTGAAAAATCGTTATTAAATTGTCATAAAAAAAATACATCAGACGGGTTGGGTCTGGCCAGCGTAGGCCTAATTAGCCAAAAAAATCTGGAAGGCCCATCTCCAACAGTGGAGGTCTATGTTACATCGATGTATAAAGATACCCGTAGGCCCTCATTGATATAAAAACGTTCCCGCAAAACCAATCGAAGTCATGTAGCTGCACCAACAGTCGCGAGCTAGCTAGCGTCGAGAGCGCTTAATATTATTATTTATATCGAGTAAAACTAGTCTTTTTGTACGCATTGTGGTAAAATATCCGATAAATATCGCATGTGATATTATCATTTCTTGAGAATTAGCACCCAAAGTTGGTGGATTCATGTTGCAAGCGGCAAGTTTTTAAAATGCGGTTTCGATGGACTGTAATAATATATCGAGGGGCTCAAAGGACTCAAAATTTGACGATAGAAAGTTACAATCATGAAACTCGAAAGAAATCAAAATTTCAGTCCAAAAAGTGCACGAAAGAGGAAACTCGACTTCCAAAATCCTCCGACGGTTCTCCAAATTTAATTTTCAGTGAGATTTAAAAGTTTGTCCCTCATTACCCAGTAGTAAACTTTTCAACAAGCCGGCATAGTGATGTGATACTATTTATGAATTAGCTCAATTGACTTACTGGATATTGTCACCAGTTTGAGGTAAGTATTGAATTTAAAATAGTACGGGTCACTTCAATGCAGTAGATTATTTTTTATTGGTACCACTGCTGCGGTCTCGCCAACTACATGATATCTTGTCTTGGTATGGTCTGGAGTGGTGGTGGATCTAGAGATGGAACGTAAAATGTGCTTCCTATGCGTTCCAGTAGGAGTAGAAAGGATAGTTCAGCTTGAGAAGACAACCCCGCTGCCCAGAATCCCCGTGACACCTCGTTGTCCGCTTGGGATCAGCGCTCTCCGGGTCCCCATCTTCAGGCTCTCCCAGGGAAGGTACCTCTACGTTCGGTCAACGGATGCATAAAGAGTGATAGTGCAAAGTTTTTGTATAATTGTAAACTCATTTCTCAAGCTGTGTTAGCTTAATTTTTGTCTAATTAAACATTATATCTTGCTAAATTATTTATATTTATTGTCACGCCTAACGTGACATGGTATCTCAGGCATATCTTTTTATTGCAAAGAAGACATGTATGTATGTAAAAGTTTTTTTAACATTTATAATATTAGCTTTCTTGTCTGTAATATTGTCAAAAGTGAAATAGGTCAGTTCTTATGAAATGAATTAGCTCATTCAAGCTTAGCGCTTCACTATATTTAGTGACGTTTCTGTAAAATTGCCACTCTCACGGTAAAACGGTACATTAAAAATTCACAGTCTCTTCGGCTTTGTCCATCCCATTTTAAGGCGCATTCATACTGGGCGGCTGAAATGGTTTCTGTTTTGTTTTTTATTTAGAGAGTGACGTGCCAAGGGGCGCTAGTCTGTCTCTTTAAGCGCAATGGTTCATTATCATTATCATCAGCCGGTGTCTCTTCCACTGCTGGATATAGGCCTCCCCGAAGGCTCGCCACTTTACTCGATCTCCTGTCACCCTCATCCATCCTTCACCAGCTACTCACCTCAAGTCATCTGTTCATCTGGCGGGAAGTCGTCCCACTCTGCGTCTTCCAGTACGCGGTCTCTACTCCAGCACCCGTTCACCCAACCTAACTGTTTCAACTTCTATATTTTTTTAATATTTTTTTTTCTTTTTCATTTGCAGCAACATCATTATTTCTATATTACTTCCCTCATCGTTTAAGTGGTTTATTTGTGTATTTATTATGTGTATAGTACATAACGTAATAGTAAGTAAATATGGGTATGTATATATTGATATATATGGACTTACTTAATGTTGCCTCCGTGGTCTAGAGGTTAAATTAATAGTATTAGACTATATAATAAATTACCAAAACCTGTAACAGAATTAGGGGAAACAAAATTTAAGAGTAGTATTAAGAAAATTCTAATTGCAAAAGCATATTATAAAATTAATGATTTTATTAATGACAAAGATGTGTGGAATATTGCCGCTCTGCAAAGATTAGAGAATTAGTTAATAGCACATTAGGTTCTTTTTTTAATAATCTGTTTTTATTTTTGATTTATAAATATTTTGAATGTAACAATTAGTTACTAATACATTATTGACTAATTAGTAAATACTGTTTATTGTGATACAGTAATATTTTTTATTACCTTATTATTATAATATAATTATTTTTTATGTAACATTTAGTTACTATTTTGTATTTATTATTTTATTAACTAATATATAAGTTTGTTAACGGAATTGCACGGCAGCATTTGGGTACTTAGGAAGTAATTGTTATGTTTAGCTTGTGTGTGTCTCGAAGGTCATTCTTAGTGTTCAGGTTCTCATGGTGTGGCGTGTCCGGTGGTCGCCCCTTCCTTAGAAGGTCATTGCAGTGGTGGCACGTGTGTCGGGTCCCGGTCTGCACCCTAAGGGCCTGGTTGAGCGGGGGGATGGCTGGCACATGCGTTATGTCCGTGATCGGGTGCTGCTGTGGGGGCCTGGGACCTCTGCCGAACACGTTCAATTTATTGTTCTTAAATTAACAGAGGTTTTTGCGTTTTATCGACTTTCGGGTTGCACATAGGCATGTAGTCTACCTTAATTCTGACTTGCCTGGTGGGTTACTGCTGTACCAGGTATTGTTTTCTCATAGGTACTGATAACTAAATTTAAAAGGTTATTAATTGATCGTTGTGGTGCAGTTCTGTATATGTTTTATTTTGTAAATCTGATATAGCTGAGTTTTCCTTGCAGATTCCTTTCTCAGTCAGATTAAACATTAACAGGTCACTGGAATTTGCTAAGCTGCTGGTCTTCTGCTAACAGCTTACTTATTGGACCACTTTGCTGCTTAGTCTTCTACTAGCAGGAGTAGAATCATTCAAAATAATTAAATTAATGACGTTTCATAAATGCCTGTAATAGGTTTACGTGAATAAAGATATTTTGACTTTTGACTTTTTTTTTTTTTTTAAATCCGTGGATTTAGACTCGGAGGTACAGGGTTCGATTCCTGGTCGGGACACAAAAATATTTATTAATGTATATAAATACATTTAATTAATATTTAATTTATTTGTGTTAATTCTCGAGTTTGGTACGCTGAAGACATCGACGAGCTTGCCACTTGTCATGATTGGCCTATAGTAAAGTTGGCTAAATGTGAATCCGCTATATATTTAAGCGTGGTTCCTGACTACCCCGAAAGGAAAAACGGTCGTGATGATACTACTACTTAATATTGCACCTTCCATCTATACTGTCTAAATGTCCTAAAGGTTTGGCTGTCACCTAGCGGCATTAAGTCCGCCTTTGTACATAGTGCAATAAAGTTTATACTCTGAGCCTGCCAATTGTCATGATTGGTCTATAGTAAAGTTTTTTATATGTGAATCCGCGTATTTGTAAGCGAAGTTTCGGACAACCCCGTAAGGACAACGGTCGTGATGATTCTATTTTATTAAAAGAGGTATTGTAATAAGACTCAGTGGTACAGTTAATCAGTATTTTATTATACAGATTTACAAATAAAACAAATACAGAATTACAAATTAACAATAAAAAAATAAATATCTTTCAAATTCACCTATGAGTACAGTGATACCCTACCAGGTATGTCAGAATTAAGATCGACTACTTGCCCGTGTGCAACTCGAAATACGACAACACGCAAAAACCTATGATTTTGACGACATATATTTTTTTGTAATGAAAAAAAATTAGACATGAAAATTAAGGCTATGGAAATATGATTTATAATCCAGTGAGACAAAACAGAATAGCTGATATCATTGTATCGCGCAGTGTGAATTTGCCCTAACCTGCAGTGCACTCCGAGATTCGGAAAAAGTTAAGGTTTTTTTATAAAAACATCCATAACGCAATTCCAATGTTTCACAAGTTAAGAATTTTTCAAACAAATTTAATAATGGCAGCGGGTTGTGGTTTTTTAAAATTTCGCCACTTCTTTACTCTGATGATGGTTTCATGAAAAAAGTATAGCAAGGTACCCAGTAGCAGTAGTAGTAGTAATAGTATTTTATTACTTAGTCGCAAACGTTATATAATGGAATTCGTTAACTATATATTATATCATGTAGTATCATAATAATTTTAAAATTAAATAAATATTAACTGCCTCCCTAGTCTAGCGGTAAAGTTCGCGGATTTAGACTGTAAGGTACCGTGTTCGATTCCTGGTCGGGACACAAAAATATTGATTAATGTAAATAAATACATTTAATTAATATTTAATTTATTTGTGATATTTCTCGAGTTTGGTACGCTGGAGACATCGACGAGCTTGCCACTTGTCATGATTGGCTTATAGTAATAGTAGTTTTTTCGCATTCAAACGGAGTCCTTTTTTTGCACACCCCTTCTTCATTCTTGTGACTAGTGATTGCAGTTGTTGTTCGGACGATGCCATAAGAACAGCATCATTTGCATAAAGCAGGCAGTTCACCACTAGATCACTCATCTTTATCCCACAGTCACTCTCACAAAATAATAATCGCTCGTAAAAAATGTGGATTTTAACTGTTCCTGAAGGAATTAAGATTGCGTGACACCGTGCGGGTGCCGAGACCATCATGTGTGTATATGAGATGAGAAAAATAATGTCTCGGGCTTGCGACTGACAATAGGCTGCTTTGAAAATGAGGCCTTCTTTTTATTTTATTGTGCGACAATACGCTCACCATTCTACTCCTCTCCCTACCCAACCAATTTATGTATCATTTCGTTGATGCCGTCTTGGAAGCTTTTTCCATAAATGTATTGACGGCAGACCTGCTTAGGCCTAATTCTTTTAGTAAGTGGTGCAAAGATTTTGCTGGAACTCCTCTCGCACCAACTTCCACTGCGTAAAGCTGAGCCTTGAACCCGTTCCTGATCATTTCTTCCGTGAAATCATAATATTGATACGACTTCATGTTGTGTATAGTATGAATCAATATATAAGTAATTGGTTATGCAAATTGCGATGGTTTTCCAAAGGAGTGATGTTTCTAAGTATTATCACGGAGCCGTCGCTTGAGGGGAGTGGCCAGAGATAGCGTCGACTGTCGAGATAGACGGCTATGATCCACTTCTCTTCCATTGCACGTTTTCACTGAACTTTCTAAAGTTTTAAAATGTATGTACCAATGAGAAATACATTTTACTTTGATACATTTGTATAGTATTAGTATCATCACGACCGTTTTCCCTTTCGGGGTGGTCGGAAACCACGCTTATAAATAAGCGGATTCACATTTAGCCAACTTTACTATAGGCCAATCATGGCAATTGGCAATCTCGTCGATGTGTCCAGCGTACCAAATTCGAGAAATATCTATTAATATAAATTAAATATTAATTAAATGTATTTATTTACATTAATAAATATTTTTGTGTCCCGACCAGTAATTGAACCCGGTACCTCCGAGTCTAAATCCACGGACTTAACCGCTAGAGTATAAATACATTTAATTAATATTTAATTTATTTGTGATATTTCTCGAGTTTGGTACGCTGGAGACATTGACCAGCTTGCCACTTGTCATGATTGGCCTATTGTAAAGTTGGCTAAATGTGAATCCACCTATTTATAAGAGTGGTTTCTGACCACCCCGATTGTGATTAGTTGTGATTATACTACTTTACATATATACAATACAGCATTTATCATTTATCACTAATTAGATAATGTAGCCAAATAAAAGTCTCTTTGGTTTCGCTCCCAAAATATAATACACTTCACACCTATTACTACTGAATTTTGTTATTGTGTTACTCTGAATGTTGTACGGAATTACTAATATTGTTTGTGTGTGATGACTGTTTGTTGCCTAAATAAATGGTAATATAATATTTTTTAACGTAACGTATAAGAATGGAAACGCGTAGCTATCGTGATATCGGATCTACGCGACAGGCCCTTAGGAAGGCAGATTTGTCAGGTGCTTAAGTGGTGTACAGCAGGGACGGCGGAAAGGAATTTTAATGCCTTAAGAAAATATATGGAGATATTTTAGGAGCTTTTATGTTTTTATTTCGTTAGCGAGGGTTTAGTTTGAAGACCTGAACAAATATGGAATGCCTACACGAACTGGTTCTTAACATATACCTAGTTATTATTCGTTACAAAGTATATAGTATATACAAATATACTATATAGTATAATAAATATATTAAAGTAGGTATATACTTAGATACGAATTATATATAATATAAAAAACTAAAGTTACCGACATAGCCTTAAAAATTAGTAAGTTGAAGTGGTAATGGGCTGGACACGTTTGTCCCAGTGTCTTTACAGTAAGTCTTGTTTCAAGCGGTGATATTATTTTATATATATTGTTATATTTATATTGACCGCCTCCGTGGTCTAGTGGTAACAAACGTTACCGTGAACTCGGGAGGTCGTGGGTTCGATTCCCACCGGGGGCAAGTTGTACATTGTATAATTTGTCTCGGTCTGGGTATTATATATGTATAATATGTATATCATTACAGCCCCTAGAACACAGCGTCCTAGACCTCCACTGCTGGAGATGGGCCTTCCAGAACATATATCTGGAGAACTTGGCCTACACTCGCCACGCTGGCCAGACGGCTATATTTAAAAATTTAAAAATATAATATAATATGTATATATTTAAAAAAAATGTAAAATATGTAGTTTATCAACCATCTAGTTTCCGTAACACAAGCCTTACCTTAGTAGCTTACCACGGAAACTAGATGGCGCTGTGTGACCTGTCTGGAAATATTTATTTATTTATTATATAAATATCACCATGGCAAGCTTACAATAATTAGTTCTCCTTGAAAGAAAAAAAAAGGCATTTGATATCATTGCAAATACAGATATATAATGTGAAAGTTGTGGGTGAAAGAGGCCCTGGTAGACCGAGACTCACATATCACGATCAAATAAATAAAACACCGGCACATTAAAAAGCTTTCATAACAAATACATGTATGAAGAGGTTAATGAATGTCGACGAAGCAAAAGAAGTATGTCGCGATCGTGTCAAGTGGCGCTCAATTGTCCCTGCCTACCCCGCAAGGGATCTGGCGTGAAGATATGTATGTATGTCACATATGCAAATGGCACATACTTTCAACGAGAACAACAAATAAGTGGTAGGCGGACTGATGATGGTAATTTGCCCAGTCTGCCGGGGCGGGGAAGGGGAAGTATCTAACATTCATGGACCTCGAGGGCCACATACCGTCAGGTAGGGGCAAGGTCACTTGTCGTGCTAGTATATAACAAACAAAAAGAACCGATGACCAATGGAGTAGACAGGTTCTGAAGTGGAGACCACCTACAGGAAAACGCAGAGTGGGAAGACCCCCCGCCTGATGGACGGATGACCTGAAAAAGGTAGCTGGTAGGGGTTGGATAAGGGTGGCAAAATATCGTATGAAATGTCAAGCCTTAAGCTCCCCCAAGGTCTCCACCTACATACATCCAGCAGTGGAGTAACATAGGCTGATGATGTATGACTTAGATACGTCTAAGGCTGAGTTATACCAAAATAAAGTTTTTGTAAATGTAACGATTTACTAAGTTTTAAATGTGCGCGAATGTGGATAGGAATAAGTGTATGTAAAAAAATAAGCCGTCTTTGATATATAACAAAAACATATACGGTGGAATTTTGTATCTTATAGAAGTCTACAGAAAAGTCCGCGATGACATATGTCTGTCTCTTAAGAACCACCCGGAGCAGCGAATTACCATACAAACGTAGTTTTGTTGTAATTACGTAATGAGAAGGGCTATCGAAATAATATTTTGCACACAGTATCGGATGACACGTACGCATGTTTGTAATTGGTTTCCAGTAATAAACAATAAAGTAGAACAAAATTAGAGCGAATTGAAATTCTGTGTTTTTAACGCCAAAAACGTGTCATGTTCGGCTAGTTCACCCACACGTTATAGAGTTTCGATTGAAATGAAATGCAATTATAAACATCTGTGTCATATCACATCATACTATATCCATTTTAATACTTAAAAAAAGGGCAATTATAAAGCCGAAATTGGAAAGCTATTTACACAAATACGGTATTAATCCTTATTATTTTAAATATAGTTAGTTGGCTTAAGCATTTCATGAAGATTATATTTCCCTTTACACCACGCAAATTAAATGAATACATAAATGATATAGCAAATTCAAAATAATGCGAAACGAAATTATCTTCATGTTGCCGTTTACACGGGCAAAGCCGGGTAAAACAGCTAGTATAATATACAACAAAACACCGGGTTTTCGCATCCTCTTTGGCAATCAATAACAGTTTTTTTATTATACTAGCACATGTGACCTTCCGCCCACCTGATCGTAAGTGGCGCGCATGGTCCATGAATGTTAGCTGGAATGTTAACTGGAATCAGACACTTATGTCCGACATCAGTCCCTAACACTATGCCGGCTTGACTAGATGCCTTTTTCACTTCGCTTGAAGGACTCCAGGTTATAGGAAAGTGGAAACACACAGTCTGGAAGAGCATTCCATATCTTTATTGTGCGACAGATGTATGAGTCACCAAATTTATGGGTACGCGATGGGATGGTGACTACGGTATGTGGGTGCATATTCTGACCTGTGCGTGTGGTTCGGTTGCGGAATGGAGAGAAAGGAATTAGGTTATAGAGCTCTTCAGAGCACTCACCATAGTATAGCCGGTAGAACACGCTCAGAGAAGCTACATCTCGGCAAAGCACATATTAAATTCCAAGTTGTTTGCCAGCAAATTGAAAAGTTACCTATAATTTAAATATTGAAGTTTGCCGATGGTGTCAAAGGCGGAACGCTGAAGTAAATTATTTATTAAAAACAGTATTTATGATGCAAAATCTGTACAAGAAGCAGTTCAGGGTATAAATATTTACATCCAGTTAATGCGATGGGTTGTTGGCTGCAAATTCTTTGCCTAACATAAAAATATTGGGACTTGAAATTTACGATTGACGATTTATTAATATAATCCAATATATCTATATATTCTCGCCAACCCGTCTGACCAGCGTGGTGAGTATAGACCAAATTCTCCAGATATATGTTCTGAAAGGCCCATCTCTACAGTATTCCTGATCACCTGGTATCAAGGTACATCCCTGCTAAACTTAATTAACATCGCTTCAGTAGTATAGACGTAGGTGGTAGACGGTATTAATATGCCCAGTCTGCCGGGGCGGAGAAGTACCCACCCCTCGTGCCGATAAACCCAGTAAACTGTATTCACACGTTTCGGGATCAGGCTCGAATTGCCGTCATGCCTAGTCAAGCTGGCATAGTGTTAGGGACTGATGTCAGTCATGAGTGTCTGATTGCAGTTGCTAATATTTATGGACCTTGCGCGCTACTTACCATCAGGTGGGCGAAAGGTCACATGTCATGCTAGTAAAAACATGTAAAATTTTTTACAAACAAATCGTTTATAGATGCTACGTACTACTACTACTTAAGATATTTTTAAAGAAGAGAATAGAAATTTCTAAGCATTCCATGGATTTACCGTGCGGGTGCCGGGTCCATCGTGTGTGGGTAGGAGATGAGAAGAATGGTGTCTCGGGCTTGCGACCGACAATAGGCTGGTTTAAGAAAAGGAGGCCTCCTTTTTTTTTATTGCGCGATAATACGGTCACCATTTACGATTCTACTTCTCTCCCTACCCAACCAAATACTCTATGATTCCGTTAATGCCGTCTTGGAAGCTCGTTTCATAAATGTATCTCCCTTAGGCCCAATTCTTTCAGTAAGTGATGCAAAGATTTTGCTGGAACTCCTCTTGCACCAACTTCCACTGCGTAAAGCTGAGTCTTAAACCCGTTCCTGATCATTTCTTCTGTGAGATCATAATATTTATTTGTTCATGTTGTGGTATTTTGGAATATTTGATTCCCACGAAACGGTTCAATAAGGATAACTTTTTTCAAGTTCCGAGAAAACACTAAGATGTCTATCCTATAGGCCTGTAGTTTTCATATTAATCAAGTCTTCTAGTACAGTATTCGTTTGTTAACAGAATTGCACAGCGACATGTGGGTTCCTAAGATCTATTTGTTATGTTGATGTTTGTGTGTGTCTCAAAGGTTGTTGTCATTGTTCAGGTTCTCATGTTGTGGCGTGTCCGGTGGTCGTCCCTTCCTTAGAAGGTCATCGTAGTGGTGGCACGTGTGTCGGGTCCCGGTCCGCACCCTAAGGGCCAGGTTGAGCGGGGGGATGGCTGGCACATGCGTTATGTCCGTGATCGGGTGCTGCTGGGACCTCTGTTCTGTTTCTCTTTTACAGTCTGTCAAACCATAGACAACAACCATCGAAACTTCTTATGTAGCAAAAAAAACACCCATTAAAAGACAATATTATGTTGATTGCGTAATGAATTCTTTTTTATGTTGTCATTCGCTTTTTCAGGGTTCCAGATTTATACTATTTCTTCATTATTCATCATTTACGTGATGAATTTCATGGTTTAGTCGTAAAACAAACGAACGCTCAGTTGAGACTCGTTTTTAGCAAAAAAATTAAGTAACATTGCATCACGGCCGTTCGAGGTGGTTAGAAACCACGCTTTTAAGAAGCGTGTTTATTTAGCCAACTTTTTAATCATTTAAAAACTTTATTGCACAAAGTACAAAGGCGGACTTAATCGATGACTCCAGCGTGAAAGACTCAAGAAATTCAAAATATGCATCCACATACAAATTTGGAGACTCTTACATCTGTAGCATCTTTATAGGCCGGCATAGTGGTAGGAACTGATGTCGGTCGTCTGAGGCTGGCGTCAGTTGCTCCCATTCTTGGACCTTGCGTACCGCTTACCATCAGGTGGGTGCAGTGTCACATGTCGTGCTAAGTAAAAAAAAAAAAAACACAATAGGTGAAAAAAAAATTTCGTCAGGTATCAAACTTTCAAATCAAGCTTTCTACGCGTTTACAGCGGGCACATATTATCTGGGTAATCCATTTATATGTGTATACATATATAATATAGGGTCTCCAATTTGGAAGCAAAGGACTCTTGGGAGAGAGGTACAAGAGATTGTCCCAAAACACTAACAACCATAGACATATATACTCGTACTAAGAGATTGACCAAGAGAGAATAAGCTTTATAAACCGACAAAAAATCTATTAGAAGTGTGCTCACGCTATGTTCTTTGACTATCCAACTGCGCAAATGCGTGCGAAGGGGGATGTCATATATAGACTGGAATTACTGCGGCATAAACGTTAAGGAAAAAATTATCTTACACTTCCGATTCGCAGATGACATTATGGCCAGCTCGCTCAAGGATTTTAGCGGAATGTAAAACAAGACGAAAGTCATATTTAATAAATATATCAAGCCGAGACCAATCTAAAACGCTACTCTCAAAGTTGTCCAAAATTACGTCTAACTCGAACAGACTATGAGCCAAGTTCAGCAAAGAAGCCGACAGACGCATTCAGCTAGGATGGGCGGCATTCGGGAAACTCCGGCACATCCTCTCATCGTCCATAAGAAAAATACGAAGGTCTTTAACCAGTGTGTGTTTATGTCGTGCGAAGCAGAAATGTGGACACTAACAGTGGGTCTGGTCCATAAATTCAAGATCGCTCAGCAAGCTATGCTTGGTATTTCTCTGATGGATAAAATTCTAAACGTTGATATTCATAAGAGAACCAAAGCGGAAGTGGCAGTGAGCCGGACACATATGTCGCAAAACCGACGACTGATGGGGCAAACGGGTTCTGTAGTGGAACCACGTACGGGACGACGTGAGATGGGACGACCCATTGCCAGATGGACCGATGACCTAAAGAAGATTGCTGGCGGAGGTCAGATAAAAACCGTGTGCCTTGTGGAGACATACAGGCTGATGATGATGATGTTGTTTACTTGGGTATAATAAAAATATAATATTAATAAATAATTCAAAATAAAAATCTGCAAAAACATATTTAATAACAAATTTAATTTAGTTGCTGCATATAATAAATCGTACATAGTTACAAATATAGTTCAGCTGCGACATCTTAAATAGTCGGTATTTTATATATTATTATCTATTTTATTTTATTTTGTTTTTGCTGAAAGCAGGACTTACGGTCAGTTATAGAAAGGCTGATAAACTTTTGACATATTTAATGTATGCTTATGAGCCACTTCTGTCCGTTAAATAATAATTGATTGTGTGTATTTTATATAGGCCTATAGTAAAGTTGGCTAAATGTGAATCTGCTTATTAAAAGCGACCACTCCGCGAGGGTAACGGTCATTATTATTATTATTAAATTCTCTTTCGCACGAAAAAATTTTTACAAATTCGAAGATTAATGTATTTTCTAGAGGCATTAATTTTCGCATAATATAAATACGCGATATTAATCACTACTTTATCCCATTTGCAGTCGAAACTATGGGTCCGTGGTCCGAGTGGGCTCTGGCGTTCTCTCGTGAGTTTGGGGAAAAACTCCGCTTGGCGTCGGGTGACCCTTTAAGTAGAGAATATTTTGCTTAAAGGGTCAGCCTCGCCGTTCAACGGGGGAACGCAGCAAGTGTCCTTGGCATACTACGCCCATCGGACGGTTACAATTATAGTTTTTAATTTTTTAGTTTTATTTGTAAAGTTTTTTTTTTTTAATATTAAATATTGTAATTCTTTTATACTGTTTGTATATTACTTCAAATAATATATGTCTATGTCCAAAACACTAACAACTAACAAATTAGGATTTTAGTTGGGTATTTCGATCGGTCTTTGATCGTCCGAGCAAACATCTTTTGACAACTTCTAAAGTTCAGCTTTGTTCCAACTACCTTCAAAAGTTGCCAACTTTTTAATCTCTTTTTATAAGTTATACAGATACATTAAAAGACAAGAAAACAAACGGTATAAGAATCAACTGCCTCCGTGGTCTAGTGGTTATGTCCGTGGATTTAGACTCGGAGGTACTGGGTTCGATTCTTGGTCGGGTCACAAAAATGTTTATCATTATGTAAATAAATACATTTAATTAATATTTAATTTATTTGTAATATTTTTAATAGTAGAGTTTGGTACGCTGGAGACATCGACGAAAAGGGCGGTCGTGCCAATCACAAAGAAATTTAAATTGTGTTTTAAGATAAGAGGGAGCTATAGAGTTGTATAGTAAATGAAGAATATTGCGAAAGCGGATATTGAGCCAATTTAACTGTGTATAAAAAAGTATTTTAGGTGGATAAACAGTCTTAAAGAAGCGTAGTGCCTACCGTTTGACCTCTTAACTAAAAATATTATAGCCTAAATCATTTAAGAGGCTCCTTTGCTATAGAATTTCATAATTAATTAATTCTTTATAATTAAAAAGTTCCGAAGTATCGAGATTCTTGTTGACCGCAAAATTGTTTTATAACCACAATTTGTTTTAGTAAAAGTAAAGTATCATCACGACCTTATTCTGAGGTGGTCAGAAACCACACTTTTACAGAAGCTGATTCATATTTAGCCACTTATATTTACGAGTATACTATAGGTTCATCATGACAACTGTCAAGCTCGTCGTTATCTCTAGCGTACTCTCAAATATCAAACTCGAGAAATACCATAAATAATATTTGTTTGTCTCCTAAATGGACATTAACATTTTCATGTGCATTAATTAAATTTAATTTAATTGGCCTTTTTACAGCCACTATCTAAATGTATAGATTAAAATTATTTAACATAATAAAAAATATTATTTTTTAATTGAAAATAACAGCTTTTTACAGCCACGAATTTAAATTAAATTTTATTAATTAATAAGTTAACACGGCCCCTTTACAGCCACGAACGTATTCATTTATACATTCTTAGGATAAGATATAGGATATTTTTTAAGCTTGTTTACTGACGGTTTACCCAAGTTATGTTTTGTATCTAATTTATTTGTAAATTGAAAAACGTAATTGTGAAATTTGAATTATTGTACTTTCTTTCATATTATTCCTTTTGCGTATTTCATCGTTACGTATGCCGTCCGCCAAAGTGGCGTCGCATGTCCGACGTAACTCTCTCATGCGTATTCTGGCATACCCATGTCTCGCTTCCATACATTTATTTATAAATTATTTATTGCACTTAAAAAATTAACAGTTGAGTACAGCCTCTCTGTATTTTTTACTAGCTAACCACTCCCAAAGTGTGGTAGACGATTGCGGGTGCATTAGAAATAAAACTACGCAAGTACCAATTAAAATATATAATAATAATATATACATTTAACTAAATTTATGTAAGAATACATAAAAATATGAAGGAAAAAATACATATAATTTACACAAAAAATTAAAAGAGACAGAAATAGATGTCAGTCGGGTTATTTTGTTTATTTAAGAAATGGGCAATGAGGAGATTTTTAAAAAATATTTATTGACGGCGGCGCCCGTCTGATGACCTCAGATACATTAGTGTTGGTATTAAAATAATAACCTACCGGTCGACACGCAGATCAATTTTCCCGAATTTCGCTTAAAACACATTAATCTCATGCTTAAAGAAATTCTAGCGAAAATCAAAATTTCATAAGCAATAATCGATAAAAGCAATCTAGTTACGCGGCAGGGGTCTCAGAGACCCATCGCTGTGCATTTTACGAGCCGTATACGGGCTGGATTTATGTAAAGGGTCAAACGTACCTGAAAATAAGGATTTAACCCGTTGACCAAGTATAAGTCTGGTATTTAGACACAACAATTTGGTTATCAACAAACAGGTCAACGAGTCTCAAAAATCTTAGTTTATTCGGTTTTTTTTTAAAAGACTTTTTTTAATCGCAAAATCGCCTGACGATACGACCCCAGCCTGAAGGGTCACCGCGGGAGGTCGCCCGAATCACCGTGAGGCCTCCTAAGGAGACCCCAAGGCGCTTACGGACTAAAACCCTATAAACCGTCTCTCTCTCACTGTTGACCCTGCGTGCCTTTACAGCTAAGTCTGAGTCGTGGCTGCGGAGTGAAGGGACAGACATAAATATCTTTTTTAACAGTGTTGATATTTATTAATTTATTTAAATATTTATTGCACAAAGGTCTAAGTTAATGCCGCTAGTCATTTTATGACAGTCAAACCTTCGGGACAACAAAAGCAATGAAACAATAAAAGTTAGTTGCAATTACAGGCTTATTTAGATAATATAATGACATATATTAATTAATACATTCTTAGATACCTAAATAAATAATATTTACTAATACTACATGGAAATACATACATATAAACTTATGTCGCTAAATTAAATGCTAAAGGTAATTTAATATTCTATTTATGTTATTTATAATAATAATAAACTATTATTTCAGACTTTCGGTCTCATTGTGAGGGATCAGCTGAAAATCGGCGCTGTGACCGAATGTTGCAGTTTATTACTGAGCTGATGCCCTATTTGTCTTTATTTATTTATTATATAGTATATATTATAATCACCACACTATCTTGTTTGTTGTATATATTTTTACTGCTTTCTAAATAGAACACCGCCTAAATAAAATAAAATAATACTTTAATTTTAACAATGCAGTAGTTTTTCTCGTATATATCTTTATATATATCTTCATATATATCAGTGTTTTAATATAAGGAACGGGTTCTTTTTTTTTTTTTTTTTTTTTTTTTTTTTTTTTTTTTTTTTTTATACTAGCACGACATGTGACCTTGGGCCCACCTGATGGTAAGTGGCGCGCAAGGTCCATGAATGTTAGCAACTGAAGTCAGATACTCGTAACTGCCATCAGTCCCTAACACTATGCCGGCTTGACTAGATGCTTTTTCACACTTCGCTTGAAGGACTCCAAATTATAGGAAAGTGGAAACACAGAGGCTGGAAGAGCATTCCACATCTTTATCGTACGACAGATGTATGAGTCCCCAAATTTATATGTACGCGAAGGGATGGTGACTACGGTATGTGGGTGCATATTCTGACCTGTGCGTGTGGTTCGGTTGCGGAATGGAGAGGGAGGGATTAGGTTATAGAGTTCTTCGGAGCACTCACCATAGTATAGCCGGTAGAACACGCTCAGAGAAGCCACATCTCGGCGATGCTGCAGGGATTCGAGAGTACCAGATGTAGTGGCATCGTCCACAATTCGTACAGCTCGCCTCTGCAGGACATCGAGAGCATCTGTGAGGTACTTGGCGGAACCATCCCAAAGGTGAGAACAGTATTCTTGGCACACTCGATCAGATCATGGGTGAATATTTTTATATATAGTTTAGTTTATATAATTATATTAGCTTAATTTTTATTTTGTAATCATTGTACATTACTTTAATAAATATTTATAGTCAATATAATTTTTGCTATATAATTTAAAAAAAACAATGTTTATAAATACCTAGTCAATACATGTAATTCAATGATTCAGCCGAATTTCTTTTTGGTCTGATAAAAATAACTTTATGGCTCCCTGTGGTCGGGCAAGACGATTTCAGTCGGTCGGGGTCCCCTAGGCCGACGCGTGCTCCGACGGGTTTGGTGCGACTGCTTCATTATCTAGTTTTATTTACAAGACTCCTAAACTTGATTCATTTTCCTTCTAAGCTAGATAAAAAATTGCAATATAAAAGGGCTAAAGAATCAGCATTGCTATTTCATCATTTATTTATTTAAAAACTTTAATGCACAAAGCACAAAGGCGGACTTAATGCCCTAAGACATTCTCTGACAGCCAAACCTTAGGGACAAATTTGAACAAATATAGGTGCAATGAAAGTAACAGTATTATACAATTATAGGATAATGTAACAAATATTATATACCTACTTATATATTCTTATATATGTATTATAATATCAATATACTAAATACTAATACATACACAAACTTGTACATAAACATACACAAATACAACTTACTAACGTGGTTTAGAGCTATTCATGAAGTGTGAATAGACCAGTTTTTTAAACGACAATCTGTTACTTGCCTGCCTTATGTTTACTGGAAGATCATTCCATAATTTTGTGGCAGCTACTACGAAGGAGTTGGAGACAAATCCAGAATGATGTAAGGGAACAGAAAGAAGAGAGTTGTGAGAAGAACGTAAAGATTTATCATCATCAGAATCAACCTGTATCTCTCCACTGCTGGATGTAGGCCCCTCATCCAACCCCCACCAGCGACCTTCTTTAGGTCATTTGTCCACCTGGCGGGGGGTCGTCCCACTCTGCGTCTTCCCGTACGTGGTCTTCACTCTAGAACCCGTTTGCCCCATCGTTCGTCGGTTCTGCGGCAGATGTGTCCGGCCCATTGCCACTTCAGCTTGCTAATTTTAAAAGCTTTGTCAGTAACTTTCGTTATCTGACGAATATCAACGTTTCTAATTCTTTCCATCAGAGATATACCAAGCATAGCTCTATCCATGGCTCGCTCAGCGACCTTGAATTTATGGACCAGACCCACTGTTAGCTATATGTATTGCTATTTCTTTTATTTTAATTTATATGCAATCTAACTAAATAGTTTTTATAATTTTAACGGGTCTTTACGCGATTTACCTTAGATAGGTTTTAAGCTATCTTTATCGTGGAATCCAGTAATCAATAGGCTTCGACGTCGAGATACATCGCCATCGGTGTCGCCAAGGATATTGTAAGTGTGTCGTGATTTCTAAAAACTTTTAAAGTGTTAAGCGGGTAGTTTTATATCTACCGCCCAGTATGTACGAGACTACACCGCGCAGCTCCAGTCGACCCGTGACCACGGCCAATGCAACTTGGCTGAAACGTCGGGAGAAATATGTCTCTAAGGTAAATCGCTTTAGACTCGTTAAAATTATAAAAACTATAACGAGAGTGCGCGTAAGTTTAAATGCTACCGAAATAGTTAATAACTTAATTTTTATTTATTTATTTTCAGAAAAATCACAGGACATAAAATTACAGTATTATAGATTATTAGATCTCAAGCCAAAAATATTTTATATTATTTATAGTATAGTAGTGTCTGAATTACCAGGATCAGTCCATCTATGCAAGCCAAACAAAGTAATAATTTGCGAATAGGGAACAAAATAAAGTTAACCATATTAGAAGTTATTTAGCAAAAACATAAAAGAAGATATTCACAATTAAAAATAATAATAATTAAACAAAAATACCTTTAATATTGTATTAAAAGTTAAACAAAACAATGATAATAACTAATACAATAACAACGTTGGTCTTGAAATGCAACCTATAGGCAAACATTCAGACAACCACTATCCACCTATACATAATTATTTATAACATATAATATCAAACAAAAGAAGATATGCATAGCATTGACATTCATTTGACACAATTATACTGCATATTTTATTTGAAGTAAATTAATATACATTAAATATAAAGTAAAAGCTACCTAAATAATAAAATTTGAAGTAGATACAAAGATATTAAAATAAAATAGATTAAAAAACTAATTATAAATAAAACTACATACATACATACATATCTTCACGCCAAATCCCTTGCGGGGTAGGCAGAGACAATTGAGCGCCACTTGTCACGGTCACGACATACCTCTTTCGCTTCTTCGACATTCATCAACCTCTTCATACATGCCCTTTTGTTTCGATGGCTTTTCAACGCACCTTCAGCTATTGTTTTATTAATTTGGTCGTAATATGTGAGTCTAGGTCTGCCAGGGCCTCTTTTACCCACGACTTTCGCATTATATATCTGGTTCGTCAATCTCTCTGCATTCATCCTTTCAACATGCCCGAACCATCGTAGCATGCCTTTCCTTATTTTTGTCCCTATGCTTTCTTTCATACCTACCCTTTTTCGTATTTCGTCATTACGTATGCGGTCCGTCAAAGTGACGCCGCATATCCGACGCAACGATCTCATTTCTACTGCATTAACTCTACTCTCATGCGTATTCTGACATATCCACGTCTCGCTTCCATACATAAGTGTTGGTACCAGCATGGCATTGTGTATGGCGAGTCGAGCTTTGTCACTGACATTCCGACTGGCGATCAGTGACCCCAGGGCACCGTTGACACTATTTCCCGCGTTCACTCTTCTTTCAACATCCCTATCATACTTCCCATCCGCAGTGAAAACACTGCCCAGATATATAATTTCATTTACTTGTTCTAGAGTTTCATCATCAATCTTTATCGTCACGGTTGTCATCCTTCTTCTTTCAAACACTAGTACCTTGGTTTTTCTCGCATTCAAACGGAGTCCTTTTTCTGCACATCACTCTTTCATTTCTGTGACTAGTGATTGCAGTTGTTGTTCGGACGATGCCATGAGAACAGCATCATCTGCATAAAGCAGGCAGTTCACCACTAAATCACTCATCTTTATCCCACAGTTACTCTCTCTCACTCTTTTTAGGCATTTGTCGAGATATAGGGTAAATAATCTGGCGGAAAGCACACAGCCCTGTTTGACGCCCATTTGGGATTCAAAGCAAGGAGACATACCTCCCTCCACCCGCACACAAGCTTTACAGTCCTTGTACAGGGACTGTATAGCTTGTAGCAGTTTGTCATCAACTCCATACTCCGGCAAAATGTCCCAAAGCTTCTTTCTTACAACTCTATCAAAAGCCTTCTCCAAATCCACAAAAGCACAGAAAACCCTCTGGTTTAAGGCCAAAAACTTCTCTGTGATATTGCGGAGCGAAAAGACTTGGTCAGTGCATCCTCTTCCAGGTCTAAAGCCTCCTTGTGCCTCCCATAAAAGACCTTCAGTCTTCTCTTGCAGGCGTTTCGTGAGAATCTTGCCATACATCTTGCTCGCCAAACTGATCAAACTAATTGCTCGGTAGTTGGCACAGTCCAATCTAGATCCTTTACCTTTGTATAAAGGAACGATGACTGATTGCTGCCAGTCCTCCGGTACTCTTCCCTCCTGCCAGCAAAGGTTGCACAGCAGGTGGAAAGCGTTCCAGACTGGTATACCTCCGTATTTGATCATTTCAGCGAGCACTCGATCTTTTCCCGCTGCTTTGCCACATTTCAGGCTTCTAATTGCCGATTGCAATTCTTGCACACTTATTTCCTCCTTAAATGTGGACGTTGTATTTGTGGGTCGCTCTGGAGGTAAAGTACCCGTCGTAACGTCGTTAGGAGTACCACTAGCATACATCTCGCTAAAATATTCACTCCATCGCTCCAACACCTCATTTGTGTTTGCAAGAATGTTGCCGCTCTTTGATCTCACTCTATTCATTCGACAAGATGACAAGCCACCTTTGGCCTTCCTAACTTCCCTCCAGAAAAGTTTGGAGTTCTCCTTAAAGTTGCTCGTCATCCTGTTTTCACCTATTTCTTTACATCTTTCACGCTTCTCCTTAACCAAAGATTTTGTTTCATTCTTGCAGCGATGATACATCTTCTTCTTTTCTCTTATCATACTTTCATTCATATTTAGCGAACCAACATAATCTATCCAAGCTTTCTTCTTTCTTTCTACCGAATCTTTGACCTCTTCATCCCACCATGCGTCACCTTTGATTGTTCGCTTTTTTGCTATTCCACATACTTCTTTTGCCGATTCTACCATACCATTTTTAAGGTACTTCCAACATTCTTCTACATCTTTGCTCACATCTTTCAAATTGATAAGTTTATCTTTGACGCGTTTCATATACTCCTCTTTCACACTATCATCTTGTAACTTTTCACTCTTTATTCTTTCTACTGCTGACACATTGCCACCTGATCGTCGGTGGCGCCATTTTGTGAACAGACCACTAATCCTTGTAATTACTAGGTAGTGGTCTGTTCCCAATTCCGGCCCACGATATGCCCTAGTATCCAAAACCTGTGTTCGCAGTCTTTCATCAACTACTATTAAATCAATCATACTCTTTTCACTATTCATCGTTCTCGTATACATGTGAATATCTTTGTAAGCGAACATTGTGTTGGACACAAAAATATTCTTTTCTAAGCACACGTCAAGAATAAGCTTACCTGCATCATTTACTCTCCTATCTCCAAAATCACCTAGGACCGTTTCGTAATCTGCACGGCGTGTCCCCACCCATCCATTCATGTCGCCACATAAAATTATATTTTCATTCCCAACTGCCAAATCTAGAACTGACCTGACCTGGTTCCAAAAATTCTCCAGTTCCTGCTGTGGGGCTGAGCTTACTGGTGCGTAAACCACGGCTATAAATATTTTTTTTAAGCCCTATTTTCAGTCGAACCCAGAGCATTCTTGGGCTTTCCAGGCAGTACTCGTACATACTGTCGGCCAAGCGGCCGGATAGTAAGATGCCCACCCCCTGACTACCGCGATCGCTGTCTCCCACTCCCGACCAGAGCGCGATCCCCCCTCCCGGCAAGTCCTGCATCTCACTACCCCTCCGCTTGGTCTCGGTCACGCCAATCGCATCCAACTTCATTTCATCCATCATATCTAGGAGTTCATTCATCTTATCTTTCATCCCTCCCCGGACATTACAGGTGCCAAGTCGGCACTCATCTGTCCTCGATCCGCGTTTTTGGGCCATGCGTGATGGGTTCGGACCCCATCGCCGCTCCGGCTCATGCTACTGCCTACCCCGCATTACATTTTTCTGTGGCTGAATTATTATTACAGTTTGCATATAAAAAACCCTATAACATTCAGGGTTTAACATTATAATTTACAATAATTGGCTATCCCCGAAACAAACACAAGACCACAGAGTAAGCATAAAAGTATAGCTTCACAACAAAACTAAATAAAACTAAACTAAAAATACCTATGAAATTAAATTTATTCTACAAAATAAACTAAGGCTTATCAATTATACTATTAGATTACATTAACATTATTATTATTTGATGCCAGTAGGTAATGAATTACCAATTTATACTACTAATAAAAAATAGGTACTTACAAACCTTTTGTGTCAATAAACTATTATTATTATTAAATATAAATCGTATCCGTGCGGCATGGTGGCAAGAACGCTGGCCGCATTTCCTCGCTGAATCGCTATGCTGATTCTCTGAGCGAGGAAAGAACCAGCCATCTTGTCATCAGAGCAGCCAATTAAAATAAAATAAATAAAATAAAATGCGTTTATTTCGGAATAGTATCCAAAGGGGTTAGTAACATAGTGTTAGCTTATTCTGTATTAGTAAAAAGAAAACATTTTTTTTTTAAATTTGCCTTGCCCTCCTGAGGCAGGCACATACATGTGAGTATGTACCCAGTGCCCTATTATATTGCCCAATCTGGCTTCTCACTAACTGCCCTCAAGATGATGTTGCCACTCCCTAGAATTAGACGAGGACTAATATTTTTAAAATGTTCTACGGCAAATGGCACAAACACGTAGTCTATGATTTTATAGGTGCGTATGTGTGCCGCTTGCCAGACTCTGCGCTTTCGGTTGCGGCTCCCGATTTTTGCACTGTCTCCCTGAGGTGTGACAAAGACAAAATCGACACATGTAAGTGGTACACACACTAAGGGCTCGTCACAGCTCCCAGGGGATCAGCGCCATAACATAAGGTCTATTGCCATCATCGCGAATTATTCCAGTGGGTTTCAGTATAGGTGGAACCTCAATGGTGGCAAGGGCCCGTTTTTTGGTTTCATTTAGGAAGCCATGACGAGAAAATAGGTAATTGTAATAAAATTAATATTAAAAAAATGTATCTATAAAAGATAATTGCATTCTATTATTTTCTTTCATTGGCACATTATAGTCCTTTGTTTTCACAATCAATCTTTCCGATCAGATATAGAACATTTCTAAGCTGCACCACTAGTCATCATTAGTCGCTTTTTATATCCGAACAAAAGGAGCAGTCTATGCGAATCCGATTGTGCTGACTCATACACCCGTACTAATTGATTTAACAACAATTACACTAAAACAAGTGCACGATGTACATTGCTTGTTATATCACTTCACTACGTATTATAAAACAAAATCCTCCGCCGCGTCTGTCTGTCTGTCTGTTCAAGATAAACTCAAAAAGTACTGCACCAAATTTTCATGCTGTTTTCACCAATGGATAGAGTGGCCCTCGAGAAATTAATTTCGTGTTGCTGTTTACACGGGCAAAAACGGGTTTTTAGATTGCTTTTCTTCATCATCACACACAATCTTCTGCAAACCTCATCCAGGCCCCACCAGCAAGCGTTTTCAGGTCGCCATCCATCTGGCGGGCAGTCACCCCACTCTGCGTTTTCCCGTTCGTGGTCTTCACTCCAGAACTCGTCTACTCCGTTGCTCATCGGTTCTGCGGTTTTTTCAATCGTTCAAAAATCATCGTGTACGATTTACAACACCACTGTTCCCGCAACTCGGAGAACACGTTACGCCGTCAGCCCTAATACCAACTTGTGGAATCGTTGAAATTTACATCAGACCCTCGTCAACCCGTCTGGCCATAGGCAAGTGTACGAATTTCCCAGAAATATGTTCAATTTATTTTATTGGTTTCTGTTATTCTATTATGTATGTTATGTCTCGAATACGGTGTGTTTCGAAGGGAGCTGTACATACGCCTAGGGTAGAAACTAGGGATAGTCTGCTACCTACCCCCGCCCAATATATTGACCTTGGCCTCAAGGTTTTTTTTAAATTAATTTTTATATTTTATTTGACTTTTTTGTGTTTTTTTTACTAAAACTACCTGTAGCTCAAAATCTATCCATGGGACCGGTCTGCTAATGGTCTTGTTTTAATCGTTAGAGTCTTAGGGTCCTGCAAAAAAATATTTTACACCAGAAAATTGTGGAGAAGAAAAGTTATGGGGCCTGAAGTACCGTAGTAAGGTAAAGAAATAATTTTAAGGGCAACTTTCTATGGGGTTTAAAAAAAAACTAACAGGGTTGGAGTTCTTCTGATTTTTTTAAAACATCCTCAGTCCATGCCCTTTCTAACGATATGCTAAAAGTGTAATTATCACTTTTAGTTTTAAAGTTATTAATTAATTTCCGCAACTAGGGCACTTTAAGCAAAAATTTCAACTAATGAAAATTAAATGTGTTCGATCGTAAAAGGATGGCAAATTAAACAAAAAAATTGGTAATGACTAATGTTTTTCATTTGCCTTCCTTTTACGATCGAACACATTTAATTTTCATTAGTTGAAATTTTTGCTTAAAGTGCCCTAGTTGCGGAAATTAATTAATAACTTTAAAACTAAAAGTGATAATTACACTTTTAGCATATCGTTAGAAAGGGCATGGACTGAGGATGTTTTAAAAAAATCAGAAGAACTCCAACCTTGTTAGTTTTTTTTTAAACCCCATAGAAAGTTGCCCTTAAAATTATTTCTTTACCTTACTACGGTACTTCAGGCCCCATAACTTTTCTTCTCCACAATTTTCAGGTGTAAAAAATTGTTTTACAGGACCCTAAGACTCTAACGATTAAAACAAGACTATTAGCAGACCGGTCCCATGGATATATTTTGAGCTACAGGTAGTTTTAGTAAAAAAATCACAAAAATGTCAAATAAAAAAAAAATTTAAAAAAAAACCTTGAGGCCAAGGTCAATATATTGGGCGGGGGTAGGTAGCAGACTATCCGTAGTTTCTACCCTAGGCGTATGTACAGCTCCCTTCCAAACACCCTGTATATTAGATATTAAACTTTTTAAACTTTCGCGCACAATCATAATAGATTTTTATAATTTTAACGGGTCTTTACGCGATTTACCTTAGAGACATATTTCTCCTGACGTTTCAGCCAAGTTGCATTGGCCATATTAGATATGTAAGTACGTACTAGACCCAATACTGGAAATAAATATATAATAATGATTTAAAAAAAATATCTGATCAACATTTTATTATTTGCCTCCAGTTTCCTACTTAAATGTTTCCAAAATATTGTTATTAATATTAAGCTTTGTGGGAGAAAATAAATAGCTTTTTTTTTTGGTCTGCGTCCAGAAATTCGTTTGGCACAAACTCAAAATAAACACCTAAAAAGTTGTGCTTTGACGTAAATAATTAAACAAGCAATGGATAGCTTGTAATTGAGAATCGTGAGTTGGCATTTCGTTTGTAGTAAAGTGATGTAGGGTGACTGAATAGTTTGTATTTTGAGAGGATTGGGATTGCTTTTTGGAGTAAAAAGTGGGTAGTTTTAAATCTGCCGCTCAATATTAATGCAGTTATGCCCCTGCAAAGAGCATTGACAAAGCTCATATACAGCCGCAACAACAGCTTAATTTATTTACCTAAGGTAGGTAGATATTTATATTTAATATAGGTACCTATATTTTTGGTTATTTTTTGTTATTGTATTGATATTCCTATGACACTACCTTGCTGCTCCTTGTCTTCACATTGCACTCTCCAGGCAAGACAGATATTTTAGCGTTAAATATATATTGTGTAGAATTTTGTTTAAATTATAATGACTTAACCAAATACCGGGAATGTACGGTGATACACTAAGAATAAAGAATAAAGGTTACTTGTTAAGCTGTAAAAAATGTTTTTTTATATGACTCATATGCATCTTACGAGTATAGTAAAAATCTATCCCATTTTCAATCCACCATTGATATACCATGCCCTAATTGATAATTGATAGTCATCACATACACATCGCATTCCCACAAAACTAATCTAAATTGCAAAAGTCTTTGATTTTGTATCGCACCTACATCCATTCGTATTGCATCTTCACCTGATTGCCTGATTCGCACTGCACCTTGTTGGTACGCGTCAAGCGGACCATTTTTAGTTTATTGTATTAAATAGCCTACATTTTCTAAACACATCTGTGACATACAAAAAATAGACAATATTTAAAGTATTTTTTTTCGTAATATGTTTTATTCCACATTCCTGCGCAGCTCCAGGTCCTTTTGTGACTTAACCGAAATGTCTCTCGGAAGTTGTATGACGCTGAGGTAAAGAGGCGTTTAGTTCTGAAAACATTTATGGTTATGAGCGAAACCACGAATGAAAAAAGCATCATCAGCATTACGGTAATCTATAGCGAAGTGGTCGGAAAGTACCAAGTTCACATTTAGCCAACTTTACACACATATCACGACAAATGGCAAGCCAATGATCTTCGACTAAACTCGAGAAATGTCACCAAAAAAATAATATATTTGTGAGTTCTCGACAAGGAATAGAACCTACCTACCTTACCGGATGCAGTCCATTTATCATTCAAATTGATGGTCACATCATAAACTAAGCCTAAGTCCATTTCAATAACTAAACCTGTCGGTAATCCATACCTTTTACACGACAAATTGACCCTTCGACTTCACAAGATAAGGGCTAAAGTCCTATGAAAGTTTAGTCATGTGGAATAACTACAGATGTCCTCATAATCTCCAGCATGAGTTCACTTTTCGCCACCTTCCACCTTCACACCTTATGGTGAACAAAGAACAGACATAAACTGGTAGAAGTCAGTGGTCTTTGACCAATCATAATATTTTACAATAACTTTTACTATGTGCCTTTTGAGATTTAATATTTATTGAGGACGCTTTTTATGAAATATTGCACAATATTTTTCATAGATGAAATACTAATTAAAATAAGTTTAATTAGGTATTGGTCCGATTGTAAGAATACTTTTCTTAAAATCCTAATACCAAATTGTGAAATTGTAAAAAATTGACATCAGACCCTCGCCAACCCGTCTGGCCAGCGTGGCAAGTTTAGGTCAAATTCTCCAGATATATGTCTGGAAGGCCCATCTCCAACAGTGCAGGTTTAGGACGCTGTGTGTGTGTTCTAGGGGCTGTAATGTATATATAAATAGCATAACAATATATAATATATAAAAAAAAAAAAAAAAAAGTTTTTTTGCCGACTTAATGGTGAGTGGCGCGCGAGGTCCATGAATGTTAGGAACTGGAATCAGAACACTATGCCGGCTTGACTGGACGTGACGGCAATTCGAGCCTGATCCCGAAATGAAATGAAATGAAATGAAATGAAATGAAATGAAATGAAATGAAATGAAATGAAATGAAATGAAATGAAATGAAATGAAATGAAATGAAATGAAATGAAATGAAATGAAATGAAATGAAATGAAATGAAATGAAATGAAATGAAATGAAATAATTTATTTGTCAGAAACATGGTAGGTACAGGGATGTAAATTATTGATGTGGCAATTAGATGTCAACAACCACGTGCAAGGTGTTTATTTTTTTTATAAAAAAAAAATAATAATAAAATAAAATAAACGTTTATTTTACGAAGTACATTTTTACATTTTACGAAGGCCCCTAAACTTAGCGTGATGCCTGTGTCTCAGGGTGCCCCGCTCTTTTTATACGAATTGTGTCAGTGTTTTGTGGAATAATAAATAGATAGATAAATATAATATATTTAGATATATAAGTACATATACCTTTTATAACTATATATGTAAGTCATTATGTTTGTCGAAGGACACATATTCAGTGATATTCATCTCTGTTGGTGGGTGAGTTTTGTAAATTAATACTTAAAAATATTTACACAGTTCGAAATTCATTTACGTATTTACTTAATTTAAATTAAACCGATTGAAATTAAATGACTGACTGAATAATTTAATGAAATTATATTATTTTGTAATGCGCTTTTAATATTAAAACCAACTTTTAAAAATGTTTAATGTTACTATACTATTTCTATTTCATTATTTTCTCGATGACAGTCCCTGTTGAATGTAGAACTGCGCATATCACACAAAAAATAAACTTTTAAATGCGAGGTATTAAAACGACAACTGCCTAATTTTGTTTCTTTTTCCCATATAATATTCATCCAAGACAAATTGTGTCCATATATGCTGTATTTTTTTTTAAAGTACGATAAATAACCAACATTTTAATAAAGTTACATTCTATGGCAATATGAATAGTGATGTTATGATTGAAATATCTATATTGTATCGATATTGTATATAAATTTGTGACGTTATTCACAGTTTTAACTGAAAACTGTTACTATATAGTAACATTAAACATTGGCTGGCATAGTGGCAGTGACTAGGGACTGATATCAGCTCTATTTTTGTAACTTCGAGTATATACAGCGTGGTATTTTTTTTTTTTTTTATACTAGCACGACATGTGACCTTGGGCCCACCTGATGGTAAGTGGCGCGCAAGGTCCATGAATGTTAGCAACTGAAGTCAGATACTCGTAACTGCCATCAGTCCCTAACTCTTGACTAGATGCTTTTTCACACTTCGCTTGAAGGACTCCAAGTTGTAGGAAAGTGGAAACACAGAGGCTGGAAGAGCATTCCACATCTTTATCGTACGACAGATGTATGAGTCCCCAAATTTATAGGTACGCGAAGGGATGGTGACTACGGTATGTGGGTGCATATTCTGACCTGTGCGTGTGGTTCGGTTGCGGAATGGAGAGGGAGGGATTAGGTTATAGAGTTCTTCGGAGCACTCACCATAGTATAGCCGGTAGAACTCGCTCAGAGAAGCCACATCTCGGCGAAGCTGCAGGGATTCGAGAGTTCCAGATGTAGTGGCATCGTCCACAATTCGAACAGCTCGCCTCTGTAGGACATTGAGAGCATCTGTGAGGTACTTGGCGGAACCATCCCAAAGGTGAGAACAGTTATTAAAGTGCAAATATTTTTATAATATAATCTAGAATAAAAATTAAGAACAATGTATTTTTATTTTTATTGTACTTTATTGCATAGTCTCTTCAATAATAATTTAATATTTAACCTAACAGTATACCTAATTATCTCATCGATCTAAAGCTATGCATATCTTCCCTTTGTTTCCTATTATTTCTATATAATATAATGATTAACTGATTTTCACTAACTAATATCATAATAATCCTATGCTATTTGTAAATATTTTAATTTTATTATAATTTTTATTTTACTAATGTTTAATATTTTTAATTTTTAATTTGTATTTTTTTTAGTATTTAACCCACTGTTTTTGAGGAATGAGACATGTACAAATAATATAAAATCTTTCTGGCTTAAGATCGAATAATTTATAATATTGTAATTTTTATGTCATAGTTATAAGCTGTGATTTTTCTGAAAATAAATAAATGATATAGAAGACAAAGTAGTATTTCGTAGCATACTCGCACAGTCTATTGTTCACGATTTTAGAGCATTTATTTAAAGAAAATAAAAGGCGATACGATATCTTCTGCAATTTCATCGTCAGCAATTTGTGATTGCTGGCTTGGCGGCGGTGGCGTCCTCAATTGAGGAGACCGGGATCGCATGGAAGACCTTTTTTTTCTTAACTTTTCCTCGTATTTCTTTATTTTTCTGTTTAGTCTCTCGACTGATCCCTCCCTAGATCTCTTTCTTCCCATCTTTTAACAGATTTTACGTATTGAACTTTTCTTCTTCTTCTTTTATTTAATGGCGTCAGATGTCGTAAATACAACAATTCTGCCAATGTCGAGTGTTTAGGCGAGGTGTGGAGGAAGTAAATCCAGAACAGCGCGCCGTTTAGTAGTGCAATCTGAAAAAAGCAAAATAAACACACACACGTCACACAATTACTAATGGTTAGTCTACTAATGAAAGCATGTTATTACCTAAACTAAAACCTTATATTATTGCGAGTTAAAAATTTGCAGAAAAGATCGATGATATCAGAGTTAGAACATGTTAAGATGAAAGTGGAATTAATAGGGAGAGGAAAGTTGCGAGGGAGAATACTGTATAAAGGAAATTGGATGTTAGGACAATTAAAAAATAAATGATGAATAGTACCCTCCTCCGTGCCACAATCGCAAAGAGGAGAGTCACGAACACCAATCTTTGCTAAGTGAGCTGGAGTACAAGCATGACCCAGTCTTAATCTGCATATGGACGAGGTGACATCTTTATTGGCACTCTTGTATCTAAAAAACCAGGGTTTGCGGGGAATAGAAGGTTGAATCAGAGCATAAGTTTTACCTTTGGAAAGTTTGGACGAATCCCAGGATTTTTGCCAGGAGTCAAACAGTTGAGCTGTGGCCAAGGAGGCCAAATCATGAGAGAATATTGAGTAATGGTCCAAACAGCCGGTGATGACAGCATCCTTAGCAAATGAATCAACAATTTCATTACCTTCCACGCCACAGTGGCTAGGAATCCAAGCCAGTGTGATGTCAATGTCAAGGACATTACATTCATAGAGTTCTTGTCTGATGGCAAGGATATTGGGGGAGTTATTACTATTATAAATGGGGTTAGATGATACGGCTTTAAGGCAGCTAAGGGAGTCCGTGAGAATTAGAGATTTATTTAGTTTATGAGATTTGATATATTCAATAGCCCCTAGGATAGCAGTAGATTCACCAGAAAATATCGAGCTAGAGGGGGGACACCTAAAGTTAAGGACAATACTGTACTTAGGGATCCAGACTGCAGCACCAACACAGTCCTGTAAACCAGATTTAGAAGCGTCTGTAAAGATTATTAGCCAGTCAGCCCAGTGTTTTTTTATTTTAATATTAAAAATTTAATTAGCTATAGGAGAATCTTTTTCTATTCCAAAGTCAAGAATAATTTTAGGGACAAACGACAGAACTTTAAAGTCTAAGGAAAATATTGGAGGTCGATTACACTTGAAAAGTGAATCACCAAATTTTAAAATTTTTTGGAAACTATTAAATATTAAAGGGCGAGACTTATGTCTCCAGTATTTAGTAGGATCAATAATTATGAGGTTAGAAAGGGACTCTAATTTAGGGTAGATCATGTGAGATGAGTTTTGTAAGCTTTTATATATAAATCTATCAGCGAGGTACTGTCTTCTAAGATGGAGGGGAGCATCACCTGCCTCAATTTGCCGGGCGTTAATTGGGGAGGATTTCATAGCACCTAAGACAATTCTAAGAGACTTACTTTGAATTTTATTTAAAGTTTCTAAATACATTTTACTACAAGGTTCGAGAAGAAATGAACCATAGTCAAAATGGCTTCTAATTATAGCGTTATATAATATTTTTTGGGAATAAGGGTGGGCACCCCACCAAACGCCAGATAGGCATCTTAAAATATTAATATTTTTTTCACATTTATTAGCAACATATTTCAGGTGTAAAGAACCTGACATCTTAGAGTCCAGGAAAACTCCAAGGAATCTTACAGAATCGTGTTTAGGAATGATTTCATCATTCACCCTAATATTAAAGTCAGGAATAGATCTTTTCCTTGAAAATACAACGGTTTTACATTTTGGGACGGAAAGAGACAAACCATGTCTCAAGAGCCAGTCATTTAAGTATCTAAGTGCTGTGTTGATCATTAGGGAAGCGTATTGAGCAAGTTTAACTGAGGAATACAAGGCAATATCGTCAGCGTATTGAAGTATGTTACAGAAACTGTTAACAGACAATTCCAGGTCATAGGTGTACAGATTATACAAAATTGGGCTCAATACAGATCCCTGAGGTAGACCTCTCCATGTAGATCTAGGAGATGAAACAAAGTTTTTCGAACGTATAGTAATAGATCTAGACATCATAAGGTTGCATATGATTCGGGACAGCCTCACAGGAACATTCAAATAATGCATTTTCTGCTTGAGTGTAGGAAGAAGAACGTTATCATACGCAGAGGAGATGTCCAAAAATACACCAACCACCGATTCCCCTTTAGAGAGTGCACATCGAATATCAGTGGTAAGGATAGCTAAGCTATCCATAGTGCTAGAGCCGCGCCTAAAGCCGAACTGAGACTTGGCGAGGAGACCACGGGACTCCAGGAACCATTCTAGTCTATTTTTAAGAAGTCTCTCGAGAATCTTGCATAGTGTTGAGGACAAAGCAATAGGACGATAGGAAGAAGGATCAACAGCATTTTTGCCTGGTTTAAGGATAGGTATAATAATTTGATTCTTCCAGGAGTCTGGAGGAATCCCAGATAGAAAAATTTCATTGATGATATCCAGGAATATGTTATGGCAAACTGGACCGGCCTTTGCCATAAAAGAGTATGGAATACCATCCTCTCCAGGGGATGTGTTCTTGGAATGATTTAAAACTTCTGTCAATTCTTGAATTGAAAAGGGGCAATCAAGCGTGTCCGAAGAATTAAGAGAGAAAGATGGAAATAATGAGGGAAGACTAGAAAGATCAGGAGCAGAAGGGGGAGCTAATCTGGACTCAAAAGCAGGTAACCAAATAGAAGGGTCAGAAAGAGTGATAGGTGAGTCATAGGCCATAGAGCACCGAAATCTTTTAATATTTCTCCAGACTATTGAAGATGGGGTACGAGGAGATAAACCCTCACAAAATCTAAACCAACCAGTCTTTTTTTTCTTCTTTAGTAATTTTCTAGCATTGGCAGCCGTTTTCTGATAGTGAAGATAGTTTTCCATATTCATGCATCTAGCATATAACTTTTCTGCCTCTTTCCTACAGCGAACAATAGCAGAACATTCAGCATCCCACCAAGGAGGGGAAGATCTTCTTTTACAGGCAGAGTTTTTAATAGGCAAGCATGAATCTGCTGAAGAACTTAAAACATTAGTCAACATATCATAAGCAGTCAGATAGTTGTTGTTATCAATGGGAGGGATAGAAGAAACATTAATGGCGACTATGTCTGAAAAAGTATCCCAATCGGCTTCAGATAATCTATATTTAAGAAGAGGGGGGAGATCGTCAGGTCTAGCAGAAAGTCTAGGCCTAGCTATAAGGATAGGGAAATGATCGCTTCCATAAGTGGATTGAAGAGTGATCCAGGAAAAAATAGAGGCAAGGTTAGATGAGCAAATAGAAAGATCTACCGCACTAGGATTCTGAGTTGGAGATACTCTTCTGGTAGGAGAGCCATCATTAAGTATGCATAAATTTAAAGAATCAAACATATCATTTAGAAGAGAGCCAAAACGGTCGGCAGAAAGAGAACCCCATATAGGGTGGTGGCAATTAAAATCACCCAATACCATAACCGGGGCAGGAAGAAGGGAGAGAATATTCTCTATTTCTGTGATGAAGGAGGCATGAGGATGAGGGATGTATATAGAAGCAAATGAAATGTCCAGACATCTAGCCGCAACAATATTAAAATTAGCACTTGAGGGTAATGAGATAAGAGAGAATTTGAGATTGTTTTTGATTAAGATGGCAGAGCCACCATAGCCATCAGCTCTGTCATCCCGAAAACAAGAATAACCCGGGATCCGAAAAAGGGACCCCGGGGTCAGCCAAGTCTCCGAGATGGCAATCAGCTCAGGTGAATAAGTGTTTAGTAGGTCATGTTTTTTGTTATTTAAGCTTTTACTATTCCACTGGAGGAGGTTTATGTCCATTTTCGTTATTGAGGAAAATGAGATTTTGTAATTTATTTGTCACGTTGGTCGGTAGGTAAATATTATTATTTTTGGATAAGATGTCTATGACTGCAATTAGACTGTTTATTAAATCATCACTGGATGATTCAGTTAAATTTATTTGGGAGGATTTAAATAGGGAGGAATTATAATTTAGAGCACAACCATTACTGGGAGGAGGAGGGTCATAACTGGCCGCCTGGGAGCGGTGAAAAGAAACATCATATCCAGGACTCAGTGTTGGTCTAGGTTTTGAAGGTCTCCTGGGGATAGGTGATTTGTAGGAGTAAGAAGAATTTTGAGAATTCTGCGAGTTTTGGGGAATAGTATACTGAGAAGAATATGAGTTTTTTGAGTGGGGGGAACTAGCAAATTTAGTTACATCAGAAAAACTTTTGCGAACAGATGGAAATCTTTGGCTGGCTTCTATGTAGGAAATAAATTCCTGGGCCATTATCATTTTAATGGATTTCTGCCTGTTATGCTCCGGGCAAATATCTGCCAAAGCAGAATGTTTACCCGAGCAGAACAGACAAGAGATATCATTATCATCAATCAGGCACGAATCCCCAGAATGGGACTGTGAACATTTATAGCATCGAGGATTAGACCTACATTGGGCTCTGACGTGCCCAAACCTGCAACAGTTGTTACATTGGATGGTCGGGAAGTTGTAGACTTCCACCGGTAATGATGAGCAGTATAAAAATATTCTCTTAGGAAGAATTTGACCTGAAAATGTAATAACCAGTGATTGTGTGGGGATCCAAGTGGTTTCGTTGTCTGACAGCTGTTTCCTATTAAACCGTCTGGCCTTCAAAATAAACCCAGTGCCCTCAGGGAGGACAACATCCTTAGTAAATTCACTCATTGTAATGTCAGTTGGAACATTTCTAACAACTCCCATGCGGGTGATGTTAAACGATGGAATTATAGTGTTGTAGTTACTTGATTCAAGGACTTTATTTAATACAAAGTTATTTGCAGATACATAATTTTTGAACTCAACAGAAACCCTATTTCGTCCTATTCCTTTAATGCCATCCATGACAATATCATTCAGTAAATTATTGTTTCTAAGAAATTGGCCAAATTTTATATGTCTTATTGAGGTTCCTGAGGAGGGGTCAGTTTCTGTTCGTGAAACATGAACTAAAAATGGGCTTTTGTCATTTTGGGTGTACAGTCTTTTGGAGTTATTGTCAAGACTGGGGTGCTTGTACAACAAATCTGAGTTTTCGTTATTTATAGAACGTTTTGGACTTATATTATCATCGCTATTATGCGATTCTTTGCGTTTTCGGCTTTTTTGATCTACCTGCATACTAGCCTCAGGGTCAGGAGGTTTTTTGGGAAGAGGAATCATATTTTCTACTCATTAGTTTACTTACCAAAAGATTAAATGTTAGTATAACTACTTTACCACACAACTAAACTACGCAATTGCACTATTAAACTCGAAATATACGAAATTTGACTCAAACACACACGCGCCCTTTGAAGCCCATTCAAATCAGAAATTATCAATCTATTGAACTTTTATTCACGGAATTATGGACGCGACCACAGACTGCACGAAAACGATAATGACAATTGCAGACGGGGTTTACAGTAAATAAAAATGGAACGGTGTTGCTACACTTAATTTTATTTTCTTTTAAAAAATGCTCTAAAATCGTGACCAATAAACTGTATGCTACGAAATACTACTTTGTCTCCTATATCATTTCAAGACTATGCAACGCGTATAATTATAATACCGCATAATAATTATTTGACCGCCTCCGTGGTCTAGTCGTAACAAACGTTGCCGTGAACTCGGGAGGTCGTGGGTTCGATTCCCACTGTGGGCAAGTTGTACATTGTATAATTTGTCTCGGTCTGGGTGTTTATATGTATAATATGTATATATTTACAAAAAAAAAGTATAATATGTAGTTTATCAACCATCTAGTTTCCGTAACACAAGCCTCGTAGGCTGTGTGACCTGTCTGGAAATATTTATTTATAAAAATAAAAAAAAACACTTCAGGTAAGTTCGTTTAACAAACTCATACAGAGCCTAATCAAGTAGTTAGCGAGAGGTCGACGATCGTGCGAACGTTGACTTACGTAATCTTTCTCTCTCTTATTCAGTAAGGATGTATTGTGCATAGGAAATAAAAAACTAAAGAGAAAATTATAAAGAATTACTGGTTTATTATTGAAACATAAAATAAACAGTGATAACCACTTGACACTACGATTTTATCTTTTACACTCGAGCATGTATAAGAGTTAAAACGGAAATGGTCGAGCAAAGAAAAGCAATAAAACAATATATATAACGTAACAAACAAAATAAAAGGAAAAAACTAAAGTTAATTAATACAAAACAACATTATATACCATATTCTAGTATTATATATCATATCCTCCGTAGTCTAGTGGTAACAAACGTTGCCGTGAACTCGTGAGGTCGTGGATTCGATTCCCACTGGGGGCAAGTTGTACATTGTATAATTTGTCTCGGTATGGGTGTTTATATGTATAATATGTATCGACACCCTCGTCGCGTCGCATCTCAGGGGGACAGCGCATAAAGCGGGAGCCGCGGCAGAAAATGCGGAGTCCAGCAAGCGGCGCAAATATGTAAGTATATTAAAAGATTACATATTTATGCCGTTTGCTGTAGAAACTCTGGGCCCATGGAGTCCAAGTGCAAAAAAGTTTTTAAAAGACATAACACCGCGTCTTGTCGTCTCCTTCGGTGACAAGAGGGCTGGCTCTTTCTTCGCCCAAAGAATCAGTATTGCAATTCAGCGGGGAAATGCAGCCAGCGTTCTTGCCACCATTCCACGCGGACGGGACTTACGAGGGGCGTTCAAAATATTCTCGGTATTGATACGTTACAACCTCTTTTATATATATATTTGTTACTGGCCGCTAAGATTCATCCATTGACATTAAAAAAAAGTAAAATTGGAACCGAGATGTTCTTTTGTTTTTCTGCAATTGCCGAACAAACATGAACACCATGAGCGAATTAACAATTTTAACGAAATTAGAGCACCGATCCGTCATAAAATTCTTGACAAAACAGGGTAAAAATCAAAAAACCATAAAAGAGGAAATGGATTGTGTTTACCGTGAGTCTGCTCCTTCTTTATCTACTATTCAAAAATGGTCAAGCGAATTTAAGCGTGGAAGGGAGAGTATTGAAGATGACCCTAGACCTGGCCGGCCTGTAGTGGCTACCTCACAAGAAAATATTGATAAAGTGGAAAAACTTATATTGGAAGACGGCCGAGTGAAGGTAAAATCTATAGCTCAAGTAACCAATCTCTCTATTGGTACCGTACATGACATTATACATGACCATCTTAATATGTCAAAAGTAAGTGCAAGATGGGTTCCGCGAATGCTGACGCTTCTTCAAAAGGATATGCGTGTGGCTTGCTGTTCAGATTTTATCGACCTGTGTGGTGAAAATCCCGATGAGGTGCTGCAAAAAATAGTTACTGGAGATGAAACCTGGGTTCATCATTATGACCCAGAGAGCAAACAGGAGTCCATGCAGTGGCACATTAAGGGTTCAGCTCATCCCAAGAAGTTCAAGGTAATCCCGTCAGCTGGCAAGGTCATGGCCACAATATTTTGGGATTGTGAAGGAGTTTTGCTTATCGATTATAAAGAAAAAGGTGTAAATATCACAGGGCAGTACTACGCTAACGTTATACGTCAATTAAGAGATGCGATCAAAGAAAAGAGGCGAGGAAAGTTAACCAAAGGTGTTCTGCTTCTGCATGACAACGCCCCTGTCCATACTGCTCATATTGCCAAGGCAGCTATTGTTGAATGTGGGTTTGAAACTGTTACTCATCCACCCTATAGTCCGGACTTAGCCCCAAGCGACTTCTTTTTGTTTCCCAATCTTAAAAAGGATCTGCGTGGAAATAAATTTTCTGACGATGAAGCGTTGAAGACGGCCGTGGAGGAGCATTTTTACACCAAAGATAAAAAATATTTTTATGAGGGATTAAAAAAAATAATTGATCGATCTTATAAGTGTATGAACATAGGGGGGGAGTATATTGAAAAATAAAAATATCAAACTTTTCGTACTTGTTTGTTTTTATCCACATACCGAGAATATTTTGAACGCCCCTCGTATATCCCTATCCTTAGTATTAATATTAATTTTATTTTATATTTTGTAAATATTTTTTTCGAATAAATGCTTTTTTATATGTATATACGAGTATTAACAAAAAAAAAGGATAATATGTAGTTTATCAACCATCTAGTTTCCGTAACACAAGCCTCGTAGCTTACCACGGAAACTAGATGGCGCTGTGTGAACTGTCTGGAAATATTAAAAAAAAAAAAAAAAAGAGATGTACAAGAAAAATTAACGTTAATGTAAACCTAAATCTGTAACAATTTTTTTATGTTTACATTTTGGAAGTGCCTTAGTAAATAGATCGGCTACAAGTACAGCAGAAGGCTTGTACATGAAACGATATCATATCATATATCTAGTCAGGCCGACGCAAAATTCTGAATTCTTCAGATCTCGAGCTATGAATTACAAACGAACCACGGCACTCGGGAAAGCGCACATATCGCACTCTGAGCGATACGTTCTGCTGCCTTAAGCTATTGTCCCTTTACATAATATCTACGTACTACCCTCTTCCTGGTTTTATTCTTATCCGTAATGACCGAACTGGCAGGGGATGCGGTGGTGTCGCAATTTACCTCCGCTCCAATATTTCGTTTAAAATTCTCTCCCAATCTCCTTCTTCCTATTCTGGTTCGTCAGAACATATCTTCCTGGAGTTAAACTTAAATTCTGTAAAATTTCTACTTGGAGTCGTTTACGCTCCCCCTACTGTTGACTACTTTTCTACATTAGAACTACTGCTCGAGTCTTACATACCCTCATATGATCACAATTTGATCATGGGGGATTTCAACACTTGTTTACATAAAGATGACTCGCGCAGTAGGAAACTGAAATTTATTACTTCTTCTGTCAATGTATCCTTTCTTCCACTAAACACAACCTTTCATGTAAACGAATCCAGTAGCCTTCTTGACCTTATCCTTACCTCCAACCCTGACAGGATATCTACACATGGACAATACTTAGCACCTGGTTTTTCTCACCATGATTTGATTTATGCTTCGTACAAAGTAAAAACTCCCAAATTTAAGCCTAAAATTTATCTTCAGCGTAACTTTGCCAAAATGAATCAGGATTTGCTTCTGTCTGACGCTGCTGCCATGAACTGGAACACCGTAATATGTAAAGAAACTGTTGATAACATGGTATCAGAATTAAATAACTTAATAATAAAGCTGTTCGATAAGCATGCTCCTATACGCCCAGTACGTATGAAGAGACCCCCGGCCCCATGGTTGGACGACAAGATACGAAGAGCTATGAGGTGGAGGGACTCTTTAAAGAGGAAATACAGGAAGTCTCACAGTCAGGAACACTGGGATAAGTATAAACATGCTAGGAATCGGGTGAATCAGATGTGTAGGAACTCAAAACGCCAATTTGTTCACGAATCTATTAAATCTTGCACACCTCAAAACATTTGGTCATTTCTTCGAACTTTAGGTCTTGGTAAGGTAAAGGCTGATAGTATTATTTCTTCCTCAATGGACATCAACGGTCTAAACCGACACTTCTCTAGTCCCTCTTCTTCTATTAATAGTATTTCTAAAGCTGTCGCTATTTCTCAAATTGATGCTTTACCCCTATCTTCTAGTAATACTTTTCAGTTCGAACCAATGTCAAGCTGTGAAATTAAAAAGATTATTCTATCCATAACCAGTAAGGCTGTAGGAGATGATAATGTGGGCCGTGTTCTTCTGATTCCCATAATAAACATCATTATTCCCTTCATTACCTATATTATAAACTTTTCACTCTCTACTGGACAATTTCCCACAGTGTGGAAAAATGCCCACATAGTTCCAATCCCCAAAAATACTAACCTTACCGATTTTAGTCATTTTCGACCAATATCAATTCTTCCCTTTCTATCTAAAGTACTAGAACGTGTAGTTCATCGCCAGTTTGCTACATTTCTTTCCCACAATAAACTTTTAAATTCTTTTCAATCTGGCTTTCGACCTTCACATAGCACAACTACTGCTCTCACAAAAATTACTGATGACATCAGATTTTCTATTGACAATAAAAAGCTCACACTCCTTACGTTGTTAGACTTCAGTAACGCTTTTAATTGTGTAGATCACGATATTCTCACGGCCTTATTGCGTTCTCTTAACATTTCACAGAATGTGGCATTATGGTTCGACTCTTATCTTCGCGGGCGCCAGCAACGCATCCGGTTAGATGATACGTACTCGGACTGGTGTCCGGTTACTGCTGGTGTCCCGCAGGGTGGCGTGTTATCTCCCTTGCTCTTCTCTGTTTTTATAAACATGATCACTCAGGTAATACATTTCAGTTCCTACCATCTGTACGCCGACGATGTCCAACTTTCGCTTCACTTCAAGATGGACGATATACAAAATGCTATTCTCAAAATGAATAAGGATCTTGAAGCTATTAAAATACAGTCACAAAATTTAGGTCTACTGGTAAACCCCTCGAAGACGCAGGTGATGATCGCTGGCTCGAGGCAAATGCTGTGCAAACTGGACCATATACCTTTTACCCCATTAATGTTTGACAATGTGTCACTTCCTTTTTGTCAGCATGTGAAAAACCTAGGACTTCACATAAGCAGTGATCTCTCCTGGAATCACCACGTCTCCGAAATTTGTAAGAAAGTTCATGGCAGCATGCATTCGTTGAAACGCTTACAATATTTTATTCCTTTTAAGGCAAAGTTAATGCTAGTCAGTTCGCTGCTTCTTCCCATAATAGACTATGCAGATATCTGCTATCCCGACGTCACTGAAGAGCTACTGAACAAACTCGATCGTCTGCTCAATTTATGCATCCGCTATGTATACGGCTTGCGTAAATATGATCATATCTCTCATTTTCGTAATCAGTTGAAATGGCTCAATATCCGCTTTCGAAGATCTACCCATCTCCTCGTGTCTCTGTATGGTATCCTGAACAACCCTCATGCGCCTGCATATCTTAAATCCCGTTTTGAATACATGTGTGATACTCACAACCTTCCACTTCGCTCTTTACATAACAACCAACTTAAAATCCCATCCCACTCCTCTAGCAGATATTCAGACTCGTATACTGTGTCTGCAGCCCGCCAGTGGAACAGGCTACCACTCGCTATTAGACACGCGCCGTCTGTCCACGTTTTTAAGCGCTTGGTCACTGCTTTATTTCTAGACAAACAGGAGTCGTCATCAGGCTAAAAATATATATTTGGCATAATATATATGTGTATATACGTTTATTTATAGGTATATGTGTAATTTATGTAACAGTGTAAGTATCTATTAGTATGTAATGTGTGTAGTATATTCTATATTGTTAAACTTGATATCAGCACTACCCTTAATCTCACACTCTCCCAAAGGTTAGATGTTAGAAAATGCCATGTAGGCATTAATCTTCGCCTTTGTACACTTATTTTGTGCAATAAAGAATTTAATAATAATAACATTAATTACCATTCGTCTACTACTCCATCTAGGAACCTCTTTTTCAATTAACGAAAAATCTCTCGTTAGTTGTCGAAAATGTCCGATTGCCTTGAAAAGTCTCGAACAATTTTTAAGACGAAGTCTGTATTCTTATAAAAATATTTTATCTTTTTAGCAAATCCCTAATGTACCTAGAATACCTAAGTATTCGATTTACATAAAGACCACCTTTCTCGATTACATTTTAACGATCGTTAACATTGACTAGCATTTGGGTACCGGGCATTTACACTGCGTACACGAAATGTTTTTTTTTTATTTTTATGACGGAGATCGATAAATCATCAATGATGGGCCACTGAGGCGACATCCGCATGCCCGACTCACCGTGAGGCCTCATAAGGAGACCCCAAGGTGTCCGTAGGCACAAAAACCCTATAAACCGTCTCTCTTTCACTGTTGGCCCTGCGTGCCTTAACTAAGCTAAGTCTGAGTCGTGGCTACGGAGTGAAGGCACTCGTTCGCCGCGTAACGTGATGGTATTGACGCATCTCCACTAAATAACAGAATGGTGCAGGGGGCCAATTTTCTTCAATATCCCTATACTTGTATGTATAAATGTCGAGTAGGCTCCTAAAACGCAAACCATATAATAAATAATTATAATTATAATAAATATTTCCAGACAGGTCACACAGCGCCATCTAGTTTCCGTGGTAAGCTACGAGGCTTGTGTTACGGAAACTAGATGGTTGATAAACTACATATTATACTTTTTTTTTGTAAATATATGTATATTATACATATAAACACCCAGACCGAGACAAATTATACAATGTACAACTTGCCCCCGGTGGGAATCGAACCCACGACCTCCCGAGTTCACGGCAGCGTTTGTTACCATGTATAATATGTATATATTTAAAAAAAAAAGTATAATATGTAGTTTATCAACCATCTAGTTTCCGTAACACAAGCCTCGTAGCTTACCACGGAAATTAGATGGCGCTGTGTGACCTGTCTGGAAATATTTATTATTATTATTTATTATATGGTTTGCGTTTTAGGAGCCTACTACCATATGAAGTCGCAACAATACTTCTGAAAGAACGCATTGGAGTATTATTTAGTATTTCCTCGGTCCTTACATGTTATTCAATGATGACTACGATTTAAGCTAAGGAACTTGAGTCTTATTTTCTTAAAAATAAAGGCTAAAATTCTACTAACATGTTTCATTTGAATACTGGTACACAACAATAATGAATTCAACTACGGACAAGGTCTACCCTCAACATACGAAATACGAATACTTTTTTGTATTCCAATTCTGCTGGAAGTGGTAAATTCTTTAGCCCTTTTTTTGGACTTCACAGAGCTGGTTCCTTATTAAACCCCCCTAAACATATACAGTTCACTCATCTCCCATGCTACTGAAGTTGGGTCTTTCAGTATTTTTCTGAGGCAAGTTTGGGAGGTAGTAGAGCCTCTACAACATTTTTAAAAATATTTTTGTATTAATTTCAAAAGTTGGTATAAGTGGAACAGGGAACGATGGTGAGGTAAGTATTGTATAAAGCGGTGTTATTTTTATATAAATATCACCATGGCAAGCTTACAATATTAGTTCTCCTTGAAAGTAAAAAATAATAATAATAATAATAAATATTTCCAGACAGGTCACACAGCGCCATCTAGTTTCCGTGGTAAGCTACGAGGCTTGTGTTACGGAAACTAGATGGTTGATAAACTACATATTATACTTTTTTTTTTTTGTAAATATATACATATTATACATATGAACACTGAGACAAATTATACAATGTACAACTTGCCCCCGGTGGGAATCGAACCCACGACCTCCCGAGTACGGCAACGTTTGTTACCACTAGACCACGGAGGCGGTCAAATTGACATTTGACATCATTGCAAATGGTTCATACTTTCAACGAGAACAACAAATAGGCGGACAAATGGTGGTAAATTTCCCAGTCTGCCGAACGGGGAAGTATCCAACGTTCATGCCGATAAACCCAGTAAAGTGACATATGGTTTCTTAGCACAAGTTGTTTATTTCTATCAATAGAATTACATATACTTAAATAAAATAAAATAACTTTATTCGAAGTAAAGGAGTTCAAGTTTACATTTTATAAGTAGGTATAAAACAAATATTTAACGCAGATCATAGAGTGACGTAATCTTTCCTCCAGTATTTGTAAAACCCTGCAACCCGAACGAAGAGTACCTGTGTTCCGGGAAGCAGTATTCATTGAGTGCGGAATGAGTATGATTCGATATATGTATTTATACACCTAAGAAACTATGATGGAATAAATAGATATTGAATAAACTTTAAGCAATGATAATAATATTTTTATTTTTATATTGAATAGATAAAATATAGTATTTATATAAATGAAATAAGATACATATAAGTAAGATAAATATATATTAAAAATAGATTAGATAGAAAACTATTTGTTTTTATTTTTATATCCAGTTTTTTTCCATAGTATTTGTGTTTAACTTCTATTATGTATAAAATATTTTTGGCTCTCAATGTCTTCTTATTGTTATTAATTGTACACAGATGTTCAAACTTGTCACGTGCCGGCAAAGCCTTTAAAGGGGCCCCTTAGTGGTTCATATTATTTATTAGTTTTCAATTTTAGTATCTTGCAGAGTGACAATTTTGTTTATCTGTGATATTGTTTGTGTATGTTGATTGTTTGTTGCCTAAAATAAAAAATATTAGTCATACAAAGCTATACAAACAATGTCACTTCGTATTATGAAAAGTAAACAGCTCGTCAAAAGATGTCTGGTCGAGATATATCAAATTATAAAACATTGTGTCCCAACCAGAAATCGAACCAGGTTCTTCTGCATCTATCTACGGTCTTAACACTATGCCGGCTTGACTAGAAGCTTTTTCAGACTTAAGTCTTAACCGCTAAACTACGGATGCAGTCAGAGTTTAAAAGGAGTCCATTTTAAAACGTTCGAAAATAACCGAAAAAATGTCTCAAAGTTTCACGTTACGTTAAGAGTGGCCTCCTGTGTATAGATGGTTTTAAAAACGCTGTGTGCCTCGTTTTTAGCTAAAATTCTCATTTAAAATCGACGATGGGTACTGAATAATGTACTTCAATGAAAATTAAAATACTGCTTTAGTTTCTGGGCTTGTTTTTGACAAGTTAAATGTTTGTTTAAATATGTCTGTATACCGTGTGATTATGTATGCTCTTAGACTAATGCGTTATACTATTGATAGAAACACTATAGTCATAGTATCATCACGACCGTTTCCCTTTCGGGGTGGTTAGAAACCTCTCCATTCCGCAACCGAACCGCAGGCACTGGTGAGAATATGCACCCACATACCGTAGTCACCATCCCTTCGCGTACGTATACAATTGGGGACTCATACATCTGTCGTACGATAAAGATGTGGAATGCTCTTCCAGCCTCTGTGTTTTCACTTTCCTATAACTTGGAGTCCTTCAAGCGAAGTGTGAAAAAGCTTCTAGTCAAGCCGGCATAATGTTAGGGACTGATGGCAGTTATTAGTGTCTGACTTCAGTTGCTGACAGGCCCAGGGTCACATGATGTGCTAGTATAAAAAAAAAACCACGCTTATAAATAAGCGGATTCACATTTAGACAACTTTACTGTAGGCTAATCATGACAAGTAGCAAGCTCCTCGATGTGTCTAGTAAATATTAATTAAATGTATTTATTTACATTAATAATATATTTTTGTGTCCCGACTAGGAATCGAACCCGGTACCTCCGAGTCTAAATCCACGAACTTATATCCGCTAGACCACGGAGGCAGTAGTCATAAGTCCAGATAAAGACTTAAGGGCTTACAACTGAAAATTTGTCTACCCAAATTCTTTACACGAATAAATTTTTCATTTCATATTTCAAGTGTCATTCCGGGGTGGTCAGAAACCACGGTTATAAATAAGCGGATTCGTATTAAGCCAACTTTATTATAGCCAATCATGACAAGCTTGACGATGTCTCTAGCGTACTAAACTCGAGAAATATCACAAAAATAATTTAATAATAATTTATTTTATTTATTTAAATATGTCCCAATAGACAGGAATCGAACCTGGACCACCGAGTCTTACCATGGCTTAACCGCTAGACCATAGAGGCAGTTAGTAGTACTGTTATATAAAAAAAAATGTTTTAAATATTTTTAGTACGACTATCTCCAGAATCAGTGTTTTTAATAAAAAAAAAATATATGATCGTAAAGTACTAACTTAGCCAAGTTTTTATAGATATTTGAAGTTTAAGTATTGCTTAAGCTTCGTGAAGTGGAGAACTTAAAACTATTAACGATGAGTTTGACAGCGCTAATTATTCTTCCAGTCTCTCGCAGGCTTTAGGGTGTGTCCACAGTGACAGCAGAGGGCATGAAGCGGGCTTGAAAGTCGAGCGTTTAAAAAAATAGTTGTTTCGCAAAAATAAAGTTACACCATATGAGCCAGATAAAGTAGGGCGGGAAAAACATAATTACCCATTACCAAAAAAACTTTTTTTTTTAAATAGTAAATATAAAATTTATTCGAAGTTAATTAATATATGTACATAAAATATAAATTAAAAGCTACCTAAATTCAAATTAAAACAAAAACTCATTAATTGGCTGAACACTTCAAATTATGAAGAACCTCAAGTTGAGCAAATACGCCAACCTTGGTGCCGGTTAGAAATTTGCGCCGTTTGGGGTCGAGACGAAGGGTCCAAGGGGGGGAGTTGTCAAAGCGGCTGACGGAAAGTTCTAAAGACAGGAAGGCTGGCATTTCTGCTTCGTTATACAGTAGAGAAATATTGCCAGTCTCCTTGGGACTATCTCGGATGGGACAGTCCAGTTTATTTTTAATTTTATTATTTAGGTAGCTTAATTTATATGTAATGTATGTATATTAATTTGCTTTGAATACTGTTCGAAAAAATAAACAATTACTAACATACACAATCTCGTTACATAAATGATACAAATAAAAACATAAATACACTTTAAAATACACACCAACGTAAAAATTGAGGACCGATTATTTGAGCATGTTGTGCATGGCGTGAATACACAACTTCTTCTGCACAAATGTAAAAAAAAAAACTACGCGCGATTTTACCTGTTACTGTGAACATACCGTTAGATGCTTAGAAATTATTACTACCACCGACTCAATTCTAAAATATATATAAAATAAGGTAAAATAGGTATAGTTTAATTATTACCAAACCTATTAGCAAATACTTAAGTCTTTTGTGTTTCATTTAATATAAGTATCTACTTATTTTAGTAATATTTATGTATAGTGGCATTTGGTACTTCTAAAATATACTTTAAGGTTACTTTTATTCAGATATAAAGGTAGAAGGTATTTTTTATACTGAGCACACGTGACTCAAAGTCAAAGTCAAAATATATTTATTCACGTAAACCTATTAGAGGTATTTATGAAACGTCATTAATTTAATTATTTTTGAATGATTCTACTCCTGCTAGTGGAAGACTAAACAGCAAAGTGGTCCAATAAGTAAGCTGTTAGCAGAAGACCAGCAGCTTAGCAGATTCCAGTGAACTGTTAATGGTTAATCTGACTGAGAACTCCACGCTTCATAACCGTCATGAAGCGTCGCCCCCTTAAAAAGTACAGTGGTGGATTCCAGAAGATACATTTCAAAGTGTTAAATCGGTTTACAAGTTTCGGCGAAACAGATAGGCAAAGCTATTTTCTCATTTTTAGTATTATTTTTTTATTTATTACAGCCCCTAGAATATAACGTCTTAGACCTCTACTGTTTGAGATGGGCTTTCCAGAACATATATCTGGAGAATTTGGCGAGGATCTGATGTCAATTTTACGATCCTACAAGTTGGTATTAGTGGAACCGGGACCGATGGCTTAACGTGCTCTCTGAGGCACGGGAACGGTGGTGTTGTAAATCTATTACAAATGTACGTAAGAAAAGTGTATTTCTCATTGGTACATGCCATGAAAACCACCACGCCCGGTAGTAATTTTAGTAATTTACCCCTATCTTATATCCAGGCACCCTCGTCCAGCGCGGAGAGCGCGGCGGTTTTTGCTGAGAACTTCAAACTGCGCAAATACGCCCACCTCGGTACAGGTTACGAGTTTGCGCCGTTTGGGATCGAGATGATGATGGGACCAAGGAGTTGTGCACACGGCTGACGAAGAAGTCTGGAGACAGGAAGGCTGGCAATTATTTCTGCCAACGTATTAGCTTCGCTATACAAAAGGGAAATGATGCCAGTCGACATGACATGGCATTTTTATTAATAGATAGTTTAATATTTATAAAAATAATTTAAATTTTATTTATTACTTGAAGTAGGTAATATTTTAGTTATTTTCGTTACTTTTACTTTTTATTTTTATTTCTAAAAGAAATTGTATGTTTATTATATATATTTATTATATATATATATATATATATATATATATATTAAATCGTTTCAGTTTTAGTTTTTCGAATAATATTTAGTTTTTGTATACTTATTGAAAATTTTATAATATTGTTATTTTTTATAGGCAATAAAGGCTACTGTGGTAATGTGGTGGTCGCCTATAATAGGTGCAACATCTAACTTCTGATTTAATGTTAAGTACAAATAAATGTGTGATGTTAGCACTGTTGGCTACCCTATTATAAATTTATTAGGTTTAGTTTATAGGTATTTAATTTAATTTAATATTTTAAATTAGTTTGTAATTATTATTTAATTAAATAAACGTGTATAATATTAATTTAATATGGATTCTCACATAATAATTATAAAATAAGTTGGGGTGTTGTTGAAACCAATTTCCGGCTTCCAGCGAGCATCCCTTCGCAGTTAGACTTGAGAGAAAGTAATTCTTGGTGCGAACAACTAATTAAAGGAACTGCTTCGCGCTCGGGGCCACGTCAAAGATCACCGCGCAGATGTGACAAACTGAATCTCGGATCGAGGCACAAAAGCAAATCTTGTTACAAACTTTGTCTTCTTAGTCGCTACACTCTTGACAGAGTGGTCGTGGTCGCCATTGGAGTGCTAGTGGCACGCTTAACAATCCGTCGCCACTCCTCTCGGACCCCGGCTTTCCTAGTGCACTCATGTAGGGGATGATCCATTGCAACCTTCACCTGATCGGTCCTCGCATCCTCTTGCCATCGACTTTCCCCTGGACTACCAAGCGCTCGATGAATGTTTCTCCACGCCGTGACACGTGTCCGAAGAAAGTAAGAATGCGTAATTGTACAGTTGTACATACAAGTGCACAGAAAATCTCGGCGAGACGGCATCCTGCATGATAAGTGCTACCAGAATTACAGATTCCAGGGGAAGCAGTCTCGACATTTCATAACGATTGCTAACTTAGCGATTTAAGTTGGCCTTTGAGGAGCCTTCCAACAGACCAAATTGCGTGGTCACTTTACAATATTTGTTCACGATTGTCGACGTCACAGTTTTGGATTACATTTACGTCCATTGAGATTATTTTGCATTGCACCGCTGCCAGTGACGACGTCAGCTTCATAATCTTGTTGAAAATAGCATTGCAAACTTTGAATTCGATAATTGATCTTATGAATTCGATAGTATGCTAAATAAAATTGGATGCACGTCTTTTCGAATAGTTCGATATTAAAATATTACCGTTCTTTGGAACTAATGATATTGACCGAATCAGCTTTTTAACTTTGTAAGTGGCAACATTTTTTATGACTGAAATCGCTAAGATAGCGAACTGTCTAGACTGCCGGCCCTAGTTTTCCTGAAAAAGTAGTGTATACAATATTTACGAATGAAACGAAATAAAATATTTTATTTGTCCTTTAACCCTCGCCAATCCGTCTGGCCAGCGTGGTGAGTGTAGGCCAAATTTTCTAGAATGCCCATCTCCAACAGTGGAGATCTAGGACATGTCGCCAAATGTGTATACGTGCAATATCTTATCTGTTTGTATTCTAATCTTTGACGCACTTGAGCTAGCTATTGATTGAGGCTCATAGAAATTGATTGTAACACCACAGAGGCATGTCTCTAAACTATTTAATTGTTACTAAACTTTATTGTTCCTGTGTCTTACTTGTATAATTGTAATGCATCATTGGCAAGATTTATTCATACTAATATCGCAAATGAGAAAGAATCTTTGCCTGTGTGTATGCATGTATATAAATAAAGCTCAAAATTAATGTACTTAACGAAAAATAATTGTGCCTTCACTCCGTAGCCACGACTCAGACTTAGCTGTTAGGGCACGCAGGGCCAACATAGAGAGAGAGACGGTTTGTGGGGTATTAGCCTTGGGGTCTCCTTAGGAGGTCTGACGGTGATTCGTGCATGCGACCTACCGCGGTGACCCTTTAGGCTGGGGTCGTATCGTAAGGCGATTTTGCGATTTACCGTCTTTAAAAAAAAAAAAAACTGACCACGATATGTGACGTCGCTCCCACCTAATAATAAGCAGTACGGGAGGTCCAAGAGTGGAAGCAACTGACGCCAGCCGCTGACGACCGACATTAGTCCCTACCATTATGCCGACCTATCAAGATGATTTTCACACTTTGTTTAAAAAGATTCTCAATCAGGTGGGCGCAAGGACGTACTGCAATAAAAAAAAAAACTTTCGTGTTCGACTCTCGCTTTTGGCGCTGTTCCCCTCACACTGAGACTCCTGCTCCCAGGGGATCAGCGATATACCATCCCGCAGACTATTCCAGTGGGTGGGACAACTTAATCAGTTGTAAGAACGCTTTCCTTAACATCCTAAAAAGTTAGTTTCGAACCCGGGAATGTATTAATGAGAAATACACTTTCTTACGTACATTTGTCATAGATTTACAAGCCCGAGACACCATTCTTCTCATCTCTTACCCACACACGATGGACCCGGCACCCGCACGGTGAATCCATGGAATGCTTAGAAATTTGTCTTCTTCTTCATCACCGTACCCGTGTCTCGGAGAGCACGTTAAGCCGTCGCCAGTCCAGAGTCCACTATTATCGTGGATTTTTTTAATGAATTGTCTTTTTACCCAACTGCGCGACGCAAAGACGATAATAATCATTGTGAAAAATTACACGAAATGCTTTACAACAAAACGTAATGAATGGCGCCAATTTTTTTTAATTTTTTTTTAGTGACCATGGTACAGAATACATAAGTCCTAAATTATAAACGTATTTTAAACGGTGAAATCCTTTGGTTTGGCATGTAAATTTTTAATTGTATTGCTTTGCAAAATGTATTGCTGTTTTGGATTTTGTTAATAAATAAATAAATAAACAATGAAATGGCGCCAAAACCTAGCTTATGACCGCGCACGCGCTATGACGGGCGCTGCCATAGACAAGTAAAAATTGGAATCAAAACTTTTTTGTAACGGAACCTTTGCTTTAAAAAAATAAGTGTTATATAATATGTATGATTCTATTTTTAAAATGAATTATAACATTATTTTCTTGGAGAAAAAGTGTTATAATGTGATTGCCTTCGTGGTCTAGCGGTTAAGTCCGTGGATTTGGACACGGAGGTACCGGGTTCGATTCCTGGTCGGGACACAAAAATATTATAATATAATAAATACTTAATTAATTAATATTCAATTTATTTGTGATATTTCTCGAGTTTGGTACGCTGGAGATCGGGACAGGTTTAAATCTTCCCTACAATGATTATTATCGTCTTTGCGTCGCGCAGTTGGCCTATAGTAAAGTTGGCTAAATGTGAATCCGCTTGTTTATAAGCGTGGTTTCTGACCACCCCGAAAGGGAAACGGTCGTGATGATACTTTTTAATTCTCAACACTATAAGCGCTAGACCTTGACAGCGGCCGTGCAAATATCAACTTTCATAGCGTGATATATACATAGTTAACGGATTCCATTATATAACGTTTGCGCTTGAGTAACAGAATAGGGCTGCTACGTTATTATTCTGATCAAAATCCATACAACGGTGTTTTCGATTTCCTCAAACAATCTGTTTTTAGACGAATCATTAAAATACCCGAAATCACTTTAATATTTGATCAGATCGTCTATCGCTGTTCAGATAACAAAAAAAAAATATCTCTAATCCCCTCGGAATTTTATCCGGGATAAGAAAAATACACTTTTTTTCGTTATTTTAAATGCGAATTTAATTTCTTTCTTATCTTTTCCGTTCCTTGTTACATTTTATTTTCCCTAAGAAAACACAATTTTCTTGTGTTTTCTTATAATAACAGAAGTATTTATCCTACCCCTGGAATTTGGAAGGTTCTAAAATTAAGCATTCAATTTTGTAGTATATTTTCGTAAGCGGATTTCACTTAAACGATTAACTAAAGATACAGATTGAGTTTCAGTTTTTGTTTACATTTATTTCTGTCGGTCCTATAATAATATTTTATACGGGGTCGGTTTTTATATGGCCAACGTTGTAAGACAAATTCTCCAAAAGATTCTGGAATGCCCATCTCCAACAGTGAAGATCTAGTGTGTTCTAGGAGTGTTTAGCTGACCAAACATGCCTTGTGTTCTCGTTTCATAATTGTTAAGAGAGCAATTATTACGACAATTATATCAAATCAATCAAATCAAAATAATTTATTTCCATAATAAAATCAATACAATTATCAAAATATATGTACTAATCAAAGTGGTAATAATGGTTGGACCGTAAACAGGCAATAATCCATATTGATGTATGTTAGGCACAACATTAATTACTGCTACAAGCAAGTAAAACTAACTAACTTAGAAACTACTTAAATAAGATCGTGGCTGTAAAGAGGCTGTGTCAGTTTACATTCTAAATACTTAATAATTATGATGTACAGAAATTATATACATATGCCAGATAATTTATAAATTTATAAAACAAAAAATAATAATTTAAAAAAAAAGACATACATACATACATACATATCTTCACGCCAAGTCCCTTGCGGGGTAGGCAGAGACAATTGAGCGCCACTTGTCACGATCACGACATACCTCTTTCGCTTCTTCGACATTCATCAACCTCTTCATACATGCCCTCTTGTTTCGATGGCTTTTTAATTCCCCTCCAGCTAATGTTTTATTTATTTGATCATGATAGGCAAGTCTTGGTCTGCCAGGGCCTCTTTTACCCACAACTTTCGCATTATATATCTGGTTCGTCAATCTCTCTTCGCTCATCCTTTCGACATGCCCGAACCATCGGAGCATGCCTTTCTTTATTTTTGTACCTATGCTTTCTTTTATACCTACCCTTTTGCGTATTTCGTTATTACGTATACGGTCCATCAAAGTTACGCCGCATATCCGACGTAAAGACCTCATTTCTACTGCATTAACTATACTCTCATGCGTATTCTGACATATCCACGTCTCGCTTCCATACATAAGTGTTGGTATTAGCATGGCATTGTGTATGGCGAGTCGAGCTTTATCACTGACATTCCGACTGGCGATCAGTGACCCCAGGGCCCCATTAGCACTATTTCCCGCGTTCACTCTTCTTTCAACATCCCTATCATACTTCCCATCCGCAGTGAAAACACTGCCCAGATATATAATTTCATTTACCTGTTCTAGCGTTTCATCATCAATCTTTATCGTCAAGGTTGTCATCTTATAATCTAAATAATAATAATAACATGTCAATTAAACATAAATTCATAGCTGTACATGGGCAGTGTCATCTTATATTCTAATAATATATTTTAATGTAGTAAATTTATTTATTTATTTATTTATTATTTACTTATTCCACAGCTGTATTTTACAATTAAATATTTACATTCAAATGATTACCGAACACCTAGCCAATTACGGAATAACATTATTTTCACTAAACATATAGCATGAACGGATTATTAACAATTTAAAGTATTAAAAATAAACATAAGAATAAAAATAAAGAGACAATATTTAAAAAATCCATCTACGCATCATTATGTGAGTGTATGTATATGTGAATGTGTAGGTGTGTGAAGGTGTATATTGTAAGTGTGAGTGAGTGAAAATGTGTAGATTAGTGTATCTGTGTGCTGTCGGTATAGGTGGAAATTTAGTATTTAAGAATGTGTACAGTAAATAATAAACCAGATTGCAACATTACGTTGTTTGTATCATTTCCTACACGTTGCCCAATACACCTTTGCGTGCTACCTCTTCTAGGTATGATCTTGTAAGCCTGCTCGATCGAACATATATCCACCACCTTGAATCCCTGCCCGACCTCTGTTAGGTTCCATCACGTTGGTCAAGACACCTAGCCGCCTGCCTCCTCTAGGCACAGTCGCGTGAGCCTGCGCGCCTGGACGTGAATACCATCTTCCCCCATCCCTCGCTGCCTTAGGGTATTACACCGGCAGTGAGACTCCTATCTTTACACTACAACTATAATTTATATATTGTTAGGTTTATATATTTCGCTCAGAGGTTGGACTTAGGTGTTAGGCCCGCCGCATTTAGTGTCCACGCTTTGACAAGGGGCTATGATGATTATGATTCAATTTAATTATTGCACTAAAAAAATTGTACACGGCGGCGGGCTTAATGACTAAGCATTTTCTAACAACCAACCTTTGGGAATCTGGAGAGCTAACAACGAAGGGGGCAATTATTTAATAGACTTACATACTAATATTACATAATACTAAATAAATATTTATATACATAAATACCTCATCAATACAGGCCTTAGAACACACAGTCCTATAGAACTACACTGTTGGAGATGGGCCTTTAATTAATTTCTGGAGAATTTTGGCCATGCTGGCTACACGTGTTGGGTCCGATGTCAATTTTATAATGTAATCTAGTGGTAACAAATGTTGCCGTGAACTCGGGAGGTCGTGGGTTCGATTCCCACCGGGGGCAAGTTGTACATTGTATAATTTGTCTCGGTCTGGGTGTTTATATGTATAATATGTATATATTTACAAAAAAAAAAGTATAATTGTAGTTTATCAACCATCTAGTTTCCGTAACACAAGCCTCGTAGCTTACCACGGAAATTAGATGGCGCTGTGTGACCTGTCTGGAAATATTTATTATTTATTTATAAAAAAAATGACATTTTTATTAAAGATTCCACAAGTTGGTATTAGTGAAACCGGGACCGACGGCTTAACGTAATCTCTGAAGCACGGGAACGGTGGTGTTGTTAATCTGTAACAAATGTAAGTAAGCAAAGTGTATTTCTCATTAATACCTACACAGTAAAGTATCATCACGACCGTTTCCCTTTCGGGGTGGTCAGAAACCACGCTTATAAATAAGCGGATTCACATTTAGCCAACTTTACTATAAGGGCCAATCATGACAAGTGGCAAGCTTGTCGATGTCTCCAGACCAAACTCGAGAAATATCACAAATAAATTAAATACTTTTGTGTCCCGACCAGGAATCGAAACCGGTACCTCCGAGTCTAAACCACGGAGGTAGTTTAAGAAAAGTGTTCTTACAAGCGATCCACCACCACTTTTACATAAATACCTAGATATATATTATTAAATACCTACAAACATAAAATGATGATGATGATGAATACTCGTAAGATTTTTGAATTTAGAATTAATGTATGCTTTATGATACTGCCTAAAATTGAGGTCGTGATGGCGACGATGTTAGCAGTTTGTTTTAAATTAGCCATAATATTAATTACTTTCTTAATAAACCGTAATAAGTTTGTGACATTAGCAGAATTATTGCCAAAGTTATCATTGATACTGTGTTATTTAATTTGATATATAACTCAATTTTATAAATTGCTAAACTTGGATATTCCCTTTGGATGAAAAGTGCTTGTTTCACCTACTTTTTCGCCCGGTATTTAAATCTAGAAAGATAAATTTATTAACCGACTTCAAAAATTAAGGAGGTTCTCAATTTGACTGTACGTTTTTATTGTATTTTTGTTACGCGATTACTCCGCAATTATATATTAATAATACCTATTTTTAAGAAAAAGCGGCATACAAAAACGTAAAGTATCATCACGACTGTTTTCCTTTCAGTGTGGTCAGAAATCACGCTTATAAAGATCACATTTACTATAAGCCAATCATGACTCGTCGATGTCCTAGCGTACCAAACTTGAGAAATATCACAAATAAATTAAATATTATTTAGGTTTATTTATTTAAATTAATAAACATTATTGTGTCCCGACCAGGAACACGACATATCGTGTAGTAAAGTTTCATCACGAGCTTTACTTTAAAAACCGTGATTTCTAACCACACCGAAAGGGATACTGTCGTGAAATTACTTTACTTTTATTACAATCAATAATCGGGAGAATATAATAAATATTTGGGCTAAAGGATCAGTAATGCCATTTAACGTGGCAATGCTGCCAGTATCCTTGGCACTTTGCCCATTGGCAGCGATTTGGAGCAATTTTTTTATTTATAATAATGTTTATTTTGTTTTTTCTTCATTTTAGTTTTTAGTCATATTTTTAGTTATTAATTAGGTTTATTTTTATTTATAGTAATTTATGTTTTAAAATTTAAGTTTTTAATTTAATTATTACTTATTTTATTATTTTTTTAAAATCATTGTACCTTATTTCCTTCGAATAAATAATATAATAATATCGGGAGAATCGTGAAATCGGTCAAAACCAAAAGGATGTAAATATAATATTTTCGACTAGTTGTTTTGAAGGGCGCGGCCGTTTTCTGCGATGTTAAACTCCCCTCCTAGGTTTGCTAAGAAAATAACATTGATTTTGGAAGTTTTAATTGCATCGAATTAAGTCGAAAGTCAAAGTCAAAAGTAACAGCGCTCGCTGCTATTTAAATAAACGACTCTTGACCCATTTCATAAATATTAAATGTAGAAAATGAATAGGAATTTTATATTATTTTTATATTATTTTATTTATGAATAGAAAGTTGATATTTGCTATTGATAGTCACTGACATATCTTTCTACTGCCTCCGTGGTCTAGCGGTTAAGTCCGTGGATTTAGACTCGGAGGTACCGGGTTCGATTCCTGGCCGGGACACAAAAATATTTATTAATGTAAATTATTACATTAAATTACCATTTAATTTATTTGTGATATATCTCGAGTTTGATACGCTGGAGACATCGACGAGCTTGCCACTTGTCATGATTGGCTTATAGTAAAGATGGCTAAATGTGAATCCGCTTATTTATAAGCGTCGTTTCTGACCACCCCGAAAGGGAAACGGTCGTGATGATACCTTTTTTACTTTATATCTTTCTAAATGGAAGCTGAGTTGCATACACCCATTAGGGCCGGACACATCAACCTCAGAACCGACAAACAATGGGACAAAAATATTTTTATAAAAATTAAATATTTTATTTGTCATTCAGAAATATAATATACAGGGGTCAGTACATCCAATCTAAATTTAAAGTGTAAAAAACATGTTTGTTAATATATAATAGTATCAATAAACTGTATTTTTTTTATTTTTTTTTTATTTTATTCAAACATTGGCAGTGTGTTAAAAGGGAAGGAACGCGCTTAAAGAATACCATGTTGAAAACATCAGATCTCGTTCTATCACCGAAGTTAAGCAACGTCGGGCGTGGTCAGTACTTGGATGGTTGACCTCCTGGAAACATTCTACGACATTAAATCCTATTTTATTTAATGCACAAAAACCCTGAAAGTACTCGTAAAAGGTGAACTTAATGCATTTTATTACAGCTAACCTTTGGGAGTGTGGTATTGTGGATTGCAGAGTGCATTAAAATAAAAATAATATTACATTAAAATAAATAAAATATTATTTTAATAAAAAATAAAAAACCCACTTACCTAAATATTATCCGCGCGGCATGGTGGCAAGAACGCTGGCCGCTTTTCTTGGTGAATCGCTATGCTGATTCTCCAAATAAATTATGTAGATACTTATATAATACATACTATATATGTATACATATATATACGGTTTAGCAATTTATCCTCCATAGTGGAGGACTCAAAATTTCCTTCCAGCTGTCATCATTTTTTACGCAGGCGGATATTTTTTTTTTATTTTGATCTTTTTAGATATCGTATATCGTATCGGTATCGTATTTTAGATATACTCAATATAGTTTGTCGACTTTTTATTTATTATTTTCTACGATATGGCGTCTGGTCGTCGCCTTAAAGAAATTTGTTTAATGCCATATCTTCAGTGGCACTGGCTTGATACGTATATATACATGTATACATATATATGACCGCCTCTGTGGTCTAGTGGTAACAAACATTGCCGTGAACTCGGGAGGTCGTGGGTTCAATTCCCACCGGGGGCAAGTTGTACATTGTATAATTTGTCTCGGTCTGGGTGTTTATATGTATAATATGTATATATTTACAAAAAAAAAAGTATAATATGTAATTTATCAACCATCTAGTTTCCGTAACAGAAGCCTCGTAGCTTACCACGGAAATTAGATGGCGCTGTATGGCCTGTCTGGAAATATTTATTTATTTATTTATATGTATATACGTACATAGGCTTAAAACACATAACCCTTCTTTGTGTCGGGTAGTCGGGTAAAAAAAAACGAAAATTTAGACACTGATCTTGCAAGAAGGCACTTTCCTCGTACTTAAATAAGTTTATATATCTACTAATAGACGTATAGGAGTTTATCTGTAACATATAACATACTTGTCGCCTCGTTTTTACGTAGAATTCAATAAACTCAATATTTTCAACATCGCACCCCTATTCTGAAGCCCTAGCACCTAAGAGCAACACGGATTAGCACACATACATTACGTAAAGTAACATTTTACTTTCGAACTGTCAAACTATTACCCGTAATTGGCATACATCTGAGCTGACAATTTGTAGTTAAAAAAATAAAGTGAAGTATCATCACGACCCTTGGTGGTGCTCAGAAATCAGATTTTTATATGTCAAAGTCAAAGTCAAAATATCTTTATTCACGTAAACCTATTACAGGCATTTATGATACGTCATTAATTATTTTGAATGATTCTACTCCTGCAAGTAGAAGACTAAGCAGCAAAGTGGTCCAATAAGTAAGCTGTTAGCAGAAGACCAGCAGCTTAGATACTATTTATTTATTTACTATTGTAAGTAAAAGTAAAAATCGTTTATTGAAGCAAAAGTAAATTGAGTTACAAAATTTGGTACAGGAAAAAAATAATCAAAACAAGTAAGCAAGAAAGAGATACAGAACTCTGCTCCCCAAACCATTATGTTGTATCTTCATCTATACTATAGATTCATCATGAGAAGTACCAAACTGGAGTCATATCACAAATACATTAAGTGGCTGGTATAGGACTGCGAGTCCCAAGACCCAATCTCCGACGTTCTTCCCTCTTGCTCGTGCCATACGCTGGTACTAGGTATAGGCAGAACAGTTATTTATTGAGAGTCTTCAATGATTTCAATGTCCTTTCGAAAGAGCTGGACATTGATTTATTTAATTCAGAGGCTGCAGGCATTAGACGTCAGTTAACGCTTCGGTATGTGGATTCAATAGCAGGCATCAGTTATAATTAAATGTTTGTATAATGCTTATTAGTTTAAGTAACTTGTGTTTCACCTATATTGTTAATATTCTTCTGTAGCGATGTTTTCTTCCCTTGCTTGTTAATTTAATTAATTTAATTTTAGGCTTATATGTCAAAACCTTTAATAGTTCTTAGGGAATTTACTATTTAATATCTGTATACAATAGTCAACTGTTGGTTTTCCAAAATGAATAATGAATGAATATATTTTTTTTGTGTTCTCGACCAGAAATTGAACCACCACCGCGTTCCAATCTAACTTAACCGCTACACCACGGAGGCAGTCAATTTGTAGTTAAATACCGAATTAGTAAAATTCAAAGTCAAAATATCTTTATTCACGTACAAGGATTTGTGACTTTTCAAATTACCTGTTAATATTTAATCTAATTGAGAAATAAATCTGCATGGAAAACTTAACTAAGTAGGTTTATCAGATTTACAAAATAAAATAAATACAGAATTACACAACAACATTTCGAATACCTACTTCATGTTTATTTAATCCGATAAACCACAGATTAACAAAGAATAAGATTTAAAAAAATATCTATATGTATATAGAAAGGAAGGTAGCTGGTAACACTACAATAACCTCTATAACAAATGATTTCTAATCTAGCAACACAATGAACGCCTGTCTCTGAGAGATTATTATTTTTCAAAACTATTAGCTCTACATAAACCTGTCCCAGAAGTTTAGGTTAGAAATACAATGAAATGGCGACGATAGCCTGAAACCACATTTTCTTTTATAAATTAATAGAGTTACTGTGTATTAAATTGCGTCAGTTAATTGTAAAATTACACTGTGCTTTTTTTGATAGCACCTGTGCGCCTTGTTGGCACCTAGATCACTGTTTTATAGTGCTTTCTTCTATTACAGTGCTAAAAGGCCAGGATACTGAACACTTAGAAGAGTAAAGTATCATCACGACCGTTTCCGTTTCGGGGTGGTCAGAAACCACGCTTATAAATAAGCGAATTCATATTGAGCCAACTTAATATTTTTCTTTTGTGTCCCGACCAGTAATCGAACCCGGTACCTCCGAGTCTAAACTCACGGACTTAACCGCTAAACCACAGATGCAGTTCACTCAGACTTATGCCATATAAAGCACAAATAAAGTTGTGTGTGAGATACTGTTCTTACCTCTGGTATGGTTTCGCTTAGTATCTTATAGATTTAATGTCCTGCAGAGGCGTTCGATTCGGATAGTGGACTCGAATTGCTGTAGCTTCGCCGAGATGTGGCCTCCCTGAGCGTGTTCTACAAGATATAATACGATAAGTGTTTCGAAGAGCTCCACAACCTTATCTCTTCTTTTCTATTTCGCAACCGCGTACATATAAATTTGGAGACTTACAACTGCCGCAAGCTGCAGATGTGGATGTGAAATTTCTATAACCTGGAGTCCTTCAAGCGAAGTGTTAGATAGCACCTTGATAGGCCGGCATAATTGATCCCATTCTTTGACCTCTTGTACCGCTTACCATTAGGCGTGAAGTCACATATCATGCTCATTGTAAAAAACACACACAAGTCAATGTTTTTCATTAGCCGAACTATTCTCGATTTAATAACGAATATTCTTTTTTTTTTATTATTTTTTTTTTATTCGTTAATACATTTGAATTAGCGCATCAAGACTCAAGAATAGCGCCCCTCGAAATATTTCTTTTTCCCATTCGAACTGGATAGTAAGTGAGTTTCGAGATTGTGTCGGGTTTTCTTTATTTCAAATGAGGCCAACATTTTGTGATTTGATCCAATTGTCTTGAATAATGTGATTTGATTGATGAGATTTGTTATTGTTTGTTGGAATCCAATTTCTTATTTTGTCATTCGCAAGTGGATTGGACAAATTGACAAGTCATTTATACTCGTAGTCAAATCAAACCTACGCCTAAATCTACGCTATTGACCGCTAGACCACGGTTGCTCACACAAAACTTTTTTTTTTAATATTGCATCTTTACTGAATAAATTATTTGTATTGATCACAACCCCCAACACAAAAATATATATTATTGTAAATAAATACATTTAATTTATTTGTGATATTTGTCGAGTTTGGTACGCTGGAGACATCGACGAGCTTGCCACTTGTCATGATTGGCTTACAGTAAAGTTGGCTAAATGTGAATCCGCTTATTCATAAGCGTGGTTTCTGACCACCCCGGAAGGGAAACGGTCGTGATGATACTTTACAACCCCACTAGGTAGGTACTAACCTAGACCTCTACTGTTGGAGTTAGACCTCCCAGAAATTTGTGCAAAATACGGCCTATACTCGAATGACGCCAAACGCGTTGCCGAGGATCTTATGCTCTTATCTTATTTTTTAATGAATTATCTGCAACAAATAAAGTGTGTTAGATGTGTTTCTTACTTGGTAAAATATATAAATTGAAGCTATAAAATTTGTGACTGAAGGTCTTTGTCATAAATTTTGAAAAAGTAATTTTATTTCTTTTAGCAATGGTAAAGGCAATGCACTATACAGTTTTGTATTTATTTTTTAGAAAAATATCATCATCACCTAGCGCATCATGGAAAACATCATCAATTTTGATTTTGTTTATACGTTACACTAGGGCACGTTTCCAAAAGATTTCGTGTAATATTATTATTTTTAAGGATAGAGAAGCTATCCTTTAATAAATTTTGAATTTTGTGTGCCCCGTGGAAGTATGGTATTATAAGCCGAAGGGAATTTTGTTGTTGTGTGTGTATAGCGTTTGGAGTGTTAGAAGGCCTGTTCATGTGTTTGTGTAAAAAGTTTGGGGGATAATCGCGCCTACATAACCCATTGAAGATTTTGCCTTGATATTTAGCCAAAGATGTTGAATTATTACAAATTCTTTTACCGCGGATAAAAAGTGAATGTGGTATAGACCGTTTTGTGTGCGACGGGTGGCAACTACTGTAATGCAGATACTGTAACTTGTTGGTTTCTTTAAAATGAACAGAAGTTGAAATATTATGATTATTATAATTATTAATTATAATTATTAATTATTCACTGATGACGCCGCTCCAAAGAGAGACGAAATATTTGGCAATAAAATTTTATAGCTTCAATTTATATATTTTACCAAGTAAGAAACACTTATTTTTTAATGACAATTTATTAACGATTTTAAAAGTTGGTATTAAAGAAACCCCGGTTCGGTTTCACGTGGACAATTGTATTGTAAATCTATGACAAAAGTACGTAAGAAGAAGAAGAAAAGAATAAAAATATATTTATTGACAAAAAAAAAAACAATTTACAAGCAAAACATATTACAGTGATCTCCACACTCGGCATGCCAGACATGTAAAGTAAGAGAAGAGTGCATTTCTCATTGTTACATTTCGGGGCTCAAACGGACGAGCTATCAACGCTCTTTTTTTCCTTAGTTGGCACCAAATAGCTATACATATTTGCCGAACAACACCTGAACTACAATTTACAGGTTAGCGAGAAGCGAAGTATAACATTTTTACCGCTTCGAATTTTCGCGTTCAAGTCATAACTGATATAGTTTTATGGTAGAACTTACGTGTTCATAAAACGTTGGGAAGCAATGGGCGAACGCTTCCCGACTGATTTTATGACGCCATCCATCTGTCAATGACGATTCATAGCAGTTATTTATTACGACACAGTAAACTAAAAGATCAGTGGACCAACATAGTTCATACACGTCAATTAAACTGATTTTATGACGTCATTCATCTGTCAATGACGATTCATAGCAGTTATTTAATAGTAGAGTGAAAGAAGAGTGGAGTTCAATGTTTTTAAAATTAGTCCACACACGTCACAATCATTGGCATCACGCCTGTGTCTTTGTACGATAGATATAGGTAGAGTGGTTCAAGACTCCATGTTTTGGCGCGATCTTTTGCCACTTATTTCCAACCCTTAGCAGGAACGTTCTTCTGGTTATTCTGGCTCAGCCAGCTTCCAAGCTAAACGCTATCAAAACTTGCTAAAATCAAGAGTTGGAGACCGCATTTTAGCTGGTACAAGAAAGGTTACTCACATTTGAGCCTGAGTTAGGAAAAACTAAATCTAGTAGTTCATAGTAAGTTCACTAGGTCCATCTGACCGGCCGGCTGTTTTGTTATATAACTCAGTATTTAGGTAATTTGTTTGATTTAAGTCCTAGAGCGACCTTGTGTGCAGCTACCACAGCTTGGGTCGACGGCTTGATGACAGTTTCTATTTATGTGAAGACTTTGTTATAGGAAACGGAATGGGGGGATGTTAGCAAGCCATAACAACTTTAATTTTTGCAATATGTTTACCTACTCTCCGCTTATACTGTGCCACACTATCATTGTGGGGTGGAACAGATCGGTATCGCAGCAGCATTGAATTTCTTTAGATTTATTTTATTTTATAGATGCCGCACCCTGTCATAGGGTGTGAGATATTTATAGCCATATTTTGTTTTTATTATTACTAGCTCCTCTAGCGATAGCAAGCGATGCTAAAAATTATATATCATAAATAAGTCAAGTATTATCAAGGTAGTAATACCTTGCGGGGTATCGAACCTGGTTGCTCTGCGTCTAAATCTACACAGAGGCAGTCCAAGTTTAGATTATAATTGTCAAGCCAACTAGACGCCTGTCAATCTTGTTGTGGAGCTCTTCAGAAAACTCACAGTAGTGCTAGTATAGCTTCTAGAACCCGCTCAGGGAGACCACATCTCGACGAAGCTGCAGGGATTCAAAAGTTTTAGACACTAGTGTTGTCCACTATCCAAATACCCTATTCAGGACATTGGGAGGAGGGGTGAGAACAGTATTCTATCAACATTATCTCCACCCACTGCTGGAGATGGGCCTTCCAGACCATATATCTGGAGAATTTGGCCTACACTCGCCACGCTGGCTAGACGGCTTGGCGAGGATGTCATTTTTTATTGACAATTTATTAACGATTCCACAAGTTGGTATGAGTGGAACCGGGACCGACGGCTTAACGTGCTCTCCGAGGCACGGGATGTACAAATGTACGTAAGAAAAGTGCATTTCCCATGTATGCCAGGTGAGTTTGAACCGACCTTTGTAGGATTTAAGGAACGCGTTCTTACAACCGAGCCAGGGTTCGAATTCATTCAATCATTTTTCTGGATTTAAAGAAATCTTTGAAATAACTAGTAGCCAAGCATTTTTATTCTTCGTCTAATAATATTTAGTAAATCCAGGTCTCCCAAAATCCCAGGGGAGCGATGTTGTCAGTAATTTGTGAACGCGATCGGACGAAACGAAATGAAATCGTTAAATATTAAATCGAAAGGGCAACGAATCGAAAATTCGATTTCAAAAACTCGAAGGATTATATTTTGCCTATTTTATTTAAGGAAACTTATATTCTGACTTTGTCTTTCATCAACACTTTTTAGATTTTACATAAATATAGATATTATTATAATCATAGCATCTAGTTTTTTTTTAAAGACGGAGATCGTAAAATCGCCTGACGGTACGACCCCAGCCTGAAGGACCACCGCGGGCCTCCAGCCTGCCCGAATCACCGTGAGGCCTCATAAGACCCAAGGCGCCTACGGACTAAAACCCTATAAACCATCTCTGTTTAATATAAACTAAAATATAAATATAAAATTAAAAAATAACTAAACTATAAATAAAAAAGTCCTCTAGAGACGTCTTTAATAATTAAATTAAATTAAGAAATTAACATCCACTAACACAGCCACACCACAGTCACCAACAGTGCACAATAACAAAAAAAAAAAACTTATACCGAAAGACGGTCACTCAAAATTGCCTTTCGCACAAGGCCTCAGCCAAAGTTGCATCGCCAAGCGACAACTGTCAATCCTAAGCCACATTTAGCTCCTAAACACCACCCGGCAAGATAATCAGTAGTCTGTTGAAGAGTTAGTTAACTAACACGAGTCAGTTTAACGGCATTGTATTCGAAAAGACTGATCTTATCAGCGTAATCAAAATGAAAAACCCGACTGCGTAAAAAAATAACCTTAATTGAAAACTAAAAAGAAAAAAAATAGGCCTGCAGCCCTATTCTGTTACTTAAACGCAAACGCTATATAATGGAATTCGTTAACTATATTTATTATTTATTTTATTTAACACTTTAATGTACAAAGATAAAGGCGGGCTTTATTGCCGCGAGACATTCTATCATAGCCAACCATTGGGACAACTTTAAACACTTAAATATTTTATAACTACATTTAAATACACAAAATACTAAATAATATAGCTTCCAAGACGGCATTATCGGAATCATACAGTATTTGGTTGGGTAGGGAGAGGAGTAGAATGGTGGATGGTGAGCGTATTATCGCGCAATAAAATAAAAAATTGAGGCCTCTTTTTCTTAAGCCAGTCTATTGTCGGTCGTAAGCCCGAGACAACATTCTTCTCATTCCTTACCCACACACGATGGACCCGGCACCCGCACGGTGAATCCATTGAATGGTTAGAAATTTGTCTTCTGTCTTCCTACATACACATGATAATAATAGTATCATCACGACCGTTTTCCCTTTCGGGGTGGTCAGAAACCACGCTTATCAATAAGGGGATTCACATTTAGCCAACTTTACTGCCGGCCAATCATGACAAGTGGCAAGCTCGTCGATGTCTCCAGCGTACCAAAGGAGAGAAATATTACAAATAAATTTAATATTAATTAAATGTATCTATTTACATTAATAAATACTTTTGTGTCCCGACTAGGAATCGAACCCGGTACCTCCGAGTCTAAATCCACAGACTTAACCACTAGACCACGGAGGCAGTTTTGTTAAATTAAAGTAATTAGATATATTTTTTTAAAATTGAAAATGAAGTTTTTAATATATTCAGTTTTACTGTTTGTGCATTGTTTTCTTTTTGTTATCTTCTCTTCAACGAACCTGGATCAAGTATTGCTTGTAATTTTCTTTGCTTGTTAAAGTCTAGGAACCAGTGGTTTCTTTGTTTTTAATGTTGTCTCAAGGCCCGATAAATTCCCATGCATTTATAAGAACACTACGTTTTTTACACCATTCAATGGTAAATTGCAGGATCTAATATTTAAAAAATCACCAATATTCTCTTAATTCAAACATACACATGAATTAATAATATACTTACAACCGTTGATTTAAGAAATGAGAATAAACCATTCCTTTGAATGCTAATCTAGTAGATGCTTGTCTTATATTTTATGGTAAATTATTCCACAAATTTGTGACAACAACTACGAATGAATTGGAAACAAAACTAGAATTATGGGAAGGGACAGCAAGAAGAGAGTTGTGGGAGGAACGAAAAGATTTGTCTTGAAAACATGAGAGATTGAGGCTCGTTTAAAACTGAATAAAGAAGACAAAGGATATATATCACGCTATTAAAGTTTATATTTGCACGGACAGTGTCAAGGTCGAGCGCTTATGTGTAGAGTTGTGAATTGAAATTAAATAAACATCACGAAATCCACTAATAACGTTTGCGACTGAGTAACAGACTGGGTTCAGTCGCCAAAAAGTTTTATAACCTCTTAGCTACACCATGGATTTTTAATATATATTTTCCCATTAAAGACCCAGACGGTCTCGAACATTTCCGACAATGGGTTACGATACTATTGTGCTATGTTACAGTTTGTTTTTTATCCAAATAAATTTCTTTCAATCACGTCCCGGTTGTTTTACAAACGAAGCGGATTAACTCTTGATTATAAACTGTCGTATACCTAATACAACTTGGCCGCGTTCGTTTTATAGCATTTCCAACATTTCGTAGCAACTTCATAAACCAGCGCGAAATGTCGTTTTTGTTAAGAAATACCACTTTTTTAACAATGATAACATTTCCTAAATAAAACGAGCGATGAGGCTACTTTTTGGCAAGTGTTTTCGTTCATGTTTTATCATACCATGGCATCCAACACACATGATATTATTATGGTCTTTGAATTTATTACATGAAATCGTTTAAAATACCTTTTTAACAAATATAATAGAAAACTATAAAGTATGTAAAAATGATAAACAAACCATTTTATATTTTAATGACATCTGTCAAAAAGTAACATCAATAACACTCCTTTCAACACGGTACTGACATACGAAATTAGCATCAAATGTTAGAATTTTCATTAAACGAACGACTTGTATGTTTTATTTGAATGCATATTTTATTGCTTACCAAACTTTTTAATATAAATAACTCCCAATGGGCGAAGGAAATTGATTTTAAAAATCTAATTGTAACTAGACTGCCTTCAAAATATAACGAAAAATAAAGAAGACTACTTGGTTTGGACGTGGATCATGAGGGGTTAAGTGGCAAGCTTTAGGGGAGGCATACATGAACCAGTGGAGAGGAACAAGAAAAAAATAATAGAGTTAATAAAAAACCGATGCGTCGCGGGACGTACCGGTAAAGTGAGAACTAAATTTGCAGGTTATTGATTTCGTAGCTGGTAGGAATATGGAGATTAAATGAATGCATGATAAATGTAAATGATTTTAAAATTGTATAAATGTAACGTATCTCTTCCCCTTCCCCGCCGCGCTGTTTCCAGTTGAGCGCTGTTCTGACGTACGGACGTACGTCCCCAACCAAGCGCGCGCAATAAAGTTCTCACTTTAAAACCATTAGATTATACCAGCTGCAAAAATATTTCTCACTGTAAAAAATACACAGTGATTTTATAGTTAAAAAACCCATGCTCTATTATTAGTCAAAGCTTAATCAATGGCTTGTCCAATTCCATATAGGTCGATGGTTTAATGAAATAAATGCAGGACGGACCATTATCAGTAATGAGCCTTCTGGTCTTCAATATTTACATTGGATCGAGGTGACCGAACAATACTGATTCAACCTTTTTTTTATTTCTGAATTAGCTGTTTCTCCCGGCGTTGCCCGTTTGATACAGTGGTCTAGATGACTAACCAATCGTTTTTAAGTAACATCTCTGCTATGAAGGCCAAATATATAGACAGACATGCACATAATTATATTACAAGGAAAATTTCATTGATATCGGTTCAGTAGGATACTACATAGCGAATTAATAATCCATACAGATAAATGGCGTGCGATCACATGTCGTGGTCGAATGATGACGTCATACGGGGTGTCTTTATGGCTCTTACTTTAGACTAATTATGTTCTATTGATAGAAAGAAAGAACTTGTTGTTCAAATGTTTTGGAGTAAGCCAAAACAAAATGCCTTTTTTGGCATTAACAGTTTGTATGGAGAAGCCAAATAAAATTATTCAATAGGTGGTAGGCTGAAGGTGGTAATTTGCCCAGTCTGCCGCGGTGGGGTAGTATCCACCGTTCGTGCCGATAAACCCAGTAAAGTGTATCCACACGTTTCGGGATCAGGTTCGAATTGCCGTCATGCCCAGCCAAGCCGGCATTGTGTTAGGAACTGATGTCAGTCATGAATGTCTGATTCCAGTTGCGAACATTCATGGACATGTCGTGCTAGTATAAAAAAAAAATGTCACTTCCAATATATGGTTTCATAGAAAAAATCGTTTATATAATACCTCAAACACAATTTCGCCTATCTCTCTTCTTTTCATGACAAATCCCTTCGCTCTTCTCACATCTCTCTTCTATCTGTCCCTTCTTATCTCTCTTTATTTGTGTCCAACCCTTTTGTAGTTGTTGCTACTAATTTGTGGAATAATCTACCTGTCAACATACGGCAAGCAACTACCAGAACATTATTCAAAAAACTGGTGTTTTCACACTTTCTAAATAGCCCACACAGCGTTAGTAAGAAGTAAATAAATAAATAAATAAAAATAACTTTATTCGAAGTAAAAGAGTTCAAGTTTACATTTTATAAGTAAGTAGGTATAAAACGAATATTTAACGCAGATCATAGAGTGACGTAAACTATCCACCAGTATATATATGTATATATATGTATGTTTAATGTTTATGTGTAATAATATATATGTATTAGTATTTAGTATATTGATATTATAATATTAATTCCATATAATGTAAGTAAGTATATATTAATTGGCTGTTAAGTTTAAATAGTTATTAAGTAGTATACATATATTTTTAACGTTTTCCTTTGTGGTCAGAAACCACGCTTATAAATAAGCAGATTCACGTTTAGCCAACTTTACTGCCGGCCAATCATGACAAGTGGCAAGCTCGTCGATGTCTCCGGCGTACCAAACTCGAGAAATATCACAAATAAATTAAATATTAATTAAATGTATTTATATACATTAATAAATATTTTTGTGTCCCGACCAGGAATCGAACCCGGTACCTCCGAGTCTAAATCCACGGACTTAACCGCTACACCATGGAGGCAGTCATAATAATATCATAAACAGGTTTTGTAATAATTACGGTCGTGAAGATACTTTGACTAAATTTTGCCGGTTTTTAATTTGATTCAACCAGTCGCACCAGTGACTTTGAAACGGTGAACGGCGGCCTATATAGGGTATAAACAGCAATCGCTCAAAAATATTTCAAATCATTTTATACTTTTATAACGATTTTTTTATTTATTTATAGCTTGTTGCAAACAGCTTTCTGTAGATAGGATTAAAATAATCTATGAACTACTGAATTTTACCCCAAACCCTCCCTACGCCCGTCGAGGCTCTGTTCCCATACCTTTCCCATCCCGAAAACCAAAACTCACTCCAGTGGACGTCATGCCAGAGTTATGGGTCCTCTACTCTATAATAGAAGCAATACTGTAATACCTATTGCTAGGTTAACTCGTCAAGCGAGCTGTGAGGCCGTGGTTGGTGAGGATGACGTACGAGGCAAGCGAGCTGTGAGGCCGTGGTTGGTGAGGATGACGTACGAGGCAAGCGAGCTGTGAGGCCGTGGTTGGTGAGGATGACGTACGAGTCAAGCGAGCTGTGAGGCCGTGGTTGGTGAGGATGACGTACGAGGCAAGCGAATTTCTTCTTACTAATCAATATACGCACAGTAGTTATTTATTTATATTATTATACTAATTAGACCATATTATTTATTTATTTTATTCTATATATATACCTATAGGTATTATTTATTTTTATTTATGACCGCCTCCGTGGTCTAGTGGTAACAAACGTTGCCGTGAACTCGGGAGGTCGTGGATTCGATTCCCACCGGGGGCAAGTTGTACATTGTATAATTTGTCTCGATCTGGCTGTTTATATGTATAATATGTATATATTTACAAAAAAAAAGTATAATATGTAGTTTTTCAACCATCTAGTTTCCGTAACACAAGCCTCGTAGCTTACCACGGAAATTAGATGGCGCTGTGTGACCTGTCTGGAAATATTTATAATTTATTTATTATTTATATATATGTATTTTAGTCGACCCCAATTAAGAGCACCTACAACCCGGCCTCCGTGATACTGGCTCGCCTACAGCGGAGGTCGGGACGTCACCGTCTACAACGCCACAACCCGGCCTCCGTGATACTGGCTCGCCTACAGCGGAGGTCGGGACGTCACCGTCTACAACGCCACAACCCGGCCTCCGTGATACTGGCTCGCCTACAGCGGAGGTCGGGACGTCACCGTCTACAACGCCACAACCCGGCCTCCGTGATACTGGCTCGCCTACAGCGGAGGTCGGGACGTCACCGTCTACAACGCCACAACCCGGCCTCCGTGATACTGGCTCGCCTACAGCGGAGGTCGGGACGTCACCGTCTACAACGCCACAACCCGGCCTCCGTGATACTGGCTCGCCTACAGCGGAGGTCGGGACGTCACCGTCTACAACGCCACAACCCGGCCTCCGTGATACTGGCTCGCCTACAGCGGAGGTCGGCACGTCACCGTCTACAGCCTCATCATCATTTATAAACAACACATTGTATAATGTGAAGTTGTCAACCTCGGCTGCTTGCAACATAAATAAATATTTTTTCATTAAACGTTACAGCTCGTTTTTAAGCAAAATAAATCTATCTACTTTTTATAACACTATACTAGAAATAGCTTCGTAGCGATGAAAAACGATCTCGCAACTGATAGACTGCGAATGATTCATACGAATAAAATAAATAGGCTAGGGTTTTGCACATGGTGGCTCGGTTGTAAGAACGCGTTCCTTAAATGTGTCATATAATATCTTATTTTATCATATATTATCATATCAATTCTTATCTTACCATAGGTTTGCATAATATAAAAATTGTTGGCAAGATAGATACTGCAGTGGATGACACCCAGCGACTACATTAAATTCCTTGCAACTTTCTCCTCCTCCTCCTTAGTCGGTACCCCACTGTTGGGGATCGTGACTCCGTCGCAGTCCATCCACTAGCCGTTTCCAGTGGTTGCGGTCCTCGGCGCAGTGGATGGCTTGGTGTACTGGGATGTTTAGGTGGTCAGTCACCTGACTGGACCATCAACTGACTGGAACAGCAACTTTCTCACATCATATTATTGACTGATCCCTGTAGTTCAGGTTTACCTAGTTTAGGGGTCTTAGTACTTGATATTTTGTTTTACACATATAATTGTTGCTGTACTGTTATTTGCTAAATGAATATGTTTCATTCCAGTGTATTGTGCTTATGTTGTTCAATAAAGGTTTTTTCATTTCATTAAATCCTACAAAGGTCGGTTCAAATCCACCTGGCATGTACCAATGATAAATGCACTTTTCTTACGTACATTTGTTTTACAACACCACCGTTCCCGTGCCTCGGAGAGCACGTTTAGCCGTCGGTCCCGGTTCGTGCTTTTTAAAACTATATTTTACCAACTTGTGAAATCAATTTACTTTACAATAATTACTATCTACTTCAAGTACATCGCGTGTTCAAAACAAATATTGGATAATTTTATTTATTTTTATAACTTGTGCATACTACACAAAATGACGATCATTTTTTGAATCTGAACGTCAAAGCAACTTACTCACACTTAGGCGTATGTGCAATCATCATTTATCATCATTACAGCCCCTAGAACACAGCGTCCTAGACCTCCTCTGCTGGAGATGGGCCTCCCAGAACATATATATCTGGAGAATTTGGCCTTCACTCGCCACGCTCTGGCCAGACAGTTTGGCGAGGATATAATGCCAATTTTTATTGACATTTTATTAAAGATTCCACAAGTTGGTATTAGTGGAACCGGGACCGACGACTTAACGTGCTCTTCGAGGCACGGGAACTGTGGTGTTGTAAATCTATGACTGCAGTACGTAAGAAAAGTGTATTTCTCATTGCTACATGCCGGGTGGGATTGAACCGACCTTTGTAGGATTTAAGATTTATTTTTTTACAACCGAGCCACCACCGCGCCCAGTACATATGTATTTAACCTTGTAAATAACTGAAAAGTGTAAATAAAAAAATATATTCTCATTGGTACATAACTGAATTGGACACGGCTACGATTTTACAGCTACGAATATATGTTTAATTGACATATTATTATTATTTATATTGTAAGCTGACTCGGCCCTTTTACAGCCACGAATTTATATTTAGTTGACACGGCCTATTTATAGCCACGATCTTATATTAAGTAGTTATTAAGTTATAATTACCTTGCTTATGACAATAATGCTATTATAACACACATAAATCTGGACTACACACACACGCTCACACTACACACACACGCGCTCAGACTACATACGCATGCATACTCACACATAAGCACAAATGCAAATGTTAATCTTAAATTTCATTAAGGATAACTATCGACTAATTGTCAATTTATTATATTTATGCATTTTAAGTTGAAGCGATTGTTCTGGTCGTGTCTTATCAAATGGGAGCTGGGAGAATTGGTTGTTTCTAAATGAATTAAGTGTTGAATCGAGTGAATGGTCCTTGTTGGCAGTTGAGTTGTTGTTTCGTTACATTCTGACTTTAAATGATAATTTAATATTTAACCTAACAGTATACCTAATTATCTCATCGATCGAAAGCTATGCATATCTTCCCTTAGTTTCCTATTATTTCTATATAATATAATGATTAACTGATTTTCACTAACTAATTTCATAATAATCCTATGCTATTTGTATATAGCTACTTGTAAATTTAATTTTATTATAATTTTTATTTTCATAATGTTTAATATTTTTAATTTTTAATTTGTATTTTTGAGAAATGAAATGTACAAATAATATAAAATCTTTCTGGCTTAAGATCTAATAATATTGTAATTTTTATGTCCTAGTTATAAGCTGTGATTTTTCTGAAAATAAATAAATGGATTGTTTACCTGTTACCGTCCAACCATGATTACCTAACTTACATTTGTTTATATTTTTTTTATGTTTTTGTTTTATATTATTTTAGTGCTGACAATATTCAAGTTGTTACAAGATAACCTAAGGAAATAAATATTTTGATTGATTAAAACCTCCATTTGTGGATTTTATGTATAATGGCTCGTTACGAATAAGTACATAAGATTTTGTCTTCACAAAAAACAAGTGAAAATTTAATGACACTTAGCTGGAACAGAGCCCCTCGTTATCGGCCGATCTCTGTGTTCCCAAGAGACTCTAGTTATCTCCTTTCGTTGACTCCGCGATCTTAACTGATACAAACATACAAGAGTTATCACAAGTGTCCCCATAGTCCAGCAGTTATAAAACATAAATTTAGATACGGTACCGAATTTAAGAACACGAAAGTTAAGTAAAAGAATATGTTTAGAATTATATTTGTTTTTGATTTTGGTTTTGTCGCTTGTGGGCTGAAGGACATATTGCTTTGGCCTCGGCCGAGGGAAAAAAAGGCACTTGGCAGTTTGGCAGCGTGTGACTGGCCGGCTAAATTTAGTGATATTTTAATTGGCCCCAATTATGATGAATTAGAGAGCGTTGACTGAGGATTGGAAGAATGGTGTAAGGAGCGTCCATTGCCAGGGCACTCGGCTGAAGCTGGGGTCTTGCGCAGTTCGGCGAATGTGGTAGTGGACCTCTCACTCATGCCTTGGAAGAATGGTGAGGACGGTCCACTGCCAGGGCTTTCAGGGCAAGCGACAAATACAGGTTTATGTTTTGTGCATGTCCTAGTTTAAGATAGAAAATGTTTGATCAATAAATGGCCTGATAATAAACGGGTTTGTTTGATTTGGTGCGGGCACAAGTCTTCCGTTCCCGAACTTCTCAACAGAATATATATTAAAGGTGAATTAAGACCGATCGAAACAAAAGAGCATGTATGAAGAGGTTGATGAATGTTGAAAAAGGGAAAAAAGTATGTCTTGATCTCTTAACTTACTCAATTGTCTCTGCCTACCCGGAAAGGGCTTTGGCGTGAAGATATGTAAACGAAATAAAATAAAGTACATGGGCGAGATTAATACCTTGTAGGCATTTTCTAACTGCTAACCTTGCATGTGTAGGTATGTGTGTGAAACTATGATTTTAAAATTACCAACTAAAATAACCTACTTATGAACTAAATAAACAATAAAAATAAATCGTACAATAATAACAGTGACTTGGGGTATTTTTTTATTTATAGTTTTTTTTATTGGGTTCAGTTATAGTTATTTAATTCTATTATTTTCATTTAGATAGTTTGTAATATTATTTTATCTTTTTTTATGAATTGTAAATATTCTTTCAAATAAAAAACTAATATATATTTCGAGTCAAAGCAAGTCTTGGTTTTGTTCTTGCTTTGGGCAAAACTAGTAACCCATTGTCTCGATCCCAAACGGCGCAAATTCCTAACCGGCACCAAGGTTGGCGTATTTGCGAAGCTTGAGGTTCTCAGCAGAAATCGCCGCACTCCCCGCGCCGGATGAGGTTGCCTGGATGTGCGATGGGGTTAGTGTGTCTACACATGTCGCATCCCACACCAGAGACCACGATTGGAATCCCTAATTGACATGTCCGTTCGTTAAGGGATGTCTTTATATAACGCTGCGCATTGAGAAACAGACTGGACGAATGTTAGACAGAGTTGTCACATTGTCATAATAGACAGTACCACAGCACTGTCGAAACTGTCACTTCAACAGCGCGTCTAATTTACTGTCTTTGACACCTCTTCAAATCACTATTGGATCACCATTTTTGTAACTCGAAAATAACTTGTGAAAACGAAAATAATGTTTTGATGCCCATGGTTATTTTATTCTCACCAAAGACAGATTATTATATTGGTCGAGCGAAGAATACTGAATGAGAAGTGTGTCATTGCACAATGAAAAAAGGGGGCACTAAACTTAGCTAATTCGGTTACAACTCCCAGCCACTATTGGATACTTGTTTCTTGGTACACACTACATCTAGTACACATTAAATATATGTTTATAATACTTGCATGTAGTTCATGTCATTGCTTGGTATGTATTTTATTTATAAATTACACTATTAGATTGTTGTACCCTGCTCATAATTTCTTACCAAATCAAATTATTTATTCATCCTTAAGTATAAATGCCTAACAGGCAATAAACTCGCCTACTTGCATGTACCTAATTTTAAGGTTTAGTGCGTTAAAGAATTTAAAATAAATAAAACTAAAATACTGTTTTTGTTCTGTTCGCTCTTAGCCCTGCGAACCCCCATGGTAAACAAATGGTATTTTTTATCTTATTTATTTTATTATTGTGTCAATATTGACAAAATGGAGCCCAAAAACTGTGACTCGCGGAGGCAGTCTAGCGGTTAAGGCCGTAGGAGGTGCTGGGTTTGATTCCTGGTTGATATATATAGCGAGTCATTAGGAAAACGAAAAAAGATATATTATAAAAATAAAATCTCTTATTTACAGCACTTTTGTATGGCTGTCATGATGATGGTGATGATTAAAAGTGAGTTACAAGAATGATCACTCATTGATGAACATTGCATCAGTCAGGTAACGAGTGCAATAACCTTAGTTTACGGCCACTTGTCATTACTCTGTATAATTGGCACGTCTACCACTTGAGATAAAACCACTATAAACCGAGGTTTCAAACGAGGTGATTCTAACGTCTGGGACAATCTTTTAAAGTTTTTACACAAATTACGATACTCTGGTGTGGGACGCCACAGCGCAAAAAGCCACGGCGAAAATTTATATTTGTGCTGTTTACTGTAGCAACTCTGGGCCCATATAGTCCAAGCGCCAAAAAGTTTTTAAAAGACATAACACCGCTTCCAGAGGGCTGGATCTTTCTTCGCCTAAAGAATCAGTTTTGCAATTCAACGGGGCAATGCAGCCAGTTCTTGCCACCATTTCACGTCTTATATCCGTTATTATATTTTGTAAAAAAATAAATATTAATTACTAATTACGATTATATAGTTACATACATACATACACATACACATCTTCAAGCCAGATCCCTTGCGGGGTAGGCAGAGACAATTGAGCGCCACTTGACACGATCACGACATACCTCTTTCGCTTCATCGACGTTCATCAACCTCTTCATACATGCCCTTTTGTTACGAAGGCTTTTTAATGTACCTTCAGTCAGTGTTTTATTTATTCGATCGTGATATGTGAGTCTCGGTCTGCCAGGGCCCCTTTCACCCACAACTTTCGCATTATGTATCTGGTTCGTCAATCTTTCTTTGCTCATTCTTTCAACATGCCCAATCCATCGTAGCATGCCTTTCCTTATTTTTGTCCCTATGCTTTCTTTTATACAAATGCAGTCATTAACCCTACTATCATGCGTATTGCATAGTTATGCGATTATATAGTTACCGGCAAATAAAAAGAGTGCTGGCCGGAAATTGCGCAGAAACCTATGATTGTTAACGCTCCGCCCTCTTAAAAAGTACAGTCGCGGACACAAGTTTTTGCCTTGTTATAACCATGTGTTATTGTTAATCGTCTTGGTTAATTTATTTATTGGTTATTGATTAAAGTTATTTATAAAACATATATTGATAAAAAAAAAATCAATGACCAATAAATAAATAAACCAAGACGGTTATTATTGTATTTAAATAAATCTAATAATTTATAATAAATATATATATAATAATTACATAAATCAAATCAATTAGGTTAAGAACGTTTAATCCTTCCGAATAACGTGACGTACCCAAGGGAAACGGTCGTGATGTACTAACTACCCTATTGTAAAAACATATACATATATATATATATATAAATCATTTTGTAATACAAGTGCTGGATATTGAGTAAGCCATTTATCAATTAGGACGATTTGTTCTGGACACGACGACTCTCAAGGGAGCCTCGGCGTTTAACTGGACCCGTTTTCAGTTTCAGCTTTTAAAGTGTATGCAGTCTAAAGTTTAAAAAACTTAAATATTTATTACTGTTGTGTGTTCGTGGGAGAAATTTGGAAATAAATTATTATCATTACAGCTTCTAGCAGATGGGCCTTCCGGAACATATATCTGGCGAATTTAGCCTACATTCGACACTCTGGCCAGACGGGTTGGCGTCGATCTGATGTCAATCTTTAATGGTAAAGTGTCAGTTATTGGTACATGCCGGGGGGGGGGGGGGGTTGAGACCATTGTAGGATTTTAAAGGAAAGCGTCTTACAACCGAGCCATTATCATCACGACTGTTATCCCTTTCGGGGTGATTAGAAACCACGCTTATGTAGAAGCGGATTCACATTTAGCCAACTTTAACTTTACTGTTTTTGATTTTGGTTTTGTCGCTTGTGGGCTGAAGGACATATTGCTTTGGCCTCGGCCGAGGGAAAAAAAGGCACTTGGAAGTTTGGCAGCGTGTGACTGGCCGGCTAAATTTATTGATTTATTTTAATTGGCCCCAATTATGATGAATTGGAGAGCGTTGACTGAGGATTGGAAGAATGGTGTAAGGAGCGTCCATTGCCAGGGCATTCGGCTGAAGCTGGGGTCTTGCGCAGTTCGGCGAATGTGGTAGTGGAGCTCTCACTCATGCCTTGGAAGAATGGTGAGGACGGTCCACTGCCAGGGCTTTCAGGGCAAGCGACAAAGACAGGTTTATGTTTTGTGCATGTCCTAGTTTAAGATAGAAAATGTTTGAGCAATAAATGGCCTGATAATAAACGGGTTTGTTTGATTTGGTGCGGGCACAAGTCTTCCGTTCCCGAACTTCTCAACAGAATATTTATTGCACAATAATACTGAGGTCACTAATCGCCAGTCGAAATGTCAGTGACAAAGCACGTTCAAATAAATAAAACAATTAAATAGCTAAAGGTGAATTAAGACCGATCGAAACAAAAGAGCATGTATGAAGAGGTTGATGAATGTTGAAAAAGGGAAAAAAGTATGTCTTGATCTCTTAACTTACTCAATTGTCTCTGCCTACCCGGAAAGGGCTTTGGCGTGAAGATATGTAAACGAAATAAAATAAAGTACATGGGCGAGATTAATACCTTGTAGGCATTTTCTAACTGCTAACCTTGCATGTGTAGGTATGTGTGTGAAACTATGATTTTAAAATTACCAACTAAAATAACCTACTTATGAACTAAATAAACAATAAAAATAAATCGTACAATAATAACAGTGACTTGGGGTATTTTTTTATTTATAGTTTTTTTTTATTAGGTTTAGTTATAGTTATTTAATTCTATTATTTTCATTTAGATAGTTTGTAATATTATTTTATCTTTTTTTATGAATTGTAAATATTCTTTCAAATAAAAAACTAATATATATTTCGAGTCAAAGCAAGTCTTGGTCTTGTTCTTGCTTTGGGCAAAACTAGTAACCCATTGTCTCGATCCCAAACGGCGCAAATTCCTAACCGGCACCAAGGTTGGCGTATTTGCGAAGCTTGAGGTTCTCAGCAGAAATCGCCGCACTCCCCGCGCCGGATGAGGTTGCCTGGATGTGCGATGGGGTTAGTGTGTCTACACATGTCGCATCCCACACCAGAGACCACGATTGGAATCCCTAATTGACATGTCCGTTCGTTAAGGGATGTCTTTATATAACGCTGCGCATTGAGAAACAGACTGGACGAATGTTAGACAGAGTTGTCACATTGTCATAATAGACAGTACCACAGCACTGTCGAAACTGTCACTTCAACAGCGCGTCTAATTTACTGTCTTTGACACCTCTTCAAATCACTATTGGATCACCATTTTTGTAACTCGAAAATAACTTGTGAAAACGAAAATAATGTTTTGATGCCCATGGTTATTTTATTCTCACCAAAGACAGATTAATATATTGGTCGAGCGAAGAATACTGAATGAGAAGTGTGTCATTGCACAATGAAAAAAGGGGGCACTAAACTTAGCTAATTCGGTTACAACTCCCAGCCACTATTGGATACTTGTTTCTTGATACACACTACATCTAGTACACATTAAATATATGTTTACAATACTTGCATGTAGTTCATGTCATTGCTTGGTATGTATTTTATTTATAATTTACACTATTAGATTGTTGTACCCTGCTCATAATTTCTTACCATCAAATCAAATTATTTATTCATCCTTAAGTATAAATGCCTAACAGGCAATAAACTCGCCTACTTGTATGTACCTAATTTTAAGGTTTAGTGCGTTAAAGAATTTAAAATAAATAAAACTAAAATACTGTTTTTGTTCTGTTCGCTCTTAGCCCTGCGAACCCCCATGGTAAACAAATGGTATTTTTTATCTTATTTATTTTATTATTGTGTCAATATTGACAAAATGGCGCCCAAAAACTGTGACTCGCGGAGGCAGTCTAGCGGTTAAGGCCGTAGGAGGTGCTGGGTTTGATTCCTGGTCGATATATATAGCGAGTCATCAGGAAAACGAAAAAAGATATATTATAAAAATAAAATCTCTTATTTACAGCACTTTTGTAGGGCTATCATGATGACGGTGATGATTAAAAGTGAGTTACAAGAATGATCACTCATTGAATGAACATTGCATCAGTCAGGTAACGAGTGCAATAACCTTAGTTTACGGCCACTTGTCATTACTCTGTATAATTGGCACGTCTACCACTTGAGATAAAACTACTATAAACCGAGGTTTCAAACGAGGTGATTCTAACGTCTGGGACAATCTTTTATAGTTTTTACACAAATTACGATACTCTGGGACGCCACAGCGCAAAAAGCCACGGCGAAAATTTATATTTGTGCTGTTTACTGTAGCAACTCTGGGCCCATATAGTCCAAGCGCCAAAAAGTTTTTAAAAGACATAACACCGCGTCCAGAGGGCTGGATCTTTCTTCGCCTAACGAATCAGTTTTGCAATTCAACGGGGCAATGCAGCCAGTTCTTGCCGCTATTTCACGTGGACCTGTCTTATATCCGTTATAATATTATGTAAAAAAAAAAATATTAATTTCTAATTACGATTATATAGTTACATACATACATACACATACACATCTTCAAGCCAGATCCCTTGCGGGGTAGGCAGAGACAATTGAGCGCCACTTGACACGATCACGACATACCTCTTTCGCTTCATCGACGTTCATCAACCTCTTCATACATGCCCTTTTGTTACGAAGGCTTTTTAATGTACCTTCAGTCAGTGTTTTATTTATTTGATCGTGATATGTGAGTCTCGGTCTGCCAGGGCCCCTTTCACCCACAACTTTCGCATTATGTATCTGGTTCGTCAATCTTTCTTTGCTCATTCTTTCAACATGCCCAATCCATCGTAGCATGCCTTTCCTTATTTTTGTCCCTATGCTTTCTTTTATACAAATGCAGTCATTAACCCTACTATCATGCGTATTGCATAGTTATGCGATTATATAGTTACCGGCAAATAAAAAGAGTGCTGGCCGGAAATTGCGCAGAAACCTATGATTGTTTACGCTCCGCCCTCTTAAAAAGTACAGTCGCGGACACAAGTTTTTGCCTTGTTATAACCATGTGTTATTGTTAATCGTCTTGGTTAATTTATTTATTGGTTATTGATTAAAGTTATTTATCAAACATATATTGATAAAAAAAAAATCAATGACCAATAAATAAATAAACCAAGACGGTTATTATTGTATTTAAATAAATCTAATAATATATAATAAATATATATATAATAATTACATAAATCAAATCAATTAGGTTAAGAACGTTTAATCCTTCCGAATAACGTGACGTACCCAAGGGAAACGGTCGTGATGTACTAACTACCCTATTGTAAAAACATATACATATATATATATATATATATATATATAAATCATTTTGTAATACAAGTGCTGGATATTGAGTAAGCCATTTATCAATTAGGACGATTTGTTCTGGACACGACGACTCTCAAGGGAGCCTCGGCGTTTAACTGGACCCGTTTTCAGTTTCAGCTTTTAAAGTGTATGCAGTCTAAAGTTTAAAAAACTTAAATATTTATTACTGTTGTGTGTTCGTGGGAGAAATTTGGAAATAAATTATTATCATTACAGCTTCTAGCACATGGGCCTTCCGGAACATATATCTGGCGAATTTAGCCTACATTCGACACTGGCCAGACGGGTTGGCGTCGATCTGATGTCAATCTTTAATGGTAAAGTGTCAGTTATTGGTACATGCCGGGGGGGGGGGGGGGGGGTTGAGACCATTGTAGGATTTTAAAGGAAAGCGTCTTACAACCGAGCCATTATCATCACGACTGTTATCCCTTTCGGGGTGATTAGAAACCACGCTTATGTAGAAGCGGATTCACATTTAGCCAACTTTAACTTTACTATAGGCCAATCATGACAAGTGGCAAGCTCGTCGATGTCTCCAGCGTACCAAACTCGAGAAATATCACAAATAAATTAAATATTAATTAAATGTATTTATTTACATTAAACCCGGTACCTCCGAGTCTAAATCCACGGACTAAACCGCTAGACCACGGAGACAGTTGGAGTACATTTGGTTTTGTGTCCATATTCTTCTCCAGGTCCAGCATCCAAGCTAGGGGATACTTAAACCTGTTAAACAAACACCAGGACAAAGTATAGGAAAGACAGGATACTCACACCGCGTGGCATTTAGTTGAACTTAATTAATATTTGTTTGTAACGTTGTAGTAAATTTGCTTACCAATCACTTTCACAAAAAGCTAGACGAATCTACATAACTTTACTGAGTCCGCGTATATTATTGTATGTATTATTTGTACATTTATATATATTATTTATTATATAGTATGTAGTAAGTATAATTATGTGTTATTTATGCATATATCGGTAGATAACCATAGCTTTATTATTTATATATATATATATATATATATATATATATCATCATCATCATCAGCCTGTGTCTCTCCACTGCTGGATATAGGCCTCCCCCAAGGCTCGCTACTTCACACGATCTCCTGCCACCCTCATCCAATATATATAAATGTTATAAGTAGTTTTCTCAATAAATCATCATGCACCCACAATCCCTGCTCACTTCTCCTAAAGGTTAGCAGTTAGATAATGTTTTTCGACATCAAGCTCGCCTATGTACTGTAAAATGTTTTATTTTCTGTGCAATAAAGGATTTATCTATCTATCTATCTATCTAGTAAAAAGTAATTGTAAAAATACCATTTCAGTTACTCGTATACTTTGAGAAGCTTTGTCCGCAGTGAATCTTTCTTACAAGCGAGGTCACGACATTTTTGTGCATTTAAGTAGAAAATGTAAAAGCAATTATTTCCTGAAGGTAGAAAAATATAGAGAAAGGTGTACTCTTGCAACCCGCCACGTTCTACCGAGAGGAGGTTTTTCATTTACTTTATAAATCGCAGGATCACAGCATAGTCTCACACTACGCTATACAGAAAGGACAAGGGTAACATTGGGAATGTGTTTATTTATTTTTGTAGAACTATAACACCAAGATGCGCCATCTGTCCACGTTTGTAAACGCTTGGTAACTGCTTTATTTCTAGACAAAAAGGAATCGTCATCAGGCTAAAAATATATATTTGGCATAATATCTATGTATATATACGTTTATTTATAAGTATGTGTTTAATCTATGTAACAGTGTAAGTATCTATTAGTATGTAGTATATTCTATATTGTTAAACATGATATCGGCACTACCCTTAATCTCACACTCTCCCAAAAGGTTAGATGTTAGAAAATGTTTTGTAGGCATTCATCTTCGCCTTTGTACACTTATTTTGTGCAATAAAGAATTTAATAATAATTAATAATAATAATAAGATTGGTGGTGTATCTTAACTTAATATTCTAAACACGTGGGTTTGAACCACGGCATGTACCAATTAGAAATACACTTACGTACATTTGTTATAGATTTAACTAAGCTTTTTACTTTAAAGACTAAGCAGGTCTGCCGTCAAAACATTTATGGAACGAGCTTCCAAGATGGCATTAACGGAATCATACAGTACATGGTTGGGTAGGGAGAGGAGTAGAATAGTGGATGGTAGGGCGTATTGTCGCGCAATAAAAAAAATAAAGGGAGGCCTCCTTTTTTAAACCAGCCTATTGTCTGTCGCAAGCCCGAGACACCATTCTTCTCATCTCTTACCCACACACGATGGACCCGGCACTCGCACGGTGAATCCATGAAATGCTTAGAAATTTGTCTTTTCTTCACCACCGTTCCATTGCCTCGGTTCCTGTTCCATTAATACCAAGTTGTGGAATTGTTAATAAATTGAGTTTAGGCCAAATTCTCCATAAAATTTCTGGAAGGCCCATCTCCTACTAGGGCTCTGGGTTCTAGGGGCTGTGATGATAATAACACCTATTTCCGCTAAATGACTGCCTCCGTGGTCTAGTGGTTATGTCCGTGGACTTAGACGCAGAGGTACCAGGTTCGATTCCTGGTCGGGACTCAATAATTTATTTCATTTATTTATGATATTTCTCGAGTTTGGTACGGTATCTTAAAGTCCTTCAAGTGAATTGTGCTGATGACGGTCGTTCGTGGCTGGCGGCAGTTGCAGCCATTCTAGAACCTCGCGTACCGCTTATGCTCATCAGGTAGGAGTAGTGTCACATGTCGTGTCCTCTAAAGTATCATCACGACCGTATCCCTTACGACTTTTAAAGAAGCGTATCACTTTTTGCCAACTTTACTATAGCCCAATCATGACAAATGGCAATGTCGATGTTTCTAGCGTACCAAATCTGAGAATCATCACAAATAAATTTTATAAATTATTATGTCTCGAACCCGGTACCCTTGAGTCTAAATCCACGCATTTAACTGCTAGACCAAGGAGGTAGTAATATTATATTAATTATGCACATTTTTAATACAACTTCATACGTCTGAGATTTACTTGTAGCAAAAATGCCCAATGTCCTTTTTTCACTATAGCTCTAGAATAAGGTTGAAATTGGATTTTAAACGTATTCTTTGGGTTACTGAAAGCGGGATGTTAAGATAAATAGAATTTCGTGCAGCTGACTCACTTAGGTCTTTAAAAGCTAAGATTTTAGAAAAATATCTAGGTATTGTCTAGGATTAGTGAGTATTTAACAACCAGATAGTGGTAATTACGGTTATAATAATATAATTTTACGTGATTTATCTTAGAGATGTCTCACACTTACACAACGTATCATCATCACGACCGTTTCCCTTTCGAGTTGGTCAGAAAACACGCTTATAAATAATCGGATTCACATTTAGCCAACTTTACTATAGGCCAATCATGACAAGTGGCAAGCTCGTCGATGTCTCCAGCGTACCAAACTCAAGAAATTTCAGAATTAAATTAAATATTTATTTAATGTATACTAACCATATCTATACTAATGTTACAAATGTGAATTAAGCTTCGGTATGTCTGAATTCATTTATTTAATTTATTAACTTAATTGTACATACAAAGGCGGACTTAATTAATTAGATATCTAGTGGATCACTCCGTTATCCATGACCGTCAATATAGATTCCGTCCAAAACGGTCAATATAACGGGTGATCTTCTGGCATTCGTATACACGTCTGGGGTGAGGCAATGGATAAATATGGTGAATCATTGGCGGTCAGTCTGGACATCTCCAAGGCCTTTGATAGGGTTTGACACAAGGCTTTGCTTTCCAAGTTGCCGGCATATGATGTGTAATCCCTGGTATGGGATTTTCATCATCATCAACCTGTATCTCTCCACTGCTGGATGTAGGCCTCCCCCAAGGCTCGCCACTTAACTCGATCTTTCGCTACCCTCATTCGACCCCCACCAGCGACCTTCTTTAGGTCATCTGTCCATCTGGCGGGAGGTCGTCCCACTCTGCGTCTTCCCGTACGTGGTCTCCACTCTAGAACCCGTTTGCCCCACCGTTCGTCGGTTCTGCGGCAGATGTGTCCGGCCCGTTGCCACTTCAGCTTGCTAATTTTAAAAGCTATGTCAGTAACTTTCGTTTTCTGACGAATATCAACGTTTCGAACTCTATCCATTAGAGATATACCAAGCATAGCTCTTTGCATGGCTCAAGGCTTGGGATTTTACTTGCTGGGATTTCCTAGCCCTCTTTCACCTTCAAGTTGACTTCTGTTAGAGCTGGTGCTGTAGCGGAACAAGCGCAGAGTAGTGAAACATATTTATTTTGTTCCCAATTAGAAATCGAAGCTAGTACTTCAGGGATGATAAACTCAGCAGTGAGTAAAAATTAAGCGCGATAATAATATGCTACATGACCAGACTGATCCGAAGCTTTACTGAGATCCACACGCGAGTGGTCGGCAACTAATGGGAAGCCATTCGTCGACTGTCAGTTTCATGCCCCTAACTGGATGTACATAGTACACTCAGCAAAGAAACTGGCCTACCAGTTTATTTTAATATGATTTAATGAAATTAAATGAACTTTTTAAATTTTCGCACACATTTGTAAAAGTTTTTATAATTTTAACGGGTCTACGCGATTTACCTTAGAGAAATATGTCTCTGAGGTAAATCGCGTAAAGTCCCGTTAAAAAGATTGTAAATAAACTATATTACAATAAAAACTAAATATAACCTAAAAAAAATATCTTCATAACTCGGCTTTTTTTTTTTAATAATTTAAAAAGAAACATGTTTCGCAGTTTTTCCCGAGCACTATTTATATTTTTTGGTGGAAAGACATTGCAAATTTAGTTCAAGTAAATTCAATCCTCGCCATTGTTCTTTTTAGCCAATTCACAAAAAATACTATCACGATGATACTACTATACAGGCTTTAGTTTAGCGAATAATGTCCAGCTAAAAAGTAGCTTAAAGCCCCCCACACACGGACGAGGACCACAGACAAATGTGACGTCATTAGTTACCCGCCACACACTCGCAGTACTTAGCACTTATTTTGAAAGCCACATTTTCTAGATTAATTACACCGTTTTTGTCTACTTTTTGGAGTCACTGCGAACGATGTGTTTCGCTCAAAATTCTTCTAGTAAGAAGTATTTATAGGATGTCCCAACAAGGGCGCCGGATTTGATTTTAAAGAAAATATTTGGCTAGCTGGAAGTGTTTAATTCTTGACCACGATGCTGATTAAAAGTTCCTGGATTCTTTTCTACAGATTCTTCAGTGTCTTAATTTATAAATTTAGTTCTAGTATGCAATGCCCATCTACAGCTGGTAAATAATAATTATTACAATTTATGACATTATATAGTATTTATTATTGTAGTTTAGATAATATTGCATATTTATTACGTAATCATATTTCTCTAATTGCACCTACCTTAGGTCTTTATTGTTCTAGTGCCCCTAAGGTTGGCTGTCAGGGAATGTCTAGCGACATTAAGTCCGCCCCTTGTATATATTGTGCAATAAAGTTTTAATAAATAAATATATATTCAGAAAGTTTATAAAGTTGTTTGGTGAATTGATAATTGTTAATATATGTATTTGACGTGTAAAGGTGCCTAAAGTAAATAAATAAATATAAATAAATATTTCCAGAAAGGTCACACAGCGCCATCTAGTTTCCGTGGGTAAGGTAAGTAGGCCTACTTACCGAATAAATTAAATTAGAATTTGTGGCTATATTTTTGAGTTAACGATAAGGACGACGACGAAAAATGATCTACTGATCCATCAGCGTAAATTTGGTCTCAAATTTTGTAATTGAACACGCCTCACTGTCGATTCATTATTCGACGTATTATTGCGATCGAAAACTTGACGTTATTGACAAACTGTTTTCGCAAAACTTCCACCATTTTATGTTGTAAAGTAAAGTAAAGTATCATCACGACCGTTTCCCTTTCGGGGTGGTCAGAAACCACGCTTATAAATAAGCTGATTCACATTTAGCCAACTTTACTATAGGCCAATCATGATAAGTGGCAAGCTCGTCGATGTCTCCAGCGTACCAAACTCGAGAAATAACACAAATAAATTAAATATTATTTAAATGTATTTATTTACATTAATAAATATTTTTGTGTCCCGACCAGGAATCGAACCCGGTACCTCCGAGTCTAAATCCACGGACTTAACCGCTAGACCACGGAGGCAGTATTTTATATTGTGTTTTTACAATAATTAAACGTTGTTGGTTTGAAAACTTCGTACAACTTTTTTTTTTTATTAAATAAAATAAAGTTTATTGGATCATAATCAAATAATTTCAGTTAGTGAGCACTGCCTTCTGGAAAAGAAATTCTGGGTTCCAGAAGGCAGTTTCCCTATTTTTGACACAATAAAACTATACGAGTACTTACATAAATTAATAATACAGTGCATTCCCATCCTCAGTAAACATTGTTTTACTGTAACCAGCCTCTCGGCAACTAATATTAACAAAATGGCGGCAAATTAAAATCCAACGTTTGTGTTTGTTTACATTTTGTATCAGGGCACGATGAATAACGTAGGTTGGTCAGAGTGATGTTCCAATTTCAGTGGAACGTGTTCAACTGAGCTAACTCGATTAAAATCGTTTCGATTGCTAACTGACCGCTACTCGAACCAGAAATCGTCAGCAAACTAACTCAAAGCGAATCGCCTAAATATCAAACTGGCAAATTTCCTCTCGTCAACACACTAGTGTGCGTTGTGGTGGTGGGATCGGGGTCAAATATCATGTCTTCGTTGTAAATACGCTTTTCTGATAATCCAAAAAGATTGGTCAAACCCCGGTATGTACCAATGTTCCTATATTTTTTAGTGCCTAGTATAGTATCATCACGACCTAGTATAGTATCCCTTGCGGGGTTGTCAGAAACCACGCTTATAAAAAAGCAGATTCACATTTAGCTAACTTTACTATATGCCAATCATGACAAGTGGCTAGCTCGTCGATGTCTCCAGCGTACCAAACTCGAGTTTTATCACAAATAAATTAAATATGAATTAAATTTATATTTTTTTAATTAATAAATATTACTGTGCCCCGACCAGGAATCGAACTCGGTACCTTTGAGTGTAAATCCACGGATTTAACCACTAGACCACCTTTATGTATCGAATTTTAAAAAAAATGTTCGCGTGGATTTATGTGTCTGTTAATATAAAATAATTCTTAATTGTAATTATATGTATATCATGTGTAAAAGTGTGTAAATATAGTGTGTAGTATATGTATTATTGTATATATATTTGAATGTATGTGTATTTATTTTAATATCTATTGTATGTAAGATTAAGTGAATTTATTTGGCACCGTTTCTTACAATCGTTTGTGAGGCTCATGACTGTAATGTTCTGTATTGTCCCAAAGGTTGTACATAGTGCAATAAAGTTTTAAATAAATCAATAAAATAATAGTACACTTTTCTTACGTACCTACATTTGTCATAGAATTACAATATCACTGTTCCCGTATTTCGGAGAGCACATAATCAGACGACGGTCCCGTTTCCACTATTATCAACCTAAGCAAACGTCAATATAATAATAATCATTCAAATTTACATCTGACCCTCGCCAACCCGTCTGGAAGGCCAATCTCCAGCTCCAGTGGAGGTCTAGGACTGCGTGTTGAATGATGAAGTAAAACAAATTATTAGCACTGAAGTTGGTAAGGGTGGATTGGACCAAAGCGTCGGGTTCGGCCTCTCGGTCTTCAGCTATAACGCGTTCAATAGTGTAGAGTTTGTACGTAAGTCAACAAAAAGTACACAGGACCATCTAAGACTCATTATCCTGTATAAGATATATAATTTTTGTTGTTATAATTTCGCATTAATTTGTAAATTATATTAATTTGTTTAAACTTGTAATTTTTTTAAGCTGAGTTTTCCTTGCATTTGCAAGTTATTTCACAGTCAGAAAAACATTAACAGCTATGTTGAAACTACTAAGCTACTGGTTATCTGCTAACAGCTAACTCATATGGACGCATAGTCTTCGACTAGCAGAAGTATAAAAATAAAATTATTTAAATAATGACGTGTCACAAATGCCTATAATAAGGTATTACTCGTTTTTACATATATTTTTATTTAGTTTTTTTAAAGCAATAACGGTTCGTGCATGATGCATATTAATTTCAGACTATAGAATTTTATGAATTTAGCTACAGTCCCGCCATGACGATGCACTCAGGTACTTGTAGTGACACTCAGCGACAGTGTCAGGTTGTCAAAGTGACATGCGATCGTACACCTCTTCCAACAGGTAGGTATTGGGTTGAAACTATGCGTGTGTCAACTCTTAAGAACGAGATGTCTGTACTCTTTAAACATATCACATATAGAAGAATTAAATTAATTATTAAAATTAATAAATCGATGAGATAAAATTAAAAAAAAGTAAAGTAAAAAAGTAAAGTATCTTCACGACCGTTTCCCTTTCGGGGTGGTCAGAAACCACGCTTATAAATAAGCGGATTCACATTTAGCCAACTTTACTATAGACCAATCATGATAAGTGGCAAGCTCGTCGATGTCTCCAGAAATATCACAAATTAATTAAATATTAATTAAATGTACAATTTATTTACATTAATAAATATTTTTTGTATCCCGACCAGGAATCGAACCCGGTACCTCCGAGTGTAAATCCACGGACTTAACCGCTAGACCACGAAGGCAGATAAAATTAAAATGAAGAAAAACGAAATTAGAATTGACATCAAGTACGTTTGAAGAAAATGTCTACCAAAGAGACACACCGACTTGGTGGAAACATTGGAGTCAGCTCCTCCATACTCGTAATTCATAAATGTTGTACTTTGTCCTGGTGTTTTCTTCCAGCTGAGTTTAGCTAGTTTAAGTATCCCCTAGCTTGGATGCTGGACCTGGAGAAGGAAATAAGCTACACAAAACCAGAAGTAAGTAAACTACAATGGGCTATTTGACAATACGAAAAATAAAGTGTCAATTACTGTTATCAGTATACCTTAAGGGTTTAAAAATGGGTATTTATTAATTATAGTTGAAATTAATGATTAATTTATTTAAAAATCCGTAATTAAAAATGCATTTTTTAAATGTTTGTCACGTGACACAAAACGCTCCTGGTTGGTCGAGTTTATGATGACGTCACCTGCTTGTAAACCTCGTGCCAACGCATAGATAATACACTATTACACGCATAAATAATACTTTGTGTGATTTATTTTCAATATTTTACAAATTCTGTCAAGTACTTTTACCATGGACAAAGATTTTGTAAAAGCAGACAGCAGAAACCTGCCCCAAGTCGACGCAATCATAGTCGGATTATTTTTCAAAAATAATTCTGACTTTTATGTCTCGGAGCTAAAAAATGTGAAGACAGCAAAGTAAGTATAGTAACACTTTAGTAGTAACTTAAATTATATCATAAGAAAGTGAAATAATGATGAACTTCCACAACAAGCAAGGACTTTTATAGGTTATAAATGTTAAGTTAATTTGGCGCAGTTTCGTGAACATAAACGATAATTTGTTTACTTTTGCAGGTCTGCAAGGGAAACATATGGAGATGATGCCATTGGAAATGTGCAGCTGCGTCGCGAGCCAGATCTTTGCACATTAAACTGTAAGATTTGTCCTAAGCACAAGGTGAGGAGCAGCTCTTACAATGTCACTATGGTGATAGACGAGAATAAGGGTGAAATTGTTAGCTGTCAGTGCTTGGACTGTGCAGCTTCAGCTGGTGGCTGTAAACATGCAGTGGCATTCCTCATGTGGACCCATCGTCGCACAGAGGAACCTTTTTGCACTGAGGTGGAATGTTTCTGGAAAAAAACAAGGCTCTCAAGAGAAGGTACAACCTTGAAATATGTGACTGTGGAACAGTTGTGTAAGCAAGCTCCTCAATGTGAAACCAATAATAGCCTCTAGGATCTTTAGTAGAGATCATGGGAGCAAAAGCCCCAGAGATGCCTGCCATGAAAAGAGGCCGAAGATTAGAATCCTCAGTGATAAAAACCATGCAAAATATACTGAAAAAGAGAGTGAAGCCCTGCAGAAGTGAAAGTACCAAAAATAATTACATTTGTAATGACAACATTTCAGAAAAGTACCGGGCTCAAATTCAACTGCAAATGTTTGTTACCAAAATGAGGAAAGGTTACTTTTGTGTGGCTCACCCTGACTGAAGATTCAAAAAAAGTGGATGTGATTGTAGTTGACTATGACAATGAATATGTGAGTAATTTGTTAATAAATGTTGCATCTTTTTGGAAAGCAAATATTTTTCCACTGTTAATTCGTAGTGTTACAGTACCTAATTAAAAATATTTTAGGTAGTAATATAAGTTCATAATAAATAAATTTATTCTTATGTTATTAAAAACTTAAAAATATCAATAAGTGCTTATTATCGCTATGTTTATCCTCAATTAACATATAGTATAATATTCAGGGGTAATAGTGTAAATATTCAAACTACCTTTATGTTACAGAAAAAATGTATAAGAACAATTTATAATAAATACACTACTAAGTCCCTCCGTAATACATTCAGAGATGAAAAGTTTCTCACTGTAATTTGTATATACATATTAGAATGTTATCTGTTTGTAATAACACAAAGATAATTTTATAGAGAGGGACAATGTTCTTAGCTATGGCTTCACCGTACTGGTTGGAAGGCAGGGGAATGAACTGCAGTGTTAAATGTTACATCAAAAAACATGAATTAGTAATAAATATAAATATGATCTCTGTATACCTCAAATAAATAATACAATGTACCAAAAAAGTACATATATATTTTTGCAATAAAAATGTTTAATCATTTGTCATTAAGGTTAAAAACCCTAAATGGTAATACATTTAAGTACACATTAAAAACCTGGCTTTTATCTAAGCTATATTATAATTTAAGTGAATATTATAGTGATTACTAGTGTAATATTATGTGCGTTCATGTTATATAAAGTTCAAAAAGTATTCTTTGAGTTATTATTCTGTTTTTAAATAGTTTTAAAGTATTTTTGTTATTAGTCTGTTTTTGAATAGTTTGTAGACCCACAAACTATTCATAAACAGACCAATCATAATATAACCTTGTCTACCTACAAGCTATTTAAAAGCAGATTACCTACTCAAATTATTGTATGTTCGAAAAGGATAGCTGTTGTAAGGTTTACTACTACCACAATGTAACCAAAAACTGTGGACATTGAATAATATACACAGTTTTGACAATAAAATATATTTTATTCTATTAATTGTAGCTACATTAATAGAATATATTTTATTGTCAAAACTAATAACGAAGGAAAAATAAAATTTATACTAAAGGTTTTCAAATGTTTTATTTAATAAATTATAAAAATTCCAATATAAACAGAATGCGTAACTAAGTGATTGGATACATATATGACATCCCAGAAAGGTGTGGCAAAATTGCATTTCAGAAGCATTGAATGCAGTTTGCACAACTAATAAAACTACATCACACTAATTGTCAAAAAACCAATGATGTATATTGGAATCCCTGTTGACTGCTATTTTTTAATTCATTTAATCCATAAGCACACCCACATACCAAATGAACATATATTAATGTGTTTGAAAAAAAAAAATTAGTTTTTCTGAACTTAAAGATAATGACAGTATCATATAACAGTAAATTATTCTTGAAAAATATTCCAATTATAGCTAGCTTTTTACGCCTTTTTATTGTTAACTTAAATAAACAATCTATCAGAAAGACTTTACCGATTTCATTTCGACACAACTATCACAATGTAAGTTGTATTATTGATTGCCTGGAAATTGACATACAAAAGCCTTCCAAAGCCCTTTTTCAAGCATTAACTTGGTCAGATTATAAGAAAGGTAATACTGTAAAGTATTTGATGTCATGTACGCCTAATGGTCTCATCAATTATATTTCTCCTGGTTTTGGGGGAAGAGCAAGTGATGTCTCTATTGTGGAAAATTGCAACTTTCTAGATTATCTAGATCCAGGTACTGTCATATTAGCTGATAAAGGATTCAAGCATGTGGAACAAACATTAAGTAAAAAAGGAATCAAACTGTTAAGGCCTCCTAGTGTAGCCTCTAGGTCAAAGTTATCTAAAGAAGAAGTACGGCAAACAAAAATTATTGCCAGTTTAAGGATTCATGTGGAAAGAGTCATAAGGCGTATAAGAGAGTTTAAAATGTTAAAGCAACACTGTCATTAATAAAAAAGAGTTGTAGGTTGTTGAATGTCTTCACATTAACAAGTTCCATTCTTCGGCGTTTGACAAATGTAGATTGTAAATGACCAGCATCACACATTCTTTTAATGCGATCTGGCTGGCAATGAAATTTAGAAGGCCAAACTTTATCTTTCAAAATGAATTTCTGGCTGAAACTCATTTTGTACTTTAAGTAATTTGCCATGTCATTTTCCATCTGTAACAAACAAACAAGTTAGTCGGGATCTTTTAGTATAATGCTTATTGAAATCATAAGACTCTGTAGCTACAATTTTTAACTAATATTATGGAAAACATCGGAAGTATTTGAAGTGAGTTGTAATAGACATTCTGTTAAAAACATTAGAGGTATTATTATAACCTCAAATCAATAACGAAAACATTTACATTCTTAATATCTTTACTTACATTGAAATGGTCTTCACAGAAGAAAACATTTGTACTATTCACTATGTCATTAGGATCCCTCCGAGAAAGTTGCAACCACTTTCGCCGCACTTTGACATTCTTTGGAACACTAACAAATAGTTTTTCCGGATTTTTCAACGACGTATTTGTACATTTTGGAACTGCACACCATTTGTAACTCATTTTATTACATAAATCACTGATAAAATGTAAATCCAATCGCACTTTTGTTTTTTGTTTACGACAAATGTATGCGGATGACATGTGCCACAGGCAAGTGACGTCACAGACCCGATTGAGGCGCCATATTGTCAAAGTAGCGTTTGGCATGCTTTTTAAATATTGTTTTTTCAATTTGATATTTTTCAGCAAATATGTACCAGAATTAAAAAAAAATACTTTTACTGGGTTCCTTAAACTCTACTGCATAATATAAAATGGATTTTGAAAACCTGTCAAATAGCCCATTTAGTTCAAGTAAATTCAATCCTCGCCATTGTTCTTTTTAGCCAATTCACAAAAAATACTATCACGATGATACTACTATACAGGCTTTAGTTTAGCGAATAATGTCCAGCTAAAAAGTAGCTTAAAGCCCCCCACACACGGACGAGGACCACAGACAAATGTGACGTCATTAGTTACCCGCCACACACTCGCAGTACTTAGCACTTATTTTGAAAGCCACATTTTCTAGATTAATTACACCGTTTTTGTCTACTTTTTGGAGTCACTGCGAACGATGTGTTTCGCTCAAAATTCTTATAGTATTGTCCCAACAAGAGCGCCGGATTTGATTTTAAAGAAAATATTTAGCTTATTTTCTTGCACCAAATTTCGTTCCATAGTGCTTTTGGAAATGTTTAATTCTTGACCACGATGCTGAATAAAAGTTCCTGGATTCTTTGCTACAGATTCTTCAGTGTCTTAATTTATAAATTTAGTTCTAGTATGCAATGCCCATCTACAGCTGGTAAATAATAATTATTATAATTTATGACATTATATAGTATTTATTATTGTAGTTTAGATAATATTGCATACTCGTATTTATTACATAATCATATTTCTCTAATTGCACCTACCTTACGTCTTTATTGTTCTAGTGTCCCTAAGGTTGGCTGTCAGAGAATGTCTAGCGACATTAAGTCCGCCCCTTGTATATATTGTGCAATAAAGTTTTAATAAATAAATATATATTCAGAAAGTTTATAAAGTTGTTTGGTGAATTGATAATTGTTAATATATGTATTTGACGTGTAAAGGTGCCTAAAGTAAATAAATAAATATAAATAAATATTTCCAGAAAGGTCACACAGCGCCATCTAGTTTCCGTGGGTAAGGTAAGTAGGCCTACTTACCGAATAAATTAAATTAGAATTTGTGGCTATATTTTTGAGTTAACGATAAGGACGACGACGAAAAATGATCTACTGATCCATCAGCGTAAATTTGGTCTCAAATTTTGTAATTGAACACGCCTCACTGTCGATTCATTATTCGACGCATTATTGCGATCGAAAACTTGACGTTATTGGCAAACTGTTTTCGCAAAACTTCCACCATTTTATGTTGTAAAGTAAGTAAAGTAAAGTATCATCACGACCGTTTCCCTTTCGGGGTGGTCAGAAACCACGCTTATAAATAAGCTGATTCACATTTAGCCAACTTTAGGCCAATCATGATAAGTGGCAAGCTCGTCGATGTCTCCAGCGTACCAAACTCGAGAAATAACACAAATAAATTAAATATTATTTAAATGTATTTATTTACATTAATAAATATTTTTGTGTCCCGACCAGGAATCGAACCCGGTACCTCCGAGTCTAAATCCACGGACTTAACAGCTAGACCACGGAGGCAGTATTTTATATTGTGTTTTTACAATAATTAAACGTTGTTGGTTTGAAAACTTCGTACAACTTTTTTTTTTTATTAAATAAAATAACGTTTATTGGATCATAATCAAATAATTTCAGTTAGTGAGCACTGCCTTCTGGAAAAGAAATTCTGGGTTCCAGAAGGCAGTTTCCCTATTTTTGACACAATAAAACTAAACGAGTACTTACATAAATTAATAATACAGTGCATTCCCATCCTCATTAAACATTGTTTTACTGTAACCAGCCTCTCGGCAACTAATATTAACAAAATGGCGGCAAATTAAAATCCAACGTTTGTGTTTGTTTACATTTTGTATCAGGGCACGATGAATAACGTAGGTTGGTCAGAGTGATGTTCCAATTTCAGTGGAACGTGTTCAACTGAGCTAACTCGATTAAAATCGTTTCGATTGCTAACTGACCGCTACTCGAACCAGAAATCGTCAGCAAACTAACTCAAAGCGAATCGCCTAAATATCAAACTGGCAAATTTCCTCTCGTCAACACTAGTGTGCGTTGTGGTGGTGGGATCGGGGTCAAATATCATGTCTTCGTTGTAAATACGCTTTTCTGATAATCCAAAAAGTTTGGTCAAACCCCGGTATGTACCAATGTTCCTATATTTTTTAGTGCCTAGTATAGTATCATGACGACCTAGTATAGTATCCCTTGCGGGGTGGTCAGAAACCACGCTTATAAAAAAGCAGATTCACATTTAGCTAACTTTACTATATGCCAATCATGACAAGTGGCAAGCTCGTCGATGTCTCCAGCGTACCAAACTCGAGTTTTATCACAAATAAATTAAATATGAATTAAATTTATATTTTTTTAATTAATAAATATTACTGTGCCCCGACCAGGAATCGAACTCGGTACCTTTGAGTGTAAATCCACGGATTTAACCGCTAGACCACCTTTCAGTATCGAATTTAAAAAAAAAATGTTTGCATGGATTTATGTGTCTGTTAATATAAAATAATTGTTAATTGTAATTATATGTATATCATATGTAAAAGTGTGTAAATATAGTGTGTAGTATATGTATTTGAATGTATGTGTATTTATTTTAATATCTATTGTATGTAAGATTAAGTGAATTTATTTGGCACCGTTTCTTACAATCGTTTGTACCTAGCCTCATGACTGTAATGTTCTGTATTGTCCCAAAGGTTGGCTGCTAGAGAATGCCTAGCGGCATTAAGCCCGCCCTTTGTACATAGTGCAATAAAGTTTTAAATAAATAAAATAAAAGTACACTTTTCTTACATACCTATATTTGTCATAGAATTACAATATCACTGTTCCCGTATTTCGGAGAGCACATAAGCCGACGGTCCCGTTTCCACTATTATCAACCTAAGCAAACGTTAATATAATAATAATCATTCAAATTTACATCTGACACTCGCCAACCCGTCTGGAAGGCCAATCTCCAGCTCCAGTGGAGGTCTAGGACTCCGTGTTGAATTATGAAGTAAAACAAATTATTAGCACTGTAGTTGGTAAGGGTGCTAATTCGATTGGACCAAAGCGTCGGGTTCGGCCTCTCGGTCTTCAACTATAACGCGTTCAATAGTGTTTGGCAGTTTGTACGTAAGTCAACAAAAAGTACACAGGACCAATTTTCCTGTATAAGATATATACTTATTGTTGATATAATTCTGTATTAATTTGTAAATTATATTAATTTGTTTTAACTTGTAAATCTGCTAAGCTGAGTTTTCCTTGCACATTTATTTCACAGTCAGAAAAACATTAACAGCTCTGTTGAAACTACTAAGCTGCTGGTTATCTGCTTACAGCTAACTCATATGGACGCATAGTCTTCGACTAGCAGAAGTATAAAAATAAAATTATTTAATTAATGACGTGTCACAAATGTCTATAATAAGGTATTACTCGTTTTTATATATATTTTTATTTAGTTTTTTTAAAGCAATAACGGTTCGTGCATGATGCATATTAATTTCAGACTATAGAATTTTATGAATTTAGCTACAGTCCCGCCATGACGATGCACTCAGGTACTTGTAGTGACACTCAGCGACAGTGTCAGGTTGTCAAAGTGACATGCGATCGTACACCTCTTCCAACAGGTAGGTATTGGGTTGAAACTATGCTTGTGTACAACACTTAAGAACGAGATGTCTGTACTCTTTAAACATATTTATAGAAGAATTTTAGCAATTTAATCATCTATATTACGAACAATCGATGAGATAAAATTAAAAAAAAGTAAAGTATCATCACGACCGTTTCCCTTTCGGGGTGGTCAGAAACCACGCTTATAAATAAGCGAATTCACATTTAGCCAACTTTACTATAGGCCAATCATGATAAGTGGCAAGCTCGTCGATGTCTCCAGAAATATCACAAATTAATTAAATATTAGTTAAATGTACAATTTATTTACATTAATAAATATTTTTTGTATCCCGACCAGGAATCGAACCCGGTACCTCCGAGTGTAAATCCACGGACTTAACCGCTAGACCACGGAGGCTGATAAAATTAAAATGAAGAAAAACGAAATTAGAATTAACATCAAGTCCGTTTAAAGAAAATGTCTACCAAAGAGACACACCGACTTGGTGGAAACATTGGAGTCAGCTCCTCCATACTCGTAATTCATAAATGTTGTACTTTGTCCTGGTGGTTACCTACTATTTTGCAGTCTGACTTTTCTCTTATTGTAATTGCCCAATATTTGCATGCCATTGAGGTGAAACATGTGAAGCGAATTTTATAGCTATAAGATCTTGCAATGTAACCATGTTTTCTAGCAAATAAATTATTTTGATTTTTTGATTTTGGTGTTTTCTTCCAGCTGAGTTTAGCTAGTTTAAGTATCCCCTAGCTTGGATGCTGGACCTGGAGAAGGAAATAAGCTACACAAAACCAGAAGTAAGTAAACTACAATTAGATTAGAAGGACCAGATCGTGGTCGCTGTTTGTCATACCACGAGCCAAAATGAATGCGGGCAAACCGGCGTCCCTCGCCAGAATGTGTCGCGTCCACGACGACAGACTTGCCTCGGTAGACATGTTCCCACAAAGCTGCAGCAGTTACAAAACCAATATCACTAAGGCAAATGATCAGCAAAATTGTTAATTAAATTATTAATGCAAATGCTAACTTATTTTTTTTTACAATATCGAAGCCTTGACCTGGCCAGTTAAAAATAAAATCCAACTAAAAAATAAAAGAAACAAGACTTCGTCATGTAACTATCTTAATATTCTTCTGGGGTATTTAAAACTTTACCAGATAAAGAAAATGTAGTGGACATAATTATAAGGACGGATGGTCTACACGGCACTACAGGGTTTTTTTGTTGTACAAAATACGACATATGATATCGCGCTTGTGGTAACCGGTACGCGAGGTCCAAAAACAGTTACAGTCTCGATGCGCTCGCGCTACGGAGCGGTCGAGTTTTTTTTTAAGCGTGACTATTTCGGATGTGTTTTCGTTGTGAGTGAGGAATTATGTCCTCCAAAATTGTAAAATGCACCCAGTGCAATGTGGTAATAAATAAAGTTCTCGCTTTCATATCTAATAAAATAGATGTGATGGACGAAGAAAGTATTAGTCGCATTTGTGTTAGTGCTTTCTCGGAAGAAGATATATTGACCGCTAAAAATATGCTATTTGAATCGATATCTAAACGCTAGAAGACAAGGAAAAGGGACGGTAAGACAATGCGGGAAACACGAGCCCAAGAGCGAACAGTTTATTAATAGACAAAGGAAGAGACTGAGGAACCGTTTTGCAGGAAACCGTGGCAAAGCGATTGTAGATATTGGGGATAATTTTAAAGCGGCAGATATAAAAACTCCTATCTATATTTATAACGTAGCTAAGGATGTGACGGAGAGCGATATACTAAATTACGTTAAAAAGAAATCAAACCAGTGTGTTACCATAGAATTAGTGAGAATGAAAATAATAAAAGACTATAATGCCTTTAAGATATTTGTGCCAAAAAATGAATTAAACGTGTTTTTAAATGATGATTTTTGGCCTAGCGGAGTAGCGTTTCGACGATTTATCGAGTTTAAACCAAGGTACCGGTTTCAAAATAGTGTTAAAACGCCTAATCCATGTGATAAGGACGTAAGGATTAATATAAATTAAATTAAATAAATTTAAAAATAGAATATACTTAAACTACTTTCATTTCGTAAAATGTCACAGAAAATAGTCAAGTTGATGACATTTAACTGCAAAAACATGATAAGATCAGTCGAATGTGTGAGACGAATGTGTCGTACAGCAGATGTGATTGCTCTACAAGAAACTTGGCTTATGCCACACGACATTCCATTCTTGGGCAACATAGACGAAAAATTTGAATACACTGGGACTTCAGCCATCGACACGACGGCCGGCGTGTTTAGGGGAAGGCCGTACGGCGGGACCGCACTATTATGGAGGAAGACTTCGTTCCCGTGTGTATCCGTAATAAAGTGTGATAGTGTGCGTATAACAGCAATAAAAATTACACTCGATGCGAGTTCGATGTTAATATTATCAGTGTACATGCCAACAAATTCGAGTGAGAACTTAATCCAGTTTACAGAGTGTCTTAGCGAAATAAACTCGATTGTTGAAAATAACGAAGTTGAATCGGTGTATGTTTTAGGAGATTTTAACGCACACCCAGGTGAAAAATTGTTACTAACACATATGGAATTTATTCTGAAATAAACTTTTATTATTATTATTATTATTATTAAAAATGAGGGCGATTGACGCCACTAACGACTGACATCAGTCTCTACCCCTTTTTTATACTAGCACGGCATATGACCTTGCGCCCACCTGATGGTAAGTGGTGCACAAGGTCCATGAATATTAGCAATTGGAATCGGACACTTCTCACTGACATTAGTGCTGGCTTGACTAGGCATGACGGCAATTCCATTTCCATTTGCGGTAACTTCTAATTAACCCTTATAAAAAAATTATCTATCTATCAAAAGTGACAAAAAAAAAACTTCTAATTTACCCTTTATGTTTCCATTTATTCTTTCCAATTTTTTTATTATTCGTTAGTTATAGAAATAAATAAATAATTCAAGCCTGATCCTGAAACGTTTGGATACACGTTTATCGGCACGAACGGTGGATACTTCCCCGCCCCGGCAGACTAGGCAAATTACCACCTTATTGAAAGTAAACGCCATTTGAAATGATGACAAATGCCAATTTTACTTTCTTTTGACACATTGGCTGAAGGTGCATTAAAAACCCTTTAAAACAAGGAAAGATATGAAAAAGGTTGATCTACGAGTATGTCGAGATATGTCGCGATCGTGACAAGTGGCGCTTAATTATCTCTTCCTATCCCGCAAGGGATCTGGCATAAGGATATATATATGTTTTACTGTTATAGAACATTTAAAATGCAAAAATATTATAAATATTTGACTGTCTGATATTTTATGTCCACGGTAAATGTACATTTGGTCGGATGTCCGAGTAACTTCTCAACTTAGAACCAGATTGCACTTTTAACTGGGAGATAGCAAGAACTTCTTTACATTCTGTTATTGTTCTTTAAACGATCTTCTCTTTGTAAAGAAGTCAACTTTTAAAGAACTCTCAAAGTACGAGTGTCATCACGATGGTCAACCACTTTTTGTCTTTTTTATACAACAAGGAGCAGAATTTATTTTATTTATTTACTTGCTCTTTGCCTGTGTAATAGGATCAAGTCAAAGTCAAAATAAAGATATTTCTACATGAATAGCTCTAAACCACGTTAGTAAGTTGTATTTGTGTATGTTTATGTACAAGTTTGTGTATGTATTAGTATTTAGTATATTGATATTATAATACATATATAAGAATATATAAGTAGGTATATAATATTTGTTACATTATCCTATAATTGTATAATACTGTTACTTTCATTGCACCTATATTTGTTCAAATTTGTCCCTAAGGTTTGGCTGTCAGAGAATGTCTATGGGCATTAAGTCCGCCTTTGTGCTTTGTGCAATAAAGTTTTTAAATAAATAAATAAATATTTTCACGTGAACCTATTACAGATATTTTTACACGTCATTATTTAAATTATTTTGATGATTCTACTACTGCTAGTACACTACGCACCAAAGAGTAGCTGTTAGCAAAATAAAAATAAAAAACAAAGTAAAAATATCTTTATTCACGTATCACGCGCCTCCGTGGTCTAGTGGTAACAAACGTTGCCGTGAACTCGGGAGGTCGTGGGTTCGATTCCCACCGGGGGCAAGTTGTACATTGTATAATTTGTCTCGGTCTGGGTGTTTATATGTATAATATGTATATATTTACAAAAAAAAAAAAGTATAATATGTAGTTTATCAACCATCTAGTTTCCGTAACACAAGCTTACCGCTTACCACGGAAATTAAATGGCGCTGTGTGACCTGTCTGAAAATATTTATTTATTTAAATTATAGTAAGTATATAATTTGTGACACGTCATTATTTAAATGGCGTGGTGGTGGCTCGGTTGTAAGACCGCTTTTCTTAAAATCCTACAAGGGTTGGTTCAAACCCCTCCGGCATGTACCAATGAGGAATATACTTTTATTACGTACATCATAGATTTACAACACCACCGTTGCCGTGCCTCGAATAGCACGTTAACCCGTCGGCCCCGGTTCCAGTAATACCAACTTGTGTAATCGTTAATAAATTGTCATAAATAATGACATCAGATCCTCGCCAACCCGTCCGGCCAGCGTGGTGAGTGTAGGCCAAATTCTCCAGATATATGTTCTGGAAGGCCCATCTCCAACAGTGGGGGTCTAGGAAGCTGTGTTCTCGGGACTGTAATCATTATTTAAATTATTTTGAATGATTCTACTCCTGTTGGCGAAAGACTAAACAGCAAAGCGGTTCAAAGACTAAGTTGTTAGCAGAAGACCAGCAGCCGACATAAGAGAAAAAAACAAAGTAGATAATGTAACAAACATTTTATATGGAAATACCAATCAATATCCGCTCTATCTTACATTTATCTTTGGCGCAAGGTCACATGTGCTAGTCTAAAATATTAAATCTTTTATTTTAAGATAATTAAAACTAAAAAATTAAAATAAATATAAACTAAACCTAATAAAAAATAGACTATAAGTAAAAAATGTCCTCTAGAGACGACCCTTCATGCATAGTCGCAAGAAGACTGGCCACATTTCCCCTCTGTATAGCAAGGCTAATAGGTTGGCAGAAACAATTGCCAACCTTCCTGTCTCCAGACTTTTCCGTTAGCCGTTTGGACAACTCTTGGCCAGACGCTTGGCTGAGTGTCCCCATGGGTCCATCGTCTCGACCCCAAACGGCGCAAATTCGTAACCGGTACAGAGGTTGGCGTCGAAACCGCCGCACTTGCCGCGCTCGACGAGGTCGCCTGGATGTGTGATGGGGCTAATGTCACACATGTCGCATGCATATTTAGTTAAAAAATATAATTTATTTATTTTATTTATTGGTTTAACAATATCACAACATTAAATTAATACATATTTGACGATAGGAATTTTGTTATACATTAGCCAGAATGATTTTTATTTTATAGACAGCACTTAAATTAAAATTGAGCCAAACCTAACATCAAATTAAATTAAATCGAATAAATAATAAAAAAAACACGTCGAAATATCTGCATATTGTTCTAAACGTTAGATTCTCATTAATATCTCCTCAGTTACAATTTGTTATAACACAATAGTAGGTATTCTCAGAACTTCCTATTTGACAACTATTCGACGTAGCACGTGTCAAGCGAGTTGACATTAAACTACTGTCAAATCACATCAAACAAGCCGCCCATATGGCGGTGTATGTAGACGTGTATATAAAAATCTTGTCCAAAATTATGGATAGAGCTGGATTACGTCGGCTAAAATAATTTATTTGCTTAATCACACATATACTTTTATATTTTTAATATAGGTGGTAGGCGGACTGATGGTGGTAATTTTCCCAGTCTGCCGAGACGAAGAAGTACCCACTGTTCGTGCCGATAAACCCAGTAAAGTGTATCCACACTTTTCGGTATCAGGCTTGAATTGCCGTCATGCCAAGCTGAGCCGGCATAGTGTTAGGGACTGATGTCAGTCGTGGGTGTCTCATTCCAGTTGCTAACATTCATAGATCTCGCGCTCCTCTTACCATCAGGTCGGCACAAGGTCACATGTGGGGCTAGTATAAAAAAGAAAAAAACATACTTCATCATTACAGTCCGTAGAAGACATTCCTGGACCTCCACTGTCTGAGATGGGCCTTCCAGAATATTCTGCAAAAATTGGCTTACACTCGCTATGCCAGACGGGTTGGCGAGGGACTGATGTATTTTTTATGTAACGTTATTAACGATTCCATAAGTTGGTATTAGTGAAACTGAGACTGACGGTATAACGTGGTCTCCAAGCCACGGGAACAGAGGCGTAAGAAAAGTACGCCTGGTCCAAGAATGGGAGCAACTGACGTCAGCCTCTTACGACCGATACCACTATGCCGGCCTATTAAGATGCTTTTTCACACTTCGTTTGAAGGACATGTTATAGGAATTAGGAAAAACATTTGCTGGAGGAGCATTCCACAGCGTGCGACAAATGTAATGTATTTCTCATTGGTACATGCCAGGGGGGTTTAAACTGACCTTTGTAGGATTTTAAAGAAAGCGTTCTTACAACCGAGCCATCACGTCATACATCATTTAGATCAGCAAATAAATCTGCCTCGATTGGTCATATATTCTGTAAAGATGCAAAAATTTGATTTGCCATTCAACATATATTTGTTTTTGTAATTATGATGTAATGTTTGGTTAACCTGAGCAGATTTTTCTAACGATAAATCTTACTATTTTTTGAAACAGACTGCGGCTTAAAGCTAGCAAATACCACGTGTAATTGTCAAAAGAGCAAATATTTTTTTTAGCTTTCAGGAGTCATTGGTAGAACCCCTTTTTAATATAAAAAAGGTATAATTTTAGTAAGTGGTAAGCGTTATTACGAGTATTAAGAGACGTAATAATCATAGACGAGAGACGAAATAAACAGAGAAATAATGGCATAGATCGATGACCTTTCACTACCTACTTGATTGGGCTCAGTATGAGTGGCGATATTTTTAGGAAAACTTCTCTGCACCGTAACTTAAGATTTTATTACTAAATAATTAAATAAAAATGACATTATTCTTTATTATTATTCTAGATTATAATTTAAAATTATTTGCTATTTAAAAAATTACACGCAGTATATAAATATTTATTTATTTATTCGAAGAGAAAGGACAGAGACAGGCAACATAAGAACATAAAAGATAGCAACAGAGTAGAAGCAATTAAAATTATACCCGCGACCAGAATATTTCTCACTGTATGTATGTCTTTGACAGTATAATAAAGTTTGACAATCACAATCCAAGGTCGTTCGCATCCTATTTGTCATATCAAGGTATAAGGAAGGGTGGGGGTGGCTAGGGGGTGGAGCGAGGCGATAGTGCTCTTTACTTCGGGGTAAGCAGGGGTGAAGGGGGGACCTACTAGTTCTAAGTAAGTTATGGTTTTAAATATTAACTTTATTTAAAAGAAAATCGAGGCAGGTTCTAATTTTCTCAACAATAGGACTGTTAAAGTTTATATGTGATAAAATATATAAATTTATTTAAATTGTGCAGTTAAGCGATATTGCTTTGTAGCGACGAAAACCTTGGGCTTGTTTTTACCCGTCTGCGCGACGCAAATAAGGGTTGTGTGTTTATCAGCCTATGTATGTATGTATGTACTCGTATGTATGTTTGTTCCTTTGTGGCACACTGAAGACCAAACGTGTTGGCTGATTTTTATGATTTTCACGTCAATCAATTCGTCTTCATCACGCGAGTGTCACTGAAGATATGACTTTTTTTATTAAGGCGACCTCCTCCTCCTTAGTTCGGTACCCCACTGTTGGGGATCGTGACTCCGTCGCAGTCCATTCACTAGCCGTTTCCAGTGGTTGCGGTCCTCGGCGCAGTGGATAGCTTGGTTGTCTGGGATGTTTAGGTGGTCAGTCACCTGACTAGACCATCGTTTCTTCCTCTTGTTCTTTTACCGTCTACTTTTCCCGTTACTAAGAGTTTTTCCAGATTGCCGGCACCTCTTCTAGCAATGTGGCCAAAAGAAACGGCAGAAAGTCTCTATACCTTGGCAAGTTTGAGCTCTTCGAGCACGGAAACGTTAGTGCGTCGTGCGGTCCAATGAATATTAAGCAAACGACGCCAGCACCACATCTCAAACGCATCAATTCTTGCCCTATCTGCGGCTTTTATAGTCCACGTCTCTGAACCGTACAAGAATATGGAGAATACGAGCGTTATTAAGGCGATCACCAGACGCTATATTGTGGAAAATATAAAAAAAAATCCGATATGTGTTATAGAGTGGACGACCCCCCGCCAGATGGACAGATGCTTTAAAGACGGGTGGGATTTTGAGGTTGCAAAATAACGCGTGCAGTGGTTCCTATTGGGGGAGTTCCTATATGTCAGTGGAGAAATACAGGCTGATGATGAATGCGACAATACAAAAAAGCCAAACTTTAAACTACTTAAGTTAAGTCCGTGGATTTAGACTCGGAGATACCAGGTTCGATTTCTGGTCAGGACACAATCATTTATTTAATTTATTTGTGATATTTCTCGAGTTTGTTACGCTAGAGACATCGACGAGCTTGTCACTTGTCATGATGGGCCTATAGTAATGTGAACTAAAAAAATCCGCTTCTTTAAAAAAAATAGCGTGGTTTCTGACCACCCCGAAAGGGATTTGGTCCTGATGATACTGCCATTACTACACATTATTTCCTAATTTGTTTGCATAACGAAATGGAACCGCTGCTTAAAAATGTTTTTTTATTTTGAAAGGTTAGTGAATGTCGATGTTCGGTCATAGGGCATGTTCGCACCTATAATGTGAACATTTAAGGATCCCCTTTTGATCTATGACGTCACCCTATAAGCTTTTTGTCGTCATGAATTTTGTATGAACCACCCCTTAGTGAAGATTGTTTATGCATGCAGTTTTCAATATAGTTCGAAATAATATTTGAGCTGTAGTAATATCCAGAATGAGTGGTGATGGCCTGGTTGTAAACCCCGGCATGTACCAAAAAGAAATACACGCTGGTCCCGGTTCACTTATACCATGGAATACTGTTCTCACCTTTGGGATGGTTCCGCTAAGTTCCACACAGATGATCCCAAGCTGTTCGAAATGCGGTCGATGTCAACGTATCTGGAACTCTCGAATCCCTGCAGCTTCGCCGAGACTCAGTCAGAATATGCACCCCACATAACGTAGTTACCATCCCTACGAGTATAAAATTTGGGGACTCATACATCTGTCGCACGATAAAGATGTGGAATGTTCTTCCAAAAAATAAAAAAATAAATGGCCCACAACAACCAACCCTTTTTAAGAAGCTGTTTTTCGTTTAGCTAACTTTATCTATAGGCCCTTAATAACGATTGGCAAGCTCATCCATGTCTCTAGCATACCAATCTCGAGAAATATCAAAACTAATTTATTTTTTTATGACGGGAAGCTTGAGATGATCCAGAAGAAGTTTCTTCGTGGCCTGAACTATCGGCTGGGAACGGGTTACTTATCCTACGATGATCATCTAAGTAACTACAAATTGTCATCACTTAAGGATCGTAGGATTATGACAGACACCCTTACGCTTCGAAGTATATGTTTGGGCCGATATAACTGTCCCGAGTTGGTTGAGCAAATCAATTATTTATCAAAACCCCGTAGAACAAGGTCAAGGTACTTATTTTACGTCCCTGCATCTTCAACCACCGCCGGAGACCGCGTGCCCATCAGAATGATGTGTAATACATAAAATGACAAATTAATGTCTTTGGACTTTTTTAGGGATTCGCAAGCAGTTTTTAAATCTTGCCTGATTGACGCAATCGCTGAGAGCAATATAAAACAATAGTTATTATTATTTTTATTACAAGTGCGAGTAATCCGATGTGTGTGTATCTAATTAAGCGGGTAAACCTATTTCATAACACCGTAACGTTTGCATTTTTTCCAATAATCATATTCCTTTTACTTCATGTTAGTTTTATATTCTTCCGTTCTTTTAATATAATTTTATTGTTTCTTTTTGTAATTTATTCTATATTTTTGTGTATTAGATCTTAGTAAGAAATGTAAATGGAATTAGGTTAAGCTTATTAATTTAATCATATTTATACTATGTACTATCAACCTTAATGTCTGTAATTTCTTCTAAATAAATAAATAAATAAAATAAATGAAATTATTGGGTCCCTACCAGGAATCAATGGTATTAACCGCTGTACCACGGAGGCAGCAGAAAATAATTGAAATATTAAAAACAGTAGGAATTTATCTACAATAGAAAACTAATTGTTTTATTTTTCATAAACTCTTTTCCGCTATCAAAAATTAAAACGCTATATTCAGTTTTTAAAACCGTGTAACCGCTTGCAAATTGTAGGAAATTTGGGACATCGTATTAAGGGAATGCACTCTTGGAACTCGAAATTAAGTTTTCGACAACTCACTCTCATCACAAACCGCCGCTTTATTATGAATCGGATTAAAGGAAAACACTTTTGTAACTGGAAATTAGGTTTACGACCACTTACTTTTACTATAATTATATATATTTTATGAATGATGATAAAATTTACAGTAAATAGAGAACAGAAATCTAAAAAAAATCCAGTTAAAATAACTAAAACAAATAAACTGATAAAACCCGATTTAATTTATTTCATTAGGCAACCAATACAGGTAATCGAAAACAGAGTCCCACAAGCCAGGCTCATTACCTAGTGTGGGCTCACTATTAATTCACACTATAATTTAAACTCCTGCAGTGTACTAGAGTCGAAATTGTTCATTAGGTTTATATATAAGTTTTGTAGAACACTGAAAATAAAATGATTATTATTATTATAAGAACAAAATCCTCGCTTATGGCAACAATGTTTTATTTATTATTATTGTATTGCTGCTAGATTCGGACAGGTTGACAGTTTTTTTTTTATAATATATTATATATAATATATTTTCTCTTGTATTTTATAAAAATATATGTATTGACAATATCCAAGTGTTGTGTACTAACCTAAGGAAATAAATGACTTGATTTGAATGGAAAACTATTTTTAACTTCATTTCCAACAACACACGCCATATTTAATTTGGTTACTATGGTCAAATACATACAACACGAATTCGTAAAGAGCCTAGTTACAATAATTATCAAAATACATTATATAATCTCGAGTCCTCGACTAATCTTCGACAATAAAGCGACCAAGTTGCCGCAGACAAATACACTGAGATTATAAACAGAGATAACACCGAACAGCCATAATTCAAAATTGTGAACAAACATTTAAGTTTGGAAATAAGACACCACTTCCAGAATATTCGCTACTCTGCAAATTAAGCGATCCTCTTTTGAACTAGTTCGTCGATACTTAATTCCAGAGACATAGTAATATTAATATTACAATACAAACGAACTACAGGCTCAAAGTGTATTAAGTTTTACTCAAATACCCCAGTCACCACTTCACGCGTACACATACATACATTTTAAGACTCTCACAATCAAATTCAATAGTGTTGCCCAAATCATGACTAAGACCAAGACTAGCCAAATCTAACATCGTATATATTGCACCTATTAAATTAATATACATTAAATATTAATTTAAAAGCTACTATTAAAAGATAGTCCCAAGGAGACTGGTAACATTTCCCCCCTGTATAGCACGGCTAATACGTTGGCAGAAATAATTGCTAGCCTTTCTGTCTCCAGACCTTTAGTTAGCCGCTTTGACAACTCCTTGGCCAGGCGCCTTGCTGACACCTATAGGCCCATCGTCTCGACCCCAAACTGCGCAAATTCGTAAACAATATGCACGCACATACCGTAGTCACCATCCCTTCGCGTACATATAAATTTGGGGAATCGTACATCTATCGCACGATAAAGATGTGGAATGCTCTTCCAGCCTCTGTGTTCCTATAAATTGGAATCCTTCAAGCGAAGTGTGACAAAGCATGTAGTCAAGCCGGCATAGTGTCTGACTTCAGTTGCTAACATTCATGGACCTTGCGCGCCACTTACCATCAGGTGGGACCAAGGTAACATGTCGTGCTAGTATAAAAAAGGTGCTATTTTATATAATTGCCAACCCATAAGATTCAAGTCTAAGTCAAAATATATTTATCCAAGTAAACTTATTACAGGCATTTGTGACACTTCCATTATATAAATTTAACTAGTCTTGCTAGTGGAAGACTAAGCAACAAAGTGGTATAAAGAGTAAGTTGTTAGCAGAAGACCAGCAACATCCATTTCTCTGCTAAACGCTGGCTTATCCTAATTAACAGAAGGTCTCAGGCTAAAATCCACCACGTTGGCCTAGTGGGTATTAGTCCATATTATATACGTCGGCTTAAAGCCAACTTTGGGAACTTGTTGAAACTTAATCTCGTCAGTTTACACCAGATAAAACTTCCTTCACGAGTTGCTTGTTTCTGACGTCTTACACCTTCCAATATACACAAACACAGCCGTATTTACAACCCATTGCTTGTTATTTAACAATGTTAAAAATCTGTTAGACAACACTACGCAATGAACTGTTTGTAAGTTAGAAATTATCGAGATATTGTTAAGTGCGATTTATTATGATGGTTTTCGTCCTTCGTTAAGTCGTGTGGTTTTGTTTCGAAGAACGGTTTAAAATTAAAGTTTGAAACTTTGATCATATACAAGTACCTGATCCCGATGCTGGGAATTTGTTTTACCTAATATTGTTATAGGTCGAGAGCATAAGTGAATTTTACTGAAGTATTTATTTGTTTCTATTCCTCAGCAACAAAGGGATTACAGTCCACTAACACTCTTGAATTAATTCTTCGATGGCAAAAGTCAAGTCAAAATCAAAATATATTTATTCACGTAAGCCTATTACAGGCATTTGTGACACGTCATTATTTAAACAAATTAGAATGATTCTAGTGAAAGACTAAGCATCAAGGTAGTCCATTGAGTAAGCTGTTGGCAGAAGACCAGCAGCCTAGCAGATTCCAGTGATCTTTTAATATTTAATTTGGCTGAGAAAGTAATCCGCAAAGAAAACTCGGCTATAATGCAACAAATACAGAATTACACAACACTAAATAAATATCTCGTCAACCCGTCTGGCCAGCTTGGCGAGTGTAAGTCAAATTTTCCTGAAATTTCTGGAAAACAACAGTGGAGGTCTAGGACTATATGTTCTAGGGGTCATAGGCTACTTGTCTGTGTGCAATCCGAAAGCCGACAAAACGCAAAAAATAGTTAACCGACATTAATGGCAATTTTTAACGTTTAATTACTACAATCCTAAAGTTTAGCTATTATTAAATGCTGAAAGCATTTAGTAAGCTTTTGTACGGACATAACTTTAAAAAAAGTTATTTATAAATAAAATAATAAAACTCACTTTCAAACAGTGAGTTTCAAGAGTTGTAATATTTTTCATACGACACTCCCTATATGGTTAAAACTTGCAGCTGAATATTTTTAATCTTCCTTTGAACGGGTGGTATTTTTAATTTTAAATCAGATGCTAAAAGTACCCTGGTGCTGCAGGTTTTAAACTTTATTGAAACCTCACGAAGGAGGATTCGTTTTTTAACCGGTATGTCGTGTTACAGTGTTCTTAGTATGACAATGCCTTATTATTTATCTATTTATTTTTTAAAAAATCACATCTTCTTATATTAAACATATAAACAAAGTAGCAATAGTGGAACACAAGCCAAAGAGATTTATATTATTTAGACAAACAAGCACCATCTGCCAATGTTTTTAAAAGTCTAGTAACAAAATTATTTTAAACAGGAAATAACCTCATTAAAATGATAATATAGATATTTTGGTATAATTATATTTTGTGTATGTAGTATATAATAAGTTATATATTTAAAGTGTGTAGTATATGTAGTTTATATATGTACTAAATTAAGTAAGTATCGTGTATTATATTTATTTGCACCCTGCCCATGATTTATCACTTTCCCAAAGGTCAGTTGTTAGAAAATGTCTAACTGGCATTAAACTCGCCTATGTACACTAATTTTAAGTGTTTGTGCAATAAAGTATTTAAATAAATAAATACAAATGCAAAATACATCTCTTTTTGTACTATGCCTACTTGCAAAATAAATAAATTGAATTCAATTGGTTGACTGTAATTGGCGCAGCATCTAGTTTCTGTCTTGGTTATAAGTGAAAATTCATGTATGTATGCAACAGGCACTGTTGGGGAACCTAATAAATAAATAAAAACATCTTAAAGAATACCTACAAGGTATTAAGTTCGCGTATGTACTTCATTATATTTTGTATATTTTAATGTGCAATAAAGAATTTTATTATTATTATCATCTTTCAACACATTGGTAAACAGTTTCGTTGATATTATGTCATCTTTGGTATCTAGACTGAAATTTGATTATTCTCTCTCTGAAGATATGACATCTTCAGAGACACTCGCGTAATTAAGTTCATTTCTTAAAGATCAACCAAATCAAATTATAGATGTAAATATTGTTATATTCGAAAAATTTCGTTAACAACCTACTATACATATGTGTAATATCTACACACATCAAAAGTGTCTAGGGATCAACATATATTTTTGCAATAACTTTTCTCCTGATTGATATTCATTAAAATTTTCTTTAAGGATTGATCAAATAAAATGTTTTCGTTTGTCTACAGTAACGATAAACCAAGTCACCTTTGCATTAGTAAAAAAAATTGCCATTTTCCTAATAAAGGGATTTTTGACATTTGAACCACTAACATTAAAGTTCGAAAAAAAGACTGAAATAACAGTTTTTTTTTTAATTTTATTGAGTAACTTAAACAATTAATAATCCGTGTTTCTACCGCGAACACTAACAACACAAGAACATCGGTTTGGCATACTCAAAATGAGTTCATCCAAATCACGCTGTGGAATGGCCGCCCATGTTCGTTGCAACAACAAAAAAAGGTCTTCTTGCGACTGGATACCCTCCATATTCGGCAGAGCTCTTCTCTGAAGAATATCCCATGCATGCTCAATCGGGTTCAAGTCTGGCGACTGAGCAGGCCAGGGCAGGACATTGATGTTAGCTGCGGCGAGAGTCTGTCTTACAACTCTTGCGGTGTGCGGTCGTGCATTATCATGCATTAACTGAAATAAGGGACCGATATGCACTTGTAGAGGAACGATGACGTCTGATACAACCGTCTCAGCATAAATTTGAGCGTTGAGGTTGCCTCTGATCCAAATCAACTCAGTTCTTCCGCCGATCGAAATACCCGCCCATACCATGATGGTTCCACCACTATAAGGATGGACTTCCTGGCAGGATTTTAATCGCTGTTGGCGTCCAGGGGTTCTCCAGTGTCGTATACGTCTTGTATCCGGCCTCATACCAAAACGAGACTCATCAGAAAAGCACACGAAACGCCATTGTTCTTCTGTCCAATTTCTGTGTTCAAGAGCCCATTGATATCGAGTCCTACGATTGTGCATTGCTATAGGTGGTACCCGTAGCGGTCTTCGGGAATGAAGGTTCACTTCATGCAAGCGGTTTCTGACTGTTTGGTCGCTAATTAAGTTCCCTGAAGAGCGATGAAGGCTCACGGCTAACATCATGGCGGTTATTGTTGGAGTTCTTCGAGCTGTGATTTGAATGTATCGGTCTTGTCTCCGTGTGGTGCAGCGATACCGTCCTCCATGGCGCTCAGCCACGGTACCAGTGGTTCGGTAACGTGTCCAAAGTCGACTGATAACACTCTGACTTGTATTCAGAGCTAAAGCCACAGTACGTTGCCGGGAACCAGCTTCTATCCTTCCCACGGCTCTGATCATTTCTTCCCTGCTTAAATGACGTCGCCGCTCCATAATAACGTTGGTTTTAATCAGTAGTAGGGAAACAGTAGCACTAATAATGTCTTCAATGCGTCTTATGTTTTTATAGGGAAAATATTGACAGCTGATTTTCATCTTTTACTCGAATTTGATTGTCAGTTCCTGTTTTAAATTATGAAATGCACCAAAAAGGATCCATATAAATTTATAAAATCATAAATTTATTACAAAGCCACATCTCAATCACAAGAAATCCGCATAAACATGCTTGATCCCTAGACTTTTTTGATGTGTGTAGTTATAAAGTATGTGTACCGCTCGCTAACAATTTGTGTTATTCCTACTAACCATTATTGACCGCCTCCGTGGTCTAGTGGTAACAAAAGTTGCCGTGAACTCGAGAGGTCGTGGGTTCGATTCCCACCGGGAGCAAGTTATACATTGTATAATTTGTCTCGGCCTGGGTGTTTATATGTATAATATGTAAATATTTACAAAAAAAAAGTATAATTAGTAGTTTATCAACCATCTAGTTTTCGTAACACAAGCCTCGTAGCTTACCACGGAAATTAGATGGCGCTGTGTGACCTGTCTGGAAATATTTATAAAAAAAAAGACAACGTGAAGTTGGCATAAATGCCTCATCGGCGATTGCCATTCATTTTAAAAAAAGAAGAAGAAAAAGATTGTCTTGAGAATTCTCAAATTCTGCCCACTCGTTTGGTCTTCAGTGTGCCACAAAGGAACATACATACATAGACTAATAAACACATAACCCTCCTTTGCGTCGCGTAGTCGAATAATAAAATAAATAATATATTTATTATTCTAGAATACTAAGTACTGTAGACTTTTGATGTCAAAATGTAAAGAAAACAAAATATTTAAGTCTCAAATCTCTTTGAATTGAGTTAAAAATAAAATGTGAAAAATATTGTTAGTTTAGTTTGGGAGTTGCATTTTATCGCTCACATCTTGCATGCGGGCCTTGTGTATCGCTGTCCGGGGACTGCTGACTTTGGCTTCCGTAACAATGAAGTCAAGGAGTCGACGCCACAAAACACAAACAAGACTTTCATACCTAAATAAGATTACAAAGAACAAAAAAATGCATAAATGTTAGTCTAATTTACAGGTCTTAAAGAAAACTAACTTAACGTAACAATATTTCCCAAGTAAATTGACGAGCAAATATATAAAACATTATTATTATTAATTTTAAATATAATTTGTCTAACAATATATATTTATTTATTTAAATCTTTATTGCACAAAGTACAAAGGCGGACTTAATGCCCGGCATTCTATGACAGTCAAACCTTCGGGACAACAAGAGCAATTAAACAATGAAAGGTAGGTGCAATTACAGGCTTAATTAGACAATATAATGACATATATAAATTAATACATACTTACATATACATACTAATAAATAATATTTACATATCTACCTTACTAATACTACATGCAAATACATGTAGGTATCCATACAATATTTTTTAAACGTTAGGTATTACTATTGTCGAAATATTACTAGCTGTAAAATGTAAAAAAATACAATCTAACAATAATAATAAATGTCAACTTAATTGTAAAAAATCTTAATATTAAGCAGCTGTATTACAGTTTTTACAAAGCTGCGCCAGTAGATAGACTACACGAAAAGATTTGGTCATCGGTGACAGACTGCAGACAGACTAGCGAAGACCACAGATCATACTTCTCAAGCCTGACAGGCACCTTACACAGCGTATTTTAAACCTAAACAGAACCAAGCTTCTTACAATATTAGGGGTAGGCTTTGTGCCTTAAACAATTCAACAAACACTTTTTCACTCTGAATATTACAGATAGCCCACTGTGTAAAGGATGCATGGCTGAGGAAAAGACGGCCGCGCAGTTAGTGTGGCTACACCCAGACTGACGTTACTTCAGAGTGTGAGAACTCTTTCGGAGGTCTGCAGGAAGGTGATTTCTAGAAAAAACCTAGCCTCTACTACTACTACCTATTTTTTTTGGAGGTAGCTTGATGACGTAATTTTCCCTTACTGCGCGTTATCTTGGTGTCACGAAGATGATGTCATATAACTTATATTTAATAGTTGATTTCAAGGAACATAATACCAAATTACATTAAAATACTATTAAGCCATCCCATGACTAGCGTGGTGTGTGTAGGTCAAAATTCTCCAGAAATATGGTAGGCCGATCTCTCAGTGTTCTAGGGGCTAAAATATTATTAATAATATTTGTCCTTCAAATATGCGTAAAGCCGAGATAAATAGATGGACATTTAGATAAGACTTTTTTTCCTATTCACAATAATAGTATGGAATAACCCAAATAAAATATTTTTTGCCACCAAAAGAATACTGAAATAAATTATCTTCCAAAGCATGCAAGTCAGCATATTATCAGTAAAACAACAAAAATACTTTACTTTTTCAGTCGTTGCTCTTGAGACTCCTGCGCTTGACTGTCGCCGAATACAGAAATAAAGCCAAGTCAAACCATTTACCGCTCAACGGTTAATCGACCTCTCCCAGCGAGTGTGAGTATTATTATTATTAATAATGACATTTATTGACTGTCAGGCGGTACGAAGTTCGCCAGGTCAGCTAGTACTGAATAAAATAAAATAAACCAGCAATGCCAGTGCATTTAGGCTAATTAATTTTGAGACGACTGTCCCAGCTTTAATCCTCATACCTCACTTCTTCTTGTTATAAAATATATATTTAATGTTTTTTTTAATTCTGAGTCGTGAAAGACTAGTTCTAGAAAATATATATTTTTAAATGTATTTCGTCTCTCAGTCTATACCTTCTGTAATAGCACTTTACGAGAACTTGGCTCTGCGAAAACGTGGCTAAATGATGTAAACACACACTCTGCATGCACCAGAATATAAACATTCTTGCATTTTTAAGTCGCGAAACTCTTTAGAGACACTATAAACTCTTACCAACTTATATCCCATTCCTTAAACATAATTTTTATTGACTTACTTATGCAGCGCCAGCTTGGTATCACTTTATGGCCAAAACCAACATTTACAGGATCCAGAGCCAGCAGAACATATCGCTCCGGGGCGCCGTGGTTCTTTCGAAATTCTGTAATAGGAAGATATCTGGAGATATCTACTACCGAGGCATTTGTTGTCGGCCTAGCTAAACGTGTGTTTTACTGGGCTGACAACGGATCTTACAAGCATCTTTAGGATATCGCACCTACTTTTGCACGGCTCTCGAAAAACGACTAGCCTGGTAGTCTTGGACTTCTTCTTGCCACAGAAGTGTCTTTGGCGTGGAATTGATGACTGCGATTAGTCTCTGGAGCGTTTCTTCCTCAGCATATCGTACGATTTTTAGAATAGAAGTAGGGTCCCCAGCGGGACCTTCTATAAAAATTCAGAAGTATTTAATACGACTAAAGATGTTCTTTCTCCTATAGTAGATCAAGCCGATTTGACAGCCCGTCCGCCTTTACGTTACTTTTTTTAATAACCTGCAAACGCATCTCATAGGCTATCAAAGACAATTCTCTTTGGCAGTCGGAGAAATATTATATTTAGATTAGTATTTAATTAATTTATTATTATTATTATTAGTAGAGACATGGACTATAAAGCCGCAGATAGTGCACGAATTTATGCGTTTGAGACGCGCTAACATTTTGGTGCTTGAAGAGCTTCAACTTGCCAAAGGAACAAAGACTTTCTGCCGTCAGCTACATTGCTAGAAGAGGTCTAGACAATCTGGAAAATGTTTTAGTAACGACAAAAGTGGACTGGGAGAGAACAAGACGAAGAAGCCCCAGTGACCACATCATCAAAATTCCAGTACACCAAGCCATCCACTACGTAAAGGACCGCAATCACTGGAAACGGCTGGTGGGTGGACTGCGACGGAGTCACGATCACCAGCAGTGGGGTACCGGCTAAGGAGAAGGAGCTATTTTATTGTAGGATTTATTTATTTATTTTAATACAAACACTTTAGATAATAGTTTATTTATTTTTCCATTGGCAACACGATTCCTAAGTCGTACGCTTAAAGAAACTGGCTGCAGCTAGCTGTTTTAAAATAATATTTCTTAAAATACTTTAAGAGTCTTAGTAAATGCTTAAAACGTTGCTTGCTAGAGTTTAACGTGCAGGATTAGAAGGTGATTGAGAGCTATTTAGCTAGCCTAATCCTAAAGCTGGAAACTAATTATCGGATCCGACTTTTAGTTAAGATACATTTATGGTAGCAAATACTGATTTTTGGGACATCTAAAGCCTGTTTGTTTAACGCGACTAAGGGGAGAGGTGGGGTCCCCACCTCTCCCCTTAGTCGCGTTAGGATCGTTGGTAAAACAAAAAACTTGCTCTAAATCACTATTAAAGTGCCAAGGTTACTGGCAACATTTTCACCTTGAATAGCAAATATTACCACATCATCATCATATCCCCTAGAACACAGCGTCCTAGACCTCCACTGCCAGGGATGGGTTCCACTAATACCAACTTGTGAAATCGTTATTTTTTTTTATATTATTTTTATTTATTTATCACCATAGGGACCTATCGGAACACTGGTTACGTCCTAATTTACGTTAATTACAGAACAATGAAAAAACAAAAAAAAAAGAATGAAACAATACTAGAAAACAATATAATAGTCGAAAACCTGGCAGATAGTGATGACATCATAAAGTTAAATTAAGGTTTGTCTGAATTGGCTGTAAATGGGCCTTATCAGTTCTAATATAAAAATATTTAACAATAAAATAGAAATATGTCACTAAAAAATCAATTGTGAATTGTGGATGTCACTAAAAACTAAAAAATTGTCACTAAGACTAAGAAATACAAATATTGAGCAAAATAGCTATTGAATGTCAAAATTTAAAACTGAAATTATTATTAAAAACAAATAATCAAAAATTCTACTACCTTGAAAAATCTGCTGTAAAGTGGCGTCGTCATAACAAGAGTACAAAGTTAAATTTAATCACTAAAAAAAAAAGTATTAAATTAAAATAAATAGGTATGTAAAAATATATATATAAATATATATAATACTTTACGTTAATACTTTGTCATTAGAAAAGTGACATCAGAACCTCGACAACCCGTCTGGCCAGCGTAGCGACTGTAGGCCAAATGTTTCGGCATCTCCTTGAAAGCCCATCTCAAAGACTAAATTTAACTAAACTGTGGTAAAAACAGCAACATTGTGTCATAGAGATTTTTAAGATTTAAATAAGTCATCTAAATTGTTTCACGACAATAACTGAAATTCTCTTCACTATGCCTGCCTTTTCAGTTACATTCTATTGCAAGAAAATAGTGTCAATATAGTTGGTTAAATCCCAAAATACGTAGAATAGAATGAAATGCAGCCCAATTTGAAACTAAAGTGAGTTATTTTGACAATGTTGCAGTCCAGTTAGTAACTGGCTTTTCATTGTAATGCAGGATTTTTCATTTCGGAATCATACTTATTCATCCTTTTAACAATTCGCACTAGGAGAAAAAAAACAAGCAAAAATAATTTAACTTATAATAAACAGTGCAAAGTGGATGCAAACCAAAATAATAAATTATGACGAACTACTGTACATTGTACAATCTTAACTAAACTATTTGCTATTTGCAGCTAATTTTCAGCTGATGCCTTATGTTGGGTGAGTCATGGGTCGCAGAGATGTACAGTACTTCCTTCCCATTTACTAAATAGGAAGGAACACTAAATGTACAGTTTACATATATGTTTAACAAATGAGAATAGAATAAATAAATAATATTATGATAAATAATAGTCAAGAAAAAACAATAGTTAATAAATAGTATATTACAATGCCATATCTCAGCACAGAGTTTACATAGCCATAGTATGAAGTAATAGCTGCTGATTTATTGACGAACTGTCTAACTATTTTTAAAGCGTAAACAAATGCTCTGCCAAGATGAATATTATTCAAATAGAATATGTTAGAGTCAAACTAATCCGGATGAATGGAACAACTTGAATCGAACGAATAGGGAACGACCCTTTCATTTTCGTGGCAACAGTTTTCATTGTGGTGCTGCGGAATGAAGCTGTTTTTTGAACATAAAACCGGCAAAATTATATTTATTTAGTTAGGTTCCGCAAATTTGTAACAATGTAGCTAGTTTATTATATTTTAAACTAAATTATTCAAATTAATATCAGTGAAGCATTGCACAACATTTTATTATCGAACGTAATACTTTTACTGATGTTTTAACAGATGTTAACTAATGTGGAGAGAGAACATCACAATACATGATTCCTAAAATGTGGAATGAGCTGCACTGGTTGGAAATATCTAAGAAAGTTATTTATTGACCTGCAATATAAAACTGTCTTCGTGGTCTAGCGGTTAAGTCCGTGGATGTAGACTCGGAGGTACCGAGTTCGATTCCTGGTCGGGACACAAAAATATTTATTAATGTAAATAAATACCTATTTAATTTGTGATATTTCTCGAGTTTGGTACGCTGGAGACATCGACGAACTTGCCACTTGTCATGATTGGCCTATAGTAAAGTCGGCTACATGTGATTCCGCTTATTTATAAGCGTGGTTTCTGACCACACCGGAAGGGATTCGGTCGTGATGATACAATATAACACATAAATAAATAGTAACTTCTGAAACAATAAAAACATTATTGTTAGTAACGAGCAACCTTTCTCGCCAACAAACCTTAATGATAATATAAAAAAAACTTTAATTGCCATATACTATTTTAAACCGACTTCAAAATAGGAGGAGGATCAATTCGACTGAATGTTTTGTATGTTTGTTACGCGATCATTCTGCTAATTATGAATTTATTTTGATGATTCATTTTTATGTTTTTCATGTTTGGTAGGGCATACTACAGAGGTACCTAGTCCAATATAAATGTTATGGAAATTCGGCGCTTTTTAAGAAAATCAACAACAATTTAAACTTAAAAAAATACACTCTATCCTACTAATAATAAAAAAATAAAAAAACTGACTTCTAAATTATACCAATATGTAAAATTTTAATTAAAAAGTTAAAAATAATTCTTCGGTTGTAAAATATAGAAAAAGGAATAAGGTTGTGAGGTTCTTCAGAACACTCGCTGTAGGATTGCAAGTAGAACACGCTCAGGGTGGCTATACCTCGGCGAAGCTGCAACGATGCGAGAGTGTTAGACACAGTAATGTCGTCCACTATCCGCGGTACATGAAAAGATAACTGTTTTTCAGCGTGCACTGGAAACATACAATATTATTAATTTTGAAAATGTCAACGTAATATTCCAACAGTCATAAAAAAATACCTGGTACCACTGGTAAAAGTAGAATTGAGCTATCAGAATCAGTCTTGATTCGAAAAAAAAAAAATGTCACCATTAAAGATGGGAAAGCACTGGGTCTCCATAGCACTGATCCCATGTTTTGGAGCCCAGGGCACATTATTAGTTAAAGCACCAGCCTGCCCCCTACATTACTTCATTTTTATTTTATAGTAGTGTTGTATTTTGTTTTTTATTTGTTATTGTATGTAACCAGTACTATTTTTAAGCTATTTTGTATTAGGCTTTTTTTGATCAATAAAATATTTGAATTTAAATTAGAATTCTGTTTCAAGCTGTGTTATTTTTATAGGTATATGGCAAGATTACAAATTTAGTTCTTCTTAAAAATAAAAATTGGCATTGGACATCTTTGCAAGTGGTACATACTTTCAACGAGAACAACAAATATGTTGTAGGCGGACTGATGGTGGTAATTTGCCCATTCTTCCACCGTATCCACCGTTCGTGCCGATAAACTGAGTAAAGTGTACAGCTAAAACTTTACTCAAAGGCAATAAAAAAAGTTATTATGAGCTTAAAGATGCAATGAAAGATACTATTGCATAGAAGTACTTGGCTTAAAATCTTAATTCATGTTATTAAGATTTTTATTATTATGATACGTTATTATTATGATTTTTATTTTATCTTTATATTGACACGGCCTTTTTACAGCCACGAATATAAATTATTGTTAATGGTATTTAGAATATAAGATGACACGGCACTTTTACAGCTACGAATATATGTTTAATTGACATATTATTATTATTTACATTGTAAGGTGAGCCGGCCCGTATACAGCCACGAACTAGTATTAAGATTTGATATTTAGTTGACACGGCCTATTTACAGACACGATCTTATATTAAGTAGTTATTAAGTTACAATTACCTTGCCTATGACAATAATGCTATTATAACACACATAAATCTGGATTGTTTACCTGTTACGGTCCAACCATGATTACCTAACTTATGATTGTTTATATATTTTTTATGTTTTTGTTTTATATTATTTTAGTTTTGACAATAACCAAGTTGTTACAAGATAACCTATGGAAATAAATATTTTGATTTTGATTTTACACCTGGGGTTCGAATTGCCGTCATGCCCAATGAAGCCGGCATAGTGTTAGCGACTGATGTCAGTAATGAGTGTCTGACTCCAGTTGCTAGCATTCATGGTCCTCGTGCGCCACTTACGATAAGGTAAAAAAAATACTAGATGTACACTTTAAAATTAAAATTTAAAAACATTATAAAAGTTCCAGTGACAGCTATTCTTTATGGCCAAAGTTTATCAAGTCCGTTATTAATGTTGGCCATTTAACAAATGAGTTTAAATTATGTTTTGAGATTAAATTAATTATTAGATTAATATACCTAGCATCATCATCACAACCGTTTCCCTTTCGGGGTGGTCAGAAACCACGCTTATTAATAAGCGGATTCACATTTAGCCAACTTTACTATAGGCCAATCATGACAAGTGGCAAAAGCTCGTCGATGTCTCCAGCGTAAACTCGAGAAATATCACAAATAAATTGAATATTAATTAAATGTATTTATTTACATTAATAAATATTTTTTGTGTCCCGACCAGGAATCGAACCCGGTACCTCTGAGTCTAAATTCACGGACTTAACCGCTAGACCACGGAGGCAGTTAATATACCTACTTGAAAATTATTACGTAAATACATAAAATTTGCTATTTATTTAATAACTTCGTACCGCCTGACAGTCTATAAATGTCAATAATAATAATACTCACACAAATAAATTTTCAACAGACAATTTCGCGACGTAAAAGTGAGACCAACCGATTTGACAGTTGTGTAAATTATTTCCTTCAACAAAGGTACCAAAACCCATATAAGTTATTATTCGCAAGATTAAGCTTAATAGAGTGAAGATGACATAGGTGGACGTAAAACCTATGTGCCCTGGAGATAACGGGTGTGCTTACCCGAATGCTCAAACATCCTCTCTAACAAGCCTACGTTAATAGGCAATAACAATGCAGGGTAAACGAACCACTTCTTGACACTTGGTTTAATCTATAGAGCAGGCTACTACAACTACAAGTCTGGTGTCATTTTCTAATGGTAAAGCACAGTTGGAGAGCACAATAAACTGTCGTTCCCGATTCCACTAATACCATCATGTGCAATCGTTCATTAATTGTACGTTACTTCCTTCATCCTACTTAACAAGGTGGTATTAGTTGAATTGAGACCGACGAGTTAACGCTCTCCGAGGCACGGTAACGATGGTGTTGTAAATCAGTGACAAATATACGTAATAAAAGATTATTTCTCATTAGTAGGTACATGCCAGGGTTCGAACCGACCTTTATAGGATTTTAAGGAAAGCGTTCTACAACCAAGCTATCGCCATTATCTTGGGGAATTCATCATTATCAGCCTGTATATCTCCATTGCTGAATTTAAGGCTTGCCACTTAACGTGAACTTTTGCCACCCTCATCCAACGCCCACTAGCGACCTTCTTCAGGTCATCCCCGTTCTTGGGGGATTATTCATCAATAAATAGACACAGGCTGTTGATGACATGAATATACAAGATTAAAAATATACTATGCTTTTTTTCATTCTATAATTTTCTACGTTATAACCATATGGGGTGACGGGGCAGATATTCGAAAAGTTTTCATAAAACAAAAGAGAGAGAATATTGTTTAATTTAAAAGCCAGAACAACAGTACGAAATTATTTTGTTGATGCCAAGATTATGACAGTCACGTCTCTGTATGTATACTAGTATAGTCGCTTATAGTAGGTTCATGCGAAGGCTAATGAGCTTCCACAAATCTCTAGTTTGACTAAGTATAAGCTAAAAAACAAAAATGAAATCTATATAAGGCAAACCAAGATGAAAAAAACGTTTAAGCAAGGTTTGCCGTTGAAAATTAAATTATACAAGAGATACTGAGATTTTATAACTAGACTAGAACCAAGTGAATTTAAAAAAAAATCAAAACTCTTTAATAATGCTTTTTATAACTTGTCATAATTTATTGACATGCCTTTGACGGAAAATTTATTTAAATAGTTGTATAGTTTTGTGGTCTTATGCCTTCTGCTGTATTGTGTTCCTAATGCTTCTTTGTCTACGATGCATAGTATTATTGTTATTATTAACTGACATACCAAACTATAACGATATAATTAGAAGTGGCGACAAATATATAATGGTCAAACTTGATAGTAATTTGCGAAGTTTTCTCATTCGCAATGAAAGTTGAAGATGTTGAAAAAGTTATTTTGCCGCGTGGGTGTTCAACATATTACAAATATAATAAAAACATACATTAGCTGTTTTCGGTTATTACTAGAACCGAACCGAAAATAAAGTAAATTAATCTCATACCATACCATTATAGAATTATTTAATTGTAAGTAGGCATTTATAAATGTATGTAAGTTTCTTTTAGTATTTTATAATTATATGTTTATACTATATGTATATATTTATTATTTTATGTAGTTTATCATAATAAATTTGCACACAAACATAGTTATTCCACACTCCCAAACGTTGGTTGTTAGAAAGTCATTAAGCCATACTACGAGTAAGTACAATTTTTAGATTAATAAATTATTTAAAATAAAAATAAGACAGGTTAAATAGTTTTAAAGGTTATTAATTGATGGTTGTGGTGCAGTTCTGTATATGTTTTATTTTGTAAATCTGATATAGCTGAGTTTTCCTTGCAGATTCCTTTCTTAGTCAGATTAAACATTAACAGGTCACTGGAATCACCACTTAAGGGTCACCACTTTGCTGCTTAGTCTTCTACTAGCAGGAGTAGAATCATTCAAAATAATTAAATTAATGACGTTTCATAAATGCCTGTAATAGGTTTACGTGAATAAAGATATTTTGACTTTGACTTTGAAAAGAAAAGAACTATGGATAATGACTACGATTTTTATGCTTACGGCCTTTTTTATGTTAAAATATATTTCCTGGAGACGTCAGAAAAAATATTTAAATTTAATATACTCGAATAAGCTGTTAAAACTATCAGTCATTTAGCGCTTATTTTTTTGTATATTTATTTATATAATGGTGATTCGGAGCGAATGGACTGTAATCCTTGGGATGAATTAAAGTGGACTGTATGCGATTGCCATAAGGGGCTGATTGTCAATCTAAATTTCTATGTGGCACAAAGTATGAACAAAGGAAGTAGGAAAGACATGGACGCCTTACCTTGGGTCTTCTTTGAGCTCGTCACCTGGGTTTAGCTGCAGGTCTTGACTCCAGGGCACCGGGCGGTACTTGTCACAATCCAGAATAGAACTGGACGGCGAATCCTTTGTTCGCACTGCCTACCTAAGCACTATCACTATATTTGGTGCGAGTTTATTTGATTATTATTGTTAATCTAGTCACTGTATTATGTTATTATAATTAAATTATATATATATATATATATATATATATATATATAAACTCTTTATTGCACTTAAAAACTTAACAAACAATTTTATTTAAAAACTTTATTGTTTTGATAACAAAAGGTATTATTGGCATTCTTATAACTAAATAAATAAATACATAATTTTAATACATACTCTATATAAATAATACATATACAATACATACATAAACTAAATACGTATATACTATAATATATAATCTAGAGAATAGAAATGAATTGTGAATATTTATTGCATCTTTAAATTGTGAATATACTGGTCTTTTAAATACACTTCTGTTGGGTGCCTGACGGATACTAAAAGGTAGGCTGTTCCATAATGTCACTGCTACGACTGAGAAGAAATTTGAAATGGAGTTAGTGTGATGTGAAGGGATGAACAGTTTTATACGAGCTAACCTTTGGGAATGTGGTATTATACGATATATTAGCTGGCCATTCATTATAATTTCGTCAACTACTTGTGCGTTTACCCTATAAACTTGGAGTATCCTATATCTACACTTACAAAGCGTTTTCTAAGTAACAATGTTTGCCTATTATGTTCAAGTTATATGTCTAAGCTGATCGGGTTACCTAAGGTCGGTAACTTGGTTAAGCAGCGCATATGGCGTCACTACTTGGATACTTGATACACACGAAAATAAAATAAAAACTCTAGTCCAGAGGTTAAGTCAGTCAAGAACTAACGTGTCAATACTCAAGGAGCTCAAAATCTCTACTACGCTGTCTTCCATCTGCCTAAAACGAGTGCTTGAGTATTTCGCCCATATAGCCCGTAAAATACCTGGTAACCTGGAAAGGCTTGTTATCACAGGGAAAGACGAAGGCAAAAGACCGCGTGACCGAAGCCCCATACGCTGGTCTGACAAGATCCGCACCTCCCTAAATACCCAGATGCACGATGCCCTACATGCAGCCGTAAACAGACCCGGATGGCGCAGCATCCTCCGAGACAAAGTGATCCGTGGAGGGGGTCTCGACCCTCAGCAGTGAGGAGAACGACTCAAGAAGGAGGTTTCTCGATGAGCTTGCCACTTGTCATGATGGGCCTATAGTAAAGGGATGGATGATATAGTAAAGTTGGCTAAATGTAAACTCGCTCTTTATAAAAACGTGGTTTCTGACCACCCTGTAAGGGATACAGTCGTGCTGATACCTTTACAAATTTCTAAGCGTTCCATGGATTACCGTGCGGGTGCAGGGTCCATCGTGTGAGGGAAAGAGAGATGAGAAGAAAGGTGTCCTGGGCCTGCGACCAACCATATTCTCTGCTTCGCTCCCCACCCAACCAAATACTGTATGATTCCGTTATTGCCGTCTTTGAAGGTCGTTCCATAAGTGTATTAACGGCAGACCTGCTTAGGCCCAATTCTTACAGTAATTTTGCTGGAACTCCTCTCGCATCAACCTTCACTGCGTAAAGCTCAGTTTTAAACCCGTTCCTGATCATTTCTTCTGTGAGAATTCTTTGTATGAATTCTTTGTATGAATTCATGTTGTGGACTTTTGGAATATTTGATTCCCACAGAACGGGTTCAATAAGGATAACTTTTTTCAAGTTCCGAGAAAACACTAAGGTGTCTGGCCTGTAGGCTGATATAGCTAGTACATCTAGGATCCTATAATGATGTTCAAATGTAAAATAAAAATTTTAATAAGTTGTTTATGAAGCATAAATAATATTGAAGTAATTCAAATACATGAAAGCTTAAACTTAAGATACTCGTAAGTTAAGGAACTTGCCAAATTAGCTTAGCCGAGTTTATGGCGACCAAGTTAACGAAATATCTAACTCAACCCTAAGGATATTAATCCATAATCTTAACGTACGAATTAAGGCCTAAGCACACCGCTTTAACGTTTGCATCAGATGTGGCAATGGAATAAATATTGTAGGCTGAATAAGGTGCGAATTATACAGAAACAGCAAGAGTGAAAGCGCAGAGCAGGTGTAAAACAGATAAGTCGAAGTCAGAAAGAATCATTACATAGGGTGATTTTTAGTGATAACATGTCTTCCTCTTCGAAAGACGAAGATTCGGTTATTTTGCTGCAACTTATTAATGTGCAGAAACATTTATTTTTAATATTTTTCTGATCCTAATGTATAAGAAACGACGTGCTGCTTGCGCGCCACTCCAGTTGCGACTGCGACGCGGAACAGGTGACCGGACGCTTGAGTATAAAGGAGTCTGCCCATGAAATCTGCCTATGAACGTATCAAGCACGGAAGGCAATACGATACGGCTTGCTTTGCCTACTGAAACGAATCGACGGCGTTTAATGCCCGTATGATGCCGGTATGGTGTCCGTATGCAACCCATTTGTTGCCCACCCGTAATTTGTATGACGTAAAATTGATAGGAAGCCGTTTCATTCTAGCATGTGTATGGGTAATGCCTGGACGTCTGAGGAGTGCTATCAAGTCTGTCGCGCTGTCAACTCCTATATTTTACCCGACGTGTTTGAGCTATAGTGCCGCGAGTGACTCCAAGAAAAGCATCAAATTCTGCAGCATATGGAATTTGATGATGGCCTCATTAACTCATAAAAAAGAAAGACGACGTCAGACTTGGCTGTATGGGCTAGACCCTTTGCCTTCCCTATCATCTCATTCATCATCCATCGGGAGAAGAGAACACAACAGAAAAAAAACATTCCAGGAGTCCTTCGCATCATTTGGCACGGACATGTCAAATCCAAGTTTTTTGTGTTGTAAATTATTTTACTTTCAATATTGTTAACTAAAAGTGATGTTGTTTTGTTTAATAGTGTGCTACAATATGAATAATTATAGAAAACGATAAATTGGATATTAACCGTCATAATCAACTATAATACGACCACAACATATTTAGCAAGACACGGGTCAGACCGTTATGGCTCAGTAAAACTTGCCTCACTTATCGTGCGCGTACTTTGTTTCGAGGTTGTTATTCAAAGTTTACAAATAAAATTGGGAAAAAAGAAAAATCATAGTGCCTACCTTGATACCCTGTGCTCCGTCTGCAGTATGAGACGATAGCATGAACAAATATTTAAGTTAACTACCGGATCTTTGTTAATTTAGCGAAATTAATTAAACATCCTCAAAGTGGGAGCTAATAATTTGCAAATATCGTTGACTTATATGTCAACTGGGCTATCAAGTTATATAGACATTATTTATTATTTTTTTTGAAAAGTATGGTATCATCACGACATTTTCAAAGCTCAGCTTTTCTAAAGACAGGATTTGAAAAATCGTCTAACGGTTGATAGAACCACAGCCTGACGGTCTACCGCCCGCGAGGTGGTCGAATGACCGAATCACTGTGGGGCCTTATAAGGAGACCTCAAGTCGTCTACGGACTAAGACCCTATAGCCGTCTGTCTTTCACTGTTGGCACTGTATACCTTTACAGCTAAGTCTGAGTTGTGGCTACGTGTGAGTTACATATATATACCGATATAGCCTTCAAATTAGTAAGCTGAAGTAGCGATGGGCTGGACACGTCTGTCGCAGAAACGATTAACGATGGAGTAGACGGGTTCTGGGGTGGAGACCACGTACGGGTAAACGCAGAATAGGAAGACCCCCGCCAGATTGACGGATAACCTGAAGAAGGTGGGGCTGGAAGAGGGTGGCAGGAAATCGAGCCTTGGCGAAGGCCTATATCCAGTAGTGGAGAGACACAGGCTGGTGATGATGATGATGATGATCACTGGAACATATGGTCGTGGACCAAATGTGGCTTCCAGAAAATCCTGAAGAATTTTGCCTACACTAGCCACGCTGGCCAGTTTATAAACGTTTCCACAAGTTGGTATTAGTGGAGCCGGGACCGACTGTAAATTTATGATGATAATGTACGTAAAAAAAAGTATATTTCTCATTGGTACATGCCAGGGTTCGATGTTTAGGATGGTAAGCAAAGCCCCTATAATACAGAATCCTTGCCCTGTTGAAGACGAGCCTTACAGAAATTTCTGGAAAAATTGGCCTACATTCTACATGCTGGACAATTATTTCTGCCAACGTATTAGCCTCGCTGTACAGAGGGGAAATGTTGCCAGTCTCCTTGGGACTATCTCGGATGGGACGTCTCTAGAGGACATTTTTTATTTATAGTTTAGTTTATTTTTAATTTTATTATTTAGGTAGCTTTTAATTTATATTTAATGTACTATAATTAACTTCGAATAAATTTTAATTATAAGTACATGCTGGACAGAATAGTTAAAGTTTATATTCGTATAATATTTTAAAATATGATGTTACTCGTTTATACTTTATTTCCGAACCAATTTATTTATTTTAAATTTAATTACAACATCTCTTTTACCCCAGCATTAAAATATAATTTAATTAAATACTCAATTGGTTTACAATATAAAAGCTACCTAAATAATAAAATTAAAAATAAACTAAACTATAAATAAAAAATGTTCTCTAGAGATCCCATCCGAGATAGTCCCAAGGAGACTGGCAACATTTCCCCTCTGTATAGCGAGGCTAATACGTTGGCAGAAATAATTGCCAGCCTTCCTGTCTCCAGACCTTTCTGTCAGCCATGTCCCCATGGGCCCATCGTCTCGACCCCAAACGGCGCAAACTCGTAACCGGAACCAAGATATTAATAGACATATAACAGCAGTGACAAGTGCCCTTCGGATGATGTCGTTTATACTTGAATTGTGTAAATAATAATGATTCTTAATTCTGTGTTAGTTAATAATAATAACTTTAAGAAGACTATGTTAGAGTATTATGCATTTTCTTAGTGAGGCCATACGATGTCGGATTACCGCGTCTAATACCGGCAGACGTGCCTCGGCAAATATGCTGGATGCACTCTGGTTACGAAGACATTTGATAATTAAGTAATAACTCTTTATTTATTTATTAAGCAAAACAAACACTAAATAAAAGAATCCAATTCTGTATTAATTTAACATTTGCGCTAAAATAAACAGAATATGTCTACTCTAATAATAAATCCTGACAATAACACAGAACATAATCACACAGGCTTTGACTAGAAAAATGAAATAAAAGCTAATTTCCTGTAACAAAGTAACAATAAATACAGTTTGGACAATGACCTATGTAAGGTTTGGGCTTCCAATATAACTTTTGGTTACATATACTCGTGTATAGTAAGTCTTGTTTCAAGCGGTTATTTAATGTAAAAAATAAAAAAAATGGAATTTGACATGGCACATACGTTCAACGAGAACAATAAATAAGTGGTAGGCGGACTGATGGTGGTAATTTTCCCAGTCTGTCGGGTAGTATCCACCGTTCGTTTCGATTAACCCAGTAAAGTGTATCAACACATTTCGGAATCAGGCTCGAATTGCTCAGCCAACCGGCATAGTCTTAGGGACTGATGTCAGTCATGAGTGTCTGATTCCAGTTTCTAACATTCATGGACCTTGCGTGTGACTTACCATCAGGTGGGGGCAAGGTCACATGTCGTGCTAGTATTCTAAAATACAAGCAGTCTGTGGGCACTAGCTATATTAAAGCTCAAACAATGATATTCGAATAATATTTTGTAATTTAAGGGTATTATATATTTTTAGCATAATATCATACAAATCTTTAATATTTTAAGGTAATTGAAGAAAGGTTACATAGAAAAACGCAAAATAAATAATGGTAATGCCGCAAAAGTGATCTTAAACATCATTCTATTGTAGAAACATATCTGTAATGGCTACCACAATATATAATCATCTACCGGACAACCTTAAAGAGCTAGCATTGACTAAATAAATAAAAAACTTATTGGAGTTTTATAAAAAATTGGTTACTATGATATTGAAGATTTATTGGGAGATAATATAAATGAAAAAAATAGTTCTATAGAAATTTAAAAACATAATAGCCTAATAGGGCAGACATAAGGAACGTTGTCTACTGATATAGATTTAAGAAGACCATTCTTACTAACCCATGACATGTATATAAATATTTTGAGTTTAAGTTTGAGTTTATATATGTATAAGAGTATATTTGTGTGTAGTATATCTAAATACCTCATATGTAGTGTATGTATTAAGTTATGTATACTTCGTGACTTTGTATAGTCTTACGTTAGACTAATACGTGATTCTATTGATAGAAATGAACAACTTTTCTATATGTCGGAAATGACAAAAAAAATGGCTTCTCCATATTAAACGTAAATTTAAAAATAGCCAATTAATAAATTCTGAGTGGACTATTACAAAAATAATGGTTTGATAGTGTAGGCAGAGTAAGACAAAACAGCAATTAAAATAGAACATTTAGACAAATCGATATAAGGATTCGAAAAGTAGTCCTGAGTCAAGCTACGCCGGGCAACGGCTGGGGTAGTACATGAAATTTATTTATTTAACGACAACTAGTGGTCAGTTGCATTATTACTTACTTAAAAACTAGGACATTGATTCGACGATAAATGTACCACCTTTAGGTGCCACAACATGCACAAAATACAAGTGGTAGGTAATAATGGATAATTAAAATAAAATCAAATTAAATTTAATTCTAAGTTTAAACATACAAAAAAAAAACAATAAAAAATATGAACCACGTCTAAAAAAATATGAAATGTCAATATACGCATAGTTTATTAAAATAGTCGGATGTTCTCCAGACATTCTGCATATAATTATTAAATACAAACGAGATATAAAAGGTATTATTGACGTCATTTACAGATTATAGTAAAAGGTATGTATCAAATATAGCCACAAGGCCACATTGGTTGTAAGTGCCTGAAGCTAACATATAAGTCAATGGGTTCGGTAATTTCCCGTTACAATAGTGGTGGGGGGAAAGATGATGAGGGGGTTAACATTGACCTATATCACTAGTCCGTGATAATAGATACAACCATACTAATAATATAAATTTAAAACAAGCAGTGTTCAAAACGCCGTTTTATTCCCGGAATGTACCAATGATAAATAATAATAAAATTCTTCATTGCACAAAAAATAAAAGATGTACTTACATAGGAGAGCATAATACCATAAAGGTATTCTTTACCAGCTAACCTTTGGGAGAGTGATAGATTTATAAGATGGGTGCAAGAATTTTATGTAAAAGTAATAATTTACAAAAATATATGATTAAATATAAATTTAAAATATATGATTAAATATTAAATTATATACTGGCTGGTAAAATCCTTGTTCCCTATCTTTCTATTGAATTTCTAACGTGGCGCCATCTAGTAGCCTACTTCAGAACAATGGCTGAGGTTAAAACCCTCTAGAGGCAGCGAGTCTTCATCGAGCAGCCCTCGCGTATGGTCATGATAACTCAACAAAAAAATAAGCATTTCATCGTACAACTATCAGACCGCGTCGTGTCTACGTCTTCCGTCGGTGATCTTTATCAGGATATCCACGACCGCTGGCTTCCGAGTGTGCGCTAGCTAGCCGGCTCAACCCAAAACTATAAACTTTCGTGAAAGTGCTGTGCTAAAACCCTATGTGAAACGATACAGTCCACATATCTGCTGGATTCGATCTGGAGGCTTCTAGGAGAAAGACAGGTGACACAGTAACCTTTCTTTTCCTTTCCCTAAACTGTCTCCGTCAGCCAGTAGGTATTTTTCCCTACATAAATATATTTTATTTTATATGTATGTATATTATTATTGTTTATATGTGTAGTTTATATGTATGTATTTGCATGTAGTATCAGTATGTAGATATGTAAATATTATTTATTTGTATGTATATGTAAGTATGTATTAATTTATATATGTCATTATATTGTCTAATTAAGCCTGTAATTGCACCTACCTTTCATTGTTTAATTGCTCTTGTTGTCCCGAAGGTTTGACTGTCATAGAATGCCTAGCGGTATTAAGTCCGCCTTTGTACTTTGTGCAATAAAGATTTAAATAAATAAATATATATATATATATATATATTAAATACCAATATATATAGAGGCAGCCTGTTCCATTGACGAGCTGCAGACACGGTAAGAAAGCTTCTTTCCTGAAGTTGGCTATTTCTAATTGGATGTTCTCTCCAAGGTAGACGTATTTTTGATTTTTGTCTTGTCCAAGTTCATACCGAGTGCAACCCGCTGGGTTATCACATTTAATTGCATTCAGCATTCCGCTAAGATCCTCCAGCGATGACTTGAATCGGATGTTCGACATGTATTCTCCTTTAATGCACAAAGTGAAAAAGGCGGACTTAATGCCCGTAGACATTTTCTGACAGCCAAACCTTTGGGACTAATTAGAACAACTGTAGGTGCAATGAAAGTGACACATCAATTAGATATAAATACTTATATAATAAACTTACTATATAATCTACTTATAAATATAAATATACTAAACACTAATACATACACAATAATAAACATACATATACAACTTACATATTTTGTTTGGAGCTATTTAGAAAATGTGAGTAGACCAGTTTTTTTAAATGATGATCTGGTAGATGCCTGCCTTATGTTAATAGGTAGATTGTTCCACAGATTTGTAGCAACAACTATCTAGCGGAAATGGTCATGAGACGACCAACCTCTTAATTAAATACAAAACGTATTAAGTAATGACCAAGTCAATAGGCATTAGTCAATTGGATTGGTTAAAATAAGGAATCCTTCCCAATCTCATTTCGCGATGTCTGTTTACTCATTGTGTGCGTATACATATAAGAATTTACTAACAAAAACTAAGTTATAATAAATCATACTATATTTACTTATTTCCACATAACTTAAAGAAACAAAAGAGCAAATACACATATTTATTCTAAGTTAATTAATATATGTACATTAAATATAAATTAAAAGCTACCTAAATAATAAAATTAAAAATAAACTTAACTATAAATGTCCTCTAGAGACATCCCATCCGAGATAGTCCCAAGGAGACTGACAACATTTCCTCTCTGTATAGCGAATGTGACGGACACCTCTTTTTATAATTAAATAATAATGTCACTTTTGATAGAGAGATTGTCTTTTTTATGATAAACGAAAGTTGGTGAATAAAAGTGCATGAATAACATGGTATTTGATTAGACTTTAATTATTTATCCTTTTACAGTCCATTACGCCCACAGCGACATAATTGCCAGCCTTCCTGTCTCCAGACCTTTCTGTCAGCCGCTTTGACAACTCATTGGCCAAGCGCCATGGGTCCATCGTCTCGACCCCAAACGGCGCAAATTCGTAACCGATACAAGGTTGGCGTATTTGCGGAATTTCTCCGCAGAAAACGCCGCACTTCCCGCGCCTAACGAGGTCGCCTGGATGTGAGATGAAGCTAATGTGTCTACACACGTCGCATCCCACACCAGAGACCTGCCACGTTTCCACGGCCCAACAGTCATTCCGTCGGGTCTCTTGCCATCGCTCCGCCAATCCCAGATGGTTCTAAGATTGCGGATACTCCCAACATCCAGTACTTAAAGAAATAAATCAAATTAATTATGAATTAGTACTCCTATTAATTCTAAATATTATATATACTTTAAATAAATATAATTGGCATTTGACATGATTGCAAATGGCACATACTTTCAACGAGAAGAACAAATAGGTTTTAGGCGGACTGATGGTGTTAATTTGCCCAGTCTGCTGGGGCGGGGAAGTATCAATCCACCGTTCGTGCCGATAAACCTAATAAACGTTTTGGGATCAGGCTCGAAATGCCGTCATGCCCAGTCAAGCCTGGGTTAAGGACTGATGTCAGTCATGATTGTCTGATTCCAGTTACTAATATTTATGATGGTAAGTGGCGCGCAAGGTCACATGTCGTACTGGTATAAAAAAAAACCTAATAACTTGTCGCATTTCACCCAGCGTTCTTAATCAACATAGAATTCTGTTTTTTTTTTACTGCCCATTGCGTTTTATTTTGTACCAAGCTCGTGTTTGGCTCAACGATAACAGTTAATGTATAATAAAAATACAAACCCAGTATTTAGGAACGAGATCCGTATTGGTAGAAGTAAAAGGCTTTTCTAGTTCTCGTTGATTTTGACTGACGTTATTTAATTACTGTCAATTTATCAGCCGTTCAGTTGCTTTTAAATCTAACTATCTACTTACGTACTATTATGCTTAAAGCTTCTTGCTTATAAGAATGGAACACAGAGGCTCGGAGAACATTTCAAATTTATTTTAGTTATATACTTAACACGACATGTGACATCGCTCCCACCTGATGGTACGCTAGGTCCAAAAATAGAAGCAACTGACGCCAGCCATCATCAGTCTCTATCACTCTACCGGCCTAACAAGATGCTTTGTCACACTTTGCTTAAATGACTTATAGGAATGGAGAAACACACTGGCTGGGAGAGCATTCCACATCGTCAGCGTGCGACAGATGTACAAGTCTCCAAATTTATGAATATGCGTATGGGTAGTGGTTACGGTATGCATATTTTGGCCATCAATTTGGCATTCTTTCGGTTGCGGAATAGAGAAGAAGGGATAAGGTTATAGAGATCTTCAGAAGACTGATCGTGGTATAGCTTGCAGAACACGCTCAGGGAGGCAATGTCTCGGCGAAGCTGCAGCAATTCGAGAGGCTGCACACTTCGCTGGAGCCAGAGATTAAATATATATATAACAGGACATAAAGCTATATGGTAAGAAAATCAATGTGAGGACAATCGTCACATAATAAATTATAAACTATAATTTTATACGATTGCTATAGGCCCATGCCATCGACAAGTATATAAAATCTTTCCGTGTTCTCGACAAGGAATCGAACCCGGTACTCTGCGTTTAAATTGAGACCACACAAACATACTCAGAAACTCACGATTTTTTTTTATAATTGCACGGTGTTTGACATTACGTCCACCTGATGGTAAGTGGAGCGCAAAGTCCATGAATGTTAGCAACTGGAATCAGACAGTCATGACTGACATCAGTGCCTATCACTATGCCGGCTTGACTCGGCGCGACGGCAATTCAAGCCTGATCCCGAAACGTGTGGATACACTGTACTGGGTTTATCGATACTTTCCCGCCTCAGCAGACTGGGAAAATTACAACCATAAGTCCGCCTACCTATTTTTTATATTTAAAATTGTTTAGTTTAGTAAATTTTGTATATGTGTACGTTTATTCAATTGTTTATTTATGTACTTATTGTATTATATTATTATTATTACTATTTTATATAAGTATGTGTTTGCATTATTATTGTAAGTAAATTTCACTTATAATTTAATAATTAATCTCATAAATATTTATTTATATCTTAATTCATGTATCTATACTATTATTATTTCCAATCTCAATCACTCTATTACCTCACTTTTTACCATCACGAAGGTTAACTGGTAGAGAATTCAAAATTCAAATTCAAATTCAAAATATTTATTTCCATATGGTTCACATGTAACACTCGGATATTGTCAATTTTTTACAATATTATTAAAATAATAAATTAAAAGATTAAATTAAATTATGGATAGACCGAAATAAGGAAGTGACATTGCTGCCATAAGCAAGTACTGTAGCTTAACCTAAATTCGAGGCATTATAGCGGTGTTAACTTGCCTTCGGCATTAAGTTCGCCCATGTACACTACATTTGTAAATTATATGCAATAAAGAATTTTATTATTATTATTATTACCTCCGTAACTGCCTCCGGGGTCTAGCGGTTAAGTCCCTTAGGACTCGGAGGTACCGGGTTCGATTCCTGGTCGGGATACAAAAATATTTATTAATGTAAATGTATTTATTTACATAATATTGAATATATTTGTGATATTTCCCGAGTTTGGTACGCTGGAGACATCGACGAGCTTGCCACTTCTCATGATTGGCCTATAGTAAAGTTGGCAGAATGTGAATCCGCTCCTTTATAAGCGTTGTTTCTGACCACCCCGAAAGGGAAACGTTCGTGATGATACTTTACTTTACTTTTTTATTATTATTACCTATTTATAACTCTTATTATAAAAATAGATGTTTTTTTAAAGGTATTTAATAAAAGGAAAACCTCAATCGCTCTTCAGAAATTATATTTTACAGTGGGTAGCCATTGTGCGTTGAAATAAGCAGTATAAATTCTGGGAGGATTATTTTTTATGACAAAATTACTCTTTCCTTCTTTCTCTCCGTTTCTTGGCAAAGAATAAGTAACACACACATTTCCTCACAAATGAGCGACGATTTACGTTCATGTTGGTAATTTATTTCTTTTGTCAACATTGGATGAATATTTGTCGACGTGAAATTACCTTTTTCTGGAACATGTTTTCGTCTTAAAGGTGGGTTTGGACAAAGTTTTCCAACCGGTGTTTGCAAAAACTGATCTGAAAATATTTTTTTTTCTTTCATTATTACTGTAAGGTCTTTGGTATTATAATTTGATTGATATTACGATTATCCTAGACCAACTTAAAACTATGCTTAAAATAATAATTATGCAAAAACATGCAAATAGCTAAAACAATAATAATAAAAATAAAAACATGCCTTAACATCTAAATAACTCATTTACAGTTTACACTATCAAATAATAATATAGAACATTCCAAATAAATTAAATTAAAATTAATACTATATACAAATATCAAGTACCCTTGTATTTTTATTTAAGTACTAACGATTACGGTGCATCGCGAACTGCATTGAAAAGTGAATGATTGTGCGACGTTAAATCAAGCTAGCATTCATCAAGAATGTTCCATAAAATTTTAGGTACAACAACGAAAGAATGCTTGCCCTCAGATTCCACAAAAAAAAATGGTCTAAACCCACCTTTATGGTGTTCGCGATATTATAATGTCTTTTCTGTTACTCTTTTATTAGTGGTTTTAGATTTTTTTGCAAATTATTTTTTTATTAAGTGCATTGTATGTATTAGTTCATGGTAACCTATACGAATACATTGGCATTGGCCATTGACTGCCTTCGTGGTCTAGTGGTTATTAATTTCATTAATTAAATTCTATCTCTATTTAATACTCGTAGTATTGGACTTACCGTTCCGTGGGAATCAAATATTTCAAAAGAACACAACATAAAGTCGAGTAAATATTATGATCTCACAGAAGAATGATCAGGAACGGGTTCAAGATTCAGCGTTACGCAGTAAAAGTTGGTGCGAGAGGAGTTTCAGCAAAATCTTTGCATCACTTACTGAAAGAATTGGGCCTAAGCAGGTCTGCCGTCAATTCATTTATGGAACGAGGTTCCAAGACGGCATTAACGGAATCATACGCTTAGAAATTTGTCTTCTATTTATGTAGTTTATATATGTATGTACACTATTCGTATGTAATTTTAATAATAAATATTTATCCTTAATTTCTATACACTTATATTTTTTATATATCTAATCTTAATTGCACACATAAATGTTCTCGTTGTCCCGAAGGTCTGACAGGCTGAAAATGTCAAGCGACATTATGTCACGCCTTTGTATATTTATGTTCAAGAAAGATTTAATTAAATAAATAAAGGTAACCGGTCCTAAACTGACCAACCACTGACAGCCGATATCAGTCAGCTTGAAGGACTCCAGTTTATAAGACTGGGCATTCCACATCTTCAGCGTGCGACAGATGTAAGAGTCTCCAAATTTATATAAACGATTAAGGATAGTGGCTTATGAGAAATACTTTTCGTACGTACATTTTTCATAGATTACCAACAACACTGTAAGAGTCCTGTTCCACTAATACCAACTTGTGGAATCGTTAATAAATTGTTTTAATTACGATTGACACCAAACCTTGGCCAAACCGTCTGGCCAGCCGTAGTGACTGTATGCAAAATTCTCCAAATATATATTCTGAAAGGCCCATCTCCAACAGTGGGGCTATAATAACTAATAAATAAATAAATAAATAATAATGATGATATTATTAGTTTTTGTTATTCGTACATGCCGGAGCCTCATTTACGACCTTTGGACTGTTTAGTAGGAAATAGGAATATTCATCAATCAAGAGGTACCAATGAATTAGGTGATGTTTAGACAAGAGCCCAGACTAATCCAGTTACCCTAATCGTTTCCTAACTATCCTAGATTACAAGGCGCCGTCACACACTAATACTATACATGTGAAAGATTAGTCTGTCTATAGGTACTTGACGCGGTAACTACTAACAAAATAATTAAATGTGAAAATATTTTTTAAGTATTAATTAATAAATATTATATTTATCAGTATTAAAGTATTATATGTATGAGTATATATAAATGTATACATGTAGGTTTATGTATCTATATTATAAATATCATATATTACTTGCTAGGGTTTCTACATTTTTTTTCATTACAGCCCCTAGAAGACAGCGTCCTAGATCTCCACTGCTGGAGATGGGCCTTCCAGAACATATAAATTAAATTTCAATCAATCATTTATTTACTTTCCAATACATTTAACTTATTAAATAGCCTGCCAAACTGTAACCACAGTTTGTTGGTGGAGCCAAATTCTCCAGATATATGTTCTGGAAGGCCCATCTCCAGCAGTGGAGGTCTAGGACGCTGTCTTCTAGGGGCTGCAATGAAAAAAAAAAGTATAAATATACATATTTGAATTGTATAAATTGACTAAGATCTTGTTTGGTATTAAATGTGTTGGCTTGTAATAAATAAATAAGGATGTGACGGGACCTTAAGCAGCATTATGATGTATAATTATTATTTGATAGTGTAATGAGGCGATTTAGGCCAAATGTTGCATGTCAACTAACTACGGCTGCAATTTATCAACGTCCAACTAATGTGTTTAGGTAATGCATTTGAAATTAAATGCGATGTCATTTGCATTGTTTTATTATCTAACAGGTCTGTAACTATTTAAATCTATTTCTATACTGCCTCCGTGGCCTAGCTGTTAAGTCCGTGGATTTAGACTCGGAGGTACCGGGTTCGATTCCTAGTCGGGGCACAAAAATATTTATTAATGTAAATAAATACATTTAATTAATATTAATTTATTTGGATTGGCGAAGTTACAGATCTTACATTCATCATCACAGCCACTAGATCACAGAGTCCTAGAATTCCACTGTTTTAGATGGACCTTCCAGAAATTTCTGGACAATTTGGCCTACACTCGCCACGCTGGCCAGACGGGTTAGCAATTTTTATTGACAATTTATTAACGATTTCACAAGTCGGTATTAGTGGAACCAGGACCGACGACTTAACGTGCTCACAGGAAGCAGTGGTGTTGTAAATCTATGACAAATGTACGTAAGAAAAGTGCATTTAAATAGTTAGAAGTTATCACGACCGTTTCCCTTTCGGGGTGGTCAGAAACCATGTTTATAAAGAAGCGGATTCACATTTAACCAACTTTACTATATGCCAATCATGACAAGTGGCAAGCTCGAAAAATATCACAAATAAATTAAATGTATTTATTTATATGTATTATTAAATATTTTTGTGTCCCGACCAGGAATCGAACCCGGTACCTCCGAATCTAAATCGACGAATAGTCAGAAACATCAATAATATAAAATATGTATGACAATAAATATTCCTAACCTAACTTTAATTTAGCGCCAATAAACACGACCATGACCAGCAATGCACTGTCATAGACTAATTATTTCTGTCGTAGCTTTAATTCTCATACAAAAAAAAATGTAATGTATCATCACGACCGTTTCCCTTTCGAGGTGATCAGAAACCATGTTTATAAATAAGCGGATTCACATTTAGCCAACTTTACTATAGGCCAATCATGACAAGTGGCAAGCTCGTCGATGTCTCCAGCGTACCAAACTCGAGAAATATCACAAATAAATTAAATATTAATTAAATGTATTTATTTACATTAATAAATATTTTTGTGTCCCGACCTGGAATCGAACCCGGTACCTCCGAGTCTAAATCCACGAACTTAACCGCTAGACCACGAAGGTAGTTAAAAATAAATACTATTGAATTGACTAAAAGTGTATAAAAGTATCATACAAAAAGATTTTAAAAATCTTCCAATATATTGGTTTGTACGTGCGACAGAAATGCAAAATCTACAGGCCTTTAACAACGATGTTCTCAACTTCTCAATATTCATGACAAGTAACCAATCGACTCAAATTGCGATAATCGACGTATTCAAAGAGAAAGGGTAACTTGGCTTAAAGTGGAGCTCTCACCCTTCTTGAATCTGAAAAGTTAATTTAACTATGAGTTTCCAGCAAATTGATTGTCGATTGTTTTGTAGGGTGAAGCTAACTGTTCACTTTCGGTATGTGTTTTCCACTCTTCCAGCAGATACTCAGACTCCTTTTCGGTATCTGCAGCTCGCCAGTGGAACAGACTACCTTTGGTAATCAGACAAGCTCCATCTCTCAAAATATTTAAAGACAAGTTATACAATTTTTTACACCATAAACAGAATAACTTACCATAACTTTCTACTATATATTTAGATATGTATTAATTATTTATGTATATATTTATATAACATGTAGGATATGTATATTTAATTAGTATGTATTTATATATTTAAACACCACGTACATAAACTAAACCAATAAATATGCTGATTTTATTGTTTGATATAATGTTATTAAGAATACTTACTATTACTACTATATTATTATTGTTTTTGGGTTTATATAAATATATATAATTTTAGTTATATATAAGATATGTATGCCAAATTTATATGTTTAAATTTAGATATATAATTTCTGTATTTCATTCTTAATATTGTTTACTGCATGCTGTGTACAAATGTTAGGTTGGAAAACTTACTACTTATTTATATCACTGTATTTTGTCAAATGGTTTGTCTGTTAACTGTTTTTTGTACCTCAATAAATGAATAAAATATTTCATTATTGTTGATCACAATAGTATTTCTGCATCCGCTTATAATGGCTCCCCATTCAAAAAGGTTAGTTGGTAGAAAATGCATTTATAGCATTAAGCTCGCCTTTATACCCACACTATTTTTGGTTCTGTACAATAAATAAATTATTATTATTATTATCACACCCCATAGAACACAGAGTGAGTCCTAAACCTCCACTGCTATAGATAGAGATCTAAAACATATATGTGTCATACATAGCCTACCCCCAACACGCTGGCCATACGGGTTGGCCATATGCCAATGTGAAATACACTTTGGTTAAATATTCTTAACATATATTTGTTTTAGAACTCGGCCAAATGCATATGTTTTATTTACACGCACACAAACTCAAATGTATACGCACAACACGTGATCCTTTCCCTCCTATCCTTCCTTGTACCTCACCCCGCAACCCCGGCACTACGGATATCCGCCCGCGCGCATTCAGTAGTGTGTGCTCTCACGCCTCATAGTGGACACGCGCCGCAACCCTCTTAAAAACTTTAACCGCAAATACAGTACAATGAAGTGAAAGTGATTGACTATCCTCTCTTCGCACCGCTGCGGACTAATCTCCGCTCCGCTCCCGCTACCGCTCCGATTCCCAGCAACGCTTCGCTTCGACGCTCCTCTGTTGGGAACCCCCTCGGAGGAAAGACGACACATACAATCAGCGATGTATTAAGCACCATATTTTGTCACTTCTTGTACGCAGGGACATTTCAGACGTCACATACCTGATTAACATTCTGAATGGGTCTAAAGACTACCGGTCTAAGAACTAGAAGCACGTCTGTTTTGTATGTCTTTATGTGCTTTACCAACTACAGACAATGTTCATTCTTTTGGAGGTCATGTAACTACTTTAATAGTTTGAATTATTTACCGTGAAGCCATCGATTGCTCGTAGCTACTTGACCAGATCTTTCTGTACTGACCTGCCTTAGCATTGTATGTGTTTGCAGGCGATCGTTGTAATAACCTTTTCAGTTTAGTTTATATTTTTTGTGGCTATTTGTGGTAACTTTTAATTGACCTTTAATGTTTCCATTTTTTTTTTCATTATGTGTTTATCAGTCGTCAGTTATCCTGTAATGAATAAATAAATTAATTAAATAAATAACAGTATGTAGAAGATCCGTAGCTTCGTACTATAAGGGAGCTGCCACTAAAACTGTTAAAATTAAGAGTCAAACAAATGCTGGTTAATAAATAATTTTATTGGACAAAATCAAAATAGTTTATTTTCATTGGTTCGCATATAACAACTTGGATACAGTCAGAACTAATAAAATAAATACAATTATTAAAACATATGTACTAATCAAAGTGGTAATAATGTTTGGACCGTAAACAGGCAATAATCCATATTTATGTATGTTAGGCACAATATTAATTACTGCTACAAGCAAGTAAAACTAACTTAGAAGCTACTTAAATAAGATCGTGGCTGTAAAGAGGCTGTGTCAGTTTACATTCTAAATACTTAATAATTATGATGTACAGAAATTATATACATACTTATATACATAATTATATACATATCATCGCGCGGTGCGGGATGAAGTCATCCGCAATGCCCGAGTGAAACGCGGCGTCACCACTGAGGGACTGGACCTGCCTGGTCCACCCCGGCGTTTCTACGTCAACGAACGCCTCAGTCACATAAATCGACGGCTGTTCGGAAAAGCTCGCGAATCTGGCCGACGCCTGGACTGGAAGTTTATTTGGACCAGGGACGGCAAAATTTTTGCTAGGAAGGAGCAAGGTCGGGCAGCTGAGAGAATCCGGTCGGAAGGCGATTTAAACAAAATTTTTGTCCTATGAGTCCATTAGATGCATGCATTTCACATATAATTTTTTTTTCGAGCTTATATTTTTTTCCTATCTACTTACTTTTTTTCTTATTAAGTGTTTTAACATTTTCAGTATACGTGAGAAATGAGTGTGCTGCTGCAATCAATAGATATCTTTATGTTTTATTATCCACAGTTGTTTCGATCAATAATTTTCTAACCCAATTTATTTTTCACGGCCATGTAAATTATACTTATAGTAGGTGCATAACTGCAACAATAGTTACTGAAATAAATATGTACATTATATTTTATTATTATTTATTTTTTATTTTATATTATTTTAGACTATATGATATTATTTTATTTATATTTAACTATTTTCGAACACACCTCCAGTACCACCGTTTTGTTTTAGTTATTAAATATAGATTTTTTGTTACTTACCTACCTGAACTAACTATGCTAAACCTTATGCCAAACTATATAGAAGCTAACAGTTATTTTACAATAGATTATGCAATTATAACTTTATTATGGACTATAATAATTCGCAATGATTACTAATAAATATTTTAGTGTTGGATTACTTAATGCGGGATCTTTGGGAACTCGCCATGACGAAATTATAGCTTCTTTCTCTCAGCACGGTGATGATATTGTGGCTGTGAATGAGACCTGGCTGCGGGAGGGCGAGGATGGACGCGCGCCTGTCGTGCCAGGCTATCGACTGAGGCACGTTCCACGGCCCTCTGAGGTTCGCTCGCGCGGCGGCGGTGTCGGCTTTTACGTGAGGTGTGGGCTAAGAGCGAGGACACGACCTCACCCTATGAGTACTGTGGAGCAAATGTGGATCAGCACTAATGTGAGCGGATGCAAGGTGGTGATCGGAACAGCATATCGTCCGCCGTGGCAAAATATAAAATCATTTTTTGACGCACTCACAGACTCTGTCAGCTCATTTTCCAATTATGACAGAATTATCATTCTAGGGGATTTCAATATTAACTTAGTAATTTCGGACAATAAAACTAAAGACTTCCTATCTTTTCTTAACTGTTTTAATCTTAATCAAATCGTAACCGAACCAACTCATTTCACCGACACTGTTGAGACATTAATAGACGTTGTGTGCACAGATATAAGAGCCCATAGTGTCAGTGTTTTTCATATTCCTGCTCTGGGCAGTCACGCTTATATAAAGGCCGATTTCAAATTAAAGAAAACGAAGCCTACACCTAGATTAATGTCGTACCGCCCTCTTCAAGACATTATACCCGAATTGTACCAAAATGACTTATGTCGAATAGACTGGAACTACATTGTTTCCATGGATAACGTAAATGATATGGTTCACACTTTTAATGCCTATTTAATCCGCCTTTTTGACTTGCATGCCCCCTTAAAGACCACTTTATTTAAAGACCGACCGACCCCTTGGATCACTGCTAATGTACGCCTCATGATGCGCCTTCGTAATAATGCATTTAATAAATATCACAAATCGAAATCAGAGGCTGATCGGGCGGATTACAAGAGGTATAAGAGACTTGTGGAATCAGCTATCACTAGCGAAAAACAAGCGTATTTTCAACAAAATGTCAACTGTCACACACATAATTCTCAAAAGCTATGGCGCAATCTAAAGTCTTCGGTTCTACCATCACAGAAAGCACACACTGATCTCCCTCCTTATCATCATCTTAGCGACCCTGCCATTATTAATAGGCACTTTTTGGACGTTCCTGGGAAAGACGAAGTAAGTATATCGCAGATGTCTTACCTTGAATTTCACAGGAAACACTCTAACATATTTCAGCTTCAGCCAGTCTCCGAATCAAGAGTGCTTAAAATTATCCAAGGACTGAAATCTAACGCGCATGGAATAGACGGAGTTTCGCGAGATATGTTACAGCTTACCTTACCGGAGTCGTTGGGTGCGATCACTGCAATTGTGAACAAATCAATCACAACTTCTACATTTCCCGACATATGGAAAGTAGCAGTAATTAAGCCTCTGCCAAAGAAAAGTGGCCCTCTAGACCTTAAAGATCTACGTCCAATAAGTTTGCTGTCGTGCCTTTCTAAGGTAACAGAGTCTGTCGTACGGGAGCAGCTAACCGTGTTTACTGAGGCTAACAATATCCTACCAGATAAACAGTCGGGGTTTCGTGGAAACCGCAGCACATCTACAGCTCTTATTGATGTGACGGACAACATTCTTTCTGCCCGTAACATAGGTGAGGCCACTTTACTTGTTCTGCTTGATTTTTCGCGCGCCTTCGATTGTGTTAGTACTGATTTGTTGCTCTCCAAGCTGTCTCACTACGGCGCTAATGTTTCAACAGTTAAATGGTTTAACAGCTACTTATCAGGCAGGTCACAGTTCGTAGAGGTAAAGGATCGAACAAGTGGCTCATCCTCATCACCACTAGCTCTAGTAAATCGAGGAGTCCCACAGGGATCTATATTGGCCCCACTTCTCTTTGTTATTTACTGTGCTGACATTATTAGATGCATATCAAATTGTACCTACCACCTTTATGCAGACGATCTGCAAATTTACACTTCATTTAATCCTCACGATACTTCTGCAGGTGTTGAAAGAATTAATAAGGACCTCGATCGTGTGGTGAGCTGGACAAACGACAACTGCTTAGTTTTAAATCCCTCGAAGTCAAAGTTCATGATTTTAGGAACCAAACAGGCCATCAGCAAAGTTAAATCCCTCTCTCCAGCAGTGTTTATTTCGGGTCAACAAATAGAATGCGTTACGGAGGCAAGAAATTTGGGTCTTCTGATGGATTATAGGCTTAAAGTTCTTTACAAGGTTCGTGGCTATGCAAGCGTCAGCGTGCGGGAGAAGCTGTGTGAGGCGGTTGTCTTGTCAAAGTTCAACTATTCTGACACCGTGTACGGGCCCTGTTTGTTGTCAAGGACTAGCCGTCTTGTACAACGGGTGCAAAATGCGTGTGCACGATTCTGCTACCCCATGCCGCCTAGGTCTCACATCACCCCCTATTTAAATCAGCACGGCCGCCTAAAAATGAGCGCTCGAAGAGACATCCACCTGGCAACGTTACTGTTTGGAGTAATAAGGAAATCTACGCCTCGTTATCTCTACGATAAACTTAGCTGGCCGCGCTTTCCTAGACCATTTGTTACACGTGGTAGCTTAAACCTCCTGTGCATTCCGCGCTGCAAGGCATCTCCGAGGCACGGGAACGGTGATGTTGTAAATCATTGACAAATGTAAGTAAGAAAAGTGTATTTCTCATTGATTTTTTTTTTAAGTTAAGCGTTCTTACAACCGAGCCACCAACGCTCTACATGACAAAGTCATGTGACCAAGGAGTTCTTCGCGCCATTTTGTGTGGACATGTCTAGTGCAAGTTTTTGTTTTGTAAATTAATTTACTGTGGATATTATTGGTCAAAAGTGGTGTTGTTTTGTTTAATAATGTGAATAATAATAGAAAACGATAAATTGGACTTTAAATATGGGGCACAAGTTGCAGTTTATTTTTCGCGGTTTTCCCGCGCTGTCAACTCCCATATTTTACTCGACGTGTTTGAGTTATGGTGCCGCGAGTGACTCCAAGAAAAGCATCAAATTCTGCAGCATCTGGAATTTGATGATGACCTCATTAACTCATGAAAAAGAAAGATATATTACGTCAGACTTGGCTGTATGGGCTAGACCCTTTGCCTTCCCTATCACCTCATTCATCATCCATCGGGAGAAGAGAACAAACAACAAATCATGTGACCAAATAAATATTTATAAGTTCTCTCTGTCGCACAATAACAGGTCAGCGATTAAAAAAGGTAATGCTTTACTCGACGTGCCATATTAAATGCCACCTCCTGTAGTGTACAGTTTTTCCAACATCAATACGACATTAATCTTGGCCAAGGTCAGTGCGTAATCAATTTTTATGGTTCTATGCTTAGTATTTATTGAGCACGTGCTTACAAATTGGAGATAAAAGAAAATGAGTTTACTTCGTCTTGCTGTTGTTTTTCGCTTCAACGATTAAATAACCAAATGCTATTTGGACTGGTATATCTATAAACACTTTTAATAATTTATTTATTTATTATATGATAAACCTCACAGCTATATTCCCAGATCAATAAAAAAAACAGATTAAAATTGCCTCAGCCAACATAGGTTCCACTATTTACTTGAAAGTTATGTTATTGAATTTAAATTTAAATTTAAACAGATATTAAGAAAAGAAAATAATAATAAACTATAACTAACTTAAACATAAAAATTGCAATAAAAATACTAAACTAGATATTGGGTAATAACATTAAATAATAATAATAAATAAGTAAATAATAATAATAATAACATTATTCATTGCACACAAAATAAAACGATGTACATTAGCGAACATAACTATTAAGGTATTCTCTGCCAGCTAACACCTACCTACCCTTACGAGTGAGAAAGAGTCCATCATGGGTAAAAGATGAGAAGAATGGTGTCTCGAGCTTGCGACCGACAATAGGCTGAGTTACATAGGATTTTCTATTTTATTGCGCAACAAATCGCTGACCATCCACCATTCTACTTCTCTCCCTACTCTGCCTCCGTAGTCTAGTGGTTAAATCCGACGATTTAGACACGGACGTACCGGTTCCATTCTAGGTCAAGACACAATAATTTATTTGTGAAATCTCTCAAGTTTGGTACGCTAGAGACATCGACGAGCTTGCCACTTGTCATGATGGGTCTATAGTAAAGTAGGCTATAAGTGAATCCAAAAAAGTGTGGTTTCTGACCCCGGAAGAGACACTTTTTCCCTACCAACCAAATTTATATAATGGGTGCAAAGTCCGAGAAATTTATGTTAAAGTATTAATCTACAAACATATCGCTGCTTCAATACAAAAGAGCCATAATTAAAAAAAAAATGATATTATTTCAAAAATTGCCCTGTACATCAATAATTATATGAAAATAAAAATACACTACATAAAATTCACATTTTAAGATGTAGATTGTAGATACGATGCCAACAGATAACAGAGCAATAGACAAAATAAAAATTTAAAAACTTTTATTAGCTCTAATGCAAAAAAGTATTATTTTGGTTTGTGTCCCTTTTGCATTGAAGCAGCGATATGTATGATTAAATACAATATATCGCACCCTCAGAATGAAAGAGGCTTAAGTCAAAAAATAGTGAAATTGAGTTACAATCATAGAGAGACATAAAAAGGTATGCTCTATCCGATGAATAGTAAAACACAGGCAATTATTGTAAAAAAAAGGGCATAGCGAATCTTCCGCCCCTATCACACTGTAAAATCCACCCCCCCCGGTCCGCGCGAAAGTGACGCAATCAGTGAAGTGCCAACGTTGAAACCGATAAGTACAGGATTAAACAGGCGTAAAATCAATTTCGCCTTTTAAGCCCGAAAAAATCGGTAAGTTGATATACGTATGTTGAATTTAGAAGAGGCGCCTTTTGAAATAGTTCTTTACAATACAAAATTAAGTTTATGTAGGTGGGGCTTAATGACGATTGTGCCTTTTTTATACCTAAAACTATTCTAACCAAGTTATAGTAAATCAGATTGGGTCCCTATCCGATTAAATTTGTTTATGGTCATATATTTTAATTCAAAATGTTTCACTTTTGTTCTAATAATCCATTCAATGCTTATAATTTATTTTCATTTAAGTCTCTTTAATTTCTAATCAGGATATTGTTTACCAGCCTCATTGTAAAATAGGACTATATTTTATTGAAAATTAAGTTGATTATTTCATATTTTGCCCCAATTTTATTCGGGTTATACCTAAGAATGAAGAAAAGAGCGGATATAATACTTGAATTGCATAAAAGAAAAATGGAAACTGAGGTAAGTACATCGATAAAATATGTAACAGTATTAACGCAGGCTTTCTGTATATTTTGGAAGCCACTTTTCAGTAACGATTTTATCTTCTGATATTTTACAGATAGACATAAACATACCAACCGAAAATTATTCAGAGGATAAGGCTGTGCCTATGTGTGATATAAGTGAAGCTAAAAAAAACGGAGGGTTAGCTTGGTAAGTTTGTATCAAATAATTAAACGACCCATGTTTAGGTATTTAAATACCAAATAATACTACACACATCAACACTGTCTAGGGATATTTTGGATATACTCAATTTACTTATAATTTATAAAAAATAACATTCAACATGTATGTATTTTTATAAATCCCATTTATTAGATTACATTCCAGAATAAAAGAAAACTATTTTTTTTTTGCGTAAACAATTTTTTATTTAAATGAAGAAAAAACGTGAAATAATAATAAAACTAACAATGAATGTGTTTCTCAAGAAAAAGTGATAAATAAGGAAAAAATATTCTGTTAACAGTTATGTGAAAAATCAGTAGTCAGTAAAACCACCCATGACGTTAATAACGGTCCTGCAACGGTTTTTCATGCTTTGGAGTAAGTTATCCAAGGATTGCTGTGGTATATTGTCCCAGGTCCGGCTAAGATGCAAAAAAAGTTGCTCCTATGTCGCAATGTTTGCAGGGAAATTCCTCAAAGCCCTTCTTTGGAGCATGTCCCACGCGTGTACTATGGGGTTTAGGTCAGGCGATTGAGCGGATCAGCCTAAGACCGATATGTCGTGCTCCTGCAACCAGCTCGTCACCACTCTCGGTATGTGCGGACGGGCGTTATCGTGCATGAGCGTGAATTCGTGGCCCATTTGTAATCGATGGGGGTAGATTATTGGTATTAGCACCTCGTTACGGTATTTTTCAGCTGTCATGGTGTTTCTGATTCAAACGAGGTCTGTTCTTCCACCAACACGAATTCCCGCCCAAACCATAATTGTCCCGCCGTGGTATGAATGGACTTCCCGAGGATGTTGCAGACGGCTCTCACGACCAGGAACTCGCCAAACACGTACTCTACGTGTATCGGGATGAAAACCGAACCGGGACTCATCGGTAAACAGCACTACAGACCACTGGTTATCTTCCCACAGCAAATGTTCACGAGCCCACTCTAGTCGTCGTCCACGATTTCCTCGGCGTAGTGCTGGAGTACGAAGCGGTCTGCGAGCATAAAGGTTTGCTTCATGCAGCCTTCTCACAGTTTGGTCACTCACAAGCAACTGGTGCTGTGACTGGAGCCTCTGACCCAACTGCATGGCCGTAACATTTGGTTGTCTTCTCGCAGCAATTTGCAAAAGGTTTACAAAATAAGCTTTTTTCAAAATAATTGAAAACTGGCCAGTTTTTTTTGAGTTTAAGAATTTTATACAAAATATCCCTAGACAGTGTTGATGTGTGTACATTCAATAACCCATAAATATCAAGTAAAAGGACACACACAAAACGAAGGGGACAGTGTCCATGGACTCATCGAAAAAGAAATACCGAGACAAAAGAAATCTGGGCCCATTTATGCTCCTTGTCAGTATGTGATGATCATCAGAAATCCCCGAATAAATGGAAAACCGGAAGAACCTTCGACTTTTTCTCGGATTTAAAATCCTTGTAAGAAAAATGGGCTTTTAAAGAGGATGAAAACAAAAAACTTTTGCGTGTAATGACATAAGTCCTCAAATTCGAAAAACAGGATGTTTTAAAGTTATATTTTAAAACATCTTACAGTCAAACTGAATTCTCCAAAGTTTGCATGCGAAATAAACGAAAAAAGATGGACGATGTCCAGGATATAGCGATGACCAGATTATATGCAAATGCCTTTAAATTACCGAAACGAAAGAGTGACGATTTGCGTTATCTTGTGGAAAACAATTTGATACCGTACTATATCTTATTACAAAAATTTAGTAAGTCTGCCATAATTATGTATTACCTACTAAGAAGGAAAGTTTTCATTATGATTGTTAACTAGATTCATATATAGTATATAAGGTACTTACTGTGATTGTGTAACTCAAAGGGTTCATTTAACTGTAAGCTAGCTTACTAACTATAGATAAGAAGTATTTCGATTTAAGTGCAATTTTAATTGTAAACTCTCACGTCTTTAAATATAATGTTATATTTAATATTACTTATCCGCCTTATCAGACTGACAATTATAATATTAGGACTATTTTGAAGGACTAACAAAATGTTTATCTAAACTCTGTATCTCTGATGTCGCTAATTCAACCCGACTCAACCTATTATTTATATTTTTTACTTTCAATATACTTTCCTAGACCCACGTGCCTCCAATAATGGATATAATTTTCTATTTTTTTTTTACTTAAGTGCCTACTATATTAAATTGTTTACTAACTGTACCTATCTATCACTCAGAAAACCAATGATTATTTTTAGAAGATTTTTATAAGTTTGTTCTTTTTTATTTTGATAAAAGTGTATTAAAGGTTCTTGCAGTACCAAAAAAAGTATTTAATTTAATTCATTCTTTATAGAAGAAAAGACTTATCTCTTAAGGAGTCCCTGTTTTTTGTGATACGTTTAGTAATATAGAGTTAGTATCAGAGATGGGACAAAATATTTTTTATTATTTTTGAAATAAAGAGGCCTAAGTAAAAATATGTCTTTTTTAGATTGGACATTTCGGAACGTAAAGGGCTTATATTTTCCATTTTTTTTTAAAAAAAACATTATAAAATAAATAAAAGACATACAACATTCATTTTTGCATTCATAAACAAATTAAAACCTAGACTTTCCAATAAAAAAATAAAACACTTACATTTAGAAGGAAAAGTGTGGAATAATTACTCTCAAAGTGAAAAGTTTAAACTTTACGATCTTCTTTCGCGTTTTCCCACAAACTTAATTTTTTGACTTAAGCCTCTGTCGTTCTGAGGGTGCGATATATTAAATATCTGCAACAAATAAAATGTGTTAGATGTGTTTCTTACTTGGTAAAATATATAAATTGAAGCTTAAAATATTTTTTGCCAAATATTTCGCCTCTCTTTGGAGCATGAACAGGCCTTCTAACACTCCAAACGCTATACACACACAACAACAAAATTCCCTTCGGCTTATAATACCATACTTCCACGGGGCACACAAAATTCAAAATTTATTAAAGGATTACTTTTCTATCCTTAAGAATAATAATATTACACGAAATCTTTTGGAAACGTGCCCTAGTGTAACGTATAAACAAAATAAAAATTTAAAAGCTATTTTAGCAAAAAATAAAAATACACGGAGTAATAATACATTGTTAGGTACACACAAGTGCAACCAATCTCGTTGCAAAACATGTCCCATAATAAATTCCGATATCAATATACAAACTCATCATAACCCTGTTGGAAATTGTATGGAATAGTACATAAATAAAAATAAATATCGCTGGTTCGTAGATTTCACTAGCTGTGGATAAGATCTAGGTACTTACGGATATTTAGGGATTCACAGAGCACTGGATTAGAACAGTTTTTACACTTATTTCTTGTTTTAACTAATTTAAATTGATAAAATAACGAGAGCGCGCACGCGGCTAATTCTTCATAATTTTTGAACTGTCACTTTTTTTGTTCCGGGCGACACCGTTAGATGGCGTTGCCACGTTATCGTGGTTTTGGTTGGATTGGATAAAGGAAAATGGATAGGACTTAGCTAGTTTCCCAACATTTCCCCCCACCGAAATCAATTGATTTCAGAATAAGTAAAATAAACTAATAAATAGAGCAATGGACTGTATAAATATATATTGAATAAAGTTTGATATGAATAATAAGAAAAATATATAACTAAAATAAAACTAGATAGATATAGAAAGTTGAAGCTAATGTTTATTGTCGTCGATAGGTAACGGACTAAGCTTATTGACCGGGCGTTGTAATAACGTGGTCTGAGTGCGAACAGACACCACACGAACTTTACCATCAGCTCCAGGATAGGCATTTTCTACGCGACCCAGTGACCATTGTTGACTTGGTAAATTGTCAGAATGAATAAGGACAAGGTCACCTATTGCGAGATTAGGTTTGTCTGTGAACCATTTTTCGCGTTGCTGAAGCGTATGTAGATATTCGCGCTTCCAACGTCGCCAAAAGTGTTGAGTCGCCTGTTGTACGAGTTGCCAACGTGATAATTTATACAGCGGCTCGTCAGACAAATCATATTCTGGTGCGGATACCATTTGTCGACCGACAAGAAAATGACCGGGGGTTAAAACCTCGAACTCGTTCGGATCATTTGAGAGTCCACAGAGGGGACGCGAATTTAAAATAGCTTCAATGCGACAAAAAAGCGTTGTTAATTCTTCGAACGTAAGTGCGCGACTACCTACTACACGACGAAGGTGATATTTAGCCGATTTAATGCCAGCTTCGAACATACCACCGAAGTGACTACCTCTCGGGGGGTTATACTTCCACGTGACCTTTCGTGCAGTAAAACCTACGTCAAGTTCAGTTTCCTGCATCTTATAAAAAAGGGAAACTTCTTTTAGATGTTTTCCTGCCGCCACAAAGTTTTTACCGTTGTCCGAATAAACAGTGTGGGGTAGGCCACGTCTGGAGGTAAAACGGTCAAACGAGGCAAGGAAGCACTCGCTTGTGAGATCCGACAGTACTTCAGTGTGTACCGCGCGCGTTGAATAACATACAAATACACACAAATACGATTTATGAATTTTAGCGTTACGCCTACGAGATTCCTTCGTAGAAAACGGACCGCCTATATCTACACCTACTGTATGAAAAGGGTGAATATCCTGAGACCTACATTTAGGTAACGAACCCATCAGTGGCTGTGTTGTTGTAGGTTTAGATTTAAAACAAGTTATACATTTGCATATACGTGAACGTATAACACAGCGCGCCGATATGATCCAGTATTTTTGGGACAGAATGCCCTGTAACGTACGTGGACCTGCATGTAAATATAATTTATGGTAATAATCGATCAGTGTATTTGTAAATTGACATTTCTTGGGTAACAAAAGCGGGTGTTTTTTAGAAAGAGATAAATTAGATTGAGCGAGTCTACCCCCCACCATGAGTAGACCTCGGTCATCGATAAACGGGTTTAATTTGGACATATATCTAGGCAATAAATGCAAATTACCCTTTTTTATTGATTCGATGTAACTTGAGAAATAAATATTTTGAATTATTTTAATAATCAAGTCATGAGACTTGTTAAGTTCATCTGTACTTAATATACTAAAATTACGGTTACATTTAGAAAGTTTTGAGTTTGATATAAATCTCAAACACCAAGCTATAGTGCGTTGTAAAAGATTAAAATTAGAGAATTTATTGAGAATGTCTTCGAAATTATTGTCTATTGAAAATAAATTATTTTGAATTAAAACAACCTCAGTAGATTTTAATTCTGGTAATTCTAAGTTATTTTTAAATTGATCTATGCTCCGTACGGGCCAAGTGTGGTCCGACTGGCTAAGCCAGAGCGGTCCACCGAACCACGCTTCTGCGACGGCCAGCAGTGCGGAGGGCGTGGCTCCACGAGAACACAGGTCGGCAGGGTTGTCGACGCCACGTACATGTAGCCACCGCACGTCACTACCACACTCGTGGATTTTAGTGACTCGGTTTGCCACAAAAGTTTTTAACTTGTATTCCGGCGTATTTAACCACGACAGGGTCACTGAACTATCTGTAAAAGCAAACGTTTCGAAATCGTAGCCTTCGTCCAAAAACATAGACCTAACATATTGTAATAATTTACTTAATAAATGAGCTGACATAAGCTCTAATCGAGGAATTGAAATTGTCTTTAAGGGCGCAACCTTAGATTTTGACAATAATAAATTAGTCTTTACGTCTCCGTTAGCGTTAGTACTACGCACGTAAACGACGGCGGCGTACCCTAGCGTTGAAGCATCGCAGAAACCTATCACTTGAATTTTAGTGCAATTTTTAATGAATACGTGTCTATTATGTCGCAGATTAGATAATAATGGAATCTGACTACAAAACTTTTTCCAATCTGTGACGAGATTACCTGATAAGTTGTCGTCCCAGTCCAGGTTTGCACACCATAATTTCTGCATAAAACATTTGGCATAAAAAATGCATGGTGCGGCAAATCCCAGGGGGTCGTACAACTTGGCTATTTGAGATAGTACAGACCTCTTAGTAACCTTAACTTCTGTAGACGTGGTGTGGAAAGAGAAGACGTCTTCAGTGGGTAGCCAGTGGAGACCCAGGACCTTGATGGCTGACGTGGAACCGTCATCGAACTGTAAGGGGGTTTCCAGGTGATCGCTAGGTAGCGAGTTCAACACCTGGACGCTGTTGCTCGACCACTTACGTAATTCGAACCCACCAAGCTGGAGAAGGCTCATCAGCTGACTCTTCACCTCCAACGCTTCATCAGGAGTATCCACAGACCAGATCAGGTCGTCGACGTAAAAACCTTCCCGCAGTGCACGCGCAGCTAAGGGGAACGTCTCGCCTTCGTCCTGAGCAAGCTGGAGCAGCGTACGAATTGCTAGGTACGGGCTGCTGACGACTCCGTACGTGACAGTACGGAGCTCGTACACCTGGATCGGCAAACCAGCATCGTCACGCCAGAGAATGTGTTGGTACTTACATTGGGTAGGATCCACGAGAATACGTCGGTACATTTTAGATATGTCGCTAGTTAAACATACCTCGTGTAACCTAAACCGCGTCAATAGTTTGACTAGGTCAGACTGCAGCTTTGGACCAGAATACAAAACGCAGTTTAACGACAAACCATTTGACGTCTTGCATGACGCATCGAAGACGACGCGGAGCTTGGTAGTGCTGCTGTCGGGTTTGTGCACGCAGTGATGAGGTATGATGTACTCAGAGTGAGTACGAGTGACGTCACCAACTAGTGCCATGTGTCCAAGAGAAATATACTCGTTAATGAATTTGTGGTATTCCGATTTCAGTTCTGGTGAACGAGATAATTTTCTCTCCAAACACATGAAACGCCGGACAGCTGTCTGCTTCGAATCGCCGAATCCAACGAAGTCAGGTTTAAAAGGGTACCTAACAATATACCTACCGGAAGTGTCACGCTTATGTTCAATACTGAACTTATTTTCGACATAAGTATCGTCAGAAGACGTAGGTATCTCAGACAAAACGTTTTCTGTTTCCCAAAAAGATTGCATAAGTTGATCTATTTGACCATTACTTGAAAACAAACAAGTAGAATGGTCGGTTTGATTATTTAAATTTACTTGGCCGGTGATGACGTAGCCAAATATGCTGCGAAGAGCCGGCGGAGCCCCGTCAACTGGTGGACGGAAAACGGCACCGTCGTAAATGGACGGAAATACGTCACCGGCAAGTAAAATGTCTATTGGACTCGACCTATAGAAATATGGGTCCGCAAGAACAATGTGGTTGTATTGATTTATAATATTGAGAGGTAAAGAAATAGTTGGCATGTTTCCTGTAATTTTAGAAACCACGACCAACTCCGTATTTAAAATAGGACTGTCGCATTTAGATGGTTTAAAAGTACAGGAGACAAGACCGTAGTCCCGCACGGGGGCTCCGCCCAGTCCGGACAACAACAGGTCACACTGGCGACGCTGCAGGCCGAGCCGCTGCGCGCAGTCGTTAGTGATGAATCCGTTCTGAGCGCCGCTGTCTATGACGACACGCACAGATTGATAAGACCCGGAGCAGTCTGCGACAAGAATGACGGCGGTCCCTAACAACACGGCGCTTCTAGCCGTGCACGACAACGAAGTGGATTGAACTGACAAAGGCATGTCAGAATTATTAGAACTAGTAGATGCTAAGTTTAAGTTATCATTGTAGACAGAATTATCGATATGCAAAGTATGATGATGCATTTTATTGCACACCGAACAACGTAATTTGGAGGGGCAGTCTGTGTGTTTGTGCCCGTCGCGCAAACAATTCTCACACAGATGTAACGCCGTAATTTTCTCCAAACGTACCTGTGAGGCTAGACCTAAATAGCTAAAACATTTATAAATGGAATGACCACCCTTGTTACAAAATAAACAGTTTTTATTGTTTCTATTACAAGTCACAGTTGAAGTCAAACAAGTTTTTTGACCAACATTTTTTATTAATTGTTTATTAACAAAATTAGGTTTACTATTGTTAGATGCAGGGTTAAATTTATTTAATTTAAACGTACCGTTATCTGACATTTCTAAAATACGGACTTGTGACACAATAAAACTGATCAACGAATCGAAAGTGGGTATGTCATTCTTATCAATTTGTTGTTCGAAATAACGTCTTGTTGTAGAATCCAAATTTCGAAAACCTATAAAAAACAATATAAAACCTGCTAAGTCTTCCAATTGTAACATTTGTAATGCCTTTACACTCTCCTGAAAGTTTTCTAAAAACGCATTTAGTCCGCTTAAGGATTCGAGGGTTAAAGGTTTAAAGTTGAACAGCTTATCCATATATCGCGTCGCTAACGCCCTTTTATTTTCGTATCTTTCTATTAAAGACGTCCAAACAATATTATAATTATCGTTAGATATCGGAACAGTCTTAACAATTTGAAGCGCGGGCCCGCTGACGACTGATAATAAATAATGAAACTTTTCGACATTACCTATTGAAGGGTTATCGTGAATTAAGCTAAAAAACGTGTCACGAAAAGTAACCCAATTTTCAAGTTTACCATCAAATTTATATAAATCGATCTTAGGTAGTTTTGGTTGCATGCTCCTGCTTTCGCTAATATGGTTACTACCTACTTGTTTCGTTTTTGCTAACTGATCGCGAATTCTTATAATTTCGTAAAATAATTGATCGAATGATTCGCTTTCCTTATTACTAGGTATAAATTCAGGTTTTAACTTTAATTGTAGCATTATGACCTCCTCACAAGCCTGCTCAAATGATTCTCGAATTTGTTCGATTTCCCCTACGCGCGAAACAAAGGAATCGTAATTCCTTGAACAATCCGTCTCAACACATTTAGCGATATCGTACAAACGTTGTAAACGCATAAAATACTTCTCCTTTCGCGATATCATTGTTTTAAGTTTGATTTCGTTCATCTCAGTCATTTTGAATAGAAAAAAATAACCTTTGACCGTTAACTATAAAACGACAAATAAGTGAAAAATAGTGAAAAATAAGTAAATTCGAATACGTATAAATAGATATTACTTATTATATCCCCCAATAAACGTACATACGATAGATAATGCGGCAGAATGACCAAAATGTATGGAATAGTACATAAATAAAAATAAATATCGCTGGTTCGTAGATTTCACTAGCTGTGGATAAGATCTAGGTACTTACGGATATTTAGGGATTCACAGAGCACTGGATTAGAACAGTTTTTACACTTATTTCTTGTTTTAACTAATTTAAATTGATAAAATAACGAGAGCTGCTAATTCTTCATAATTTTTGAACTGTCACTTTTTTTGTTCCGGGCGACACCGTTAGATGGCGTTGCCGCGTTATCGTGGTTTTGGTTGGATTGGATAAAGGAAAATGGATAGGACTTAGCTAGTTTCCCAACATTTCGCACAATGTACTACTTCTCATTGCGTATATATGCTGGAGTGCAGATTTTTGAGTTTTTATGTGGGAGAGACTACGACACCCCTTCGTACTCGCATGAATGGACACAGACATTCAGTAGATTCTCAAATTAATAATATTTTACCTGTGCCCACCCATGCGCGTATACATAACACTACCTTTAACAATTGTTTCACAGTAAGAGTATTAAAGAGTTTTCCTAAAACTATTCGGTCTATTGATTTAAAAACATGGGAAAGCTCTTTTATATGGCAGCTTGGTGCATACTATAGCCCTGGTCTGAATGTAATGCATTAGGTTTTGTCTAACTTGTTTTGTAAATTTATTAATATCGAACCAACAATGGACATAACATACTGATGATGTTTTCCATGATGCGCGAGGTGATGATGATATTTTTCTAAAAAATAAATACAAAACTATATAGTGCATTGCCTTCACCATTGCTAAAAGAAATAAAATTACTTTTTTCAAAATTTATGACAAAGACCTTCAGTCACTGTCACTGATGACGCCGCTCCAAAGAGAGGCGAAATATTTGGCAAAAAATATTTTAAGCTTCAATTTATATATATTAAATACATATAATACTTCAACAAATTAATATACTAACATAATATGTCAAGATGTGGAGATTTGGTTTCATTTTGTTGAATATCTTTTTGGACAGTGGGAGTATTAAAAACATCGATATATATAGATAGGCCCTCACTGATATAAAAACGTTCCCGCAAAACCAATCGAAGTAATGTAGCTGCAGCGACGGAATAATATTAATTTTTATATCGAGTGAAAATGGTCTTTTTGTATGCATAGTAACAGAATTTTCATAAAATATAATTTCTTGAGAATTGGCCCCCAAAGTTGGTAGGTACATGTGGCAAGCGGCACGTTTTTAGAGTGCGTTTTGTATTGAATAGGCCTATCTATATACATCGATGATTAAAAACAATTATAAATTAAGTCAAAATATATGTTTTTACTAAATATTTTGTTACGTCAATGTCAAATTGTCTTAAAGCAAAACCAAGCAATAAAAAACGTCAGTGTGAAGCTCGGAACCAATGAGTCATACTCTGTTCTTACGTACATTTGTCATAGATTTACAACACTACCATTCCACCAGTATTATTGTGTACATACACACATCAAAAGTGTCTAGGGATCAACATATATTTTTGCAATAACTTTTCTCCTGATTGATATTCATTAAAATTTTCTTTAAGGATTGATCAAATAAAATGTTTTCGTTTGTCTACAGTAACGATAAACCAAGTCACCTTTGCATTAGTAAAAAAAATTGCCATTTTCCTAATAAAGGGATTTTTGACATTTGACCCACTAACATTAAAGTTCGAAAAAAAGACTGAAATAACAGTTTTTTTTTTAATTTTATTGGGTAACTTAAACAATTAATAATCCGTGTTTCTACCGCGAACACTAACAACACAAGAACATCGGTTTGGCATACTCAAAATGAGTTCATCCAAATCACGCTGTGGAATGGCCGCCCATGTTCGTTGCAACAACAAAAAAAGGTCTTCTTGCGACTGGATACCCTCCATATTCGGCAGAGCTCTTCTCTGAAGAATATCCCATGCATGCTCAATCGGGTTCAAGTCTGGCGACTGAGCAGGCCAGGGCAGGACATTGATGTTAGCTGCGGCGAGAGTCTGTCTTACAACTCTTGCGGTGTGCGGTCGTGCATTATCATGCATTAACTGAAATAAGGGACCGATATGCACTTGTAGAGGAACGATGACGTCTGATACAACCGTCTCAGCATAAATTTGAGCGTTGAGGTTGCCTCTGATCCAAATCAACTCAGTTCTTCCGCCGATCGAAATACCCGCCCATACCATGATGGTTCCACCACTATAAGGATGGACTTCCTGGCAGGATTTTAATCGCTGTTGGCGTCCAGGGGTTCTCCAGTGTCGTATACGTCTTGTATCCGGCCTCATACCAAAACGAGACTCATCAGAAAAGCACACGAAACGCCATTGTTCTTCTGTCCAATTTCTGTGTTCAAGAGCCCATTGATATCGAGTCCTACGATTGTGCATTGCTATAGGTGGTACCCGTAGCGGTCTTCGGGAATGAAGGTTCACTTCATGCAAGCGGTTTCTGACTGTTTGGTCGCTAATTAAGTTCCCTGAAGAGCGATGAAGGCTCACGGCTAACATCATGGCGGTTATTGTTGGAGTTCTTCGAGCTGTGATTTGAATGTATCGGTCTTGTCTCCGTGTGGTGCAGCGATACCGTCCTCCATGGCGCTCAGCCACGGTACCAGTGGTTCGGTAACGTGTCCAAAGTCGACTGATAACACTCTGACTTGTATTCAGAGCTAAAGCCACAGTACGTTGCCGGGAACCAGCTTCTATCATTCCCACGGCTCTGATCATTTCTTCCCTGCTTAAATGACGTCGCCGCTCCATAATAACGTTGGTTTTAATCAGTAGTAGGGAAACAGTAGCACTAATAATGTCTTCAATGCGTTTTATGTTTTTATAGGGAAAATATTGACAGCTGATTTTCATCTTTTACTCGAATTTGATTGACAGTTCCTGTTTTAAATTATGAAATGCACCAAAAAGGATCCATATAAATTTATAAAATCATAAATTTATTACAAAGCCACATCTCAATCACAAGAAATCCGCATAAACATGCTTGATCCCTAGACTTTTTTGATGTGTGTATTTGTATGTATATTAATATGTATTATGATATCATAGAATAAGTTTATTTTATTTTTCCTTTAAATTAAGTTTCATATTGAGCCCTTTGCACCTACCTCTTAATCAAAATTCTCTGTATTGTCCCAAAGGTTGACTGCTAGAGAATGCCTAGCGGCATTAAGCCCGCCCTTTCTACATAGTGCAATGAAGTTTTTAAATAAAATAAATACATTCCCGTGACTCGGAGAGCACGTTAAGCCGTCGGTCCCGGTTCTACTAATACCAAACGATTGTATATGAAAACGTTTATAAATTGTCATTAAAAATTGACACCAGACCCTCGCCAACCTCTCTGGCCAGCTTGTAGGCTAAATTATCTAGAAATTTCTGAAAGGCCCATCGGTGGAAGTCTGTTTTTTTTATTATACTCTAACACGTTAATAAATTCGTACGAAGTCTCTGGCAAAGGGCTATAAATGTCTAACCAGGGATTGATAACGTCACCCATGTTAGCCACAAAATTATCTAAGACACCACTAAAGTCACCTAAATCTCCATATTAAGATATTCAATAGAATAAGGATCTACGAGTGGGTATTCTGGGCATAAATTAGATCGAATTTAATTATATATACAGTAGACAGACAGTGGGCTCGTCCAGTCCCGGATGTCTAATGGGCCTGGGTTGGGGATGGGGACATTCTCCCGTTCTCCCCGGCAGGATCTCAGCGAGTAATCACCCACTGGTAATTCATGCACCTTCAAAATCAAAATCAAAATCGTCTGGGTACGGCTACTTGAGTTCTCCTCCAGGAGCACTTCTCTAGGAAGTTGGGGGGCCGAGCGCAAGACGGAGCGATATTCTGGAGATGCTTGAAGTGTCAGTTGTCGGCCCGATAGAACATAAGTCTAGTCAGGCCGACGACAAACTCCTCAATAGTAGGCATCTCCAGATCTCGAGCTATGACGGAATTACGCTATATACAATACAGTTGTGGGTATTACAAAGGAATACGAAACGGGATTAAAGATATGAGGGAGTATTATGATTATTAGGAAAGTCATAAAGTAAGGTGAGAACATGAACAGACCTAGCGAATATTAAAAGGCACTTTAACTGAGCGCGAAATTGAGACGCTAAGTTAGTTACAGCTCAAGTCATAATGAAATACCCCAAACTAAATTCAGTATTCGTTATTATAATATAATTTATAAGTCAATTTTATGTTTTTTTTTTTTTTATAAAAATAATTTAAATTTATTTATTTTACTTTATTACTTGAAGTAGGTAATATTTTAGTTATTTTCGTTACTTTTACTTTTTATTTTTATTTCTAAAAGGAATTGTATGTTTATTATATATATATTTTTTAAAATTGTTTCAGTTGTTTAGTTTATGTATACTTATTGAAAATTTTATAATATTGTTATTTCTTATAGGCAATAAAGGCTACTGTGGTAATGTGGTGGTCGCCTATAATAGGTGCAACATCTAACTTCTGATTTAGTGTTAAGTACAAATAAGTGTGTGATGTTAGCACTGTTGGCTACCCTATTATAAATAAATTATGACAAGAATAGTCCCCCTGCATGAATTAAGCCTACTCGATGGGAATATTAAGCGAATTCAAGTTGAGAAATTAGTTAGTAACTTTATTGATCACAGAAATGTATTTAATCGGCTTTCCCATAAATGTAATTTTATTTTAATTAAAAGTTTCCTAATTGTTCTGAATATTTTCGATTAAGACCGTTCTTCAGAATGTAATTTAATGTGATTATTCTAAATATAACGTTAAAATTCGTTCTGTATAAAAAACGACAAAATTAATATTCCAGTAGCCCTATTCTGAAACTTAGTCGCGAACGTTATTGGTGGAATTTTTTTTTTTTTCCATACAGGTGACACAGCGCCATCTAGTTTCCGTGGTAAGCTACGAGGCTTGTGTTACGGAAACTAGATGGTTGATAAACTACACATTATACTTTTTTTTTGTAAATATATACATATAAACACCCAGACCGAGTATTTACGTCAGAGATTGCGTCATAATTACAAAATATTATTCAATTCTCAACTCTATAAGCGCTCGACCTTGACAGCGGCCGTGCGAATATCAACTTTAATAGCGTGATAAACTCGTATATATAGTTAACGGATTTCATTATATAATGTGTTATAATGCTACAGGAAGCAAAATTAGATATAGATAAATAATATTATTAACATGTTTTATTCGACGTACTTAAATTAATATACATTAAAAATATATTTACCTAAAAGCTACCCAAATAATAAAATTAAATCCTCTTTCCCTCTCTTCCCCTCTGTATAGCGAGGCTAATACGTTAGCAGAAATAATTGCCAGCCTTCCTGTCTCCAGACCTTTTCGTCAGCCGCTTTGACAACTCGGCCAGGCGCCTTGCTGAGGGCCCACTGTGGGCCCAACGTCTCGACCTCAAACGGTTTACGTATTTGCGCAACTTGAGGTTCTCAACAGAAGACGCCGCACTTCTCGCACATGACGAGGTCGCCTAGATGTGAAATATTAATAATAATATTATAGAATAATAATGTCCTATAAATAAATAAATAAATGTTTTATTACGAAAAAGTATACATAGGGGTTAGTAACATAGTGTTTGCTTATTCTATATTAGCAAAATAGGACATTTATTTATCGTATTTGCCTTGTCCCCCTGAAATACTGGACACATGTGAGTATCTACCCAGTGCCGCATGATCACTGACTGCCTTCAAGATGATGCCGCTCCCTCGTATTCTGTGCATCAACAACGCGACTCGTTTCCGCAACACTGACTAGAAATCATCAACACCATCAAGGGAGCCCCATCATCATCCTGAAGGCGTTATTAATGGCAATTTTTATTTTCAAGGAGAACTAATATTGTAAGCTTGCCATAGTGATATTTATACAAAAATAACACCGCTTAAAACAAGACTTACCTGACTGTACATATGAATTTGGTTACATCGTAGGTCATGAGAAAGGGTAAACCCAAGCCATCTTGTTCGGACACAGTCGTAAATTATTGTTGTGAATAATGATGGCATCGTCGGGGCAAGATTGTATGACCCGGGTTTCTCTGACGTTGTCATACAAATATATACAATTTAAAATACGATAGTAACTTGGATATCTTTGCCGCTTGCCACATTTCCTCTACATCAACAAAGGTATTAAACAAAGTTATATCTTTGTGGCATTTGGGGTTGAAACAATAGGGGTATATTCTCTTCATACCAACACATTCGTAAAAGAGCTGGGTAAACGAATTTTTCAAGAATGTGGCGACCCCAAATGCTATAACTACCTAAAACAGAATATTTCCCTTATAATTCAACGAGGAAATGCGGCGAGCGTTTTCGGTACCCTCCCTGGTGGTAAGCCCTTAGTTTATTTTGTAGAATAGTTTTAATTTAATAGGTATTAAATGTTTTAGTTTTATTTATTATTAGTTTTTAATTTATTTTATTTATAATTTGAAAAAAACTTCATAGTTATCTATGTATAAATAACCTCGGTTAAGCGTGCCACTAGCATTCAAATGGCGACCACGACCATTCTGCCAAGAGTGTAGCGACAAAGAAGAAGAAATAAAAAAAAAATGGCTGCCTGGTTTATCTAAAAATAATAATAATAATAATAAACTTTATTGTTTTAAAAAAAAATAAACGCCACTTAAGTTTGTAGTGCTGTTAATTTAATTGAGACTGGCAAAATAATAATAATAAATAAGTAAAATCCAAATAATTAACAAATATCCATGACATTTCATTTAACACACACTTTTTGCGTTTCTAAGACATCATATATATTGTATGGGGATTTGGACAAAATTGTATTCACAGTTATACGGGGTGACTTATATGTAAGATATATATATGTTTATGTATTGATAGAAATAAACATACATATTATTTCAACTCTAAATGGCAAAAAAAATGTTTTTATATTTTAAAACAAAAATATACATAGTTCGCTACGAAATGAAATGTTTAGAAATATATCGGTCGGTGTTTATTTTATTAAGCAGATTGTTTTGTTGGTGGTTTTTTTTACTTTTGTTTTTGCCTATGGCTGTATTGTATTTTTAACTTTTTCTTGTATATTTGGGGTCGTTCGCGTCACAGTTATCAGCTAGATTGATGTATGTGACGTGGCATTTACATATTAATATATTTTCCACCAGTAAAGCCAAGCACAACTCGTGATGACGACTTTCTATATTTTTATTAATTTTCACATTTTTTATTGCTAAATATCTAATAGTTAGCATAAATAGAAATTCTTGTCTTACGTACATTTTGTATGATTTAGGCTAAATTGTATTCCCAGTTATATATGCATTTTTAGATAAATTATTCTAACAAATTACAATTTAAGTTAAAAAAAACCTTTATTTTATCAGTTTAGGCGTGCAAAATGTTTAAAATATCATCATGACAGTTATAGAACTAACAGCCGGTTTCTCTAAGCTCTACTTAATTATTTCCTAGCTAATTATCTTTAAGTTTTTCTTAAGTCAAATCGGGTTTCACGAACAAACTTATGTAATTATTTGTTATTGCTTTGTGAAACGCAAAATACATTTGTGTAAATATCAGTTCTCTTTTTAATTATATCTTAAGATATGTTTGTGAAACGCATGTTTTGCAAAACCTGTTTTTTTTTATTTAAGTAATAATTAAGTATCAAAAATACGTTCGCGAAACTGGCTGTAAAGGGCTTGATTGATACGAAAACGAAATATGAGCAACACCTCTGAGAGATTGACACTACACACGTCACAATAGTCAAGGAGAGGAAGAAGGAGGCTCTGGACAAGGGTAATTTAAGTTTCAATGGAGAAAATTCTTAAGTTTATCGAAACAGTGAAAAGACGCTACGAACGTGTGCTTAAGTTAGAATCTAGGTCAGAAACTTAGTAAGAAACATTGGCCTAATATTACTAGCATATGCAACTGACGGTGCAAATCAGATGTTTGCTCTTTGCCGATCGGCAACAACTACTAACCAAAATGATTTGATTTTACCGCCGCTGTCATCAACTTGCGATCCATGTTTTTATATTAATCAAATTGCTTCTATATAAATTAAATCAAATAGTTTATTTCCTTTGGTTCGCTTGAAATAACTTGGATATAGTCGGAACTAATAAAATTAATACAATTAATATTAATACTAAGGATAGGGATAGTCCCGTTCGCGTGGAATGGTGGCAAGAACTCTGGCTGCATTTCCCCGCTGAATTGCAATACTGATTCTTTAAGCGAAGAAAGAGCCAGCCCTCTTGTCACCGGAGGAGACGACAAGACGCGGTGTTATGTCTTTTAAAAACTGCAGCATGAATATGTAATCTTTTAATATACTTACATACTTGCGCCGCTTGCTGGACTCCGCATTTTCCGCCGCGGCTCCCGCTTTATGCGCTGTCCCCCTGAGATGCGACGCGGCGAGGGTGTCGACGCACGTGGCGTCCCACACCAGAGCACGTCCCCGTTCTCAGGGGACCAACGTCATACCATTGGGTCTTTTGCCATCATCTCGGATAACTCCAACAGGCTCTAGAAGAGCTGGAACCTCTATATGTACTAAACAAAGTAGTAATAATGGTTGGACCGTAAACAGGCAATAATCGATATTTTTGTATGTTAGTCACAACATTACTGCTATAAGCAAGTAAAACTAACTTAGAAACTACTTAAAAAAGATCGTGGCTGTAAAAAGGCCGTGTCAGTTTACATTCTAAATACTTAATAATTATAAATTACAGAAATTACATACCTACAGATGTCAGATAATTAATAAAATTATAATAAAAAAAAAGACGTTTCAATTTATAATCTAAATATTAATATGTCAAATAAACAAATTACGTAGTACTTATTATAACTCAATGGTGGGAAGCAGCATTTACAGGTTTGACTTATACGTTATAGGTTAGCAAAATCCACTTCATTACTGCAGAGTTAATAACACCCCTTTGGCCTTAATTTAATTTATCTCAAGTACCCTCATCGTCTTATTAAAATTTAATAACAAATTGAACCCTATTCGCTGTTATTATAAAGCTGTGTTCATTAAACCTACACGTGGACTACTTGGCTGTCTAATTTAAAACACAGCAACGAACGTTGTAAAAAATAAAACACATCCAAATTTGCAGACTATATGAGAGCGGTCGTGGCGCGGTTGTAAGAACGCTTTCCTTTAATACAAAAGGACCCTTCGAACCCCGGCATGTACCAATGAGAAGCACTTTTCTTATGTACATTTGTCATAGATTACAACGTCGCTGTTTCCCCTCTAAATTAGGATACTTAATTTTTGATAGAAAAAACTGCCTTCCCCTATTGTCACCAGATACTTCTATGAGCCTTGCAACAATTTGTTTATATAAAGCTTTTGTTCTGATACCCACGGGCCCATCGTTTCTACAGCAAACGTCGAAAATAAGTAACTATTGCAAATCGTTTCATATTTTCGACGCTTGCTGATCTGCGCTTGTTCCGCTGCAGCACCAGCTCCAACCTTCCGCCTTGAAGGTGGGACCCCTTGTAATATCCCATAACAGGGATTGGCCCAATTTCCAAGGTACTGATCTCATTCCGTCTGGACGCTTGCCATCGTCTTCGACTCAGAACGGTTATTATTATTACCACTATATTCCTATAACTATGGTAAAAAATCTTGTTTATGTGTGCAATTTTATAATTTAAAGTTTTTTAGAATTTGTAAAGCTACTGAATCTCGAGCATACTATTAATTTAGTATTTCCACAACATTGTTGTTCCTAGGTTCACTTCCAGAGCCGTGGACAAAGAACAACGAACCCTTTAACAATATAACAATGGAAACTATTTGGGCGAGGTTATTGTTACTAACTTCAGGGCCTTTCCAAATTCGACCGGTCTCTATTCGGCCTATGACATACAAATGTATGGTACCGGGAACGACGGCTTAACGAGGTAATGTCCTACAGAGGTCGGTTCAAACCCCCCCGGTATGTCCAATGAGAAATACACTTTTCTTACCTACATTTGTCATAGATTTACAACACCACCGTTCACGTGCCCCGGAGAGCACGTTAAGCCATCGGTCACGGTTCCACTAATACCAACTTGTGGAATCGTTAATAAATTGTCATTAAAAATTGACATCAGATCCTCGCCAACCCGTCTGGCCAGCGTGGCCAGAGTAGGCCAAATTTTCCAGATATATGTTCTGCACGTCGAGGAGGAAATAATAATAGTTTTATTTAACCTTAAAAAAAATAATGTATTACTTTGGGACGAATAAAGAATAGAATAATCAGTAACTAAAAACTATTATTCTGTAGAAACTCAGGGCCCGACAAATTATGTGCCTCGGGCGTTATAATCAAAAATACTAAAACAATATTTGCTGAAAACTAAATTATCTCTAAAACTATAACAATATTTACGGTTTATTTTAATTTACTGGAATATGTTTTAGATATATATTTTTAAATACCTGCACGACATGTGACCCTGCGCCCACCTGATGGTAAGTGGCGCGCAGGGTCCATGAATGTTAGCAACTGGAATCAGACCCTTATGTCCGACATCAGTCCCTAACACTATGCCGGCTTGACTAGATGCCTTTTCACACTTCGCTTGAAGGACTCCAGGTTATAGGAAAGAGGAAACACAGAGGCTGGAAGAGCATTCCACATCTTTATTGTGCGACAGATGTATGAGTCACCAAATTTATAGGTACGCGAAGGGATAGTGACTACGGTATGTGGGTGCATATTCTGACCTGTGTGTGGTTCGGTTGCGGAATGGAGAGGAAGGAATTAGGTTATAGAGCTCTTCAGAGCACTCACCATAGTATAGCCGGTAGAACACGCTCAGAGAAGCTACATCTCGGCGAAGCTGCAGGGATTCGAGAGTTCCAGATATAGTGGCATCGTCCACAATTCGAACAGCTCGCCTCTGTAGGACATTGAGAGCATCTGTGAGGTACTTGGCTGAACCATCCCAAAGGTGTGAACAGTATTCCACGCATGATCTGATCTGTGCTTTGTACAGCAACAGTCTGATTGATGGCGAAATTGAAACGAATTTAGTTCAATTTGCATAACTAATGCATTAATAGTGTACTGGCAAATAGTCATTCACAATTTATAGGAAAAAAAAAGGTGCAAATTGTTCTTTACTTATTTAATAAACTTATTGCACAATTTATTAGAATTAATATATACTTACATCATATATCTTCATATAAATCAATATTACCAGATAATAATATAACTTTCTGGGAGCTTTCAACGAAAACACTGCCAAAACCCTTTGAGATATAACAAAATAATGTATGGTGGAATTGTTTATCCTATATAGGTCAATCTCTTAAAGATAACATACTATATCCATTTTAATACTTTAAAAAATGGGCAATTATAAAGTGGTAATAGCAAAGCTATTTATACAAATACGGTATTATTCTTATTATTTTAAATAAGTTTGTTAGCTTGAGCATTTTATAAAGATATTTTTTTCTCTTTACACTATGCAAATTAAATTAATACCTTAGGAGATATAGCAAAATCAAAAATAATGCGCAAAGAAATTAATTTTCATGTCGCCGTTTACACGGGCAAAGCCGGGTAAAACAGGTAGGTAAACATAAAAATAGAGAGGAGCACTAGAGCGTACCATAGATCTCAAGAGGTTAAACAGCCAGTTTTTCTAAATATTTTTGGTACTTAAGTAAAACTTAACAGGTTTTGCAAGAAATGCGTTTCACAAATATATCTTAAGAAATAATTAAGAAGAGAACTGTCATTTACACAAATGTGTGAGAAGTTGTAAATATTGCGTTTCACAAGGCAAATAACAAATTATTAAATAAATTCGTTCGTGAAAAAAGATAATGATTTCGTAGCTAGGAAATAATTAAGTAGAGCTCCGAGAAACCGACTGAAAACATTTTAAAGAACTGAAATATAGAATTTTACAATTTTTGACAATTTATCTACGTGAAACGGTCAGTCTGACAGAGAGAAACTGGCTGACCTAAAGTTTATGATCGATTGGGAAGGGAGGAAAGTTTGGAATTATTCCGGAGAAGATCGATCATAGTGAAAAGTTTTGCGAAAACACTTGTAGCCCCCCATCTGTGTCCACCTACATTACAACTGCTTGTTTCCTGATACTTATTATTTATCCTTTTACACACACCTGTCTTTCTTTTCCATGTTTTTTCGAGTATGAATATCCATTAATATATATAACCATTGCTCAGAACTGTCAAAATGACAGTTATTACTCTAAAAACTGTCACTATTACAGTTCTAAGCAATGGCTCGTGCACTGGCGGAGCAACGACTATTAATCCGGACCTTAGATTTTTCTGCCTCCGTGGTCTAGCGGTTAAGTCCGTGGATTTAAACTCGGAGGTACCGGGTTCGATTCCTGGTCGGGACACAATAATATTTATTAATGTAAATAAATACATTTAATTAATATTTAATTTATTTGTGATATTTCTCGTGTTTGGTACGCTGGAGACATCGACGAGCTTGCCACTTGTCATGATTGGCCTATAGTAAAGTGTAAAAAAAAAATTTTTATAAGCGTGGTTTCTGACCACCCCGAAAGGGAAACGGTCGTAATGATACTTTACTTTTTAAAAATAATCTGAATTGAACCAAAAATAAGATTGTATACGTGTGGTTTTAATTTCTTAGGTTAGTATGATTTATTATTTTCATACTTGCAACTAATAATCTTCACAGTAAAAGAATTTTCTATTTTTGTGCCGTATAGTTAACAAGTGTAACCCGAACATAGACGATTAATTGTTCGATAGAAAATTATGAGGCATACAACACTAATATATTTTTAAATTTGCCGCGCTTTTTTTTTGGCTTCTTTCATTAGCCAGACTCTATCAATAGAATAACATATTATTAAAGTCACCCCGTATATAAATACAACGACCAGTGTTAATATTTACGTATATCGACTATACGATTTTTCCACAAGAAGTTAATACGTTCACCTCCATTACAGCAAAGTGGAATCAGCCATTGTGGCTAAGACTGATCCATTAATAGTAGATCTCTAAGTAACTGAAGTAAGTTTAGTGCTTCAAGTAGTTACCTTAAGGGGTAAAGGTTTTAATGACTTTCTGTAAAGCCTATTACTTAATCTTGAGACGATTGAGTTGAGGTCGTTAATAATGAAAATGAAACACAATTACTTGGACTAAATTATATTATTATCTTGTTAGAGACAAAAGTATTATAAGTAAAAAAAAAAAAAGTATCATCACGACCGTTTCCCTTTCGTCGGGGTGGTCAGAAACCACGCTTATAAATGAGCGGATTCACGTTTAGTCAACTTTACTATAGGCCAATCATGACAAGTACCAAACTCGAGAAATATCACAAATAAATTAAATATTAATTAAATGTATTTATTTAAATTAATAAATTAATTTGTGTTCCGACCAGGAATCGAACCCGGATTCCTCCGAGTCTAAATCCACGGACATAACCGCTAGACAACGGAGGCCGTTATATAATATTATTATGTAATTTTGTTTTTTTTTGTTTTGGTCATAAGTTTCCTTTTTAAATTTATTTGTTATTATTAAGTAATTTGTATTAGTTTCTGTGGTCTAGCAATTAAGTTCATGAATTTAGACTCGGAGGTACCGGGTTCGAATCCTGGTCCGGATTATTACAAAGATATTTATTAATGTAAATAAATACATTTAATTAATATTTAATTTATTTGTAATATTTCTCGAGATGGTACGTTGGAGACGAGCTTGCCACTTGTCATGATTGGCCTATAGTAAAGTTGCCTAAATGTGAATCAGCTTAATAAGCGTGGTTTCTGACCACCCCGAACGGGAAACTGTCGTGAAACGCCGTTCTTTGTAACTATTTCATACATAAATTTGAACAAATTGACTATTTAATTCAATAATATTTTAATGCTGGGGCAAAAGAGATTTTGTAATTAAATAAAAAAAAACACAATTAATTATTATGATTATTGAATTTTATTTAGTTGAGGCACGCTGCGAAAAAGTTGGGGCCTGGTTTTGGGCAATCTCTTTTAGATGTTTGCCATCCCAAGCTGTGTGGCGCTTTATTAACGTGGTGCCGAAACACGGGGGCTTATTTTTAATATCGTTGCCGCCATGATTTATTCGTTATACGGAAATTTTAAAGAACCAAAGAAAATATTGATCACCTATTTAGGGTACCATAAACTATCTAATTATATGAAAAATCTTAATTCAAAAATGTCTTCAAATCTTTTTATACTGTGTTGAATTTATTAAAGAGCAAATATTTAGTTCTGTGGCATGTTGCCCAATACACTGGCAGCATTTTCCTTTGAATTAAGATAACTTCGAGTGCTTAATAAAAAAAAAAGTTTTTTTTTTTCATTTATTTAGCCAACAAGCAGCCATCATACACAAACAAATTTGCCATTGTCGGCGCTTGTAAGATACTAAATTATATAACTAATAAATAATAAACTTTCGCGCACACTCATAGTAGTATTTATAATTATAACGGGTCTTTACGCGATTTACCTTAGAGACATATTTCTCCCGACGTTTCAGCCAAGTTGCATTGGCAGAGTCGACCCGTGACCACGGCAACTTGGCTGAAACGTCGGGAGAAATATGTCTCTAAGGTAAATCGCGTAAAGACCCGTTAAAATTATAAAAACTATAATAAATAATGTTAACCGAAACAAAGATACTGTAATTCAAATATGATATAAAAGATACCTACTTAAATGTATAAATACATACTTATAATACTAATTACGGAAGCAACAAACTACCAACCATCAGCAGTAATTTTGTATAAACTTGAATTAGAAATAAGTGATTTTATTATTTATCAACAATGAGACTGAAGTAGGATAGTAGAATCTAGCTAACTGAAATATGCAATGATGAATGCATGAATGCTTGGGACAATGTCTAGCATACACTTCGACCGTACAGCACAACACTACGGTGTTACATCTCTAGAGGACAGATCGAATAGTGGCGGCCAAACGAGTTGGTGTCAAATATTAAATAATATATTAATATACTCGTACATATAAAGTGAAGGTAACTGTTTAATTTGTAGATCCTATAATGTCTATCTCAATAAATTCATCATTGCACATAACATATACACATAAGATTGACTTCTTGACTGCCTCCGTGGTCTAGCGGTTAAGTCCGTGGATTCAGACTCGTAGGTATCGGGTTCGATTCCTGGTCAGGACACAAAATATTTATTAATGTAACTAAATATTTTTAATTATTATTTAATTTATTTGTGATATTTCTCGAGTTTGGTACGTTGGAGACGAGCCACCTGTCATGATTGGCCTATAGTAAAGCTGACTAAATGTGAATCCGCTTATTTATATGCGTGGTTTCTAACCACCCCGAATACTTTACTATACTTTTATATAAGATACCATTTTTTTAGAAACTATTAAATAATGAAAAACGGTAAAACTAAGACCAGTCAGTAAAAATAAGTATCAAGCTTTACAGACTTATAAAAATGACTATTTATAACCAGCAGCGACAGTAAATTACAGACATTTTGAAAATCCTATGTTTGCGCTTAAAAAACAGACTACAAGAATATATTTATCAGATGTTGTTGTTATTTTCCTTGATAAAGGTTTATTTTCTCTTATATTCTGTCAAACGCATTGTGAAAAACATTTTCAGTGGATTAACATTGGATGTCACACTTACGTGTCCCCGACAAAAGACAAGAACTAAATAAAGAATTATTTTCGCCATCTACTAGTGATGCGACACGAATAAGGAATGCGTAAATGTACCTTGTTGCCACACCTTTTTTTTTTAACTGACTTCAAAAAATTTGGAGGTTTTTCTCTCTCGCTCTTCGCGCCACACCGGGCAGGATTTAACTGTCCTTCTTGGCTGGCAGTACAGTATCATCACGACCGTTTCCCTTTCGGGGTGGTCAGAAACCACGCTTATAAATAAGCGGATTCACATTTAGCCAACTTTACTGCCGGCCAATCATGACAAGTGGCAAGCTCGTCGATGTCTCCAGTGTACCTAACTCGAGAAATATCACAAATAAATTAAATATTAATTAAATGTATTTATGTATTGTATTTTACATTAATAAATATTTTTGTGTCCCGACCAGGAATCTAAATCCACGGACTTAACCGCTAGACAACGGAGGCAGAGAAAGAGAAAAATATGGCTGGCACCGACTCCAAAAATGTGGCTGGCACCGACTCCAAAAATATGGCTGGCACCGACTCCAAAAATATGGCTGGCACCGACTCCAAAAATATGGCTGGCACCGACTCCAAAAATATGGCTGGCACCGACTCCAAAAATATGGCTGGCACCGACTCCAAAAATATGGCTGGCACCGACACGCGCAAAGACGTATCATCAAAATAATGCATAGAAAAAGATCTCGTTATAGAAGCGCTAGTCTCTTCCAAGAGTGTAAACTTCTTGATATTCGACAAACTTATATCTTACAACTGGCAATTTATTACCACAATAATAATAAAACCCTACAAAAATCCTTAAAACATCGAACAAGATACGCAAATAGACCTCGAAGACCAAATTCGCACACAGATTTTTTCAGTTTCTAGCCCCCAAGATTTATGAGCACATTCCAGAATACATTACTAAATACAGACTTAGAAAATTTAAGAAACATGTAATAAAATGGTTGCTCGATATTGGTATTGTAATATCAGAGCAAAAATTACTACACATTCTAGAATAAAGACCGGTAGGCATATATATTTAGTTTATTTATATATTTAATATCCTCACCTAATTAATTAGTTTGTTATTATATTTATCTATGTATTTAGTAAACTTATATCTTATTTTATGCTTTAATATTATATTTACAGACGTTATTGACTTATATATCTTATAATAACCGTAATGAGCCTCAACGGAGTCAACCAATGCGCGGGCCCAGGCCCTTATTGGTGACCCAACCATACACCACCCAGCAGAGATGTACCTCTGTAAACAATATATCCCTCATATTTTGTACCACTAAAATTCTCTGCAATTCATGTAAACTTTGGTCAATAAATGATTTGTATTTGTATTTGACTCCAAAAATATGGCTGGCACCGACTCCAAAAATATGGCTGGCACCGACTCCAAAAATATGGCTGGCACCGACTCCAAAAATATGGCTGGCACCGACTCCAAAAATATGGCTGGCACCGACTCCAAAAATATGGCTGGCACCGACTCCAAAAATAACTTTTTAATTAAGTATTTACATATAGGCATAGTTTGATTGAAAACCGCACCTGGATCGTTTCGCAGCTAACCAGAAGGCTGATGCATGGTTATTGGTGTCTTCGTCATTGCTAGTTCAAGTAAGTAGATTATTTATTTATTTATTCATTTACTTATTCCACAGCTGTCTCTACAAATTATTATTTACATTCAAATGATTACCGAACACCTAGCCAATTACGGAATAACATTATTTTCAGTAAACATATAGCATCAACGGATTATTAACAATTTAAACTACTTAAAAATAAACAAAAGAATAAAAATAAAGAGACAATATTAGAACATTCCATCTACGCATCATTATGTAAGTGTATGTATATGTGAATGTGTATTGACAGTGTAGGTGTAAGAAGGTGTAAATTGTAAATTGTCTACACATAAATCTAGTTTCGGAGTAGTTTTGTACTGCTGTAACCCGACCAGGTTTTCCACTGCTAGAACTATAATCGAAGGCTGCGAACCAGCATTATATTTTTCAAGGCATATTGCCATACCAGGGTTCTCTGACGAATATCAACGTTTCGAACGTTTAGTTACTTTTTTTCGACGTTTGCTGTAGAAACGATGGGCCCGTGGGGATCGTAACTGAAAGCATTTTATAAAGAAATTGTTCCAAGGCTCATTGACGTCTCTGGTGACAATAGGACTGGCAGATTTTTCTCCCAAAAATTAAGTATCATAATCCAAAGGGGAAATGCTGCTAGTGTATTGGCACCATGCCACAAGAGCGATTTGGAGGAGCTATTTTTTTTGTAAGTATTTAATTTTTATTTTCTATGTATTATTATTATTATTTTAGGTTAAATTTAGATTTTGTTGTACATACATACATATCACGCCGGATCCCTTGCGGGGTAGGCAGAGACAATTGAGCGTCACTTGACACGACACGACATACCTCTTTCGCTTCGTCGACATCCATTAACCTCTTCATACATGCCCTTTTGTTACGCAGGCTTTTTAGTGCACCTTCAGCCAGTGTTTTATTTATTTGATCGTGATATGTGAGTCTCGGTCTGCCAGGGCCTCTTTTACCCACAACTTTCGCATTATATATCTGGTTCGTCAATCTTTCTTCGCTCATTCTTTCAACATGCCCGAACCATCGTAGCATGCCTTTCCTTATTTTTGTCCCTATACTTTTTTATACCTACTCTTTTCCGTATTTCGACGTTAAGTATGCGGCCCGACAAAGTGACGCAGCATATCCGACGTAACGATCTCATTTCTACTGCATTAGCCCGTATGCTCATGCGTATTCTAAGATATCCACGTCTCGCTTCCATACATCATTGTTGGTACCAACATGGCATTGTGTATGGCGAGCCGAGCTTTGTCACTGTCATTTTGACTACCGATCAGTGACCCCAGGGCACCGTTATCACTATTTCCCGCATTCACTCTTCTTTTAACATCCCTATCGTACTTTCCATCCGCAGTGAAAAACACATTTTAATGTAATATAGGTAGTTTATTTAATATTGAAATTCTTTTATATTGTTTGTATATTACGTTTCGAACCAATGCCTTCATATTAAATCAATAATATAAATAAATCATATTTACTTAATTAACATTGATTGTTTCCATAGCCACACGTTGATGACGACGCGACGCTTCCACATTTGCTTTCATACTGACCAACGTCAATTAATTGGCTTAATTAATTATGGAAGACTCTAATTAATATTGGGCCAAAGACAATGAACTATTCAATTTGGCTCAGGGTTTATTTTGTCTGTCAACAGAATAAAATTTCAAATCTATATATCATAATTTAAGTTTAGTTTGACCGCCTCCGTGGTCTAGTGGTAACAAACGTTGCCGTAAACTCGGGAGGTCGTGGGTTCGATTCCCACCGGGGACAAGTTGTACATTGTATAATGTCTTTTGGTCTGGGTATTTATATGTATAATATATTTACAAAAAAAAGTATAATATGTAGTTTATCAACCATCTAGTTTCCGTAACACAAGCCTCGTAGCTTACCACGGAAACTAGATGGCGCTGTGTGACCTTTCTGGAAATATTTATTATTATTATCATGATCACATCTCCTAAAACAAAGAGTCCTAGACCTTTATTGTTGGAGATTAGCCTTCCAGAACACTATGGAGAATTTGACCAACTCTCGCCACGCTTGCCAGATAAGCCATGACAAAACTCTCCGTTCTTCCTCTAATTCCACTCTGTCCATTCCCACTCACCGTTTTTCTTTTTATCTTAAAGTCCTTAGCAGTTGTAGCCGTAAACATCTGGAATCAGTTGCCTATAAAAATCCGGCAGGCCCCGAGCAGGGCTATCTTTAAAAAACTTGTATATGCACACTACATGAAGTCATAATAAACTTAGTTTATTTCTGGCGTTGCTGATAATTATACTTGTATTTGATATGGTTATAGATAGTATTACGTTTTATTTTATATGTATGTATTTGCATGTAGTATTAGTATGTATTATAGATATGTAAATATTATTTATTTAGGTATCTAAGTATGTATTGATTTATATATGTCATTATATTGTCTAATTATATAGAAGTCTAATTAGATAGATGTACATAAGAAAACTGTAATATAAAAGTGTTTAAATATACGCTTCTTTACAAACATGGTTCCTGACCACACCGGAAGGGAAGCGGTCGTGATAATACATGCACAGACCTTTGTAGGATTTTTTGAAAAGCATTTATAACCGAGCTTACACAGTTATTCTGCAGCCAAATTCTTTTCTTTAGCAAACTTTGTTCAGCAAAGTTCAACAAAGTTCAGCATTGCCTGTCTGTGGTTATCTGTCGGCCATCTATCGCTGTCACATTTCGTTATACAAATTATCTGTTTTATGTTTATTATTTTCAGGGGCTATTATCTTCCATGCATTGCACTTGTTGTTTTGGGAAGAATCAAGGGTTGCCATTTGTATGTTTAGATTTTTTTTTTTAATTTTTTTTTTTTTTTTTTTTTTTTTTATTTTTTTTTTGTTCTATGTTATGTAGTTTATTGTTCATAGTTTTGAGTTTAGGTTAATTTTACTTCGGTTTCGTGTTGTTTTTGCAGCGAGCACCATCTAATTATGTAATTTTACCTATCGGTGGCAACTTGTCAATAGCCATACCCTACCCATATGTACTCTATATATATTTTATGTATCTAGCTGTAAGTTGTCCTTAAACATTAAATAAAAAAATAATAAAAAAAAAATTTATCAGTTTTGTTGTTTTTATTTATTATTACATCAATGTTATTTAAGATTTAGTATCTCTATTTAAATTATTAAGATTGTTATGTAGTTTTATACTCTACGCTTTAATATATTATTATATTATTTTTATTGCAATTTTTATGTTTTATGTTTAAGTTAGTTATAGTTTATTATTATTTTCTTTGCCTAATATCTGTTTAAATTTAAATTCATTAACATAACTTTCAAGTAAATAGTGGAACCTATGTTGGCTGAGGAAATTTAAATCTGTTTTTTATATTGATCTGGGAATATAGCTGTAAGGTTTATCATATAATAAATAAATAAATAAAAAATAATTTCTTATTTTTTTTTTTTTTTCAAATATAGTGGAAACCCTGTAATTGTAAAAACCAAATCGAAGCAAATGCTGGTTTTTTTTATTTTAATTTTATTGTCTGTTTATGCTTATTTAAAGTTAAATTTATGTTTTTAAATTGTGCAATTAGTAAATCGAGAAATGTGTGAAAAGAAATTTATATTTAAATGTTGTTTGTTTTTGAAGGTGTTGTGTAAAAAGATTTTTTTTTTTTATAAAACTACTCTCTTACTTAATTATTATTGTTATTGTAATTGTATTGTGTTTTTATTTTGGCTACTCAAAGGTGCCTGTAATTGGTGCAGCATCTGGTTTTTGTCTTAGTTGTAAGTAAAATTCATGTATGTATTGTTGCTGACACTGTTGGCGACCCTAATAAATAAAACAAGAATTTAAAGAATAATAGGTACGTGAAAGTCGTAAGAGAGAACTCCAAAACATGAATAAAATGAAAATATTAATTGTGTTCATTTTAGTTACGATACCTATTCCGCCATTTTTCATAATTTATCTACTAGTTATTAATTTTGTTTGACAAATTTGTATTTTTATATTAACTATAGCAATTAATACATTTGATCAATTATTCAGTACTGAATTAAATAATTAACAAAACGTAAAAAGAAATCAAATAGAGAATTTTAAAATTTGCCGCCAATGTTAGTTCGGCGGGAACCCGTAGTAGCGCTACATAAAACTGGCACATTTATCTTCTACAGATATACTTACGCTTCTTCTTTACTATTATCTTCCTTGTTTACATAATTCTGAATTTATCCACGCCTTTTTATTGACGACATTAAACTCCATGTAAACGTATATATTATAAATAATACGAATATCTATGGGTTTAAAATCAATAAATACAACATATGGGTTTGTATTTTGAGCACATATTCACGCTCCCACTGATTCGTTGTTTTCGCTTAATTAAACTTTAATCCAATTCCGATCAAAGTCAGTTTGCAGAAGTGGAAATACTTTGATGGGATGCATCGGCAGTATATCGATTAACTATGTGGTTTTGCGTCTGCTGCCTCATCCAGTCGAAGTTATTGAGTATACTTGTAGATCTTAACACTGAATTAGTAATAAATTACAAATCATATTTGACAGGAAACTAATAATTATGGGCAGTCACAAGTAAAAAGTATTTTTACTGTGAGTTAGTAAATTTGATACCCTTGAACATACCCTAACTTGAGCAGACAGCGTCCACTCTTAAATGTTCCTCGCTGCAACACCAATTACAGACGTAACGCGTTCTTCAATAGAGCAAGTGAGTTCTTCAACGATCTGAGCATTGATGTTGATATGTTAAATGACAGTACCATATCTATTAGACGCGCAATGACAAATCAGCACTTCAGGTAGGTAAGTGTGTTCAGCTTATCCGTGTAGAGTACTATTGATTTATTTAGCATTGTTAGTTAAATTTTTACTATCTCCATTTTTTATGGTTATATTTTATATGGTTATGGTTTAGCATATGGACAAAAATAAGGAAAGGCATGCTCCGATGGTTCGGGCATGTTGAAAGGATGAGTGAAGAGAGATTGACGAACCAGATATATAATGCGAAAGTTGTGGGCCAAGACCAAGACCAACATATCACGTTCAGATAAATAAAACAATAGCTGAAGGTGCATTAAAAAGCCATCGAAACAAAAGGGCATGTATGAAGAGGTTGATGAATGTTGAAGAAGCGAAAGAGGTATGTCGTGATCGTGTCAAGTGGCGCTCAATTGTCTCTGCCTACCCCGCAAGGGATTTGGCGTGAAGATATGTATGTATGTATGTCCATATTTCTATGTTTTTATATATGTAATTGTGTTTACCTACGAGTATATGTGAAAACTTGTCATTAGCTAAATTGTGTTTAATATTTAATTTTATATATGTATAGCACCTGTAAGTTTTTCTAACAATAATAAATAATAGATAACTTTTAATGATTAACTATATGACATGCTACGAAAAGCTATAAATTAAGTACAGGTAAATCTTTTACCTTCATTACAGACCATAGAACACAGCGTCCTAGACCTCCACTGCTGGAGATGGGCCTTCCAGAATTGGAGAATATGACATTAACGTGCTCTCCGAGGCACGGGAACTGTGGTGTTGTAAATCTATGACTGCAGTACGTAAGAAAAGTGTGTTTCTCATTGGTACATGCCGGGGGGGTTTGAACCGACCTTTGTAGCATTTAAGGTATGCGTTCTTACAACCGAGCCACCACCGCGCCTTTTTTTTTATTTTTTTAAGAAAATACCTACTTTTGACAATTATCGTCTACAGCAACGACTAAGATTATTAAGATTTGACATTTATTATATTAAACGTTAGATTGTAAGCTGACTCGGCTCTTTTACAGCCACGAAGTTATATTTAGTTGAAAATTAACTTGCTTATGGCAATAATGTTAAACACACGATCTGGATTATTACCTGTTACGGTCCCACCATGATTACCGAACTGTTTTGTGTGTGTTTTTTTTTATTGTAATCGTCATTATTTTAGTGCTGACAATATTTAAGTTGTTACAAGATAAGCAAAGGAAATAAATGATAAAATTATGACATAATTAAGAATTAATAGAATTTAACCAAAAATATAGAATACAAAAAAAATTAATTAAACAAAATTTTACACAATCCAATATTTTCCTTCAAAGATTTTTAAACAGCCACCGTGGTCCAGCAGTTAAGTCCGTGGATTTAGACTCGAAGGTACCGGGTTCGATTCCTGGTGGGGACACAATAATATTTATTAATTTAAATAAACCAATTTAATTAATATTTAATTTATTTGTGATATTTCTCGGGTTTGGTACGCTAGAGACATCGACGAGCTTGCCACTTGTCATGATTAGTAAAGTTGCCTAAATGTAAATCCGCTTCTTTATAAGCGTGTTTTCTGACCACCCCAAAAGGGAAACGGTCTTGATGATACTTTACTGATACTTTATTTTTTTAAGTCTGAGTGTACTTTGTATAGTGTGTAGTGTATGTATTATTGTGTACATATTTGTATGTATATTAATATGTATTATGATATCATAGAATAAGTTTATTTTATTTTTCTTTAAAATTAAGTTTCATATATGAGCCCTTTGCACTTACCTCATAATCAAAATTCTCTGTATTGTCCCAAAGGTTGGTTGCTAGAGAATGTCTAGCGGCATTAACCCCGCCCTTTGTACATAGTGCAATAAAGTTTTTAAATAAAACAAAAATAAATACTTTAGGAAAATAATTATAGTAGTAGTTTATGACACTGTTGCATAATAAGGGGTATTATACACGAGTGTTTTAATACCTAGTTATGTGCAGTTTCATACACTAATTTATCTACTCTCATACATTGGGATTGAACCTACTAAATAAAAGATAAAAGTTAAAAAAGTAAGAATTTTAAGCAAAAATAACAACAAAACGTATTGAATGGCGCCATTTTTTTTTTTTTTAATGACTTTGGTACAGAATACATAAGTCCTAAACAATGCAATGGTGCCAAAACCTAGCTTATGACCGCGCAAGTAAAAATTGGAATCAAGACTTTTTTGTAATGGATCCTTTGCCTTAAAAAAAATAAGTGTTATATAATATGTATGATTCTATTTTTAAAATGAAATATAACATTATTTTGTTAGAGAAAAAGTGTTATAATGTGATTCTATTTTTAAATTTCAGCAGTATGTTTATAAAGTATGTCAATAGAAATTCGTTTTGAAGTTTGTAATTCGCATTTTACGATATGAGAGTAGATAAAATAATCTATTAACTTTTTAAGAAATAAAATAACATCAACTTAAATTTTACAGCGATATGGTACAGTTAAGATAAATTTACCGTAACGGGTAAAATCTACTTTACCTCATGTATAACATCACTAGTGTCTGGAAGAGTGAAAAAAATGTTTCTTTCGTTGACGAGTAAATCATAATCATCGGAGTTGTTCCCCGCAAGGGAAATATACGATTGCTTGAATTTTTCATGAGGCTTCAGAATAGAGCCACCATTGTCAAAAAACTTACCTTCACTTATGGAACTGACCTTTGAGACGTACAGGTCGCGCGATAAAAGATCATAATGCGTGTGAAACGTGCATAATGTTTTTTTTTATAATAAAGCTGTTGCATTTATTTATTTATGGAGGCAACTCCTCAAATACCAAATACCTCCCACAGTACCTGGTATTGTATTACTAATAGGTGAACTTTGATATAAAAGTTTTTTTTTTCTTGTTGTGTAATTCTGTACACCCTTGCCGCGTCGAACCTCAGGGGTCAGCGCATACAGCGATGGCTTCGACGGAAAACGCGGATTCCGGGAAGCGGTGCAAGTACATATCCATACTAAAAGATTCGCGTTTAAGTTGTACTCGTACGTACAGAATAGTTTTTATTCCACTAAATAAATGGCAGCCCTTCAGCCCGAGGTAATTCTGAGAACTTTGTGTAGTTCCTCCAACTCGAACGAGACTTCCATTTTCTCGCTAAAATCATAAATAGTCACAATAACATCAACACTCTGTATATCTTTGGCTGACACGCTTCGCTGAAAAACACCTGAAAAAGTATCTACACTAATACTATAAAGAGGAAAGATTTGTATTTTTGTGCTGATTTTAAAAAATCTTTCACCATTAGAAAGCTACATTCACCCTGAGTAAAGGCTATATTTATTGCTAGAAAAGATTAGGGATCCTTACTAAAACTTTAGTAACGTAACCCAAGGTGTAAAAAATGACATAAAACATCTTTTGTCGCATGCGCTGCGGAAACTATTGATAAAAGAACAAAAGTATGTTTTACAATATAAAAAAACATATCAATACCTACAAAAAATTCGCGATATCATATGTCTAACTATTATCCTTATGTCACCAAAAAAACCTTTTTACATTTTAAAAGTTGATAGAAATACCGACCAAAATTAGACCATGTTACTCATATTTCTGTATAAATCCTTATCCAAATAAATCATATTGTTTTCAAGACTGTTTCAATTCATGTAGATCACTTTTTGAATTGTTTAAATCGGCTATTCCATTCAATACAGCCTGTATCTCTCCACTGCTGGATGTAGGCCAACATTGTTGGGGGACCAAGGCTCGTCACTTAACGCGATCTTTCGCTACCCTCATCCAACCCCCACCAGCGACCTTCATAAGGTCATCTGTCTATCTGGCGGGGGGTCGTCCCACTCTGCGTCTTCCCGTACGTGGTCTCCACTGTAGAACCCGTTTGCCCCATCGTTCGTCGGTTCTGCGGCAGATGTGTCCGGCCCATTGCCGCTTCAGATTGCTAATTTTTAATAGATAAGTATAATTCAATAGATATTACGAATTTAATAAGTCACAGAAATAGAAATAATAATAATTTAATGAAAAGAAATATAAGTCGATATAATCTTTTTTATTTTTCTTTCTAATTGGTTTCCGTGCACCACGTGGTGTTTAAAAAACCCCAGCTAAACGAAATTTTCTGTATCATATTAACGTCCGCCTGAACACCTCCAAACATCGTGTAGGTAAAGTTGCGACGTTGCCAAACCGCATGGTAATAATTTAGGAGCAGCGTCGCAAGCGCAGCGGACGGACCCCGACAAAGCAGTCGGATGTCATATACACCATGTAGGTCGGGACGTGTGCTAATTCGAACGAATTAGGATTTCAAGAAGTTTATTGATTTTATTGTTGTTTCCTACTTTATGAATATAAATAAGACGAATAAGTTAAGATTTCTTTTAAAATTTTAATCCAAAGAAGATTGTCTCAAAGCCTAAAGGTATATTGAAAAAAAAAAAAAAAAAAAACCACTAATAGTCCAGAAATAATAATAATCATTATTCATCATTATACATCCCCTAGAACACAGCGTCCTAGACCACCACTGCTAGAGATGGGCCTTCCAGAACATATATTTGGAGAATAAGGCCTACACTCGCCACGCCTGGCCAGACGGCTTGGCGAGGATGTGATGTCAATTTATTATGACAATTTATTAACGATTCCACAAGTTGGTATTAGTGAAACCGGCTTAACGTGCTCTCCGAGGCACGGGAACGGTGGTGTTGTAAATCTATGACAAATGTACGTGCATTTCTCATTGGTACATTCCGGGTGGGTTGGAACCGACCTTTATAGGATTTAAGGAACAATATTAATATATACAATATAAATGTAAAAAAGATACTTACTACCTACAAAAAATGGGGTCCAGAAATCCCCACATAGTGCACGACGTTACTTCTATACACGTGGTTTACGAAAGGTTGAAAAACCCGGCATTATAAAAATCAAAATGCATGCAAGAAGTAATGATTGACTTTTTTATACAATAGTTTAGCAATACGTTTGGAATGGTAGTTCATAACTTAACAAAAACCCATTAACCTAAATGCCTATGAAGTTATCTAGCTCATTCACAGTATGAATTCTCTCCAGTCATTCTGTTTGAAGTTTCCAAAGACATATATACAGCGGTGGTGGCCTGCTTGTTAGACCGCTTAAGAGGCTTTAACATCTGTGCTTCTCTCTTGCTCGCCCTATACATATCGCTGGTCGGCAAGAATACCGACGCAACTCAAAATTCTTCAATATTAAACTAAGTATACAAAACGACGTAAAATCAACAATATTTTATCATGAATAAAGGTGAATTACAAATATTCAATGACATTCCGCCAGAGAGAGATAGCGTCTTTATGCATCTCGCTCAGAATAGGTTGCAGTCTATCACGAACACGGACTCATTTCACTTACGCCACGGACGTCAGAGTGGAACCACGTTGCTTTCACGTATTTAAAGTATTTAAAAATCGGTCGTAGTTATTTGTAACAATGTGTCAAGAATAAAAACTAAATTCGGAATCGGTCGCTATTCCCGATAAAGGTAAAAATCTTAATGTTAGGTTTTATAAAAAAAAATTTCATGAATATGGACATAAGTCTGACGGAGTTCCTATTTTGATATTTTTTATATTGTTTATTGTTCAGTTCAATTGTATTAATATTATATTCATTTATAGTTATTGCAACGACATTAAATATTTCACAGCTTCATATTGTAAAATCATCAATTTTGAGTTGCGTCAATATTCTTGCCGACCAGCGATATATAGACTAAGTGTACCTTTGAGAAATGTAGTCTATCAACTTTCTACTACAAACTTTTTGGACATATTTCGTATGACATAATTTTCTTCTTCTTAGTCGCTACACTCTTGACGGAGTGGTCGTGGTCGCCACTCGTCTCGAACTGCAGCCTTCCTGAAGCACTCATGTAGGGGTTAATTCATTGCTGCTTTACCTGGTCAGTCTATCTCATTGGAGACCTTCCACGCATCCTCTTGCCATCGACTTTTCCCTGAACTACAAGGCGCTCAATGGATGTATCTCCACGCCGCGACACGTGTCCAAAGAAAGTAAGAATGCGTGATTGAGGAAAGGCGCTGTCCTATCTCCAATTCCTCCAGGATAGATTTGTTGGTTCGGAACTCCGTCCAGGATATGCCCAACATTCTCCGCCAACACCACATTCTAGAGCATTCATCCGTTTTATTTCAGTTTCGCGCAGGGTCCACGTCTCTGCAGCATAATGGGGAATACAAGAGAGCTCTGACCAGCCGGATTTTGATATCTTTCGTAATGTTGCGGTTCCTACATATTTTCTTTAGCAAAAGCTAAAGAATGAAATGGAAAACCATGGCAGACGTCGACACTGCCATACGACGCTTAATTTCCTCCTAACTTTAGAAAGAGAAAAATAGCAAAAATATTTATAATAACTTTCGCCTATTTAACTAATACAAATCTATGAAAAAACTTTCATCTCAAATTTGAATGTAATAAAAAAAAATGTTGATGTGATGATCACGACCATATCCCTGTACCGTACGATATCTGAAATAAATGGCAATTATTTCTGCCAGCGTATTAGCTTAGCTATACAGATGGGAAATGTTGCCAGTCTCCTTGGGACTATCACTGAAGGGTCGTCTCTAGAGGACATTTTTTACTTATCGTTTATTTTTTATTAGGTTTAGATTATAATATAAGATATTTGTAAGTATTTAGTTTTTATATTAATTAGGTTTATCTTTTAGTTTATTTAAATTAAGGTTTTGTTTAGTTTATTTTTAATTTTATTATTTACGTAGCTTTTAATTTATTTATATTTATTGTTTGATATTGTTAAATGTATTTAAAAGAAACTAACATCATTAAATTTTTAAATAAAATAATTTTCAACCAAAAAATATAAAAATATTTACTCTGTAACAAATTCCACGCAGCACGTTATAAATTTACAACACCCTCATTCCAGTGCCTCAGAGAGCCCGTCGTCTCGGTTCCACTTATATCAACTTGTGGAATTAATAAAACCCAGCTGGCCAGCGTGGCGAGTGCAGACCAAACGATTCAAACATACATATCGTTTTAAGTTTATTCAGTATTGCACCTACCTTATGTACTTACTGCTCTCGTTGTCGCGAAGGTTTGACCGTCATAGAATGTCTAGCGGCATTAGATCCGCTTTTGTAATATATATGTACGATCTATCGATATACGTCCATAAAACGCGCTGATTGTAGGCGCAGCAAATATTATGTATTAGGTACTTATTAAGAATAAATTAGTCGTTTAACAACACTCAAGCTGTCTGGTCATTTGCATCTTCCCTAGCATTAGCAGAATCCAATCTGTAGCAGTGATCAGGCAGCACCAGCATTTGGACAGTCCGTACAATATATATAATAAGGGCTCAAGTAAATTTTTTTATATAGTGAGATTTCAACACAAGATGGAATTATCTAGCAGTTAGTGCTGGCTGAGAGAGAAAAGGACAATAATGACTCGGTAACTGTATTTTTGTCTCTCTCACACTCTACCCACGCGCCTCCCGTTTTTACCAGAATCTGTAAACGCAATTTCCCAAAAAAAAAACTTTTTTATTGTGCCCTCCTATTACTAACGGTGCGTATTCTGGAAGGTCCACCTCCAACAGTGGAGTTATAGGACCGATGATAATGTAGCGCGTGTTTTATTTGAAGATTGTAAATAATTATATCTACGTCTCTGGCAGTTTCATTATGTTTTCATAGGGAATCGACTTTTGTCACGAAAAAGCGGTTTCTGTTGTGTTCGCCCTCGTAGCTTTGCCATTGATGTTAGATTTGTGAATTATATCTTTCCTTTGACAAATTACTTACATAAATTGGTTGTTATTATTGGTTTGTCGTGATTTTGATCAACAAAAACATACTAATATATTTATATATATTAAAAAAAAAAAAAGGTTTTTCATACATTTAAGCATACATACATATCTTCACGCCAAATCCCTTGCGGGGTAGACAGAGACAATTGAGCGCCACTCGTCACGATCACGACATACCTCTTTTGCTTCTTCGACATTCATCAACTTTCTTAAAATAAAATAAAATAAAAAATATTTATTGACACCAATTTTTAACATCCTATATACATAAATTACTATCTAGGAAATTATAATTCTTGTATATGCTCTTTTGTTTTAATGCCTTTTTAATGCACCTTCAGCTATTGTTTTATTTGTTTGATCGTGATAGGTAAGTCTTAGTCTACCAGGGCCTCTTTTACCCACAACTTTCGCATTATATATCTGGTTCGTCAATCTCTCTTCACTCATTCTTTTAACATGCCTGAATCATCGTAGCATGCCTTTCCTTATTTTTGTCCCTATACTTTCTTGAATACCTACCCCTTTGCGTATTTTGTCATTACGTATGCGGTCCGTCAAGGTGACGCCGCATATCCGACGCAACGACCTCATTTCTACTGCATTAACTCTACTCTCATGCGTATTCTGACATATCCACGTCTCGCTTCCATACATAAGTGTTGGTACCAGAATGGCATTGTGTATGACGAGTCGAGCTTTGTCACTGACAATTCGATTAGCCATCAGTGACCCCAGGGCACCGTTAACACTATCCGCGTTCACTCTTCTTTCAACATCCCTATCGTACGTCCCATCCGCAGTGAAAACACTGCCCAGATATATAATTTCATTTACTTGTTCTAGAGTTTCATCATCAATCTTTATCGTTACGTTTGTCATCCTTCTTCTTTTAAACACTAGTAGATACGTTGTTTTTTCTCGCATTCAAACGGAGTCCTTTTTCTGCACATTCCTCTTTCATTTCTGTAACTAGTGATTGCAGTTGCTGTGCGGATGATGCCATAAGAAAAGCATTATCTGCATAAAGCAGACAGTTCACCACTAGATCACTCATCTTTATCCCACAATCACTCTCACACATTTAAGCATCCTATTTATTTTGTTCATTTTTGCGTAATATAAAACATAAATATATATGGCTCTCGAATACTTTTGCCAGCACTCCATTGCGTCTTGAAAATGACAAAATTACACAGGATTTGTATAATTTTTGAAGTTGGTAACTGTCTTCATATAAAGGCGTGTGCACTGTGTAAGAACGCTTTTCTTAAACTCATAAAAGATCAAATCAAATTAAATCAAAATATTTGTTTAATAAATGTGGTAACGATTGTGTTTGACAATAAAAAAATTGGCTCAGCATATTTAGCCATGAATACAGCTTGCAAAATCATTGGTTTGACTTATAGTACCTATATACAAACTTAGGCTACAAAATTATATATATTCTCGTATATATCTAAGTATCTATATATAGTATCTATTATATACATGAATTAATTATTATTATTAACCGAACATACTTACATAATACTTTTAGACCCCAAATATTTCTTTAAACTATAAAAACATTTGACACTCAGATTTTTTAAATTCTTATTTAGGTCGGTTCGAACTCCGGCATGTACCAATGAGGAATTAACTTTTCTTACGACATTAATTCACAACACCAACGTTTCTGTGAGGTGGGGAGCACCTTAAGCCGTGGGAATGCAGCCAGTGTTCTTTGTACAATTAATCAATATTTTTTTGTTGGTAGAGGTTTAAAAAAAATGTTTTATCTGTTATCAATATGTGTCTAGCGGTTAAGTGCGTGGATTTTAACGCGGAAGTACCGGGTTCAATTCCTGGTCGGGACATAATAATTTATTTGTAATATTTCTCGAGTTTGGTACGCCGGAGACATCGACGGGCTACCCACTTGTCATGATGAGGCCTACAGTAAAGTTGGCTAAATGTGAATTCGCTTCTTAAAAAAAAGCGTGGTTCTGATCTCCTCGCAAGGGGTACGGTCGTGATGATACTATACTATATAGTACAACATATTTGTGAAGTCGGGGTGGTCAGAAACCACGCTTATAAAGAAGCCTATTCACATGTTCTACTATTTTATTATTATTAAATTATCCAATGTTTTTATTTTTATTGTGTATTTATTAACGCATCTGGCGTGCCCATGCCTTAAACCTTAAACCTTGACAAGTACATCATTGCGGTGTAATGAAGTGTAGTGGTAGATAGGGTTAAGTGGCACTTTATACTAAAAGGGGAAAACGAAAGGGTTTTTTGTCTCAAAAACAATGGAGGTTTACCATTCATGAAACGTTATTACCAATAAGGCTGGCAGCACACCAAAGATACGCCACAATTTGGTCTTGACTTACGCCACAAAGAACGAACCAATCGTATTAATAACAAAACGTTTTATCGTCAAACATTCATAATGCCGCTAGACATTCTATACTGGTCAAACCTTTGGGACAACTAAAGCAGTTACGACAAGATAAGGCAGGTGCTATCAAAACTAATAGAAAATATTAGACTTCAATATATGCTAGTGAATAAATACTTATTTACATACTAATACATACAAATAAAACTACATACATACGTTCTATGAATATACATAAATATAATATGCCTACTATATGATGACTATAATGAGAGAAATAAATATAGCAGAGAGTATTGCACTATGTACTTAAGAGGCTTTTAAATCCTCGGTGACCGCATGGCTGAGGTATTTGAAGGACGATATTATCTGTAGAACCTTACCTCCCAGCGTCACTGGCAGAACATATGAAGGTTTTCACGATCCCGCTCGAAACACCAGAAGTCCGTTCTTCTTTAAGTAAACGAGACCGTGTGCTTCAGCATAGCGCTCGCTGATAGACAGAAGCCTTCTGAGTGCCCCGATTGACGGACTTAGCAGCACCATGTTGTCTGCATAACTGATGCTATTCATAAGATTACCATCAAACGAGCAGCTGACACCAGCTAGGCAATCAACTGGCTCATGTACAGGTTGATTTTTATTTTATTGTTTTTCCTTTTTTTTGTCTAAACTACTTGACTGATTTCTATACAATTTGGTAGAGATGTTTCTTGGAAACCCAAGTTGGACATAGGCTAAAAAGTATGGGTATGTTTGTCTGGCCTTCAGAACTACTAAGCCGATTTTGATTAAATTTGTCATAGGTGTTTCTTGAAATTCAGGCACGGACATATGGTAAAGGTGCAGTGGTGGCTCGGTTGTAACAACGCGTTCCTTAAATCCTACAAAGGTTCAAACCTACCCGGCATATACCAATGAGAAATACACTTTTCTATCGTACATTTGTCATAGATTTACAACACAACCGTTTGCGTGTCCCGGTTCCACTAATACCAACTTGTGGAATTGTTAATAAATTGTCATTAAAAATTGACATCATATCCTCGCCAAGCCGTCTGGCCAGCGCGCAGCGTGGCAAGTGTAGGCCTAATTCTCCAGATATATGTTCTGGAAGGCCCATCTCCAACAGTGGAGGTCTAGCACGCTGGGGCTGTAATGATGATGAAAGATGACATATGGTATATGCCATTATGATCGAAGCACGACATGTGACCATTTGTCTGAAATATTGAAGCGATTCACAGACAGTAATTCTTTAAATTTTCCAATAACAAAATTCTGAGTTCGCCCGGAAATGAACCGACTGTCACGTTCTCAACATTCAAATTTATGAAGACAATTTTTATCCGCCTTATTTCAATTTCATTTTCACTTTCATTTTAGGTTCAGATATTTTTTTTTTCGAGGAACATAATTTCCTCTTTAAGAGGGGGTTAACGCTATACATACCTCTCGCTCGTACAATCAAATATTTATTAAAGATTTTTCAAGTCAATAACCAGCTTAAAATATCTATCTACCCACACATCTAGCAGATATTCAGATTCGTTCACCGTATCTGCCGCTCGCTAGTGTAACAGACTACCACTGACTATCAAACATTTACTTACCTCATACTTTCTTCTGAAAGTAATAACTAAATCTATACTACATTTTTATTTTTCTTATTTCTTATGTAACATTTATATTTGTGTGTTATCATTTTAATTTTAATATAAAATAAAAATAATAAATAAAATAAATATTTCCAGACAGGTCACACATCGCCATCTAATTTCCGTGATAAGCTACGAGGCTTGTGTTACGGAAACTAGATGGTTGATAAACTACATATTATACTTTTTTTTTGTAAATATATTATACATATAAACACCCTGACCGAGACAAATTATACAATGTACACCTTGCCCCAGCTGAGAATCGCACCCCTCCCGAGTTCATGGCAACGTTTGTTACCACTAGACCACGGAGGCGGTCAAAATATATAGAAGAAGAAGACAAATATTCTAAGCATTCCATGAATTCACCGTGCGGGTGCCGGGTCCATCGTGTGTGGGTAAGAGATGAGAAGAATGGTGTCTCGGGCTTGCGACCGAATTTCTTTCTTTCAATAAAGAATTTAAAATTAAATAAAAATATTATTGTTGCCAATAATATTTAAAAAAATATCATGTTTAAACTAGTTGTAGTGGCGCCTTTCCTCGACTGTACAATTACGCATTCTCACTTTCTTCGGACACGTGTCACGGCTTGGAGAAACATCAATCGAGCGGTTGGTAGTCCAGGGGAAAGTCGATGGCAAGAGGATGCGTGGTAGGTCTCCGATGAGATGGACCGATCAGGTGAAGGTTGTAATGGATCATCTCCTACATGAGTGCACTAGGAAAGCCGAGGTCCGAGAGGAGTGGCGACGGCTTGTTAAGCGTGCCACTAGCACTCCAATGGCGACCACGACCACTCTGCCAAGAGTGTAGCGACTAAGAAGAAGTGGATAAAGCCAGAAATACAATCATAGGATTGTACAGACCTACGAGTTTTAATATCTATTGGTGTTGAGAAATTGCCTCGTAGTTTTATTTAGCGGATTGTGTGCGCTCGCTAGATTGCAATGTAAATAAAAGTCCATTTTTTTTGTCAATATTTAACTTTGACGCAAGGTTTTGGATATATGATTTGTTTAATATACGTTTTTCTATTCTAGATATACAGGTTGGATTTTTGTGACGGAACAGTAACTGTTATAGTTACAGGAAATCGTTCTTAGAAGACTATTCATAACTTTTTAAAATGTTCTAAACTGCATTCACAGATTTTGGAAAAAAATAAATAAATATTAACTAAAATAATAAAAAATATACTATAAATAAATAATGTCCCAATGAGATTGACAACATTTCCCATTTGTATAGCGAGGCTAATATGTTGGAAGAAGTAATTGCCAGCTATCCTGTCTCCAGAATTTTCCATTAGCTGTTTAGATAACTCCTTGGCTAGATGCTTGAATTGCGTATTTGCGCAGCTTGAGGTTCTCAGCTGAAACCGCCGCAAAACGTTCATGCCGTCGGGTCTTGTCATCGCTTCGCGCAATCCCAGAGGATTCTAGGATCGCGGGACTCTCCAGCAGAAAAAAAGCCTTTCGGATGATGTCATTGACAGCCGCGTGACGAGAAATGCGGGCAGCAGCCCTATTCTGTTACTGTAGTGCAGCCCATTGCGCTTATAGCGTAAGAAAGCCCATTGTGGTTGATAATAAATAAATAAATATATTTCCAGACAGGTCACACAGCGCTGTTTCCGTGGTAAGCTACGAGGCTTGTGTTACGGAAACTAGATGGTTGATAAACTACATATTATACTTTTTTTTGTAAATATATACATATTATACATATAAACACCCAGACCGAGACAAATTATACAATGTACAACTTGCCCCCGGTGGGAATCGAACCCACGACCTCCCGAGTTCTCGGCAACATTTGTTACCACTAGACCACGGAGGCGGTCAAGAGATGTTAGACAGGATGTCATTTCAGATGAATGTTGTATTTAAATGTTATGATATAAGGATTAATAAATAAACAGCAAATTAATTCGATTTTTAAAGATATGGTAATGAATTTTTTTTATTCACGTTTGTCCGTTTAATAAAAAAAATCAAAAACAGAATTCGGCTGCTGGCGTTACACAATTGTTTGACAGAAGACTAACGTAAAACAAAAGAGAACTTTTCTTTCATACAAACATAAAGCATGCAAATACAGAATACATGGAAACCTTTCGGCGGAGACTTTTGAGGACTTTAATGGCTAAGTAAATACGGCCTATGGATATTGGATAGAAGGGAAACATTACGCTAGAGTGGCGGGACCAGTGTGCGAAAATTGTTAGGTATATATTATTATTATTTTTAAGACGGAATCTTAAAATCATCTGACGATACGACCACAGACATAATCATCTAGTGCAGAAACCAGTGCACTCACTAACAGTTCTGTTAGCCTGTCCTTGCTCAATGTGTTGAGTAAGATGTTTCACAAAAAACAACTGCGTTACGGGAACCAGGGTTTTCCAGAGGTACAATATACCATATGATATAAATAGAATTTAGCATTCATAATTAACATATTTTTTACAAAGGTTTAACAATACCTTCTTTTACTTGCAGTGACATCGGTCAGGGTGGCCTTTCGGTCGTCTAAAGCTAATAAAAATCAAAATAATTTATTTGCTAGAAAACATGATTACATTGCAAGATGGTATAGCTAGAAAATTCTTTCACCTCAATGGCATGCAAATTTAAAGGCAATTGCAATATGAGAAAAACCAAGTTGTAGGGTTGTATATTTTGTCTAGCTAATTATTTTAATTTAATTTAATAATAGTTTCATTTTAGTTTAATTAAAATTTAATTTGATGTTAGGTTAGGTTAAAATTTAATTTAGGTGCTGTTAATATAATAAAAATCACTCTGGATAATTCTGCCGGTATTCGATGGCTTAATTAAAAAGGAATAAGCGGACTGTATGGGTTTATTGCAAAAGTAGAAATTACAAACTTTTACTTAAGTGAATTTACTTTGAAATGTGAGTAAAATTTAGTATATGTATTTATTAGTATGTAGTGTATGTATGTATTTCTTAGTATGTAGTATATTGTTTGTTATCTTATTATTTTTTATATCAGCACTACCCTTCATCTCATACTCTCCCAAAGGTTAGATGTTAGAAAATGCCTTGTAGGCATTAATCTTCGCTTTTGTACATTTTTTTTTTCGTGCAATAATGTATTTAATAATAATAATAATAAAATATCGTGTGACCGCCCGGTGCGCGGATGATTTAAATCTGTAGAGCCTACGATCACACGGTGGTATTGGCCGAGCGGCAATGATGTCGCTGTGATCGCGACTAATAACAAAATATTAATCTTAAAAAAAAATAATGAAGAAATAAATACTCGAATAACTGAATAGCAAAATCGATAGATTGTTTGTGTAAAAATAATGTCTGATTAGAAATATACAACCTATATTTATTTTTATTATTTAACTGCTACTTAATCTATTACAACTGTTTTATTTGTTTTTTAGGAAACTAAACTATCTGCTGATAAACTATTTTATAGTGTGGCAGAATAATGTTGTACTTAAATATTAAAATATAAGGAAAAATAATGCTGTGATTTTGTAAGACCAATAAATAAATAAACTCTCAGTATAGAATGTAACTATGGTGCTACCACGTTCACGCACACCTTAAGTTCTTCTTGGGTTTTGTGTTGATTTTGTACCTGTTGGATGTTAGGATAGAATTGGAAATGCGAATATTTAATAGTTCCGCTGAGTCAGCGAACACCTTTTCTATTCTTCCTAGTTTATTTCTTTGTTCCTTCCATTGTAAGATGTTTTGATGTCATAACGAGCTATCATTATTCTGAGAACGCATAAATATGTGTTCCATTTGTACGAACTCATTCCTAAAACTCCATAAAAGTCGTGGTTCGAACCCCAATGAGAAACACTCATATTACGTACATGTGATAGATTTTCAACACTAACATTCTCGTGAATCGTCTCCGCTATAGAGCGTAATTATAACTGAAAAAATCGGGTTCGATTCCTGGTCGGGACACAAAAATATCTATTAATGTAAATAAATACATTTAATTAATATTAAATTTATTTGTGATATTTCTCGAGTTTGGTACGCTGGAGACATCGACGAGCTTGCCACTTGTCATGATTGGCCTATAGTAAAGTTGGCTAAATGTGAATCCGCTTATTTATAAGCGTGGTTTCTGACCACCCCGAAAGGGAAACGGTCGTGATGATACTTTACTATAGAAAAAAAAAAAATTCTCACAGGCACAACTGGTTGCGCTTAAGTAGGCGTCTTTCTATTCGGTTTATAAACATATTTTTTTATATTTTGACCGCCACCTTTTTTCTCCGATTCCGTCCATTAGTGGTTATGAGGTACTATACTTACAGAAAAAAATCCAAATTGCCTCAGGAACTCAAATACTAAGAGTCGTCCGGTTGCTCTTTTCAGACAAAAATAAGGTCTTACTTATTAAGTCGTCCATAAACGTAACGTGCGATATAAAGTATCATCACGGGCACATCTCTTTCGGGGTGATCAGATACCACGCTTATAAATAAACGAATTCACATTTAGCCAACTTTACTATAGTCCAATCACGACAAGTGACAATCTCGCCGTTGTCTCCAGCGTATCAAACTCGAGAAATATCACAAATAAATTAAATATTAATAAAAATAAAAAAATATTTTTTTTTTTTTTCATTTAATTTGTTTATCACCGTAAGGACCGTCTGGAACACTTGGTTAAGTTAATTTATAACACAATCATGGTCAGACAGCTTAATACGAAACCACACGACAAAGACCAGAAATAGCCCAAACTATCAATACAATTTTGGAAGAGCCATATTGAATGCCATATAGTCAAATACAGAAAATAAAATTTATTAATAAATTGTGTGCCCCCGAGTCTAAATCCACGGACTTAACCGCTAGATCACGGAGGCAGTGCGATGAATTTCTCCCCTATTAGAAATGGTGTAAAATTAAACACAGATATATGTATATATTTTGTTTATTTTCTTTTAGTATTATATAGGTTTCTGTACAAACAATTTTGATAACTTATAATGTACACAAATTAAAATAAAATGTAATTAACTAAAATAATCTTCTAATTGCCAAACAAATGTAAAAAAAAACATTATTTTAAAGACGTGTACGAAAATGATTTAGTAAAAACGCTACGAAATACTCGTAGTATATACATATATATAAGTGAACTATTCCGTTTTAAAGAACAATGGCCTATACATGAATTTACCTCAACTAAACTGAACGTTAAAAATATAAAAAGAAACAATTGGTTTCGCAATATTCCTTTTTTAATTATTTCATTAGAAAGCCGAGAATTAATGATATTTTCATTTAAATAGTAATTTTATTTTATTATTTAACTGCTACCTAATCTATTACAACTGTTTTATTTGATTTTTAGGGAACTAAACTGTGGTCATATATATAATATTCTGATGACAGCTATCTGCTGATAAACTATTTTATAGTGTGGCAGAATAATGTTGTATTTAAATGTTAAAATATAAGGAAAAATAATGCTGTGGTTTTGTATTGTGGTGCTGGCGTCGTTTGTTATGCGTTTGAGATGTGGTGCTGGCGTCGTTTGTTATGCGTTTGAGATGTGGTGCTGGCGTCGTTTGTTATGCGTTTGAGATGTGGTGCTGGCGTCGTTTGTTATGCGTTTGAGATGTGGTGCTGGCGTCGTTTGTTATGCGTTTGAGATGTGGTGCTGGCGTCGTTTGTTATGCGTTTGAGATGTGGTGCTGGCGTCGTTTGTTATGCGTTTGAGATGTGGTGCTGGCGTCGTTTGTTATGCGTTTGAGATGTGGTGCTGGCGTCGTTTGTTATGCGTTTGAGATGTGGTGCTGGCGTCGTTTGTTATGCGTTTTAGATGTGGTGCTGGCGTCGTTTGTTATGCGTTTGAGATGTGGTGCTGGCGTCGTTTGTTATGCGTTTGAGATGTGGTGCTGGCGTCGTTTGTTATGCGTTTGAGATGTGGTGCTGGCGTCGTTTGTTATGCGTTTGAGATGTGGTGCTGGCGTCGTTTGTTATGCGTTTGAGATGTGGTGCTGGCGTCGTTTGTTATGCGTTTGAGATGTGGTGCTGGCGTCGTTTGTTATGCGTTTGAGATGTGGTGCTGGCGTCGTTTGTTATGCGTTTGAGATGTGGTGCTGGCGTCGTTTGTTATGCGTTTGAGATGTGGTGCTGGCGTCGTTTGTTATGCGTTTGAGATGTGGTGCTGGCGTCGTTTGTTATGCGTTTGAGATGTGGTGCTGGCGTCGTTTGTTATGCGTTTGAGATGTGGTGCTGGCGTCGTTTGCTCAGAATCCCTTGGACCGCACGACGTACTAACATTTCTGTGCTCGAAGAGCTTAAGCTGACCAGGGAGCAAAGACTCTCTACCGTCTGCTTTGCCCGAATTCTGCAATACTTTGGCCACATTGCAAGAGGAGAAGACGATAATCTAGAAAAACTTCTAATCACTGACCACCTGAACATCCCTGTACACCAGGCCATCCACTACGCCGAGGACCGAAACCGTTGGAGACTGCTGGTGGATGAGCTGCGACTGCGACGGAGTCACGGTCCCCATCAGTGGTGTACCGACTAAGGAGGAGGAGGAAGGAGGAGTAATTTAATTTGAGTTAAACGTCATTATTTTTTGTTAGTATTTTTTTTCTTTCTGCTACATACAAAAAATATATTTATTTATTTATTATATGATAAACCTCACAGCTATATTCCCAGATCATTAAAAAAAAACATAATAAAATTGCCTCAGCCAACATAGGTTCCACTATTTACCTAAAAGTTATGTATAATGAATTTAAAGATATTAAGAAAAGAAAATAATAATAATAATAAACTATAACTAACTTAAACATAAAACATAAAAAATGCAATAAAAATAATTATATGCCTTCTTTTTTACGTGTGTACTGCAATTCAGATTTATTTATTAGTGGCAATACTACTGTTCTCTTTTTAAACATATTTTTTTATGACGCTTAAAATTTTATCAGGTAAATATCTTGCCATTGTTCTTTAGTGGAAAAAAAATCTTTTTCTAACGTAGATTTATTCTGAGCCTTACTCATATTAGTCTAAGATACGTGAAAGAACGAATTATATCGATGTGTTATCCGAATGAAATCCACTTTTTGTATAATAAAATACGCTAACAAAATGGTGATGGGGTGCCTAACGAAAGATGGTCAAGAATATTTTTATTAATGTTTTTTTTGACTAGCTGATAGTGTCGCTTATAATAATATATGTTAAGTCTTGTTTCGTGCTGTGTTATATATATATATATTTATACTACAACGACTTGTGACCTTGCGGCAACCTGATGGTAAGTGGCGCATGGTAAAGGCCCATCCGAAAAAAAAAACCTTGACCATATTGCGTTAGGCACCCCATTACAATTTTGTTAGCATTACATAAAAAAGTGTAGTTCATTCGGATAACAGATCGGTGAAGGTCGCTCTTCTACGTATCTTAGACTATTACTCACATAGTGTATTTAACTCAACAAACGAAATTTAAACAACAAAAATGAATGTCATTTTTTGATAAAAATATTGCTTGAATCAGACGAATTCCTTTCATACAATACTAAGACCACTGTAGTGTGGCCACAGCCTAAATAATTAAATACCTACTAATTTTAGTCATCAGTCATGAATGGAATAACGACCAAACCCAATATTCTATCTATCTTTGGATTTGCTTACTAAAATACGAATTAGTTACTCATATATTTTTTTTTATTACAGCGTCCTAGACCTCCACTGTTGATGGGCCTTCCAGAACTTATATCTGGAGAATTTGGCCTACAATAGCCATGGCCAGAATGGTTGGCGAGGATCTGATGTCAATTTTAATGACAATTTATTAACGATTCCACAAGTTGGTATTAGTAGAACCGGGAGCGACGGTTTAACGAGCTCTCCGAGGCACGGGAACGGTGGTGTTGTAAATCTACGACAAATGTACGTAATAAAAATGTTATTGGCATATGCCACATAAGTTCCTTGAAATTTATACTACAGAAACAAATCCAAAGATAAATAAAATACTGAGTTTGACCATAAAACAGTTTGCGGGTTCGACCTGTATTACCATCGCTAAGAATATTTACATATTTACAAAGTTCTATTGGTCCGTACTATAAAATCAATACATTTGAAAATATCTTCGCCGCTATGAAAAACTTATTTTGAAATTAAATGATAGAGATCACATGCTAATATGACATCGCGTCCGCCTGATAATTAATGTCCGTAATCTTATTTGTAGAAAATTAAATATAATATATATATATATATATATATATTTATATATATATATAAAATAAGGAAGCGAGACGTGAGTATGTCAGAATGCGCATGTGAGTAGAGTTAATGCAGTAGAAATGAGGTCTTTACGTCGGATATGCGGCGTCACTTTGATAGACCGTATACGTAATACCGAAATACACAAAAGGGTAGGTATAAAAGAAAGCATAGGGACAAAAATAAAGAAAGGCATGCTCCGATGGTTCGGGCATGTTGAAAGGATGAGCGAAGAGAGATTCACGAACCAGATATATAATGCGAAAGTTGTGGGTAAAAGACGCCCTGGCAGACCAAGACTTGCTAGCTGAAGGTGAATTAAAAAGCCATCGAAACAAAAGGGCATGTATGAAGAGGTTGATGAATGTCGAAGAACCGAAAGCGGTATGTCGTGATCGCGACAAGTGGCGCTCAATTGTCTCTGCCTACCCCGCAAGGAATTTGGCGTGAAGATAAGTATGTATGTATGTATATATTAAAATGTGGACATTTTGACCACATTTGTAAAGGAAGTGAAAAGTTCGTAAACTAAATGCAAGCCCACCTCGATCCTTGGCGCCGCATCAGACTGGAAAATTCTCATGGATACATTTGAACATCATTATAGGATCTCAGATGACCTAGCTGTATCGGCCTATTGGCCAGACATCTTGGTGTTATCTCGGAACTTGAAAAAAGTGGGAATCAATATTCTAAAAAAACACAACATGACGTCGAATAAATATCATGATCTCAGAAATGATCAGGAACGGATTTAAGACTCAGCTTTGGAAGTTGGTGCGAGAGGAGTTCCAGCAAAATCTTTGCAGCACTTACTGAAATAATTGGACCTAAGCAGGTCTGCCATTAATAGATTGTGGAAATAGCTTCCAAGACGGCTTTAATGGAATCTTACAGTATTCGGTTGGACAGGAATAAAAAAGGGAAAGAAGTACTTCTTTTCAAACCAGCCCTATTGTTGGTCGCAAGTCGCAAGATGGGATTTCCAGAACATTTATCTTGAGAATTTGGCTCTGATGACAATTTATTAACAATTCCACAAGTTGGTATATTGGTGAAACCGGGACCGACGGCTTAACGTGCTCTCCGAGGCACGGGAACAGTGGTGTTGTAAATCTATGACAAATGGCAAAGTGAAGACACAGCGTCCTAGACCTCCACTGCTGGAGATGGGCCTTCCAGAACATACATATATCTGGAGAATTTGGCCTACACTCGCCACGCTGGCCAGAAGGGTTGTCGAGGATCTGATGACAATTTTTAACGATTCGACAAGTTTATTGGAATCCGGAGCGACGGCTTAACGTGCTCTCCGAGGCACGGGAACGGTGGTGTTGTAAATCTATGACAAATGTACGTAAGATAACTGTATTTCTTCTTGGTACATGCCAGGGGGGGTTTGGACCTACCTTTGTAGGATTTTAAAGGAAGAAAGGATTTTGTAGGAGTTACAGTTGGAGTAACGTTGTATATTTCTAATTAGACATTGTATTATCAAATGTACGTTTGAATTTATATTTGCAATTAACAACTTTTCCATTTGTAATAAAAATAAGTTTTCCATTCGCAACAACACAAAGTAAAATTTATACAGACAAAGAGTTTGAAAGCAAATGTATTTAATTTTAATTTTAGTTTTGTCTAATATTTTGTGTAATAATGAAGATGTATATTATAATTGTATTTATTGCATGTTACGATCAAGGATTCAACTTTAGTTATATTTTTTGATAAATGCGGTTTACCGTAATTTTATATAATTTGTTAAAATGTAGTAAATTATATTGCTGACCTGACCTGAGATTATTATCACGTAACTTTTTTTCAGCTATTTAGGATTTATGATTTTTTTAAATTATAGTTTTATAATAAATAAGTTATAAGAAGCAAGTTGTTTTAATTTTAATTTACCATATTTGGCCAAGGATTTGCCTAGCGGGTCGTTAACGACACTTTCCAAAAACCCTACTTTCCTTGATCGATGATTGCATGTCACATTGCAACACAGTCCTAGACCTCCACTGTTGGAGAAGGGCCTTACAGAAATTTCTGTAGAATTTGGCCAGGATGGCCAGTTGGATGATCCAGAACATAAGTATCATTCATTACCCTTCTGGGGAGGTCAGAAAGCGGATTCACATTTAGCCAACTTTACTATAGGCCTATCATGGCAAGTGGCAAGCTCGTCGATGTCTCTATCGTACCACACTCGAGAAGAAATAAGTTAAATAAATTATTGTGTCCCGACCAGGAATCGAACCCGGTACACCCGAGTCTAAATCCACGGATTTAACCGCTGCAAAAATTTGGCCTATCTTGCTGCAAGGTTTGTAATTAAATTATTAACGATTCCACAAGTTGGTATTAGTGGAACCAGTGGACTAGTAATCTTTTTGCTAACGTATCATCTCTAAAAGTACTTGATAAAAAAAACGATTTTTACTTATTTTAAAATTTGATTGCTAAGTTCGATCGAACGAGTATAATGTCATCTAAATGTTAGTCTAAGATACGTCTAAAAGCGACCTTCACTGATCGGATATTCAGAAATGCACTTTTTTATATAATTAGCAAGTTGTCTCTCGGTGAAGGTCGCTCTTCTACGGATCCTTTACTATGAATAGGTACCTACTATCGCCCCCTTTCATATTGGCACCTATATCGATGTTATCCAAAAGTATATTTCCACTTTTGTTGATGTTTACAAGATGACAGTCACTTACAATAGAAAAATCATTAGTAAAAAAATATTAAATAATGTTTACCAAGAAGATGAAGTAAAAATGGAAAAAAAAATTGACGTTTGCACTTCGTATAGTAGGTACTAAATTCGAATTGACTGATTTAAAAAAAAAAAAGTTTATACCCACACGACGTTTGACCTTGGTGGACCACTGATGGTAAGTGGCGCGAGGGGTCAAATTAACACCATCAATCCACCTAACCTATTTTTTGTTGTCGTTGAAAGTATGTGCCATTTGCAATTATGTCAAATGCCAATTTTTACTTTTAAGGAGAACTAATATTGTAAGATTGCCATGATGATATTTATACATATAAAAATAACACCGCTTGAAACAAGACTTACGTTACAATGACTGATGAAATGGATATATATATATATATATATATATCTTAAACTAAAAAGTATAAAATAATTATTAAGTTACTTCAAAGCAATCAACAAAATTATTGATACTTATATATATTGTTCGCTCCGATTGCGGTAAATCGACAAATTTTGGATGGTTAGGCGTTATTTATTTAAATTATTTAACATTATTGTGTCCCAACCAGGAATCGAACTCGGTACCTCGAGTCTAAATCCATGGATTTAACCGCTAGACCACGGAGGATGTTTCTAATGATTCTATAGTAACGTAACTACTCGGATCTCTGGTATAGGTACCTATTATGGAGGGGTCGATAATACGTGCCGTAACCTTACTATAAAATTTACAAAGTTTCCGATTAACTCAATTATTATATTTACAATAAATTTACACATTATAATTATGGAATTCAATTCGAGTTCAGATATAAAAACTTAGGAATTGGAAACGTCTTATTTTGTGTGAAAACATGCTAAAGGTGCGTCACTACGATGTGGTTTACACTTATACATGGTTAAATTTTTAAGTGATCAACAGCCCAATTTTACTAATAGTTTTATTTCCATTCTATTTTATATTAACGTTAAATGCTATCAAGACATGTTTTGGTTTTCACCTACCGATTCAATTTCCGTATGCAAGAGACCCAACGGAATGACTGTTAGGTCGAGGAAACTTGGCAGGTCTCTGGTGTGGGATGCGACATGTGTAGACACATTAGCTCCATCTCACATCCAGGCGACCTCGTCAAGCGCGAGGAGAGTGGCATTCTGCTGAATACCTCAAGTTGCGCAAATACGCCAACCTTGTTACGAATCGGTTACGAATTTGCGCCGTTTGTGGTCGAGACGATGGGCCCATGGGGACCTTCAGCAAGGCGCCTGGCCAAGTAGTTGTCAAAGCGGCTTACGGAAAAGTAAGACAGGAAGGCTGGCAATTATTTCTGCCAACGTATTAGCCTCGCTACAGTGTCTCCTTGTGACTATCTCGGATGGGACGTCTCTAGAAGATTTTATTTATAGTTTAGTTTATTTTTAATTTTATTATTTAGGTAGTTTTTAATTTATATTAATTGTATATTAATTTACTTCGAATCGTATATGAATCGAATAATCACATAACACAAACTATACCACTCAACCGGTGTGAAGTTAGCGGCCAAAAGTTTTCTGCCAACATAATTCGACCAAATTGAAAAGTCACTTTTTCCTCCGCTTTTAAGGGGTTATATGGCGTATTAAACTTAATACGCTTAAAAAAATCATTAAATTTAAATTACTGATTTGATTACTGTAAAACTCATATTAGTGATGCATAAGGAACCTATTTACCCAGTAAGCTATGCCAGCGCGCTTTAAAGTGCTTAATAGTATGAATTTAAATTTAAAATTAAAAGTGACATTTCAATTTGGTCGAGTTATCTGGGCAGAATTTTTTTTGCCGCTAACTTCACACCGGTTACCACTCAGTATTTATACTAGGTACGCATTTTTAGCATGTTTTTACCTGACGAAGAGCTGATTCACATCATATCACTTTTCACTGCACTTTAGCGTCACACCGAAATGTTTTTGACACCATTGTCTTTAAATCACTATTCCACACTCAGAGGTCGCTGCTAAGAGTCCATAGCAGGGCGATTACGAACACATCAAATTAATTAATTACGCAAAAACTTGAAAAAAAAAAGTTTTTAATTTGAACCTAAGCTTTGAGTTGAACTATATTTTTATTTTTGTATCAATCAATAATAGTTTACATGACTATATCGACGATTAATGCTTGTTTCATACCTCAGTTATTTTTTTTACTTTATTAATTTCGTTCACAATTCATAAGTAAATAGCTCAAACTAATAACAATAAAAACCGAAAAAAACATTGAGTAATATAATAATAAAATGTTTAAAAAAACGTTGTCAAATAAAAATTTCAATTAGCTTATTTTTTAAATTATTCCATCATCACCACAGCCAGAGAAGTTAGCCCACACTGAGGGCCTGATTTAAATTTTTAATGATAATTTATTAACGATTCCACAAGTTGGTATTAGTGACCGAAGACAGACGGCTTAACGTCCTCTCCGAGGCACGGGAACTGTGGTGTTGCAAATCTATGTTGACAAATGTACAAAAGAAATACTTGTCATTTGGATATGCCCACCTTTTTAGGACTGCTATTTAATTATTTATTGTAATATAATATTGCAGTTAAGGGTTCTGAACTAATTTTATAGATAGTTGGTCCAAAGGCCAGCGTAAACAATATTTTTTTTTTTTTTTTTAAAACTTCAATCATTGCACAAAATTACAAAAAAAGTGTACAATGGCAAACTAAATGCCTAACATTCTCTTACAGCTAACCTTGATAGTAATAGAGGTTATAGGATCACTAATAAACGAAAAATAAATAATGAAATGCTGTTGAACCAACTAAAACACATAATATTCATTCGAAGAAAAAGGGCAGCGACAGGCAAAACATAAGAACAAAAAGCAATGAAAATTATATCCGCCACCAGAATATGTCTCACTGTGAACAATCTTTGTGCGATACAACATTTGGTAAAATATCACCTTATATATAAGGTATATAGGAAAGCAACTGCAACTGTTAAGTGAACTTCGAAGCAAACCGCTAACTCTTTGCGAGCTAAACCAAAAACAGCAGCAAATGATATTGGCTTTGAAGGCGGAGTGCAAGTTGTAGATCCACGTCCAATAACCTCCTGTTAAACATAGCAGTTGGTTCACTGTCCCGTACCTGGCTCGATAATGTAAATGATTTTATCGCTATAGTTAGTTTTAAATTACAAAACTTTTATCAAATTAGATGTGTTTATTAATTAGATATGTTCGTAATTGTCCTGCAATCCGCTGAGTAGGTCCGGCGGGAGTCACACGATGTCGTCGTGCACCACGTCGCTGCAGCTGCCGGCTCGCTGCAGTCAGGCGCGCTGACGTCAGACCCGCAGCTCCTCCATCGTCACGTTAGACTTAGCGTTCAACTGAGTGTTCTTCTTAGTCAGCGTACTAGTATTCATCATCTGCATTTGATGAGCAGACAACAACGGCTGATTCTCTTGTAGCTGACCACTAGCTAGCGTATTTATATTACCTGATTGAAACAATGGAAAAGGAAAAACAATAAATTAGTATTTTATAATCTCATTTGTATATACCTTGATATATAGCTACAATTGACCAATATTGTGATTGAAAGAGATGGTTGGAAGAATGGTGGAAAGAACAATTGTCACTAAAATAAATCGTGAAACACATGGATAGAATGTTTTAGTCAAGCTACGCTTTCTTAGTTCCTCTATCGTCGCGTTAGACTTATCGTTCAACTGAGTATTATTCTTAATCAATAAACAATTTCTTTTAAGGTTACCTGATTAAATCAATGGATAAGAAAAAAAACATTACATTAGAATTTTATAATCTGATGTATGTTTATTAAACAAAATATTACTAATAATGTGATTAATAGAGATATCTAGAGGTTCTTCTAATGGTACAATTAGATTTTGATTGAACGAAATCACAAAACACATACATTGATATTTTTTGTCTAGCCACATCGCCAGAATTCCCCCTATCGTCACGTTAGACTAATAGTTTAATTGAGTATTCTTCTTTGTTAACGAACTAGTATTTATTATTACTAGTAGCATACAACAATGACTAATTCTTATGGTTAAAGTTTCTTCTAACGGTGGAAAGAGCAATTTTGACCGAACGAAATCACAAAACAGATAGATAGATTATTTTTATCAAACCACACCGCTAGATTTTATCTATCGTCACGTTAGACTTATCGTTCATCTGAGCATTCTTTCTAAACAAGGAACTAGTATTTAACATCTGTATTTAATGAGCATACATCAACGGCTGATTCTTTTGTAGCTGACCACTAGCTAGCGTATTTTAATTATGTGATTGAAGTAATGGAAAAGAATAAACAAAACATTAACAATTTATAATCGAATGTGTACGTATCTTATTAAATAGGTTTTGTGATAAAATAAATGATTGGAGGTTAAGAGAAATCACAAAATGAATACAAATAATGTTATTTAAGCCACGCTCCTTCCTTTCCTCCATCGTCACGATTGACTTTGGGTATTCTTCTTAGTCAGCAAACTAGTATTTATCATCTGCATTTGATGAGCAGACAACGTTGCTACGAAACTAAACTAAATCTAGTTTGTAGTCGCACCCTGATTGGTCAAGCCGTACCGTGACTACACCTAATTAAGCGATTAGTAACGCGCCTCAACCTGATTGCTCGATATGAACAGCACCTCCACCTGATTAGTCCATTCCTACCACACGTCCACCTGATTGGTCAATTTGTACTGCACCTCCATTTGTTTGATCGATTCGTACTGTAACTACACCTGATTAGTCGATTTCTACTATACCTTTACCTGATTGGTCAATTCTTACTGCACCTACATCTGATTGGACGATTAGTATTGCACTTTTCAGATTTATTTCTCTTTACATAACGTTAACTTACCTTTAGGAGGAGGTGGAGCTCGAGGTAAAGTCGCATTGTTGCTTGGCAAGTCTGCGAATTCGGGCGGAGGAAGTTGATGATGTGAATGCGTATGGTGATGACCAAGAATGGTCGCGGGATCGTTTTTTAAACTAGTCTGATAAGTTAAACCACCTTCCAAATCCCCACAAATATTATTCGGCATCTGGCCGTTTTCCACACGTTTTTTCAACCCATGTGCGTTAACGTGGCCATCTTGATTTAGCCTACTTTTATCTCGTTGATAGTAGACTCCGGCAAATATTAACACGTTTAGAATTAGTAAAGAACATCCTATTGCTATAGTTACACTTAGTGCTGTTGAATAAGCTGCAAAACCATCTTCTGGCGCTGTTGTAGTAGATACTGTACTGTCAGCTTTGCTAATCTCAGTACTAGTTAAAACTGGGTTTAAACCTAATATATTAAAATTTAACGGAGAAGTTATATTAACATTTAATGCAGGGATTTTGGTTGGGGTGCCAACTTCGGTAAGTTCTGTTGACTTTCTAAACGGTGGTACGAAAGGTTTGGATGTTGTTTGTGTCATTTCTTCGTGTTCTAATAGATGGTGGGAGGGAGGCACATCGTCTCCTCCTGGTCGATGGAGATCGGGAACTAGGTTCAGCCAAAATGATAACCTGTCAAAAAATAAATAAATAATTTATATAATACATAAAAATCATTAACCATGAGAGTCACAAAACGTTACCTATGAGCTCGGTAGTGATTCTTTAGCTTGGACTTGGTGTCGATGTTGAGATATTTCTTGTGGACCGCTTCATAAGCCGTCCATTCTATGTTCTTCATTCTCACCCGTTCTTGTCGGCCAGCTCGGATGGGATCCGACTCTTGAGCTTCGTTGGGGTTGCTGGACAAAGAAGAAATAATAAATTATTTAAATCTTAATTTTTTTATTTCAAACCAACCGGGCTTTGTAATCAATCGAGTATCTAAATTATTTTTTATTTTACTCATTCGAGACTAAACTAAATCCCTATAATGTTACAGCCGTTGATAGTTGATAAGCTATAATGCTCAAATTTTGTGAAGTCGAACATCAAGATACATCGAACTTATTTTTATACTAACAGGACATGTGACTTTACCTATTGGCAGCATTATATTTGGAAATTAACTGAAATTAAATTCTACCTATATATTTTTTTTTTATTGCCGAGAACATTACTTTATACAATAAACTACCTGATATTATAACTAGACTACAACCAAGTGAATTAAAAAAAAATCTATTTTGTCAAATAATGCTTTTTATAACCTGTCAGAATTCTTGACATGCTTAGACTGAAAATGCATTTAAATAGTTGTATAGTTTTGTGGTCTTATGTCTTCTGCTGTATTGTGTTCCTAATGCTCCTTTGTCTACGATGCATAGTATTGATTACAGCCCCTAGAACACAGCGTCCTAGACCTCCACTGCTGGAGATGGGCCTTCCAGAACATATATCTGGAGAATTTGGCCTACACTCGCCACGCTGGCCAGACGGCATAGTATTAATAGTATACTATTCAAATAAGGAATTTCTTACTGAGTGTAATTTAAGTAGAAATATATATATTAATATTATATACATCATCACGACCGTTTCCCTTTCGGAGTGGTCAGAAACCGCGCTTATAAATAAGCGGATTCACATTTAGCCAACTTTACTATAGGCCAATCATGACAAGTGGCAAGCTCGTCGATGTCTCCAGCGTACCAAACTCTATTATTACCTATTTTTTGACATTACCGTAATATATATATATATATATATTTTTATTTAAAAACTTTATTGCACTATATACAAAGGCGGACTTAATGCCGCTAGGCATTCTCTGACAGCCAAACCTTTAGGACATTTAGACAGTATAGATGGTAGGTGCAATATTAAGTAAGTCCATATATATCAATATATACATACCAATATTTACTTACTATTACATAACACGTACATAAATAAATAATATGTATATATATATACTATATACACATAATAAATATACAAATAAACCACTTAAACGATGAGGGAAGTAATATAGAAATAATGATGTTGTTGCTGCAAATGAAAAAGGAAAAAAAAAACTATATAAAAAAAGAAGAAGAGAGAAAAGAGAAGTTGAAACAGGTTGATAAGAAGTACCTATATACTAAACTTTTGAAGATAGCTCGATTTGAAGCTTGTCTTATATTTAATGGTATGTCGTTCCAGAGATTTGCAGCAACAACAGCAAACAAATGGGAGACAAAAGAGGAGTGATGAGAAGGAATGGAGAGTGTGGAGTTGAAACTAGATCGAAGGGTTCGATCGTGAAAAGAGCCAAGAAATGTGAAGCTGTCTTTAAGATACTGAGGCGTGTCGGGTTCATTCAGGATACTATACAGTAAGCATATACGATATATTATAGATCCTTATCCTTGAAATAAATTTGTACACTACGACCTTCTGGTTCTGTAGTAGTAATTAGTAAATACTTCATAGTATCTTCTTTTGTTCCTGTTATCAGTTCTTTTTAGAGTTGATGTGTGTTGTTTAAGTATAAGTTTTTTGAATATATATATAGTTTCCTCACAGAAAGTACCTTGTTGTCAGTGTATAAGTTTACAGTGGGATATCTGTATGGTTTAAAGTATATAACTTTTAGTAATGCTCTCTGGGATCGTTCAAGGTTAGATTTGTATATTCCACCCCAAGCTAGTGAACTATATGTTAACAGACTCTGAATCATAGTATAGTGTACATTTTTAGTTGTAACATGGCGTAGATTTCTAAGATGTGCATCATTTTCTTTACTCTTCCACAAGTCATATTCATGTGTAGATTCCAGGATAAGTTTTGATCTATAATTACTCCTAAGTATTATATTAAATTATGTTTTAAGTATAATAGTTAACCTACCATAACGTAACGATTGTAATATAGGTGAAACAATCGAGTCCTCACGGCTAAACTCAATATGTATTTATATTTATTTATAAATTCTTTATTGCACTTAAAAACTTAACAGTTAAGTACTCGTACAAGGGCGAACTTAATGCCTCTCGGCATTTTATACTAGCTAACCTTTGGGAGTGTGGTAGACGATTGCGGGTGCATTAGAAATAAAAACAAATACTTAATACATACATAACCATAATTTACATACAACTACACAAATACCTATAAAAATATATAATAATAATATATACATTTAACTAAATTTATGTAAGAAATACATAACAAAATGAAGGAAAAAATACGTATTATTTACACAACAAATAAAAAGAGACAGAAATAGATATCAGTAGTATTAATATGTAATATCAAAATTATGTAAATTTTAGATTTAGTGTAATTGAGACCCCACAATACCGGCCTTCCTAATGTGGGTCTCCAATAGAAAAACATGTACATAGGATATTATTGGAAATGAACGATTATTATTATTATTATTAAAATACTGCCACTTACCCAGTTTTAGCGAAATTTCCCCAGTACATCATGACGGATTCGGACAATGCTATTTCTGCTTTGGTGTAGTTTTTTGGGAAATGAGACATGCCTCCAACTAACGGTGCCCCAAAAATGTACGGCAGTTCTTCCCCGTGGATACATCCTTGTCGCTGTGAAAAAATGTAATCAGGTAAGTAATTAGGCGATATACACCTTTCAAAGTCAAAGTCAAAACATCTTTATTCACTTAAACCTAATACAGGCATTTGTGTCACGTCATTATTTTGAAACAATCTACTTCTGCAAGTGGAAGATTAATCTGAAAAGCTGTCCAAAGAGTAAGCTGTTAGCAGAAGACAGGCAAATGAATAGCAGATTCCAGTGATCTGTTACTATACTGGTATGACTGAGAAAGGAATATGCAAGAAAAACTCAACCTTGTTGTGGACAGGGGGTCTATTTTAGCCAAAATATTAGATGTTAGCAACACATTTTTACTTAATAATTTGAACAAGGAATATTTTAATAATATATATATCTTAATTTTTGGCCTTATGACAGTTTTTGCTTTAGTCTGTTTACTAATTTGGTGAAATGCACTTTTGAATTCCAATAACACCCCTTGTTTCATCATAGTTCCCTATCTGTTCTACCCTGACGCTGAAGTTTGTCATCATCCGCATTTTAATGCAAAAGTTACAGTAATATTTATTATTCATCATCATTACAGCCCCTAGAACACAGAGTCCTAGACCTCCACTGCTGGAGATGGGCCTTCCAGAACATATATCTGTAGAATTTGGCCTACACTCGCCACGCTCGCTGGCCAGACGGGCCAGTAATATTATATTAGAATAATACAATATAATAATGGAATGATCCATTAAGACGGCGTTAATGGAATCATACAGTATTTGGTTGGGTAGGGAGAGGAGTAGAATAGTGGATGGCGAGCAACTTTTTGCGCAATATAAAAGGGGTCTCCTTTGTTAACCAGTCTATAGACACTTTTTCTTCTCCCTCCCCGCATAGGCACGGTGAATGCATGAAATGCTAATAAATTTGTCTTTTACATCCATACTAATATTATAAATATGAAAGAAGCCTTGTTCAGTCAGTACATATGTTTGTCGCTTTTACTCCTTTATCGTTCCCCCCAGAACAGAGCGTCTTAGAGTGGAGGTCTATCTGGTCTATCTCTGTTGGAGATGGGCCTTCCGAAACATATATCCGGAGAATTTGGCCTACACTAGTCAGATGGGTTCACGAGGCTCTCGGCCCCAATTCTCGCGCCTTCGACAAGCATATCGATTCGATTAATTCGTATGACCCTGACAGTTTATCATGGAGATATTAAATTATGTTTTTATTGTATTGTCGATAGTTCTTCATATAATAAATCAATAAAAATAAATAAATATGTCACTTTTCAGTCTAACATTTCCAACCGACACATAAGTCGAAAGAAAGCGCCAGAATTAGCCCCCTGATGTCAATGTGTATGACAATTTTTAAACGATTCTACAAGTTGGTATTTGAAGAAAATGAATTTCTCATTGGTTCTCATCAAGTTCAAATTGTAGTCGTATTTATATTATCAATAGCGCTAATCTAAAATTGCTCATCATAATTAAATAAAGTTAAATGTCAATCTATGGGATAGACGATCATACTGATAAAACTGAAAGATTAAACTGATGAAATATTTAACGTGTAACCTCCCTCTAACGGATTGAATTTATATCCATCAAAATATATCGTAACTTTGAGATTCCGACCTACATTCTTTCGAAGATCGATATTCGGTACTGTGATGCCAGTTTTGAGTTCTATTAGCAGGCAATTTCAACAAAATTACTCGTATTTTCGTAAAAGCTACGGAAAAGAACTGTACATTGTGTGGTGCTGCCATAGGAACTGCTAGACACACACTTGTAGGGTGCGTTACTCTTCTAGAAAAGGGCTATTACTCACGCCGACATGACAAAATCCTAGGTGTTATCCGTGAAGCAGTAAGTAATTCTATTGCAAGAGCCAGAAAGGTAATGACTTCAAATAAAACTTTGACCACATTTGTAAAGGAAGGGCAAAGCACGAAAACTAAATGCAAGCCCACCTCGATCCTTGGCGCCGCATCAGACTGGAAAATTCTCATGGATACATTTGAACATCATTATAGGATTCCAGATGAACTAGCTGTATCAGCCTATTGGCCAGACATCTTAGTGTTTTCTAGGAACTTGAAAAAAGTTATCCTTATTGAACTTACCGTTTCGTGAGAATCAAATATTTCAAAAGACCACAACATGAAGTCGAATAAATATTATGATCTTACAGAAGAAATGATCAGGAACGGGTTCAAGACTCAGCTTTACGCAGTAGAAGTTGGTGCGAGAGGAGTTCCAGCTAAATCTTTGCACCACTTACTGAAAGAATTGGGCCTAAGCAGGTCTGCAGGAGATACATTTATGGAACGAGGTTCCAAGACGGCATTAACGGAATCATACAGTATTTGGTTAGGTAGGGAGAGAAGTAGAATGGTGGATGGTGAGCGTATTATCGCGCAATAAAAAAAAAGGGAGACCTACTTTTCTTAAACCAGCCTATTGTCGGTCGCAAGCCCAAGACACCATTGTTCTCATCTTTTAGCCACACACGATGGACCTGGCACCCGCACGGTGAAAGCCAAGTACCAAAAACATAAAAAAAAAGTTTTTTTTTTATTTTATACTAGCACGACATGTGACCTTGCCCCCACCTGATGGTAAGTGGGGAGCGAGATCCATGAATGTTAGCAACTGGAATCAGACAATCATGACTGACATCAGGCCCTAACACTATGCCGGCTTGACTGGAGATGACGGCAATTCGAGCCTGATCCCGAAATGTGTGGATTTACTGGGTTTATCAGCACGAACGGTGGATACTTCAAGTATCACAAATAAATTATTGTGTCTCGAATAAGAAGAAAAGTATCACAAATAAATTATTGTGTATCGACCATGAATCGAACCCAGGAAACGCAGATTGAACGCGTTGGTGTGGGTCTTAACTGAGTTGTTTCTTCACGATTCGCCCGAGGCTTGATTAGAATTGGTAACAATCGGCGAACTCCAAACTTTTACTATTATAATTATTAATAATAAGTTCGTCGACAAACGAGCCCATAATTACCTACTGCAGACTATTCAATTCAATTTGTTTATTTTTTAATTAATTAGGCATAGGACAAAAAAAAATGTATTTTGCACTTTTACATGTCAAATTTACATACTATAATATTGAGCAATATATTTCACAGCATTCTATCACGCCATGAAATCTCCCAACTTTACTTAAATCTAGAGCAGTGCATTACAATACAAACATGAAAATAATATTAAAAAAATAATTTATAAATTCTTCATTGCACTTAAAAACTAAACAGTTGAGTGCGAATTTAATGCCTCTCGGCATTTTATACCAGCTAACCTTTGGGAGTGTGGTAGACGATTGCAGGTGCATTAGAAATAAAAACAAATACTTAAACATACATAATAATAATTTACATACAACTACACAAATACAAATTAAATTTACACAAAAAACTACACTTATAATTAAAGCTGCTGTAAATAGGCATTGTCAACTTCAGTGACAGTCGCGTGATGAAGACGAATCGATTGACGTGAGAATTATAAAAATCGGCCGCGTTTGGTCTCCAGTGTGCCACAAAACAACAAACATATTATTATTATTATTAAATACTTTATTGCACTTTACTTAAAAGTATGTACAAAGGCGAACTTAAAGCCATTTCGGCTTTTTCTACCAGCTAACCTTTGGGAGAGTGAGACAGTATAAATATGTGGGGTGCAATTCTAACCAATAAACTACATAAATACTCATCAATATATAAGTATTTTAGAATATATATGATGAAACATACATAGGCTGATAAGCACATAACCCTCCTTTGCGTCGCTCAGTCGGGTAAAAAAATGTCGAATGGCCTTAAGAACGTCGCAGTTGGATTGTGCGAGCGAGATGGATGTAAAACCCTTAAACCTTCTTAAGAACATTTTAAAACGTACTCCAAACTTTTGCTATTTAACTTATTATTATTAAGTTCGTCGACAAACAGTGTGCCACAAAGGAACGAACATACATAGGCTGACAAGCACATGAGCATTCTTTGCGTCGCGCAGTCGGGTAAAAACATGTCGGATGGCCTAAAAAGAACGTCGCAGTTGGATTGTGCGAGTGAGATGAATGTAAAACCCTTAAACCTTCTTAAGAACATTTTAAAACAATTTTAAATTAAGTAGCAAATAATCTATTAGTAATAGGTTTAGTCGTCGGGTTAATCTGTGAGCGCATTATGTGAAAGGAAATTGCGTCAATTTCTTACAAATTTATTAGGTTTGTTAGAGAAACTTGGCGTAATAAAGAGTAATTAGATATTATATCGGGCGTATAAAAGTTGATTAATGAGTTCCTATCACTTGGGTTCGTGTTTCTGATGTGATAAGTTTTAGTTTCCTTACTATAAATAGTCCTTAGTTTTTATTGGGTTTATTATGTCTTGTGCAACCCTCATCCAATCCCTTTTTTTTGAGAGGTCTATGGGAGCAACTGACGCCAGTCACTGACAACATTATGCCGGCCTATTAAGATGCTTTTTTACACTTCGCATGAAGATCTCAAGGTTATAGAAATGAGGTAATACACTAGCTGGGAGAGCGTTTAAAATCTTCAGCATGCGACAGATGTAAGAATCTCCCAATTTAAATGTACGCGTAGGGATAGTGGCTTCTGGTATGTGGATGCATATTTTGGCCTGACCTTTGGTTAGGTTGCGGAATAAAGTAAAAGGTAAAGAGTAGTAGAAAACGCTCAGGAAGGCCACACCACGCTCAGAAAGGCCACAACACGCTTAGGAAGACCACATCATTTTGTGAAGTCCACAAGTTTGAATATTTAATTATAAGTCAAACTCACAGGCAAATAGGTTTACATGCCGTGCCCCGATCATGACAATATAGATTGCTCGAGGTGAGACGTAATGTTGCTCTAATTAAATACTTCTTCCGACTAATTCGTGGCTTTACAGCAAACCCTTGTCTTCTTGAAAGAATATCACTATGGGTGCCCCCGCTTCAAAAGTACTTTTTAAGAGCTCGTCAGCAGCCATTATTTGCAATACCTAAATTGCGAACGAAAGCCATCGAAACGACACCCTTGTATCACGCACTGACTCTAATTAACAATATCTTGGCGTATACCCGATGTATTGACATATTTTCGTACTCCGAGCCGAGATTTCTGACATCAGCTGGACGCTATTTAGAATTAATTTCTACAAAAAGCAGCGTGATTGATGTAAATATCAATTTTTAATAACATAATTGTATTTGTATAACGTGTAATTCTGTAATTATTAGCCAATTGTATAAGTGCTACCTATGTGTAAATTTGATGTATATATAATTGTATAAATTGACTAAGAGCCTACATGTTTGGCACTAGCTGTAAGTGTTGGCTTGTAATAATAATAAATAAATAAATATTAGCCTAAAACCGACCCAGGATTCCAAGAGTTATGTCTGTCCAATTATATTAAAATCGGTACAGTAGTCGACAAGACCATGAGACCATACGGAGAAGCTTGTTTTCCATTTTGACTTTAAACTTTGATTCGTGATTACTTATTAAATGCAATTGAAAGATTTTGCTCCTGATAGTATGATCACCAGTTGTCAGCTGTTTCAGAATGCAAACACTATATTTACTATAAATAGTATCATCATTACCATTTCCATTTTGAAGTGGTCAGAAACCACGCTTATTAATAAGCGGATTCACATTTAGCAAACTTTACTATTGTCAATCATGACAAGTGGCAAGCTCGTCGATGTCTCCAGCGTACCAAACTCTCGTAATGTATTTATTTACATTAATACATATTTTTGTGTCCCAACCAGGAATCGAACCTAAAAGAGTCTAAATCCGGGGACTTAACCGCTGGACCACGGAGACAGTTACTATAAATACCAACTTTATATATGTTGTGACACTCACCTGAGGATAATCTCCGTATTTCGTTTGGTAGTCAAAGACGTAGAGATAGGAATTTCTTCTGAGAGCGGAATGTGTGTCAGCCGTCAGAACCATCGGCGCAACCACTTGCGCATCACTAAGAGCTTCCAGCGTCTCGTCTCTGAAATTTGACACTCTGTTACAAACTCCACGTGGAGTACTTAAACATTAGGAATTTATTTACGGTGTACTAAAAATATGTTTGTGATGTGAAATAAAATGTCATAATATTTTTGAGGGATAATAAAAATACGATAAGATGTGATCGTACGTAACATATTATATATCCTAAGACGTTTTCAAACGGCACCTCCACTAAATTGTTTCTATCAGTTGTCTTAGTTGTCTCTCCAACAAAGGTATTAATGTTACTTATAAGTTGTTTTTTTTCTGGCAACATCGTAGATTTCGTTCACGTATTCTGAATATTCATTTTGTCAGAATGTAGTGTATCAGGCAAAGCTTTTTGTAGATGTCGCTAGCGGCACTTGTACCTTGTTTACACCTATGACTAATGATTTTTTAAATTTATTTGTAGTTTTACATTTTTATAACAGAAAAATCTACCTTAAAAGAGGAATTAAGCAAGCGAACACCGACTTTAAAATAAAAAAAAGGTTGAATTAATAGAACGGCAATTTTGAGATCACCATATCTTTGATTTCGCTTGGAAATCTCGATTTTTACACTTAAAAGCTGCTCACTTCTGCATAATATCCAGAAAATAATAAATTTCGTAATAAGAATACAAGTTTTCTATGCAACTGACAGTTAAATTAGGTACCATCATGCGCCATCTATCGTGATAAAAAGTTAGTGACACACCCCATTACTACACGCTATAGTACTTTTGACATCTATGACAATTTATAAAATAATCTTATTTGAGATAATAACGATAGATTGATAATTTTTCAATGTTCGAAGGTACAAATTTAAATTAATTTAATACACAAAAAGCGTAGGTTTACAAATAGTTACACAACTTACTCAAACTACGAAAACATAATTATTTTTAGTAGATTTTGGTCCAACTTTGACCATTAATGTTAATTTGTGGCATGAATAGTTAATGATAAACAACCCGTTTTCGGAAAGCAATTTACTAATGTTTTGTAACGGCATTTATGACTTCGCAGTAATAAAGATTATTGAGTTTCCGTTTTAACTAAATTATTTCAAGTGCTCTCAGCAGTTTTACTTTCGTGATTGGAATCCATTTATTTGCTGTCAAATTTGTGTTAGCAATTTCAATTTGATCAATCTGATATTATATTATATCAAATTTATCATACATTTACAAAACCACCGTTTCCGTGCTTGGTAGAGCACGTTAAGCTGTCGCGCTTGGTCCCGGTTCCACGAATACCAATTTGTGGATCGTTAACAAAGTGGCATTAAAAATTGACATTAGATCCTCGCCAACCCGTTTGGCTAGTGTCGCGAGTGTTGGCCAAATTCTTCAGATATTTCTGGAAGGCTCACCTCCAGTGGAGGTCTAGGACTCTGTGTTCTAGGGACTGTGGTTATTTATCACTCTTATAACAATTAAACTTAATCATTATCTAAATTAATATTTTTATAGTCATATTTTTTTTTTATATTATAAGAGTCCATGCGATTAACTTTAGAGACATAGAAGGTCTGATCAAATTTGACCCGGACTGGTACATTAAAACTGCTCGTGCAAAACATATTGTTTTTTTTTCTCCTAGATTGGTACAACCTTTGTTGGTGTTCGTGTGAAGTTTAAGCTCAAAATGCCAATTAGTGTGTTGGCAACTATTTGTTTACAAAGCGAAAAGTTTGTTTATAATATTTATAATTTCCTTGAAATTGAAAGGGTTTCCAATATAATTACGGCTACGGAATCGTTGAAAATAGTGCAAAAGTGTTTTGGTGAGTCTACTTTATCGCGAACCCGAGTATTTGTGCAAGCAAGTGAACGTCGTGCGAGTCGTCCATCCACCTCTGTTAACAACGATAAAATCGAAAAAGTTGAGGAAATGGTGATCAAAAATAGTCGTGTAGGCATCAGACAGATAGCAAATGCACTCAATATCAATCAACTCAACACATTCCTATATTGACTTATACTAATATATAACCTATGATATAACTTTCAACATAAATTGACATTAATAATAACATATTTATTCACGTATATAGTATTAATATATTGATAATGATGAAATGGATGAAACCTAAAATTTTAAAACTGAAAAACACAGTTGACTCTAATCATCCAAGTAGCTATGTGTAGCATGCCGTGTACACTGTCCTTGGGTTGCAATTCCGACCTTATAAATTATTGTAAATTTGTGCTTGACATGTATTAATTGTAACCTGTTAGTGTACCTTAAATAATAAATAAATAATGCTTTGGGTATGAAGCGTGTCAATGCTCAACTCGTACCAAATAATCTGAATCTTTTGCAAAAAAGATGCTTGACAACGTAACCGAGGACCCTACATTCATCACACGCATCATTACTGGTGACGAGACGTGGGTTTACGAATATGACGTCGAAACTGCTTAATAATCTATGAAAGTAACAGTGCCTTCGTAACAAAAGGGCATGTATGAAGAGGTTGATGAATGTCGATGAAGCGAAAGAGGTATGTCGTGATCGTGTCAAGTGGCGCTCAACTGTCTCTGCCTACCCCGTAAGGGATCTGGCGTGAAGATATGTATGTAAAGTCGGTCGAAAATCAATGTGAAAATCATAGATTTATTTCGATTAACGTAGTGTAGTTCACCATGAGTTCGTTCCTGAGGGCCAAACGGTCAATAAGGAATACTACTTGGCCGTATTTTTTTGACAATATGGTCAAATTTAATCCAATGTACTTCCCCCGACGTTTCATGGTCATGGGTCGACTGGAGCTGGTAATATAAATTATCAATTAAATGTTTCTGTATCACATACCTGATATTAATAGGATGCTGTACAGGTCGTTCCCAGTCCGTGTACTCGTTGATGATGGTGGCGAGGATCTCTGAGAGGTGGTAGCTATATGTGTTCCTGACGAAGGCCTTGAGGATCTTGGAGCGCCGGTCTGCCTCGATACCGTACTGCACGTCATCGCCACTAAACGCGAAGTACGCCTCGGCTTTCGTCACACCCAACATTAAATCATATCTGGAATGGCATGGCTAGGTTAGTTACCAACCAAGTTCTGATTATTAAAGTTGGTATTCGTATAAAATTCCTGAACAAGGAATTTTGGCCGCTTGATGTTTATTTATTTATTTTTATTTATTTAGGCAACAAACTATCAACATACACAAACAATATCACAGATAAATAAAATTGCCACTGTGGCTTGTAAGATACTAAATTAAAAACTAATAAATATAATAATAATAATAAATATTTCCAGACAGGTCACACAGCGCCATCTAATTTCCGTGGTAAGCTACCAGGCTTGTGTTACGGAAACTAGATGGTTGATAAACTACATATTATACTTTTTTTTTGTAAATATATACATATAAACACCCAGACCGAGACAAATTCGTCATGATCGTAGAACAGTGTCGGATTTAAAAAAATACCCACAATTTTGCATATATAGTTTTATATTGTTTGTGGTCTGTAATTTATAGTGCAAATATTAGAAAGGGTCCCAAAATGAAATCTAGAAGGTTTGCACTTATTATGAGACTTAAAAAGTGACAAAAAAACAGTCGAAATGACAGTTGAATGGCCGCCATGAAAATTTTAAATATAGCAGATCCGTCACTGTTCTACGATCATGACGAATTATACAATGTACAACTTGCCCCGGTTTGTTACCACTAGACCACGGAGGCGGTCGAAATAATATGAACCACTAAGGGGCCCCCTTTGAAGGCCTAGTATTATACAATTATTCAGTATACCAACATATATACAGATACACAGACAAAGTAGATGACAAATCACCTGACTTTGACATGTGACTACACACTGTTGGAGATGAGCCTTCTATATGCTATATTTAAAGAATTTGGCCTATATTCGCCACGCTCTGGGCAGACGGGTTGGCGAGGGTCTGATGTTAATTTTATAATGACATTTTATTAACGATTCCACAAGTTGGTATTAGTGGAACCAGGACCGACGGCTTAACGTACTCTCCGAGGCACGGGAACGGTGGTGTTGTAAATCTATGACAAATGTGTGTAAGAAAAGTGTAACTTGTTCTAGCTTATAGTATGACAATGCCTTTTTACAGCAGCTATTATCTTAACTGACATTGACATTTATATTTTTATAATTGTGTCTGTCCTAGTTTATAGTGTGGCAATGCCTATCTACAGCAGCTATAATGTTAAGCGTTATTCTGTATTTATAATTTTGTTATTTTATAGTTTCTCTTTCCAAATGATGGTTATCATGTACTGTTCCAGATTCACCAATATGTACTATAAAATTATATCGTTTTATATCAATATTGTAAAAAATTACGTGTGGAAAGTGCAGAATACATATCTTTTTGTCCTATGCCTACTTGCAAAATAATAATAATAAATATTTCCAGACAGGTCACACAGCGCCATCTAGTTTCCGTGATAAGCTACGCTTGTGTTACGGAAACTAGATGGTTGATAAACTACATATTATACTTTTTTTTTTGTAAATATATACATATTATACATATAAACACCCAGACCGAGACAAATTATACAATGTACAACTTGCCCCTGGTGGGAATCGAACCCACGATCTCCCGAGTTCACGGCAACGTTTGTTACCACTAGACCACGGAGGCGGTCAAAATAAACGAATTGTACATGCCGGGGAACTTAAACGGAACTTTGTAGGATTTTAAGTTTACAACTGAGCCACCACTGCCTATGTCTATTATATACTATATAATAATAATAAAATCATTTATTGTCACAAAAAGTTTACAGATGTAAAATAGGTGAACAATATAGGGTGATGTGTTTGTGATACCTACACGAGGTTGTCCTGCAGTGCGGGATATCGGTGATCTTCCGTGTTATAATGTTACAACAATAAATGATGTATGTCCTCTCTATGTGTGAGTGTGTGTGAGAGGGTGTGTATGAGATTTATATATGTATAATAACCACAGATGCCACAGCGAAATTTATCAAAAATCAAAATTACTTTAAAAAAATACTTTTAAAAATCTCAACTTAAAATATCTTATGACTACGTCGTCAGCTAAATAATGTGGACGAGAGAAGATGAGAGTTCAAGGTACACGTATTCCTGCCAGACTCGTGATAATATCATGTAACTACACGCAACACCGTTTTTTTTCATAAGAATAGCGTTAATAACATTCATTGCGTTATGTTGGAGTATACCAGACATTTGAGATCGGACAGATTAAAGGTTAACTTACTTGGTTAATTGAGCAACACTGCTTTTCCTCATAAGGACAGCGTTGATGACGTTGATGGCGTTGTGTTGGGGTCTGCCAGATCCGTGAGAGCGGAGTGGCTGTGGACCATGTCCAGCTCCTCCCCATTCGTAACCGTTCTCAGGGTTAATAAGCAGATCCCCAGTATCTGACAACAAAAGTTTTTTTAGTTTAGCTTAATTTTAATAATAATATAATTAAGTTTTAATAATAATAATCTTTAGACGCGAAGGAACACAATAATATAATTGAGATTTCTTTAACACCCTCGCACAATTATTTTCCTTTATTTTTTTTTCCACATATTTCAGACTTGATAAATCTTTGAAAAAACATTGGGCGAGCGAGACAGATGCAAAAGCATTATTTAATTTATTTATTAAATTAGGATCACCAACAGAGTACACATTGAATCCAATTATATCAATAGAAGCAAACAGTAAAAAAAAACATGTGAATGGTACCCCAGTAACAGGTGATCACAACATGTCAAACTACATTAAATTATGATACATTATATGTTTAAGAAATTTAATTAATAATAGTAACAATATTCAAAAATAAATAATAATAACGAGAACAGAACAGTTTTAAAATAAAATAAAAACTATGTCTAAAATATAAAAACTTCACTAAAAAGCTATAAACTGCTAATTTCATTCATTCATTCACTGCTGGAGATGGGCCTTCCAGAACTGGAGAATTTGGCCTAAACACGCCACGCTGGCGAGACGGATTGGCGAGGATGTTATGTAATTTTTGTATGACAATTTATTAACGACTATTATTTTTAACTCTGTAACTGTAAGTATTACTTTTAGTCATAGTTCTCATTATTTTTTAGTTTTTAAGTATTGTTAATATTATTATTTAAATTTCTTAAACATATAATGTATCATAATTGAATGTAGTTTGACATGTTGTGGTCACCTGTTACTGGGGTACCATTCACTAATGTTTTTTTTTTTACTGTTTGCTTCTATTGATAGAATTGGATTCAATGTGTACTCTGTTGGTGATCCTAATTAAATAAATAAATAAATTAATTAACTTGTGGAAAGTTGGATTAGTGGAACCGGGACCGACGGCTTAACGTGCTCTCCAAAGCACGGGAACAATGTGTTGTAAATCTATGACAAATGTACGTAAGAAAAGTGTATTTCTCATTGGAACATGCCGGGGGGTTCGAACCGACCTTTGTAGTATTTAAGTTACGCGTTCTTACAACCGAGCCACCACCGCGCCAAACTGCTAATAATAACGGTTTATTATAACATTAACGCTTAAATAAACAGAACTTGGCTACCAGCGTTAATACTGTCACATACTGGGACTAGAACTGGCATACTTTAGGTTATTTATAGTGATCTAATTATAGACACCAACTTCGCAGACTCTATGTCTACCAAACTAGAATTACATTGACAAAATCCAGTTATGTTGGCGCAGAAACATTTAAGAAAATTAAATTACAAACCAACATAATTACATTAGAAGTGTTCTCGAAACTACACCAAGTTCCTATAATAAATGGCAGAGAAGTAAAATCAGAAAATTCTTGATAACAACCCCCAGAGCTAACTGAAAACCTTTCCCCAACACAGTGGCAGCGAATACAGTCGGACAACTTAATACTAAAGTTTTACAAAGTTACAGAGAGATAAAATGGTTTTATTATAATTAATTCGTTTCAAACTACTGGGATTCATATTTAAAATATTAATCATCATCAGCCCGTGTCTCTTCACTGCTGGATATAGGCCTATGCTTCCCTCAAGGCTTGCGACTTCACACGATCTCCTGCCACCCACCCTCATCCAACCCATCCACCCTTCGTCTTCCCATCCGTGGTCTCCATTCTGGAACCCGTCTACTCCAACGTTCATCGGTTCTACGACAAACATATCCAGCCCATTGCCACTTCAGCTTACTAATTTTAAAGGCTACATCGGCTTTGGTTCTCCGACGGATTTCCTCGTTTCGGACTTTATCCATCACATAGCTCAACGAAATACCGAGCATAGCTCTCTCCATAGCCCGCTGAGCGATCTTTAATTTATGTACTAGACCCACTGTCAGTGTCCACGTTTCTGCTCCGTAAGACAGCACTGGAAGAACGCACTGGTTAAAAACTCTCGTCTTCAAACACTGGGGTATTTTTGATAAAAAGATATGGCGCAGCCATGACGCCCATTCTAGCTGAATGTGTCTGTCGGCTTCTTTGCTGAGGTATATTTAATTAATAATTAAAGAAAATATTAGTACTTACAGATAATGAACTTAAATATAATATAAATAAAGGTTACAAACAAAACTGCCTCCGTGGTCTAGCGGTTAAGTCCGTTGATTTAGATTCGGAGGTACCGGGTTCGATTCCTGGTCGGAACACAAAAATATTTAATAATGTAATTAAATACATTTAATTAATAATTAATTTATTTGTGATATTTCTCGTTGGTACGCCGGAGACATCGACGAGCTTGCCACTTGTCATGGTTGGCCTATAGTAAAGTTGGCTAAATGTGAATCCGCTTATTTATAAGCGTGGTTTCTGATCACTCCGAAAGGGAAACGGTCGTGATGATACTTTACTTCTATTAAGCTACACAGCCTATAATAACCTTCGCACAGCGTAGTTCCAAGTAGATCGCTGCTGCCACATATGCAGCAACAGCAACCATATTATACAATAGTATACAATGTTTTTCCAAGACCATAGTCTTGTTCGCAGATGGGCGAAGACGGTCAAGAAATGACGAAACTTTTTGCCTCAAAACAGTGTCGGATGTGTTTACTCTGGCTTCAAAGATCATGTCAGAAGCGCAACATGATTGTTACAAACCGAAGAGCTGTCTAAAGCAGTTGTTGTATTGAACACGGATGCCGTTATGATAATTTTTACAAATAGACTTAGAAGCTATAAAACCACATATGGTCGTAGAAAATAATAATAAGAAAAAAAAATGAAATTTAAATGTATTGTGTTACTTTTAGTACCTGCCTATGTATCGTATGGTAAACTAAAATAGGTGGTAGGCGGACTGATGGTGTTAAATTGCACAGTTTTTCGGGGCGGGAAAGTATCCACCATTCGTGCCGATAAACCCAGTATTCGTTTTCGTAGTATACGTTTCGTGATCAGGTTCGAGTTGCCATCATGCCCAGTCAAGCCGGCATAGTGTTAGGGACTGATGCCAGTCATGAGTGTCTGATTCCAGCTGCTAACATTCATGGACATTGCGCGCCACTAAAAAAAAATATAACAAGAAAAAAAATAGTTTTGTTTTAATCAATGGCCTTGTGCATAGATATCATATTGCTTATGGTTTAAGTAAATAGCATACACTATGGTTTACCAAGAAATAAATATGGATATTGTATTGGGTCGGACATATATTTTTCTCAGTGTAGTGTAAATCATACTTAAAAAAAAAACAGAAAATGCAATTTCGGATATCTAGTAAAATGTATTACATAAAACCATCCGAGTTTCTCCACTGCTTTCCACACACTGTATCTCATCTAGTGGAGAGATGAGAAAACTTCGCCGACACAATTTAATAACACGCCGAGCTCGGACGCGAACCGCCTGACAAGGATGTCACGCGACAAAAAGAAAAACACCATTAAAATGGAAGGAAGGAGATATAACACGACTACTTCCTTACTTTGTCATATTATACCTATAGTCTGATGGACGTTTACACGACAAAGTGGAAGTGGAACAAGAGCTTCATCTTTCTCGTACACTTTTAAAGAAAGAGTAGAAAAATGCATAGGTATTACATTGCTTATGTTTTTGGTCAACAGCATAAACTATTCTTATCCACGTAAAATAATAAAAATAAACAGTATGTATCACGATAGATATCGTGATTTTCAGATGCGGCATTATTCACTATTCAGTAGTGCTTTATTAAAGTGAGAACTTAAATTCGCGCGCTTGGTTGGGTCCTATTTCGTTGAACGTACGTCCGTACGTTAGAACAGCGCTTAAGGGGAAACAGCGCGGTGGGGAAGGGAAAGAGAGGCGGATAGGCGCGCGCTTTATGGCCGCTGCCTCTCTCGCTCTCTCCCGCTCCTTCTTTCTATGTTTACGCGTCTGCAACTATTTGCACGCAGCCATGCGCATTCATTTAATCTTCATATTCCTTCAAACTACGAAATCAATAACCTGCAAGTTAAGTTCTCACTTTTGTGAGAACTTTCGTCCCGCGACGCACCCGTTTTTTTTCGGATAATGAATTTTATCATTAGAAAAAAATACCTTTTTTATAACAAAAAATTACAGCCCATTATTTTTTGGTCCTCGAGCCGCATTACAATCAAAAGTATAAATGAAGAAGAATTATTAAACTAATTTATTTTAGGAAATATGTCTAAAATTAAATTCGTAAATCATATATTTTAGCTAATTAATGTAAACGCGGTACCTAACTAAATTCCGAGAGAAACTTCTATAACAAACGAGGTCGTCAGAGATTCTGACAACGTTTTCGGAGAGTTAACACTTTGCACCCCACGTCCTATTTCGAGGGAACTTCGACGAATTGACGAGTTCCTAAACGTTATTTGATAGATGGGTATTATGAGCTTTGCTAGGAATTGAGATGGATTTAAAAAAAAACGTGGGTCGGAATTACTGAATTTGAAGTAAGGATGAAATTTTCAATTGTGGTTACTTCTTTTTGACCCTTTATGTATACATGTTACATATAAAAAGTAAATAGTCCAAGCACAAAAAAGTATATAAAAGACAACAACGTGTCTTGTCGTCTCCTCCGGTGACAAGAGGGCTGTCTCTTTCTTCACCCAAAGAACCAGCATTGCAATTCAGCGGGGAACAGCCAGCGTTGTTGTCATCATTCGCGTAGACGGGACTTATATCCCTATCCTTAGTTTTTATATGTTTTCTAAATATTTTTTTCGAATTAACATTGGTTTGTAGGTAAGCATTACCCTGTCCTCATTATTATTAACTTACGTGATATTAACCGTTTTTAATAGTAGTGTGTTCTGAATTGAGATTGCTTTTTGTGTTGAAAGCTTAAAATATCATATAATTAATAATTGCTATATTATATGACATTGTATTATACAGAGTATTGTAAATATACGTAGTCTATTAGCAACTTATTTACATTAATAACATCTAATAACACGGAAATGATAGTGCCAAATGAACCCCTTCTATGGATACGAATCAAGTTATATTCTCAGTTCCTTTTTATATTATTTTAATGACATTGGTTTTGTGGTTTTAAATAGTTTAAAAGTAAAACGGGTCCCAAAAGCTTACCTATAACAACTCCATCGACGGATGGTCCAAACGCATAAGAGAAATCTGGAGCCATCACCGGCGCAGACAGCAATGACTCCAGAGGACGATCTCGTAAACATCGAAGCAACGCTGGAGGCGTCACATCTATAACAAAAATACATATGTATGTGATTCGTAAATGATATCAAAGAAAACACTAAATCAGATAGTTGCTATATTTTTCAAGTTATACAAAATTTACGAACGACTTTAAAATCTCGCTTGTAATTTGATCTGGGCCTGGGGCTTTCTTCTCTTTTAACGAACGTAAGGTCGCTAAAACTTCAGATCGCAGAATTGGAGGCTTCCTTTCAAACTCTGTCCATTCGGCATTCACTGAATTCGCTCATCTTTGTTCACAGTAAGTGCGCCATCTTTCCACAATGTCGTCCAGTGGCTGTAGAACGAAACCGTCAGCATTTTCTATAACCCACGTTTTGTACGAACGTACACAAATAACGATTATTAAAATAAATTATCTCTTGAATTAGAATAATATTGGAGCTATTATGCCCCTGAACCGTGCAAACTCCTATTTAAAAGAAAAGCTTCCCCATAAATTAAAAACAATAATGATGCTAATCGATCTCGTTCATGGCATGCATAATTAACTTTACCGCTAATAGCCTTATCTTTTAAATTACAGACAAGAACAAGTACATTTATTACGATGGAATGATTTTATAAAAAAGGGAGAAGGCAGAATCCAAAATTTATGAAAAACAAAATTATTTTAATTAGGTAAATAATCTAATTAATGATGATGAAGCAGACTAATATTTAGGTAAAAAATACGTAAAAGCAAGTTTTTTTAATTAGCTAACATTTTGGAAGACGAATAGTATGTATTTATCTCTTCACTCATATAGCAGATATTTAGATTCACTAACTGTTTCTACAGCCTGTCAATGGAACAGGCTGCTTAATTTCTCACCTTCTTAAAAAACAAAATGCATCTTGACTTCCTTTTTTTGATATATAGGTATTATTATTTATTTATTTTAACTTGGTACCGGTTACAAATTTGCGCTGTTTGGGGTCGAGACGATGTGCCCATGGGGACCGTCAGGGAGGCGATTGGCCAAGGAGTTGTCAAAGCGGCTGACAGAAAGGTCTGGAGACAGGAAGGCTGGCAATTATTTCTGCCAACGTATTAGCCTCGCTATACAGAGGGAAAATGTTGCTAGTCTCCTTGGGACTATCTCGGATGGGACGTCTCTAGAGGACATTTTTTATTTATAGTTTAGTTTATTTTTAATTTTATTATTTAGGTAGCTTTTAATTTATATTCATCATTTATACACAGTATATATTTACGAGTATTATGATCTTAGATGTTTAAACCATATACTTACCTACGTACCCATATATTTATTATTTTTACTTATCATATTTTGATCTTTTTGTGTTAATTTTTCTTACTCTGCACCCATAATATTCTTCTTTCACTCTCCCAAAGGTTAGCTGGTAGAGAATACCTTCACGGTATTATGCTCGCCTATGTACATGTTTTTATATTTTATATTTTGTTTGTAATAAAGAGTTTTATTATTATTATTTATTAGTGGAATGCGATATTAACCAATAAACAATACCATCATCATAACAGCAGTTTCTAAGAGTCTTCCAGCCAGTTTCTCGAACGTATTTTTGATACTTAAGTAAGTACTGGCTGTTAGAACTATACTGCTGAAGATGGGCCTTCTGAAAACATACTTTAGAATAATTTGACATTATTCCGTCATGCTGCATGGCCAGACGGGTTATCAAATCAATCATTTATTTCCTTGAGCTTAGCTCAACACTTGGATATTGTCAATACGAGTACATTCCGTGTTTTCATATTACACAATTATGACAACAAACTAAACAATTTTAAACTAATGTCGAGGGTACTTTTTGGAGGTCTAGGACTAGTTCTAAGGGGTAAATGGCGAGTAAACTGTTATCAAATATCGTTGGCGCAAGTGGAATGGTTACGCCGATATATATATATATATATATATATTCTTATGTATCTATCTTAATTTCATTTTCCTTCTGCTCCTACCTCTACCTCTAACTCCTTTGCCCAACGCCAGTTGGCATCGCAGTCACTCAACCGCCGCGCTTGGACGTGTCCGCAAACCTACCACGCTCCGCCGTAAAAAACGCAATATCACGCCGCGAATTCTCCAAGTGCAGTGCCAAAATAATTACCACGCAATAAACAATAATCACTCTGAAATCAGTGGAGAAATCAAATAGTGAACCAGCCGAAGGACGCCAGGAGGAAGCCTCGATCGCCGCATCTACTTCCTTTTCCTCTCCTAATCTTTTATTAATTATTTTCCACCATTTCTGGTCCTTCGAGCCGGAGTCCTTAGAAGGTTGCTGGTTAAGTTTGGATAAGGGTTGTAAGATATCGCTTAAATAAGCCTTACCCGTCCCATTATTCAGCAAAGGAAAGACATTATACTAATAAATGAAGGTTATATTGAAATGTGTACCCCAAAAGTAATAATTCCAAATCCCAATTCAATTTTATAAAAGTCATACCTGGCGAGCAGTTGGCGTGTGTAGCTACTATGCTTGCATATTTATTGGGATCAGCCACTAACGACCACGGACTCAGTCCGGAGCCAGACATTAGGACGGCGCGGTGAAATAGCAGACCTGCAACAACAAAAATAACGTTAGTTGGTTTTGTAAAAAAGTTACTAAAGAGCTGCTTCAATACCAGTGTGATGGATACTGGTTATGTTCCATTTTTTTATTTCTTAAATATTACGCGTGTAATTGTTTAATACTATTGTTTAATAGTTTTTAGGCTTCAGATGTCATTGGTAGAATCTCTAAATAGTGAATAAGGCCGCGTCTGAAAATCGCCTACAGCCGAGAGACGAAATAGAAAGAAAGAATTACGTAAGTCAACGTTCGCGCGATCGTCGACCTCTTGCTACCTACTTGATTAGGCTCAGTATGAGTTGCGATATTTTTAGGAAAACTTCTCTGCACCGTAACTTAGGATTTTATTACTGAATAATTTAAATAAAAAATACGTAGTTCTATATTTTTATTCATTTTATTTATTTATATAATAATGCTGTTTAATACATTCCACGCAATTGAATTGGATTTAGTTTCCCTTAAATAAAGCAACTAAGGTAAAAGAAAACGAGAAGGTTAGGATCCTTAAAAAAAATTTATCACCAATTCTAGACGAAATAATAAACTGTCAAAACTGAAATTTAAAAAATTCGAAAACCACTACTGAAGTTCAACCGTGTAAACACTAAAAAGGTTAAATTCTGTATTTGGTTAAACAATACATCTCGTAATGTTAATAATGATTAATTTAATTTAATATTCTCGCTGAATGTTACAAAATATCTGTAGTTTGGAGAACTTACGTGATTGCCTGAAGCAAAAGAAAGGATATTAGTTAGGAGATGATTTTTCTGGTCATTTGTATGTTGGCGACTATTTCTCAACAACTGACCATCTTCAATAGTGGAGGTACAACCCTCTGAGTTCCAGGGGTTGTGTTGATAAATATGATCGATCGACTCTTATTGGTATTAATAGTCTAATTTGATTAAGGTCATCATCACTTGCACTGTTTGAGATGGGTCTTCCAGATTTTTTTGGAGAACTTGGTCTACACTCGTCATGATGGCCAGACGGGTTGGCGATGGTCGTTAAATTTTTAATGACAACTTATTAACGATTCGACAAGTTGGTATTAGTGGAACCGGGACCGATGGCTTAAAGTATCCGAACGCACGCAACGATGGTGTTGTGACAAATGACAATTTTTTTTTTTTTAGGATTTAAAGGAAAACAACACAGTTGTTGTTGGCTCAGTAGCCAGTACTGCTCATGGTCAATCGTCCTTAATTAAGCTAAGAAGTGAAACCTGCAGAAAATATGCCTAGAAAACTTTATTATAGGAGTGACTTAGTAAAAGCCGTATAATAAATTGTCAGAGGCATTTTAATATGCCTGAGACTGCGGCATTCTCAAAGAAAATAAACCATTAACTGACAGGTCTTTATAGGAAATTTTATTTCAGTGCACAAGTTTGAAATTGATAAGTTACCGCATTATTTTTTTTGCACGATCGCGATACTTTGAAAATATTAAGTTCTTAAGTTGTTTTCTAATTTTTTTCCTTTTTCTGTAGTAACATTAACTTTAATTACAGTTATTGTTACTTTAATGCCCTTAGCGAAATATGTAAAAAAAAAAGTTTCCATTCTGGGGTGGTCAGAGACGCTTCTATTTGTTTTTTTTTTTTTATTGAAGCGAAATCACTTATAGCCAACTTTACTATAAGCCCATCATGACAAGTGGCAAGTTCGTCGATGTCTCTACCAAACTTGAGGAATATCACAAATAAATTAAATAAATTATTGTGTTCCGACCAGTAACCCGGTACATCTGAGTCTAAATCCACGGTTAACCGCTGAACTACGGAAGCAGCGATTATACGTGCAAAGCGCAAAGCAATGGCAAAATACCCCACGGCATGACCGTTAAGACTTGGAAACTTGGCAGGTCACAGGTGTGGGATGCAACATGTGAAGACACATTAGCCCTATCTCATATCCAGGCAACCTCGTCCAGAGTTTTTGCTGAAAACCGCAAGATGCGTAAATACGCAAACAGTTTGCGGCCACGACGATGAAGTTGTCCAAATGGCTGATGGAAAAGTCTGAAAACAGGAATGCTTGAAATTATTGTCTGCAAACATATTAGCCTCGCAATACAGAATGTTACCAGTCTCCTTGGGACTTACCCTGAAGGGTCGTCGTCCCTAGAGGATTTTTTTTTATTATATTTATTTTTGACTATTTATTTAATTATTTTATTTATTTATTAATTTATTCATTACAGGATAACTAACGACTAATAAACACATAAAGACAAAAAAAATGGAAACATAAAAGGTCAATTAAAAGTTACCACAAATAGAACTAAGTTAATAAATAAATATATTTTATAAATAAACAATTTATATCCAATATTAATATGGCAGATATTATTTTAACTAGGCGTTAATTGAAATAAAATAAGCAACTTAGAAGAGCGGTGGTGGTTTGAAACCCAGCATGTACCAATAAGGCAAAAACTTTTCTTACGTTCAATTGTCACAGATATACAACATCAGCGTCGACACAGTTTCAACAAATACCAAATTGAGAAAATGTAATTATAACAAAAAGAAGGCCCATATCCAGCAGTGGAAGTTCAGAGGAAGACTAAAGAAGCTGAAAAAGCAGCAAACGATCTAATGAGTAAACTGTTAGCAAAAGACCAGCAGCTTGGCAGACGTATTAGAGACCCAAACGAAAGCACTGCCATAGAATCGCATAGTTTCCGTAGAAGATTAATCAAGCCAAAAAGTTTTTATGCAAACAAACATTGCATTACCCCGAAAAAACCAATAGAAATCTAGTAAACAAATAAATCACAGCGAAAAGTTTTTTTAGGCCAAAAAAATTACACATCATTCTTCCAGTTTCTCCTTTCTTGAAACAGTTTTCTCCCGAAAGCTTCACAATACAACACTATGAATATGCAAACTCATTTATTCTTCTCTGTGGCACAGTGGAGCCTCTATAATCCGGTCTCAACAAGTTATTATAAGATTATTTTCTCTTCGGACGCTGTCGACAACAAGAGCCAATAATCTAGCTACTTGCAATCATTTTAAATGGCAATTACGAGCTTTTCCTTTTGAGATACTATAAGCAGACTTCTTGCTATATCTATTACATTTTATTAGTTTAATTTATTTTGATTTTTTATATATACAATTAGTATTTAAAGTCTTCCATTTTTTCTTCGGCGGTTTCTGCTGAGAAACTCAATTTATTTATTTAGAAGAAATTACAGACATTAAGGTTGATAGTACATAGTATAAAGATGATTAAATTCATAAGCTTAACCTAATTCCATTTACATTTCTTACTAAGATATAATACACCAAATCTTCCAGTAATGTCGTATGGTGCCGTGGTAGACGTGGACGCTAACAGTGGGTCTGATCCACAAGTTCAAGGTCTCAAGAGAGCATGCTCGGTATTTCTCTAAAGGATAAAGTCAGAAACGTTGCCATCTGCGAGAGAACCAAAGTTACCGACATAGCTGTCAAAATTAGCAAGCTGAAGTGGCAATTGGCTGGACAAGTCTGTCGCAGAACCGATGAACGATGGAGTAGACGGTGAAGTGGAGACCACGTACTAGAAGACGCAGAGTGGGACGAACCCCACCAGATGGACGGATGACCTAAGGAAGGTCGCTGGTGGGGGATGGGTGAGTGGCAGAAAATCGTAAAAAGTGGCGAGTCTTGGGGAAGGGAACAGAGGGAAAATATTGCCAGTATTCTTGGGACTATCTCTAATACGATGTCTCCAGAGGACATAGTTTATGTTTTACTCGGGTTAGTTTATATTTATTTCATTAATTTATAATTGTAACTTGTTTAATTACTGTGAAATGTGTGAGTGTGGGTTGATAACATAGTGTTAGTTTGTAAGTTAAATCAAATCTCCTTATGTTAACTCAAGGTTCATGGATTTTTAATTTCATTGTACGATTATTTGTGTCAATTAGATCTAAAACTTTTTTATGTTGTACTTATTTTTATGGGTATTTTTTTTAAATAATAATTATTATAAATTTAAATATTTATTATTGTTGCACTCTGCAACCCACGGACAGGCTGAAGAGGAATTCGTTTTTTATCATGCAAAACAAAGCTTAGTCGAAGCGTGTCCGTACGCAGCAACGGAATCGCGCTTGCTTGAAAGCGACTCTGGGCTCAACTGTATTGTTTACAGTTGTGAACTGTACAGCCAAGCCGAGGAAGTAATTTCAACGCTGGTCCTACGGGCCGCATACTGGATGAATGGGGCGACCACAAAACACCAAGTTTTATGCGAAATGAACCAAAAGTTTCATAAGTTTCTTGTAGTTTTGAATGAATAGCATAATTAAATGTTTTAATTTTAGGAAAATTCAACTAGATATTGTTGTAAGGATGAGTTTTGTTTTAAACTTTTATCAAAAGTTCCTTAATTGCTGTTTGCTCCAAGATATTATATACACGCTTATACCGTAAATATTAGGCCAAAGAAATTATTATTAAGTGAGTATTTTTAACCTCACCATCCCGGCTGGCCAGCGTGGCGCGTGTAGGCTAAATTCTCCATATATGTTCTGCAAATCTCCAACAGTGGATGTCTATACTGTGTTCTAGGGGCTTATGAATAAATGAGTATTTTTATACAAGTATCAAGGTAAGTATAGTGTTATTCATCTTTTCTCTCATTTTACATTTCATTCAGCAGATACACGATGGACTTGTGCACTGTGAATCTATGGATCGTTTAATTCGTAACTTAGAAATAACAATCTCCGAAAGAAAACCTAATTATTAACAATGAGAAAATTATCAAGAAAGAGTGCGTCATTGTATTAAATAGTCGTATCGGAATTAATGTCTAGACTAGATTGAAGCCTATGTTCAGGCGACAATATAGACTTGATTAAGAAAATCGAGGTCGTTGTGAGAAATCCAATATAGTATGGTTCGCTGATTATTTAGGACAATAAACAAGTGGATGACATGCATACCGATTTCTCTAACGCGTTTGATAACTGACAATAGTAAGTGTGGACAGAGACGTGATTTGATGTCGGTACAAAAGGTACATACATATGTATATTCAGACACCTTAAATCGATATCTATGAACAATTTTAAAACCAATATTTCTGTAAAAAATATAGTTTTCTTTACCGATTTTTATGAACTCCCCAAGGCTTACATTTGGGGCCTATTTCTTTTTTATTTTCTATTTAATTCATATACTTTAAACACATCAACATTGAAAGTAAAAATTATATACTGAAATAGTTTTAAGCTAATCTTTTAGCTTCACATACAATACAAGAACCGTTACAAAAAACTCTAACCACGAAATTCCTAACTTCAAAAATCTTATATTCACCACAACATAAGTGGAACGAAACGCTGTAAGCACATGAGGATTATCATTACGCGCACGTTTGCGTTTTTTTCGTGCACTATACACGCTACACGCTGGATGGCTACCAAATAAGGTAACAACGGTGTTTACAATGTACGAGAGAGATTTTATATGACAAAAGTTTGCTTATTTTGCTTACCAAATTTTGTTTAGAATTTGGACAGGGAATTTTTATACGCACGCTTACTCTCGATAGTAAGCGGAATCTCATTTCAAAAATGTTCAAAACTGCTATGTGGTATTAACGATGATTTTTAGCTAAATAAGAAATATGATTTAAAAAATGTTTAATGATTTTTTAGGAATAAGCAACACAGCCCTTTGAGCGGCGGAAATAATAATAACAAATTATTTATTGTACAGAACCAAAAATAGTGTGGCTACAAAGGCGAGCTTAATGCTATAAATGCATTTTCTACCAACTGTGAATCAGCCAATATAAGCGGGTGCAGAAATACTATTGTGATCAAGAATAATGAAATATAAAGACATACTAATTAAATATACATATCCCACATATTAAATAAATGTATACATAAATAATGAATACATATCTAAGTACATTGTAGAAAGTTATGGTAAGTTATTCTGTTTATGGTGTAAGAAATTGTATATCTTGTCTTTAAATATTTCGAGAGATGGGGCTTGTCTGATTACCAAAGGTAGTCTGTTCCACTGGCGAGCTGCAGATACTGAAAAGGAGTCTGAATATCTGCTGGAAGAGTGGGGAGGGATTTTAAGTAAGTTGTTATGGTAAGAACGAAGTGAAAGACCGTGCGAGTCACAAAGAAATTGAAAACGAGCTTTTAGGTAAGGGGGTGCATTGGGATTACAGAGAATGCCGTAAAGACAAAAATCCTTAAAAAAAATGTACCAATGAGAAATACACTTTTCTTACGTCATAAATTTACAACACATCCGTTTCCGTGCCTCGGTACTATAACGATAATGATACCAACTTATTTATTTATTTATTTTCGAAGAGAAAGAACAGAGACAGGCAGTATAAGAACAATTAAGTAACGATACAGTAGGAGTCATTAGAATTATACCCGCCACCAAAATATTTCCCACTGTGGACAACAGTGCACCATTTATATTTTTAAATACGTTAGTGATACATATGTATACCTTGGCCAGGTATATGGGATAATACAATTGCAGTGTTCGAATTTATGGAACCATCAATGAACTCCGAAGCAAACCAACTAAACCGACAACAACAGCTTCTTCATTTTGGCCTTAAATGCGGCGCGAGAATTGCTAAATATATCGACGTCCAATAACCGACAGAACCAACCAACAACTACAATTTATACAACAACTTGTGGAATAGTAAAGAGCATGCATTGCATCCATCTCGCTCGCACAATACAACATTTTAAAACATTATTTGTAAGGAATACATTTATCCGTTTGCATACAGCGCGGGGAGTGTAATCAAAATTCTCCAGAAATTATGAAAAACCCATCTCCAACAGTGGAGTTCTAGGACTGTGTTCTAGGGGTTGTGATGATAAAGAGCGCTTTCCGGTCCTGTGTCTTGGGGGTGAACGTTAATCCGTCGTCGGTCTCGGTTACTACACTAATACCATCAAAATTGACGTCAGGCTCTCGCCAACCCGTTTCGCCAGCGTGGCGTGTGTAAGCCAAATTGTCAAGAAAATTCTGGTAGGAATTCTTTAACAGCGGAGGTCTAGAACACTATTATGGGCTGTGATGACAAGCGCTTCACCTATCAGGAAAAAGAAAGTGTGGGTTTATGACGACAGATACGTGGGGCGCATCTTTCTACCTATTAAGGAAGCTTCAGTCGGATAACTAAACAGGGGGTGAGTGGTAATTTCACTGAACTTCGATAGCTGATATGACGATCCTTATCAAACCTCAAGGCAAGTAATCTGACCCACTGACCTGGTGTTCTCCAATGACTGCAGCAGATGCTGATAGAAGTCCTGGGCTAGCCCGTGTTTCAGCTTTCTTCAGGTAAGTACCAATAACTTTATTTTAAAGTCTAATAGTAACTATTATATCATTTTTATAGTTTTAGCGTCATACACATCAATACAATTGAACTATTTTCTGACTTTATATTAAATACGAATTTAGCCACGGAAGAGTACACGAACGTCGTGTCACTTTTAGCTCTCACGCATGACTGCCGTGCTTGGTCAGAGCTACTACGTAGTTTTTTTTTCAACGAGTTAAAACTACCCACATTTTGGATTGGACTAAGGATCGAATACAGGGAGTGCACGAAAATTGAGTTGCAAGATTTCACGACACACTGAACAAGAAATGACTTAACAAAACGTGGTAATGTAACTTTTTTACAAACCTTCAGGCACAGCTAGAGAGGTAAGCAGATAATGAACACACGCAGCACCAGTCCCGTGGCCCATGAGCGTCACATTTGTGGGGTCTCCTCCGAACATGGCCACGTTCTCCTTGATCCAATGCAGCGCCGCGATCTGATCCATCAGACCGTAGTTTGCCGGAGACCGAGGGTACTCGTCCGAGCGAGGATTTAAAAAACCTGGAGAAGAACACTTAATTTTAATTAGTGATAAAACAAATACGAAAATTCATATTCCAGCGGACCTATTCTGTTACTTAGTCGCAAACGTTATATAATGGAATACGTTAACTATATATATATCACGCTATTAAAGTTGATATTTGCACGGCCAGTGTCAAGGCGAGCGCTTATAGAGTTGAGAATCGAATAATATTTTGTAATTATGACGCAACCTCTGACGTAAACAACGAAATCCACTAATATCGCTACATGTGAATCCGCTTCTTTAAAAACGTGGTTACTGACCACTTTAGAAGGGGAAGGTCGTAATGATAATGTATTTGTTTTCACGAATTTTTTTTCGCGACGCAAAGTAGTTTGTACCTATGTAAATAGTTTATATATTTTATTACATAGTGGCCTTTGGCCCAAATATTGGCCAGCCCTCTTGTCTCCCGAGGTGTTGACGAGCTGTTTTGACAACTCCTTAAAAATTCCATGTGCCACGCCCGAGAGTTTCAACTCCAAACGGCGCAAAAACACATCTCCCAATAAGCTGGGTGGGTGTATTTCCGCCGCTTGAGGTTCTCAGATTGTAATACAGCACCGCCTGGGTCCTTAGAGGTCAAGGACAAGTGGGAAGGCGCCAGAGTGTCCACACAGGTGGTATCCCACACTAAAGGGAAATCTATACTCTATGGAACCGGAGAGGCTATGCCACTGGGTTCTTATATGGCTGGCGAACCCACAGACACAAGGGCCCGACAAATGACGTCATTGAGAGATTTTTAGATTTTTGTCGCATATGAAAGCGACTGTACACTAGTGCATGTCCCCACATACATGTACACACGCGCATGAAAGAGAAGCGGGTAATTGCCACATCGCCTGCCACAGAGTAATAAATAAACACAACAGATGAGTCAGGTTGAGTCGATTACAACCACAATCGGTTGCCTTAATGATCTTTCTCTGCCTTGTTATGTTTATGTGCCTTTTGTAAAGTCTGGTAACACCGAATGTAGTTCATAAACAAGTTAAAACCTTTAAGTAACCTACCCTTTATTTAGTGTCGCCCAAATTGGGTCTTGTGCTTGCTTTTTGCAAGACCCGTAACCCTTCGTGAGGGTCCTCACTGACCCTCATGACAACTGGCAAGTCCTCGATGTTTCTAGTGTTAAATCTTTAGACCATTCAATAAAACAATACTTAAGTATGTATAATAAGCACGTTCATTCCTCCCTGCCGTTCCGTGGAATCGAATGACTAAGTGACTCGTGCATCAACCCGAGTAGCCCCGATAGACCCGAGGCCAATTCAAATATCCCGCCAAGCGGTCGGTACACGATTGGTCAGTCATTAAACTTCATTTTTACTAATTAGGAAAGTATTAATACGTTCAATTAATTAACACAGAATTGTAAATAAAGACATAAATCTTATTTGATAATAATTAGTTTATTATTAAGTACAGCTTATTAGGTATTCTCGTAAAACATTAAAACGACAATTGCGTGTTAACTCGCCAATATAATCTATACAAGCGGAAATAAGGCGCGGTGGTGGCTTGTAAGAGCGCGTTCCTTGAATCCTACAAAGGTCGGTTCAAACCCACCCGGCATGTACCAATGAGTATTGCACTTTTCTTACGTACATTTGTCATACATTAACAACACCACCGTTCCCGTGCCTCGGAGAGCACGTTAAGCCGTCGGTCCCGGTTCCACTAATACCAACTTGTGAAATCATTAAAAAATGACATCATATTCTCGCCAAGCCGTCTGGCCAGCGTGGGGAGTGTAGGCCAAATTCTGCAGATATATGTTCTGGAAGGCCCATCTCCAGCAGTGGAGGTCTAGGACGCTGTGTTCTAGGGGCTGTAATAAAAAAAAGCGGAAATAGCTACTTATTTTATCAGTTTAAATCATAAGTTCAATTTCCAGATATATTTGATAATGCGTTATCGTAACAGCCCCTAGAATACAGCTTCCTAGACCCACTCCTCCACTGTTAGATATGGGCCTTCTAGAATATATATCTGAATAATTTGGCCTACACTCGCCGCTACGCTCGACGGGTTGGCGAGTACCTGCATTTTTTAATGACAATTATTAATGATTCCACAAGATGGTATTAGTGGAACGGGTGAAAACGGTGGTGTTGTCAATCTATGACAAATGTACGTAGAAAAGTGTATTTCTTATTGGTAGATGCCGGAGGGGGGGTTTGAACCGACCTTTGTAGGATGTTAAAGAAAGCGTTCTTACAACCGAGCCACTTTTATTGTTTAAATTTTAATAGTTACATTAATATAACCAACTAACTAGCGTTATCACAAATATCACAAATAAGGTATCAAACTGCGTAATTACTCATATTACATTGCGTAAAATTGTCATGCATGAATATGCATTTATTATTATTGTTTATCATTTATTTGTGTAATATATATAATAAATTATATTATTATTGTATTTCTGTAGCAGAACCTCGACACATTTATACATTTAGGAAGTTACGCCACATCCTGTTATCAAACATACTACAGTGTTTGAAAACGAAAGTTTTCAACCAATGCGTTCTTCCAGTATTGTCGTACGGAGCACAAACGTGGACACTGACAGTGGGGCTGGTCCACAAGTTTAAGGTCTATGGAAAGAGCTATGCTCGGTATTTCTCTGATGGATAGAGTCCGAAACATAGACATCCGTCAGAAAACCAAAGTTTCCGACATAGCCCTCAAAATTAGTAAGTTTAAGTGGCAATGGGCCGGACACGTCTGTCGCAGAACCGATGACCGATGGAGTAGACGAGTTCTGGAGTGGAGACCACGTACAGGAAAACGCAGAGTGGGAAGACCCCCAGCTCAGTGCTGAGCTGATTCCCTATTTGTCACCACACACTTTTAATTTAAAGTCTGTTAATGTGACAACAAAAATATTTTTCTTTCTTTCTTTAAAAACCATTTAATAATTTGTGTACATTCCCAAAACGGAATCTGCAGCGATTTGCGCTTTGTTACTGATATAAAGCAAGGCGCGTTTACACGGAGCATTATCTTAAATGTCCTGAATAATATTCGTTATGATTGTGTAATGTTAACGTTTCACATGGATGTCTTGCGAACGACTGTGTTTGGGCTGAGCTTACACAAACCAGTATACTTGAATAGTATGTTTGTATAGTAATGTTTGACATTTATGACAAAGCCTTTTTACAGCCGCATCTTAACTAGAAAATAATCTAAACTAATCTTATTTAAGTTAATTTTAGGTACCTATACTAAGAAATTTTGACAAGACCCCTTTCAAGCCGCATTTAAGTTATTTTAAGTGTCTTCATCATGAGGTTCCTACTGCCAGTTCTGTTCTTTGTTCGAATATAACACTTTCCAGGCACGATAGATATACGAATATGTAGTAAGTAAATTATATAACATAACACTCGTACCTAATAAAATTATGTACTTAATCATAGACCTAACCAAATTCCGGTGGGAATGTACGGTGACAAAATAAAGAATAAAGAATAAAGTAAAACTTATCACAAGAGAGAGTAGCGTCCACGGACAACTTATGAGAAGATGTGACGTCACGTAAGTAATGCGAGTTATTTTAAAAAGTAAATAAAAAATTGACGGGAATTGGATGTACCAACTGATTTGACGAATACATTTACATTAACTGCCTGTGTCTAGGGGTTAAGTCATTTCTGATCGGGACACAATAATAAAAATGATATTCATATTTATTCGAAGTACTTAGATACAAAAATATTTAAATAAAATTGTTTAAAAAAACTAATTATAAATAAAACTGAAATTAAAAATACCTTTGAAATTAAAACTATTCCATAAAATAAACTAAGGGCTTACCACCAGGGAGGTATATATATTTAAGTAAATATATTTAATTAATTTTTAATTTATTTGCGATATTTCCCAAGTTTGGTACGCTCATCGACGAGCTTGCCTCTAGTCATGATTGGCCTATAGTAAAGTTGCCTAAATGTGAACCCGCTTCTTTATAAGCGTGATTTCTGACCACCCCGAAAGGGAAACGGTCGTGATGATACTTTACTTTACTTTTACATTTACATCACCATCATCATTACAGCCCCTAGAACACAGCGTTCTAGACCTCCACTGCTGGAGATGGGCCTTCCAGAACTTATATCTGGATAATTTGGCCTACACTCGGCGAGGAATACATCACCATACTAATTCTAAAGTAAGTTACTTAACTAGTAAACAAAAATTAGGCCTACTTAAACGTTTATCATAACTGGTGAAGTTTAGCTGATTAGTGTTAAAGTTCCTCGCCAACCCGTCTGGCCAGTGCAGCCCAGTTAGGCCAGGTTCTCTAGAAATATGTTCTAAAAAGGCTCATGTAAAAAAAAAGTTGAAGTTACCGTAACAAGGTCAAATGGTCAGTACCTTCAAGTGTGTGATCTTGTCAATAAAAACCAAAAATCAACAATTGTTAAGGATGTATGACAGTTACTTATACCACAAATAAAAATATTTATTTTATTTAATTATTTAAAAACTTAATTGCACTATGTACACAGGCAGACTTAATGCCGCTAGGCATACTCTGACAGCCAAACCTTTAGGACATTAGGACAGTTTTCATGGTAAGTAGGTGCAATAATAAATACGAGTATAAAATAACAATTTAAAAAACAAATACATAAAAATAATACTTACTATTATATATACAAATACGTAAATAGGTTATATATTATACATATATTATTATACATATAAAATATTATTATTTTCAATTTTAATCATAATAATAAATGAATAATTTCATTATGGTATGTAAAAGTGCTAATACAAAGTAAATTTGATTTTAATTTGACGAAATTCATTTAGGAAGGATTTAGTTACCGGCCCATAGTCTACGCCTGCCCAGGCGACTGGCAAGTACAATTTTGGTCTAACAAGTAAACTTGAACGTGTAAATCAGCGCCCATGCCAGCACGTTTGAGTTGGTTGTCTCCAGAAAACGGTCGTTTTAATGAGACACCGAGTGTCGTTAGATAACGTTACGGCGTTTAACTTTAACAAGGCAGCCAGTCGTGTTAACAGGCGCGCCATACACAATTGTTAAATTTTATTTATTATTGTCAATTTTCTTCCTTGGATGTACTCATAAAACAATGTTACATTTTGCCTTCATATTCTTTGTTAGCATTACAATAAAATACATTAACATGTTTTATTCGTGGTAAATTAATATACATTAAATTCAAATTCAAATTCAAATAGTTTATTAATCAAAAATACTTATTACTAGGGTTTCACAAAAAATAATCCTACAGAAGATGTAGGTAGGCACTTTTATAAATACTATCTAAACTAGTAATTTAGACAAATGTGTCGCTGCTAGCTAAACTAATAGTCTTTCAACTACTGTTAAATATAGCTAGCAGGTCTCTTTCCGGGGCACAACATAAATGTCTGCGGCATAAATGTTAATGGAGAATACATCTCACACCTCCGATTCGCGGATGACATAGTCATCATGGCCAGCTCGCTCAAGGATCTTAGCAGAATGTTAAACGGCTTAAACGTGGCTTCTCAGCAGGTTGGCCTCGGAATGAACCTGGATAAGACTAAGGTTATGTTCAATGACCATGTCAAGCCGAGGCCAATCTGTGTGGGAAATGCTACTCTCGAAGTTGTGCAGGAATACGTCTACCTTGGACAGACAGACTATTCAGGCAGGCGCTGCAAACTTCAAGCTGCAAGCAAAGAAGCCGACAGACGCATTCAGCTAGGATGGGCGGCATTCGGGAAACTTCGACATATCTTCTCATCGTCCATACCACAGTGTTTGAAGACAAAAGTCTTCAACCAGTGCGTCCTCCCCGTAATGTCGTACGGAGCAGAGACGTGGACACTGACAGTGGGTCTGGTGCACAAATTCAAGGTCGCTCAGCGAGCTATGGAGAGAGCTATGCTTGGTATTTCTCTGATGGATAGAATTCGAAACGTTGAAATTCGTCAGAGAACCAAAGTTACTGACATAGCATTCAAAATTAGCAAGCTGAAGTGGCAATGGGCCGGACACATCTGCCGCAGAACCGACGACCGATGGGGCAAACGGGTTCTGGAGTGGAGACCACGTACGGGACGACGCAGAGTGGGACGACCCCCCGCCAGATGGACGGATGACCTAAGGAGGGTCGCTGGTGGGGGTTGGATGAGGGTTGCAAAAGACCGCGTGCAGTGGCGAGCCTTGGGGGAGGCCTATATCCAGCAGTGGAGAGACACAGGCTGATGATGATGATGAAATATAAATGTCAGAAATATGTTATGGAAGGTCCATCTCCAACAGTAATGTATTTTTCATGGTTTAGATAAAGTTTTGTAACACTAACCTAGTATTCCTAGTCTATAGTTAATAGTGACGACCACCAGCCCCGCGTGTGAAGCCAGAACAGCACCATCGTAGGGATTTCCAGAACTCCATTCGTAGCTTTCTCCGTGGACAAACACCAGCACCGGATACCTCGCTACAGCATCCCGGACACCCGCTGAAACAAAAAAAAATAATTATAGAAAAACCACTCCTTTTTTAAATAACCTGTATCACATTTAGCCAACTTTACTATCATGATAAAAGTAGCAAGCTGTTGGTAAGTAGCACGCAAGCTCCATAAATATTAGGAACTGGAAACATACACTTATGACTGTTATCAGTCTTTAACACTATGCCGGCTTGACTAGATGCTTTTTACACTTCGCTTGAAGGACTCCAGGTTATAGGAAAGTGGAAACACAGAGGATGGAAGAGCATTGCAAATACTAATGACAGTCTAGACACATTTGCTAATTCATTGTCACTGCAGCGGATCCTGGATGGGACTCTAAACTGAACTGCTGTTTAACCAAATTTGACCCTTGGAATTGTGTTCCTTCATTGTGGTTGCATTATGTTGTATTGTGTTGTAATTTTAGCTTAGATTTACTGAATTATTACTGCTATTGTAATTGCATTGTGTTTTTATTTTGGCTACTCAAAGACCCAATTAATGGATACTGTAATAGCATTGTTGCCTGTAATTGGTGCATCATCTGTTTTCTGTCTTAGTTGAGTCTGTCTTAGTAAGTAAAAATCCATGTATGTTTTCTTGCTGTCACTGTTGGCGACCCTAACAAATATTATCGTGCGACATACGTATAAGTCCTTAAATTTATGGGCGGTGACTACAGTATGTGGGACCTGTGCGTGTGGTTCGGTTACGGCATGGAGAGAAAGGAAAAAGGATATAGAGCACTTCAGAGCACTCACAATAGTAAAGCCGGTAGAGTGGCGCGCCAGATCCATGAATGTTAGCCACTGGAAACAAACATTCATGACTGACATCAGTCCCTAACACTATGCCGGCTTGACTAGATGCCTTTTCACACTTCGCTTAAAGGACTTCAGGTTATAGGAAAGTGGAAACACAGAGGCTGGAAGAGTATTTTACATCTTTATTGTGTTATGTATGAGGTCCCAAATATATACGTAGGCGAAGGGATGGTGACTACGGTATGTGGGTGCTTATTCGGACCTGTGCGTGTGGTTCAGTTACAGTCAAAGTCAAAATATATTTATTCACGTAAACCTATTACAGGCATTTATGAAATTAATTTAATTCTTTTAAATGGTTCTTCTCTCTTCTCCTACTAGTAGAAGACTAAGCTGCAAAGTGGTCTAATAAGTAAGCTGTTAGCAGAAGACCAGCAGCTTAGCAGATTCCAGTGACCTGATAATGTTTAATCTGACTGAGAAAGGAATCTGCAAGGAAAACTCAGCTATATCAGATTTACAAAATAAAACATATACAGAACTGCACCACAACGATCAATTCATAACCTTAATTAATAATTTAGTTATAAAGATAATATTAATAATAAATTAACAAATATATTAATAAAACAATATTAAATAATAAATTAATATTTAATTATCCACACTTCTCAAACTACCTCCGTGGTCTAACGGTTAAGTCCGTGGATTAAGACTCGGGAGGTACCGGGTTCGATTCCTGATCGGGACACAAAAATATTTATTAATGTAAATAAATACTTTTAATTAATATTTAATTTATTTGTGATATTTCTCGAGTTTGGTAAGCTCTGGAGACATTGACGAGCTTGCCACTTGTCATGATTGGCCTATAGTAATCTTGGCTAAATGTGAATCCGCTTATTTATAAGCGTGGTTTCTGACCACCCCGAAAGGGAAACGATCGTCTTTACTTTACTTTTATACTTTTCTTTCTGCACTTGTAAAGTATTTTCATTCGCAATTTACGTCAGCCATATATTTGACGTCTCGGTCAAGTTGCATTAGCCGTGTAGCCTTCAAACTTGTCACTTTTAAAGTAATTGAGAGTTTATATAATTCCATAACAATTTGACCTTGAAAGTAATATAATTACAATCGCAAAGACCGATCAATCTCTTTCTTGTTTCTCATTAGGAGAGAGATTGCGAGAAAGAAAGCACTTAATTTGGAAGTAGGGATGACCTATGTTTAATCGATTTAGTTAATAATAAATTTGTATGGTGGTAGGCAGACTGATGGTGGTATTTTGCGCAGTCTGCCGGGGCGGGGAAGTATCCACCGTTCGTGCCGATAAACCCAGTAAAGTGTATCCACACGTTTCGGTATCAGGCTCGAATTGCCGTCATGTTTAGTCAAGCCGACATAGTGTTAGGGACTGATGTCAGTCATGAGTCTCTGATTTCAGTTGCCAACATTCATGGACCTCGCAAGCCACTTACCATCAGGTGGGCGCAAGGTCACATGTCGTACAAGTATAAAAAAAAAAAAAAAAAAAAATGTTAGGAACTGGAAACATACACTTATGACTGTTATCAGTCTTTAACACTATGCCGGCTTGACTAGATGCTTTTTACACTTCGCTTGAAGGACTCCAGGTTATAGGAAAGTGGAAACACAGAGGCTGGAAGAGCATTCCACATCTTTACCGTGTACGTGTACGTAACAAAAGTGTATGCCAAACCGCAACCTTTTTTGGATTTGTAAGACGAAGCCTTCCCCATTCAAAACAAAAAATCCCCTATCATTCAAGAAACTTTCAAATGATGAAACCTTTATCGATAGTACAATGGTCGCATCCCTATCTGCAGTATTTATGAAGGGAGTGGGAGAGTGGAACAAAAACATGATTTATCCAGTTCTTTCCGATCCATCACGGACGAGATAAGGAGCCCCCAGCGGTCGACGAGCCTATCTTAGTAACGCCCCTAAAAAATCTTCAATCCCTGACAATTCGGTGACAAGATTCGGTTTTATCACAACCCATACAATATGGAGTCCTAGATCAAAGACAAACATCGACTAACAGAAACCGAGGAGAGGTGCATTAGTTTTAGCTAATTATAACAATGGTTATTAAATAAAATTTAAACTCAAAAAAAAAAAAACAATAAATTAAATAATATTATATTCTTGTGTCACAATGTTAGTTACCATACTCCTCCGAAACGGCTTGACCGATTTTTATCAAATTTTATATGCATATTCAGTTAGTCTGAGAATCGGCTAATATCTATTTTTCATACCCCTAAGTGATAAGGGTTGTCCCACCCCTAACATTTTAATTTTATTTTTTGAACAAATTTTTTTTTATTTTTTGTTTATAATGTGCCATTAAAAAATACATACAACCCTAAATTTTCACCCTTCTATCACCAACCCCTATTTTATAATAGTCATTTTAGTAATGTAATAATTTTCCATCCCGCTCGATAACTGATCAATTATCACTTGGTAAGTTATCCCCAAGTTAACCAACAAATCCATCCTGAAGGAACTAGAGATAGGACAACGCCTTTCCTCAATCGTGCAATCACGCATTCTCACTTTCTTTGGACACGTGTCGCGGCGTGGAGATACATCCATTGAGCGCCTTGTAGTTCAGGGAAAAGTCGATGGCAAGAGAATGCGTGGTAGGTCTCCGATGAGATGGACTGACCAGGTTAAAGCAGCAATGGATCACCCCCTACATGAGTGCTCCAGGAAGGCTGTAGTTTGAGACGAGTGGCGACGGCTTGTTAAGCGTGCCACTGACACTCAAGTGACGACCACGACCACTCTGCCAAGAGTGTAGCGACTAAGAAGAAGAAGTTATCCTCGCCAGTTGAGCCTAACATTTAATTGAAACTTATTACATGGTAACATTAGTATCAAGACAGTTTATTCCTGCTAGAATTAGTGTTACAAGTGCTAGATGTTTTAATTTTTTCGCGCTTTTTATGGGTCAACGCTCATTTGCCAGACTATACCGGTGTCACTTGCCAGTAAACAGCACGGAGTAGGGATGAGACCGAAGCCGGTCTCCTGTTTCTCTCACGATATATATAATTTTAAGGAATAAATATAATAAATAAAATAAAAAATGTTTGCTGTTTTGTTGTTTTTATATTCGCTCATCGCTCACAGCGCTCCATGCCTCTTTCACTCATATACCACATCCTTACAATAAGTAAGTTTTTTTTTTTTCTACTCTAGAAATTCTCTAGAATTAATTTATTTGGCAAAACAACGTTTGCCGGATCAGCTAGTATAATATAATAATAAAATAGTGCACATGAAATTTTCAAGGAGTTGTCAAAACAGCTCGTCAACACCTCGGGAAACAAAAGGGCTGGGCAATATTTGGGCCAAAGGATCAGCATTGCCATTCAACGTGGCAATGCTGCCAGTATCCTTGGCACTTCGCCCATTGGCAGTGATTTGGAGCATTTTTTTAATTTATAATATTTTTTCTTTATTTTAGATTTTAGTTGTATTTTTATTTATTAAGTAGGTTTCTTTTTATTAATAGTAATTTATGTTTTGTTATTTATGTTAAATGTAACTTTTTAGTTTTTTAAAATCATTGTACCTAATATAATAATATATCATCATTACAGCTACTAGAACACAGCGTCCTAGACCTCCACTGCTGGAGATGGGCCTTCCAGAACATATGTATATCTGGAGAATTTGGCCTACACTCGCCACGCTGGCCAGACGGCTTGGCGAGGGTACGATGTCAATTTATAATGACAATTTATTAACGGTTCCACAAGATGGTATTAGTGAAATGGGGCTTAACGTGCTCTCCGAGGCACGGGAACGATGGTGTTGTAAATCTTTGACAAATGTACGTAAGAAAAGTGTATTTCTCATTGGTACATGTCGGGTGGGTTTCAACCGACCTTTGTAGAAACAAGGTTCATGAATGTTAGGAACTGGAATCAGGCACTCATGATGAGTCCATAACACTATTGACTGCTACTTGAAAAATAAATGAATTATGTTGTAATGTGAAAGCAAGAGAGATGCAAATCTTAACAACCCTCTTAAAGTAATATTAGATCTCACAAATATTTCCGATATTGTGACGAGGGATAAAATTACAACGTTTCAGGATATTAGCAATTTCCTTCAAAACTTTGTTTTCAACTCGCTTTTAATAATCAAAATCTATTGAAAATTTTGTAACAAAACAGGTTGTTAAATAAAATCAACAAAGTTGTTATAATAAAAATAAAAGTAACAAATATAAAATAATTTTAATGGTAAAAGTGTAAAATCTTGTTACTGAATATTAATTAATCTAAGAGTACTTTGTCTCAGAAGTCTCGTTTCCTTGTTTCAAGCGGTGTTATTTTTATATAATTCTCACCATGGCAGATTACAATATTAGTTCTCTTGAAAGATAAAAAGTGGCATTTGACAGCATTGTAAATGGCAATAAATAGTCTTAATCACTCTTTTTATAGTATGATTTATGATTGTCACGTGATTTTTAAACAACGATATCCATTTATTCGAAAAAAATATTTACAACATATAAAATAATATTAATATTATGGATAGGGATATAAGTCCCGTCCGCGTGGAATGGTGGCAAGAACGTTGGCTGCATTTTTCCGTTGAATTGCAATACTGATTCTCTGGGCGAAGAAAGAGCCAGCCCTCTTGTCACCGGAGGAGACAACAAGACGCGGTGTTATGACTTTTAAAAACTTTTTTGCGCTTGGACTCCATGGGCCCAGAGTTTCTACAGCAAACGGCACAAATATGTAATCTTTTAATATACTTACATACTTGCGCTGCTTGCTGGTATCCGCATTTTCCGCCGCGGCTCCCGCTTTATGCGCTGTCCCCCTGAGATGCGACGCGGGGGTGTCGACGCACGTGACGCCCCACACAAGAGCACGTCCCCGTTCCCAGGGGACCAACGTTATACCATCGGGTCTCTTGCCATCATCTCGGATAACTCCAACAGGCTCTAGAAGAGCTGGAACCTCGATGGTGGCTAGAGCCTTTTTAATAGTATCGTTAAGGGAGCCGTGGCGGTAAAATCTGCCCGCACTTTTGGAACAGGAGAGCCCATGAACTCCAAGACAGTCGACCTCCTTTCCACACGGACATCTATGTAGGATACATAATGGTGCCCCTAACCGAAGACCAACGGCGATACGGAAACATTCGTCGTCAAGCAGTGTGCCGAGTTTACACAATTAATATTATTACAACGTAATATTTGCGCATCTAGTATCTTTGTTGAGCCAATTCAGACCTATTCTGATACTTAGTCGCAAACTTTATTGGTGGATTTCGTTATTTAGGAGATTGCGATTGAGATTGCGTTATAATTACAAAATATATTTAATTCTCAACTCTATAAGCGCTGGACCTCGACAGCGGCCGTGCAAATATCAACTTTAATAGCGTAATACTCATAATAGTGCTACAGTGGTCGCGTTATATGCATTATTTCCTGTATTTCTTAAGATATGTTTGTGAAACACATTTCTTGCAAATCCTGTTTTACAAGTAATAATTAAGTACCCAAAACTAAGGTCATACATTTTAACCAAAAAAAGGTTTTTTCAAAGTTGAATATTAATTACATGAGAAAAAATATAGAATCAGTCGATAATACAAAGTTTTTAGGAGTAATAATTGACAATAACCTTAACTGGAAAGCTCATATTGACTACATAACGACCAAAATTAGTAAATTTATATTTGCACTCAAACGGCTCGTCTCAATTAGTAGTATTGATACAGCTATGATGGCATATCATGGCCACATAGCATCTATTTTGCGATATGGAGTAATATACTGGATGAATTCCACTAATAAAGAAGCTATATTTAAAATACAAAAAATATGCATACGGGCTTTATGCAACCTTAAGTCGACTGATAGCTGTAGACTTTATTTGAAAAGCTTACATATACTCACAGTACCATGTTTGTATATACTGGAAATTGCTAACTTTGTCAAAAATAATGGAGAACTTTTCCCAATTGTTGATCAAAATCGCAACCGTAGAGTGCGGTATAAAAACAAGCTCGTAATTCCTATATCAAAAACAACACTCATGCAAAAAAGTGTATTCTGTATGGCTCCAAAAATCTACTATAAAATAAATGATGACATTAAGTTACTACCTATACAACGATTTAAAAAACACTAACGAAAATGCTAATTGACACATGCTACTACTCTGTGCAAGATTTTCTAGAAGATACATATAGGCCTAGTTCGGCTGCAAATGTCTGTTTTTCTGTGCATGCAAAATAAAATATGTTATTGTTTTCATATCTTGTAACTTTTTTACTGAATAAAGATATTATTATTATTATATTATATTACTATAGTAAAGTTGGCTAAATGTGAATCCGCTTATTTATAAGCGTGGTTTCTGACCACCCCGAAAGGGAAACGGTAGTGATGATACTTTTTCTTTTTTTAATTTAATAAATTATTGTGCCCGACCAGGAGTCGAACCCGGTACCTCGGTCTAAATCCACTGACTTAACCGCTAGACCACGGAGGCAGTAACCTACACGTAAAAATAAATGTTATTTTCTAAAGAATATTTTATTCATAACAATAGAAAAGGTGAGTGCTTTGTGCATTATATCTAGTTATTATAATTATTAGGTAGGTACAATAATGTATTTCATTATTGAATAACAAATATATATTTAAAAAAATATATTAATTTCTTACCTTGACATTAATTAATTAATGCTATTTGTCATTTCAATTAAATCGTCATGATCGTAGAACAGTGACGGATCTGCTATATTTAAAATTTTCATGACGGCCATTCAAAGTTAAATAACTGTTTTTTGTCACTTCTTTTTTAAGTTAATACTAGTGTCATAATAAGTGCAAACGTTCTAGATTTCATTTTGGAGCCCTTTCTAATATTTGCACTATAAATTACAGACCACAAACAATAAAAAAACTATACTTATATAAAATCAGATTTTTTAAATCCAACACTGTTCTACGATCATAACGAAATTATTATACCTTTCTTTAGTTTACTATATATGTTTACTATACTTAATTATTTAATCTTTATACGCCTATGGGCTAAACATAGTGTACCCAATTTATAACCATTGTACCATCCTATAAAATACCTATTGTTATAAAGAAATATATGAATTTGAATTTGAAAAATACGTTCGAGAAACTGGCTGTTGGACTACGAGTATAAACTGTTTGAGAACTACTTCACAATCTCTCGATTTATTTAAACAAAACTAAAACTAGGTCTGTAGAAGTTTTCATTGGGATTGTAAAAGATTGTTATTTGCCTTCAAGTCGAACATAAAATCCGTCTTGAAAAAAATACGTTTTCCCCAAAATCCCGGGTCGTTCTGGCCCGTTTGTGGTTCTCTTTATTACCGGGATTTTCGAAGAGAACTCATAAAAATAATATATTGATATTACTTGTACAGTCACCGACTAGATTTCGTAAAACTAACAACTAAATTATCACATCGTCAACCATACCACTTCTGATCAAACATAATGTTTTTTTTATTTAGGCCGAATGTTGAAAGCTATTATTTGATTATCGTGACTCATTATATTTCCTATCATAGTAAAAAAAAACAAAACGTTGTTTACCGTTCGTGCCGATAAGCCCAGTAAAGTGTATCCACACATTTCGGAATCACGCTCGAATTGCCATCATGCCCAGTCAAGCCGGCATTTTGTTAGAGACTGATGCTGACAAAATTGACATCGCCCCTGTACAGCCGCATCAAATTTTAAGTTTATTAATTTATGTATCTTTTAAAGGTACTGCCAGTTCTGTTCTTTGCTTCTAACATAACCAGGCACGATTTAGTTAGGTAATTAAATTAAAATATCGAATGTAGAAATTGATGTAATCATGGACCTAACCAAATTCCGGTGGGAACGTTCGGTGACAAAGAATAAGAATATGTCAAAAAGTTATAGTTGGCCTAGGAACTTTTTCCTGTAACTATAACGGTTAAAATAAAAAAATCAATCAAAATCAAAACATTTATTTTCTAGAATACAGTACATAATGTGGCTAGTAGTAGTAGTTTTCCGGCGTATCCTGCCGTCATGCAGCGTGAAAATATTTACATTTATATAGTACTTTACAGTCAATAGTTTTAACACACCTATACACAAAAATAAAAATTAATTAAATTAAATGGAACAATAAATTACATGTCAATTAAGTACCTACTTATATTATGTCAAAGATTTATTATGATATTATTTATGATAATAATTTAATTATCCTACTCAAGTACATCACTGAGAAAATCCTTATTTGAATAGTATACCTTTAGAACCAATAGCTTAAATAACTTTTTTTGAAAATCCCTTACATTTAATGCTTTTAGATCAGATGGCAAATGATTAAATATTTTAATTGCCATACAGTAACAATTTTTCGAGTAAATCTCCAAGGAGTTTGTCTTTGTATCTTTGACCTAAGTACTGTCCCGTCTCAAAAAAGTGCAATATATAAAGAAATTGTTGCTGACTGTACCTAAGATGTATTATTTGCTACTTGTTATAATAAATAGTGAATTAGTTTCTTATGTTGATAAATATCTTACTTGTTTTTCACTAGCTTTTACAGTTTAGGCCATTTTTTTTTACTTTTATACTTAATAAGTTACTTTTATATCTACGATTGAATCGATACGATATTTGTGTCTTTAATTCGGTGCTGGCTGAACCTTGTTCTCAATTGCTAGGTTATTATTTATTTTTACTTGACTGTGCGACGCAATAGTGGGGGTTGGAATGGTAAACGATCGTGTGAAATTGCGAGCCTTGGGGGAGGCCTACATCCAGCAGTAGAGAGCCATTGTCTGATGATTTATTTATTTATTCATTTTGGAAAACTAACAGTTGACAATTTCCAATAGATAAATTGCATTTGCAGTTGAAACGATGGGCCCGTGGTCCGAGGAGGCTCTTGTGTTCTCCCGCGAGCTTGGTAAGAAACTCCACTTGGCGACGGGTGACCCTTTGAGTAGAGAATATCTTGTTCAAAGGGTCAGCCTGCAACACTACGTCCATCGAATAGTCGTAATTTTATTTATTAATTATTAGTTTTTATAATTTAGTTCTTTATTTATTTTATTTTTTAATCTTTGTACTTTACTCCGAATAAAAGAGCTAGCAAATTAAAAAAAAAAAAAAAGAAGATAAATAATATTAAATATTCTGAGAACTAATAAAGGTTTTCACATATAAAATTGAGTACAATAGCAAAAAATAAGAAAACATCACAATAACAACATACTCGTACAAGACACTACACAAAGTCACTAAATTATAAGAATGTCATTAATACATAAGATAAATAAATAAGAAAAAAATATACCTACATATTACACTAATGAAGGTTACAGTCTGATTCGACATAACGAGCCGTCAACTGACGTCTGATATTTGTTGCTTTGGAGATGAAAAGATCAATATCCAACTCCTCTGCAAGGGCATTAAATTCGTTACAAACTCTTAAAAAATAACTATTCTGCCTGTACCTAGTTCTACCATGCTGGACAAACAAGAGGGAAGGACAGCGGAGATTAAACCTTGATGATCGCTAAGAGTCGTACAGAAGACCAAAGATCCAGTATAACGATGCCATCAGAATTATATTCGGCTCCCCAGATGGTGAAGCGTATCCGTAATGTTTGCGGAGGCACGTCTGCCGGGACTAGACGCAGTGATCCGATTCCTCATGACATCTTTTAAGGACTGCATAATTGGATCTCCAAATCAAATGAACACTGTTCTATGCTCAAAAAACAATAGTCCTCCAAATTTTCTTGTAAATGGTAGACTATTTACTACATTAGTATTTAATTCCATTGTTACACGTCTCTATTCCGTACAACGGGGAGGTGCACAGGTTCTAGACTTTTGTCTTTAAACATTGTAGTATGGAGGATGAGAGGATTTGCCAAAGTTTCCCGAATGCCACCAGTCCTAGCTGAATGTGTCTGTCGACTTCTTTGCTAAAGTTCAAGGTAATTCCCGAAGAATTCAGTGTCACAGCATTCATCAGAAAAAGAAGAAATTTAAAAGTTTATTACTTATAAAGCTAAAGTTTCACAAGGGAAATCACAAAACTTAACTTAAATATAACTTTTAAAATATACTGAAAAAAAAAATTTAAAAGAAAACGAATCACTTGTTAAACAAATTAACTATTATATTACTTATCTTCTACCTTATTGCAGTGTTAGTGCTTTTTTGGGGTTCACCATGTATATCTAACCCCATTAAAATATCTAGTCCGTAACCCAGAAACTTAATCCGAACAAAAAAAACATCGACACGAAAATCAATCTAAAATAAATCACTAAACAACTTTGTTATCGAAATTGCTTTCTCTCAAAATGTATATTTTTATTTCGTAACATAATACATCTACTCCTCGGTTTTACGAGTCCATAGATAGTCACTGCTATTTGCATACTCCATTCTTTTTAAGGCTTTACTACATCGAGTAAGGAATGTCAATCTTCACTTAGATTTTTGACATGACAGTTACGACGGCCTCAGATTTATCTGGGTTTGTTTTCTAAAAGTTACAAGATTTGACAAATCCATTGTATTAATTAAAATTAGACAATGCCTATTTAAATGCATATTAGTTGTAATCTACTTTAGATTACATTTAGTTTAATATAAATTATTAAGTAATTACATTTTATGATATATTTGTATATAATACCCGGTGACAATGCTTTAAGTACTTAGTTTGTTCCTTGCCAACAGCAGCTCAATCCAGCCATTATTCTTCACTTAATGTTAAACTAGATTTAAATAAAAATTGTAACCCAGACAAATCGAAGTGTTCCTATAGGATCCTGTGGACGATTAATACACAATAAACAACAGGATCCTTTTTTCTCTGGATAATTTTCTTTGTAGGATCCTGTAATACTGGACGTCCGTTTAAACACAATATCCGATTCTTTGCGCGATAGTGACATTCGATGTTGGTCTGAACATAAAACTGCAAGTCATTAGCGTACAGATAGTAGTGAAGAGTAAGAGATAAAGTAATACCATTGATTAATGGAGAAAGAATTCTACCCTGTGGAACGCCCGTATTTAAATCACACTAGCTCGATGACGAAATTTTATACGAACTTGTTGTTGACGGCTACAAAGGTATTCCGAAAACCAACTAAACTATAAGAGCTTCCGAAAAACAAGACAAAGTAGCGATAAGTAAATCAGGATCAACAGTATTAAAGGCATTCGTAAAATTCGCGTATTGACGAACGCCAGCATAATGTGCGCCCGCTAGCAGTCCAAACATGTCGAGTATTGGTTACGTGGGTTGCGGATTCTGCATGCGCGATACGCTGTGACTATCTTAGAACTGACTATTAATCCGGCCTTAGCAGTATGACATCGCCTTAAAAGTTGATTGTTCTTTTTATGTCACAGAGCTTCCCCTTTCTATGATCAGATAGCTTTGAATGACATTTTTTTTCATACAATTTGTGACTAACTTAAAATGCAGATTAAAGTAAAAAGAAACAGTGTTATAGCTAAAAAGCTATGGCTGCTACATTATTTATTAAGCTACCGGTTAGGTTTAGATGCACTTACACCTCAACATTTAAAGAATCTCCTGGGTTTTTTAGTTGGAGAAACTGGTGAAAAACTCTTGGAAGATTTAACGGCCTTGTTGGCTGGTAAAGTCAACACAGAAATTACGGACATACTATACGGTGCTATACAAAAAAAAATGCGGAATCAGACCCATAGTTATCGGCACTACCTACCGCCAAACCAAAATTGCTGCCAAGGGAATTTCAGAATATCTCAAATCTTTTTTACAACCCTTTCAGTTCAGCTTCGGTTTTAAAGTAGGTTGTGAAGCTATTATATGACGGCGGTGAGGTTTTAGTAAATGTCGACATAAGAAATGCCTTCAGCTCTGTAGACAGAAATACCATCCTGACAGAAGTTAAATCACATATACCTTCTGTTTTTAAGCTCTCCTTCCAAATTACTATGTGTATAAAAATCATTTTCTTTCTTTTTCAGTTGGCTGTCAACACGGTGACCCAGCTCGGTGCAGCGACAGTTTCCCTTCTGGGGTGGTCAGAAACTACTATAAAGAAGCGGATTCACATTTAGCCAACGTTACTATAGGCCAATCATGACAAGTGGCAAGCTCGTCGACGTCTCTAGCGTACCAAACTCGAGAAATATCACAAATAAATTAAATTTATTTATTTAAATTAATAAATATTATTTTGTCCCGACCAGGAATCGTACCTGTTAGACCACGGAGGCAGTTTTATTTAAGTAGTTTGTAATAATTATGTTGGGAATAAAAATGTCGCATCTAAATCTACGGTCTTCAACAGAAGCAGTCAGAAAAAGTGCGTTGTTAAAAAAACTTTTAACGACATAAAAAAGGTCGCATCTTGATTCTTGACCCCTCAAGGGATTTATTTCTGAGCCATCTCAAACATACATTGAAGATGTAAAAGTTAACATTGAGTTGGTGGAAATAATGCTTCAATACTGTATTTTTAGTCGTACAAGTTACGGTCCGGTCACAAATCTCTACTTAAGCCATTAAAATGGTGTGTTCGGAGTTTAGTCGCCAATCTATAAATCTGGAGTTCTCTTTTATACACCGAGGCCTGGTGTGGAAGTTTCTAACAGCTTTGAGCAGACCTGCGCGAGGGCCTACGCTGATATTATCGATAATTAAGCTAAAAATTGTAGAAAAATTATAAAATATATTTAGGAAATAAATGAAGAACACAGAATCAGATGGTTTAAGAGTTAATGACCTTCTCATATGGAAAACAGGACTCACCCCAAAGCAATCCACGTATCCACGTGTGTGATGGCCATCCACCTCGATTAAACCCTAGATTTCTTGTCAAATTTTATAGTCTATGCACCACAAGCTTTATTAGACACGCACATATAGTTTAGATCACTAATATTCACCAAAAGCAATCGAATTATAATTTAAAATTAATAAAAACACACGCTAGGCATGAGTCGGTGCGGTTGAAAAATTGCAACTGATATGGCAACTTGATCATCATTGACCCGTAGCTCGTGACGTCAGTCGCAAACGTTTTTGGATGCGTTTTTACTGGGAGGCCGCAACATGCTTAGTTGTTTCCTCAACCTTTGCTTAATTATTCCTTTCATCTGTCAAACGGAAGGATGCCTCGACACGTCACGAGAAATATAACTGTAAAACTCAGCAGGTGTTCAGATTGTTATACAGTATCAGCAGCTCGCCAGTAGAACCGACTCCCTCTTCATATTCGTAAAGCACCATGACTTATATGTTTTAAAAATTTGCTCACCACTAAACACTTTCACACAAAGCAAGACGAGTCTACAAACTTGACTTAATCGGTATATTATTGTAGGTATATATATATAAATACCTATAGTATGTAACCAGTATAGAAAAAATATTATGATATAAAAAGTGGCAAGAACGCTGGCCGCATTTCCTCGCTGAATCGCTATGCTGATTCTCTGGGCGAGGAAAGAACCAGCCCTCTTGTCACCAGAGCAGGCAATTAGACGATGGGTGATGTTTTTACTCTACAGCAAACAGCACAAACATGTAGTCTTTGATTATAGATACGTATTTGCGCCGCTTGCCAGACTGTTCCCCTAAGGTGTGACTAAGTCTAAGTGTCGACACAAGTGGCATCCCACTCTGAGGCCCGTCCCCAGTATATGTATGTGTGTTATCTATGTATTGTATATATTTACTATTTATTTATTTTTATTTTATTTATTTTCAGAAAAATCACAGCTTATAACTAGGACATAAAAATTACAATATTATAAATTATTAGATATTAAGCCAGAAAGATTTTATATTATTTGTACATTTCATTTCTTAAAAACAGTGGGTTAAATACAAAAAAAAAAAAATACAAATTAAAAATTAAAAATATTGAACATTATTAAAATAAAAATTATAATAAAATTATATATTATTATATAGAAATAATAGGAAACAAAGGGAAGATATGCATAGCTTTCGATCGATGAGATAATTAGGTATACTGTTAGGTTAAATATTAAATTATCATTTAAAGTCAGAATGTAACGAAACAACAACTCAACTGCCAACAAGGACCATTCACTCGATTCAACACTTAATTCATTTAGAAACAACCAATTCTCCCAGCTCCCATTTGATAAGACACGACCAGAACAATCGCTTCAACTTAAAATGCATCTATTTAATTTTATTAGCCGTCATGCACATTACAATCCCTGCTCACATCTCCCAAAGGTTAGCTGTTAGAAAATATTTTTAGACTTCAAGCTAGCCTATGTACTGTAAAATGTATTATGCTCTGTGCAATAAATAATTTGTCTATGTCTATCATGTATGTTAGCATCTGGAATCAGACACTCATGACTGACATCAGTCCTAAAGACTATGCCAGCTTGACTGGGCATGACGGCAATTGGAGCCTGATCCCGAAACGTGTGGATAAACTTTACTGGTTTTATCAGTACGAAAGGTGGATACTTCCCGCCGCGGCAGACTAGGCAAATTACCACCATCAGTCCGCCTACCACTTTGTTGAAAGTATGTGCCATTTGCAATGATGTCAAATGCCAATTTTACTTTCAAGGAAAACTATTATTGCAAGCTTGCCATGGATATATAAATAACACCGCTTGAAACAAGAGTTACCTATACTAAGATTACAAAGAATCTTTATATTGTCAAATACATGAAAAGATATCCAATATGAAATGTTATGAACGGAAAATAGAGCAGAAGTTTCATTAGCATAAGTAAAGGCCCCCTTGCCATATCCCCAAAATTCCGTTTACATAGTTGATTGATGCCTGACTCCCGATCCATCTCGAGGGAATCCATTCCTACTCCCAAAGGAACATGGTTACTCTCAATGTTGACGATTCAAACTGATCGAATTAATACACAAATTTCAGCAGGTCTAATAGTAAAATTAACCCTTGTTTAAAGCCTTCTCCTTCCTCTCCTCAACTATGGTGATGTGTGCAGCATTGATCTTTCAGATATGATGCTCAATAAGATGGACCGGCTACTTAACGCTTGTATCCAGTTCATCCTCTGTACGTAAATATTTATTTATTTAAAATTTTATTGCACAAAATGCAAATGCGGACTTAATGCAGACATACATTCTCTGACAGTCAAATGTTAGGGACAAATTTGAACAAATATATAGATGCAATTTAAGTAACAGTAACAACAATATACAATTATAGGATAATTCAACAAATATTATATACCCTTATGTATTATAATATTAATATACTAAATACTAATACATTCACAGAATTGTACATAAACATACACAAATACAATTTACTAACGTGGTTTAGAGCTATTCATAAAGTGTGAATAGATCAGTTTTTTAAACGACAATCTGTTAGTTGCCTGCCTTATGTTCATTGGAAGATCATTCCATAATTTTGTGGCAGCTACTACGGAGTTGGAGACAAATCCAGAATGATGTGAGGGAACAGAAAGAAGAGAGTTGTGAGAAGAACGTAAACGATTTGTTGTAGAAAGAAGAGAGGCAAAATTGTTATTATTATTATTTATTATTATGGTATAAAAAAAAAAAACAATATATCAAAGTAAACAAACATATATCCGTAATTTCATTTTCCAGTAAGTTTACATTTCTCAAGAGTACTCGTACATTCAGCCTTTTTTTTTATTCTATTGAGCGATCGAGAGGGATTCAAAAGCTTAACTCTTAAGAATGTAATCGTTTTGAAATTTTGTATTTTCCACGTTAAGAGTGGGCCTTCGGACCGTTCCATCATTTCACAACTTGTCACTATGTAAGAAATAAAGGATGGATTTTGTGTTTACAGTGAGAAAAATGTTCAATCAACTCAGACAATCTATCAATAAATGAGATTTAGCCAATTTAATAATACCTGCCGTATAAATTTTAATAAAATTGAATGATCGGATTTTAATAAACAGTTAATAAATAATAATAAAAAATCAAAAAAATGGTAAGTATATTAATTTTATTTAAATAGCTCTTAACAACTCATTTAGTTTATTATTATATGTATTAATGTTATGTAATGTATGTACAAAAATAGAAATAAAACGTGTCTATGAATTATTAGTATTTAATAATAGTATTTAACTGTAATAAATAAATAAATATATAAATAAATATTTCCAGACAGGTCACACAGCGCCATCTAGTTTCCGTGGTAAGCTACGAGGCTTGTGTTACGGAAACTAGATGGTTGATAAACTACATATTATACTTTTTTTTTTGTAAATATATACATATTATATATATAAACACCCAGACCGAGACAAATTATACAATGTACAACTTGCCCCCGGTGGGAATCGAACCCACGACCTCCCGAGTTCACGGAAACGTTTGTTACCACTAGACCACGGAGGCGGTAATAACTGTTTAATAGTATATAAACTGTCTCCGTGGTCTAGCGGTTAAGTCCGTGGATTTAGACTCGGAGGTACCGGGTTCGATTCCTGGTCGGGACACAAAAATATATATAAATGTAAATACATTTAATTCATATTTAATTTATTTGTAATATTTCTCGAGTTTTGTATGCTGGAGACATCGACGAGCTTGCCACTTGTCATGATTGTAAAGTAAAGTATCATCACGACCGTTTCCCTTTCGGGGTGGTCAGAAACCACGCTTATAAATAAGCGGATTCACATTTAGCCAACTTTACTATGATTGGAAAAATTAAAGTTGGCTAAATGTGAATCCGCTTATTTATAAGCGTGGTTTCTGACCACCCCGAAAGTGAAACGGTCGTGATGATACTTTACTATACTAGTATTTAATATTATAGTATATGGTTTAGATAATATTGCATATTTATTACGTAATCATATTTCTCTAATTGCACCTACCTTACGTCTTTAATGTTTTACAGTGTCCCTAAGGTTGGCCGTCAGAGAATGTCTAGCGACATTAGGTCCGCCCCTTGTATATATTGTGCAATGAAGTCGGTCAATACATTATGGAACGAACTTTGAATACGGCATTCATTAGCAGATTCATACAATATTTGTATGGGTAGGTTCACATAAAATATGTTTTAAAAATAACATTAATGTTTGAGAAAATCATCGAAAAAGACGGAAAAAATTAGCGACTCTTTTTTTTTCATAAATAATTTTAATAATATTTAATTGAAATTTTATATTTGACAATAGAAGAAGCAACAGAAGAATGGAGTTCGGAAAAACGAAACGAAAACAATAAAGAATGCTTTAAATTTGAAATCTCCAGACATTTCGAGACAAAGAACTAACCTTTCCTGAAAGATACAGCAGCCAACTCTGTTTGTTAAAACGCTTTTTAAGTTGATATTCGTATCAATTATATATATATATATATTTTATTTTGTAAGTAGGCATAGGACAATAAATATAATGTATTCTGCGCTTTTACATGTCAAAAAATTAATTAATATAACGAAAAGTTTATTTTCTGGGAAATAGCTTGTATTTGGAGCAGCACATTACAACCCAAAAATACATAATTATAATCCTAAAATTATAGTTGCTGTAAATAGGCATTGTCATATTATAAACTAAGACATACACAATTATAAAATGAATACACCAAGGATTACAGCTGCTGTAATGAGGCATTGTCATACTAGAAGCAAAGACGAAAACAATTATGAGGATGTCACTAAGATTATAGCTGCTGTAAAGTGGCATTGTCATACTATAAGCTAAAACATTATTCAAATGTCATTATAGCTGCTGTAAAAAGGCATTGTAATACTTTAGCTAAAACAAAAACAGTTTAAGGTGTCACTTAAATTATAGCTGCTGTTTAAATTTAAATCTGCTAACGTATTTGTGTTGCAATACTGAGGGGAAATCTTGCCAGCCTTCTTGAGACTTTTTCAGATGGTACGGCTCTAGATGACATGTATTATTTAAAGGTAGTTTTTTAAAAGCCGCAGATAAGGCAAGAATTGATGCATTTGAGATGTGGTGCTGGCGTCGTTTGCTCAGAATCCATTGGACCGCACGACGCACTAACGTTTCGGTGCTCGAAACTTTCTGCCGTCTGCTTTACCCGAATTTTGCAATATTTTGGCCAAATTGCTAGAAGAGGTGTCGACAATTTGGAAAAACTCTTAGTAACGGGATAAATATTTGTATTAATGTGAGTGTATGTATTAATGTTATTTAATGTATGTACCTAATGTATTAATAAAACGTTATGTGTATGTAGTATTAGTATTTAGTTTATTATAGTATTTATTATTGTAGTTTAGATAATATTGCATATTTATTACATAATCATATTTCTCTAATTGCACCTACCTTACGTCTTTAATGTTCTACAGTGTCCCTAAGGTTGGCTGTCAGAAAATGTCTAGCGACATTAAGTCCGCCCCTTGTATATATTGTGCAATAAAGTTTTAATAAATAAATAAAAGTAGATGGTAAAAGACAAGGGGAAGAAGTCCCAAGCGATGGTCTAGTCAAGTGACTGACCACCTAAAGATCCCAGTACACCAAGCCATCCACTGCGCCGAGGACCACAGCCACTGGAAACGGTTAGTGAATGGACTGCGACGGAGTCACGATCCCCAACAGTGGGGTACCGACTAAGGAGGAGGAGCTCTGCCAGAGCCTCTTTTACCCACAACTTTCGCCCAAAAATTTTACTATTGATGTTAAAAAAAACAGAATAGAGCCACGGGATTTTTTGTTAGAATTACGATTCTCATTCTCGCATACTTTGAAAAAACGACTAATATTTCGGCGTACCAAACATACTGTTATTTACACAAGGGGTATAACCCTTATGTGTTATTGAGATAAGGGTGAGTTTACAGTAAAAGTGTACTAACGGTTGTGGTTAGCATGAAAGCCTTCGTCATTTCACGTCGCCAACAAAGGGTGGTGCTAGACGTATTCGCATTAAGGCAACGTAATGGGGTATACATGTGCCTAGTAGAACGAAGCAAGGATAGCAAGTTAGAGCTGTCATTTTGCGTCGTGGATTTTCTTTCGCTTTTGGGTAGTGTTTGGGCCGTGTCCCACCGTGACCCCTTGCCTTCTGGTTTGGAAATTAGTGATTATGATATTTTTTATTTATATATATTTCATTTTCATTACAGCCCCTAGAACACAGCGTCCTAGACCTCCACTGCTGAAGCCTTCCAGAACTGGAGAATTTGGCCTACACTCGCCACGCTGGCCAGACGGCTTGGCAAGGATATGTCTTATTGATGTAATTTTTTTATGATTTATTAACGATTCCACAAGTTGTGATTAGTGGAACCGGGACCGACGGCTTAACGTGCTCTCCGAGGCACGGAAACTATATATATATATATATAATAAATTGGCGCGGTTTACTGGCTGCTTTACCCGGCTTTGCCCGTGTAAACGGTTAATGTATACAAAAACTTAACAAATTATATACTAAAACCTTCCTCAAGAACCACTTTATCTATTGGTGAAAACAGCATGAAAATCGGTGCAGCAGTTTTTGAGTTTATCGCGAACAGACAGACAGACGCGGCTGAGGACTTTATTTTATAATATGTAGTGATAGTGATAAGTATAAGAAAGTAGTATAAATAAAAATAAAAATGTATGAACTTAACAAATTATATACTAAAATATATATATTAAAATAAAATAATATATACATATAAAATTTAAATAATACGATCTGCAATAGTTACTTATTTTCGACGTTTGCTGTAGAAACGATGGGCCCGTGGGGATCAGAACTAAAAGCTTTCTATAAAGAAATTGTTGTTTCGAATGCTCATTCATAGACGTCTCTGCGGAGTGAGGCGGAATCTACAATCGTATTAAAACGAATCGTTTAAAATCGATTACGTCTGTCAGAAATGTCAAAGGTGGAATGCACAAGGTTTTGACATTTTTGACAGACGTTATCCCGCTGGTGACAATAGGACTGGCAGTTTGTTCTCTCAAACATTATAAATATTTCCAGACAGGTCACACAGCGCCATCTAGTTTCCGTGGTAAGCTACGAGGCTTGTGTTACGGAAACTAGATGGTTGATAAACTACATATTATACTTTGTTTTTTTTGTAAATATATACATATTATACATCTAAACACCCAGACCGAGACAATTTATACAACGTACAACTTGCCCCCGGTGGGAATCGAACCCACGACCTCCCGAGTTCACGGCAACGTTTGTTACCACTAGACCACGGAGGCGGTCTATTTATATATATTTAAACATTAGGTAACTTAATTCCTGGTTTGGGCTCCAACGTGCAATACAATTGGAAATATGTAGCGCCAATTTTGTTCACATCAAGTAATTTATTATTGTATTTATTATTGTAACTAATAATTATTATTATTAAATGCGGGTAGTGTATTGGGCACCATCCCACAGTACAGCGATTTGGAGGAACTATTTTTTTTTTTTTGTAAGTATTTATTATTTCTGTTCAAAGTTTTGAATTTTTAGGTTTATTAAGGGCTATATAGAGGCTACTACGTTGGCAGAAATAATTGTTAGCCTTCCTGTCTCCAGATTACTCCGTCAGCCTGAGTCGGCTGAGGGTCCCCATGGTCCCATCGTCTCGACCTCAAACGGCGCAAACTCGAAACCTATACCTAGTAGTCCTTATTTAGTTCTTTGTTCGAAGTATTATTACGTTGCTACATTACTTTTACAAAGAAAAAAACCACTCAAAACGGTGTTTTGGATAAAAGGGATCCCTAAATGAATTCAAATTGTTTCTGCAATTTCCGTGGTGGATATTGTCTTTTTAATTTATGCTCCGTAATTTCAAAGAGCTTTGCATTCGTTTGATAATTTCTTTCGGAATAGATAGGTACTTTTTAAATTCCTTATGAATATTAATGTAATGATCTACTTATTAAGTTTCTTATTGTTCAATTGTTTTATTTAATATCTAGCCGTTTTGATTAAGTTCGCCCGTGCAATTAGCCGTTTAGATTTATCTATGTTCCTTTAAGATGAAATTGTGTGAGATTCGCTTCTGCCTTCGTGGTCTAGCGGTCATGTCCGTGGATTTAGACTCAGAGGTAAAAAGTGTCATCGTGGTCAGAAACCACGCTTATACGCGGATTCACATTAAGCCAAACTTTACTATAGGCCAATTATGACAAGTGGCAAGCTCGTCGATGTCTCCAGCGTACCAAACTCGTGAAATATCACAAATTTTAATATTAATTAAATGTATTTATTTATATTAACAAATATTTTTGTGTCCCGACCAGGAATCGAACCCGGTACCTCAGAGTCTACATCCACGGACTTAACCGCCAGACCACGAAGGCGGAAGCGAAACTCACACAATTTCATCTTAAAGGAACATCTAAACAGCTAATTGCACGGGCGAACTTAATCAAAACAGCTAGATATTAAATAAAACAATTACAATTACGGAGGTACCGGGTTCGATTCCTGGTAGGGACACATTTAAAAAAAAAACTTTGTGCTTATTCTCGAGTTTGGTACGCTGGAGACATCGACGAACTTGCCACTTGTCATGATGAGAAGTAAAGTTGGCTAAATGTGAATCCGCTTCATTAATAATAAAATAAAAAAGCGTGATTTCTGACTACCCCGTAAAGAGATACGATCGTGAGTTTAATCGAATCGAATAATCTAAATAAACGTTTGCTATAATATAAACTAAACTACAAATAAAACTGAAAACTAAAATTATAACTGTCCGATGGGAATTATTATTTATAACGTTTGCTTGAATTTGGAATGTTAAACAAAAAAAATTTGCTTCGCGCCATTTCGCGCGGACGTCAAGTGCAATTTTTTGTGGATATTGTTAGTCAAAAGTGGTGTTGTTTTGTTTAATAATGTGCTACAATGTGAATAATTATGGAAAACAATAAATTGGACTTTAAATATAGGACACAAGTTGCAGTTTATTTTTGCGGTTTTCCCGCGCTGTCAACTCCCATATTTTACCCGACGTGTTTGGGCTATAATGCCGCGAGTGACTCTAGGTAAAGCATCAAATTCTGCAGCATCTGGAATTTGATGATCCCCAACTCGGTTATGAACATATATTATGCAAATAAATTACGTGTTTAACGCTGATGTATTCTGTACAATGTCCTTTAAAGACAAATAAAAATAATAAAAATAATCAAGTGCATTTTTTTGTGGATATTGTTGGTCAAAAGTGGTGTTGTTTTGTTTAATAATGTGCTACAGTGTGAATAATTATGGAAAACGATAATTTGGACTTTAAATATGGGGCACAAGTTGCAGTTTATTTTTTGCGGTTTTCCCGCGCTGTGAACATTATACCCGACTTTCTTTGTCTTTTAGCTATAATGCCGCGAGTGACTCCAAGAAAAGCATCACATGTAACATCTGGAATATTGATGATAACCTCATTAACCCTTTGTCTTTCCTATCACCTCATTCATCATCCATCGGGAGGAGAGAATACAAACAAAAACAAAATTTAAATAATCATGAAGAGGGATTAAGTCCACTCTTGTACTCAACTGTTAAGTTTTTAAGTGCAATAAAGAATTTATAAATAAATAAATAGGCACCCGAAAACTCGGATAATATATAAATTGGTAAGTAATTTACTATGAAAATTTTGGTGACCGCTTCAAAGTCAAAGTCAAAATATCTTTATTCACGTAAACCTATTACAGGCATTAGTGACACGTCATAATTTAAATTATTTAGAATGATTCTACTCCTGTTAGTGGAAGACTAAGCAGCGCAGTAATCCAAGGAGTTCGCTGTTAGCAGAAGACTAACAGCTTAGCAAATTCCAGTGACCTTGTTAATGTTTAATCTGACTGAGAAAGGAATCTGCAATGCTGCTTAAATGAAGAGTTACAATCAAATAAGTTTTATGTGTTACGAAATTTAACGAGTCATCTGGTATGTTATATAAACAGACTTCAAGCCCACATACCTTGTGCTGGAGCGTAGATATTCAAATATAGACAATCTTCCGACTGGTTCTTCAGTAGAGGCAGAATTCTTTTCAAGAATTCCAATCTGCCTCGCGATATCCTTCTCAAAACTGCTGTCTCGTTTCTTATATCCGGCAATACTTGAGGACAAACGGGACTGAATTCTTCAGCTATTTTCACCCCTGACCATTGAGCCCCTGATACAGGAGGCATGAATCTAAGACTTCCTATAGGAGGAGAAGCATAAGGAACCCCACGAAACACTTCAACCGGCTCCAAATATCTCGATTCAGGAGTAACAATAAACCCTCTGATATCACCATTCTTAGTCCGTACAACCCTCGAGCTGATCAACGGTTGAGCCGTATCGTCCATGTTCATCGATTCGCAATTTATAAACAGTCTAGTTGTAATCGTTGGCAAAGTTATGAAGTATAGTATTTGTAGTATGAGCATCTTTTCGTTTCCAACGCCAGGGGTCATCTGACGTTTGACCCTGTGCTATAAGTCCACCATTTTGTGCTCTGCAACTGATCCGACGATTGTGCAGCATTTATTGTGCGTTCAGTTCTGGAAAGAAAGAGAAACTGCTGTTAACATAACGATTTATTATTGTCATACGCACTAGTAGCGTTCTATAACTTTAAAACTTAAACTACTAACAATCCTTTGTATATATATTTATGAAGTTGCTATTATACAAGATCTAACTTGCACTATTACCGTAAATTTAATAGTTTACGAATGAATATAATTATATCCCATGGTATCTATGTATATATATATATATGTGTATATATTATTTATTTATTATATAGTAAGTATAATTATTATTTATGTATATATCGGTAGATAAGTACCATAGCTTTATTATTTATATACATATATAGCTACGCAAAAGAAAATAAAACTTCAAAATTCAAAATTATGACGGGTGACAAATTGGTTTTGACAATTATGGGTATTAGGATTCTTTGTTAAAGTTATGTTATTATTTTATAAAAAACATTTATTTACAAATATCCGCAGTATCAATTATTAAGACGCTTTATATATATATATCATATATTCCATACTTTATTGTATGGAAATAGGATATATAATAGGAAATAAAATCCTATTTTTAAGTAAAAAAATAAATTATATAAATAAGTTATCGTAAAGCAATAAATATTATTGTCCATTGTAATAATATAAATACCTATGAGGTCATAAACAATTGAGAACGATCTGTCAAGACTGCCGGCCCAGGAATTGACCCCGGTACCTCCGAGTCTAAATCCACGGACTTAACCGTTAGACCACGGAGGCTGTAATTGTGTTATCAGAATATTGTATGTTTTCTGAATAAAATGGAAAAATAAATAAAAGGAAGGCAACGAAAATATTATTTAAAATTTGAGTTAGATGGAGAACAATGTATTTTTTGTGTGCACACAATTAGCATTTTGGTTACATCCATGATTAATTGCGTACGCAGGTGAGGTGTCCCAACTTGGTAATGAAAACATGTCCTTGGGGAAATACGAACACCATGAATGTGTGATGAACCCCCGAGAGATGGATGCGGTAAAGTAAATTAAAGTATAATTTGTAATCATGTCAAATTTTTTGCCATTCCATGGATCCACCGTGCGATCCATGGTCCTTCGTGTGTGGGAATAGACACGAGAGAACAATGGTGTCTCCGGTTTGGTTTACAAAATTTCAAAAAGCTGTCCTCTTGGTAGAGACCTCTACATACATGCTTTCTCTTTCTCTCATTAATATATAAATAAGATATTAACACGTCATCCAATTTAGGCTATTTTCACCCGATGAGCGACGCATAGCAGGGTTATGTATATATTTAATTATATGTATTGTGGATATTATAGATGTATACGCTCCTCCTTCAACTCCACAATTTCTATACCTTCTCACCACAATTCCTATATTTCCTCATTTGCTGTTGTCGCTGCGAATCTTTGGAATAACTTGCAATTCGATATCAGAGAAGCCCCCAATCGTGCAATATTTACAAACCAGGTATACTTTTATTACCCGCCAATACTTACATGGCTACAATTCTAATTTCGCTTTAAAAAAAATATATATCGGTAGGTAGGTAAATTTTTGTTATTTAGGTACTATATTTTTTTGTTATTTAATGTATTTTTTGTTATTTAATGTTATTTTAACAATTGGTCACGATTGTTAAAGTTGCTGTTAAAGCGGTTATTAAACTTTTTGCCGACGAAACCCTTTGGCTTGTTTTTCTTTTTTAATAATTTTTATTCAGTTTTTAATTTAAGTTTATTTTTTATAAAATTAATTATAATATTTAAAAAAACGGAAGCTTACTTATAAACTATGCACATAATAACATCTTTGTTCGCTTTATGTCCTCGGGTAAAGATTCCACTATTGTCAGCTTTACGAGTCGCCATATTCCGCACATAAAATTTAAGTCGACTGACGTTACATTTTGTTTAAGTTGTTTTAACATAAAATAGCGTTTATGGAAGAGGTTACATTTTGTCACCACAATGTTTAATACCATTTTAATATTAAGATTACTGGTATTCTGTTTATTTAAAATTTTCTTATTAAAGGCCGTCCTCTCGAAGGCTCGAAAGAGGGGGGAGGGGGTTCGGCAAAAATCACGAAATATCACAAGGGTGAGGGGGGGTGTAGTAAAATATCACGTGTATTTCAAATACGCGAATTTTAAACCGAAAAGCTGCGTGTAGTGTGACCTTCACTCGCCGTGATATGATTGAATGATGATGCCAAGTAGCTTGATGAAACCGCCGTTGATTTTCAACAAAGCACAGTGCCAGAAACTGACTTGCAAATGCGTATGTTAAACATTATTGCCGCCCTACTGAAAGATGCAATGCGTCTATAGTTGGTGTTGCGGCCCGGAACGAGTAAGAGTGCGGGGTTCCTCATGGTACTTGTGAGTACTTATTTTATTTATTTGGAATAACAAACAATTGTACAATAAGAATACAATACAAATATAGATTACATAGTACAGGTAATTATACAATTAACACCGTTATCCACAGATATAATATACAATTATAGAATGCATAGAGTCATATACATATATTTTATAAAGAGATAACTATTAATATTCTATAAGATAAATAAATTAAATAAAAAAAAACATTATGAAAAAAAATTCAAAAATATTGCGAAAAAATAATAATAATAATTAAAAAGCCTATATAAATGTAGGCAGTACGCCGCGCCGCCCTCCTGGCCACCTGAGGGGCCCGAGTGGTGTCGCGGGGGTGACAACGCTCACATAGGGCCCCACGAGACGGCGCGTGCGATTGTTCCCGCGCGCCTCTCCGAAGGCGAGGGAGGAGACTCGCTCTCTCTCTCCCTCCTCGCCAAGAAGGCGCCCGCACACTAGCGGGCGACGCCGGCGGGCGGTGGTCGTTTGCATATTGCTCCCCGCCGTCCGCCATTCAACACGAGGCGTCTTGAGGAACACCATCAGGTTTTAGTCAGTGCAAGCCCGACATAACCTCCCCCTTGTCCCCCGACTCGGGGGGGGGTATCCGGTAGGGATTTCCTGATGTAAAAAAAAAAAAAAATGTCTACATTAGAAAATATATCATTATATGAGCAAATGCTACTTGCATGGTTATATCAAATATTTAGTAAGTAGACGTGTCAAAGATTAACAATAGAGTTACGAATTTTAGATTAATTTCTCAAGTTCGCTAACGAGTAAAATTATTTACATGCGAACAACAAAACATGCTTACAGCTGCCATTCATATGTCGCCATAATCATTACAGTCCCAAAAAAACAGAGTCCTAGACCCCTACTATTGTAGATGGAGATTACAGAACTTATATCTAGAGAATTTAGCTAACACTCGCCACGCTGCTGGCCAGGCATGTTGACGAGGATCTGATGACAATTTATTAACTATTCCACAAGTTCAAAATCAAATTCAAATATTTATTTTGTAAATAGGCAATATTTTTAGCACTTTTACATGTCATAACAGTTTTATTACATTGTATATTTATAATTTAATTTAATTTACATAATGTACTTATACATTATAATATTTACTAGTGATCAAAACAAAAACATAATATCAGCTGAACAACTCAATAATTGGTAATGGATTTAAAATTACTGGTCAGGAACGGTAGAAACCGCCTCGTCAAATTATAAGTAATCTATTTATTGAAATAATAATAAATAGCAGCTGTAAATTGGCATTGTCATACTTAATACTAAATTATATTATTATAATTTATAATACCAAAGACCTTACAGTAATAATGAAAAAAAAATGTTATACATAGGTACATTAAAAACATAAACAGTTTTAATTAAAAATAATAATAATACATGAATAAAAATGTCATGATTACTTAAGCTAAAAGCATTTTAGTATTTTTTGTAATTTATATGGCGAACGCGTTTTATACAGCAAAGTTTTATGATTCAAAGAGGATTTGATATGGAAAGAGAGGAAAATATAGAAAATGACAAAGGGTAGAAACAGATGGACGACAGCTGAGTTGCTGCTGTACAGTGCTACCGAATTATCTGTTTAGGCAGATAAATAGAGATCTAACAAAGTCATATTGAATTTTCTTGTCCCAAAAATATGCGTAATTTTATTCTCTACAAAGCGAGGATCTGATGTCAATTTATTTACGATTTCACGAGTTGGTATTATTGGAACCGGTACACATAAATGTAGGTAAGAAAAATATTTATGTAAATATTATTATATCGCTATTATTTCTGCCAACGTATTAAGCATCGCTATACAGAAGGGACAATATAGATGTGGAATGCTCTTCCAGCCTCTGTGTTTCCACTTTCCTATAACCTGGAGTCCTTCAAGCGAAGTGTGAAAAGGCATCTAGTCAAGCCGGCATAGTGTTAGGGACTGATGTCGGACATAAGTGTCTGATTCCAGTTGCTAACATTCATGGACCCTGTGCGCCATCTACCGTTTACCATCAGGTGGGCGCAGGGTCACATGTCGTGCTAGTATAAATAAATAAAAAACCAAAAAAAAACATGCTGTCAATTTCCCTGGGTCTCTGATAGGTCGTCTCTAAGTGTCATTGTTTATTTATAGTTATTTTTATTAGGTTTAGTTTACATTTATTTAATTGTTACTATTTATATGTAATTTTGTAATAAAAATGTTTAAACAAAATTATATGAAAGTAGATACAATTAAAATTAATATACTTAATATTAATAAATTCCTGCTAGTAGTTAATATTGTAAGATAAAATTTAAAAGAAAGACGCTTTACTATGAAATACATATATAATGTTAGTATACGAATAAAAAACAATGTCGAGGCCTTTACGAATGTCAGCCCTCACTTCACTGTACCCCATTGCGTACATTACAATGATAATTATATTTTGAGTGCAAAACTTTTCGCGCCTCTGTTCCGTTCGCTCTCAATATGTGAACGTGAAAGTTAGGGTCGTTATGATTAATTGCCACGAGTGCCTGGTGAGACGCCCAATTGGAAAGTGTCGAAATTTTGTTGTCAAATTACGCGGATCGGGTATTATTTTGTATAACAATGCCGAGTTGACAAAACTGTTTCAGCTCAAATACGGGCTTTATGTAAACCTCATTATTATTGGATTCCTGAAGCAAACACCTATACGGTAGAAAAACTAGCAAGTCAAGTCAAGGCAAGTCAAGGTAAGCCAAGTCAAGGCAAGCCAAGTCAAGGCAAGCCAAGTCAAGGCAAGCCAAGTCAAGGCAAGCCAAGTCAAGGCAAGCCAAGTCAAGGCAAGCCAAGTCAAGGCAAGCCAAGTCAAGGCAAGCCAAGTCAAGTCAAGGCAAGCCAAGTTAAGTCAAGTCAAGCCAAGGCAGGTCAATCAAAATATGATTTATTCATGTACCTACCTACTCGTATTATAGGCATCTTGTATCCATCTATCTACGAGTATATTGTTATCTAGTGTAAGTTTTTCTGTAATTATTAAATAAATAAATTTGTGACACGTCATTATTTAAAAAAGATTAAGCAGCAAAGTGGTCCTATTGTAAGCTGTTAGCATAAGTCTAGCCTTATGCGATTTTTTTTTTATAAATACTGTAGGGCAGTTAAGATACTTAATGTAAAACCAAAAATCTATATTTAAATGGAACAAAAGAGATAACAGTTTAACAACAATGTCGTATTTATTTAACATAGACAAGACAAAATGTAGCAGAAACTATTCGATAAACAGGCGCCCTGTTTACGACTTTATCTGTCCCCAAAATTTATGACCCAATAAGTCTGTGTCCCCTTCCAGATAAACGTGTCCCCTTTTCCGCTTCGGCACAATTTTCTTTACCCAAAAAAGGGCTTAGGCTATAACGCAGTCATTTTTTTAGTTAATCACTTGGGTTTTTCTTGTTTTTTTGGGATTTGTTTTATACTAGCTGTGTAGCCCGGTTTCGCCTTAAAAAGAATGGTGCACCTCAAATTGTTATGTTATGTTATTTTATGAATCTATATTTATTGACAATATTGTAGCTATAGTACTATTTTTAGATTATAAAACTGACCCACAATTTAATTATTAACTTGACATGCCTAATTTAATTTAATGTATTTGCTGTCACGGCCTTAACGAATTTATATTTATTGACATAAATATTGTAGTTAAAATACTATTTTTATGTATTTTTAGATTATAAGCTGACACAGCCTCTTTAGAGCCATGTATAATACATATAAGAATAAATAAATACATAAATACATACATATAACTATAAAGTACTAAAAATAAGCCTACACACTAATAAACAGTAAATGACAAATCTTAAAAATAAAAATTAACACAAAAATAAAATTTAATATTGATTTAAAAAACACTGTTTTGCTTGAATAGAAAGTAGGTGGTAAGTAAACGTTTAAAAATATGAACAGATCCTGTCTGATCCTGTTCCATTGGCGAGCGGATGACACAGTGAACGAATCTAAATATCTGCTGGAACTATGTGACGGGATTATTAGTTGATTATTCTGAGAAGAACGGAGAGGGCGGTCGTGAGAGTCACAAAGAAATTCAAACGTATTTTAAAAGATGACAAAAAAGAATTGTAGCCAATGACACAGAGATACACTGGTTATAATAACCTAACCGATATTTTAAATATGAAGAGGGTGGTAAAATTAAAACAACTTCTAAGGTGGTACGCAAAGGGAGGTCACAGAAAAAAAATACTAACAAAAAAATATTTACTATCAAGCAAAAAATTTGGAAGCAGAATGAATACATTTATATCAGTCAGTAGGGTATAGCGTGTGCAATATCTGGCCTCAGTAATGGTTAGGTGGGTTAGCTATCAAGGAGTGTCTGAGCCCATGTTTTTGTGAAATGGGGTTCAAAACATAATAATAATAATAAAATTCTTTATTGCACATAATTTACAAATGTAGTGTACATGGGCGAACTTAAGTGAGGTAATAGGATGATTGAAAACATCAGCCCAGGTATACCAAGACACGATTCTTGAGAAGGTGGTTAAGCTTCTAACAACATCAAGTTCCATATACAAGAATGGTCTTTTCAGCAAGACTACGTAGCGGGTCATAAAGCTTGATCCACACAAGTATGGCTTAAAATGAGCATTTCTGACTGCATCAGAGCTAAAGACTAGCCGTCATGAATTATAGTAAATTTATTATCATTAATTTGGTGAGTAACTTACTTTAAACAAACTCTAACCACCATGATAATTTGGAGTCTCTAAAACATAATCCTCAGACTTGTAAAATCTTTGAAAATATTGAATTGTGCTAGCGGCTTTTTTTTTTATACTAGCACATGTGACCTTGGGCCCACCTGATGGTAAGTAGCGTGCAAGGTCCATAAATGTTAGCAACTGAAGTTAGACACTCATGACCGACATCAGTCCCCAACACTATGCCGGCTTGACTAGATGCTTTTCACACTTCGCGTGAAGGACTCCAAGTTATAGGATTTTTTTTTTCTTTTTTTTTTATACTAGCACGACATGTGACCTTGGGCCCACCTGATGGTAAGTAGCGTGCAAGGTCCATGAATGTTAGCAACTGAAGTCAGACACTCATGACCGACATCAGTCCCCAACACTATGCAGGCTTGACTAGATGTTTTTTCACACTTCGCGTGAAGGACTCCAAGTTATAGGAAAGTGGAATCACAGAGGCTGGAAGAGCATTCCACATCTTTACCGTGCGACAGATGTATGAGTCCCCAAATTTTCGAGATGCAAAAGTTTTAAACCTAAAAAATAATAATTTACATTAAATAATAATAATAATATTTTAGTTTTTAATTGTATTGATATTTATTAAGTAGGTTTATTTTCATTTATAGTAATTTATGTTTTATAATGTGTGTTTTAGTTTAATTAATAATTTAGTTTTTTTTTTTAAATCATTGTACCTTACTTCCTTCGCATAAAGACTTACTTATGTAATGCATTAAATAATTATAAATAAAACAAAAAAAAAAAAGATAAATTTACAATATAGATTTGTGTTTTATTTACTTAATAATAATGTAACATTTTATTGAAGTTATAAAAATAAAGAATTTATATTTAAATTTTAAAAATTTTAATTAAAAAAATAGATATATATAGCCACAAGTTGACAGTTGACCTCTCTATCTTCTTTCTATGCGTTATTAAGTATATAATAACAATTTAAAATGAAACTTACATAAAATCATAGCATTCAACTCCACTCCATAAAGCCAATATTAGCGCAACTAAAATCCGAACCGAGAGATATTATTTTAAAAAATAGACTAAAATATGTTTCCGTTCGATAATTTAAAATAAAATAGAGGCCAATAAGTTTTAAAAGCAGACGTTCTGAAACGCGATAAAACTGGAGAAACGGACGTTTACTGCGGATCCGGTTCCTAAGATAAAGGAGTTGTGTTCAAAAACCTACACAACAGATAAAACTTTAAACCGTTACGACTCAAACGTGTGGCCCAATTTTTAAGACCCGTGTGTAGGGAAGACATTTATGACCCGTTCCCCGTTATTTATGACACTCAATAAAATGGAGGCAAGATTTAAACCACAATTTCAAGGATAAAAATATTTCCACGACCGCTTCTTTAGAAGCCAACTTTACTATTGGCCCATCATGACAAGTGGTAAGATCGTCGATATCTCTAGTCCTTAATTAAATGAATTATTTCCGACTAGGCATCGAACCCAGCATAATAAATTATTATAAATACATTTTTAGGAAGAATATTATAAGCCATGGAGGTAGCTACCACTGTTCGTTCAGAAGAAAATGACAAATAAAAACATTTTAAAGACTTGAGTAACATGAATAAATTGTGTCCTTTCTTAATGATTGAAGTTTCAAAAGGAACAATCTAATTAATAATTTGGCATATGTATGAGTATCAAACGTATTAAACTTTTTAAACATTCGCGCACATTCATAATAGTTTTTATAATTTTAACGGGTCTAAGGTAAATCGCGTAAAGACCCGTTAAAATTATAAAAACTATTATGAATGTGCGCGAATGTTTAAAAAGTTTAATACGTTTGATACTTGCTATCATGCATTTCTTAAATGTATTGTGTGTTTTATTGTTGTAGTTATTATTATTTTCTTTTCACATAATTATTATTCCCTAATTACACGAGAGTAATATCGTAGCAGAATATTTCTTTTTTTTTAAATACTGAACACTACATGTCACGTCGCGACCACCTAACTTTTTTTTTTAAATACTGAACACTACATGAGATGTCGTGCCCACCTGTACGCGGTACGCAAAGTACAAGAATGGGAGCAACTAATGCCATCTACCAACGACCGACATTAGTCTCTACCACTATGCTGGACTAACAAGATTCCTTTTTCTGCTTGAAGGACTCCAGGAGTAACGAAACACACTGACAGGGAGAGTATTTCACATCTTCAGACAGATGTAAGAGTCCCCAAATTTATGAGTACGCATATGTATTTTGGCCTGTGCGTGTGGTTTTGTTGCGGAATAGAGAATAAGGGAATAGGCTATGGAGCTCCACAAAACACTCAACGTGGTATAGCTTGTAGAACACGTTCAGATTTGAATAATGTTGTGAATAAATACATAATATATTGGTTGTAAGAACGCGTACTTTAATTCCTACAAATGTCGGTTCAAACCCACCCAGCATGTACCAATGAGAAACAACACCACCGTTCCCGTGCCTCGAAGAGCACGTTAAGCCATCGGTCCCGGTTCCACTAATACCAACGTGTGGAATTGTTAATAAATTGTCGTAAAAAAATGACATCATATCCTCGCTAAGCCGTCTGGCCAGCGTGGCGAGTGTAGGCCAAATACTCCAGTTCTGAAAGGCCCATCTCCGGCAGTGGCGGTCTAGTGGCGGGGTCTGTGTTCTAGGGGCTGTAATGAGGTAATGAAATATATTGTAACACAATAACAAACGGGTCACATATTTGAAGTGAAGTGGGTCTAAGATTTACGAGCAGATAGAGACAAGAATGTTTCTTTAAAGGATTTTTACTCAACTATTTGGTATCGGTGTTGGAAACACAACTTTGGCAGGAGAACAATAAAATTAAATAGCACAATAAAATGCTTCAGTGCACTTCCTATTGTTTTTCCTTAAAAGATATCGTCCAGCTTCCGAGTCGAGTAGCTCAACTTAGCTGATGGTTTAATGTCTTAAGCGATGAGCTGTTGACTGAAGCTAGACTTGTGTGTGCTCATAAACTCTGGTCCAACTCTTAATGCTATGGTGGTGTGTCGTGCCTTACAAGCAGCGACCTTGGAGCTATCGAAGAACAAGCAGTAAGTCCTTTCTTTGCACCACCAGTCAGAAAAGTGTATTTATCATATATTTTTTTATACTGATCACGAAATGTGACATCGCGCCCACCTGATGGTAAGCGGTACGCGAGGTCCAAGAATCAGTCAGCCTCAGACGGCCGACATTAGTATCTTCCACTATGCCGGCCTAAAAAGATGCTTTTTCACACTTCACTTGAAGGACTCCATGTCTTCAGCGTGTGACAGATGTAAGTGTCTCGAAATTTATGAGTACGCGTAGGTATGGTAAGTGGCTATGGTATGTGGATGCATATTTTGGACTGTACGTATGGTTCGGTTGCAGAATAGAGAAGAAGGGATAAGGTTATGGAGCTCCTCGGAACACTCGCCGTGGTATAGCTTGTAGAACAAGCTCAGAGAGGCAACTTCATGGCGAAGCTGCAGAGATTCGAGAGTTTTAGAGACTGTGGTGTCGTCCACTATCCGAATTGCCCGCCTCTGCAGGACATTGAAAGCATCTGTAAGATACTTAGCGGAGCCATCCCAGAGGTGAGAACAGTATTCCACGCATGTCCTTATCTGTGCTTTATACAGCATAAGTCTTAGTGGAGGCGGAAAAACCGCTTCACCTTGTTCAGTATCCCAAGTTTTTTAGACGCTAAATTGACACATGCCGGGGTTCGAACAGCAACTTTTAAATAAAAATCGAGGGTATAAATCAGGTAATTATTAAGCACTTTTAGCAGCTTCTCTACGTTTGAAAATCGATTGTTTTTTACGTTTTATCAATTAGTTAATGGAAAGCCAGTGGCCGGTAAACACTAGTGATGTAGCGCCATTAACTTCGGTTTTTCCGATTCATTTGTCACAAAAGGACGGAGTTATTTATTAGTGTTGTTTTATCGGCGTTAATTACTGAGAAAAGTATCATCACGACCGTAATTTCTTGTCATAAAACAAGTTTAGTTTTACTTAATATTTATCTAAATGTACACTATATTCCACGGCGTCCTATAACACACACACACACCAACATGCATATACACCAACCATACACACAAACAATTATTTAAGTCTTGCCTTCAGCAAATATAGTAAAATAAAATGTAAGAACTGATTCCTACAATGACATCTGAAACACCGTCCACCGACTATTTCAGATGTCACAGCTAAACTGCTTTTGTTACTATGTACGATTTATTTTATGCCTATGTAACAACTAAATTGTTCGCCTATCTTTCTTCTTTCCATGACAAATCTCTTCGCTCTTCTTACAACTCCCTTCTATCTGTTCCCTCACATCACACTGCATTTGTCTCCAACTCTTTCGTAATAGTTGCTACTAATTTAAGGAACGATCTTCCTGTCATCATACGGCAAGCAACTACCAGGTCATCTTTTAAAAAACTGGTGTATTCACACTTCTTAAATAGCCCTGACAGCGTTAGTAAGTAGATATGTATGTTTATGTATAATAATCTGTATTATTAGTATGTAGTATATTGATATTATGATATATATATGAAGATATATATATCAATCCTATTAAATTAACTTTTATAAAATTTGTCCCTAAGGTTTGGCTGTCAGAGAATGTCTTCGGGCATTAAGTCCGCCTTTGTACTTTGTGCAATAAAGTTTTTAAATAAATAAATAAATTGTAATGTATATTTATTTTGCAATAAAGATTTTTATTATTATTATGGGTTTGGGTTGTCTGTCGGCGGTGCGTTTCTTTTTATTTTAGCTACATATTTGTACAAAAACCAAATGCATGCTACTTGTATGAACCTCTAAAGGCAAATTGTTACCATTCTGCCAATAATAATGTTAAGTGCTTTATGGTTTACCTAATAATATAAAATTAAAAAAATAATATATTATAGCCTCCAGTAGCGGATAGTTTAAAATAAATAATTATTAGTATACTAAATATAGATTAAGTAAAATTGTTACTAACAATTTATGGATGTAAAGTCCGAAATAAAAGATTATTATTATTATTATTTATTATTATAACCAAGATCCTGTATTGTCCCTCCCTCAAGAACTAATGTCACGGTCGACATCCAAAGTCAAAGTCAAAATATTTCTGTTAACCATTTACAAGCATTTGTAACCCGTTTTTTTTTTACATTAATTCTACCAATGCCTGTTAGAAAGGAATCTGCAAGAAATATATCTCAGTCAGGTCACTGGAATCTGCTAAGCTGCTGGTCTTCTCCTACCAGCTCACTCTTTGGACCGATTGGCTGTTTAGTCTTCCACATATAGGAGTAGAATTAATAAATAAAGTATATAATTACGTGTCACAAAAATAATAAGTTTACGTGAAACTGCCTCCGTGGTCAAGCGGTTAAGTCTGTGGATTTAGACTCGGAGGTACCGGGTTCGATTCCTGGTCCGGACACAAAAATATTATTAATGTAAATAAATACATTAAATTAATATTTAATTTATTTGTGATATGTCTCGAGTTTGATACGCTGGAGACATCGACGAGCTTGTCACTTGTCATGATTGGCCTATAGTAAAGTTGGCTAAATGTGAATCCGCTTCTTATAAGCATGGTTTATGACCACCCCGGAAGGGAAACGGTCGTGATGATGTATACGTGAATTAGGATATTTTGACTTTGGATGTCGACGAATGTCTACAAGTTCTTGAGAGAGGACAACACACGGTCGATGTTATATATATATATCTCTCTATGTTATACAATCAATATTATATCTCAAAATTAAACTATGAAGTACCTATGATAATACAATACTAGACAAGTCAGAATTTAAATAAATTACTTGCTCATGAGCAACCCGAAAGCCGACAAAACGCAAAACCGTTGCTATTTAAAAACAATAAATTTTAAATAAATTAAAATTTAATTCATTTGTGATATTTCTCGAGTTTGGTACGCTAGAGACACCAACGAGCTTGCCACTTTTCATGATTGGCCTATAGTAAAGTCGGCTAAATGTGAAAGTTCTTTATAAGCGTGGTTTATGACCACCCCGAAAGGGAAACGGACGTGATGATAGTACACTTTAATTCATTAAAGAATTTATTTTAATTCAGACTAGATTAAAAATTCTATAAAAAAAATGCAATTTGATTCCTAGATAGTAACGTTACACGTTTACCATTACTGCAAGATATTACGGTCGTGATGATACTTTACTTTTTTTTGTGTTCTCGACAAGTAATCGAACCCGATATATTTATTACGGAGTTTATTACAGTTGTTTTATCGGCGCTAATTAGTGAGAACTACCATTTTAACCGATATTGCCGTGTTTTTTGGTCGCGTGTGAATAATTGTGACCAGTTTATTCTGTTACGTTAATTACGAGATTGCTATGGCTTTATTATTGTATTAAAAACTATTGCTAGGTTATTTGCTACGATCAAGGATTCAACTAAATTAATAGTCACATACAAAATTACTGCGGGAAACTGGCAAGCGGACCTCTACGTACATGCTATCTCTTTCTCTTAATACTCGTAGCATACGAGAAACAAATATTTATCAGAATATCAACCCAATATATTTCAACATAAGTCATAAATTGCCTCGACAGCCCTTTGCATTTTAACACGTCCTCACGTTGGCTGTATTTGAAACGTAATGTCGAAAACATCAGCACACGTTTATTTTTTTTTATTTTTTTAACTAGCACGACATGTGACCTTGCGCCCACCTGATGGTAAGTGGGGAGCGAGATCCATGAATGTTAGCAACTGGAATCAGACACTCATGACTGACATCAGGCCCTAACACTATGCCGGCTTGACTGGACATGACGGCAATTCGAGCCTGATCCCAAAATGTATGGATACACTTTACTGGGTTTATCAGCACGAACGGTAGATACTTCCCCGCCCCGGGAAACTACCGCTACCACCTATGTCATGAGTGTCTGATTTCAGTTGCTAACCATTCATGGACCTTGCGCGCCACTTACAATCAGGGGCAAGGTCACATGTCGAGCTAGTATATAAAAAAAAAAACAATTATATAAATGAAGAAAATAAACGTTAAATTAACTTGTTGACTAAAAGCATGTCATAATGGGCCTATAGTAAAGTTGGCTGAACGTGAATCAGGTTTTTTAAAAGCGTGGTTTCTGACCACAGCGTAAGAGATACAGATAATAATTTTATATAAACTATTTAAAAAAAACGTGGTTGGAAATCATTCTTTTTAAAGGAGTATATTCACATTTAGCCAACTTTACTATAGGTCCATCATGACATTGGTGGCAACCTCTAGCATACCAAACTTGAGAAATATCAAATAAGGTAATTATAATTAATGCCTAAACTTAAATAATAATAATATATACATATGATATTATAACCTAATTTAAATATAAATTGTATCCGCGCGGCATGTTGGCAAGAACGCTGGCCGCATTTCTTCGCTGAATCGCTATGCTGATTATCTGGGCGAGGCAAGAACCAGCCCTCTTGTCACCAGAACAGACAATTAGACGAGGGGTGATGTTTTTTAAAAATATTTAGCGCTTGGATCCCACGGGCCTAAAGACTATACAATATCAAATTAAATAAATTATTGTGTCCCGACCAGAAATCGTACCCGGTACCTCTGCGTCTAAATCTACGGTCTTAACCGTCACTTGCAATTAAATTAAATCCATTCATTTATTACATTGCACAATTTATATGATATTGTTCTTCTGGCTCTAGCTTTTCGTTAGTTTGGTCTAAACCCACCTTTAACTGTAAATATTCAAGTACATTCAGGAATTCAAAGAGCTATACCAAGTGCAAAATAGAATTGGAGTCAATTTCAATACAATTCCTAGAATCAAATCTCGCACGTTATATGCGGAAGGAAATGAGAAATGAACGCAAATTTTAGAATTGTCACCAAACTCACAGTCACTAAGAAAAAGTCGGTTTGGCAAAATCCCAATTCATTATTGGACATCACATTTTCTATCACACCTATGACTCCTGTGCGGGGTGAGGCGGAGTCCACAGTAGTATCGTTTAAGATCGATTACGTTTGTCAGAAATATCAAAAGCTACGAGGAATACCTAACTTGGGTAATCCGCTTGACATTTTTGACAGACGTAATCGATCTTAAACGATACGTTTTCGGACGATAGTGCACTCTGTCTCACCCCGCACACCAGTTTTTTAAAAGATGACCTGGTAGTTGCTTGCCGTATGATGACAGGAAGATCGTTCCATAAATTAGTAGCAACTACTACGATTTATTAATTTATTTATTTATTCTAAATGGTCACTCTAAATGAGAAATGATAAAAGAAACCTCAATATGATTTTTAAATACCTATTCGATAATACCCCACTCAGGATTACTTTAGAAGTACTTGGAGCCATATCAATTCGCACATCTAGTCACTTCTTCTAACCTTGCGTTTGAATTTTGTTATGAAATGTATTGTTTAGACGTAGAATCTGTAATGTACATTTTCATGGAAAAATAAATAAACAGTTCGTCGACTTTTTTATTTTTATTTACCACAATTTTGCGTCTGGTTGTCGACTTAATGAAATTTAATTAACGTCATATATTCAGCGACACTCACGTAATGAAGACAAATCGATTGACGTGAGAATTATCAAAATCGGCTAACGCGTTTGGTGCCACAAAGGATCCATAGGTCGCTGGTTCAGATCCGGCTCGAAGGACCAATGTTAAGGGTCTATAGTGGATTTTTAAATTAAATAAGAGCGGACTGTATAGTAGGATTTATTAGGGCTTAATATTATTTGAATGAGTGTAGTGGCGTGTCCGCCTGCCCAACGACGACTGGTCGAACAATATTGCGAACAAACATACATACATACATTAATACATACATACATAGGCTGATAAACATAAAACTCTTATTTGTTATTAGTCGGGTAATAGAAAGCATTTTAAAACGCGTTAGCTTTGTAGAATAATTATCAGCGCATAAAAGTACCCAATATAGCAGAAATTGTTAAGCAATGGCAAAAAAGATATTTGAAAGGCTCTCAGTTACAATAAGGGAGCCAATAAAACTGTTTAAATTAAGAGGACAATCAAATGCTGGTTAATAAATGTTTTCATTCGACAAAAGAATACCACTAAGCTCGATAAAGTCATCATGAGATATAATTACATAATAACAATTTACAACATTTCTGACAAATTATTTCATACATACATATACATACATATCTTCACGCCAGGTCCCTTGCGGGGTAGGCAGAGACAATTGAGCACCACTTGTCACGGTCACGACATACCTCTTTCGCTTCTTCAACATTCATCAACCTCTTCAGACATGGCCTTTTGTTTCGATGGCTTTTTAATTAACCTTCAGCTAATGTTTTATTTATTTGATCATGATAGGCAAGTCTTGGTCTGCCAGGGCCTCTTTTACCCACAACTAAAATTATTTAATTTTTAAATTAAATTATTTCATTTTGATTTAATTTAGAACATAGACCTCCAAGGCCTCCGTTGTTGGAGATAGACATTTATATAGAATTTGGCCTACACTCGCCACACTAGCCAGACAGGTTGGCGAAAATTTGATGTTAATGATTTTTTGGGCTAATTTTGTACTATTTGTGCAGTGTACATTATAAAATGATAAAAACTGTAATTAGTAATTACTTCAATTAACATGTCTATTGTTATATTAGTACTGTGCTGTAAATATTAACCTAATTTATTTATTTAAATTATTAAATATTATTGTGTCCCAACTAGGATTCGAAGCCGGTACCTCCAGGTCTAAATCCACGGATTTAACCGCAAGACCACGGAAGCAGTATCAGGATGTATTTGTTGTTATGTCTATAAATACATATATCTTACAAATTGTCATTTAATAATATTGCACCTACTTACCATTGATACTGTCTAAATGTCCTAAGGGTTCGGCATTTAGTCCGCCTTTGTACATAGTGCAATTAAATTATTAAATAAATAATAAAATATTAAATAAATAATAAAATATTAAATAAATAATAAAAAAGAGCATAAATACATATTATCACGTCAAAACCCTTGAGGGGTAGGCAGGGACAAGCGCCACTTGTCATTATTATCAACCTCTTCACATGCCCTTTTATTTCGATGGCTTTTTATTTCCTCTTCAGCTATTGTTTTATTTATTTGATCGTAATAGGTGAGTCTTGGTCTGCCAGGGCCTCTTTTACCCACAACTTTCGCATTCTTTCTCTAATCCTTATTTATTTATTAAATACTTTATTGCACTTTACTTAAAAGTATGTACAAAGGCGAACTTAAAGCCATTTCGGCTTTTTCTACCAGCTAACCTTTGGGAGAGTGAGACAGTATAAATATGTGGGGTGCAATTCTAACCAATAAACTACATATATAATATGTATACATATACTACATAAATACTCATCAATATATACGTATTATAGAAGATATACATATATGAAGATAATATATTATTAGGAAGTAGAAATTTGTAGAGTTATATATTGAGAGAGAAATATATTGTTATGCTTGTTTAAAAAGAAAGTATTAAGTAGTTCTTTAAAGATGTGAATGGAAGGAGCTTGTCTGATGGTCAGTGGAAGTTTGTTCCACTCGCGAGCAGACGATACGGTAAATGAATCTGAATATCTGCTGGAAGTGTGGGGTGGGATTTTGAGTTGGTTGTTATGAGAAGAACGAAGAGGGCGGTCGTGCGAATCACAAAGAAATTCAAAGTATGTTTTAAGATAAGAGGGAGCTATAGGGTTGTAAATAATATTGTATAGAAAGTATAGAAGATGTGCTGACCTGCGAAAGCGGATATTGAGCTTATGACGAATAAAACTACAAACATTTTTTTTTTCCTAATTATCCTTTAAATGCATATCAAGTTTGAAGATTTTTTTCCATAAATGTAATGACGGTCTAATTCTTTCATTAATTGGTGCAAAGTATTCGCCATAATTCTAGAAGTTGTTTAGAAGAACCGACCTTTTTCATTCGCACCGTCAAAATGAAACTCATGTGGATGCAAAGGTTAATATTCGCTTTGGAACGTAGAATTGAACGGTTTGTGAGGTTCAATCATGCATTGTAAAGTAAAAGTAAAGTATCATCACGACCGTTTCCCTTTCAGGGTGGTCAGAAACCACGCTTATAAAGAAGCCGATTCACATTTAGCCAACTTTACTGCCGGCCAATCATGACAAGTGGCAAGCTCGTCGATGTCTCCAGCGACCAAACTTGTAAAATATCACAAATAAATTAAATAATAATGAAATGTATTTATTTACATTAATAAATATTTGTGTGTCCCCCAGGAATCGAACCCGGTACCTCCGAGTCTAAATCCACGGACTTAACCGTTAGACCACGGAGGCAGTTTTTAGTTTAGGATTAGGTGTTAAAGAAACACTTGAAAAATTCACCCTATATAATATATATATATAGATAGGTGGTAGACGGTAGGACTAATAGTGGTAATTTGCCCAGTCGCGGGGAATTTACTAATTTACTACTACTACGCGGAAACACTCAGTAAAGTGGATCCAAACGGTGGGCGCATATATAATAAATATGTACATATATATATAAAGTGTTGGCGCGGTGGTGGCTCGGTTGTAAGAACGCGTACCTTAAATCCTACAAAGGTCGGTTCAAACCCACCCGGCATGTACCAATGAGAAATACACTTTTCTTACGTACATTTGTCAAAGATTTACAACACAACCGTTCCCGTGCCTCGGAGAGCACGTTAAGCCGTCTCCCGGTTTCACTAATGCCAACTTGTGGAATCGTTAATAAAATGCCAAGCCGTCTGCGTGGCGAGTGTAGGCCAAATTCTCCAGTTCTGGAAGGCCCATCTCCATGAAAAATATATATATTTTTTTATTTATTGAAAACTTTATTGCACTATGTACAAGAGGCGGGCTTAATGCCGCTAGGCATTCTCTAGCAACCAACCTTTGGGACAATGAAACGATTTGTGTTGTGAGGTAGGTGCAACCATTAAATAGATTAAAAGTTAATTCAAGTTAAATCTAAGTATTATATCTATATAGACAGATACATACTAATATGTACACAATGCTACATATACTACATACTATATATATATATATATATATATATATTATACACTACATATAATACCTACTTACACTGTGAGGAACTGTTTAAATAATGTGAGTATACCATCTTTTTGAAAAGTGATCTGTTTGGCACTTGACGAATTTCTACCGGCAAATTGTTCCACAGATTTGCGGCCATTACTGCAAAAGAGTTAGACTGAAAGCCAGAGTGATGAGAAGGGATAGCTAGAACAGAATTACGGGACGAACGGAGAGATCTGTTATGAAATGAGGAAAGATAGCTAAATTTGTCCTTGAGGTATTTCGGTGTCGCAGGCATATTATAAAGTATGGAAGATAATATCCCGTAGCTCAGATGATGACGTGACACACAATAAGTTCGTAATGCTAAGCATGGTTAGACAAGCAAGAATCACATAACAGCATTGCCGTAGGGGCAGTGGGATATTGCATCCTTATTCTTTGTGCGCCCTGAAAAGCTCTATAAAACTCATTCTCAACTGCAATTTCCTAGAACTCTGCTTTTCTATTGTTCGAAAGATTCCCCGTCAACTGTGTAAACTGCCTGCTGAATACTTTACCCGCATGAAACACGCGTGGTTTTATTTTGTTGTAACCATTATTAATAAACAATCATAGAGTATTTTTGACATATAGGTATTATTGTTTATTTATTGATTTTAATAATACATTTAATTAATACTTAATTTATTTGTGAAATTTCTTGAGTTTGGTACGCTGGAGACATCGACGTGCTTGCCACTTGTCATGACTGGCCTAGTAAAGTTGGCTAAATGTAAATCTGCTTATTTATAAGCGTGGTTTCTGACCACCCCGAAAGGGAAACGGTCGTGATGATACTATATGGCATTTCCCACGTTTTCAATTATACATTTTCTATCAATTGAACTTGGAACTGCCTCCGTGGTCTAGCGGTTAAGTCCGTGGATTTGGACTCGGAGGTACCGGGTTCGATTCCTGGCCGGGACGCAAAAATATTTATTAATGTAAATATATATATATATATTTATTTGTGATATTTCTCGAGTTTGGTACGCTGCCTGGAGACATCGACTTGTCATGATCGGCCTATATAGTAAAGTTGGCTAAATGTGAATCTGCTTATTTATAAGCGTGGTTTCTGACCACCCCGAAAGGGAAACGGTCCTGATGATACTATACTTTATTTATTTTAAATATGCATGTATTTTATTTATTATTTATACACAGTATATATTTATTATCATCTTAAATGTTGAAACCATATACTTACCTACGTACGTACATATTATATTTATTGATTTTACTTATTAGAATATTTTGATCTTTTTGTATTATTTTTTCTTACTCTGCACCCATAATATTCTTCTCTCACTCTCCCAAAGGTTAGTTGGAAGAGAATACCTTTATGGTATTATGTTCGCCTATGTACATGTTTTTATATTTTATATTTTGTGTGCAATAAAGAATTTTATTATTATTATTATTTTTAACCGACTTCAAAAAAGGTGTTCTCAAATCAAATGTTTTTTTGTTTTGTATGTTTGTTATGCGATTACTCCGCTAAAATGACGTCAAACTCACGTAGAGCCATACATGACCTTTCACTATTACATAAAATTGTCAATGGCCAGACTGGATGTATCGAACTCTTACAACACATTTCCTTGACAGTACCCTATAATATTCCACGTCGTCCTATAACCAAGATCCTGTGCTGTCCTCCCTCAAGAACTAATGTAGGTTCACATTCGTCAACATCCCGAATGTGCAACACCTACAGTAGTCTCTGCAGTGCCAATAATGATATAGACATATTTCATGACCGTTACAATGTATTCAGAAAAAATGTTCTCGAACATTTCAAACCATCAATATACGAGTATGAGTAGAATTTTTATGTTTCCTTATTAGTATATTGTATATATCCTTAGTATTTGTGTATTACTATGTAAATTATTATTATGTATTTGTTTTTATTTCTAATGCGCCCGCAATCGTCTACCACACTCCCAAAGGTTAGCTAGTATAAAATGCCGAGAGGCATTAAGTTCAGCCTTGTACTCAACTGTTAAGTTTTTAAGTGCAATAAAGAATTCATAAATAAATAAATATCTGAGGCTAAGTATTTGAGAATACACCAGTTTTTTGAAAAATGACCTTACAGTTGCTTTAGGTAGTATGAAGTTCAATGCGTTGTCTAGTTACATCAGCATTCTTTATACGACAAATTTGAGGAAAAATCTTTCAAGAATTCTCGAGAACGGCATGTAATTTAGAACCTAGGTGACGTCACAGGGGGTTGACGACCCCCTCGCAGTGAGGCCGCAATTTCCTGTATCCGTGCCATTATCTATCGCCTATGTGCTCGCTGTTTTAGGGTTACGTAATTATTTGTTGGTATCATTAACAATGCTATTGTTGTAACTTTGATTGGATTTTATTTGTTTATTGGATCTCCAATACAATATAACAACAATATAATAAAAGTTAGTGTTAAATATTTTTTAAACTACATTAATCTCCAATTAAAAAAAGTAAAGTACCATCACGACCGTTTCCCGTTCGTGGTGGTCAGAAACCACGCTTATAAATAAGCAGATTCACATTTAGCCAACTTTACTATATAGGCCGATCATGACAAGTCGATGTCTCCAGGCAGCGTACCAAACTCGAGAAATATCACAAATAAATATATATATATATATTTACATTAATAAATATTTTTGCGTCCCGGCCAGGAATCGAACCCGGTACCTCCGAGTCCAAATCCACGGACTTAACCGCTAGACCACGGAGGCAGTTCCAAGTTCAATTGATAGAAAATGTATAATTGAAAACGTGGGAAATGCCATTCTCGAAGTTGTGCAAGTTGGACATACTATTCAGCCAGGCGCTGCCAACTCCAGCAAAGAAACCGACAGATGCATTAAGATAGAATGTTACCGACATAGCCTTCATAATTATTAAGTTAAAGTATCAATGGGCCGAACACGTCTGTCGCAGAACCGATGGCCGATAAAGGAGGCCCTCCACCAGATGAACGGATGTCCTGAAAAAGATCGCTGGTGGGGGTTGGATGAGAGTGGTAAATGATAGTGTGAAGTAGCGAGCCTTGGGGGAGGCCTGCATCCAGCAGTGGAGAGACATAGGCATGATGATGACTAGCTTCTTGGCCCGTCTTGCTATATGATCAGCGCTTTTTAACTGCGATTTTATCGATATCACCCGCGCTGGTGATCAGCGTTAAGAGTTACACCAAAGTGAAGTATCTGTAATTGTATTTATTAAAGTTAAAAATACCTATTAGTTTAATTTTGAAGGTAGCCGTTATCTGATATAATCGACGCCATTTTTAATTGGTTAAAGTCTAAGAGTCTTGTGGTTGGTTTATTGAATAAGGAAGGAAGAATGAGATCATAGTATTTGTAAAATTTATTCCATTATTTAATTACGAGATAAACAGAGTATTATGAGCAAACAATTTCAAATTAATTTTCACACAGAATTTTGACATCCAAAATGTACTCCTGGTGTACTAACAAAATGATGAATTTATTTGCGATGTTTCATCCCCTGCCGCCATAGACAAACATATAGGTACCTGGCCAAAATAATAATATTAATAAATTATATCTTTATATTGAACACGAGACGTGACACCACGCCCTCCTGATGTCCACTACGCATAGTGTAAGAATGCGAATATAGGTAGAAATAACTACGCGTTCGAAGGTATAATTAATTTGTATCAAATTGATAGTTTCTCTCAGCCAGTATCGTGATAGTTAACATGAGTTAGTTTAGCATAAAGACTAATCTTATTGGCAAAAATCCAAAAATTTATCAAATATCCAACGATGTCCCGTTATGAGTTTTTGAAACAACAAAACGTAACCGCTATCCGTTTTCAAACAACGTTGTGACCCTTTAATAACTATCTACTACAAGTACGTCGCGTTTTCAATACAAATATGAGGCTATTTTATTTCGTAATCTAACTTGATATTATACAACACCGGTTATTTAATATTGTTTTTTGTTTGTTAATGTTAGTTGTGATTATGATATTAGTATGTAAGTAAAGATTTGCACACCTTCTTGCAGGTATACGTGAATATATAGAATATACGTGAGTCGCTAACTTCTCGCAACTCGTAAGTAACCAAAGTTTTGTGACCACCGTACTGCATTTATTGCAAATAAACGTTATTTCAATTCATAACACAAAAGGATAATTATTCTTTAAAACTAAACAAATTAGAACTCGTCTTTTTGTGAGGGATCAGCTGAAAATCAGCGCTGTGACCGAGTGTTGCAGCTTATTGCTGAGCTGATTCCCTATTTGTCACCACAGTGTCTCGTTTGTTGTATTAATATTATTTTACTGCTTGTGTTTTTTTGTGACAAAGGATTTTTTTCTCTTTCTTCATTTCGGCGAATCTGTAATGTCCTATAACCTATTTATTTAATTCGTACGCAATTCTTCGTAGTCCGTTACGAGATCGCTGCCAATCGCTACGAAGCTATTTCAAGTGAAAAGTAGGTTTCACTAGAAAACAAGCAATCGTTGTGAAACTTAGTAGATAGTTTCGTGTATTTCTACGAATATTGATATTGCGCTGTCAAGTATACGTAATAATAATAATAATTATAATAATAAAATAAAATAAAAATGCTTTATTGCACAAACACTAAAATAACTTAAAATTAATGTGCACAGGCGAGCTTTATGCCGTGTGGCATTATCCACCAGCTAACCTTTGGGAGTTTGAAAACGTGTGACAGACAGAGTGCCAATTAAATATTAAATAAACAATACATACTAATACTACATATACAATACATGCGTACTAACGAAACTTGAGAAATATCACAAATAAATTATTGAATCCACGGATTTACCCGCTAGACCATGGAGGCAGTAAAGTGCCTGTTCTTTGAAATCAAAATACAAACCAGTTCGTATATTTCACGTCCATGTCACGAGATATTAAACGCGTCGTCATTCCCTGATCCGGTGACTGATCATTAATTTTATTTTTGACTGCCTGTAGACTTTTTAACAGGCTTTCGGTAATAAAAGTTGTCGTTTGTGCACTCGTCACTTCGGCCGCACGTGTTTCGCTTGATTGGCGCTTTTGTAGAATACGTTTGACTGACGTTGCGGTTTTTGCTAAAGAATTTTCATTCTTTTGCGTTACGTTACAAATTGATTAAATTGGTAACATTTGCACCATCACAGCCCCCTTGAATCCTAAATCCTAGAACTTCACTGCTGGAGTTGGGCATTCCAGAACTTAGCCTACACTTGCCACGGTGGACAAACGAATTGGCGATGATCTGATGTCAATTTAAATGTATTTCCAATAGGTGGTAAGCGGACTGATAGTGGTAACTTGCCCAGTCTGCCGGGCCGGGGAAGTATCCACCGTTCTTGCTAATAAACCCAGTAAAGTGTATCCACACGTTTCGGGATCAAGCTCGAATTGCCGTCATGCCCAGTCAAGCCGACATAGTGTTAGGAACTGATGTCAGTCATGAGTCTCTGATTCCTATTGCTAACATTCATGGACCTCGCACGCCACTTACCATCAGGTGGGCGCAAGGTCACATGTCGTGCTAGTATAAAAAATAAAAATAAAAAAACAAAATATTTTTATTTTATTTTAAGGATTGCTTAACAACTAGATTTAGTGATTTGGTTGTAAGAATTCTTACCTCAAAACAAAATAAAAAAGGTCGCGTTTCGAACCCCGGCAGGAGACAATGACTTTTCCTACGTATATTTTTTTATAGATTTACAACACCACCGATCGCCAAGTCTTCTGGCCAGTGTAGCAAGTGTAGGTCAAACTGTCCAAAATATGATCTCCAAGGCCAATAACCTGCAGTGGAGTTCTAGGACTCTGCTCCTTATCAACCAACCACCACTGTTTAACTACATTAATTTATAATAAACCAGCTTCTATTTAGTTCCTCATCATAACAGCCCCAGAACACAATAGTCCCAGTCCACCACTGTTAGGGATGGGCCATCCAGAATTTGGCGTACACTCGCTGGCCAGACGGGTTGGAGAGGTTCTGATGATTAATGACAATTTATTAACGATTCTACAAGTTGGAATTGGTGAAACCGGGACGACGGCTTAACGTGCTCTCCGAGGCACGGGAATGGTGGTATTGTAAATCTATGACAAATGTACATAAGAAAAGTGTATTTCTCATTGGTACATCCCGGGGTTCGAACCCATTTTTTTTATTAGGATGCGTTTTTACAACCAAGCCTCTACTGAGTGCTATATTCAGTTATTTGCACAAAAGAATAACTAAGGACATCTCTGGCGACCTCATAAAGATCACAAAGCTGCGTTTTATGGCCGACAGAGGAAATTAATTTCCATTCGCCAATAAGAGCGCAGCCAAGTATAATTAGGTAACATTTTAAAACGTTCACCATTTATTTCGTTCGTTCATTTATCCTGTTGGGTCATTCTTTACCAAGTAAAAAAAATTTTTGGATTTTTTTTTTCATTTTGGGCTATTTGTGCTGTGTGCAATATTCCATACATATAATATACATACACAATATACATATATATAAGATACATCATACATATTGTAATAAGGTCTTGTTTTACTTTTCATGTAAGAGCTTGATAAGCAAATTGTTAAAATTGTTAAGTGAATGTGCTTTTTAGTTAGCCACTGGCAAGCTGCAGATACAGTAAAAGAATCTGACCATCTGCTAGAAGAATGTTGCGGAATTTATAAATGATTATTGTGAGACGAGCGAAGAGAACAGCTATGGATATCGCAGGAAAATTGGAAACGATCTTTCCGGTAAGAGGGTGCATTGGGATTATATAGAATGTCGTAGAGGTATGCAGACCTGCGATTTCGGATATTGAATCTTTGCGAAATTAAGAAATATGATTATCGATTTCACCAGCGTACCAAACTCGAGAAATATCACAAATAAATTAAATATTAATAAAAAATGTATTTATTTACATTAATAAATATATATATATACAGGCGCGGTGCTGGCTCGGTTGTAAGAACGCGTACCCTAAATCCTACAAAGGTCGGTTCAAACCCACCCGGCATGTACCAATAAGAAATACACTTTTCTTACGTACATTTGTCATAGATTTACAACACCACCGTTCCCGTGCCGCGGAGAGCATGTTAAGCCGTCGGTCCCAGTTCCATTAATGCCAACTTGTGAAATCGTAAATAAATTGTCATAAAAAAATTGACATCATATCCTCGCCAAGCCGTCTGGCCAGCGTGGCGAGTGTAGGCCAAATGCTCCAGTTTTGGAAGGCCCATCTCCAGCAGTGGAGGTATAGGACGCTGTGTTCTAGGGGCTGTAATGAATAAATATGTTTGTGTCCCGATCAGGAATCGAACCCGGTACCTCCGAGTCTAAATCCACGGACTTAACCGCTAGACCAAGGAGGCAGTTAAACTTTTAAAACGTATTAATTACTGTTATTAAAAAAAACTACTTAATAATAAAAAACACAAACAGTCGGGTAAAATATGAGAGTTATTTATTTTTTATTTTTTTATTTATATGCATTTGTGACAATAATTTTGAGTTTGGCATTAATTAAATATATCTGTATGCCCTTAAGGGTAAAGTATAGCTGAACGAACAAACTACTGAATACCTATTGTAATATGTATGTACCTATACTTAAGGATGAATAAATGATTTGATTTGATTTGCGTTGACAGCGCAGGAAAACCGCAAAAAATAAACTGCGACTTGTGCCCTATATTTAAAGTACAATTTATCGTTTTCGATAATTATTAACATAGTAGCACATTATTAAACAAAACAAGACCACTTTTGACCTATAATTTAAACTAATTTACAAAACAAAAACTTGCACTTGACATGTCCACGCAAAATGGCGCGAAGAACTCCAAATTTGAATGTCTTTTATACCTCTGTGCAAAATTAAGTTGTTTTTTTAACACACATATCGTGGTATACAGTACGCGAGGTCGCAAACAACTTGCAAAACCATCGACTTTTTTATGTTTATTTTATTTTGACGCCCGCTCTTCAAAGCAGAAATGGACTTGTCAATATGAGAAAGTAATTTATTTAAAGGAAAAATTTATTACTTTTGTTTTTCATAGCTTTGAGCCTTTGATAGTTGATTGGAAATGAAATAGTTACATTCTCAAAGCTCAATCTAAACCAACACACAAAATTCTACATTCCAGACTAGACTCACCAGTTATTACCCGACTGTGCGACGCAAAGAAGGGTTAACTGTGTTTATCAGCCATATATATGTTTGTTACTTTGTGACACACTGGAGACCATACGCGTTGGCTGAATTTGATGATCGATCGATTCGCCTTCATCACGCGAGTGTCACTGAATATATGACATTAATCAAATTTCATTAAGGCGATAACCAGATGCCATATTGTAAAAATTAAAATAAAAAAGTCGACAAGGTATATCATCGAATAGGTATTTTAAAATCATATTAAGGTTTCTCTTATCATTTCGAGTAACGATTTAGAATCTATAACGATTCAATTTGTGTTTTTTTTTTGCAATTTTCTTATGGTACCGTTTTATTGTTTAATTTTAAACGACCTGCAGATGATCGATACAACTTCTAAACTGTATTATAGTTTTGTTTAAACTTATATGTGAAAACCTTTAATAGTTCTTAGTGAATTAATTAATAATTCTTAGGAGTCCGCGGGTCTCAAGGGAAGCCAGTCCGCCTATTACAAGCTGGTTTAATTTGGTGGCGCAGTTGAGACGAATCCGTATTGGTATAGATTACCATGAACCCAATACCCAACCCAATTTACGGTACATTTTTTATTAAAATATTGTCAACTTATTTACGGTTTACTAAAATTAATAAATAAATAAATTTAAAGTTATATTTACATAACTATTCTCATTTTTTAAATTTAATTTAATTAATCTCTTGTGCTATCACTTATTAAGTTAAACACCAGACGAAATCCTTCGTCACAGTAGCCCTATTCTGTTACTTAAGCGCAAACGTTATATAATGAAATCCGTTAACTATATATGTATATATCACGCTATTAAAGTTGATATTTGCACGGCCGCTATCAAGGGAGAGCGGTTATAGAGTTGAGAATTCAATAATATTTTATAATTATGACGCAATCTCCGACGTAAATAACGAAATCCAATAATAACGCTTGCGACTAAGTAATAGAATAGGGCTGCAGGATCGTTTTGGCACTAGCACTTGGAAAGGGCAATGGGTAAAGTTGGCGTCGTTTTAATGTTCGCGGCCACTCATTTAATTTGTTCTCAATATTTTTATTATGTCTAAACTATATCGGTGCAAAATGATTATTCTTCAGAGGGTTCTAGGATCGCGTGTACTCCAGCAACAAATGCCCTAAATGATGTCGTTGAGAGCAGCGAGACGACGAACTGCACTTCAAGCGCAGAAAGCCCATAGTGTCCGAGATGTGAGTGTTAAGTATGAACGTAAATATTGAATGAATGTTAGCAATTGGAATCAGACACTCGTGACTGACATCAGTCTCTAACACTATGCCGGCTTGACTGGGCATGACGGTAATTCGAACCTGAATAAATTATAAGCTACTCATACTCGTATATTGATGGTTTGAAATGTTTGAGAACATTTTTAATACATAATTATGTTTAATACATTTAATAATTAGTTTCAACATTCGACAGCGAGGTCATTAAAGGCCTAAAATGAATTGTCCAACTCAAAATGACCTATACAACGGGAAATCAGGTCACAGAGCTGAAACAGTTTTGCAGTCAAGCTATGTCGCGGGCAAAGTCAGAATAACTGGAAGATTTCATAACGACTAAAGCTGTAACGTTGAATGTATTCAGTTTTATTTTGAAGGTCAGTCGTTAGCTGGTACAATCGACACTATACTTCAATTGTTACAATTACAGATACTTCGTTTTGGTACAACCCAGTATAAGAGATTATTTTTAGATATTAGCATATCACATTTAATTGTATGGTGAGAAACTTGAATTTGCAACAAATTACTTGTATGGTCTAAGCTTCATGTCAAGCCAGGGGGTGGAAACTTGGAACAAGCGATTGACATATTTCGGTTCTCAAAAAAATACAAAAAAAAATAATTTTCTACCCGAGGGTAGTGGTTATAAAAAGAGGTAGTCAGTACAAGAGATTTCCGCCATGCCACGGAGCGGTACTCCCCTGGCCAACTCACACTCCACAGTGCAGGTGGAGAGGCCGCTCTGGATCCAGGCGCGTAGTACAGTTGCAAAGTATGTTGAAAGTGGAACGCTGAACGTTGAACCCCAAATATATGGGGTACAACTTTAATGGTACAATTTAAATTAAAAAATTTAAAAATTTAAATTTGGTTTTAAGTTATATACTTTTTTAAATATCGTGATGGCGGACGAACAGCAGTGTCGGCAACAGCAGCGTGGTGTATAGCGCGGCTGTCTTCGGGGACGATCCGGCTATCAATGACGTGAATGACGTGAGCCAGTGAGTCGCTTCCGTCACAAACTCGTGCATTCAATATTTTGACCGAGACCGAATTAAAATGTAGCATTTAAGTGAAGTGCAACACATTTGTCGATAGTTATTTTTTTTAACGCTACAACCTATGGTAAGAAATGATATGATATGATATATTTATTTATATGATATACTAGGTAAATAAACTTATTGCAAAATATGATTAATGACAGTTGATGAAATGTAATTTCAAAAAAAGTTATTTAATAGACCATGCAGTAATAGCCAACAAATAAGGTTATGACTTTAGTAGGTCTTTAACATATTATTATTATTAACTTGTAAATATCTAGAATTGGAGCGGCGGCGCCACGCCAAACACGCCAATGCACAATCTTAATTATTCCAATGTCACTTTGTGGTATTTCTTAGTAATTGCCGAATAAAACTGTTCTGGTATTTGTAGGTAACATAACGAAATTAGGTTGGTATCGATTTGAAGCGGTCTGCTTTCCCGCTACGAGTAACCAGCATCGGGTAGATTTGTTTAGTCACCGCATGGGAGTGACAGTTAGTGTGATTAAGCGCATAATTTCCTTTTAAACCGGACTTCACTAGGCCATCATTTATTTGCAAGGATCAGTACTAGTGTGCCCGAAGCAATGTCCAAGACTTAGTCAGTCTTGGTCTTGGTCTTGCATCAGAATAGATGGTCTTGGTCTTGCGCAAGAGTCTCGCAAGACTCTTACTCTGACTCAATATAAATTTTATTTTCCAATTGTACTAAGGAAATCTCTCTTCGCGATGTCTTTACGCGTACCAAACTTGAGAAATATCACAAATAAATTAAATAATTTATTGTGTCCCGACCAGGAATCAAACCCTGTACCTCCAAGTCCGACAATTTAGGTATACTAAAATAAAATTACTTGCAAACGAGCTCTCCCAAGTTCCAAATACCTAAACGTTATCTTTTTTTTTCTTAGGAACAAAAAAACATTAATTACGGACACGACGCAATTAAAATTTATTGAAAACAAAAACCTAACCCCAAAAAAGTAAACACTATAGCAAAATTTGGAAAAATAATCTGTGGAAGAGTCTTGCGAGACTCTTGCGCAAGACCAAGACCAAGATTGGGCAACACAAATCAGTACTTTAAAGAGATGTGGAAGCTCGGAAGAACATTCTAAAAAGGTGGATTCGAATCCCGGTATGTACCAATGAAAAATACACTTTACGTGTAAGAAATTACATAGGTCATAGATTTAGAACACCACGGTTCCCGTGCCTCGGAAAACACGTAAAGCCGTCGGTCCCGGTTCCACTACGACCAAATTGTGGAATCGGTAATAAATTATAAAGGTAAAAACAAAAGTATATTTTTTATAAAGAAGCGGATTCACATTTAGCCAACTTTACTATAGGCTAATCATGACAAGTGGCAAGTTCGTCGATGTCTCTATTTATAATTTAAAAAAAAATAAACATGAAAATAAATATTTATTAAATTTATTTAATAAATATTATTGTTACTTAAGCGCAAACGTTATTAGTGGATTTCGTTATTTACAACAGAGGTTGCGTCATAATTACAAAATATTATTCAATTCTCAACTCTATAAGCGCTCGACCTTGACAGCGGCCGTGCGAATATCAACTTTAATATTATATAACGTTTGCGCTTAAGTAACAGAATAGGGCTGCAGGAATCGAACCCGGTACCTACGATTCTAAATCCGCGGACTTAACCGCTAGACAACGGAGGCAGTCTACATATTTAGTGTTTGGCAATTATAATGTAAGTACTTTTTAATTAATAATTAAAGAAGGATTTTGTGAAAGAGCCCCCTTTATCCCGGGATAAGACCTAAGTATTTTTCAAATGGTAATAATTATATTTCTTTCGGACAAATGGCATTTTAAGCTGAAAATGGACGACTAATTTGGTAGTATAATCGTAATGGAGATTTGCCTAAATTAACCAAAGTTAAAGGACGACATATTTCTAAGCAATCCAAGATTTTACAGTGGTCCTTCGTGTGTGGGGAAGAGAGATGAGAATAATGGTGTCTCGGGCTTGTGACCGACCATAAGTTGCGCAACAAGACGCTCACCATCCACTAATACCAACATGTAGATAAATTGTCATCAGACTCAGTCTAGTCAAGACGGGTTGTCTGCCCAACGTGGCGAGTGTGGCTTACTCCCTCTCTCTCCAGAAATTTGTAGAAAGTAACATATCGTTAAAATATGCTAGGCTAATTTTTCGAACCTTAAAATCGTAGCCTATTGAATTAAATCGCGCCTATTTAATTTAAATGTGTTGTCATTTGTTAGTCGGCACACTTTTAATATTTCTTCCGTATCCGCATTCTGTTAGCAGCGCACGTCGCGTAGCACATCACTCTGCGTTTTGGTGTCTCTGCCGACGCGTGTCCCCGCACCGCCGTTGTATTTAAATTTAGTTTTAAAACCGTAAAATATGTGAGTGTGTACGTTTACCATCAGGACTATAATTCCTCGTGAAAATTGTGTTAGTGTTTATGAATCCACATCAGCCGAGAAGACGCCTGAAGGTTAGTGCATGCTTTCTTTTCCTGGAGACAGATCATTTCTCTAACTTCTCCGCACTGTCTCTCCTTTTCTCTGTTCCTACACCTTATTATTAGTGTGAAACAAAAGTTTTTTTATATTTAAAAATTAACCGCAAATTAAATTCGCATTAACCCAAATAGTTACCGCACGCCACATGGGCTTTGCCACTTTGGCTACCCCACTATGTATGCCGGAGATTTTAACTGACGTTTGTAGGATTTAAAGGAAACTGTTCATTTATTTATTTAATTAGGATTACCAACATTGAATCCATTGAATGAATATTGAGGGATAAATATAGTTTATAGATTCCAGATGTTCACTTATATTTCTTGTTTATATTTTGGTTTTGCTTTTATATATTTTAGATAGTAGTATAGTCATAGTATAAAATTTAATATTTATTGTCTTCATTTTAATAATTTTGTGTTTTTTTTTTATTTAAATAATTTTTGGTTTATTTAATGTTTAATTTAATCATTAATTTTATTTTCTTTATGAATTTAAATTGAATATCAGTGTTAGGTTTACTATTAATAGGTTGCAGTCATTTCATGCTTATGTATTTGTTAATTTTAAGAATGTAACCAGTATGTAAACTAATTTTAAAATAATAATTACCAATAGTCCTGTCATCTACAGGTGTCATCCCTAAAAACCTACAGCAATCACTTCAATTACTAGATTTATCCCCACACACATACATCTCCTAATTCTCTCTCATAATTCCTACAAACAGAATCATATCATCAATAAAAGTATTCACTCACTTCCATAAATAATGCTCCCTTAGCTAAGGCTCGCGAGCATTATTAAAATCTGGCCTAAAAAAGTTTGTCATATAAACCTAAATAATAATAATAATAAAATATATTAATATAGAAGCAAACAGTAAAAAAACAAACAAAAGTAAAACTATATTTAATTATGATAACCCATTCTTCCAGCAGATATTCAGATTCTTTTACAGTTTCCGCTGCTCGGGAGTGGAACAAACTTCCTCTGGTTATCAGACGGGCGCCGTCTATTAATATATTTAAAAATCTACTTATCGCTCACTTTCTTAACAAACAACATAGATATTCCTAGTACCTATTTCTATCATACTATTTTTATTGTGTGTAAACAGTACTATATACTTACTTAGTTTCGTAATTTTGTCAATATATATTTATGTATTTAAGTAGTAGTATGTAACGATTATTATGTATTGTATGTAAATTGTATATTTATAATAATGCACCTCTAATGCAAATCCTCTACCACAATCCCAAAGGTTAGCTGTTATAAAATGCCGAAAGGCATTAAGTTCGCCCTTGTACATTACTTTTAAGTTTTTTGTGCAATAAAGAGTTTATAAATAAAATAAAAATTACGATATTAACTTCAACGAGTCCTGCTTCTTTGAAAAATCATCTCTATTCTTATTTGTTATCTACTCAAAATAACTGACGATTACTTATGTGTTAAAATTGATCCTTGTTTTTACTCTCGTTGTAACTTTCACTCTAATATCTTTAGTATGTGTTTTTTTTTTATTTAATTAATCCTGTATATATTTAATTATATGTATTGTATTATAGATATGTATTATTATACGGTGAATCCATGGAAAGCTTAGGGTATTGTCATCTCTTCTAATAACTTTTTCATTGAGGATAACGAAACTAATTTAGTGACATTGTGCGCTAACGATACGAAATTTTTTCCCACTGGTCCCTTTTAAGGTACAACGGAACTGTTTCCATCGTTTTAAGTATGATTATTCGCGGCAGGCGCGGTGGTGGCTCGGTTATAAGAACGCGTTCCTAAAATCCAAAGGTCGGTTCAAACCCACCCGGCATGTACCTACCAATGAGAAATACACTTTTCTTACGTACTGCAGTCATAGATTTACAACACCACCGTTGCTGTGTCTCGGAGTGCACGTTAAGCCGTCGGTCCCAGTTCCGCTAATGCCAACTTGTGGAATTGTTAATTAATTGTCAATAAAAAAATTGACATCATATCCTCGTCAAGCGTCTGGCCAGTCAGCGTGGCGAGTGTAGGCCAAATTCTCCAGTTTTGGCAGTGGAGGTCTAGGAAGCTGTGTTCTAGGGGCTGTAATGAATTCGCGTCATACCAAACGATACATTGATTTAAAATTTTTAAGCTTCCACTATGCTGTGGGTCCACGTTTTATTTCTACATATAAATTAAAAATTATGCATTTTTTCTGTCATCCCATCACGCATGTGAGTGTTTACATATTTATGAGTGCATTCGTTATCGGAATACAATATTTTGTAGTTTCTCGTATTGTATTGTATATTACGTTTATTTATTATCCCTATGAGCCTATAGGAACACTTGGATTCGTAAAATTTTTCATTTTTCTTATTTGATACCTAATAATATTGAATCAATATAAAATAAAAATAGGAAATAGCTGGCTGTTGATAGCAAGGAACAATCTGCTAATAAGGGCATAGTGTCGAAGAATAACAAACTTAATAGTGGATAGCAGCTGTAAAGGGACATCGTCTTATTTACCTACACTAAAATAAAGCTAAATTGACGGCAGACCTGCTTAGGCCCAATTCTATCAGTAAGTGGTGCAAAGATTTTGCTGGAACCCCTTTCGCACCAACTTCCACTGCGTAAAGTTGAGTCTTTTGGAATATTTGATTCCCACGGAACGGGAAGTTCAAAAAGAATAACTTTTTCAGTTCCGAGAAAACACTTAGATGTCTATGCCTATAGGCTAATACAGTTCATCTGGGATCCTTAAATGATGTTTAAATGTAGCCATGCGAATTATCCAGTCTGATGCGGCGCCAAAGATCGAAAGGTGGTAAAATAAAAATATTAAAATTGTTCTATTAATTATTTATCTTTTCCTTTAGGTATTATTAAGTATCAGTATCTAAATAATTTGGTGCAGAAACGTGGACACTAACAGTAGTGGGTCTGGTCCTCAAGTTTAAGGTTGTTCAGCGAGGTATGGAGAGAGCTATGCTTGGGATTTCTCTGAAGGATCAAGGGAGAAACGTGACATCCGTCAGAGAAGGCCAAAATTCTTCAGATATATTTATATTGTGGAAGGCCTATCTCCAACAGTAAAGATCTAGAACGCTGTGTTCTAGGACTGTAATAATTAAGCTTGATGTTAAGGTTTTAAAACTATCGCGCGTAATCATAGTTTTTATAAAGAACGGGAACTATTAAATGGGAGATAATGATACTACATATTTATTTATTTATTTATAAACTCTTTATTGCACAAAATAACTTAAAAAATAGTGTACAAGTGCGAACTTAATGCCTTCCGGCATTTTATAACAGCTAACCTTTGGGAGTGTGGCAGAGGATTGCGGGTGCATTAAGATACATATAATTACTTAAGAATAATTAAATACTACTACATAAATACTAACATGATATATAATTAAAATAATATATATATAATAAACATAAATATATATTATGTATAAATATATAAACACACTAATAGATAGGTACTCGTATCATATTACATAGGTACAATCATTCACGATAAAAATTAAGGAAATAAATAAATATTATAATGCATAGGTACTTGTAGTTAGCATGACAAATTATTTTGTTTATTTAAAAAGTGAGCAACAAGTAGATTTTTAAACACATTTATTGAAGGCGCCCGTCTAATGACTAGTGGAAGCTTGTTCCACTCTCGAGCAGCAAAAAAAGTAAAAGAATCTGAATATCTGCTAGAAGTGTGAGGGGGAATTTTGAGCTGATTGTTAGAAGCAGATTGAAGAGGAAGGTACATACATTAGTTTAATCCCCGTTGTACCCCAGGGCAGGCGAAAAAGTAGGTTACAACAGGACTAAACCGCAAAGACCATAATGTTATTACTACAACGACAACGAACTCCAACAAGGTCTATCGACGCTGTAATCTAGAGGTTGTAATTTATTTATTTATTTATTGAGGTACAAAAAACAGTTAACACACAAAACATTTAACAAAATACAGTGATATAAATAAGTAGTAAGTCTTCCAACCTAACATTTGTACACAGCATGCAGTAAACAATATATAATAGCTGGCTGTTGATAGCAAGGAACAATCTGCTAATAAGGGCATAGTGTCGAAGAATAACAAACTTAATAGTGGATAGCAGCTGTAAAGGGACATCGTCTTATTTACCTACACTAAAATAAAGCTAAATTGACGGCAGACCTGCTTAGGCCCAATTCTATCAGTAAGTGGTGCAAAGATTTTGCTGGAACCCCTTTCGCACCAACTTCCACTGCGTAAAGTTGAGTCTTTTGGAATATTTGATTCCCACGGAACGGGAAGTTCAAAAAGAATAACTTTTTCAGTTCCGAGAAAACACTTAGATGTCTATGCCTATAGGCTAATACAGTTCATCTGGGATCCTTAAATGATGTTTAAATGTAGCCATGCGAATTATCCAGTCTGATGCGGCGCCAAAGATCGAAAGGTGGTAAAATAAAAATATTAAAATTGTTCTATTAATTATTTATCTTTTCCTTTAGGTATTATTAAGTATCAGTATCTAAATAATTTGGTGCAGAAACGTGGACACTAACAGTAGTGGGTCTGGTCCTCAAGTTTAAGGTTGTTCAGCGAGGTATGGAGAGAGCTATGCTTGGGATTTCTCTGAAGGATCAAGGGAGAAACGTGACATCCGTCAGAGAAGGCCAAAATTCTTCAGATATATTTATATTGTGGAAGGCCTATCTCCAACAGTAAAGATCTAGAACGCTGTGTTCTAGGACTGTAATAATTAAGCTTGATGTTAAGGTTTTAAAACTATCGCGCGTAATCATAGTTTTTATAAAGAACGGGAACTATTAAATGGGAGATAATGATACTACATATTTATTTATTTATTTATAAACTCTTTATTGCACAAAATAACTTAAAAAATAGTGTACAAGTGCGAACTTAATGCCTTCCGGCATTTTATAACAGCTAACCTTTGGGAGTGTGGCAGAGGATTGCGGGTGCATTAAGATACATATAATTACTTAAGAATAATTAAATACTACTACATAAATACTAACATGATATATAATTAAAATAATATATATATAATAAACATAAATATATATTATGTATAAATATATAAACACACTAATAGATAGGTACTCGTATCATATTACATAGGTACAATCATTCACGATAAAAATTAAGGAAATAAATAAATATTATAATGCATAGGTACTTGTAGTTAGCATGACAAATTATTTTGTTTATTTAAAAAGTGAGCAACAAGTAGATTTTTAAACACATTTATTGAAGGCGCCCGTCTAATGACTAGTGGAAGCTTGTTCCACTCTCGAGCAGCAAAAAAAGTAAAAGAATCTGAATATCTGCTAGAAGTGTGAGGGGGAATTTTGAGCTGATTGTTAGAAGCAGATTGAAGAGGAAGGTACATACATTAGTTTAATCCCCGTTGTACCCCAGGGCAGGCGAAAAAGTAGGTTACAACAGGACTAAACCGCAAAGACCATAATGTTATTACTACAACGACAACGAACTCCAACAAGGTCTATCGACGCTGTAATCTAGAGGTTGTAATTTATTTATTTATTTATTGAGGTACAAAAAACAGTTAACACACAAAACATTTAACAAAATACAGTGATATAAATAAGTAGTAAGTCTTCCAACCTAACATTTGTACACAGCATGCAGTAAACAATATCAAGAATGAAATACAGAAAGACATTAATATCTAAATTTAAACATATAAATAACAATTTGGCATACATATCTTATATATAACTAAAATTATATATATTTATATAAACCCAAAAACAATAATAATATAGTAGTAATAGTTAAGTATTCATAATAACATTATATCAAACAATAAAATCAGCATATTTATTGGTTTAGTTTATGTACGTGGTGTTTAAACATTGAATAGGTACAGTTAAAGATATCTATTTCACTCTGGGTTAAACATAAATCATTGTAACGACGACACATACGTAGCAGTGGGCTGTTAAACGAGACATTGTTGGTAGCCCGTGGTAAGAGGAAAAGACTGGGTATAGGGACAGGTCGGTTAGGTACACGATAGCTCAGGCTCATGGTCAATTCCTCTCCGAAGGAACCATTAGCGATCCGGTGTAGCGTGCATAGGTCAGTCACCTTTCGACGATCATTTAGGGTTTTCATTTTATAATGCAGAAGCCTATCCTCGTATGATTTTAGTTTTCGCTTTAAACCAAATTTGCCACACATCAGTCTTAGAAAGCGTTTTTGAACGGATTCCAGTCGGTTAATATGTAGTTGGTAAATTGGAGACCACACCGTGGGGCAATATTCCAGAATTGATCGCACGAGAGAGCCATATAATATGATTAATGATGAAGCTCTTGTAAAGGTTTTTAAATATCGCGCATAATCATTTAGTAAGACTGGTAATAGACGAAGTTAGTGGCGCTAAATTAGTTTTATTTATTTATTTACTTGATTATCAATAGTTTATTGCACTAAAAATACGCTCAGACCTAAACCACAGAAACTACATTGAGAGCATCACCAAAACAGCGTCGAAAAAACTTGGGATACTGAACAAAGTGAAGCGGTTTTTCCCGCCTGCTCTAAGACTTATGCTGTATAAAACACAGATAAGGTCATGCCTGGAATGCTGTTCTCACCTCTGGGATGGCTCCGCTAAGTATCTTACAGATGCTCTCAATGTCCTGCAGAGGCGGGCAATTCGGATAGTGGACGTCACCAGAATCTCTAAAACTCTCGAATCACTGCAGCTTCGCCGTGACGTTGCCTCTCTGAGCGTGTTCTACAAGCTATACCACGGCGAGTGTTCTGAGGATCTCCATAACCTTATCCCTTCTTCTCTATTCCGCAACCGAACCACACGCACAGGCCAAAATATGCATCCACATACCTTACCCACTATCCCTACGCGTACTCATAAATTTGGAGACTCTTACATCTGTCGCACGCTGAAGATGTGGAATGCTCTCCCAGCCAGTGTGTTTCCCCACTCTTATAACCTGGAGTCCTTCAAGCGAAGTGTGAAAAAGCATCTTGTTAGGCCGGCATAGTGGTAGAGACTGATGTCGGTCGTGGTGACCGGCGTCAGTTGCTCCCATTCTTGGACCTCGCGTACTGCTTACCATCAGGTGGGCGCAATGTCACATGTCGTGTCCAGTATATAAAAAAAAAAAAGTGTACATAGGCGGGCTTAATGGCCAGATATTTTCTAACAATCAATCAAATTTCTTTGGGAGTGTGGAAAAACTATGTATGGGTGCAAATTTATTATGATAAGCTACATACTAATAATACATAAAAGAATAAATATATACATATAATAATAAAATACTTAAAATTAACCTACACACTAATAAACAGTAAATGATTAATCTTAAAAATAAAAATTAACACAAAAGTAAAATGTAACACTGTTTTGCTTGTTTAGTAAGTAGGTGGTAAGTAAACGTTTAAAAATATGAATATGCTCGTCAGTGGGAGCTTGTTTCATTCAGATTCGTTCATCTGAATATAAGAATTTATAATAATAATTAATTCCTCCCCATGTGTGCAGGACCGGGCGCTACCCAATTGTGGCACCTTGGGCCCCTAGCACCAGTTGTTTTTCTGGATCGTGTCGTACCAAGAAGGTCTCGTAGGTCTCGCAGTAAATGAAAGTCGTACTGGGTTTGTAAGGTCCAGCAAGGCTTCCAGTTGATCGTAGCAGAGCAACGTCGATGTAATAACTTGAGAGTAACAGCTTGTTACTAGCGAAGTGTTAAGAAGTAAGTGCCTAGTCCGGGGGGCTACAAGTCATTTATACTCGTAAATACCCCGCCTGCCCGCGCCCGATTTAGACAATAGGAAGGGACGCGGACCGTTTGTTTGCTCCGATCAACTTTTACCTTGCGGGATATATTTATTAAAGGCACACAAATAATATTTACAAAATTAAAACAATACATAGTTACTCTTAATTAGATAGATTTAGGAGGCTATGAACATTAGGACAACGTGCTGTCAGAAACCTAAATGATGCTATAGCCTAGTAGGCAAAACTTATGACCTAGAATATCTCTACATAAACTTAAGGTTAGCTGGCCAGGCCAGGAAGCTATGATCAATACGACAATGTATTGTCGTAGAACTAGGCGACGATATCATAGTTGTAGACAATCAATTAAGACCTAAGGTTACCTAAGTCGAACTATTCAATCCTTATTCTATAAATATTTCAACTGTGTTAGCTTTGTCATACCTACACAGGACACTACATAAAGATTATCGTAATATTATTATACTACATTCAACTAGAAACTAACTACTTAGGTGTCCTACAATTCTATAACATATGTGTCACAACGTCTAACTTCCTTCCATCAGTCCTGGCTGCTATAAAGTCCCCTAAAACTATTTCCCTTTCTGTAATCCTAATATGTTTAAACTATGACCTAAGTTTTAAGAGCTAGCCTAGATACAATATACTATCTACCAAATAATTACAATCTAACTTTATACAAATCAAATCGTGGTTACATCATCGCTGATACCTATTTTATTTGACAGATTCACATATGTAATTCTGGTATGTTCTGCCTGCTAAAAACCAGTATATGCCACGTGAGTTGAAACGTGGATATTTAGGCTCCCACGTTCTGGGCAGCTGGCAACAGAAACTTCGAGAAAAATATCAATAGGCTGCATAACGATTATTGCAGGGACGAATATAAACTGTTTTAGTATAATTGGTTAACAGATCGTCCTGCATTTTGTACAATAGACATAGTGCAATAAACAATAAAATTTAATAGGATCCGGGTTGTACAATTGCTTAAGAGACAAAGCTTCATTTGCTAGAAAGTTCCGTAACCGAACCTAACGGAGTCCTGTGGAACAATACCGAATAGCGGCTTTACAATTATTAGAGGAACTTAATATTGGGCAATTAGTTAAAGAAGTTAACTCATAAAGCTTTAAAAATTGCGTTACCAATGAAGCTATTGTCGAAGGGAAACAATTTTAGAGAATACCTACCTACCTATCAATGTTACTAACTATGTATCATATAAGAAACTATTACATACTCTCTGTCGCGAACACCATGTATTTGTATTTTGAAGTGTATGTGTGGGCGTAGTGGTGGTGGCTCGGTTGTAAGAACGCGTTCGTCAAATCCTACAAAGGTCGGTTCAAACCCACCCGGCATGTACCAATGAGAAATACACTTTTCTTACGTACATCTGTCATAGATTTACAACACCACCGTTCCCGTGCCTCGGAGATTGTCATAAAAAATGACATCATATCCTCGCCAAGCCGTCTAGCCAGCGTGGCGAGTGTAGGCCAAATTCTCCAGATATACATATGTTTTGGAAGACCCATCTCCAGCAGTGGAGGTCTAGGACGCTGTGTTTTAGGGGCTGTAATGAAATGAAATGAGTGTATGTGTGTATTTCTCCCGTTGTTTCCCATGGGAGGCGAAAAAGGGGGTTACAACGGGACTAAACCGGAAAAACCATAATTTTATTTTGTTTAATATACATTTCATTACCTTAAACGATACAGCGAAAGGGAGCACATTTTGATGAAGGAACAATCCGCAAAATTATTTCATAACGCAAAACGGTTTTCGGCGAATTCCACGTTCTATATATTTAACGAGAATTCGTGTTATTCAAATCGTACCGTGCTATTTTAATAAGAAATTAATTTGAGGTTCTAAATAATAATGCTCATTTATATAACAGATAATTTGTTTTTTTTTTTAATCTTTATTGCACTATGTAAAATTACTTTTTCAAAATTTATGACAAAGACCTTCAGTCAGTGTCACTGATGACGCCGCTCCAAAGAGAGGCGAATATTTGGCAATAAAATTTTATAGCTTCAATTTATATATTTTACCAAGTAAGAAACATATCTGAACGGGAAACGACTAGGCGCTGGTGAAAATACTCCGAAATTGAGCGAAAGAAATGAAATTAGCAGCAACTAACCTTTATTCCGGGTCTCGAACTGGCGACCGATTTCCTGGGTGGTTTTGATAGCCGACGGGTCGCGAAATGGATAATGATGATGAGGATCACAGCCGAAATTACTGCAGGTCCACGGCACAATCACAGCGAATAAATACGAATTAATTTGGGGAGCAACGATATGCTTCGACCGGGCGACCGCGCTTCGACTCTCACGACAGAGAGCGTGGTTTTTTGGCGGAAACGTCATTAACCGGAAGTGCCCCAAGCATAGTCCGCTAGTTACTGCTAGAGGGCGTCGAGACGATGGAACGTCATCGACGCGAAGTGCGCCGGCGCACAAAGGCGTTACCGCGAATATTCAAATCAAACGACTCAATTAACGAAATATCGAACAACATCTAATACACTTTGTAGCAGATAGTATGTACAAAGGCAAACTTAATACCGCTAATCATTCTCTGACAGCCAAACCTTTAGGACATGTGGACAGGATAGTTGGTAGGTGCAATTTGCAATTAGGTGAAATTGAAATAAAACAACAATAAATCTACACATTTTCACTCATTCACACTTACAATTTACACCTTCACACACCTACACATTCACATATACATACACTGGTGCGTAGATTTTTAAATATTGTCTCTTTATTTTTATTTTTTAGTTTATTTTTAATAGTTTAAATTGTTAATAATCCGTTCATGCTATATGTTTAGTGAAAATAATGTTATTCCGTAATTGGCTAGGTGTTCGGTAATCATTGGAATGTAAATATTTATTTGTAAAATACAGCTGTGGAATAAGTAAATAATAAATAAATAAATAAATAATTTATCCTACTATTAATATTTATTTCATTGCACCTATAAATGCTCTAATTTGTCCCCAAGGTATGGCTGTCAGAAAATGTCTACGGGCATTAAGTCCGCCCTTGTACTTCGTGCAATAAAGTTTTTAATAAATAAATAGTAAGTATATACAAACAATATTACATAAATAATTTATACCATAGATATATTAATATAACATAAAGTTTTTTAATTATTTAAATTAATATATATGTATATGGTCTATTTATTCAAAAGAATATTTACAAAATATAAAAAAAGTAAAATAATAATTACAAACTACCTAAATAAAAATAATCAAATTAAATAACTATAAAATAAACCTAATAAAAAAAACTATAAATAAAAAATGTCCTCAAGAGGCGACCCATCAGAGATAGTCCCAAGAAAACTGGCAACATTTCCCCTCTGTATAGCGAGGCTAATACGTTAACAAAAATAATTGCCGGGATAAGACCCAAGTATTTTTCAAATGGTAATAATTATGTTTCTTTCGGAAAAATGGTATTTTAAGCTGAAAATGGACGACTAATTAAGTAGTATAATCGTAACCGAAATTTGCCTAAATTAACATATAATAATAATAATAATAAATATTTCCAGACAGGTCACACAGCGCCATCTAGTTTCCGTGGTAAGCTACGAGGCTTGTGTTACGGCAACTAGATGGTTGATAAACTACATATTATACTTTTTTTATTGTAAATATATACATTATACATATAAACACCCAGACCGAGACAAATTATACAATGTACAACTTGCCCCCGGTGGGAATCGAACCCACGACCTCCGAGTTCACGGCAACGTTTGTTACCACTAGACCACGGATAATATAATATACGTTAAAAAATACATCATATCCTCGCCAACCAGATATATGTTCTGGAAGGCCCATCTCAAACAGTGGAGGTCTAGGACGCTGCAATCAAAATATACAAATATTATTTGTGCTATATCTCCAGTTTGGTACGCTAGAGACATCGACGAGCTTGCCACTTGTCATGATTGGCCTATAGTAAAGTTGGCTAAATGTGAATCCGCTTCTTTATAAGCGTGGTTTCTGACTGCACTGAAAGGTCGTGATGATACCTTTATTTATTTATTTAATTAGGATCACCAACAGAGTACACATTGAATCCAATTCTATCAATAGAAGCAAGCAGTAAAAAAAACATTAATGAATGGTACCCCAGTAACAGGTGACCACAAGATGTCAAACTACATTCAATTATGATACATTATATATTTAAGAAATTTAATTAACGAACTTTTTAACGAATGTACAAAAGAAAAGAGTTTCAAGAATCTAAGAAGTTTTATTGTAATGTTTTTAACAAACTATATGTGAAGGGCTCGGGCAGTGCATGGGGGTAATTTTGAATCCGTTTGAAAAATAATTTGTTTGACATATTTTTATTTTGTTTTTTTGTCTATTATTAATAAAATGTATTGACCTAAATTTAATTATATAATGATGACTAGACTTACTAGATAATAATATATTTAAATAAAAACAATTTTTGCATGCCACAACAATGGCTAAATGTGCAGAGCCAACTTACTAACCATATCATACCACATTTAAAGCAAATAAACGATTTTGAATTTGAAAAATACATTTTGTATTTCTTATTGGTGTATGCCGGATCTGCGAGGTGCAGACTAAAATGAATGACAACAAAACTATATACGTCATGTTCAAATCAGCTATACACAAGCAAAACCTTTTAACAAAGGGAAACAAGAAAAATGGTGGCAGAGGGAACGAAGATCCGTTTCCTATTTATTATTTGTAGGACAAAACAACGGTCGACGTCGAAAGTTACGACCGAAAATAAACAATAGTTTTGTGACCCTAAAATATGTATCCCCACACCTTTAGGCACGTTTCTCAAGTAAGCGACAATACTATTAGTTTTTTTATATCATCATCATTACAGCCCCTACCTAGAACACAGAGTCCTAGACCTTCACTGTTGGAGATGGGCCTTCCAGTACATATATCTGGAGAATTTGGTCTACAATCGCCACGCTTGCCAGACGGCTTGGCGAGGATATGATGTCAATCTTTAATGACAATTTATTAACCTTATGCATCCGATTTATTTTCGGCTTGCGTAAGTATGACCATATCTCCCATTTTCGTAAGCAGTTAAATTGCCTCAATATCCGCTTTCGCTCATCTTCTTCACTTTTTATACAATATTATTTATAACCCTATAGCTCCATCATATCTTAAAACACACTTTGAATTTCTTTGTGATTCGCACGACCGCCCTCTTCGTTCTTCTCATCAACCAACTTAAAATCCCACCCCACACTTCCAGCAGATATTCAGATTCATTTACTGTATCGGCTGCTCGTCAGTGGAACAAGCTTCCACTGACCATCAGACAAGCTCCTTCAATTCACATCTTTAAAAAACAACTTAATACTTTATTTTTAAACAAGCAGAACAGTATATTTTAAATTTAAATATTTCTTCTTAATAATATTATATTATCTTCATATATATCTACTATATATTAATAAGTATTTAAGTAGTCTATGTATACATACTATTTATGTAGTTTATTCAAATTTAAAATAAGGTTAAAATTGCACCCCACATATTATACTGTCTCACTCTCCCAAAGGTTAGCTGGTAGAAAAAGCCGAAATGGCTTTAAGTTCGCCTTTGTACATACTTTTAAGTTAAAGTGCAATAAAGTATTTTAATAATAATAATTAACGATTCCACAAGTTGGTATTAGTGGAACCGGGACCGACGGCTTAACGTGCTCTCCGAGGCACGGGAACGGTGATGTTGTAAATCTATGACAAATGTACGTAAGAAAAGTGCATTTCTCATTGGTACATGCCGGATGGGTTTGAACCGACCTTTGTAGGATTTAAGGAACGCGTTCTTACAACCGATACTAGCACCTTATGGTATGTGGCGCGCAAGGTCCATGAATGTTAGCAACTGGAATCAGACACTCATGACTGACATCAGTCCCTAACTTGACTTGACTGAGCATGACGGCAATTTGAGCCTGATCCCTAAACGTGTAACACTTAACACGAATGGTGGATACTTCTCTGCCCCGGCAGACTGGACAAATTACCATCTGTCCGGCTACCATCTATTTGTTGTTGTTGAAAGTATGTTTGAAATGATGTCAAATGCCATTTTTTCTTTCGTGAAGAACTAATATTGTAAGTTTGGCGTTGGAAAGACGAAACGTGTTTTGTTTGTGTTAACTTGGACTATAAAATATGTAACCGCTTTTGTAAATGAAATAAAGTCCTTATTATATTATTTTCTATAAAGTAAATACATTATTTATAATTATAATCTACGACCGCAATCTATTACTTTAAAAAAACATGTACTTGACATTTTAAATGGAACCTGAACTAAAATAAAAGAGAAGATGATAAGGAATGATCGTATACGAGGTATGTTCAAACAGTAACACGAATTTTAAATTTACGAGGGCTTAGTTATTTTGATTTTTTCTGATAAGGTCGGCCATTTTGAATCCTTAGTTAATTTTTGACAGCTGTTTTGATTGGACGTGTTGATCAAAGAATATCTGTATCACAATGTGTGGACGCATTTCGAATATTGACTGTGGCATATGGTGAAACAACAAAATGTTCTCAGAGAACCGAGAAGATGTGAACGACGAAGAGCGTGCCGGACGCGCGAGCACGTCAACAAGACGAAAACATTAACTAAGTGAAGAAAATAGTATTGGCCAATCGTCGAATCACCATTAGAGAAGTTGCTGACAATAGCCTATTTGTCTTTGTCTAATTGGCGTTTTTGTTTTGTTGATTGTGCGTCGTTGTTTGAAAGTGTGGCTCGAAATGTGTTTCCACCTTAGCAATTGATCGTGGAAGCGATGTGACAAGGAATATTTCAAATTTGTCGATAAATCTCAGTCCGGGTTGTTACGTTTCATCGGAATCAATATTTACGATTTTGCGTTCCCTACAACTATGTATTTTCATTTCATTGACGTTTACATACAGAGCAACACCGTGACGAACGGAATATATGTATGTACGAGTATGTAGATTCTATACAGACTATTAATATTTTATAGAGTTAGTAATAAATTCAGAACTTTTTTAAAACTATCTACTTATTATTAACTACTTCCGTGGTTTAGTGGTTAAGTCCGTGGATTCGGAAGTACCGGGTTCGATTCCTGGTCGGGACACAAAAATGTTGAATAATGTAAATAAATACATTTAATTTATTTGGATATTTCTCGAGTTTGGTACGCTGGAGACATCGACGAGCTTGCCACTTGTCATGATTGGCCTATAGTAAAGTTGGCTAAATGTGAATCCGCTTATTTATAAACGTGGTTTCTGACCACCCCGAAAGGGAAACGGTCATGATGATACTTTTATTTATTTATTAATATTATTAAAAACTACTTAAAGAGTTAAAACTAAATAAAAATAAACTATAAGTAAAAAAGGTCCTCTAGAGACGACTCTTCAGGGATAGAGAGGGATAGGGTGAAGGCATTACCAAATCGATCTGTCGAGACTGCCGGCCCTGATTCCTTCGGTCACATATTTGCTAACCTTTGGAATCAGCCAAGCTCCGAATAGTAGTATTTAAAAAAAAACTAGTGTATGCTCACTACATGCAAGACCGAGGTTCGTAATTTTCCATGCTCCTCGTTTTGTTTCAGCTTAGTCATAATCAGACTGTGATTTATCATTAATAGGTATAGTATTGTGTATATATTATATTGTATTGTTAATATTTTATTTATGTAGGTTAATAAGTATGTATATTTTATCTGCATTAAAACTCTTTAAGTTTATTCAGTATTGCACCTACCTTATGTACTTACTGCTCTCGTTGTCTAGCGGCATTAGGTCCGCCTTTGTACTTTGTGCAATTAAGTTTAAATAAATAAATAAATATTTTGCAAAATAGTATATCTTCAAGTTATATCCAATACACTCGGTGACTGTATGGTCTTAGTCTAGACTAATATGTGACTCTATTGATATAAACAAACAACTTATTCTTAAGAAACCATATGTCGGTAATGACTATTTTTTTTGACTCATCATCATCATCAGCCTGTATATCTCCACTGCTGGATGTAGGCCTCCCCTAAGGCTCGCCACTTAACGCGATCTTTCGCTACCCTCATCCAACCCCCACCAGCGACCTTCTTTAGGTCATCTGTCCATCTGGCGGGAGGTCGTCCCACTCTGCGTCTTCCCGTACGTGGTCTCCACTCTAGAACCCGTTTGCCCCATCGATCGTCGGTTCTGCGGCATATGTGTCCGGCCCATTGCCACTTCAGCTTGCTAATTTTAAAAGCTATGTCAGTAACTTTCGTTCTTTAACGAATATCTTTTTTTTTTGACTACTTCATACAAATTTGCTATTTTGAAATTAACATTTTGTATGGAGAAGCCATTTTTTTTTGTTTATCGACACATGGTTTCTTGTGATAAGTTTGTTTCTATCAATAGCATCACATTTAGTCTAACGTAAGACCATACAAAGTCACCCCGTATATACGAGGGGCGTTCAAAATATTCTCGGTATTGATACGTTACAACCTCTTTTATATATATATTTGTTACTGGCCGCTAAGATTCATCCATTGACATTAAAAAAAAGTAAAATTGGAACCGAGATGTTCTTTTGTTTTTCTGCAATTGCCGAACAAACATGAACACCATGAGCGAATTAACAATTTTAACGAAATTAGAGCACCGATCCGTCATAAAATTCTTGACAAAACAGGGTAAAAATCAAAAAACCATAAAAGAGGAAATGGATTGTGTTTACCGTGAGTCTGCTCCTTCTTTATCTACTATTCAAAAATTGTCAAGCGAATTTAAGCGTGGAAGGGAGAGTATTGAAGATGACCCTAGACCTGGCCGGCCTGTAGTGGCTACCTCACAAGAAAATATTGATAAAGTGGAAAAACTTATATTGGAAGACGGCCGAGTGAAGGTAAAATCTATAGCTCAAGTAACCAATCTCTCTATTGGTACCGTACATGACATTATACATGACCATCTTAATATGTCAAAAGTAAGTGCAAGATGGGTTCCGCGAATGCTGACGCTTCTTCAAAAGGATATGCGTGTGGCTTGCTGTTCAGATTTTATCGACCTGTGTGGTGAAAATCCCGATGAGGTGCTGCAAAAAATAGTTACTGGAGATGAAACCTGGGTTCATCATTATGACCTAGAGAGCAAACAGGAGTCCATGCAGTGGCACATTAAGGGTTCAGCTCATCCCAAGAAGTTCAAGGTAATCCCGTCAGCTGGCAAGGTCATGGCCACAATATTTTGGGATTGTGAAGGAGTTTTGCTTATCGATTATAAAGAAAAAGGTGTAAATATCACAGGGCAGTACTACGCTAACGTTATACGTCAATTAAGAGATGCGATCAAAGAAAAGAGGCGAGGAAAGTTAACCAAAGGTGTTCTGCTTCTGCATGACAACGCCCCTGTCCATACTGCTCATATTGCCAAGGCAGCTATTGTTGAATGTGGGTTTGAAACTGTTACTCATCCACCCTATAGTCCGGACTTAGCCCCAAGCGACTTTTTTTTGTTTCCCAATCTTAAAAAGGATCTGCGTGGAAATAAATTTTCTGACGATGAAGCGTTGAAGACGGCCGTGGAGGAGCATTTTTACACCAAAGATAAAAAATATTTTTATGAGGGATTAAAAAAAATAATTGATCGATCTTATAAGTGTATGAACATAGGGGGGGAGTATATTGAAAAATAAAAATATCAAACTTTTCGTACTTGTTTGTTTTTATCCACATACCGAGAATATTTTGAACGCCCCTCGTATATTATTGTGAAAAAATAAATACCTAGATTTTTATTTAATTTTCTAATGCTGTGTGATTGTAATGTAAAGCGATTTAGCTTTTAGATAAATAATACTGCAGATATTTGTAAATACACATTTTTAATAAAATAATTAATAAATAAAAAAAGTTATTTATTTTCTCCCACAAAGCATTATTAATTTATTTAACAAGTGTTTTGTTTGTATAAAATGTATAATTTTATTTTAGAAGTCATATTTTCATTTTGTAAATTTGATAGTTTTTGTAAATTTTTTTTTTTTGTTTTAACAGTAAGTAATATGTTTTTAATTTCTTCTTCTTTTTATATTGGTGAATGCTGTGACACCTAATTGGTACATATATTAGATAAGTTATAATTATACTATGTTATGTGTGTGATAATATATGTACTGCTGTGTGTACTATATAAATAAATAAATACAGCTTAAAATTAGTAACAATATTTTTAAAACATTTATGGAGGCTGGAGGCGAAACTAAACTAATTCCTTCGTATATGTCTATGGTAGAAAATAATAGGCTATTGCCTGTTATACGTCCTTGGGGGGGCATATTGAGGAAATAAAGGGTTATTAGTTACTATAGTAAAGGTTGTGTTTGTTTTGGTAGTTCAGTAGCAAATAGAAAGAAGAATGTATAATTATTATTCAATTATCAACTCTATAAGCGCTCGACCTTGACAGCGGCCGTGAAAATATCAACTTTAACAGAAGTAAAGTATCATCACAACCGTTTCCCTTTCGGGAGAAACCACGCTTATAAATAGCGGATTCACATTTAGCTAACTTTACTATAGGCCAATCATGACAAGTGGCAAGCTCGTCGATGTCTCCCGCGTACCAATCTCGAGAAATATCACAAATTAATTAAATATTAATTATTATATACATTAATAAATATTTTTGTGTCCCGACCAGGAATCGAACTCGGTACCTCCGAGTCTAAATTCACGGACTTAACGGAGGCAGTTCAACTTTAATAGCGTGATATATACATATGTCAGCCTCCGTGGTCTAGTGGTAACAAACGTTGCCGTGAACTCGGGAGGTCGTGGGTTCGATTCCCACCGGGGGCAAGTTGTACATTGTATAATTTGTCTCGATCTGGGTGTTTATATGTATAATATGTATATATTTACAAAAAAAAAGTATAATATGTAGTTTATCAACCATCTAGTTTCCGTAACACAAGCGCCGTAGCTTACCACGGAAATAAGATGGCACTGTGTGACCTGTCTGGAAATATTAATTTATTTATTTATATATAGTTAACGGATTCCATTATATAACGTTTGCGCTTAAGTAAAAGAATAGAGCTGCTGATAACTCTAGGTGTATTAGGATTATGAAGAATGTCCTATAAGAAGTTACCAATATGTACTGATCTACGAAAACGGATTTAGCCACTTTATTTGGATACGAAATTAAGAGACATGATCATACTTCTTCTTAGCTGCTACACTCTTGGCAGAGTGGTCGTGGTCGCTATTTGAGTGCTAGTGGCACGCCTAACAAGCCGTCGTTAATCCTCTCGGACCCTAGCTTTCCTAGTGCACTCATGTAGGGGATGATCCATTACAACCTTCACCTGATCGGTCCATTTCATCGGAGACCCACCACGCATCCTCTTGCCATCGACTTTCCCCTGGACTACCAGGCGCTCGATGGATGTTTCTCCACGCCGTGACGTGACGTGGCCAGTTCCTCCATTTGTTGGTTGTTGGTTCGGAACTCCGTCCATGATATGCCGAGCACCACATCTCTAGAGCATTAATTAGTTTTTTTCTGTTTCGCGTAGGGTCCACGTCTCCGCAGCATACACAAAAATCGGGAGCACAAGAGCTTTAACCTGATTTTAGTGGCCTTGGTAACATTTCCTCCATATCTTCTTCAGCTTGTTCATAGCAGATCTTGTAACTGCCATTCGACGCTTGATTTCATCTTCGCATCCACCGTTATTAGATATTAGTGCTGTAAGATCACATTGCACTTTGCTATCCTTGTAATTTCTGGCCAGTTATTGTTGGCTCGGTCAAATCATACTTCTATGTAAATCATACTTTTATGTAAATCATACTTCTATGTAAATCACTTCTATGTAAATCATACATCTATGTAAATCATACTTCTATGTAAATCATACCTCTATGTAAATCATACTTCTATGTAAATCATACTTAAATACTTACGCAGGCCAAATACATAACGAATGCATAAGTTAAGAAGACGATCGAGTTTATTCAGTAGCTCCTCGGTGAGATCGGAATAGCATATATACATATACGAGTATATAATAATAGGAATTAACAATGAGTAATAAATAATATGTCAATAATACTTCAATATGTCAAACTTTTAGCACAAAAGGAAGCTAAACAACATTGAGAATTTAAACTAATAACAGTTTCCCAAACTGCATAAATTATCACAACAATCTTCAAAGGTAAATTGAATATTAAATCTTGGAAATAAGTTATAAAGCCTGCATTTACAGATAAAAGCTCTGTTGTTAGTCTCGAGGGATGTATTTTGGTAAATGGCGAACAGTTTGGACAGCTCTGGTTGACGAAGGCGAGACGAAGCGAAGAAATTACGCCTTGTTTATATTACAAATTTGGCTAATGTTATACATTCGAAAGTTTGTGAGGATGTATGGATGTTTGTTGCTGTTTCATACAATTTGATAGGCTACAATTTGACTGCCCCGTAGTCTAGTCGTTCATCAGGGTTCGATTTCTGGTCATTACGCAATAATTTATTTTTGATATTTCTCGAGTTTGGTACGCTAGAGACTTCGACGAGCTTGCCACTTGTCATGATAGGCCTATAGTAAAGTTAGCTAAATGTGAATCTAAATATGACTAACAATATGTAATGCCACTGCCATTCATATGTGATTAATTTGTACTAAAGTACAAAGTAAAGTATCATCACGACCGTTTCCCTTTCGGTGTGGTCAGAAACCACGCTTATAAATAAGCGGATACACATTTAGCCAACTTTACTATTGGCCAATCATGACAAGTGGCAAGCTCAAGAAATATCACTAATAAATTAAATATTAATTGAATGTATTTATTTACATCAATCAATATTTTTGTGTCCCGACCAGGAATCGAACCTGGTACCTCCGAGTCTAATAATTTTTTTTATTTGTTATAAATTGTATTGCTGTTAGATTCGGTCCAGCCAAGCTTGTATTGTATAAAAATATATGTATTGACAATATTCAAGTATTGTGTACTAATATAAGAAAATAAATGAATTAAAAAACAAACAATTAAAAAAATATACATAATACTACTTTATATACACTATACTCGTATATAAACCTATATATGTATATGACTATCTCTAAAAGTATCTATTCTAAACACCAATGGCCTAATGTTTCTTTTGCGACGGTTTAAATAAAAAATAACGAAGATATGATTTCCGAACACTTTATTAATTCGGGTAAAGCCGGGTGGAACAGCTGGTCTCCTTCTAATACCAATCTATAGATAGCTGTAGATAGATAGACAGGTCTTGACCCTATTACGTATGTCTATGTATAAATTTAGACATAGACAATGAATACTTGATCCTTATTTCTGTCTTCGTCGCCTTAGGTTGACGTAGACGTCCAACCCGTCTGTCCATCGTGGCGAGAATAAGCAAAATTCTGCAGAGTGAGAATGATGAATATTGAAAACTGTCCATGCCTACCTCGCAAGGGATTTGGCGTGAAGATATATATATATATTTTTTAAATAAATTGCACTATGTACAAAGGCAGACTTAATTCCGCTAGGCATTCTCTGACAGCTAAACCTTTAGGACATTTTTCGTGGGGAGTAGTTGCAATAATAGATATAAAATGACAATTTATAAAACAAATACTTACTTAAAAATAATACTTACTATTACATATTCAAATACGTAAATAGGTTATTATTTATTATACATATATGTATGTATACAATAATGTATATAAAATATAACTACTCATGTGATGAAGGAAGTATGAAGAATGTATGTAAATGTTCTTCGCGCCATTTTTCACGGAAATGTCAAGTGATAATTATTGTTTTGTAAATTACTTTTCTGTGGATATTGTTAGTTAAAAATGGTGTTGTTTTGTTTAATAATGTGTTACAATGTGTATAATAGTGGAAAACGATAAATTGGACTTTATATATGAGAACAAGTTGCAGTTTATTATTTGAGGTTTTCCCGCGCTATGAACTTCCATATTGCGCCCAATGTGTTTGGGCTATAATGCCGCGAGTGACACCAAGAAAAGCATCAAATTCTGCACAATCTGGAATTTGATGATAACCTCATTAACTCATAAGAAAGAAAGATATATTACGTCAGACTTGGCTGTATGAGCTAGACCCTTAGCCTTCCCTATCACCTTATTCATCATCCATCAGGAGAAGAGAACACAACAATAATAAAAAAGTGGATTCATTCGGATAACCGATCGGTGAAGGGCACTCTTCTCAAAATAGCGTAATAGATAATTTGATATTAAATAAATAAAGAGAATTGGGAAAATTTACTTAAAGCTTAAATATTGAAGATATAATATTACTTAGGATTTACTGTAAATATAAAGTATTTATTTACGAAAACAACTTTTTGATTATTGTCTTGTGTAAACACTTAAATCTAATTTGTTCCACAAAAGGTAAAAATGTACATACATTTTATTTGTAATTAAATTTCTGATGAGAACCTCAAGCTGCGCAAATACCTACGCCAACCTAGATACAGGTTACAAATTTGCGCAGTTTGGAGTCGAGACGATGGGCCCATGGGGACACTCAGCCAAGCGTCTGGCCAAGGAGTTGTCCAAACGACTAACGGAAAAGTCTGGAGACAGGAAAGCTGGCATGAAAACCGTTGACTGCGCGACCCAAAGAAGGGTTAAATACATAATATGTAGTGATAGTGATATGCCCTAACCTATGTAGAGAGAGAGAGAGACAGAGAGAGTAGAATATCATCACGACTGTTTCCCTTTCGGGGTGGCCCGAAACCACGCTTATAAATAAGCGGATTTACATTTAGCCAACTTTACTATAGGCCAATCATGACAAGTGGCAAGCTCGTCGATGTCTCCAGCGTACCAAACTCGGGAAATATCACAAATAGATTAAAAATTATTTAAATTTATTAATTAAAATTAATCAAAATTGTGTCCCGACCAGGAATCGAACCCGGAGGCAGTCAATTCGCCTAAATTGAATGAAAACGCTACTCGAACGACTTTCAAAGTGAAATAATAAAAAAAACGCTTAATGTGATAGTGACAAAAGAGAGATTCAATTAGGCATCGAGGGTGATTCTCAGGCAATAGGGTGATGACGCAATCCAGTTAACCCATTTTTATTGTAGGTATGCATTTGACAGACGCGACATTCATCTCTATTGCATGAGATTTGGAAACCGGATTCTTAAATATAACAATCTCAGCCTAGACATGTGTCCCTACTATTTCAGGGATTGCGCGGACCACTATATTATACAGGCAATGCCAAATCAAACATAAAAAATAAAGTCACGACCGTAGCTATAAAGTTGGCTAAATTTGAATCCGCTTCTAAATAAAATAATAAATAAATATAAAATGTATTTGTTGGCATCTCAACTGCTACTGTAGCAGCATACCTACTCAATATTTTATGATTAATTATTTTTTATGTGATTTGTTTTATTCGTTTGTATGTATGTATATATATATATATATGATATATATTATGCTATGACGTTATTGTGTCATTAATGAATATGCATTTATTATGATTGTTTATTATTTATTCGTGTAATATATATAATAAATTATATTATTATTTATTATTGTAGTTCTGCACCAGAGCCTCGACACATTTATGCTTGTATATTAAGGGATTAGCTGAAAATCAGCGCTGTGACTCTTAAAGCGTCGCAGCTCAATGCTGAGCTGATTCCCTACTTGTCACCACACACACACTTTTAATTTTATTATTTTTTTTGTTAATGTGACAAATAAAATACTTTTCTTTCTTTCTTTATAAATTAGCGTGGTTTCTGACCGAAAGGAATACGGTCGTGATGTTACTTTACTTTTTATGTTTGGTTTGGCGTTGCCTGTATAATATAGTGGTCCATAGTGGTCTATAGACCCATAATCACAAGTCGCCTTTTAGGTAAGTTACAAGCGGTTTTTTATTGTTTCAAATATCACCATGGCAAGATTACAATATTCGTTCTCCTTGAAATTAAAAATTGTCATTTGACATGATTGCAAATGGTACATACTTTCAACGAGAACAACAAATAAGTAGTAGGCGGACTGGTGATGGTGGTAATTTGCCCAGTCTGCCGGAGCGGAGAAGTATCCACCGTTCGTGCCGATAATCCCAGTAAAGTGTATCCACACGTTTCGGCATCAGGTTCGAATTGCCGTCATGCGTTTTATTTATTTATTTATAAACTCTTTATTGCACAAAAAACTTAAAAGTAATGTACAAGGGCGAACTTAATGCCTTTCGGCATTTTATAACAGCTAACCTTTGGGAGTGTGGTAGAGGATTTTGCGGGGTGCATTATTATAAATATACAATTTACATACAATACATAATAATCGTTACATACTACTACTTAAATACATAAATATATATATATATATATACACAAATACGAAACCAAGCAAGTATATAGTACTGTTTACACACAATAAAATAGTATGATAGATATAGGTACTAGGAAGATCTCTGTTGTTTGTTTAGAAAGTGAGCGATAAGTAGATTTTTAAATATATTAATAGACGGCGCCCGTCTGATAACCAGAGGAAGTTTGTTCCACTCACGAGCAGCGGAAACTGTAAAAGAATCTGAATATCTGCTGGAAGAATGGGTAGGGATTTTGAGCTGATTGTTATTTGCAGAGCGAAGATGAAGAGAGAGCGTTAGGTTATGGTATAGTGTTAGGGACTGATGTCAGTCATGAGGTCTGATTCGCGCTGCTAAAATTCATGGAACTTGCACGCCACTCATAATCAGGTGAAGAAATAATCTCGTCGATGTCTTTATTATTTATTTTTCCCGACCAGGAATCGAACCCGCCTTCGTGTCTATATCCACTGCCTTAAGTTTTATTTTTTCTGTTTGTATAGGGAAGTTACATTTTCCAAACAAAGTACATATGTTTTATCAATATCAGGTATAGTTTAGTATGAGTTTACTAAGTACTTAAGTCCTACTTAAAGCCAGATGAATATTTTTTTAACTTACCATGAAAAGGCTATCCTATTAGGTGAAAAAACCCTGCTAAAACTAACACACAATCATAAATAAAATGCACACACTTGCACAAACACTTAATTCGTATACAGGTCGTTTTAAACCACAGCACTTGTCACTAGTAACTACGACAATTAATATATTTTGGGGATTTAAACCGTAGTTTTGAATATAGGATCATGATATACGCATGCGTAACACAAGCGTCTAAGTGCGCGCCCGATCGCAGACTGGCGGTTTGGACGGGGTAGTGCGCAGGCGCGAACCGAGTGAGATGACAATGGCATGCACGATGGATGCCGAATCGGTGACGAAAATTTTCAGCTGCTCCCGTTTAGCAGGTGTGCAGAACATTTTACTAAAATATCTATTCTTTTTTGTTATTTATTATCTTTTAAGGTACCTACTGCAAGTTAGATATATTCTTGATAGGCCGACAAGATGGTAGAGAAGTCAGTCGTCAATGACTGGCGTCAGTTTCTCCTATTCTCGGACTTCGCGTACTGCTATCTATCAGGTCTGGGGCCTAATTCTGACGCTTTCGACATGCAAGTCGAAATATTCGAATGAAAAGCGACAGATTTCCATAGAAAACTGTCAGTTTCATTCGAGCAAATCGAGCGGACATGCATGTCGAAGGCGCGAGAATCGGGGTTCTGGCTCATTTTTTTATTTTTTATTTTGGATTTATATATAAAATACAAAATCACGGTCGGTATGTCCTTTACTTTTTGGATTTATATATATTATTTTTATCTTTATTATTAAATTCTTTATTGCACAAAATAAGTGTACAAAGGCGAAGATTAATGACTACAAAGCATTTTCTAACATCTAACCTTTGTGAGAGTGTGAGATTAAGGGTAGTGGCGATATCAAATTTAACAATATATAATATACTACACACACTACATACTTATAGATACTTACACTGTTACATAGATTACACATATACTTATAAATAAACTTATATATACATAGATATTATGCCAAATATATATTTTTAGCCTGATGACGACTCCTGTTTGTCTAGAAATAAAGCAGTGACCAAGCGCTTAAAAACGTGGACAGACGGCGCATGTCTAATACCGAGTGGTAGCTTGTTCCACTAGCGGGAATCTGAATATCTGCTAGAGGAGTGGGATGGGATTTGTGTGATCTGATAATTGGGCTTTACCAACATATCCAGTAGCACTGTTCCGTTACTTATATAATGGAATTCGTTAACTATATAAATACGCTATTAAAGTTGATATTTGCACGGCTGCTGTCAATGTTGAGCGCTTATAGAGTTGAGAATTGAATAATATTTTGTAATTATGACGCAACCCCTGACGTAAATAACGAAATCCACTAATCAGTAAGTTAGAGGTAAGTTAACAGCTTTATCTTAGCGTTCTAGATGAACTATAACCTATTCGTATTACCTTTAAATCTACGCTTATAACGACAAATATATATAGTCAAAATCAAAAACCTTAATTTCGAAATGTTTACAATACCATCCCACAAGTCAGCAGAGCCAGTAGAAGGCTGTTGACTCGGCTCCGAAGTTCGGCTTCCTTCGTCTTACTTCGGCCACGTTCGGCAAAGTTCGGCTACGTTCGAGATTCACACATTTTGAGTGGCGGGCTACGAACGTAAGAGAAATCCTGAGGTAGCTTTTTAGGCCATTTTAGGTCTATTTTCGTTGGCGAATATGTAAATTATAGAATGCTTCACGGCACGGCTTACTAAATAGGTCAGTTGCGTGTATTTTTAAGTGCCAACGTATATGGCTTGTTTCTGTTGTGTTTAGATATCGCATGTGTAAAATTTGGGTAGGTATGTATGTGGTTTAATATTGCGTCTACCAAATTATTATTGGTTTAAACTTTAATATAATCCAGTTAAAACAATGTTCCTATTAAACTATTTGTGAAAGATTTTTATTACTTACTAAATATTAATAATAGTAGGTACTTAGTGCATCGTATTTTATCGGGAAAGTTCGTGTTATCGTGCTCTCTCTTTAGCTTCAGTACCATTTGACACTAAATAATAAAGTTCCATAGTAATGGATATGAAAATGTAAGTATCATCACGACCGTTTCCCTTTCGGGGTGGTCAGAAACCACGCTTATAAATAATCAAGTGGCAAGCTGGTCGATGTCTCCAGCGTACCAAACCCGAGTAATATCACAAATATGTTAAATGTATTTATTTACATTATTAAATATTATTGTGTTCCGACCAGGAATCGAACCCGGTACCTCCGAGTCTAAATCCACGGACTTAACCGCTAAACCACGGAGGCAGTATGAAAATGTCATAAATTTAATACAATAATTGATTGACACTTCGGGTGCTGTCGTATTCCGATTGTGACCAGAGTTTTCCCGATGGAAATACACTATATCAGTAGCTAGGTATATTATGAATTAAGCCTCTTTGCACCAAAATAAAATATCTATAACTGTAACTGTACTTAAAATTGGCGTTGATTTTACCAGCTGACGGGTGACCTTAAATAAAAAGTAATATATTCGACGCCATTTTGAACTTTCATCATTACATTCACGAAGGATTTATTCTGTTGTAACTCAGGCTTAGATGCGACGGGTTCGATTCCTGGTCCGGACACAATAATTTATTTGTAATATTTCTTTAATTTGGTACGCTAGAGACATCGACGTGCTTGCCATTTAATTTAGCTAAATGTGAATCCGCCTCTTTCAAATTGTAGTTTCTGACCACCCCGAAATATTTACAGTCGGACTTTTTTGTAATTATAGGCGAAAAGCTAGCTGTTCGTTTTTTACAAAAAAAACTGCCATTAAAGTCCTTCAGTGTCTTTATGACTAGCCGGCATATGAGGATTAATTAACGAGTAAGTCACTTCCATTCTTCGAACTCGCGTCCCTTTGACCATCATCTAAAGATGAGATCACATGTAGAGGTTAATGAAAAAAACGTGCAGCAGAACATGCACCCACATACCGTAGTCACCATTCCTTCGCGTCGTATAAATTTGGGGACTCATACATGCATCTGTCGCTAAATAAATAATAATAATAATAATAATAATAAATAAATATTTCCAGACAGGTCACACAGCGCCATCTAATTTCCGTGGTAAGCTACGAAGCTTGTGTTACGGAAACTAGATGGTTGATAAACTACATATTATACTTTTTTTTTTTGTAAATATATACATATAAACACCCAGACCGAGACAAATTATACAATGTACAACTTGCCCCCGGTGGGAATCGAACCAACGACCTCCCGAGTTCACGGCAACGTTTGTTACCACTAGACCACGGAGGTGGTAATATAGATGTGGAAAGCTCTTCCAGCCTCTGTGTTTCCACTTTCCTATAACATGGAGTCCTTCAAGCGAAGTGTGAAAAAGCATTTACTCAGCCGGCATATGGATATGTGATGAAAACAAAAAAAAGATAGGTCTATAGGAAAGTTGGCTAAATGTAAATCAGCTTTTCTAAAGCATGGTTTCAGACCACCCCGGCAGGGATACGGTCGTGATGATACTTTACTTTTTTGGTTTACATGGACAACGACAGGTAGTAAAAACTAATAAAAAAGACAATAATAGAGTTGTATTTGTAAAATAAATGACACAAGGAAGTAACAATGTATTATTAGAAAAGATTACTCGTGAAGGATCAGATTAGACCAAACAGATAGGAAAGAAGACAAATCCAACCTTTTAATTTCACTATCGGAATCTCCGTCAAGAAGCTACGAATGAATACAGAGAACATCTTCACTCCTGGGCCGGCAGTATCGCCGCTATTTTAGCGATTTCGGTCAGTAAGTCATAAAAAAATGTTGCCACTTACAAAATCAAAAAGCTGATTTGTATATTAGTTCCAAAGGACGGTAATATTTTAATTAAATTATGTCATTAAAAACCCAGGCAGGTCCATTTAACTTATTTTATGTCCTAATATGTGTATTAAATAATAATATAAGAAAAATCCTTTATTGCACACAAAATATAAAAAGATGTTCATAGGCGAGCATAATAGCATACAGGGAATTCTCTACCAGCTAACCTTTCGAGAGTGACAAAATGAATATTATGGATGTAGAGTCAGAAAAATAAAATTATATTTAAAAAATAAGAGAATAAATAAACTATTAGGATTAGACAATTAGATAAAATATAAATAGGATCATAATATACTTATGCAATAAATATAATAAAATACATATTAAATAATTCTAATTGAGGTGAGGAGATTAAGTTAAGTTTAGTTTTTCAAGAAGGGGAGAAGTTGTTGAATATATTTAGATATTGTGCCTGTCGAATAATTAAAAAAATAATCAATGGACAATAATATATATTCCTTTGCAACACTAGAAGCAAATGCCAAAATGTCAGTTGGCTGCTGTCAAACGGTAAAACTGTATCAATAATATTCGATAATTTTGCTAGCTAAGATTGGTGTTCGTGACTCTCCTCTTTGCGATTGTGGCACGGAGGAGGGTACTATTCATCATTTATTTTTTAATTGTCCTAACATCCAATTTCCTTTATACAGTATTCTCCCTCGCAACTTTCCTCTCCCTATTAATTCCACTTTCATCTTAACATGTTCTAACTCTAATATCATCGATCTTTTCTGCAAATTTTTAACTCGCAATAATATAAGGTTTTAGTTTAGGTAATAACATGCTTTCATTAGTAGACTAACCGTTAGCAATTGTGTGATCTGTGTGTGTTTATTTTGCTTTTTTCAGATTGCACTACTAAATCGGCGCGCTGTTTTGGATTTACTTCCTCCACACCGCGCCTAATCACTCGACATTGGCAGAATTGTTGTATATACGACATCTGACGCCATTAAATAAAAGAAGAAGAAGAAGAAGAAGAAGAATTTTGCTAGCTGTCAAATTTCGTCGCTAAATAGTATTCGAAAATCGCTAACAAATAAATTCGATATGATTCCGACATTTTTATGACTAAAGGCAAGCTTACATCCAAACTATTGGAATAGACGTGCGTCCAATTATTGATCAGACTATCGATTATCGCATTCAGCAAGATTATGAAGCTTACGTCGTGCAACGCAAAATAAAGTCAATGAACGTAGACGTACTCCATGGCTGTGACGTCGTTTAAAAAACAATATAAGATTTCGACATACGTGTATAAATTTGACCAAGCGATTTGGTCTATTGAAAGGCTCGTCAATGAAATGAAATAATTTATTTGTCAGAAACATGGTAGGTACAGGGATGTAAATTATTATATGTAATTATATTCGCTATTTCTAGCATACAAATATTTATTTAGTCACATGACTTTGTCGAGCTTTGTGTCTAGGTATTATTTTGTCGAATAAAAACATTTATCAACCAGCATTTGTTTGACTCTTAATTTGAACAGTTTTAGTGGCAGCTCGCTTATAGTGACTGGAAGCTTATTAAATATCTTTGTTGCCATTGCATAACAATTTCGGCTATATTGAGTACTTTCATCATTCTATTAGGATAACGCGTTTTAACATTGCAATTATCCCTAAGAGTTTTAAAAAGTTCCGGGTGGCTTTTTAAAAACAAACAGCATTTAAGTATATAGATAGAAGGAACAGTCAGTAATTTTAGTTTGATAAATAAAGGACGACAGGAAGTCATAGGAGGTGTGTTACAAATAGCACGAATGCATTGTTTTTGTCCAATAAAGATTCTATTTATTTCCACTGCATTGCCCCACAAAATGGCCTTAAGTTAGCGATCGTTATGAAATGTCGAGACTGATGCCCCAAGAGATGCTTCCTTTAGTAATATGTTATACCAGTAACAACGCCCAGCACCAACAGTGCATGAATTACCAGCTGAGATCCTAGCGGGGAAAACGGGGGAATGTCCCCATTCCCCACTCAGATTAGCCATGCAGGCTTGGACGACAGATCCTTGGGAGTAAAGCAACCGGCATATTATGGTGGTGGATCGTAATTCGTATTGTAATAGAAAGTTAACTAAAAATACATATTCAAAAGGCCTTATGTTTTCTTTCTTGGCTCCTAGACATCTTTATCAAGTAACCGAACTCTTCGTCCACTCTGAAAGTATTGGAGGACATTCCCCGACCAAATTACAGCGTCATTTGATTCCGTACACAATGGAGTGTAATTTTATTTATTTTGTTTTAATTATATTTCTAAAGGGTAAGATAACTTTTTGCTTGGTTTAACTAGAGCTTTTGTTTCTTTTACATTGAGAAAAAAATATTAATTAAATCATCTGCTGGCTACTGGAGCACGCAGTAGTACTATGTCAGAAACCTTCGCCGATGTATATTTGTATATTTCACCTATATAACAATCGTTATATTTCAGTTAACATATTTTAAAATAATTACAATAATGCTATTAATACCATGCATCGTAGATAAAGGAGCATTAGGAACACAAAACAGTAGAAGGCATAAGACCACAAAACTATACAACTATTTAAACGAATTTTCCGTCAAAGTCATGTCAATAAATTCTGACAGGTTATAAAAAGCATTACTTTGGAAAAAGAGTTTCAATTTTGTTTTAAATTCATTTGGTTGTAGTCTAGTTATAATCTCAGGTAGTTTATTGTGTAATCTAATTTTCAACGGCAAACCTTGCTGAAACGTTTTTCTCAACCTGGTTTGCCTTATATAGATTTCATTCTTCTTTCTTAGGTTATACTTAGACAAACTAGATATTAATAACATAGATGATCAGATGACAAAATAGATGTTCACACAACATATTCCCAAAGTTTCATCCCGATCGGTAAAGTAGTCTTGAAATGCATAGGGAAGATACATACACACAGACATAGATTTAGTTCTAATTGTTATATATGTATTGTTATAAACTCAATTCCTATTATTTTCAAAATCTACATGTAAAAAAAAAAACATCATCACAGCTTTGTTTTTTGACACAGATTCCTTAACCTCTACTGTTGCGGAGGCTATATGTTTTAAGGACTGTGATAAAAGTTTTGTATTACTATGGCGATACTACGAGGTGTTGGCTGTTAAAAACTTCGCATTACCCTTCCTCACAGTAGGGTCGTTTAATCCAAATGCTGGTTATGCAGCATGATAAATTAGCCACTTCGCTGCAGCAGAAACATTGGAGTCATCTGTCCCCTTTCCTCTGTTTTGAACGAACCTGCGACACCGGAATACCTCAACAATAATTTCGCCTATCTTTCTTCTTTCCACGATAAATCTTTACAATCTTCTTACAACTCTCTTATTTCTATTCCCTCACATCATTCTGAATTTGTCTTTATCTGAAATGATCTCATCGTGAAGATAAGGCAGGCAACTAACAAATCGTCATACTGGTAAATAACTGGTCAAATTTTTATTAATACAACACTAACACAGCGTCTTAGACCTCCCCTGTTGAAGAAGGGCCTTCCAGAACATATATTTGGAGAATTTGGCTTACATTCGTCACTCTGGCCAGACGGGTTGGCGAGGAAAACTGGTCTATTTACACCATATCAATAGTACTAAGTTATATATGTGAATATTTAATATTGTATCTGTATTAGTATTTAGTATATTTATATTAATAAGGCTCGGTGGTGGTTCGGTAGTAAGAACGCGTTCCTAAAATCCTACAAAGGTCGGTTCAAACCCCCCCGGCATGTACCAATGAGAAATACACTTTTCTTACGTACATTTCTCATAGATTTACAACACCACCGTTCCCGTGCCACGGAGAGCACGTTAAGCCGTCGGTCCCGGTTCCACTAATACCAACTCGTGGAATCGTTAATAAATTGTAATAAAAAATTGACATCATATCGCCAGCGTGGCGAGTGTTGGCCAAATTCTCCAGATATATGTACTGGAAGGCCCATCTCCAGCAGTGGAGGTCTAGGACGCTGTGTTTTAGGGGCTGTAATAAAAAAATGAATATCTATATTATAATACACATATAAAGGTATATAATTATTATTATTCTATAATTATATTATTGTTATTGTTATTTTTTGCACCTATATTTGTTCAAATTTGTTCCCAAGTTTGAGAATGTCTAAGGGCACTAAATCTGCTTTTGTATTTTGTGCTATAAAGTTTTTAAATAAATAAATAAAGGTTGGTAGGCCAAGCTAGTCGTGACAAAACTGCTGGAGCGGAAATTATAAGCGTAGGTGACAATTTCACAACACGCTTCCGTCACACGAGGGATCATTGAATTATATCAAACGAAAAACCCACTTTTTATTTGGCCCCAATATTTGCAATCATCAACTTTTTTAATATGTACCGAAATTCAGCTGTTCACAGATATGCAGATATGGATATATTCACACAATGATATCTATATTTAAGCAGTGCACATTCTATTGCTAAATGTCGACAAAAAAGTTTCATGATTTATTTATTTAAAAACGTTAGACCGTAGACATTATCTGACAGCCAAACCTTGAGGATCAATTGTAACGATTTATTTATTTTTATTTATTTAAAACTTTATTGCACATAAATTACAAAGGCGTGACATAATGTCGCTTGACATTCTCTGCCTGTCAGACCTTCGGGACAACGAGAACATTTATGTGAGGTAGGTGCAATATATCAATTAAAATTAAATATATTAAAAATATACGTCTATAAACTAATAAAATTACATACGAATTCATACACACATACATATATAAACTACATAAATAAGTTATACTATTTATATACTACATAAACATAAATTAGGTACTACGTACTTAATGATAACCGATGATGTAGGATAATAATAAGCAACAATCAATGAAAATTTTATGAAAATTATGAACCCAAAAACGATATAGGTGAAATAAAAAAAATGAATAGTAGTATAAAACTAAATTCTACTAGATATACAACATTATACATACATATACCCGTATACACTTATTAACATTGTTGGGAGCAATTTAAACAACAAGTTCTTTTAAGGAGGATCTGGTCTTATGTTTACAGGGAACTTATCTTAAAACGTTGTGACAATAAATGAAAATGAATTTGAAATAAATTCAGAATAATGGAAGGGCAAAGAAGTGAGTATTAAAAAGAACGTAGGGATTTGTCAATCAAAGCAAGAAAAACAAGTGTTAAAATAATTCAATTTATATATAATACAATACTAATACAAATAAAGATAATAAAATTTTTAAAGTTAAAAGTAAAGTATTATCACGAACCACTCTTATAAATAAGCGGATTCACATTTAGCCAATCATGACAAGTGGTAAGCTCGTCGATGTCTCCAGTGTACCAAACTCGAGAAATATCACAAATAAATTAAATATTATTAAATACATTTTAATAATATTTAATTTATTTGTGATATTTCTCGAAATATTTTTGTGTCCCGACCAGGAATCGAACCCGGTACCTCCGTGTCTAAATCCACGGACTTAACCGGTAGACCACGGAGGCAATAGCATTATCAAATGAACATTTATTTATTTATTTGTTAATTTAAAACTTTATTGCACAAAGTAGAGATAGTGGACCTAATCCCGTAGACACTTGCAGCATTCCCCCGCTGCACAGCAATGCTGATTTGCTATACCAGAAAACTTCCAGCACTCACATAAAGCATTAACCAGCCACTTAGACAGTTTTGCCCCCAAGAACACAAAGTCTCCAGACCAAACGACACAAATAGATAGTCATTACTAACAGCCTCGTATTTGCAATGTGTGGCATTTTCAGCCAAATCTTCTGCAGTACCAGCCCTGGCAGATGTGCCATGGTATTAAGCAAGGGTGTCGACTTACTCGTAAGTAGCGTCTCACACCAATGCTCGATCCATCGTCCAAAGCACCAAGGTCAATCATTATTTTACCATCATTGCCAGAAATCCCAGATTGTTCCAGATCCCGGCAGTAACCAAAGGCCGGCGGATTACAGAACTGTACTAAAAGCGATAACGGCACTTTTCTGGCATGACAGCTGCCAAGCTGATAGCAGCCACATCAACTATGTTTAATACAAATTCTTTCCCCTAAACGGAGGAACATGAGGAGCAACTCCAATAATTGGGCATTCCGGTTTTTGACATTCCTGACAAACGAAATCGATCCTAGACGATACATTTTCGGACGATTGTGCATTCCGCCTCACAACGCAGTTTTGTTAAAGAGAATTCATTTACAGGCTACCTTAAGAATGTCGGCTCTAAAACACGCCGCATCTAGTTGGTGCTATTGTCGACAGAGGGTCCATTTTTGAACCCTACCGCGCTGATAGCTGGCACAATGCTATCATTGTTTATCGTACGACCGCTCGCCAACTTCGATGGTTCTTCCTAGTCTCAGAAGGACACCACGTGTGCTTACTGGAAAATTCTATCTTCGTCATCAAAACCCACTTATCATTATCACCACTTCACCGCGCACCTGAATCGGCTCAGCTGACCAGAAGGCACATGGACGTCAATTAGAGTTCCACATCTTAAAGCTCAAGTAAGTAGATTTTCTACCAATAATTCTGAGTAGCTTTGTCTTATTGTGTCGCGTCCAGGTTTTCGCACTGCTGGAGCAATCGAAGGCCGTGAACTAGCATTCTATTTTCCTGAAGCTGCCATATCAAAAGCCCTGTCCATAATTTAAAGTCAATTGATAAAACTCTTTTGCATAATACCCGTAGAAGCTTTTTTAGGAAAAAATGGAAATAAACTTCCGTGTATAGAACGAGGAATCGGGGGATTTAGTGGTGGATTTTGGGCGATATAGATTTGGGTTGCCTTTAAAATTTAGACACTGATATCGACTCGAATCATGTTTACCTTAAATGCAAATCAATGTCTGGTACACGGGCTTATTGGCTTTCAATTTTTTTTTTGTTGAGTCTTAGATTTAGTTATATATAAATATACATATCTACATACATACATACATACATGTGTACATGCGAGGAGCGATGGCAAAAGACCCGACGTCATGTGTAGACATATTAGTCCCATCACACATCCAAGCGGCGGTTTCTGCTGAGAACCTCAAGCTGCAGCCAAACACGCCAACGTCGGTACTGGTTACGAATTTGTGCCCTTTGGGGTCGAAACGATAAGCGAAACGATGGGGACACTCGGCCAAGCGTCTGGCCAAGTTGTCCAAACAGATAACAAAATAGTATGGAGACAGGAAATCTGGCAATTTGGCAACGTATTAGCCTCGCTATACATAGGGCAAATGTTGCCAGTCTTCTTGGGACTATCCCTGAGGGGTCGCCTCTAGAGGACTTATTTACTTTTTTTTTTAAATTAGATTTAGTTTATTTTTAATTTATTTTTTACTTTTTAAGTAGTATTATTAGTATTATCTTAGATTAAAATAATATCATGCTTTCATGCTAGTAATGAGCAATGAGCATGTCTATTAGTAGCTTAAATCAAATCAAGATTAAAGTAGCTAAATGTCTATTAATTACTGCCGCTAGTAGTTAAGTGTCTAAGATCGAAATCCCCTATGTGTTTAAAGATTTTCCATTGGACTCGGAGTGGGAAATCATTAATTTCCCACATTGCCGCTTGACCCAATTCCTAACCCACTCTCTGCCATTTACCCTCTGCATGACTAAATAGCTATATATGTTTCTGTCTGAGAAATTTCAATTAAATTTAGCCAAACGCCTGGTGATAAAAAAGTCTGGAGACAGGAGTATAATTTTTTTAAAGAAAATGGTATTATTCTCGCTATGTACATCTTTTTATATTTTATAGTTTCTGTGCAATAAAGGATTTTATTATTATTAACTATAAAAAGAGTATGTATTGACATTTATTTATTTTTTATCTTTGAGAACATACATACATATCTTCACGCCAGATCCCTTGCGGGGTAGGCAGAGACAATTGAGCGCCACTTGACACGATCACGACATACCTCTGTCGCTTCGTCAACATTCATCAACCTCTTCATACATGCCCTTTTGTTACGAAAGCTTTTTAATGTGCCTTCACCCAGTGTTTTATTTATTTGATCGTGATATGTAAGTCTCGGTCTGCCAGGGCCTCTTTCACCCACAACTTTCGCATTATATCTGGTTCGTCAATCTTTCTTCGCTCATCCTTTTAACATGCCCGAACCATCGTAGCATGCCTTTCCTTATTTTTGTCCTATGCTTTCTTTTATACCCACCATTTTCCGTATTTCGACGTTATGTAAGCGGTCCGGTATACAATTCTTTGGGAATTGTATAATAATCTAATGTTAAGTATGTATACTGTTGTCTGAGTCCTAACAAATAAATAAAACAAGAATAAGCCACATATTTATATATTTTTTTATTCTTAATGTTTTTAAAAACTTCATAATTAATTTTGCATTACTAACTAGTGTGCTAAAAACATTTAAGCCTTGTTATTTAATGAACAAAGGTCGTATTGCCATTAAAAGTTAATATCTAATTTGGAATGTTTTAATCCTTGAAAATGTGATATTAAAAGTTTGTCGGTACCCAAAATATCCCCATTAAAGCGGATTTGAAGCTAATAATGATCCACAAAGGTGTTATTTCTCCTTACCATTTATACCAATTGTGCTAAAATCAGGGTAGCTATGAGGCATTTAATTTGAGTATATTTGGGTTGCGGGGAAAGTACCAACAATTTTAATGTACCTTGCTTTTATAACTGACTAAAAAGTATAAAATTATTATCCTTATAAAAGATAAAACTACATACAAATTTATAACTTTATCTAAAGTGTGTATTTATTAAAATGATTTTTAGGGTTATGTTAATGAAACTTATTAATTAATGAATGGCTTGTAATCACGGGAAAAATTTAGGGCATGAGACCCTGTGGCCGGAGTCCGACACGATGGTCAGACCAGATCCGCACCACAATTTACCAAGTCCACGAGGCCCTGCACGCCACAGTAATGGCGCAGCATCGTCCAGGATAAAGTGATCCGAGGAGGGGGTCACGACCCTCACCATTGAGGAAAACTACGCAAGGAGAGTGCATGATACTGATCAAGAAATTAAGCATTAGTCCGTTTTGAAAATATGCTACATTAAATTTACATTTCATTTGTATTTTTCACATCAATAGTGGAATAAGCTACCCTTGGCCATTAGACGTGCACCGTCTATTAGCGTCTTTAAACGTTTGATAATCATATCGTTCCTGGAGAAACAGAATAAAACACTATCTAAATATCTGTGTATTTATTTAAGTTATTGTATATGATGTACTTGTATGTATAATTGTGTATTGTATGTATAGTTAATGTTTGTAGCTATAATATGTAGTATATTATAATTAGTTAAGCAACTTATTAACTGTATCATAAAAATTTCGATTTTTTTTTCATCCTGCCTTACTCGATCCTAAAGATTAGCTGGCAAAGAATGCCTATAGCTCGCCGCTCTACTATTTTTAAGTGCATTAAAGAATAAATAAGTTTTCATGCATTGTAATCCTTTTCTGAGCCATGGTCCAAATTTCAAGTCTCTAGCTCACCGGGAAGTTCTTGAAAGAAATTCCACCCGGCAGACAAGAAAAAATTGTCAAAAAAGTATTGTCGTTTATACATAAAAATACACGACCAACCTTTGATCGTTTGGTTTAAACGCACCTTAAAATGTTCTCAAATCCAACTGAAATAGTAAAATGTTTGTCACCCTAGTCATAATCCAGTAGAAACACAGGTTTAGAGTTTGATTGTTCAGTTCCTAGCTTTGATACCCGATCATTGACTTATATGTAAAAGGATTGGGCTGACACTAGTGGCGGGCGTTTTAGAAACGAACTGTCCCACCACACACATCCAGCAGATATTCAGATTCATTTACCGTATCGTCTGCTCGGCAGTGGAACAAACTTCCACTGACCATCAGAGAAGCTCCTTCCATTCACATCTTTAAAAAACTACTTAATACTTTCTTTTTAAACAAGCAGAACAATATATTTTAATTCCACAAATTTCTACTTCCTAATAATATATTATCCTCATATATGAATATCTTCTATAATACTTATATATTGATGAGTATTTATGTAGTCTATGTATTCATACTATTTATGTAGTTTATTGGTTGGAATTGCACCCCACATATTTATACTGTCTCACTCTCCCAAAGGTTAGCTGGTAGAAAAAGCCGAAATGGCTTTAAGTTCGCCTTTGTACATACTTTTAAGTAAAGTGCAATAAAGTATTTAATAACATAACATAACAATAAATATTAAAAAAAAAAAAAAAAAAAAATAATAAAATAACTGTTTTTATGAACCGTTTTTTGTTCTGCGGAGATTAAACCGTTTTTAAATTTGGATTACTTGTCGCAACTGTATCGTTGTACATACTGTAACTGTACCGTTACGTTTGCAAAATAGTTATGTTCTGAAATAAAACATGTAACTTATTATATTATCACTACATATTATGAAACAAAGTCCTCCGCCGCATCTGTCTGTCTGTCTGTTCGTAATAAACTCAAAAATAAAGATGAGCCACTTGTCATTGTAACGTTGTAGGTATTTAATAATTATTGTTGTCTGTTTTTATCAATAGAATCACATATTATTTATTTATTTAAATCTTTATTGCACAAAGACGAAAGCGGGCTTATAATGCCGCTAGACATTCTATCCTAGCCAACCATTGGGACAAATTGAGCATTATAATGAAAGGTAGGTGCAAAATTGTATTAAATTCTACGGTTATATTATTATACACTATATATATATATATACCCATATATATATATATACATATACACATACATATTATTACATACACTACGTATTATAAATCAATGACAACAATATGCTAAATTCTAATAAATAATTTATAGTAACTACATATACATACATAGATATACACTAACTTTTGTTGTGATAGGAAGTGTGAATGGACCATATTAGTCTAAAGTAAGATCATACAAAGTCTCACAGTATAGAGTATTAATTGCCCGGTTGGAGATCTTAAGTCAAAATTTGATACCCAGTTTTTAGTTGCCATAAAAGTAAATGGGAAACGTATTTGGTTACAATTCGAGATTCCAGTTCCGATATGGAAGTATGCTGTATTATTGCGGGCATTAAACAATTTTACAATACTCCAAGCACGGAAACAAGAGTGCTTATGGTTTAAATGCGCCGAGGGAAAACAGACGAACTTTTATTCGGTTGTTCGTGAACTTAGGTACCTATATGCTATACGAAGCAGCTTGCCTTAACTCTTACAGCCCCTAAAACGTAACGATGTGGGTCTTCAAATCAATAAACAGAAGACAAAGATCATGGTGGTGGACCGCATCAAGAAACTGGAGCTCACTGGGGCGCTTAAACTAGAACACGTTACTGAGTTCACATACCTGAGTTCCAGTATCTCTAACACCGGTTCGTGTTAAGCGGAAGTACGCCGAAGGATAGGCATGGCCAAAAATGCTACGAGTCAGATGAAAGGAATATGGAACGATCGTAATATCCTTTCCATATTTATATATGCTGCCAAAACCTGGACCCTCAAAGCATATGATCGTAGCCGCGTCGACGCCTTTGAGTTGTGGTGCTGGAGGCGTATGTTACGCATTTCGTGGACAGCGCGGAGAACCATGGTCTCAATACTCAAGGAGCTCAAAGTTACTACCAGGCTCTCTTCTATCTGCCTGCATCGAGTCCTTGAGTATTTTCACGCACGAAAAAGTTCGGCCAATCTGGAAAAGTTGGTGATCACGGGTAAAATCGAAGAGGCCCCGTAGCCGAAGCCCTGGTCTGACCAGATCCGAACCATACTTAACACCCCAGTACACAGTGGGCTGTATGCCGCCGTGTGCAGACCCGAATGGCGCAGCATCGTCCGAGGCAAAGTGATCAGTGGAGGGGGTCACGACCCTCAGCATTGAGGAAAACGACGCAAGGAGGAGGAGGATATATGAATGCTGCTTTGTCTTAACTCTTACAGCCACTAAAACATAGAGTTCTACACCTCCACTGCTGGAAAAGGGCCTTACAGAACATACTCCTATTTCTGGTGAATTTGGTCTACACTAGCCATGCTGGCTAGACGGGTTGGTGAGGGTCTAATGTCATTAACCTTATTATACCAGGCACAATTCCTTGTTGGGACAACAACAACAAAAATTTTAGATTTTATCAAGTCTGGTACGCTAGAGACGTCGACGAGCTTGCCACTTGTCATAATGAGCCTATAGTAGAGTTGGCTAAAGTTTCTCACCACCCTGCAAAGATTTACGGTCGTCATGATGATGATGACCCAAGCTCTATCTGTTTTCTTTGTACTTCTTGAAAAGGTAAAGGTCATTGGGTACTTTTGTATAAACACTTACACTTAAATAAAACTGGGAATACATAGAATAAAACTGAGAATAAAAAGATTATTCACAGTATTTTAAAATGTTAAGGGCCGCATTTCTGTAGGAACTGGAAATATGAAAAACATACCCATCTGTCATTATGACGTATGAAATCAAATTGAGATTTACTGTTCTAATTGTATCAATACAAAATCAAGAACAATAAATTAAACGTCTTCGGCAGATGTCCCAGGCCTGGTTCACAGCAGCACCCGATCACGGACGTAACGCATGTGCCAGCCACCCCCCCGCTCAACCATGCCCTGCATGTGCCACAACTGTGGGGAAAAACAAGTGCCTTGTGTAAATGCTATGTTCGTAAAGTGCAAGCCATCATAGACTTAGAGTGTTAAACATTTTAGACCTTGACTGTACATACATTAAAACAAAAAACAAAAATGGCTAGAACAATACAAAAAAATATAAAATTGAAACAAACAAACAATAATAAAAACAACTAAAATTTATTATTTATCGTAGCGATAAAAAAAAAGATTTATTCTTCGGAATTAATACAAACCTGTAATCATAAAAAAGTAGTTTGGTTTGAGTACACAACTTTTTAAAAAGCGGAAAAATCTGACCAATGACCTTTCCATGACTAGAAGAGTAGTAATTTTAGTTTTATTCGCCACAATCCGTCTTAGTCGAGGCTAAGCCGGGTTCAAGAAAAACTTCCTAATGACTTCCTTCGCGTAGTTTAGTTTTTGCATCGAACGATTGTAAAAGGTCAATGACCTTAATTATATCATCACTACGACTCCGTTTAGAATTCCAGCTTGCCGCTCCGGTCTGGTTCTACAAGATGTTCATCTGTTCCCGTCTTACCTACGCTGGCATCACCTTCTGGCGAAGATGAACAGGGACAAGATCCAAAGTCAGTAGAACATATCGCTCAGAGTGGTCTCCCCATCTCCATGGTTAGTGCATTATTGTTCGAGATCTAGTTATGCCTACTATTGAGAAGTTTGTCGTTCTATCGGGCCTACAACAGACACTTCAAGCATCTCCAGAATACCATTCCTTCTTGCACTCGGCCCCCCAACAGGAGACTATTTTTAAGAAAATAGTACTGTTGAACCTTGGTGAACTGATTGTGATAATTTGCACAGTCAGTCTGCCAGGGCGGGGATGTATCCACTGTTCGTGCTGATAAACACAGTAAAGTGTATGTACCCAGTAAATGCCTAGTCAAGCCGGTATAGTGTTAGGGGGTATAGTGTGATGTCAGTCATAAGTATCTGATTCTAGGTGCTAACATACATGGGCCTCGCGCTTCAGTTACGGTGGGCGCAAGGTCACATGTAGCTACCAAAAGTGCATGGATTTTCGATAAAGTAGTTTTCTGCTGAAATGATACGATTCTGTCAGGGAAAACAGGAGACGTCCTCATCTCCAACTCGGGCTTCCACTGCGTAAAGCTGAGTCTTAAATCCGTTCCTAATCATTACTTCTGTACGATCATCATATTTGTTTGACTCAGTGGTCTTTTGCAATATTCTGTTCAGTTCTGAGAAGACACTTAGATTGAAAAATCGTTGAAAATATTAGATTGTGCGAACGAGATGGATACAAAATTTATATATTTATTTTTTGGAAAAATCACAGCCTTTGTTATTTGTTTATTTATAATAGGGTGGCCAACAGTGTACTTAACACTAAATCAGAAGTTAGATGTTATATGAGAATCACTATTTGAGGAAATTCATATTTGATAATTGTTGTTTTTCCTTAATTTAATTTTTATTTATTTAATAAGCTTAGATCTTAATTTAATTTTAAGTAATTGTAAGTAAAATCGTTTTCATTAACCAATACAGGTAATCGAAGAGTCCCACGAGTCAGGCTCATTACCTAGTGTGGGCTCACTATTAATTCACAATTTAATTTAAACTCCTGCAGTGTACTAGAATCGAAATTGTTCATTAGGTTTATAGATAAGTTTTGTAGAACACTGAAATAAAAATTATTATTATTATATATAATATATTATACATATTAACAGTTTAGTATTAGTAGAACATATGCCAAGAAGATTTTATATTATTTACATATAAACAATTAAAACAGTTGATTATAATATTAGGAGTAAAATAGGTTACAATTACAAATAATAAAAGAAAATTACAAATAGGGCAAAAATACAAAACAATAAAAATAGGAATAGGAAAAAGAGGTAAGCAATGAATTGACTTTATAAATTACGTTTTATTTATTGTACATGTATAAGTGTATCCATTTTAGTTTATTGTAGGTGTTTATAGTGTGTATGTGTATATTTGCATAAGTGTATGCATTTAGTTTTTGGTATGTGTGTATAATGCGTGTTTGTAAAAATGTATTTTATTTTATTTAATTTATTGTACATGTTTATATTGTGTATTGTGTGTGCGTGTGTGTTTCCATGAGTGTATAAGTTAAAGATTCTATTGGTTAATATTGTCACAACAGTGCTCCTCTCCTTTCTTCTCCGCGTCAGTGGACAGGCTCCACTTTGTACGTGGTATTTTCCTCGGTCTTTGTGATTAATTTTAATAAAGTTACCGTAGTAGACGTGTTAGTATGCAAAAGGGTAGAAACGTGACGTCGCACTAAATTTTATTGCATTAGCCCTTACTCGCTTTTGAGTACCGAGCGTCAAGTTTATGTACATGAAAATAATTAGGTAGTTGTGTAAAAAATCCTTGCTTACTTTGTGGGTGTTAATTAACATTAACATTAACCTTCTGCACCCGCTTATTACAGATCTCAGTCACAAAGGTTATTAATTTATTTATTTTATTTATTTATTTAAGGAAAACTATTGACAATATTCAACAACAAATAGAACTAAACGATAGCAACAAAGTACCATTTATAAGTTTTCAGAATTAATCAAAATCATTTTCAGTAAAAAACGATTGCTTAGCACATGCCTCACTATCTTAACACTTGAAAAGAAAATATCGGTGTCATACTTAATTATAAGCTCATTGAATGTGTTAAATGCTCTGATTAGGTATGAATGACGTTTGTATATGGTGCTGGATGCTGGAATACGGAACGTGGGTTTAAAACTAGAGATGCGCGCAGGGACTGCAAGCCTTATTTTGGCCAGTAATTCAGGACAATCAATTTGATTATTTAGTATTTTAAATAGAAATGTTATATCTGCTATATAGCGACGATGGTTTAAAGGTAATAGGTGGAAGTGACGACAGGAAGCATCATAATCAGCGAATCTAGTTTTAGCTTTAAAATTGTAATTTTAAAGTTTGTAAAAAATGCAGGTAGCACTTGTTTAGTTTTTGTACAATAAATAATTTATTATTATTATTATTTTGTAATGTGTATTTTTAAAGAATCACGGTATTTAACCGGTTAACCTAATGATGTTCACGGGCCTCGGCCAAGTGAGCATCGTGCTTTTTAAACTCCAAACTCTCTGACTATACGGCAAGTATTAAGGATTGTAGCTTTCTGCAATTGTTTGTATGTGTGCTATTAATATTTTTTTAACTGCCTCCGTGGTCTAACGGTTAAGTTTGTGAATTTAGACTCGGAAGTACCGGGTTCGATTCCTGGTCGGGACCCAAAAATATTTAATAATATAAATAAATACATTTAATTAACATTTATGATATTTCTCGAGTTATGCTAGAGACATCGACGAGCTTGCCACTTGTCATGATTGGCCTGAAGTAATGTTGGCTAAATGTGAATCCGCTTATCTATAAGCGTGGTTTCTGACCACCCCGAAAGGGAAACGGTCGTGATGATACTTTACTTTACTTTATTATTATTATTATTATTACTCAAGCGTCACAATAACGAGAGAACTTTGAATCGTATTGTTACTTGTGGTGAAAAATGGATCCTGTAGGATTATAGGAAACGCTCAAAAGTCAAGTCAAAAAAAAAAAAGTCAAAATATCTTTATTCACGTAAACCTATTACAGGCATTTATGAAACGTCATTAATTTAATTATTTTGAATGATTCTACTCCTGCTAGTAGAAGACTAAGCAAAGTGGTCCAATAAGTAAGCTGTTAGCAAAAGACCAGCAGCTTAGCAAATTCCAGTGACCTGTTAATGTTTAATCTGACTGAGAAAGGAATCTGCAAGGAAAACTCAGCTATATCAGATTTACAAAATAAAACATATACAAAACTGCACCACAACGATCGATTAATAACCTTTTAAATTAAGTTATCAGTACCTATGAGAATACAATACCTGGTACAGCAGTAACCCACCAGGCAAGTCAGAATTAAGGTAGACTACATGCCTATGTGCAACCCGAAAGTCGACAAAACGCTCATCACAGTTATAGTTACAGCTCATCATAGTTGAACCCAGCAGAACCGGCTAAATCCTGTCCTAAGCGAAAGTTGACTCAGAAAAAGGTACTGGTGAGTGCTTGGTGGACCAGTGCTGGTGACATAAACTACAGCTTAAGATCTGGCCAGACGATTAATTTCATGTGCACTTGGTCCCCACGGCCCGAGAGTTGCAACTCCAAACGGCGCATAAACACTTCTTCCAATAAGCTGGGTGTATTTCCACCGTTTTAGGTGCTCTGCTTATAATGCAGCAGCGCCTGGGTCCTTAGAGGTCAAAGGCAACTGGGAAGGTGCTAGGGTGTAAAGGCAAACCTATCCTCCATGTAACCAGCGTCATTTCATCGGGCCGCTTGCCATCGTCGCGGGCCATGCCACTAGGTTCTGATATGGCTGGAGAACGCACAGACACAAGGGACGAAAGAAGTCATTGTTTGCGCCTAACGCGGTAATTCGACCAATTTTGTATGATTAGGCGTTATTGTGATTCATTGGTGCATGTACAGACGTCCTAATTTGTTACCCCTACACCTTTGCCCTGTCTCTTTGTCGCCGCTTTCTTTCTTCATTACCCATATCGCTCAAGAAATATATGACTGACTGCGGTGTGTGCCACGGCAGTCGTTGTCGCGCAGCCGTTGTCCTCGAGTCGTCATAGAAGACGACTATCGATTGTGGCATTCGCATACTCGCATTCGCAAACCCCGCAAAATTTGTGATATTTCTAAGTGTGCTGGTGCCGAGGACATAAAAAAAACAAAAATCAAAATCAAAATAATTTATTTCTATTGGTTCTCTCAAAACAACTTGGATACAGTCAGAACTAATAAAATCAATACTATTTTTAAAACATATGTACTAATCAAAGTGGTAATAGGGGTTGGACCGTAAACAGGCAATAATCCATATTTATGTATGCTATGCACAACATTATTGCTACAAGCAAGTAAAACTAACTAACTTAGAAACTACTTACATAAGATCGTGGCTGTAAAGAGGCCGTGTCAGTTTACATTCTAAGTACTTAATAATTATGATGTATAGAAATTATATACATATGTCAGATAATTTATAAATGTATAAAAATAATAATAATAATAATAAAATAATAAAAAATAAAAAAAAACGTCTTCTTATAATCTAAATACTAATAATGATATGTCAATTAAACATAAATTCATAGCTGTAAATGGGCCGTGTCACCTTATATTCTAATAGCATTAGTGTTAATTAATATTCGTGGCTGTAAAGAGGCCGTGTCAGTTTACATTCTAAGTACTTAATAATTATGATGTATAGAAATTATATACATATGTCAGATAATTTATAAATGTATAAAAATAATAATAATAAAATAATAAAAAATAAAAAAAACGTCTTCTTATAATCTAAATACTAATAATGATATGTCAATTAAACATAAATTCATAGCTGTAAATGGGCCGTGTCACCTTATATTCTAATAGCATTAATGTTAATTAATATTCGTGGCTGTAAAGAGGCCGTGTCAGTTTACATTCTAAGTACTTAATAATTATGATGTATAGAAATTATATACATATGTCAGATAATTTATAAATGTATAAAAATAATAATAATAATAATAAAATAATAAAAAAAAAAAAAAAAACGTCTTCTTATAATCTAAATACTAATAATGATATGTCAATTAAACATAAATTCATAGCTGTAAATGGGCCGTGTCACCTTATATTCTAATAGCATTAATGTTAATTAATATTCGTGGCTGTAAAATGGCCGTGTCACCAGTTCCTTAACCAGTTTCCTCTCTTGTTTGTTGATTGCAACAATTTTTACAGTATCGTCTGTGAATTCTAAGTTGGCGATTACCGCAACCCCGCTTTTTTATACAGTCCGCTAAACCCGCGCCATCAGTCATTGAGGCTGGCATTCCTTGGGATGCGACCTGTGGTCTTGCTGCAGCAAAGGCCGTGGAAAAAATATGTATTAAATAAAAACAATATAAAAGAATTATAATATTAAATAAACTATATTAAAACAAAATCTAAATTTAAACTAAAAAATAATATTAATAGTAATACATTAAAAAAATAAAAATACATACTTACAAAAAAAAAGCTCCTCCAAATCGCTGTCTTGTGGCATGGTGACCATGGTACGACAGTTATTTCTGAGAACCTCAAGCTGCGCAAATATCCTAACCTTGGTAGAGGTTTAGAATTTGCGCCGTTTGGGGCCGATGAAAATGAATTGAATTCGAGCCGATTGGCCCATGGGGTCACTCAGCCAAGCGTCTGGCCTAGGATTTGTTCAAATGGCTAACAGAAATGTCTGGAGACAGAAAAGCTGGCCATTATTTCTGCCAACGTATTAGCCCCGCTAGAGGGAAAATGTTGCCAGTCTTCTTGGGACTATCCCTGAAGGGTCGTCTCTAGAGGACGTTTTTTACTTATAGTTTATTATTTATTAGTTTAAATTTATTTAAATTTTTACTTTTAATTATTTTTAATCATATAAAAATAAACGTTTATTTTTTTTATAGACAACTATAACTAATATATTTTAAAAAAAAGAATCTTACTTATTCACATTTAGCCAACTTTACTACACATTATGTGTAATAGCATGCTCGTCGATGACTCGAACTTACCAAACTCGAGAAATACAAAATACTGAAAAAAACACAAAAACACAACAGCTTTGACTGTCGCTAAACTATTGTTAACAGGAAGGCTGCAGTTCTCTTGAACTCCTATGGGAGTGGCGACTGCTTGTTAAGCGTGCCACTGACACTCATTACTTGACCACTGGGCCAAAAGTGTAGCGACTATGGGGAATAAGATAAGCTTAATACAATATTGATATTACTATTAAACAACAAGCTCACAAGATTATAATCAATACCCGTTGTCGGAAGTCGCAACTGCATTTAAGCGCCGCGTCGAACTAGTGAAACTATTATTTTAAAACCTGACTGCGTAAAAAATAAACTTTCAAATAGTTTTGAAATGCATAGGGAACATACATACATATAGACGTTCATTTTTATATATATAGAAGAAGACAAATTTCTAAGCATTCCATGGATTCACCGTGCGGGTGCCGGGTCCATCGTGTGTGGGTAAGAGATAAGAAGAATGGTGTCTCGGGCTTGCGACCGACAATAGGCTGGTTTAAGAAAAGGAGGCCTCCTTTTTTTTTATTGCACGATAATACGCTCACCATCCACCATTCTACTCCTCTTCCTACCCAACCAAATACTGTATGATTCCGTTAATGCCGTCTTGGAAGCTCGTTCCATAAATGTATTGACGGCAGAGCTGCTTAGGCCCAATTCTTTCAGTAAGTGATGCAAAGATTTTGCTGGAACTCCTCTCGCACCAACTTCCACTGCGTAAAGCTGAGTCTTGAACCCGTTCCTGATCATTTCTTCTGTGAGATCATAATATTTATTCGACTTCATGTTTTGGTCTTTTGGAATATTTGATTCCCACGGTTCAATAAGGATAACAGTTTTACGCTAACATACGTAACTAAGTTTTATCAATCGCTGGCATAAAAAAATGCAATATTTCATTGAATAGACTAAAAAAATTACAAATTTATTTTAAAGCTGTTAGAAACCACCAATTAATAATATTGCGATGACGAACAAACGATAAATTTTATACAAAACGAACTATTATTCGCTTCGATACACTTCGTTCGTACTTTTTTTAAAACAAAAGGAGTGACGTCATTGATATTTAAAACATCTACAAGTCCCACACGAGATAGTCCCATGGAGACTGGCAATATTTCCCCTCTCTATAGCGAGGTATTAGCCTTTTGCACAAATAATTACCTGCCTTCCTGTCTCCAGACCTTTCCGTCAACGTCAACAACTCTCTTTCTCCTTGCGTCATATTTTCTCATTGCTGAAGGTCGTGACCTCCTGATGAATTGGCGTGCGTCTTGATGATAGCACGTCACCCGTTCCTGTCTTCGGCGGCATGCACAGCATCGTGGACGCTAGTGTTGGTGGTGGAGCGGATTTGGTCTGACCGGACTTCGGCCTCTCGGCCACTTTCCTTGCCAGTAACAAAAACTTCCATCAATAATACAATGATATGGACAATTTTCAATACGGAATTGGCTTCGTTATTTTGAGTTACAAGTAAAACGTTTTATATTCAACACCGTGTAGGACAATGAACGGGTAGCAATTTTGGCGCGAATTCATTTTGACGTTTATGAGACGAATGTGTCCCGAATGGGCGTTGTAATTTAACCCTTTAAATTGTGACACTCGCTTTTTATGGTGAACAATTTTGGTTTAGATATGAAGGTTAAGGAAAGTATTTTCACGACCCTAAAGTTTACTGAGTCTTGTCTAAATTTTAATAACCACTTTTTCGTTTTATGAAAACCTAAATGTATGTTCTACACAAATAGTATCAAATAATAATAGTGTAAGGATTATAAAGTAACTTCTTATATGGATTACTTACCAAAGTTTTAGATTTTGAGATTTCTATATATTCAACAGTATTACATGATTGATTACAGCGGTGCGGTGGAGGCTCGGTTGTAAGAATGCTTTTATAGAAAATCCTAAAAAGGTCGGTTCTAATCCCGGCATGTACCAATGAAAAATACACTATTCTTATGTACATTTGTCATAGATTTACAACACCTTGCTTTCCTTGCCTCGGAGAGTCGGTCACGGTTCCACAAATACCAACTTGATGAGTCGTTAATAAACTGTCATAAAAATTTAAATCAAATCCTAGCTAACCCGCCTGGCTAGCGTGGCGAGTGTAGGCTAAGTTCTCCATAAAATTCTATAAGGTTCATCTCCAACTTTATGTTTTCGTATTCTTATTTGCTTTTTTGTTATTAGTTACAAGTTGTACATTAAAAAAAATAATAACAATACCAAAATAAGTGAGTAGATAGGCGAGCTTAATGCCTATAATGCATTTTCAACCAACCTTTATGACCAAGATCTGTTATAAGTGGGTGTTACAAAGACATTTGATGCGTAAGAATTAATTTATTAATAAAAAATACGCATTAATTATCTAATCAAAATACTTATTAATAAATAAAATAAATGAACAAACGTAGGGACAGCTTTGTTGATTATAAACGGGTCAAATATTAGCATACCAAAACGTTCTATACCATTTTATGGAGCAAATTATCAAGTTATGTGACGCAGATGTGCAAAAGAACCTATGTTAACAAATTGGATAATTTCCTTCGTATGTATCCGTTTACGATTTATTTTAATGACTTATACGTTTACTACCGTTTCCAATGATAATAATAAATTATATATACTTAGAAGTATGGTAAAGTATCATCACGACCGTTTCCTTTTCGGGGTGGTCAGAAACCATGCTTATAAAGAAGCGGATTTACAATTAGTCAACTTTACTATAGGCCAATATGATGTATATTTTTTTGAAATTAACAAATAATTTATAATTCATTTATTTCTTATAAACAATAGGTTTTACATTTGTGTGTAGTTAGTGTTGTACTGTATGTTTTGCCGGAGGGCATATAAGTAACAAGTACAACCGTAGATCAATACCGTACAATATTATAATGATAATTATATTAATATCCATAGCTGGGCACCGTTAATCAAATAGTTAACTTCGTTAATCGTTAATCCGTTACAAAAAAAGTTAGCTTCGTTAAACGTTAAAGCGTTACATTTCGGAAGAATTAACGGAAGTTAATGTTAATCGTTAATCCGTTAATATGTGTAAAATTCCATTTTTATATCGTTGCGTTAGTGAACTTATAAAACCTTTTGGTTTAGGTTCTGGAAGTTAACAGGTTAATACTTATATAATATTGTCAGAATGAGTTCTCTTTTTTGTGTTGCCTCGGTTAGAGCTCGCCTTAACAATCTCTTCAAACTGTACGTATTGTGACTCATGTACCCTTCTTACATGTTGTTTCAAATTATTCAGGCTTGATACATGAACTTTTATTTTGGTGTCTACCAAAAGTATTTGCTGTCCCGATCTGGATACAAATTCCACATACTCAGTCAAATGTGGCCAAGGATTCTCATCAGGACCGCTGAAATCGGATTCCATGTCTTCCATGATATAGTTTTAAATACTACACTGCACAGTACACTTTTCTATCTAATTAATTACACTGCACTCTTCTTTATTAACACGCAAATTATCACTGACATTAATTTATAATAACAACAAACACAACACTCGTCACTCTAAGCACTGGCGCTAGTACTTCGCAGTTTTCTTACTCGCACGCGCCGGCAAAATATATTAGTTTTGTTTTTGTCTCACGCGCCGCCGCGCCCGGCACTTGTCGTTTCATACTTGTCTGAACCTGTTTTTCGCGCCACACCGCGGTGCCGTGCGGTAAATAGAGGCATTGGATTAACGATTAACGGACTTCTGCATATTAACGGAAGTTAACGTGTCCGTTAACATTTTCAAAAGTTAACTTAAAAGTTAACCCGTTAATCAAAATGTTAACTTCGTTAATTAACGATTAACGGATTAACGAGTTAATGCCCAGCTATGTTAATATCTATGTACATCAATTTTTAAACACTAACTTACAAATAATATTAATGTCAAAGTAGGAAATTATAATTTTAAGAATTTGTTATAGCAAGCGATTTATCTTCTAGAAAGTCCCGCACTGAATAGTAGCACTTGTCTATCAGCATGTCAGTGAGTTGTTTTTAAATTTATGATTTAATGTCATCACTTATTTTGTTATATATTTTTGGAGCCATAAAAAATACACTTTTCTGCATCTGTGTTGTTTTGGCTATCGGTATTATTAACTTATTTTGGTAAGCAGTGTGCGATTGCGATTTTGGGCGTTATTTGGGAACAGTTCTTTATTATTTCTAATTAAATTAGCTAGTTCCAGAATATAAAGACTCTACAGGTTTCGGTCGACTTAAGTCTACATAAAGCCCGAATGCACCTTTTTTGAACTCTGAAGATAATTTCTTTATTGCTAAAGTTTCCCCAGTAAATATTCCATAGCGCAGAGTCGATGGTATATGGCCATGGTATGCCATCACTGCCGTCTCAATATTTTTGGGTCTCAACCAGGAATCGAACAGGGTACCCGCGTCTAATTGCACGGACTTAACCGCTAGACTTTGGACGCAGCATTATTGTTTACAACAATAATAGCTATATCATTTTGACATAAGTATATACTCGTATGTATAGTAAAATGTAACATGTATGTTGTGAGATTACTTTGAAAACCAAAGACGTAGTATTATAATTAGAGATATAAATATTTTCAACGATATTTCACGTCTTAGTGTACTTTGAGAAAAGTAGTCTATCATTATTTATAAATTTTTATTTCAAAACTTTAATGCACAAAGTACAAAAGGCGGACTTAATGCCCGTAGACATTTTCTGACAGCCAAACTTTTGGGACTAATTAGAACAACTGTAGGTGCAATGAAAGTATAAGTGACACATTTATTTATTTATTTAAATACTTTATTGCACTTAAAAACCTAGTACATAGGCGAGCTATAACGCCATAAGGCATTCTTCACCAGCTAACCTTGGGGATCATGTAAGGTGATGGGCAGGATAAAGAAAAATATTAAAATAGCTTAAATTAGTAAATAAACATAATTACGCATTTATTAAATATACATACACAATATAAAAAAAAACAACACACATACATACTATATAACACATACATACAAAATCAATTAGATATAAATACTTATTTAATAAACTTACTTATATATAAATATAAATATACTAAATACTAATACATACATAATACATATACAACTTACAAATTTTGTTTGGAGCTATTTAGAAAATGTGAGTAGACCAGTTTTTTAAATGATGATCTGGTAGATGTGTAATAGGTTGATTGTTCCACAGATTTGTAGCAACAACCGCAAAGGAATTCGAAACAAATCCGGAATGATGAGATCATTCAACCGCCTCCGTGGTCTAGTGGTAACAAACGTTGCCGTGAACTCGGGAGGTCGTGTGTTCGATTCCCACCGGGGGCAAGTTGTACATTGTATAATTTGTCTCGGTCTGGGTGTTTATATGTACGAGTATATTGTATTTACAAAAAAAAGTATAATATGTAGTTTATCAACCATTTAGTTTCCGTAACACAAGCCTCGTAGCTTACCACGGAAATTAGATGGCGCTGTGTGATCCGTCTGGAATTATTTATTTATTCTAGGAAATAAAATAACGGAAGGCTAATTTGTCTGTCAATCGTTTGGAAAACTCCTTATTGGGTTGACTGTAATTGGAATTATTTTGCATCGTATTAAAGTAATGTAAAGTAAAGTATCATCACGACCGTTTCCCTTCCGGGGTCGTCAGAAACCACGCTTATAAGGAAGCGGGTTTACATTTAGCCGTCTTTCATCTTCAGCCTGTATCTCTCCACTGCTGGATGTAGACCTCCCCCAAGGCTCGCCACTCAACGCGGTTTTCCGCCACCCTCATCCGGTCATATGTCCATCTGGCAGGGAGTCGTCCCACTTGTTATGTATTGTGTTCCTACCGACTGCGCCATTGAAACATACAGTACATACATATCTTCACGCCAAATCCCTTGCGGGGTAGGCAGAGACAATTGAGCGCCACTTGACACGATCACGACATACATACAGCTTTTTAGTTTAAGACGTTTATTAGACAATTCCTGATGACAGTTGGCATTATAAAATTTAAATTAAAATACTTATAAAAACACAATACATAACACCACTCTGCGTCTTCCCGTGCGTGACCGTGGTCTTCACTTCAGAACGCGTTTACTCCAATGGTCATCGGTTATATCGGACGTGTCCGGTCCATTGCTACTTCAGATTCCTAATAAGGTCTATGTCGGTAACTTTGGTTCTCTGACGTATGTCTACGTTCCGGACTTTATCCATCATTGAGATACTTAGCATAGCTCTCATGAAGAGAGCTAAGCGACCTTAAACTTGTGGGCCAGATCCACTGTCAGTGTCCACGTCTCTGCTCCGTACAACAATACTTTAACAATGCATTGGTTGAAAACTTTATTTTCTGGTATGTCCGATAAGAAGATAAAAATAATAAATAATAATAATAATAATATCTTTATTCAGTAAAAAAGTTACACGATATGAAAACAATAACATATTTCATTATGCATGCACAGAAAAACAGACATTTGCAGCCGAACTAAGCCTATATGTATAGGTCTGTCCGTCGGCAGTCAACGCCCAGACACCCTTTTAAATATATTATTACTTTTAATTACAAAATAATAAAAGAAACAAAATGTACACAAAAAGAAAAATAAATTAAAAATTGTGTGGTTGAGATCCTCTTTTTGTTTATGATGTAAGTGTGTGAGTGTGTGTAAGAGGGTGTGTAAACTTTACATACTTTGTTATTATCGCATTCCTACTTTACTATTGACAGTATTTCCTCACTTATATTATAGTCAAGAGACTGTGGCCATTGTGTGACATTCAGATGTGGCGCAACTATTAATAAATAATGATGAAGTGGCATAACTTGCCTGTTCATGTCAACGTCTATGGCAAAGTCCCAACAATAGTGTTGATCGACGAATAGTTAAACACTTGACAACAATTCGCCCATTATAATATGAATGGATTAATCCAGGCACTGTATAGTCTAAAGTGTCAGTCTAGATTACGAGGGACAAGGAGCTTAGCATATTTAACACTACACTACGTGTAATTGCAAAAAGAGATAGGTACTATTATTTTAAATCATTATCCGAAAAACAAAACACTACTGAATATCAAAATCACAATATCTATCGTGATAAATACCTAAACACTGGGGAGTATGACAAGGTCACGTGCCGGCCGGGCGGCGCGGGGCGGCAACCTCGCTCGAATCTCAAGGCTTTATTTTTTTACTCAAGTCAAAGTCCGCACAATCGAGAAACTTGATTAGGCTTGGTATGAGTGGCGATATTATTGGAAAAACTTCTCTGCACCGTAACTTAAGATTCTATTTCTAAATATTTTTAAAAAATGTAAGTACGTTCTTTATTTTTATTCTAGATTGTAGATGATATAAAAATATTTGATCTTTAATAAATTCCACGGTGTATTATTGTCTTCACATAGAGTCAAAATTATGATAAAGAATGCTCCGATATAAAAAAGGATGCGAGAGAAGATAAACGGATTAGATATACAGGGTGATTTTGTTTGCTCTGTACTTTATTATTATTATTGATTAATAGGCAGGCAACATTACTGATTATTACATTACGCATTACTGATATGCCTATATCAAGCACTGGTGTAAAGTTAAATAAATTTTTAGTTATCAACATAGTCTATTGTCACTAGTTACTTCTCCACTTGTTTTTCAAAGTGTTAACAGTTATGTCCTTTTTCTCCCAAAAATGAAGTATCATAATTCAAAGGGGAAATGCTGCTAGTGTATTGGGCACCATGCCACAAGACAGCGATTTGGAGGAGCTATTTTTTTTGTAAGTATTTAATTTTTATTTTATGTATATATTTTTTTAGGTTAAATTTAAATTTTGTTGTAATATAGTTTATTTAATTTAAGGTTTTGTATGAAATAAATAATTTTACTATTAAATATATATATATATATATATATTTCTTGAGTTTGGTACGCTGGAGACATCGACGTCATAATTGACCTATAGTAAAGTTGGCTAAATGTGAATCCGCTTATCTATAAGCGTGGTTTCTGACCACCCCGAAAGGGAAACGGTCTTGATGATACTTTACTTTTGTTATTCATGTAACCAAAAAACTGGCTCTTGCCACCATAGAGGTTCCAGCTATTCTGAATGCCAGCGATGATAGCAAAAGAACTGATGGTATGACGCTGATTCACTGGGAGAAATTTGAAAATATTGGATTGTGCGAGTGAGAGGGTTGCCATAGCGTTAAACCATCTTAAAGTATATGCAATATAAATTAAAATGCGAGCGAAATTCAAGCAAGAATACTTATTGTCCCTATTTACCATTTTATTGTTCAAATAAGGCAGATATTTCAAAATAACAATTTTAGGTAAAAGCACAAATTCGAGGAACATTTATTTACTTTGCCGCACCAACAAACAAGAGTTAGGCTGAGCAACACTACTGAGGTATATTTAACTAAAATTGTACTTCAATTTTAATTACAATGGAGGAATATTATTTATTTATTTATTTTATTTAAAAACTTTATTGCACAGATGATTTCTACTGAGTATTGCGGAAGCGAGTCGCATCGTTGATGCACAGAGTACGAGGGAGCGGCAATATCATCTTAAGGGCAGTTAGTGAGAAGCCAGATTGCCCTATCATGGGGCACTGGGTGCATACTCACATGTATGTGCCCAGTGCTTCAGGAGGGCAAGGCAAATATAAAAAGTAAATGTCCTCTTTTTACTAATATAGAATAAGAAAACACTATGTTACTAACATACTATTCCGAAATAAACGCTTTTTATTATATTTATTTATTTATTATAAAACAAAAAGTTTCCAAAGTAAAGTAAAGTATCATCACGACCGTTTCCCTTTCGGGGTGGTCAGAAACCACGCTTATAAATAAGCGGATTCACATTTAGCCAACTTTACTGCCGGCCAATCATGACAAGTGGCAAGCTCGTCGATGTCTCCAGCGTACCAAACTCGAGAAATACCACAAATAAATTAAATAATAATTAAATGTACATATTTATTTACATTAATAAATATTTTTGTGTCCCGACCAGAATCGAACCCGGTACCTCCGAGTCTAAATCCACGGACTTAACCGCTAGACCACGGAGGCAGTTTCCAAATAAAATAAATCCGATGTGGCTTGAGCTTTTGGATTAATTGTCGGTTACAAAACCTTTGCGGCAATTTTGCTGTAATAATATTTAGTTTAAAATTAAATGTACCAAAAGCGTGTTGAGTTTTGTCAGATTTGTTACCTTTTTGGTTTAAAGCGTCGGTGATTTTGGTACACGAGCCAAGATCTTGCTCAGACTTCAGCTTAGCACGTGCACACGTTAATTTACAATTCAATGCAATATATATTTGGTTACAAATGTGTTCTCAGAATTTCCTTCACACCAGAGCACGTCCTCGTTCCCAGACATTAACACACTAGTTGTCTTTTAGAATGTCCAGCGGTCGTAACTAGAACAGTATTCTATTCATGATCTGATATATCTTTTTGCATCGTCAGTGACAATGTTTAGACTCGGGGGGTTCGATTCCTGGTCGGGACACAAACATATTTATTAATGTAAATGTATTTATTTACATATTGTTTAATTTATTTGTGATATATCTGGAGTCTGGTACGCTGGAAACATCGACGAGCTTGCCACTTGTCATGATTAGCTTATAGTAAAGTTGGCTAAATGTGAATCCGCTTATTTATAAGCGTGGTCTCTGACCACCCAGAAAGGGAAACGGTCGTGATGATATCCGACAAGCATCCAACCGAAAAATGTTTAAAAAATGGTGTCATCGTATTATTTAAATGGTTCATAAGTTATTTAATGGTATCATATGTATAATTAGTATTTAATATATCATAGTTATTAGTATGTATTTAGTAATATCATTGTATTTTCATATATATAGATTTATTTATTATTATTATAAATATTTGCACCTACCTTACATTTGAAATGGTCCCCATTGTCCCTAAGGTTGGCTGTCAGATAATGTCTAGCGGCATTAAGTCCGCCCCTTGTATAACGTGCAATAAAGTTTTAAATAAATAAATAAAAATAAATACTGACAATGTGTCTTTACAATTTTACGCGTACTCGTGAGCGTGTCCAAACATCTCCAAATTCAAACAAGTTCATTTATAAATGACTTTGTTTAACTAAAAGGGTAGTGAGAAGGAGGTGTGGCGCGAACTGTTCTCACTTCCGGACCAAATCACTTTCCGGATGGTAATGCCGGGGTTTTTTAATTGCAGGCCTAGACAAAACATTTTAGGACATGACTAGTGTTGCCCAAAGCAACACCAAGGCCAAGTCTTGGTCTTTCATCAGAATAGCTGGTCGTGGTCTTGTTCTTGTTCTTGCACGCTTAATCTTGGTTTGCTATTGGTCTTGCGCAAGAGTCTTGCAATACTTTTTACAAGATATTTCGCTAGATAGCGTATGTACTATATCGCGTAGGCGGATTTTTAAAACTGCCGTATATATATTCCTGTGACTAAGTTTAATATTTTCTTTCAATAAATGTGTGTTACGTAATATGGTTATTTCATTCGTTAGTAAATGTTATTCGACTTTATGATTAATTTAATAACAGTAAGTTTCAGATGAGAAAACAAAATTAACCTTAAAAACTCTTAGTGCATGCTAAGTTATGTACTCTCTACCAAACCAAATATTGTTTGATTTTGCTAATGTCGTCTTGGAAGCTCGTTCCATAAATGTACTGACGGCAGACATGCTTGGGCTCAATTCTCTCAGTAAGTGATGCAAAAATTTTGTTAGAATTACTCTTTTGCCACTGCCTACAGCCGAACCACTCTTTGTCCCTGTGGCTTAATTATCAAGCTGTAGAGATATTTTTACTTGACATATCGACTAGGCTATCCACCATATGCCTTCGTCGGATACTCCAGTACTTCGGACACATTGCCAAAAAAGGAGGGGATAACCTGGAGAAACTTTTTGTTACTGGCAAGGTGGAAGGAAAGAGACCTAGAGGCCAAAGGTGCATGCCGCCGAAGACAGGAACGGGTGGCGTGCTATCATCAAGACGCACACCAATTCATCGGGAGGTCACGACCCTCATCAATAAGGAAAGACGACGCAAGAAGGAGAGATATTTTTATGCATTTTGATAGATTTCGATCAATGTTGAATGTGACATTCATCTGATTCTCTATGGTTCGATAATTGCCCCTCCGATCATTTCTTTGGTGAAATCATGATATTTGTTGAACTCTTTTTGGTATTCATATATGTATATGTCGATGTTGCAGTCGTTTTGAAGGCTGGTTAAGTGGGCTCCACTTTTGCACCTTCCAACCGTCCTGTTTGACTAACGTTTTAATTGAAACCTTGCTTATTAAAGAATAGAAAACATTGATGTAAAGCATTTACGATGGTTTTAACCTAAAGTAACTTTTTTTAATTTCAAGTGCTGATTTAGATTTTTTGAATGGGTATTAAATTACAATAATACACAAAATCCATAGGTACTTAATATTATTATAAATGTGAAAAAAGCTTTGTGTCAGTGTGTCTGTTGAGGAGTTTGGAAGGCACGGTTTCCCATATATCACATTAAACTAAAAACTTAATTACTACAACATTTATTGGTTAACCTAGGACATAAACATAAACCTTAGTAGGATGCTTGTCGGAAGACCACTTGTGCAGCTCCTGCTGTAGGCTAGCCCAACGTCAGGTGGGTACTGAAAACGGTCTGCTGAAACTCCACTAGCACCAAAAACTTAACGATGGGAACTCCACCACCGAAATCTTACACCAAGACTTAGCTCCAGCCAAATGCCCTGATAGTGAACGCTCCTCACTGCGTGAGCGAGAGCTTCACTCCCACCTTCTTACACAATTTCTCCATTTTTCCGCCACAATAAATTGTCTCCAAGCCACCATAATTGGAAGAAATCACATGCCGGCCCCATGCTGCCAAACGTTAAATTATAACTAGTCCTTCAGTCAAGCCACAAAACCATAAATCAACACAAAAATAATTCGAAACAGGGTCCATATCTCGCTTTCACGACATTATAATTAAGAATGAGAGAGGTGAAACAACTAGGTAGTTATTATTTAAAATTATATTGTCATTGTAAACTTCACAAAACACAGTGCAATTTTTTTTACGACCCCAGCCTGAAGGCCCACCGCGAGAGGTCGCATGCCCGAATCACCGTGTGAACTCATAGAAGACCCAGTCTCTCTCTCACTGTTGGCCCTGCGTGCCTTAACAGCTAAGTGTGAGTCGTGGCTACGGAGTGAAGGCACTCGTTCGCCGCGTTCATGCAAGCATGCGAAGCAAAAGTCTACTCAACGGCTGCAGACCCAACCGGAACTGGAACTGTGGGAGAGTCGGGGGGGTCCGTAGGTTGGCGGCCAGAGGACTTGGAGGAACGAGAGCGCTCCGCTTAATGCAACGACTTTTATAGACTCTGTAACCCCACTATTTAGTGTTCGCTGGTTGGCCCCTTGTCAGATAATCAGCGATAACTCTTGGTAAATTATCGTTTGTAAAATTAATAAATTAACAAATTTATAATTACTTATTACTATTAGTTTTATTAATATTAGTTTTTTGTACAAGGTTATAGAGTTTTTCAGAGCAATCACCATAGTATGTCTGGATACACCATAGATATCGACAAAGCTGCAGAGATTAGAGAGGTGCAGAATAAGTGGCATCGTCCACAATTCAGATATCTCCCCTTTGCAGGACATTGACAGAATAAGTAAGATACTACACTTTGCTTAAACTCCATAGGAAAGTGGAAACACAGAGGCTGGAAAAACTTTAGAACTGTGTAGTGGTTAGTTTCTGGTACCTTTAATTAAAGTTAGTTAAACGACAAATCTTTAATTTGCTTTCTGCAGTGGAGAAACTTTGGATGGCCTCCAAATTGTCCTCTGGTACAATTTATTATCTACTTCAATGACTTATATATAAGGAGCCATCCGTAGTATACCGAATATATATTTTTTATGTTAAATTTAGCGTAACAATTTCAGAAACTGTCAGCATAATCAAACAATACTGACCTGACTGCTTAGGAACACTAAATGCTCCCAGTCATAATCATCATTACAGCCCCTAGAACACAGCGTCCTAGACCTCCACTGCTGGAGATGGGCCTTCTAGAAAATATATCTGGAGAATTTGGCCTACACTCGCCACGCTGGCCAGACGGGTTGGCGAGGAATGCTCTGAGTATATTATAGGATTTATGTCTTTTGCGTATGATAGCTCCCCGACCAAATACTGAATAATTAATTCATTCATTTTGGATTTTAAAATTTTGCTTAAGAAAAGCGTTGTTACAACTCGCCACAACCGCGCACGTGATTATGCTGTTTGTAAAAAAATACAACGATATAGTTATAGAGGCAATCACCGGCTTCAAATATGTCGATATGATTTTTCTCCACGCAAACAGAAAATAATTTCAGTTCATGCTTTTAGTCTGGCAACTTTTTCAATATGTGGCCAGCAGATGACCGATTCGATAGAACGAGGGAACAAAGCGAAACTTTTAAATTGCTTTCAATACCAAACTAGGACGCACATAAAGCAAAGTACTCAGGTTCGAATCCCAGTTAGAGATCTATGAAGTGTGCTTGGACTTTGCCTAGCATCTTAATCACAGTCCTAGACTTTTATCATTTTTTTTCGGTTGCTAAGATCGCGTTAGGTACACAATTACAAGCTGTTTATTTTCAGATACATATTCACTCTATGAAAGAGACTTCTCTAGTTTGGTACGATAGAGACATCGACGAGCACACATGCTGGGCCGGCAGTAAAGTTGGTTGTTAGTTTCCCAGCATACGGTGGTAGTTTACATCTTTTATGAAATTGTTTTTAAAAAGCAATGTTGACGAATAATTTTCGCCACTTACTATAACAAAAAGTCGTGAAATTTTTCCAGATATTATAAATTCAAGTGCTGGAAATATGAACAAAAAACAATGAAACCATTTGTGAATACGAATGTAAGTTTAAAATTCGGCTGAATATTATTTAATTGACAAAGGCCGATTAACATTTTAATGAATTAACATTTTATTTTATTATTAAGACCTGTTTTGAATAGCTGTATTTCTTTTAAAATACTCTTCTGTTGGAGATGGGCCTTCCAGAACATACTATACCTGGAGAATTTGGCCTACACCCGCCACACGTTCATATTTAGACAACTGTATTTACTATAAGCCCATCTCTTATTCATGCGAGCTTCGTCACAAAACTGATAGACTGCACGATCAGATGAGGACATCAACCACAGACTGCAGACAGTCCAGGGAGGCCCTTCCTAATACTGACAAGCACCTTACACGACGCCTCCTGGGCCTTGACAGTATTATGGCCCCACCACTTGATACTGACTAGGTCTTGGCACTGTACCTTTAACAAACATCTTTATACTCTGAACATTATATGTAATGTTCAGAGTGTAGAGGATGCATGGCGGAGGAGCCGTCTTGGCCGTGCATGTGCTCTAGGAGTGCGACTGTGGCTGCGGTTAGACTGAGGTTCCTTCAGACTGCAAATCTCCTCCGGAGGTCATATTTATAGATATAACATATCATAGCCACTACCCTGATGATATAACATATCATAGTCAGTATTTATAAAATTAACTTGTTCAATAATATCGAATTTAAAAAAAAAACGTCCTAAATTGGGTGTTCGCTCTTTGTCTCTCGATTGTTTTTGGCCTTTGGCAAGGAGTAATTTGCTGTGTACGGCGAGCAAACTAAATTAATATTTATGAACTTACTCACTGTGGGTATTGTATTGTTATTTTTATTATATATATATATATATATATCATCATCATCATCATCATCAGCCTGTGTCTCTCCACTGCTGGATGTAGGCCTCCCCCAAGGCTCGCCACTTCACACGATCTTCCGTCACCCTCATCCATCCCCCACCAGCGACCTTCCTCAGGTCATCTGTCCATCTGGCGGGGGGTCGTCCCACTCTGCGTCTTCCAGTACTTGGTCTCCACTCCAGAACCCGTCTACTCCATCGTTCATCGGTTCTGCGGCATATGTGTCCAGCCCATTGCCACTTCAGCTTGCTAATTTTAAAAGCTATATCGGTAACTTTGGTTCTTTGACGGATGTCAACGTTTCTGACTTTATCTTTTAGTGAAATCCCGAGCATAGCTCTCTCCATAGCTCGCTGAGCGACCTTGAACTTGTGGACCAGACCTACCGTCAGTGTCCACGTTTGTGCACCATACGACATTACTGGAAGAACGCATATATTATATATATTATTCTAATTCTAAAGATTGCCAGCCCTATTTCTAAAGTATAGGGTAACAGTAAATAAATAGATTTCCTATTTGAACATAATACTGCCGTGATTATGCCAGTATTGCCTTCAATCACGCACATCGTTCCGTTGGCACTGCCAACTGAAACCTATACTTTGCCCTTTTTGCTAACATAAAGCTTTATGCACATAAAATTCTAATAGTTTTTTTTATTTATTTTATACTATGACATCATCATGAGCACGACAGCCAGGTCATTTATCAGTATCACTACATATTATAAAACAAAACGCTCCGCCGCGTCTGTATAAACTCAAAAACTACTGCACCGATTTTCATGCTGTTTTTACCAATGGATAAAGTGGTTCTTAAGGAAGGTTTAAGTATATAATTTGTTAAGTTTTTGTATACATTAATAATATTTTTGCTTCAACGAAAACGCTGCCCAAACCCTTTGAGATATAACAAAATAATGTATGATGGAATTGTTTATCTTATATCGGTCTACAGAAAAGTACTCAATGGCATATGTCCATCTTTTAAGGAAAACATCATTATCATTACAGCCCCTAAAACACAGCGTCCTAGACCTCCACTGCTGGAGATGGGCCTTCCAGAACATACATCTGGAGAATTTGGCCTACACTCGCCACGCTGGCCAGACGTAATGGGTAATTATAAAGCTGTAATTGGAAAGCTTTTTACACAAATACGGTATTAATCCTTATCATTTTAAATACGTTAGTTGGCTTGATCATTTCATGATGATTATTTTTTTCCTTTACACCATGCAAATTAAATGAATACCGTAGGAGATAAAGCAAAATCAAAATAATGCGCAACAAAATTAATTTCGTTTCGCCGCTTAGAAAAGCAAAACCGGGTATATAAATAAATAAATAAAATATTAAACGAATTTAATATTTTTGTCAGAAGTAAAATAAAAAGAGCTTTTCACCCGGAAACAAAAATAAATGAGAAGAAAATTATCCGTAAGAAATACCTAAGATAAAATACCTAATATTTTTTGCCAAAAAAATAATAAAAAAATGTTTTCGCCGAAATAAGGTCTGGGCACACCGGGTTAAAAATATTAGTTTAATCAACGTGGTTGTTCTCGAACATTTCAAACCATCAAGTAGCTTATAATTTATTTAGTGTGTTTTGTTTTCGTTTTTAAGGTACCAAATTTATATAATTTTTATGTTTCCTTTATAGTTCTATTTAAAAAAATGTATAATTTTATTTTAGAAGTCATATTTTTATGTTATATTTTGTAAATTTGTTAGTTTTTGTTAAATTTTTTTTTTGTTTTAACAGTAATATGTTTCTAATTTCTTCTACTTTTTATATTGGTGAATGCTGTGACACCTAATTGGTACATATATTAGATAAGTTAAAATTATACTATGTTATGTGTACTGCTGTGTGTACTATATAAATAAATAAACGTATTTCACGCTGTCGTCACACAGATTGTTAGAAAAACCAAAAAAAGCCTTTGAAAGTGGTCGTTAATTACGACCATAATTGGCAATGCACTATCATACAATACTGTTACTGTGCTAAGTTGAAGTGGCTACCAATTCGTTGTCTCAGAAATCTTGGAGCTCTTTGTCTGCTTTTTTGGTTTTAAACGAGCCTGCGACATCGAGATACCTCAAGGACAATTTTGTCTATCACTCTTATTTCCATGACAAATTCCTTCTTTCGGATTTCTTTCAAAATCTGTTGTCGTTGTCGCCACAAATTTATGGAATGATATCCCTGGTCACAAAAGACAAGCAACTACCTGATTTTTGTTTAATTTAAGTTTGGCTCGCCATACACAATGATGTATGGAAGCGAGACGTGGATATGTCAGAATACGCATGAGAGTAGGGTTAATGCAGTAGAAATGAGGTCGTTGCGTCGGATATGCGGCGTCACTTTGGCGGACCGCATACATAACGTCGAAATACGGAAAATGGTGGGTATAAAAGAAAGCATAGGGACAAAAATAAGGAATGCTACGATGGTTCGGGCATGTTGAGAGGAAAGATTGACGAACCAGATATATAATGCGAAAGTTGTGGGTGAAAGAGGCCCTGGTAGACCGAGACTCACATATCACGATCAAATAAATAAAACACTGGCTGAAGGCACATTAAAAAGCTTTCGTAACAAAAGGGCATGTATGAAGAGGTTGATGAATGTTGACGAAGCGAAAGAAGTATGTCGTGATCGTGTCAATTGGCGCTCAATTGTCTCTGCCTATCCCGCAGGGATCTGGCGTGAAGATATGTATGTATATATTTAGTATACTGATATTATAGTGTATATAATAGTATATGTAAGTTTATGATTAAGCTGATATTTTTTTTTATATTTTAATATTTCTTTCATTGCACCTATAATAGTTGGCGAATAAGTGGACTAATAGGATTAATGTATTAGGATGGCTTAAGATACTTAGTACTACACTAGTAGCTGAAAATATTTGAAATACCGATGTAGAGTTTAGAAAATATTTAAAATAATCTCGCCAACGAAAGGACTTTTTACACTTGAATAAATTTCTCGTTTGAAGAGACTAAGAGGTTTTCTGACGTGTCATCGGATGTCCTAGTATGTACCAAATGAGATTTAAATAAAATTGTAAAGTATCATCACGATCGTATTCCTTTCGGAATAATCAAAGTACTAAACTAATTTAATAAGTTATTTATTTATTATTTTCATTTAATAATTACCGGGTTCGATTCCTGGTCGGGACACAATAATATTTATTAATGTAAATAAATACACTTAATTTATATTTGATTTATTTGTGATATTGCTCGAGTTTGGTACGCTGGAGACATCGACGAGCTTGCCACTTGTTATGATTGGCCTATAGTAAAGTTGGCTAAATGTGAATCGGCTTATTTATAAGCGTGGTTTCTGACCACCCCGAAAGGGAAACGGTCGTTATGATACTTTACTTCTTTTTAATAATTACAACAATTACCTAATTCCACTTCCCGCACATGCATAAAAGCAGATTAATTTTAGTCCATCCATCATGATAAATAGCAAGCTTGTCGATGTCTCCAGCGTACCAAACTCGAGAAATATCACAAATAAATTAAATATTAATTAAATGTATTTAATAAAATTAATAAATATTTTTGTGTCCTGACCGTGAATCGAACCCGTTACCTCCGAGTCCAAATCCACGTACTTAACCGCTAGACCATGGAGGCAGTTCAGTATTATATGAAGTTATTTATTTATTTATTCATTAAGGAAAACTATTGACATTTAATTTACAACTATAGATACAAAAATAGTAACAGAACGTCATTTACAAGTTTTCACTAGTAGTGTTAGAATAAAACATATTATGAACGATGAAAGCATCTACAAACTATCACTTCATGCAATAAACTAATAACTGTACAATAACAAAAACTATTATCTTTTAAAGAACATTAAGTTAAACGCATTTCTCACTGCCATCACCTTGTCATGAAAGATATCAACATCAGTTTTATCAATAATAAATAAATAATAAATATTTAGACAGGTCACACAGCGCCATCTAATTTCCGTGGTAAGCTATGAGGCTTGTGTTACGGAAACTAGATGGTTGATAAACTACATATTATACTTTTTTTTTTGTAAATATATACATATTATACATATAAACACCCAGACCGAGACAAATTATACAATGTACAACTTGCCCCCGGTGGGAATCGAACCCACGACCTCCCGAGTTCACGGCAACGTTTGTTACCACTAGACCACGGAGGCGGTCATGAATGCATTAAGAGTATTACAAGCTCTAATTAAAATTGTATGTTATATCACTCTTATTTTTTTACTATTATAGTTTCTACACCTACTCTTCAGTAAAATTTTATTACACAGTAGATGAATATCTTCAAGATAAAAAAGCATCGACAATTTGAGAATTATCTGTTGATAATATTTAGTTTTATTTATTTATTTATTTTAATTTCACAGCATTATTGACTATCTTATATAAACAGTTAAACTTATATCTAAACACATAGCCATTTACGAAATTACCTTTTCCTTACTAAACTTATAAAAAAAACATTATTAAAAACAAAAGGCTCACTCTAAATATAAAATAAAAATGTACTGAGTTGGAATGATGTGTGTAGAAGTATGTTGGTGTATGAAAATGAATGTAGGTGTGTATGTGTATGTGCACTATAGTATAGAGTCCAATATTTTAGATTTAAGTTGTATTTTTGACAGATTGAATATATCAACATGCGAAAACAACCTGTTGTATTTCTTTGGTATCCTCTTCGTCAGACAGTTGGACGCATAATTTGTGCGTGAGTTAGAAATAACGAACAGATCCGGATGTCTCGTATTGCGAACTGGCGTGGAGAGTCGCAGCACGCTAGCAACCAAGGGCGGACTGTCGATAGTTCCACTGCAAATGTCGTGCAAGAACAGCATCTCTGTTAGTGTGCGTCTGCCCTTAAGAGTTTTCATCCTGTGTCTGTGCAAAGAGGCGTCGTAGTCAATTAAAGAGATTCCACTCTTAAAGTTGAGATATTTGACAAACTTTGATTGTATACGCTCTATCTCATGGTCATATGTGATGTATTGGGGGTTCCAAATTGTCGAACAATACTCAAGTACACTGCGAACGTACGCAAAGTATACCAGCTTTATACATTGAATGTTTTTAAAAGGCTTGCATGTACGAATCAGGAAACCTAGGTTCTTATATGCTTTATTAGTTATACTATCTACATGCCCTGCAAAAGTCAATTTTGAATCCAGTACCACTCCTAAGTCTCTTATTTCATTACAGGTATCTATAATTGTATTGTTTAACTTGTATTCGAACTTTAGTGGTTTGTTACAACGCGAGAAGGTTATATGTGCACATTTAGTAGCATTTACTGTGATTTTGTTTTTATCATAATACATAGACAATCTATCTAGATCTTCTTGCAATTTGAGTGAATCATATATATTAGACACCTTAAAATACACTTTTTTGTCATCAGCGTACAATAAGTATTTGGCATTTGCGAAACATGTACCTATGTCATATAGGTATGCTACATAGAACAAAGGTCCGAGTAAAGACCCCTGTGGAACTCCTGATGGAATAAGAACCTGTGTCGATTGGCATCCGCCCACCACAACAGTCTGTTTACGTTTTTCGATATAGGAGGAAACCCATCTTAGTAAATCGCCATGAATGCCCAATTCGTATAGTTTGCGAAGGAGGATGACGTGATCCACCCGATCGAACGCCTTTTCAAAATCGGTGTAAATCACATCAACCTGAGAGCTTTCCATAGCACGGAGTACGTCACTTGTGAATATTGCAAGGTTTGTGGTTGTTGACTGACCTCAGACGAAACCATGTTGTTCATCTGGTACTCCTTGCATTATGACTGGATATAAATGGGTGTATACAGCTTTTTCGAATATTTTGCCAAACACATTTAAAATTGAGATTGGTCTATAGTTTTCTATGTTCATTCTAGAGCCCTTCTTGTGTATTGGCACAATATTTGCCTCTTTCCATTTATCAGGAAACACACCATCCCTAATAGACCTGTTGAACAATATGCAGATGGGTAGTGCCAAGGATTCTGCACATTTTACTATGAATAGTGGTGGAATGCCATCGCTACCAGCCCCCTTGGACGTATTGGTGAGACGTAAAAGCTTTTTTATGTATTCCTTATCGAAACTTACAGTGCTAATTGATTTCGTGAAGTTAGTCTCGGATGGATTTGTGTCTAACTGAGTTGAGTCGGGATGTACAAACATACTCTCAAAGAAGCCGTTAAAGGCGTTGCAGATAGATTGTGTATCGGTCAATTTTGGTCCCTTGTGTGTCATAGAACTCGGGTAGCCTGAATTTGATTTTGAGTTATGAATTGCGTTCACACAAACTGTTCGCGAGAATAAGCAACCAGTAATTCTGATAACAAATAGTTAACACTTATCCTACAGTATACAAATAACACTTGCATAGAAAATACTGCTGTTTGTTAATTAAATAAATTATTAATAATATTTCGAGGAGCAAATGTTTCACCTGTCAGTTTTTTTTTTACCTGTTTGTTTTTTTTTTTTTTTTTATGATTTATAGTACTGACTTAAAATGACTATGTAAATATACAGCTACATGTTTGATAAAATATATTTAATGTCTTTAATTTGTATTGACATTGTTTAGTTTAGGTTTTAGAAGGTATATATATACATATATATATTGTATTTGACATTTTCTTTTTATTATTATTATTTATGTTTGTTTTAGTATATAGTATGACAACGCCAATTTACAGCTGCAATATTATATTATTAAATAAAATTCTTTGACATTGTTATTATTATTATTTTGATAATTTTTATTTTGTTTTAAATATTATTATAACTATGCCATTAGAGTTTAGACAGTAGCGTTTTGATTTATATGTATTTTGTAAATACATTAGTCTTGAGTTGTTCAGTTTATATCATGTTTAATTTTTATATAGCTTCATATAGCGACGTCACTGAAGAGCTACTGAACAAACTCGATCGTCTGCTCAATTTATGCATCCGCTATGTATACGGCTTGCGTAAATATGATCATATCTCTCATTTTCGTAATCAGTTGAAATGGCTCAATATCCGCTTTCGAAGATCTACCCATCTCCTCGTGTCTCTGTATGGTATCCTGAACAACCCTCATGCGCCTGCATATCTTAAATCCCGTTTTGAATACATGTGTGATACTCACAACCTTCCACTTCGCTCTTTACATAACAACCAACTTAAAATCCCATCCCACTCCTCTAGCAGATATTCAGATTCGTATACTGTGTCTGCAGCCCGCCAGTGGAACAAGCTACCACTCGCTATTAGACACGCGCCGTCTGTCCACGTTTTTAAGCGCTTGGTCACTGCTTTATTTCTAGACAAACAGGAGTCGTCATCAGGCTAAAAATATATATTTGACATAATATATATGTGTATATACGTTTATTTATAGGTATATGTGTAATTTATGTAACAGTGTAAGTATCTATTAGTATGTAATGTGTGTAGTATATTCTATATTGTTAAACTTGATATCAGCACTACCCTTAATCTCACACTCTCCCAAAGATGTTAGAAAATGCCTTGTAGGCATTAATCTTCGCCTTTGTACACTTATTTTGTGCAATAAAGAATTTAATAATAATAATAATATAATTGTATAGACTTTTAAATGTATCTGACGAGTAAAAGTGCTTGTAATATTGCCAATTTACTGAATAAAAAAAAAGAAGTGTTTAAAGTTATTACAATAGTCGGCTACAAGTATAATGTCTTGCGGCATTAACCTTGGCAATATTTTTCTTTGTGGAATGAAGTGTTAAATATATATATGTTACACGGACCAGATCAAAGAGCTAGTAAAACATATTAATCTTCATTTGGTACTGTCTAGCCTGTAGACTGAACAGTCTAGACAAGTTGCCGGCGGCGGAGTGTACTACACGAGGGCTAGGTACACCATACATCGTATTCTGCACTTTTTGCAAAAAAAAAAAACCAAAGCAAACACACGATGAAATGAATAGTCTTACAATATGAGAAAATTACATGTTACAGCGGTCGTAGTCTATTTATTTGAGCGCAAATGTTAGAAAGTGATGATGGTGTCTCAGTTGTATGAACACATTCCCTAAAACACTATCTAGTGCAGAAACCAGTGCACTTACTAACAGGTCTGTTAGCCTGTCCTAGCTCAATGTATTATAAATAAATTGTATAATTTTAATCAATCAAATTTTTTTACGTACCGTTGTCATAGATTTACAACACCACCGTTCCCGTGCCTCAGAGAGTACGTTAAGCCGTCGGTCCCGGTTCCACTAATACCAACTTGTGGAATATATTTATTTATTTAAAAACTTTATTGCACAATGTACAAAAGGCGAAGCTTAATGCCGTTAGGCATTCTCTGACAGTCGACCTTGGGGACAAAGGAGATATCAAATAGAAATATGAGACGGTGCAAAAATAAGAGTTAAAAGAGACAGTTTTTGCTATAACTAATACTTAACCTAATATCAAATACATATACTACTTAATATACATCATATATAAACCTACATATACTCATATATACATAATACGTACATACACATATAACTACATAATAATTAGAATAAACTAAAAACACACATTAAAATAGTATTATTTATTGGGACTTAATTGAATGTGTAAGCAAGCCTCTTAAAAAAATAAAATAAATAAATAAATTAAGTTTTATTTCAGGTATACACCCATATCAATTAAATTTACAGTACAGGTATTACAATTATAAAATATAAAAATACATAAAAAAACAAAATAAAATATTTGCCAAACATCGACTAAAGTTCACTTACGGTTCGGGCTCTGCTGAACAGACAGCCAATGTGAGTGTATTTTACTGGGGATCCCGTCGCAAACCGCTCTCATAATGCGATTTGTTGAAGAGCGTAGCCGCTCCCAGAAAGATGTGACACGGTTTCGGAGCACCGCGAAGAAGTCTGGTACCCTCGCCTCAGCGAACATGCCCGATGCACTGCAGTACCTCGGTCGGCGCATGAGGATACGGAACGCATCATTGTACTGTACCCTCATGGCACTGTATGATTTCCTATGGTAACTGACCCATAGTTGGCAAGTGTACATACATTGACAGTATGTTTTAAACAGCGTCAGCTTGACATCTTAAAGGTGGCTCTATTCGGTGCTTGACGAATACTGACTGGAAGGCTGTTCCAAAGGGATGACGCTGCGACTACGAAAGACGCTGAGACAAAGAGACTAATATATATATATATAGATTCCTTTCACCCGTAGCACATTTGCGTAAAAGCAGTACCGATTAAATAAATAGTAATAGTAAGTAAATTACCCATCTAAATCAAAAAGAACTAAAAATATTACTAAAGAACTACTTATCTGACCTTGACTACGACAGTACAGAAGAGACGATGACATGACATTATGTAAATTCACTTATAAATAAAAAGATAGACAATTATCAACTCACTAGGCAAAATTATAAATCCCAAACACACAAGCTTACCCTCTCTCTCCTCCCTTCCCCACTTCCTCCCCTACATACACACACACATAAACAGCCACAGATTCACAAACACACACATATTTGTATGTATTTGTATATTTCACCTTTATAACAATCGTTATATTTTGGTATGTCAGTTAACAAATTTTAAATAATAACAACAGTTCTATTAACACCATGCATCGTAGACAAAGGAGCATAGGAACACAATACAGTAGAAGGCATAAGACCACAAAACTATACAACTATTTAAAAGAATTTTCCGTCAAAGGCATGTCAATAAATTCTGACAGGTTATAAAAAGCATTATTTTGAAAAAAGAGTTTCTGTTTTGTTTTAAATTCATTTGGTTGTAGTCTAGTTATAATCTCAGGTAGTTTATTGTATAATGTAATTTTCTACTAAATTTGTAACTTTTTTTAAATTCTATTTTTCTTCTAAATTGTATTTTTATTATTGGAAGACATTGGCTCCTGTTATACAGCTCAGCTCATGCAGGAGACAAGGTTCACCATAACGAATCAATATTCTTATTGTGCTAATAAACAATTTAAAGTAAAGTATCATCACGACCGTTTTCCCTTTCGGGGTGGTCAGAAACCACGTTTATAAATAAACGGATTCACGTTTAGCCAACTTTACTATAGGCCAATCATGACAAGTGGCAAGCTCGTCGATGTCTCCAGCGTATCAAACTCGAGAAATATCACAAATAAATTAAATATTAATTAAATGTATTTATTTACATTAATAAATATTTTTTTGTCTCGACCAGGAATCGAACCCGGTACCTCCGAGTCTAAATCCACGAACTTTACCGCTAGACTACGGAGGCAGTTATATGTATGTATTTGTATATTACTTGCTGATTGGACCCGGCTTTGCCCTTGTAAAGTAGTCGTCACCTACAAAACGTGCAACATTCAAGAGTAATATGTACAAATACTATCTATTAACTTAAAATTTATCTGAAAAAAATTTTTTTTTTTTTTTTTTACCTCTTCCGTTTATTCCACATCTTTGCTTCTTTGTCTTCTTCCTTTGTAACCTTTTTCTTTAGCCACTTCTTCACGTAACTGGTTTTATTTTTGTATTGTTATTATATAATAAATAATAATAATAATAAATAAATATTTCCAGACAGGTCACACAGCGTCATCTAATTTCCGTGGTAAGCTGCGAGGCTTGTGTTACGAAAACTAGATGGTTGATAAACTACATATTATACTTTTCTTTTTTTTGTAAATATATACAAATTATACATATAAACACCCAGACCGAGACAAATTATACAATGTACAACTTGCCCCCGGTGGGAATCGAACCCACGACCTCCCGAGTTCACGGCAACGTTTGTTACCACTAGACCACGAAGGCGGTCAATTATATAATATAATAATATATATATATTATTATATATATATATATAATCCATAATGAATAATTTATATATGTACTTGTTTATGTATTAGAATGTAGTTATTAAATTAGTTATTTATTAGGTTTAGAATTAAATTTTTCAAAATGTGAACTTTATTTATCAAATTTATTAACTCATGACAAACAAATTGAAATTATTTCCAAATTTAATAGTCTAGCGCCCAATATCAAAATTTTAAATAATGAAACCCTTCGGCTCCTAGGATCACCAATCCTAGATGAATCCATCCAAATTTATGTTCAGGAACAATTAACTAAATTTAACTTAACTTCAGAACGCTTATTCAAAATTCAACCCCACATGGCACTTTTTATCATACGATATTGTTTGTTCGCTCCCAAATTTATGTATGTACTCCGTTGCTCTCAACTTTGGAAATTTTCAGAAGAACTAGTTTTATTAGACAAACAATTGCAAAATTCACTAACCGACATTCTAAATTGCCCCATGAATGACCGTACTTGGGCCCAGGCTTCACTACCAATTCGGTTCGGAGGCCTGGGAACCCGCAAAATTTCTAGTGTAGCACTGCCAGCTTTTCTGTCGTCTGTACATAGTACTGTCGAGCTCTACGGGAGAATCACTAACCCATCTCTGGGTTCCGTTGAGCCGTCGTACTTGTCAGATGCCAGAGATGCCTGGTCAGCAGCATGTCCAAATGTTTCGGTTCCAATTTCACCAAAAATCCAACGACTATGGGACGAGCCGCTCTGCAAACTGGTACAGGAAGATATTTTATCTGCTAGTAATATGAAAGAGCGGGCTCGCCTCATGGCCGTTTCCACTAGGGAGTCAGGTCTTTGGTTGCAGGCTTTTCCCTCAGCATCGGTTGGCACACTCCTTGACCGACATACACTGACCATGGCGGTGTGCCTTCGTCTCGGAGCCCGGACTGTCCACCCGCACCAGTGTCGATGCGGAGAACCAGTCGATCATCTCGGACACCACGGGCTTTCTTGTGCTAGAAGTGCTGGCCGCATTCCTCGTCACGCGGCTCTCAACGACATCATCCGAAGGGCTCTTGTCACTGCTGGTGTACCCGCAATCTTAGAACCATCTGGGATTGTGCGGAGCGATGGCAAGAGACCCGACGGAATGACTGTTGGGCCGTGGAAACTTGGCAGATCTCTGGTGTGGGATGCGACGTGTGTAGACACATTAGCTCCATCTCACATCCAGGCGACTTCGTCAGGTGCGGGGAGAGCGGCTTTTTCTGCGGAGAACCTCAAATTGCGCAAATATGCCAACCTTAGTTCCGGTTACGAGTTTGCGCCGTTTGGGGTCGAGACGATGGGCCCATGGGGACCGTCAGCGAGGCGCTTGGCCAAGGAGTTGTCAAAGCGGCTGACAGAAAGGTCTGGAGACAGGAAGGCTGGCAATTATTTCTGCCAACGTATTAGCCTCGCTATACAGAGGGGAAATGTTGCCAGTCTCCTTGGGACTATCTCGGATGGGACGTCTCTAGAGGACATTTTTTATTTATAGTTTAGTTTATTTTTAATTTTATTATTTAGGTAGCTTTTATATTGTAATTCTTTTATACTGGTTGTATATTACTTCGAATAAAAAATATAATTAAGTAATTAAAGTTATTAAGTATTATAAGTATGTATTTGTTGTTATGTCTACATACTCGTATATCTTACAAATTGTTATTTAATAATATTGCACCTACTTCCCATTGATACTGTCTAAATGTCCTAAAGGTATGACTGTCAGAGAATGTCTAACGGCATTAAGTCCGCCTTCGTACAAAGTGAAATAAAAAAAAAAAAACTTTTGGGTGGTCGTAATGTAATTCATATTTTTTACACTTATTTATTTTTAGGGAAATTTACAGCCTTTACAAATACTAGTTCTGAAATACATCGCTAACTAAAAACTATTATGGTTTTATTTTATATGTTCTATTTAATCATGCAACAGTTTTCTGGCCGTTTAATTGTTCTCTGGTGACAATAGGGCTGCCAGTTTTGTCTCTTAAAAACAATATTTAATTAAGTATCTTAAGTACTGAATCACGCGCGATTACCCTTTACACGTCTCTGAATAAAAATACAGGATGCGCAAAAGCATCAACTCACGTAAACTTCAAAAAAAAAACAATCACTCACGATTGCGCGTTCAAGCTTTCAATGTCAATCGTGTACACTCTTCGTTACGAGTGGAAGCAGGTGTTGTGTAAACAATTGGTCACGAGAACCGCACCTGGATCGTCTCGCATCTGACCGAAAGTCTGATGCGTGGTTATTGGAGTCCTCGTCATTGCTATTTTTTTTAAATTTTTATATACTAGCAAGACATGTGACCCTGCGCCTGATTGTAAGTGTTCAGTTTACATGAATGTTAGCAACTGGAAGACCCTTATGTCCAACATCAGTCCGTAACACTATGCCGGCTTGACTAGATGCCTTTTCACGCTTCGCTGAAGGACTCCAGGTTATAGGAAATTGGAAACACAGAGGCTGGAAGAGCATTCCACATCTTTATTGTGCGACAGATGTATGAGTCACCAAATTGATAGCTTCACCTTGTTCAGTATTCCGAGCTTTTATGACGCGGTTTTGGTGATGCTCTCAATCCTAGTTCAAGTAAGTGGATTTTCTACAGATAATTTTAGTTTTGGAGTAGCTCTATACTGCTGTGACCCGACTAGGCTTTCCATTGCTGCAGATATAATCGAATAGCACGAATCCTAAAAACAAAACGCAAATATAAAAAATCTTTTTTTATTTAAGGGCCCTTACACAAATTGCAAAAAAGTCACTGCGTCAATCCTCAAGTGTTGAATTAAGAGTAAGAGAGAAATTAAGGTTCAGGGGGTCTACTCTTAACGTACGAAACTTCTAAACGTTGTTTTAGACTATAAGTTAGTTTGGAAAGATATCACTGTTGGTGGAAGAAAAAACTGCCAAGCAATTTAAGCGAATTTACAAGGGCAGTCTATAAATAGTTTTTTTTTTACATCAGTGAAAGAATTTATATATAAAATAAATAAACTCGATCGACTTCTTTACTTGTGCATTTACTATGTTTTTCGTTTGCGTAAGTATGATCATATTTAGCAAAGAGTTAAATATACACATACACATCTTCACGCCAGATCCCTTGCGGGGTAGGCAGAGACAATTGAGCGCCACTTGACACGATCACGACATACCTGATTCGCTTCATCGACGTTCATCAACCTCTTCATACATGCCCTTTTGTTACGAATGCTTTCTAATGCACCTTCAGTCAGTGTTTTATTTATTTGATCGTGATATGTGAGTCTCGGTCTGCCAGGGCCTCTTTTACCCACAACTTTCGCATTATATATCTGGTTCGTCAATCTTTCATCGCTCATCCTTTCAACATGCCCGAACCATCGTAGCATGCTTTTCCTTATTTTTGTCCCTATGCTTTCTTTTATACCAACCCTTTTCCGTATTTCGACGTTACGTATGCGGTCCGCCAATGTGACGCCGCATATCCGGCGCAGCGACCTCATTTCTACTGCATTAACCCTACTGTCATGCGTATTCTAACGTATCCACGACTCGCTTCCATACATCAGTGTTGGTACCAACATGGCATTGTGTATGGCGAGCCGAGCTTTGTCACTGACATTTCGACTGCCGATCAGTGACCCCAGGGCACCGTTAACATTATTTCCCGCGTTCACTCTTCTTTCAACGTCCCTATCGTACTTCCCATCCGCAGTGAAAACACTGCCCAGATATATAATTTCATTTACTTGTTCTAGAGTTTCATCATCAATCTTTATCGTCACGGTTGTCATCCTTCTTCTTTCAAACACTAGTACCTTAGTTTTTCTTGCATTCAAACGGTGTCCTTTTTCTGCACATCCCTCCTTCATTCTTGTGACTAGTGATTGCAGTTGTTGTTCGGACGATGCCATAAGAACAGCATCATCTGCATAAAGCACGCAGTTCACCACTAGATCACTCATCTTTATCCCACAGTCACTCTCTCTCACTCTTTTTAGGCATTTGTCGAGATATAGAGTGAATAATCTAGGAGAAAGCACACAACCTTTATATCCGAAATCGCAGGTCTGCACACCTCCTTACTGCCTCTACAGCATGCTATATAATCCCAATGCACTCTCTACCGGCCTACGAACTAGGAGCACATCCGTTCTGCATGCCCCTATGTGCTTTACCAATTATAGACAAAGCTCGTTTTTTTGGAGGTCATGCAACTATTTTAATAGTAACTGTTCGGAAATTGATTTGTTTAATACGAAGCCAACGTTTTCTCGCAGCTACTTGACCAGATTGTTCTATACTAGCCATATGCCTTAGCTGTGTACCCACAGCAACTGTTGTTAATTGTTGGTATTTGTTTTTTTGTAAGAATTCTTTATTAGATACAAAAATATTAAAATAAAATAGATCAAAAAACTAATTATAAATAAAACTAGTATTCTTTATTTTATGTTATGTTTGTAGTCCATTTGCGGTAACTTCTAATTGTTTCCATTGATTTTTTCCAAATTTGTTATTAGTTGTTAGTTATCCTTTATTAAAGTAAAGTATCATCACGACCGTTTCCCTTTCGGGGTGGTCAGAAACCACGATTATAAATAAGCGGATTCACATTTAGCCAATTTTACTATAGGCTAATCATGACAAGTGGCAAACTCGTCGATGTCTCCACCGTACCAAACTCGAGAAACATCACAAATAAATTAAATATTAATTAAATGTATTTATGTACATTATTAAATATTTTTGTGTCGACCAGGAATCGAACCCGGTACCTCCGAGTCTAAATCCACGGACTTTACCACTACACGGAGGCAGATCCTTTAATAAATGAATAAATAAAAATAAATTACCAGAAAAATCGGTTCCAATTTCTCTGCGATACATATTGCTATTCGCTCGTCTCACAATAATTAAATAAAAAAATCCGCCACATTTGCATTGTGGTGCTGGCGTTTCGTCAAAATTCCTTGAACCGACGACGTAGTAATAATTCTTTGCTTGAAGAACTTACTGATGACCAGAACTATTGGAGACTGCTGGTAGATAAGCTACGACTGCGATAGAATCAAGTATGTGATTTGAGAGTAGACCCCCAGCTCTTGGCTAAAACCCGCCCCTTTAAGTGGGTTTCACGGCGAAATGAGAAATAGGCGTAACCAGTGCCAACTACAGATATTTTATTACCCACTACGGAAGATATGATCAAAAATTCTCAAGTTTTTGGAATTTTACAATCCCACGTAAGGTTAGGCAAGAGTTTTGACTACTGGCAAGACTTAAGTAAAAAAATATATATGATATGTAGATATAACGAAATGCATAATAATAATGATAATAATAATATTGCACACAAAATATAAAATATAAAAAGATGTACAAAAGGCGAGTATAATACTACAAAAGTATTCTCTATCAGCTAACTTTTGAGAGAGTGACAGAATGAATATTATGAGTTAGAAAAATAAAATGATATATTTAAAAAATAAAAATAAGAGAAAATAATAATAATAATAAATAAACTATAGGATTAGATAAATAGATAAAATGTAAACAGGATCATAATATACTTATGTTGTCATCATACACTCATTGTGTTGATATTCGTTCAAGAATCTGTAACGTTGCGACTTAGGTAATGTTACTAATGAAAAATAAATCATTATCTAAAATGTCTTCATATTCATTACAGGACTCTTACCTATACTTGTTGATTGTTGTGAGGTAGACTATATAATAAAATGTTAAGCTGTTAGTCTTCTGCTAACAGCTTACTCCTTGGACCACTTCGCTGCTTAGTCTTCCACTAGCAGGAGTAGAATCATTCTAAATAATTTCAATTATGACGTGTCACAAATGCCTGTATTAGGTTTACTTGAATAAAGATATTTTGACTTTGACTTTGATTGTTTTTGAGTGTGTTAGATGGTAATTGTCATATAGCTTTAATGTTAGTAGCTACTTACTTCGAGAACGAAGTATTTATCAGTATGGTCGTGTTAGATATTGGGTTATAATGATGTTTAAAACCATTGATATAACCTAACTGTCATTGCCATTCATATATTTAAATAAAAATAATTCGATTACTAATTAACACAATTATAAAATTGTCAAATTCCGAATTATTTTATGTATCGATTATTTATTTAAATTAGTTATTTTTCTGGCATTACCATCAACGTCCTCTGTGACCTAACCGGCAATCCCTATTGGCTAATAAACAACCAATGGCAATGACAGCTAGGTTATATCATTTTTTTAAACATGATTATGACCCAATATCTAACAAGTGCATTATAATTCCTGTAAAAATAACTTATCTACTTTTTAATATTGTTTCATTATCTTGATTTTATTGTTTGAACTTTCTATTTATGTACTATTAACCATTATTATAGTACTTTTAAATGTTTATTTATTTTTGAAAAAAATAATCACAAATTGTAAATGTTTTTAGTCTGAAAGGTGCAATCTGGTGACCTGAGATATACCTTAGATTTTTTTACTTATTCAGTATTTATTCAAATTTATGTTTTTAGAGATAAATAATCGATTTTTATTATTATTATACAATATGGAATGTTTAAAGATCAAATATTTTTATATTATATTCTAGAATAAAAATAAAGAACGTACATATTTTTTTATTTTATTTTTAGTAATAAAATCTTAAGTTCCGTAACTTTAGAAGTTTTTTAGAACTAGAGAAGTTTTCCTAAAAAAATCGCCGCTCATACTGAGCCTTATCAGTAGGTAGCAAAAGGTCGACGATGGCGCGGACTATGACTTACTTAAAAAAAGAGCCTTGAGATTCGAGCGACGCTTTGAATGTATTTTAAAAGTTTTTATGTAACAAATTTTTGTTATTATTTCTTACTTGTCATACTTGTCAAAAAGTTGCCTCACCGCTCGTTTTTTTAAGAAATGTTAGCATTGTTAAAAAAAGTGGTATTTCTTAACGAAAACGACATTTCACGCTGGTTTATGAAGTTGCTACGAAATGTTTCCAACATGCTATAAAACGAACGTGCACTCACCACACCCTTGTCACACTCCCCAGCCTTTAGGTATTTATCACGATAGATATTGTGCTTTTTAGATGCAACTTATTCACCATACAGTAGTTTCGTTATTCAAAAAAATATTTTTACTTAAAAAAAAAACTTTATTTTATTTTAAAAAGGGGTTCTACTAATGATCTTGCAATTACACGTAGTATATTATACTCTGCTAATCGCTGAAGAGAAAACGCTCTAGAGACCGCTCGCAGCCACCCACGACTTCACGCCAAGGAACTTCTATGGAGGAGTGCAAGGCGAGGCTGGAGATGCCGAAACCTACCAGGCTAATCGTTTCCTTAAACCCATTAGTTCAATAAACATATTCTGGGCTTATTACAACCCAAAGTTACTATTATAGCTGTCAAAATTAACAAGCTGAAGTGGCAATGGCAGTCACAGAACCTAGGCCGATGGGGCAAACGGAATCTAGAGTGGAGACCACGTACGAATTTAATCATTAACTTTAAGGCAGGTTACTATACCCAGTACTTCAGTCTCTTCCAGGGTTCACTACAACATCTGTTCGACCACCGCGCAACTATCTCTTATAGTGTAATGGAAACCTGTCGCTCCTGTGGCTCCATAGCATATATTAAATGAAAAATAAAGGAAATTAATTAAAAAAATATATATATATCGTCTCGTCTCCCAGGGTCCTCTACAACATTCGTTTAAGCACCCATCTATTATAGTTTTATAGGAACCCGTCCCGTGTTATGTCAGAATGACTACTCATTATGATCAGTGACTTTATCACTTCGCTCGGTTAGCTTCTGTGGCATATATTTTGCAAAAATATATTATATCACTTCGTCTCCCAGGGTCCTCTACAACATTCCTTCAAGCACCTTTTATACTTTCATGGCAACCCGCCAGCATTACATCAGAATGACTACTTAAATTTAATCAGTGTTTTTATTGTGGGATTGTGTTTAATGACTTTAAAACTCTTTCGATAGATTTCATTATTTTAAAGTACTCGTAAATCGCCTTAAAGATAACAAAAAAGTGTTGGATTATTCAATAATATAAATAAACGGTAAGATTTTTTATTTTATTGGAAAACAAACAGTACTTAATAACTAATTACAAAATCAAGCATTAATATGTTTTTACATATAATAATAATAAAATGTTTATTTCTCTAATAAAATACATATGTAGGTACATTAAAAATATTAACAGTTACAATATGGTACATTCTTTATTCTTTATTTTGTCACCGTACATTCCCACCGGAATTTGGTTAGGTCTATGATTAAGTACATAATTCTATTAGGTACGAGTGTTATGTTATATAATTTACTTACTACATATTCGTATATCTATCGTGCCTGGAAAGTGTTATATTTGAGCAAAGAACAGAACTGGCAGTAGGAACCTTAAGATGAAGACACTTAAAATAACTTAAATGCGGCTGTAAAGGGGCCTTGTCAAACTTTATTAGTATACTAAAATTAACTTAAAGCTTAACTTAAGCCGGTGCCTGAACGGGGTACCTAAAAGATACCTGTATCTCAGGTCACCAGTTAACACCCCTCGGACTAGCAAGTATGTTTAGTTTAAACATTGTTAATACATAAACAGTTATCTTTATATAATTTTAACAGTTAACTATAATATGCAAAATGAAATAACAATTCACTCTACTTCACTACGACTAAAATTTAGTTAATAAAGGAAGTAAGTAGTAAGTAAGGAAATAAATTAGGTATAAATAACAGTTTAGGTAGTTTCGGAAACACTCAAAGAAACTCTGTCAAACCAATGTTTTGACAGAGCATTTTTTAAAGTAGCTGTAGTTGAATTAAATAGATCCAACTCGGAAAAGTTAACCATCTTATTAAATTCATTAGCTGCACGGCACGAATTACCTCTATACCTAGATGCACTAGATGGCACTGATAAGCATGTTGGCCTTCTTAAGGGTTTAACTGGAGCACACAAATCAATTCTAGATAGAACCTGCGTAGAATCAATTTAAGTCTGAGCTGTATTTACCAGAAAAAGTATGTCTGCTATCCTACGTCTCTCAAACAGCGACAGAATGTGATATCTTGTACACCTTGCTTATTTTGTTATCAGAATATTACGAGTAGATATCTAGCAAAAGCGATGAAAAGCTATAGTTTTGTTTTTCGTAAAAATAGAGCAAAACCACAACCGTGATGCGAGTTTCAATAACCGGTGGCACTTTTAAAAATCGAAAATAACATCAACAGGGCGCTATTCTTGAAACCAATTCCAGTTAAAACATGATAATTATTTTAATTTTGTTAATATTTAATTATGCTGAAGGTTCTGTTACTGCTTCCGTGATCTAGCGGTTAAGTATGTGGATTTAGACTCGGAGGTACCGGGTTCGATTCCTGCTCGAGACACAAAAAGATTGATTAATGTTAATAAATACATTTAATTAATATTTAATTTATTAGTGATATTTCTCGAGTTTGATACGCTGGAGACATCGACGAGCTTGCCACTTGTCATGATTGGCCTATAGTAAAGTTGGCTAATAATGCGTCGCAATATTTTTGACTCCATGTTTCTTTATAACATATTTAACAATGTTATAGACTCTTCTACACTCTTACAAAATATATCATTACGTGTCCCCACACGTAGCACTTGCAGCAACAACTTATTTGTTATTTCTAATTCATCTACTAGGTACACGGCTAATAAATACTTTTGTCGCTCTATAAATAACTAACTATTACCATAAGGAATTGTCTCATCTTGACTTACATATGTAGTATTAATAATATTGTTTCTGCTAAGGTATATAACTTAGTATTTCAATTAAATTTTGATATATATATTTTTTTAATTGTTAATTTGCTATGTTTTTTTACGTTTTCGTTTTTGTGTAAATTCTCGCCACTCAAGGTCGTGGTAATGTTAATTCTGTTTCTAATGTTATGTAAATAACTGTTTGTTGTCAAATAAAATGGTTTTAAAGGTAATATACGAGGGGCGTTCAAAATATTCTCGGTATGTGGATAAAAACAAACAAGTACGAAAAGTTTGATATTTTTATTTTTCAATATACTCCCCCCCTATGTTCATACACTTATAAGATCGATCAATTATTTTTTTTAATCCCTCATAAAAATATTTTTTATCTTTGGTGTAAAAATGCTCCTCCACGGCCGTCTTCAACGCTTCATCGTCAGAAAATTTATTTCCACGCAGATCCTTTTTAAGATTGGGAAACAAAAAGAAGTCGCTTGGGGCTAAGTCCGGACTATAGGGTGGATGAGTAACAGTTTCAAACCCACATTCAACAATAGCTGCCTTGGCAATATGAGCAGTATGGACAGGGGCGTTGTCATGCAGAAGCAGAACACCTTTGGTTAACTTTCCTCGCCTCTTTTCTTTGATCGCATCTCTTAATTGACGTATAACGTTAGCGTAGTACTGCCCTGTGATATTTACACCTTTTTCTTTATAATCGATAAGCAAAACTCCTTCACAATCCCAAAATATTGTGGCTATGACCTTGCCAGCTGACGGGATTACCTTGAACTTCTTGGGATGAGCTGAACCCTTAATGTGCCACTGCATGGACTCCTGTTTGCTCTCTGGGTCATAATGATGAACCCAGGTTTCATCTCCAGTAACTATTTTTTGCAGCACCTCATCGGGATTTTCACCACACAGGTCGATAAAATCTGAACAGCAAGCCACACGCATATCCTTTTGAAGAAGCGTCAGCATTCGCGGAACCCATCTTGCACTTACTTTTGACATATTAAGATGGTCATGTATAATGTCATGTACGGTACCAATAGAGAGATTGGTTACTTGAGCTATAGATTTTACCTTCACTCGGCCGTCTTCCAATATAAGTTTTTCCACTTTATCAATATTTTCTTGTGAGGTAGCCACTACAGGCCGGCCAGGTCTAGGGTCATCTTCAATACTCTCCCTTCCACGCTTAAATTCGCTTGACCATTTTTGAATAGTAGATAAAGAAGGAGCAGACTCACGGTAAACACAATCCATTTCCTCTTTTATGGTTTTTTGATTTTTACCCTGTTTTGTCAAGAATTTTATGACGGATCGGTGCTCTAATTTCGTTAAAATTGTTAATTCGCTCATGGTGTTCATGTTTGTTCGGCAATTGCAGAAAAACAAAAGAACATCTCGGTTCCAATTTTACTTTTTTTTAATGTCAATGGATGAATCTTAGCGGCCAGTAACAAATATATATATAAAAGAGGTTGTAACGTATCAATACCGAGAATATTTTGAACGCCCCTCGTATCAGTAGCAGTTCCAATTATTTAATTTTGCGACACGTAACTACGGACTAATATAATTTTGCTATTTAGTTTCATTGGAAAGTTTTAAAATCAGTTTGGGTTTGTTATACTTATATCTAAAAGTTCATTATAGTAACCATTGAATAGTTTGTCCATTTAAAATATACCACGAAAACATTTTAATACTTAATTACCACTGTTTTTTCACATTCACTTAATTGCCCATTTAAATTTACACTTCCTCCTCTGTGTCTGCCTTAGTTTTTCTTGATAATCTGCTCTGCACTCTTCTTAAAAGTTCATTGTTCACTTCACGTTGCACTAATTTTTTTTGGCATATACGAGTAACAATCTTTTTGTAAATCTTTTTTATACTACAACAACCAGTATAACAAAAATTATCGTGGCCAAAATTATTGTATTTGTTGATACCTGTGATTCTATCAACACATTGTTGTTTATATTTTAAGTATTTTTACTATCAGTTATAACTGGTACACTTTTGGCTTGTCCCATTTTTCAACTTTAAAACAACGTAGCTCGTACGACGAGCAGCGCGGACCGGCCGCTCGGATTTCAGCTGGCTACGGTCGCCATGTGAAGGATGGACGTAATTAATGAAAAGCGTGTGTTCAGGTGCACCGTTTAATATCGACTAAAGCTTACATGCTACGCCTTCACAGGTCTCATCATCATCATCAGGCTGTGTCTCTCCACTGCTGGATCTCTTATCCAACGTCCCTCAAGGCTCGCCAATTCCTTTCTTTCTTCGCAATTTCCTCAGGTCATCGTCCCACTCTGCGTCTTCCAGTACGTGGTCTCCACTCCAGAACCTGTTTCCTCTATTGTTTATCGGTTCTGCGACAGACGTGTCCAGCCCATTGCTTGAGTGCAGTGCCCAGTGCTTGACTTCAGCTTGCTAATTTTAAAAGCTATATCGGTAAAATTTGTTCTCTGGCGTAATGATCTGTAATGAATGAGCTTTTTTTTTCGGTCTGATCTGTGCACAGTGCACCGAATTTCGAATACCGCCTCTTCTAGACCGAATAGAAGTGCGCACGGCTGAGTGAGTCGCAGCGTTCTTCGTCAGAAGTTCCATTCGATAATTAAAACAATGCCAGTATCACGCCCGCCCTGCCGCCTGCGAGCTTGCTAACCTGACAAGATAATACGCAGAAGTATCACTTTTTATTGTTACCTCATTACATCCCCTAAAACAAATAGTTCTAGACCTCTACTACTGAATATGTGCCTTTTAAAACATAGTTATTTTAAGTAGTGTTACGAGTAGATTATAATTTAATAAAATTGCGTTGTTTGGCCGTTGCGTCGTGGCCCATGTCATGGGCCCATGGGGATACTCAGCCAAGCGTCTGGCCAAGGATACATCCAAACGGCTTATTTCTGCCAATGTATCAGCCAAGCTAAGAGAAATGTGGCCAGTCTCCTTGGGACTATCACTAAAGGGTCTCTAGAGTACATTTTTTATTTATAGTTTTTACTTTATTAGGTATTAAATATCATTGTACCACTTACTTAAAGAATTGGGCCTAAGCAGGATGCCGTCACTAAATTTATGGACAGAGCTTACAAGACGGCATTAGCGCAATTATACAATCAATGGCAAGTCTTCGATCTTCCTCTCTCTTTCTCACACAGGATAGACCCGTAACCTACAAAATGCTAAGAAATTTATCTTCTATCATTCTTAAATATAAAAAATATACAACTAAATTAAATAGGAACATTGTTATTTTAAAACTAGTACCTCTGCGCCGTAGTCTGCCTCGCTCGCCGTTAATCCTTCGTTTGGTTGTGGAATCTATACGCTTTGGAAACTGGCCGCAAACAAAGCCGGGTCGTTACGCAATGGCACACAAACTGCGATGGGAGGACCCGTGGAAAATATATTGCTTGCAATTTTAACTTATTATACTTTTCCAATTTCAAAATCCGCCATATACCGTAGCCAATAGAACAAATTGCACGGTAGGTATACATGCACAGTCGGATACTCCAGTACTTCGGACACATTGCCAGAAAAGGAGGGGATAATCTGGAGAAACTTTTTGTTACTGGCAAGGTGGAAGGAAAGAGACCGAGAGGCTGAAGTCCGGTACGCAGGTCCGACCAAATCCGCTCCACCACCAACACTAGCGTCCATGATGCTGCGCATGCCGCCGAAGACAAGAACGGGTGGCGTGCTATCATTAAGACACACACGAATTCATCGGGAGGTCACGATCCTCATCAATGAGGAAACGCGAGGCAAGGAGGAGGATACATGCACAGGCAACTCCAAAGGTCGGTTTAGACCAAACGGATAAAGAGCTAAAACCAGAAAAAGATTTCGTTGTCGTTATCCAACGACAACCTGTTTTTACCATTTACACCAAAAAGACATGGAGGTACCGGGTTCGACTTCTGGTGGGGACACAGTTAAATCACAGACGTTTACTGTTGGAGATATGGGCCTTCCAGATATTTCTGGAGAATTTGGCCTACACACATAACGCTGGCCAGACGAATTGGCAAGAGTCTGATGTCAATTACGAGTGACCCACCGGTGGGTCCAGTCGTACCTCTACCTCGGTCGGCGGCGGACGTCAACAATTTTTGTTTTGGTGACGACACATCGCGTGTGCTTAATTTTCGGTGCTGCAGCAGTGTCCGCTGAATAGCCACACGAGTGTATTTCTCGGTCGGAACTGTTATTTGGATTATTAGTTTTATGTGATATGACATTTCTGTGAAAAGAGTTTTAGCATCAGAAGAGCTGGTCTTCTTCTGGAACCCTGGGGTCGACTCCACTGAGTCGTAGTCAGCTGCTGCTGGAAGTGGTAAGTGCTTCTGCCCCTTTTTTAGGACTTCACGTTGTAGTCCACTCATCTACCAACCCATATATACTTTTGTTTGAGTCTTAATAAATAAATAAATAAAGATTAAAACTCAGGAACGAATTTCTCTCAGATTATTGTCAAAGTTTGCGTTAAATGTACCAACACCGAAGAGTATTTCACTCTTCGCTTGAAGGACTCCAAATAATATGAAGTTGACACGTAAAATTTGAAAAAAAAAATGTCTGTTCTTGTGACATGAGATTAAATAACAATCGGGACATTGTTGTCGGGACCATTAGTCATGGCTTTTGAGTTATGCCGCGAAATAACACTCCATTCAAACCGCATTATCGTAGAAAATGATGAATCAACGGACGGTTTTTCACCATAAATCACCTTAGGTTAGTGATACCACAAGTCAAGTCAATATCAGGATTTTTTAAAGTGCGACATGTCTCTAGAGAACTTTTTTTATTTATAGGTTTTTTTATTAGGTTTAGTTTATTTTTAATTTTATTTCTAATAATTATTTTATTTCAATACATACTTATCTTGACGCCAGATCCCTTGACAGAGACAATTGAGCGCCACTTGACATGATCACGACATACCTCTTACGCTTCTTCGTAAACTTATATATAACTAAAATAATGATTATTTGATTTGATTTGATATGTATATATATATACCCATAGGTATAAAATACTAGTTTTAAGCTTGAAAATTGACCAGCTGATTTTTGAGAACGCTCCATGTAAGCATACTAGCTATTGAACTATCTGCAGCTTATCCTGTACCTTGAATATTTTAAATAAGGCAGTGTAGTTGAACGGGAAACGATTAGGCGCTTCAGAAAATACTCCGAAATTGAGCGAAAGAAATGAAATTAGCAGTAAGTAACCTTTTTTTCTGGATTGTCGAACGTCGACCAAATTCTTGTGGTTTTAATAGACGACGCGTTAAAAAATATGTACAAAAATTCAAGATCAACGATGTGCATCGCGACCGGCGTGATAGTTCCATTACTGCCCATCAGAAGGCGTTCGCCTGGCAGAAACGTCAACGACCGGAAGTTTGCCGAGCACAGTGGCTGTTACCCACCAGGGAGCGTCGGGACGGCGGAAGGTCGCCAACATGAGTTCGCCGGCGCATAAAGCGTCAATGTTCGAAGTGCTCAAATAACGAAATATCTAACAGTATTTTTGATCTTATGCAATCTTGGCTGTTGGTCACCCCACCGTAGGAGAACACCTCCGGTCCGCCGAGTAACAATTTATTTTATTTTACATAAACCACCCGAGGACACCTCACCGTTGCTCATTTTAGAGCAGAATTAACCTGCAATTTGTCAATGTCTCCTTTCGAAATACTTATTTCTTTACACCTCACCATAGGCCTATATTTAATACTTGTATTACGGCCAAACCCAATTTTCACTAATATTGTAAAGATGAAATTATTATAATGTATGTCAAAACAGCTCTTCAACACCTCGGGAGACAAAAGGGCTGGGTAATATTTGGGCTTGAGGATCAGTATCCTTTTGCACTTTGCCCATTGGCAGCGATTTGGAACATAATTTTTTTTATATTTTTTATTTTGTTTATCCTTTAGTTTTTATTTTATTTATGTATTTTGTTTTTTGTTTTATCATTGTACCTTACGTCCTTTGAATATATATAAGTACAGATATATATGTATGTATATTGTGAATACTATTAATATATATTATGTAAGTATTTATTAAACCTATATAATATATTTATGAATTGTTTATTATATATCTATTTTGTAATTTTTATTTTTATCTGTACCACGGTAGCTCTCTTATCGCCATTACAAAGGTTAGCTGTTAGAAAATGTACGGCATTAATATCGCCTTGTACAATACTTTTGTAAATGTGCAATAAATATTTTATTATCATTATTATTATATATCCAATTGTCTAAAAACAATTCACCTGTATAAAGCTACATTATTAGCGAGTAACGTGGTATTTATTGTTTTTTAAATTAAAGAATAATGCAATTAAAAAAAACAAAAATATCCCATCCGTCCATGAACCATCAGGTCTGTCACGTAGTGATGGTAAAAGGCCGGATGGTATGTCACTAATATCATGGAGTGGGGGAAGTTGTCTTGTCTGGGATGCCATCTGTATCAAAAAAGGTATCAAACCTTTGCCGCTTGCCACATTTCATCTACCTCAACAATGCCGGTTCGACTGCTCATATAGCCAAATCTAAAAAGCATATAAAATATTATAGCATTAAAATTGGCTTAGTAGGTAATATAGATGTGAAAGCGAGACAAAAATATACACTATCACATATCATTAGTATTATTGTTATTATTATTATTGGACATTGAATTATATCCGAAATAATTAATTTGTTTACAAATTCTCGTTTTAGAGGCCGGATTAGAGAGAGGAGAATTATTTATGAGAGTCATTGAATATAAGTTTTAATGGTGATCTAGTTTTGTTTGTAGAAATTTCCTAACTATTCTGCATGTGTTTAGTAGTGTAGCTTACTGTAATAAGATGTATGTATGTGGAAATAAATCTAGTAATTGCTGTAGGTTTCTAGCGATGACACCTGTTGCCGACACGACTATTATTATTATTATAGTACTAATTATTAGCAACAAAAAAATCCGAGAAGGTTTGGCTATATTAGTGTATATGTCTAAGTTAACTCGTATACCCGACATTTCTTTTATTCGTGACGAAATTGGAGCGCTGAGTGTACTTCTTTAAAGCGGAGCCGAAATAAAACGCGATGTACTCTTGCTACTGGAAGAGGATTTATATTTAGTTTTATGTTTTTGTTAAAAGTGTTTTCTTACTACGTCTATCATTATTCAGCCCATAGTCGGTGGCAAGCTCGAGACATTATCCTTTACAAGGACAGTTCCTTTACAAGGACTGTAAAGCTTGTATACGGGTGGAGGGAGGTATGTCGCTCTGCTTTGAATCCCAAATGGGCGTCAAACAGGGCTGTGTGCTTTCTGCCAGATTATTTACTCTATATAACAAATGATGCTGATGATGCTGTTTTTATTTATTTATTTAAAAACTTTATTGCACAAAGTACAAAGGCGGACTTAATGCTAGTAGACATTCTCTGACAGCCAAACCTTAGGGACGAATTTGAACAAATATAGGTGCAATGAAAGTTAAAGTAACAATAATATAATTATAGGATAATTTAAAAATATTATATAACATACTTATATACCTTCATATATATTATAATATCAATACACAATAATAAATGCAAATATTTACACAATATTATACATAAACATACATATATAAAACTTACTACCGTGGTTTGGAGCTATCTATAAAATGCGAATACACTAGTTTTTTAAAAGACGACCTGGTGTTAGCTTGCCTTATGTTGGTCGGGAGATTGTTCCAAAGGTTTGTTGCAGCGACTACGAAGGAACTGGAAACAAATCCAGTATGGTGTGAGGGGACAGAAAGAAGCGAGTTGTGAGAGGAGCGAAGAGATTTGTCGTAGAAGGAAGAGAGATAGGCAAAGTTGTCATTGAGGTATTTCGGTGTCGCAGGCTCATTCAGCATAGAAAATAGGAAACAAAGGGCTCTGAGATTCCTGCGACAACGAATAGGCAGCCACTTCAACTTAGCACGATAGTCAGAGATGTAGTCGTATTTGCGCAGACAAAATATGAACCGGATACATGTATTTAGTAAACGGTCCATTTTATTGAGCAACATCTCCGACATATCAATGCTACACACGTCACCATAGTCGAGGAGAGGAAGGAGAAGACTTTGAACAAGGGTTATTTTAGCTTTAATAGGCAGAAAATTTTATGGCATCGTCCGAACAACAACTGCAATCACTAGTCACAGACATGAAAGAGGGATATGCAGAAAAAGGACTCTATTTGAATGCGAGAAAAGCCAAGGTACTAATGTTTAAAAGAAGAAGGATAACAACCGTGACAATTAAAAAAGTTAACGCTTTTGTTTACAAAAAGGGGTTCTACCAATTACACCTGAAGTCTAAAAAAATATTTGTTCCTTTGACAATTACACGTGGTATACATTTTTTTTTTGTTCTCTTCTCCAGATGGATGATTAATGAGGTGATAGGGAAGGCAAAAGGTCTAGCCCATACAGCCAAGTCTGACGTAATATATCTTTCTTTTTTATGAGTTAATAAAGTCATCATCAAATTCCAGATGCTGCAGAATTTGATGCTTTACTTGGAGTCACTCGCGGCACCATAGCTCAAAAATGTCGGGTAAAATATGGGAGTTGACAGCGCGGAAAAACCGCAAAAAATAAACTGCAACTTGTGCCCCATATTTAAAATCCAATTTATCGATTTCCATAATTATTCACATTGTAGCACATTATTAAACAAAACAACACCACTTTTGACCAATAATATCCACAGTAAATTAATTTACAAAATAAAAACCTGCACTTGACATGTCCACGTAAAATGGCGCGAAGGACTCCACACGTGGTATACATTAATCATAGTTTTGTTTTAGTAAAATAGAGGAATGTCGTTATGTTTTTGCTATATTTCTCTTTTAAAATTTAGATATATTAATTATATTAGGTACATTCTTAAAATACACTCAGATTTGATAATGCTTTGAAAATATTTGATTGTCCGAGGTCCGCTATGCAATAAAAAAAGTAAAACAATATTGCGATTCTACTGCTGCGCGGTCTGTTTATTTTGCATATTTTCACAGCATATTGAGTTATGGTCTTCTGGTCTGGGGTACTGCATCAGAAGCCCAAAGAATTTTTATTTTGCAAAAACGTGCTATTAGATCCATTGTAGGTTTAAAGCCCAGAGACTCGTGTAGACTTATTTTTAAACAACTAGGTATTCTTACTTTGTACAGTAATTATATAATGCTGTGTTTGCTATATATTAAGGAGAACATTAAGGAGTTTCCCAAAATGCAATTTAGAGAAAACTCACGTTACCATCACATGTCATCTCTTATCCAAGTACCAAAGCACAGATTAAATAAAATATTGTTGGGATATGTAGTAATATGTAGTTGGATGAAAAAAAACCACTTTGGAACTTTTGGTATAAATTTTAAGTATATTGAGATACGATACTATCAAACGAACATGGTTGACAACTGACCCATGACGAAACGCCTGTTCTCTACAAGCGGCAAAGGCAGTGTTGTATATATGATACAGTGTATTAAAATTAAGGCGTAAACGCGTAAACATGCCCCCGGGCGTTGAAAGCTCGGCTTTCAACAAGCTTTCTCAGGCAGGAAGGCAGTAGTCGATTGATCCTCACGGCTTCCATCAATTAGTGGGCAAATCTTGCTAAAAGCTCGCCTGACAACTCCATTAGTGGTCTTCACGTCCGCCACTCTGTTGATGCCATCGGATCCAGGATGAACAGCAACTATGCGACCCAATCTCCATTTGAGGGGTGGAAAGTTGTCTTCTTTGAGAAGAACAAGAGAATCAATGTTAAGTGGATGCTGATCCTTGCGCCACTTGACCCGTTGTTGCAGCTCAGACACGTATTCTTTGCTCCACCTCTTCCAAAAATGTTGACGGAGTTGCTCGATCCGTTGGTAGCGTGACAGACGACTATAGTTGTCTTTCTCGAAGTTCGGCGTCGGCAGCGACGTCAGAGGGCGCCCGATGAGAAAATGGCCGGGAGTTAGTGCGAGTAAGTCGTCGGGGTCCGCCGACAGAGGTGTGAGGGGACGAGAGTTGAGGATGGCTTCTATCTGAATTAACACAGTGTTAAGTTCCTCGTACGTTAAATTACAATTCCCCAATACTCGCACTAAATGAAATTTGGTAGATTTCACTCCCGCCTCCCAAAGACCACCAAAATGAGGAGAATAAGCCGGAGAAAAATGAAAATTAATCCCATCATTAGCAATCGACTCAGAAAATGAACCACAATTAGACTTTAAGAACTTACCAATGTCATTGTAAGCTCCGACAAAGGAGGTACCGTTGTCAGAGTATATGTTACTAGGTTTACCACGGCGCGACATGAATCTACGCAATGCTGATAGGAAATTATTACTCGTTAAGTCACCCACTAATTCAAGGTGAATAGCCTTGGTCGTAAAACATACAAAAATGGCGATGTATACCTTCACGAGTCTACAACTACGACCTTGACGACTAGCTGAGAGAATGGGACCTGCATAGTCAATCCCAACATTATAAAATGGGTATCCAACAGGCGATAGACGTGGCTGCGGTAAGTTACCCATAAGGGGTGCGACTACCCTACCTCTCATACGAGTACATTTTACACACTGACGATAGCACGACTTTGCCAAGTTTCGGCCTCCGATTGGCCAATAATTTTCCTTAATCGAAGATAACAACAATTGAGGCCCTGCATGCATTAATTTAATATGCTCAAATCTAAATAACAATTTTGTAACGATATGAGTGGACTGTAACAATATAGGGTGTTTTTTATTAAACGAAAAATCTGAATTTTCAAGACGACCGCCAACTCTAATTATTTTGTTGTCGTCAAGTAAAACATTAAATTTGAGCAAAGGGCATTTAGAGGGCAAAGGATTATTATTTAATAATAAATTATATTCAGGGAACGACTCCTCCTGGTGCAAAATTATAATTAGGTTTAATGCAGCGTTCAGTTCGTCAGTGGTGAGATAATTTAAAATAATTTTAGATTTCCTACATAAGTTAATAAAACGTAACATATACGCAACGGCACGAATAAGTCTAGTAAAATTAGAAAAACGGTTAAAATTAATTATCTTAAAGTTATTAATTAATTTAACACTAAGCGCAAGTTCCTTCCTTATTTCCGGAAGTACTTCCGATGTACCTATATTAGAAGGCCAGTTAGACGAATCTAACTTTAAATAGCTCGGACCAGACCACCAAATATCAAGCGATTTAATAACTTCAGCATTTACACCACGCGAAATATAATCAGCTGGGTTTTGGTCAGTCGTAACATGTCTCCAGGTACAGTTATTAGTAATTTCGTTAATTTCAGCGACACGATTACGAACAAACAGTTGAAGTTTGCTTTGATGCATTTTTAGCCATCCCAAAACAATAGTGGAATCTGTCCAGAAAGTAGCATGCCTAATTTTAAGTCTAAGTGCGCTCTTCACCTTTTCATAAAGGCGTGCTCCCACCAACGCACCACAAAGCTCTAGCCTGGGTATTGTTGTAGGTTTAAGAGGAGCCACCCTACTCTTAGCCATTAATAATCGCACAAGAATGTCACCAGATTGATTGCAGCTGCGAACATAAACACAAGCACCGTATGCGATCTGTGATGCGTCGGTAAAAATATGTAAATCTATATTTTCATTTAACTCGGAGATTACACGATGCGGAATACGGATGCTATTTAAAATCGGCAAACAGGCAACAATATCAGTCCAGAGTTTTAAAATCTCTGGTGGTACAGACTCGTCCCAAGATAACTTGAGTAACCACAATTTTTGTAAAATACATTTCATGGAAATAACACAGGGAGCTACTAGTCCCAAGGGATCGAATATTTGTGCGATAATTGAGAGAATTGAGCGCTTAGAAACAGTTTGATTTGAACAAACAGAATTTTTATTAAATAAAGAAAAATATAACTTATCAGACTCAGTCTGCCAACCTAAACCTAGTGTTTTACTGGGTTCTAATGTGCCAATATTTAAATCTACAGACGACTGATTGTCAGACTGTAAGTAGAAATTATTAGATTTAAATTTCCTTAAATTCATGCCAGCTGACTTTAAAACAGAGGTGACTTTATTACGAATCTCTAAAATCTCCCTAGTCGTGTTTCCACCAGAGATTAGGTCATCGACGTAAAAATCGTGCATAATAATCTCAGCGATTCTTTTGTCAACACACTCAAGACCTAATTGCTTAAGACATCTCACTGCGAGAAAGGGTGCACTGGCTGTACCATACGTGACAGTATTTAACTGGAATACCTTTAAGGGCTCAGACAAAGCATCACGCCAAACAATCTGCTGCAGGTGGCGGTCATCAGGATGCACAATCACCTGTCGATACATCTTTTCAACGTCAGCTGCAATCACATACCTATGTTGCCTGAAACGGAGAAGTAAAGACACGAGATCATCCTGAATTGTAGGACCCACCATCTGGATTTGATTAAAAGAAACTCCAGAAGTGCTAGGGCTACTAGCATTAAATACTACCCTTAACTTAGTTGTGGTACTACATTCGCGCAGTACACCATGATGAGGAATAAAATACGACAAGGACTGAGGATTAAAGTCACATTCTGACATGTGACCGAGAGATAAATACTCTGACATAAAGTCACAATACATTTTACTAAATGCAGGTTTAGATATACGTCTACGCTCCAATGATATCAAACAATGTTTAGCCCGATTAAAATAATTACCTAACATGGTTTCGGGTTGTTTGAGCGGAATTCTGACACAAAAACGACCATCTGGAAGACGAGTAGTATTTTTTACAAAGTGTTGCTCACACAATTTCTCCTCTTCAGAATAATACGAAGTCTTAGGGTCAACTTCTTCAAGTTGCCAAAAACGCGATAATTTGTTTTGAAGAACTTCGTTGAGCAGATTTGTGTCAGTGGAATCAACAGTTGTAAAATTACATTTTATGTTAAACGATGAAGACGATGCTTGGCCACAATTATTGGGGACTGAGACCAACCATCCCAGTCTAGTCTCAAAGAGCACCGGCTTACCAATACCTAAGCTAATTTTCTGCGACCCTAATAAGTCCCAAAAGAGATCAGCGCCAATTATCATATCAATTGCAGAAGGCTCAAAAAAGTTAGGGTCCGCTAAATGAATATAGCTAGGTATATTGAGCTTATTTACATCAATGAAATTAGAAGGAACATTATCAGTTATTGAGGGTAAGACAAAACATTTAATTTGTGTCGCGTAATCTTCATTCAATGATTTCATTGATACACGGCACATTTTGCCTACACGGGACATAGAATTGTTTATACCAAACACAGTTGTGTTCACATTATAAATAGGTAGATTTAATTTGCTACTTAATCGCTCTGTAATAAGGCATGAAGTGCTACCGCTATCTAGCACTGCGCGGGCGACGCACACACGCTCATTGTTATCGTAGACCTTTATTAGCGCAGTCGACAACAACGCACACAACGATGCAGTATTCTTCGAGACGCGCGCCGATAAGGACGTGTTATTATTATTATTATCGCTCGCAGTATTTTCAGGAGATGAATTACGTACGCCCGGCCGCTGCATTGCGTTCGCAGAATGAATAAGTATATTATGTCTACGTTTACATAGACTACAACCAACTTTCTTGCAGCGATTAGCGTAGTGACCGCGTTGTAAACAATTATAACAAACCTTGAAATCAGGCAGTACCTTTAGTCGTTCTTCAATACTTAGGCCTAAAAACTGAATGCAAGTGCTAAGCTGATGTTCGCCGTTACACCTAGGACATGTTTTTACATATGTGGATCCAGCACGGGGTCCATCACGATGTGGCGTCGATCTAGACATCATAGTTTTGTGCTTAGCTATTAATTTAGGCTGACTTAATTGTTTATTATGCGACATTTCTAAAGTTTCGAGCAAATCTGAACGACATTGCATAAAAGTGAAAAGTGTAGCTAATTTAATCGATATATTCTTGTCTAAATTTATTTTATATTCCTCCCACTCTCGAAATGTTTTGCTGTCCAACTTACTACTTATAATATAGATTAGTAGGGTGTCCCAGTACTTAATAGGTTCACCTAATGATTCTAAAGCCCTTAAGTTTTTATTAATACGATCTTTCATACGCTTTATAGCAATTGACGATTCTTTCGGTAAAGGTTCTAAATCAAATAATGCTGCTACATGGTTTTGTATGAGTAATCGCTCATTATTAAAACGATCACACAGTAAATTCCACGCCACTATGTAGTTACTGGAGGAAAGATCGATAGACTGAATAACTACTGCAGCTTCCCCTTCTAAAGAGGCCCTTAAATAATGAAATTTATTAACATCGTCAATATCGCTATCAGAATGAATAAGACTCGAGAAGGTATCACGGAACTCCAACCAATTATCATATAAACCACTAAATTTTGGCAGTTGAATAGTAGGTAACTTAACGAGACGTTGATGATTACGAGAAGAACCCTTTTCGCTGAATGGAGGTGATGGAACCTGTACTGACACAAGGTCATTGGCCTTTGCAATGATTTTGTAATATTGTGACTCAAAATCATTCCTCTCGCCTAACTGAGCTTCAACATCTTCCACCGAACATTCTAACTTTAACTGTAGCTCATCAAAATCCTCAAATACCTTAGTCATCCTAGTGATTCTTAATTGTAGTTCATTTATCTGAGTCCTGCTTAATGGTTCAGTTATAGTGCTTACATAGGAACAAAATGCACTAAGTCGTCCTTTATAACTGACTAGCTTTTTAAGCAACTGATCTTTATTACTGGTCATTCTGGAGGGCGTGAGATCCACCTGGAATGTATACAATAAAAAAGTTTAAAACTGTACCTAACTAAAAAGTATAAGTTTTACAAAATAGGCATAAATCTACTAAAATAAGAAATTATATAAGTAAATATGGAAACAGCATTAAATAATATAGCTAATTATTACTTTAAATTTAATGAAGTACCTAATTTAATATCTTTACAATGCAAGTTAACAAAAATGCTATGTACGACCACTTGCTAATTGCTATATGCTAAGGTTAGCTAAACTAACTAATACCTAATATAAAGTAGCAATATTGAAATATAATTTACAATAATAATGCTATATTTAAATATATAAGGCAATAAGCAAAGTGCAAAATACTTAGCAAGTGAAATGAATGTCGTAACAAAACTACTTGACTGAGGATATTTATACATAAAAAATGGTACAAACCTTATAAAAAGTTCCTAATTCCTAACTTCATATTACCTGAGTACCGAGTATTGGGTAAGAAATAAGTATTTACACTTAACACTGTGCAATTTCATAAATTCCAATCTTCGTAAGTCCGATATCCACGTGCCGACTATGACGAATCTTGCAATTTTACTTTTCTTTCAAATAAAGTCCAATCTTCAGTAAATATCCATTAAATTCCATCAATCCGGTCGATAGGGCCATGCCATGTTGGGATATGTAGTAATATGTAGTTGGATGAAAAAAAACCACTTTGGAACTTTTGGTATAAATTTTAAGTATATTGAGATACGATACTATCAAACGAACATGGTTGACAACTGACCCATGACGAAACGCCTGTTCTCTACAAGCGGCAAAGGCAGTGTTGTATATATGATACAGTGTATTAAAATTAAGGCGTAAACGCGTAAACAAATATCAAAGGGCTTCTTGTGTCAATGTGTCAAATTGTATAATAAACTCTCTGTAGACACAAAAAACTTAGATTATAATATGTACAAAGACAGAATTAAAACTATTCTAATCAACAAATCATATTACACCATAGAGGATGCTTTAAAAGAGGAATACATTAGGTGACATTCCTTCATATTTTTTATTTATTATTATTTTAATTATGACATTTAGGTTACTTTGATAACAAACATAAGTTTTTTATATATATTTTTTAATTTTTAATTTTTAGTTTTTAAGTGACAACGCTCTTTTACAGCTGCTTATCTTACATAGTGTAATATTTATTAATATATTTTGTGACATTTACTGACATCTAATTTAATAATGTAGGTTTAAGTAGTATAGTAACTGACAACGCTCTTTTACAGCAGCATCTATATTTAGGGAGTGTATAATTTACATAGTCCTAATTTGGTTATGACGATGGCTGTTCTTTGCACTAATGGTCGATCTTTTGCTATCCTTCCATGATATGTAAACTGTTGATTGTATAACTGACAAAACCAAGTGTACGTCATGTATCTTATGGTGAATAAATGAATTGAATTGAATTGAATTGAAGAGTGAAACCCTCTATTGGTAAATTTTATTTGAAAAATAATATGAACTATAAGACAAATCTTCAAAATATATATAATAAACAAAGCGAGCTAGAGACGTCCCAAAACCCTTCAGTTACCCCGACCTGAGTGAGCACATGACAATATATCTTGATTCAGCCAACCGTCATCCTACACTCATTCATGACTTGCACCATATGTGCGACGTAATATATGGTTCTAAATATTTTATCAATAGTTAATTGTTCATAGTAACTAATGTTTAATTGTCTCGGGTTCAAGGCCGCTCAGCTCTCTGAATGATAAAATCAGAAACGTTGACATCCGTCAGAGAACCAAAGTTAATGACATAGCTTTCATAATTAGCAAGCTGATATGGCAGTGGGCTGGACAATGTCGCAGAACCGATGAAGAATGGAGTAGACGGGTTCTGGAGTGGAGACTACGAACTGGAAGACGCAGAATAGGACGAACCCCCTCCAGATGAATAGATAACCTGAGGAATTAGGAAGGAGGAGTTAATTGTTCGATAATCGGATATTACTATTGATATGAAACGGTCAATGCAACGTGACCGAAATGTCGGGAGAAGTATGTCTCTGAGGTAAATTGCGTAAAGACCCGCTAAAACATATATAAACTATTATGTTGTGTTTTTTACCGTTAAGGGTAGAGCCAAAGACAATGAGAACAAAAGGGTGGTTGACTATTTTTCATCTTCCAACGCGTTGGTAAAGTTTTGATGATATAACATATAGATACATTTGACATTGAAATAAAATGTCTACAAGAGAAATATTTAAAATGCCTAGCTCTATAATATTTAAAACCGTGGTTTAAATTGTAGTCAGATATGGAATGAAGACCATTTTGACCTCAACTTCGTCGTTACGGTAGCCGCAAATGTTCGGTTCGAGAAACTGACTGAATTGGTGCGGTTTTTTTTATTACCCAAGGATGCTTGTTGTATTTCTCAGTTTACTTAGAGAATTTGTTTAATAAAATGCAGAGGTTGCTTTCGGCTGATGAGGTAAACACACTTTTTTTGCTTTTTGCATTTTTCATACAATGTTGAAGTCTACTAAGACGAGAAGTCTTTAACCAGTAAATGTCGTACGGAGCAGAGAGAGACGTGGACACTGACTGTTATGGAACAAGTAGATCAACTTTATGATAAAGTAAAGACTGAAAGTAAACACTAAAAAACTGTGGTAAGTAAAATATAATGTTAAAAATACAACTTTAAGCTTTAACAAATTTTGATTGAATTATTGACGTCTCCATGACAATCAAAGTCATGAAGAAGTCTTAGATTTAAATATATTTAGAATCTATCTACTTGTTCCACAACACTGACAGTGGGTCTGGTTCACAAATTCAAGTTGCAGGCTTAGCGAGCTATGGGAAGAGCTATGTGAGTATTTCTTTGATGGATAGAGTTCAAAATGTTGACATCCGGCAGAAAACCAAAGTCACCTACAAAGCCTTCAAAACTAGTAAGTAGAAGTGGTAATGGGCCGGACACGTCTGTCGCAGAACCCATAACCGATAGAGTGGATAAGTTCTATGGGGTGACGCGTTTTTTCATTCATATTCGTTTTCACTATCGTATCGTTTGTTCGATGACAGCATTTCACGTAAACGATAGTGCACTCCGCCTTACCCCGGCGGTGTGGTGACCAAGAACAGGACAACATAATTTACTTTTTAAACTTTCCCGCACGATCATAATAGTTTTTATAATTTTAACGGGTCTTTACGCGAGTTACCTTAGATATATCATATATTGGTCAAACTAAGCGCACGATAGCCGAGAGGGTCAAGAAACATGCCAAATAAACAAGTCAGCAATAGCAGAACACCTAATGGATAGTGGCACAAACCACTGGATTGAGCTGCATGACTCAAAAATACTCATCGTCAGAAGCGATCGAAATAAAGAAATACAAAAATTTCAATCGGGAGGGGGTTTATAAGCTATTTTCATCGTGGAATTCAGTAATGAATAGGTTTCGACGCCGGGAAAAATCGTCCGGTGTCGCCAAGGATATTGTAAGTGTCGTGTGTCGTGATTTCAAAAAATTTTAAAGTGATAAGTGGGTAGGTTTACATCTATCATAGCTCCAGTCGACCCGTGACCACGGCCAATGCAACTTGGCTGAAACGTCGGGATAATATGTCTCTAAGGTAAATCGCGTAAAGACCCGTTAAAATTATAAAAACTAACATAATTCACGTACTACGAGTATTTTGCATCTGATAAACTCAATTTCTCATTGGGTGGACTGTAATCAATGTATAAGATATTTTTAAAATATTCGTCGTAAGTAATATTACAGTGCTGAATGGATTGACCGTGGTAGCATCACATTTGTTAGTCCGACAGACGGATCAATTCTCATCCCTTTTCTACTTTAATCCATTCCTTGTTCCCCCTTGGATTCGAGTTAGGGTTGACACTAGAAGTCTATACTAATATTATTTATTTATGTATTATTATCTTTTTTTTTCACAGTTTTTGAAACGACACTTTGAAACGCTAGTCCACTTTATCTTAGTACTATCCAAACTGCTGTCTCTTTTAAAAATCATCTTTTCTACATAGACAATACGTACAAGGCGGACTGATGGTGGTAATTTGTCCAGACAAAAAAAACTTTAATAATAATATTAACATAATACCAAGTGTGAATTAAAAACATAAGAAAAACTAAAAAAAAGTTGACAACCCTAGCTCAAACACCCGTTGGGTATTCCTGGAACATCACTACTTAATCATAAAACCCAATTTTACTCTATTAGCCATCGGTTGCAAACACTATCGCATAGCAACTACTTCATCGCTTTTGTAGGTATTCGAATGAGATGAGTTTTCGAACCGTGCCTAAGATATGGTTTGGATTACGTTGTGGCTTCGTGGAATGACCGAATGCTGTCTTCGATTATCGACAGCCATTCGAAACTCGTTCGTCCGATGTTAATAGGGACCAGAAACTTTGACCAATATATAAAATATATCGAATTTATTGGAAAAAGGTGGCCCCTAAAAATATATGACAACTAAAGAAACATCTATGGAGTACTGTCATTTGTCACTCGAATATTTCGAATCGGCACGTAAGTCGAAAGTGCTAGAATTAGCCCCCAGGAATCGAACTCGGTACCTCCGCGGACTGAACTACTACGAAAATTAACTAAAAGAAAAAATGTCCTCTAGAGACGACCCTTTAGGGATAGACCCAAGAAGACTGGCAACATTTCCTATCTGAATAGCGAGCCGTTAAGGCGAGGTTAAATTTTTCTGTCTCCAGTCTTTTCCGTTAGCCTTGACCAGACGCTTGGCTGAGTGTCCCCATAGGCCCATCGTCTCGACCCCAAACGGCGCAAATTTGTAACCTGTACCGAGGTTGGCGTATTTGAACAGCTTGAGATTCTTAACAGAAACCGTCGAACTTCCCGCGCTAGATGTGTGATGTAGCTAATGTATCTACACATGTCGCATCTCATCGCATCGCACACCAGGGACCTGCCAACTTTCCCAATTATTAACATAAATAACACAATATATATAACATGAAATAACACAACATGAAGTCGAATAAATATTATGATCTCACAGAAGAAATGATCAGGAACGGGTTCAAGACTCAGCTTTACGCAGTGGAAGTTGGTGCGAGAGGAGTTCTAGCAAAATCTTTGCATCACTTACTGAAAGAATTGGGCCTAAGCAGGTCTGCCGTCAATACATTTATGGAACGAGCTTCCAAGATGGCATTAACGGAATCATACAGTATTTGGTTGGGTAGCGAGAGAAGTAGAATGGTGGATGGTGAGCGTATTATCGCGCAATTAAATAAAAAAAGGAGGCCTCCTTTTCTTAAACCAGCCTATTTTCTTACCCACACACGGTGGACCCGGCACCAGCACGATGAATCCATGGCATTCCATAGAATTATTAGAAATTTGTCTTCTCTTCTCTATATTTAATAAAAAGTACTCAGTATGAAGTACCAGGTCATTATACATAAGTGTATGGGACCAGAAAGTATAATATCCCAGTAAAATGGTGATGTTTTAGCGCGTTCTCGTCACGGGTTCGGCAGATGGGTTATGTTAATATATCGGACTGTGTGAATGAATGAGCCCATTTTCACGGACATCATTTAGCACCAAAAGGGTTCAATGGACATGAAAAAAGCTGTCGTTTCTCTGATGAATTCATCATTTACTATTTCAATTTAATAATTTACTTATAAATCTAAACATTTATTCGAAAAAAATATTTACAAAATATAAAATAAAATTAATACTAAGGATAGGGATATAAGTCCCGTCCGCGTGAAATGGTGGCAAGAACGCTGGCTACATTTCCCCGCTGAATTGCAATACTGATTCTTTGGGCGAAGAAAGAGCCAGCCCTCTTGTCACCGGAGGAGACGACAAGACGCGGTGTTATATCTTTTAAAAACATTTTTGCATTTGGACTCCATGGGCCCAGAGTTTCTACAGCAAATATGTAATCTTTTAATATACTTACATATTTGCGCCGCTTGCTGTAGAAGCTTGCGCTTGCGGCTCCCGCTTTATGGGCTGTCACCTGAGATGCGACGCGGCGAGGGTGTCGACACACGTGGCGTCCCACACCAGAGCACGTCCCCGTTCCCAGGGGACCAACGTCATACCATCGGGTCCCTTGCCATCGTCTCGAATAACTCCAACATGCTCTATAAGAGCTGGAACCTCGATGGTGGCTAGAGCTCTTTTAATAATATCGTATTATATATTTAATAAGGACATTTATTTTATATCCATATATGTCATTTACTTTTTTAATACTGTGTGGAATTTGTTAAAGAGCAAATATTTTTATCCCTTTAAGCACGACAAAAAATATTTTGGATATTATTATATATATTACACAAATAAATAATAAACAATCACAATAAATGCATATTTATGAATGACACAATAACGTAGCATAGCATAATATATATCATATATATGTACACATAAATATATACATATACACACATTAGTACAAACGAATAGAACAAATCACATAAAAAATAATTAACCATAAAATTTTGAGTAGGTATGCTGCTACAGTAGCAGTTGAGATGCCAACAAATACATTTTATATTTATTTTTAAAAGCCACCACCGACTGTACGTCGTGCAGAAGTGGAGGCAAGTTGTTCCAAATCTTTGTAGCAGCATACCTAAAACTCCCACGGAACGCGGAAGTCTTACACCGGGGAAGACATAGTAGCTTAAGACTAAAACGCGCACCATATCGCCAGGGTTTTTGTGGCCATTTCAGCTTATTGAAGAGGTACGTTGGGGAATTAAGTTTAATTACGCCAAAAAGCAGACACGCTAGATGTACCGTTCTGCGTGCGCTCATTTTTAACCGCTTATTTTTATTGAGAAAAGTAGTAACATGAGTTCTGGGCGGTATAGGCATAGCTGGGCACCGTTAATCAAATAGTTAACTTCGTTAATCGTTAATCCGCTACAAAAAAAGTTAGCTTCGTTAAACGTTAAAGCGTTACATTTCGAAAAAAATAACGGAAGTTAATGTTAATCGTTAATCCGTTAATATTTATTTTAACATTGCATTTTTATATCGTTGCGTTAGTGAACTTATAAAACCTGTTGGTTTAGGTTCTGGAAGTTAACAGGTTAATATATATTATAAAATATTGTCAGAATGAGTTCTCTTTTTTGTCTTGCCTCGGTTAGAGCCCGCCTTAACAGTCTCTTCAAACTGTACGTATTGTGACTCATGTACCCTTCTTACATGTTGTTTCAAATTATTTAGGCTTGATACATGAACTTTTATTTTGGTGTCTTTCGGCAAGCAACGCTTACAAGCAAAAAGTATTTGCTGGCCCGATCTGGATAAAAATTCCTCATACTCAGTCAAATAAGGCCAAGGATTCTCATCAGGACCGCTAAAATCCGATTCCATGTCTTCCATGATATAGTTTTAATTACTACACTGCACAGTACATTTTTCTATCTAACTAATTACACTGCACTCTTCTTTATTAACACGCAAATTATCACTGACAGTAATTAATAATAACAACAAACACAACACTCGTCACTCTAAGCACTGGCGCTAGTACTTCGCAGTTTTCTTACTCGCACGCGCCGGCAAAATATATCTAGTTTTGTTTTTGACTCACGCGCCGCCGCGCCCGGCACTTGTCGTTTCATACTTGTCTGAACCTGTTTTTCGCGTACACCGCGGTGCCGTGCGGTAAATAGTGGCATTGGATTAACGATTAACGGACTTCTGCATATTAACGGAAGTTAACGTGTCCGTTAACATTTTTAAAAGTTAACTTAAAAGTTAACCCGTTAATCAAAATGTTAACTTCGTTAATTAACGATTAACGGATTAACGAGTTAATGCCCAGCTATGGGTATAGGGTAACAGTACCGAGCACAGGCATTTTGGACACGCTGGATGAAACGTTCTGTTCTTGCCAGTAGACAAGGACCGTACACAGTGTCAGCATAATTGAATCTGGATAAGACTAGGGATTCACACAAATTTTCTCTTATGCTGACACTGATGTAGTTGCGTATCTTGTATAGAACTTTAAGTATAAAAACAATTCCTAGCGACTTCGCTTAAATAGTTCTCATAGCGAAGTTCGCTATCCATCACATTGCCCAGATTTCTAGCTTCTGTAACCAGTTCTAGAGGACAATCTGCTATTAAAAGACTAGGAGCATAGTTTTTGATCTTAAGAACTTGCTTTTTTGAGCCCAGGATGATAAACTTAGAATTAAAAGGTCTAAAATATCACATAAAAATAGTTTTTAAAATCCTCCACTAGCAAATTCCACAAAGCCCCTTCCGCATAGTCGTTCGTTGTTGTTTTCTAATATGATGAGAATAAAAATCACTATGGTATGTTTTTTTCTTAAAAAAGGACTAGGACTTAAGACTATCCTAACAATTTAATAATGATAATCACTAAGTACCTAGACGAGTGCACGAGACTGTTTCTGAGCGGCTAAACAGTATTTGGCGACCGCTAGATTTTTTTTGTAATAACGCACGCTTGTTATTGTCCGTGCTGAAAGGGTTATATTATAATCTAGAATAAAACTTTAGAACAACGTATTTTTTATTTGAATTATTTAGTAATCAAATTTTAAGCTACGGTGTAGAGAAGTTTTCCTAAAAATATCACAACTCATGAGCCTAATCAAGTAGGTAGGGAGAGGTCGACGAACGCGCGAACGTTGACTTACGTAATTCTTTCTCTCTCGAATTTCGTCTTTCGGCTGTGGGCTAGATCAATTAATAACAACACTTCCCAGCCTTTAGGTATTTATGATATAGTGATTTTTAGACACGACTTTATTCACCACGCAGTAGTGTTTTGTTTTTCGGATAATGATTTTTAACTTAATACCTTTTTTATTTAAAATAGAGATTCTACTAATGACACCTGAAGCCTAAACATTATATTTGCTCTTTTGCCAATAACGTTAAGTTAAAGTGGCTACCAATTCGCTGTCGCAGGAATCTCAGAATCCTCTGCTTACTTTTTTCTATTCTTAACGAGCCTGCGACACCGAAATACCTCAAGGACAAATTTGCCTATCTTTTCTCATTTCACGATAAGTCTTTTCGCTCCTCACACAACTCTCTTCTGTCTATTCCATCGCACCACTCTGGGTTCATGAACGATTCTTTTGCTGTTGTTGCCGCAAACCTGTGGAACAAGCTGCCGGTAAATATACGACAAGCATCCAACCGAAGCATTTTCAAAAAAATGGTATATTAATATTATTTAAATAGCTCATAACAACTTATTTAGTTTATTTATTATATTATTATATGTAATGTATGTATTAATGTTATGTAATGTATGTACCTAATGTATTAATAAAACATTATGTGTATGTATTATTAGTATTTAGTTTATTATAGTATTTATTATTGTAGTTTAGATAATTGTAGTTTAGTATATATTGTGCAATAAAGTTTTAATAAATAAAATATCGGGAAACTCCGGCACATCCTCTCATCGTCTATACCACAATGTTTAAAGACTAAGGTCTTTAACCAGTGCGTCCTCCCGGTAATGTCGTACGGAGCAGAGACGTGGACACTAACAGTGGGTCTGGTCCATAAATTCAAGGTCGCTCAGCGAGCCATGGAGAGAGCTATGCTTGGTGTATCTCTGGTGGATAGAATTCGAAACGTTGATATTCGTCAGAGAACGAAAGTTACAGACATAGCTTTTAAAATTAGCAAGCTGAAGTGGCAATGGGCCGGACACATCTGCCGCAGAACCGACGATCGATGGGGCAAACGGGTTCTAGAGTGGAGACCACGTACGGGAAGACGCAGAGTGGGACGACCCCCCGCCAGATGGACAGATGACCTAAAGAAGGTCGCTGGTGGGGGTTGGATGAGGGTAGCGAAAGATCGCGTTAAGTGGCGAGCCTTAGGGGAGGCCTACATCCAGCAGTGGAGAGATACAGGCTGATGATGATGATGATGATGAAACATTTACTATTTGCGAGGGTGGATGGATTCCATGCTATTATGAGGAAGCGCTGCCCCAGCAGAATCCTGGCCGTGTGGGCTGATAGGTGGGACTTTCCGTTCTTGGGGCACTGGATACGCCTGTATGTCAGCAGGTGACCTGGGCCCCAGAAAAGGAAAAAAATAAAAATATTTTTGTATTATTATAAGATTTCTTAAAAAATTGTTACTAACACATATGGAATTTCTGTAATTATTATTATTATTAAATCAATATTTTTTCAATTTAATATGAATATTTATTTAGTCAAAGTCAAAATATCTTTATTCACTTACTTATAACATGCATTTGTGACACTTCATTATTTATGTCATTTACTATTTATTAGATATCCTGAGGACGGAGTGGATGGAGTAGGAATCAACTCATTGCTCAAATAGAATATAGAATGTTAGTTTTTTTTTTGAACAATTACTTGATTCCTACTCCATCCACTCCGTCACCATGCCGGGCCTGAGCATCAGAATAGTTCTGGAATGGAAGAGCCCGCTGATTCTAAGATTGAAACAATTAAAAGATAAAGTTAATCTAAAAAAAGTAAAGTATCATCACGACCGTTTCCCTTTCGGGGTGGTCAGAAACCACGCTTATAAATAAGCGGATTCACATTTAGCCAACTTTACTATAGGCCAATCATGACAAGTGGCAAGCTCGTCGATGTCTCCAGCGTACCAAACTCGAGAAATATCACAAATAAATTAAATATTAATTAAATATATTTATTTACATTAATAAATATTTTTGTGTCCCGACCAGAAATCGAACCCGGTACCTTGAAGTCTAAATCTCGGAGGCAGTTAAATAATCTATACTAATATTATAAAGAGGAAAGATTTGTATTTTTGTATGTTTGTAATGAATAAACTCAAAAACTACTGGACCGATTGCAATAATTTTTTCACCATTAGAAAGCTGCATTATTCAGAAGTAACATAGGCTATATAATATCACGCTAGGTCCTATAGTCGTGGAGCAGTAACCAAAAATGTTTTAAAAACGGGGGAAAAGTATCGTTTCTGAGGCCTTCCGTGGCGTGCGCTGAGCATATAGTTAAAGTTATACAAAAATGCTCTATGGATGAATTGTTCATCTTAACATTATTTTTAAAAAATTTCGCGAGAGCATATGTCTACCTTTTATAGTTTACCCATAACAATATTTAAATAACTTTGAAACATAAATTGGTAGAGTTTTGTCTTTCAAATGGCATATAACTCTTTTCAACTAAAGTACCTATATAGTCTTTATGTCATTTGCCACATCTACCAAATCGATGGCACATGATGACCAGATTACTACACGAGCGAAGCCGGGTCAAACAGCTAGTAGTTAAATAAAACTAAATTAAAACTAAAAGCTTCAAGTTACGTAGGGTTATAGTGGCCTGGTCTAAATGACAAAACAACAATGAAAAATTATGAAAAATTATAGGTTTAACTGCAATGCTCAAAGAACTATCAGAGTTTTTGTAGTATGGTGCATACGCTTGACTTAAAAACTAATCTAATTATCTATAATACTGTTATTTTGTGTCCTAGTTATAGGCTGTATTTTTTCTGAAAATAAATAAATGATGCCACCTAAAGGTTTGAATGTTGACCACTTTATTACACAGGCAACGCCGGGTCAAAGAGCTAGTATGTTATATTTTGATATTATACAAGCTATATTGTTCTATCGTGTGATCAATCAGTGCCTCGTCTCCATTCATGCATGTCAGCAGATCGACTGGAAAACACGCTGTCTACTTCGTCCTACCATGTTAAATTCTCAGTGTATTTACTACTAGATAGAGTATTATTAATTTATTGTATAATTACAGGAAAACTTATAGCTAGATAACAATATAGATAGAAACAAATTTAATATATTTTAACCAATTAAAAATTTTCGCCTTTAACAACCAAATATAATAATACATTGACAAATTGACAAAAAAAAATCATCAAAATATACAGAAGTCGAAGGGGTAAAACATTGAGAAGTAAGTAGACACCTTACTGTTGAAGGCTTCATAACAAAAATATCACTGTCAATATTGTCATCACCAATTTTATCTCATTGATACAACTACTAGTTCTAATAATAAAATAATTTTGGAATCATGGCGCATTATGACGGCAGAACTGGACGAATTTATTTGTGTGGTGTCCAAAATCTTGTCCAGTTCAATGCCAACAAATCCCAGGCATGCTGGCTCGCGGCCAAAAAGTTCGCCTTCTCTCCTCCCCCACTTTCTTTCTTCTTTATCTTTAGGGCACCACGCTGGATCTACAGCCCAGCTTCAACATTCTCGGAGTGGAAATACGCTCAGCTCTTAACCACCGGAACTATATTGAGATTGCTAAACAGCGTTAAGAAGCTCGGAATACTGAACAAGGTGAAGCGGTTTTACCCGCCTTCAATCAGACTGTTGCTGTACAAAGCATAGATCAGATCATGCGTGGAATACTTACCATGCCTTTGGGATGGTTCCGCCAAGTACCTTACAGATGCTCTCAATGACCTACAGAGGCGAGCTGTTTAAATTCAGGAAAATGACACTATATTTGGAACCTTCGTCGAGATTTAGATTCTCTGAGCGTGTTCTAATGGCTACACTATGGTGAGTGCTCTGAAGAGGTCTATAATCTAATTCCCTCCTCTCCATTCCGCAGCTGAACCACACACACAGGTCAGAATATGCACCCACATACCGTAGACACCATCCCTTCGCGTACATATAGATTTGGGGACTCATACATCTATCGCACAATGAAGATGTGGAATGCTCTTCCAGCCTCTGTTTTTCCACTTTCCTATAACCTAGAGTCCTTCAAACGAAGTGTGAAAAGGCATCTTGTCAAGCCGGCATAGTGTTAGGGACTGATGCCAGTCATGAATATCTGATTCCAGTTGCTAACATTTATGGACCTTGCGCGCTACTTACCATCAGGTGGGCGCAAGGACACATGTCCTATTAAAAAGAAAAAATAAAAGAAATACGTAGCTAGATCACTGCATCCAGCACCAGCAGGCGTGCCTCCGCAAACATGCTGGAAGCGCTACATCATCTGAGGAACCGAACCAGGATTCTGGGGGCATCGTTGTGCGCCTTTAACGATGTCATTCATTCAAAGTGATCGTATCAAGTAATATAAGCCGATATGTTTGACGTGGTTCTTTCTTGTGTCTCTATCTAAAGATGTAAATTTTCTAAGGCCATAATACACTGACCTACTAACTGATTTTATGTGGAAAAGATGCATTATATATTTACGGTTTGCTGCAACCAGTGCTTTTTCTAGTCCAGCCTTAATGGAAAGAAAATAAAAAACTATAGTCATGATATTAATTTTTAAGAACCTCGTTTTCAGATCGGAAATTACCCTCTCGGGAATACGACCTCTGTATTTTTTTAAAGGTTAACTAACCGTGGTCTAGTGGTTAAGACCATAGATTTAGAAATTTCTGTATATATAATAACTATAGTCATTTAAATGTTTAGGCTTCGTTCCCAGATCGGAAATACAAAGTTTTATTTAAATAGAGATGGTGGTTACTTGCCTTATGCTAAAAGGTAAATTGTTGCACAGGTTTCTGATAATAACTATAAATGAAACTAGAATTATGCAAAGTAAGGAAATATCCCCAATTTTATACTAAATGTTCAGAAAAGCCACGTCGATATGAATCTCATTTCACAAATAGGTTACTCATACCAAAATCAAATTTACAAATACACAGCAGCGGTCTCTATGGTAAATTCGCAAGTATTCCTTCAAAGAGGAATTGACCATGAGCCTGAGCTATCGTGTACCTAACCGACCTGTCCGTATACCCAGTCTTTTCCTTTTACCACGGGCTACCAACAATGTCTCGTTTAACAGCCCACTGCTACGTATATGTCGTCGTTACAATGATTTATGTTTAACCCAGAGTGAAATAGATATCTTTAACTGTACCTATTCAATGTTTAAACACCACGTACATAAACTAAACCAATAAATATGCTGATTTTATTGTTTGATTTAATGTTATTAAGAATACTTATTATTACTACTATATTATTATTGTCTTTTAGGTTTATATAAATATATCTAATTATAGTTATATATGAGATATGTATGCCAAATTGTTATTTATTATTTTATTTAATATTTATATGTTTAAATTTAGATATTAATGTCTTTCTGTATTTCATTCTTGATGTTGTTTACTGCATGCTGTATTTATATCACTGTATTTTGTCAAATGTTTTGTCTGTTAACTGTTTTTTGTACCTTAATAAATAAATAAATAAAATATACAATAAATTGCCAGAATCTATTAAACAAGAACATTACTGTTGTTTTTTTTCTTTTCTTTTACTTAATATAAATGTGCTGTAATACGGTTTGAGGTGTTTGATTGTTTGAAATTGTTATTTAGATTTAATTATAATGTTATTATTGTTACACGCCGGATGTCATATATGTAGTGTTGCAGTTGTGATATGCAATAAAATGTTTGAATTTGAATTACTTTGTATTTTCGATAAGCAATAACGTGGACACTGACAGTGGATCTAGTTTACAAGTTTTAGCGAGCTATGGAAACAGCTATGCTCGGTATTTCTATGATGGATACGAAATGTTAACATCCGTTAATTAACGACACAGCCTTTTGAATTTAAATACCGGAGACGTCTGCAGACCGATGACCAATGAAGCAGACGGGTTCTAAAGTGTCACGTACGGGAAGGGATGCAGAGTGGGATGACCCCCCGGCAGATAAACCTGAAAAAGGTCGCTGGTAGGTGCTGGATGCGGCAGAAGATAGTGTGAAATGGGGAAGCTGACATTCACGTACTGGAAGACGCAGATTGAGACAACCCTCCGCCAGATGGGCGAATGATTGTAGTTGCATTATGTTGTATTGTGTTGTAATTTTTGCTTAGATTTACTCAGTTATTATTGTTCTTGTAATTATATTGTGTTTATATTTTGGCTACTCAAATTGTGCAGGACCGGGCGCTACCCAATTGTGGCACCTTGGGCCCCTAGCACCAGTTGTTTTTCTGGATCGTGTTGTACCAAGAAGGTCTCGTAGGTCTCGCAGTAAATGAAAGTCGTACTGGGTTTGTAAGGTCCAGCAAGGCTTCCAGTTGATCGTAGCAGAGCAACGTCGATGTAATAACTTCAGAGTAACAGCTTGTTACTAGCGAAGTGTTAAGAAGTAAGTGCCTAGTCCGGGGGGCTACAAGTCATTTATACTCGTGGATACCCCGCCTGCCCGCGCCCGATTTAGACAATAGGAAGGGACACGGACCGTTTGTTTGCTCCGATCAACTTTTACCTTACGGGATATATTTATTAAAGCACACAAATAATATTTACAAAATTAAAACAATACATAGTTACTCTTAATTAGATAGATTTAGGAGACTATGAACATTAGGACAACGTGCTGTCAGAAACCTAAATGATGCTATAGCCTAGTAGGCAAAACTTATGACCTAGAATATCTCTACATAAACTTAAGGTTAGCTGGCCAGGCCAGGAAGCTATGATCAATACGACAATGTATTGTCGTAGAACTAGGCGACGATATCATAGTTGTAGACAATCAATTAAGACCTAAGGTTACCTAAATCAAACTATTCAATCCTTATTCTATAAATATTTCAACTGTGTTAGCTTTGTCATACCTACACAGGACACTACATAAAGATTATCGTAATATTATTATACTACATTCAACTAGGAACTAACCACTTAGGTGTCCTACAATTGTATGACATATGTGTCGAGTCTAGCTTCCTTCCATCAGTCCTGGCTGCTATAAAGTCCCCTAAAACTATTTCCCTTTCCGTAATCCTAATATGTTTAAACTACGACCTAAGTTTTTAAGAGCTAGCCTAGATACAATATACTATCTACCAAATAATTACAATCTAACTTTATACAAATCAAATCGTGGTTACATCATCGCTGATACCTATTTTATTTGATAGATCCACATATATAATTCTGGTATGTTCTGCCTGCTAAAAACCAGTATATGCCACGTGAGTTGATGTGAGAAAACGTGGATATTTAGGCTCCCACGTTCTGGGCAGTTGGCAACAGAAACTTCGAGAAAATATCAATAGGCGGCATAACGATTATTGCAGAGACGAATATAAACTGTTTTAGTATAATTGGTTAACAGATCGTCCTGCATTTTGTACAATAGACATAGTGCAATAAACAATAAAATAAAATAAGATCCGGGTTGTACAATTGCTTAAGAGACAAAGCTTCATTTGCTAGAAAGTTCCGTAACCGAACCTAACGGAGTCCTGTGGAACAATACCGAATAGCGGCTTTACAATTATTAGAGGAACTTAATATTGGGCAATTAGTTAAAGAAGTTAACTCATAAAGCTTTAAAAATTGCGTTACCAATGAAGCTATTGTCGAAGGGAAACAATTTTAGAGAATGCCTACCTACCTATCAATGTTACTAACTATGTATCATATAAGAAACTATTACATACTCTCTGTCGCGAACATACTCCCGCCGTGCAGAGCCGGTACCGTGTCTGCACCTTCTGGTGGAGCGACGACTGGTACTGATGGCTGCTCTCCCGTTGGTAGCACGATCAATCTCTTGGTTGCACGACGTAGGATTCTTCCATGTATCTTCACGTCCGCTGCACGAACTATCCCATTTTTTCCAGGGACGACTCGACGAACTTTTCCTTGAGGCCATTTGTGGCGTGGCAGCGATGGGTGGATTATCTGTACCACCTCGCCGACGCATATGCCTTGTCCTCGCCCGATAGGCTCCCGCCGGTATTGTAGATTGGGAGGACAATTATTGCTATATGGCTTGTTCGTGTCTTTCCTGGCTGGTAACAGTGGTTTTCCCTTTGTAGGTGCAGGGCGCTTCTGCCGCTCCCTCCCGCCGGTGGCGCGCTTGTTGCGTCGCTCCGGAGTATCCGCGCTGCTCGGTGCCACTTCCGACTTCTTTAGGTGCTCAACCCACCGAACCGATGACACTCGTTCTGTTGTCGAATCGTCATTTTGATGGGGAGTCCGAATACGGTGACCGGAGTGACGGATATCCGAGCCGTGTAATACCCAGCCCAACGGTGTGAGTGATGCGGCAGGCTGATTGATGGATCCCTTCTTTATGTCTTCCGCGACGAGTAGATGCCAATTATCTTGGCCTATTAATATAGTTGGCGCCGCAGCTTCGCAACTCAAGTGTTTGCGGATCTCGTTCAAGTGTTTCCACTTCTTTATATCGCAGGTAGTCACTTGTTGACCCGCTAACTTAAGCTGCTTCATTGTTCGCGCTTGAATGCCGAACTCTTTGTTTGCGTCTTGCCCCGTTATTTGTAACGATACGCGGCGAGACGATTTTGCGCTTAACTTGGCTCCGGCTATTGCTTCGATGTGTAGCGGATCGAGGCGGCCTTGAGATCCTATTTGTTTGGCGATTGTTTCATCGACCAACGTTACTGTTGACCCGTCGTCCAGGAGGGCGTGTGTTTTGACGCTTGCTTTCGGCCCAATAATGGTCACAGGCACAATTTTGAGAAATGTGCGTCTTTGTGCTTTTGGCTGCACTGATGTCGCGACAATTTCCCTTACTGTATTGTCATTACTGGGCCCAGCTTCATTACTAGATATAGCTTCATCCTTTTCTTCCATTCTGAATGTCCGCTGCGGCCGTCGGTTTTTCTTCATATTTAACTGAGCTGCTTCCTCTTTGTAAGTTAGCTCAGGTGAGGCGAATATTCCTTGGTAGCTAGCTTCTTTCGATATGAATTTGTTGAGCTGTTTTAGATCCTGTTCGGCGGCAGGTTGTAACCGCGAGAAGTCACTCCATCTGAATCGGAGCACCGGCGTTAGTTTGTTGACGACTTCTTTGACGATCTCCGGATTTAAAAGGTAGTGTCTGCGATCAAGGGCGCTTAATGTAGCCACACAATTTCTAAATCGGCAGGCGAAACGGCAAATATCTTCAGGGGCGTCGGTTAATTGCGGCAACTCGCGTATCTTCTTAAGTTGAGCGAGCGCGATTGGACTTGTACGTCCAAACTGATCCTCCAAAGATTTCATAATCTCGTCGGCCTGCGCGTTCGCGATGAGTTGGCCTTCTACCGCTTCTTTGGCTTTTCCTTGTAGACATCGCCGGAGTCGCGCTGTGTTCTCTACGTTTGAGAGATAAACTGCCGACTCACAGTAGGCCGCTTTGAACGCTAGCCATTCCAAATGCGATCCGTCGTAGTGGGGAAGCTCGCCGATGTGTCGCGGGATCGCCGGTGGTTGCGGTTGCGGGTGCAATAAACGTGAGGCGCATACGATTGCTTCTGCCAACTCCTTTAAGTCGATTTTTGATTTCGACGTCGTCGGTGACTCATCTGTGCCAGTGTTATGCTGCGTTTTTTCAGTAACTGGGGCAGTGTGTTTGATGCAATCGCAATGAGCTTCAAGGATTTGCTCCGTCGAACTTTGTCTTGTTGTCGCGTCGATTGTTGTTGTGGCGTTCTTCATTCTGGATGTAGGTTCCAATTCAGCTGGCGGCTGATTCTGGGTATCCGTATTGTTCCGGAATGTGACTCTCTCACATGACGACTGTCGAATTTCTCCTTCGTGTGAGAATAAATCTTCGTCGTCGGACTCCAACTCGGCGACCTGTGCGCGGGCTGCTAACTCTTCTAGCCTCAGACGACCCTCTTCCTCCTTTAGACGGGATGCTTGTCGAGCCTCTTCTAGCTTCAGACGAGCCTCTTCCTCTTTTAAACGGGATGTTTCTTGGAAGGCTTCCAGCTTTAGGCGCGCCATTTCTGCCCGATATGTCGCTGCTCGACGAGCACGCGTTGATTTGCGTGACGATCTAACTGAGCTAGCGACTGAGGCCTGTGGCAGGACTTCTTCTTCATTACTCGAGCGTTGACAAAGGCTGTGTTCCGTTTCTCCGGAACTAGTTTCGTCCTGTGCTGCTGTGTGATCTTCTACTGATGCGGGCGAAGGCTGCTCTTCATGAACGGCTGGCTGCTCGCCGCTTCTTGACCTCGTAACTGGCATCTTGGCTGGTAGATCCGGTTCGAAGGACCATTAAATGTGCAGGACCGGGCGCTACCCAATTGTGGCACCTTGGGCCCCTAGCACCAGTTGTTTTTCTGGATCGTGTTGTACCAAGAAGGTCTCGTAGGTCTCGCAGTAAATGAAAGTCGTACTGGGTTTGTAAGGTCCAGCAAGGCTTCCAGTTGATCGTAGCAGAGCAACGTCGATGTAATAACTTCAGAGTAACAGCTTGTTACTAGCGAAGTGTTAAGAAGTAAGTGCCTAGTCCGGGGGGCTACAAGTCATTTATACTCGTGGATACCCCGCCTGCCCGCGCCCGATTTAGACAATAGGAAGGGACACGGACCGTTTGTTTGCTCCGATCAACTTTTACCTTACGGGATATATTTATTAAAGCACACAAATAATATTTACAAAATTAAAACAATACATAGTTACTCTTAATTAGATAGATTTAGGAGACTATGAACATTAGGACAACGTGCTGTCAGAAACCTAAATGATGCTATAGCCTAGTAGGCAAAACTTATGACCTAGAATATCTCTACATAAACTTAAGGTTAGCTGGCCAGGCCAGGAAGCTATGATCAATACGACAATGTATTGTCGTAGAACTAGGCGACGATATCATAGTTGTAGACAATCAATTAAGACCTAAGGTTACCTAAATCAAACTATTCAATCCTTATTCTATAAATATTTCAACTGTGTTAGCTTTGTCATACCTACACAGGACACTACATAAAGATTATCGTAATATTATTATACTACATTCAACTAGGAACTAACCACTTAGGTGTCCTACAATTGTATGACATATGTGTCGAGTCTAGCTTCCTTCCATCAGTCCTGGCTGCTATAAAGTCCCCTAAAACTATTTCCCTTTCCGTAATCCTAATATGTTTAAACTACGACCTAAGTTTTTAAGAGCTAGCCTAGATACAATATACTATCTACCAAATAATTACAATCTAACTTTATACAAATCAAATCGTGGTTACATCATCGCTGATACCTATTTTATTTGATAGATCCACATATATAATTCTGGTATGTTCTGCCTGCTAAAAACCAGTATATGCCACGTGAGTTGATGTGAGAAAACGTGGATATTTAGGCTCCCACGTTCTGGGCAGTTGGCAACAGAAACTTCGAGAAAATATCAATAGGCGGCATAACGATTATTGCAGAGACGAATATAAACTGTTTTAGTATAATTGGTTAACAGATCGTCCTGCATTTTGTACAATAGACATAGTGCAATAAACAATAAAATAAAATAAGATCCGGGTTGTACAATTGCTTAAGAGACAAAGCTTCATTTGCTAGAAAGTTCCGTAACCGAACCTAACGGAGTCCTGTGGAACAATACCGAATAGCGGCTTTACAATTATTAGAGGAACTTAATATTGGGCAATTAGTTAAAGAAGTTAACTCATAAAGCTTTAAAAATTGCGTTACCAATGAAGCTATTGTCGAAGGGAAACAATTTTAGAGAATGCCTACCTACCTATCAATGTTACTAACTATGTATCATATAAGAAACTATTACATACTCTCTGTCGCGAACACAAATGCTCAATTAATGGATACTGTAATAGCATGTGGTGATTGCCTGTAATTGGTGCAGCATCTGTTTTCTCTCTTAGTTGTAAGTAAAAATCCATGTATTGTTGCTGTCACTGTTGGCGAACCTGATAAACAAATAAATAAATGATCTGAGGAAGGCCCTGGGGATGAATGAGGGTGACAGGAGATCATGTAAACTGGCTCCCCTTGGGGGAGGCCTATATCCAATAGTAGAAAGACATAGGCTGATGATGATGAATGAGCTTTAAATCAAAATTATGTTTACCGAAGACTTTACCTAATATATTATTAATTTGATAATTAAATTAATTACATTAAGCGTGATTAGACTGCGGGAAGATCGTATAAGTGATTAATATCGTATTAAACAGTATTAACCCATCGACTTAGATACTAGCTGTTTAGCCGGTTTCGCTCGTAAACTTATTATTATAACATTATTATTATTAAGTCGTTTAATCAGATAAAAACCTATACTATTTACATTTCTGAAATTATACGCCAAACTGCATAGCAGTTTGTTGGCAAATAGTACACAATTTTTTTACACTATATTTGTCAAAACACAAAGTTATTTAACATTAAATCACTCTACTGTTAATAGTTAGTACTTACTTAGCAAAAGCAACTTAAATTTTCCTTTAAATTCACTTTTAGACATTTTTACACAGTCATCAATGGGCATAATATTATTAAATATAATGGGAGTTAAGAACTTTCTAGTTCTTTTACCATAAAAGTTGTTATACCGGTACTCATTGTATCTTGTCTTTTGTGAGAATCTAGTATCAAAACCACATCCAGTTTAATATTTTTGTAGGCACTACCTTCAAATTGCTCCAGGGCTATTAAAATGTTCACTTTATCATGCACCGGAAGTATCTTGCAAATACCAAACAGCTTGTTATACATATCACACGTCATCACGTATTGCATTTTAATAGGGCTGATAAATTTGCGTAGTATAAATCCCTACAGATATTTACAGATATTTACGAATTAATATTAATTTAATTAAGTACTACGTATTGTATTTATCATTTGTTATTTTTGCTGTTTGTTTTTGACTTTTTAATTAATGTGTATAACTACTAACATAGTTCTAAGTTGGAATGTTACTAATAATTATGGAATTAATTCTGAAATAAATAATTAATTATTATTATTATTATTATAAATCCTTCCTTAGTGGTATTCGTTCACGTATATACGTGAACCAGCTCCCAAAATAAAATTAAAATTAATTCTAAATCGTTTCATTATCATCAGCCTGTGTCTCTCCACTGCTAGATATAGGCCTTTCCCAAGGGGCGTTTACAAGATCTCTTGTCACCCTCATCCATTTCCCGCGGCCTTTTTCAGATCATCCGCCCATCTAGCGGGGGGTTGTCTCAATCTGCGTCTTCCAGTACGTGGTCCTGACTCTTGAACTAGTCTACTCCATCGTTCATGGTTTCTGCAAAAGAAGTGCCACTTTAGCACGCTAATTTTGAAATCTATGACGATAACTTTGGTTCTCTGATGAATGTCAACATTTCTAACGGAAACCTCTAGTATAGCTCTCTCCGTAGCCCACTGAACGACCTTGAACTTGTTGACCAGACCCACTATCAGTTTCAATGTTTCTGCATCATACGACACTATTGAAAGAACGCACTGGTTAAAAACTTTTGTCTTCAAACAATGTATTAATGTTATCTATATGTTATGTAAATATTTATGTATTAATGTTATGTATATAGTATTTAAATATATGTGTGTTTATATAAAAATTACTTACTTTTATGGTATTTATTGGAATAAAAATAATTTCTTAATATCATTTCACTATTCTCGATCTAATGAAGAAATCTCATTTGTCCCAACGGTCAACGGTCAGAGAATGCCCGGCATTATGTTCGCCGATTGTAAATTACAATAAAGTTTTCATACAAAACATATAAAACTATTTATAAATAATTAATGTCTATAAAGGCTACGAATCTATGATAATTAGTCCTTCTGGAATAAAATTTATAGTCTATATTGTTTTTTTTTTCTTTTTCTGAAAAGCTATAAATAATGGATAGGTATGTGCCATTTTTGCATGTCATGATTCAAATATGTAATTACCTTTTAAATTTGAATTACAAAAATGAGCTTCTCTCGACTTCTTGGAAGGCTTCTCCCGTCTAATTTATTATCGAAACGTCGTTCGTCGCTAATTTTCAGCATCAATAATAATTAACTGATATTAAATTTTATATTAACTAAATAAACCATCACAAACGCGCGTATTTTTTATTTTTATACTAGTACGGCAATTGACCTTGCACCCACCTGAAGGTAAGTGGCGCGCGAAGTTCATATTGCAATCGAATAATAGGTTTAAGGTCCGGATCTACAAGATGTTCATTCGTTCCCGTCTTACTTACGCTGCGCCAGCCTGGCATCACCTTCTGGTGAAGACCAATAGGGACAAGATCCAAAGTCAGCAGAACATATCGCTCAGAGTGGTCTTCCGAGCGCCGTGATTCGTGCGTAATTCCGTCATAGCTCGAGATCTGGAAATGCCTACTTTTGAGGAGTTTGTCGTCGGCCTGACTAGACGTATGTTCTATCGGGCCGACAACGGACACTTCAAGCATCTCCATATTGCGCTCGGCCCCCCAACGGAATACCGCTTCCTAGAGAAGTGCTTCTGGAGGAGAGCTGAAGTAGTCGATCCTAGACCCCCTGGGTTCGTGAGCCACACCGAAAGTGCATGAATTACCAGCGGGTGGTTACCCGCTGAGATCCCGTCGGGGATAACGGGGGAATGTCCCCATCCCCAACCCGGCCTGGCCATCTGGTCCTGGACGACTCCACTGACTGACTGATAATAGGTATTGTTAGCTATCCGAATGCCATCAGAAACGATTCCAACCTCAATTTTATTATTCGCACAAAAGTGAGCTTATAGTCAGGATTATCTGATGACATTCGGATAGCGTATATTATTATCAACCTCTTTAGGGGTTTAAAAATGGGGTTATACATGTCATACAATTTTGTGTAAGTGTAAGTGACGCGCAAGGTCCATGAATGTTAGCAATTGGAATCAGTCATGACTGACATCAGTCCCTAACACTATGCCGGCTTCACTGGGCATGACGGCAATTCGAGCCTGATCGCTGATTTGTGGGGCATACCGACCGAGACTACATTCATTGACTGTCGTCGTTTCTAGTTTGCCGGGTCAGCTAGTAAATAAATAAAAGATAGCCTTGGTTTGCTAATAAATATGTTTTCTCACCTTTCCCTTGAATATTCAATTGAAATTAATGTTTTCGCTGGAAAATCCATCACAAACCGCGACGTTAACTTAAATTCCAACATTTAATTGAGAAACTAAGTTTGTTTTTACTATCTGGATTAAGACGGCTTTAAGACAATGAAGAATGTTAATAGGTATGCAAAATCGTTTGAGACTTTGTCGCAGTACGCTAGTTCTTGTTGTATTAAAAAATACCTATTATTTATGTATTTATTCGAAGAGAAATAAATAAATAAATAAAAATAGCTTTATTGCACAAAAACTAAAATAACTTAAAATTAATGTGCACAGGCGAGCTTTATGCCGTGAGGCATTATCCACCAGCTAACCTTTGGGAGTTTTGAAAACATGTGACAGGCAGAGTGCCAAGTAAATATTAAATAAACAATACATACTAATACTACATATACAATACATGTTATACATATAATAATACATATCTATAATACAATACATATAATTAAATATATACAGGATTCATGAAATAAATAAATAAAATAAAACACATACTAAAGATATTGGAGTGAAAGTTGCACCGAGAGTACAAACAAGGGTCAATTTTAACACATAAATAATCGTCAGTTATTTTGAATAGATAACAAATAAGAATAAAGATGATTTTTAAAAGAAGCAGGAGTCGTTATAGTTCGAAGAGATAGTGGAAGAGTGTTCCAGAGAGACGCTGCAGAAACAGTAAAAGAATTTGAATATCTTGTCGAGGAATGAGTAGGAATAGCAAGAAGATTGTTTTGAGCAGATCGCAGGTCACGGTCATGAGTCGAAGAGAGAAACTCAAAACGTTCCTTTAAGTATAGTGGGAACAAAGGATTATTTAGAATACCAAAAAGAAACGTAAGTGTATGCTGATGTCTGCGAAAGCGAATATTGAGCCACTTTAACTGAATACGGAAAAGGGAAACATGATCATACTTACGCAGGCCAAATACATAGCGTATGCATAAGTTGAGAAGTCGATCGAGTTTATTCAGAAGCTCTTCAGTGATATCAGGATAGCAGACATCCTGTTAGAACAGAAAAACACTTTAAAACGTTTTATCAATCTTTTACTTATTCTTCATTTCTACAAGTGACATATAAAATCTAAACATCAAATAGAACATACAAAAATACATATTTACTTCAAATTTACACAGCCAGCATTTATAATATAATCATCTAAAAACCTACAAGAACAATATTTACAACACACCCCCTTAATAAAGACACCCTTGAGTCTATATTAAACAACATGTAAATCAAAAATATTTAAACCTAAAGCAGACCTGAGTCTTTCAAACCTAGACCCTGATAAAGGTTTCGTAAGAATATCAGCGATCATATCATTAGTGTTCAAATGATTAACTACCACCATGTTCTTTTCGATAGTTTCTCTAATATAATGGTACCTAACGTCAATGTGTTTAGTTCTATTGTTACAGATATAATTATTAGCAATTTCAAGTGCTGACCTATTGTCATTAAAAATTTTAATACTCTGACAGTCACCAAACAATTCCGAAATTAAATTCTTTTGAAAAACAGCTTCTTTTGCAGCATTAGTTAGGGCCATATACTCCGCCTCCGTGCTGCTTAAAGCCACAGTGCTTTGTTTCTTCGTTTGCCAACTCACTGCACCCCCTCCCATCGAAAAAACAAAACCAGTAAATGATTTTCTATCAAAATTGTTTGCCCAGTCAGCATCTGTATACCCTTCAATATAAGACTCATTTTTTCTGTAAACTAAACACAATTCTGATGTTCCTTTTAAATATCTTAAAATCCTTTTCGCCGCTTGCCAATGTTCATTATTGTAACAATTATTAAATTGACTGAGATACGTTGTTGAATACGTAATGTCTGGTCTAGTGGTATTGGCCAGATACATCAAAGAGCCCAATAATTCCCTATATGGAAGATCTTCAGCACAATTCTCAAACTTGTTTAGTTTTAGCCCTAATTCCATCGGCGATTTCGTAGCATTACAATCACTCATTTTAAACCTTTCTAGTAAAGACTTTATATATTGCTCTTGATCTATATACATAACTCCATTTTTGCGACGTATTCTCATTCCCAATAGTTGTTTTACTTTTCCCAAATCTTTCATTTCAAATTTCTTCATTAAACATTCTTTAACCTTTTCTTTTTCTTTGTTACATTTACTAAAAATCAATATATCATCCACATACACAGTTATAATAATTAGCTTTCCATTTACATTTTTTGTATACACACATGGTTCATAATTACAGCGTGTAAAGCCAATATTGCATAAAGCTTCATGTAGTTTTTCATTCCATGCTCTTGATGCTTGTTTAAGCCCATATAGTGCTTTCTTCAATAGGCATACTTTACCTTCTTGTCCTTGTGCAATAAAACCTTGAGGTTGTCTCATATAAACTTCTTCCTTTAGTTCTCCATTAAGAAATGCTGTTTTAACATCTAAGTGATCAATATTCATGTTCATTTCAACTGCTGCTGCTAGTAATAATCTTACAGTAGCTGTTCTTACCACCGGTGAAAAAGAGTCATAATAATCGACACCATATCTTTGTGTAAAACCTTTTGCTACTAGCCTCGCTTTGTATCTATCTATGCACCCATTTTCATCTTTTTTAACTTTAAAGACCCATTTATTTTCGACTACACATCTTCCAGGCGGCAAATCCACCAACAAAAATGTACCATTTTTGATAAGCGACTCATATTCTTCAAACATGGCTTGTCTCCAATATTCCGCATCCGCCCGACTCATTGCTTGCTTAACTGTCACAGGATCATCTAAAATAGGTACATCTGTGCAATTTACATTATACAGAATAAAATCTGGGAATTGCTTTGGTTTCCTATTACGTAGTGGATACCTGCGAGTTTCTATAATTGGCTGTTCTACCGTATCAAAATATTCTTCATCTTCGCTTTCAATATTAGAAGTTTCTTCATTATTTAGTTCATTTAATTCTTCTTCATTTAAACTATTAATACAATCCGGTAAATGATCATTATTTTCTGTAATTATATTATCTTCACCTTGCTCTACTCCATTAGTTGGTATAAATTCATTAGTAATTACATTTTCGTTACCATTTATAGTTTCATTATTATTTGTAATTTCTATTATAGGTTCCTGATTAATAATATTTGTTGTAGTAGCTTCTTCTTCATCCATTACACCAGTTTCATCAAATACGACATCTCGAGATCTAATAATTTTCTTAGGTTCACTAAGGTCTACTAATCGATAACCTTTGCTTTCTTCACAATAACCAACTAATATTAACTTTCTGCTTTTATTATCTAGTTTCTTCCTTAGTTCATTAGGAATATGACTATAAGCAGAACAACCAAAAATTCTTAAATGACCAAGGTCAATTTTACATTCGGTCCATTTTTCTTCAGGGGTAAATCCCATTACCGCTCTTGTCGGAGCACGATTTTTTAAATATACAGCCGTATTTACAGCTTCAGCCCAGAATGATTTAGGTAGCTTTGCATCATTAAGCATACACCTTACTTTTTCTACAATAGTCCTGTTTGCACGTTCAGCGACTCCATTTTGTTGCGGTGTATACGGAATAGTTGTTTCGTGCCGTATTCCGCAGCTTCTTAAATAATCTGTAAATTCGTTATTCATATACTCCGTCCCATTATCCGATCTTAAACATTTTATTTTATTACATGTTTGGTTTTCTACCAGAGCCTTAAAAATTTTAAAAAAATGTAAAGCTTCGGATTTTCTTTTTAAAAAATAAACAAATGTTTTTCTTGTAAAATCATCTATAAATAATATAAAATACCTAGTGTCACTATAAGAATTCACAGGCATTGGTCCACAAATATCAGTATGGACAATGCCTAATTTTTGTTTCGCCCTTTTACCCCCTCCTTTGAAAAATGGTTGCCTACTCTGTTTACCCATTACACAGGCTTCGCATAGTTTATCTAAGCCATTATTTTTATAACTTATACCAGTTGTCATTTTTGACAGTAATGTCATCGACCTAAAATTCAAATGACCTAAACGTCTATGCCATAATTCCTGTTCGTTTTCTATATTTCCTATTTTATTACAAACAATAGTTTCATCTTTGCTAATAAAATCAACAACATCCAGCTTGTACATATTTCCGCACCGTGAAGCGGTACATATTGGTTCTCCTACAATCTGGATGTTATCCTGGGAATACATCTTGCAACCTTCCTTATCAAATACTACTACTATACCTTTATCAGTTAGTTTGCTTACTGATAGTAAGTTTGTATTCAGTCCTGGTACATATGCTACATTAGATATATTTTTTATTTCAGAATTTTGTAGTATTAAAGATACATTACCGGAGCATGACGTATGTAATTTTTCATTATTAGCTAATGTGACTTCTACCGGATTTACTTGATTTTGAGTAACATTAAGCCAATCATCATGCATAGTCATGTGCGCTGTCGCTCCAGAATCTATATACCAGTTCCTCGAACCTAAAGTAACTGAAAAAGCAGAAAACAGTGTAACAATATTTATTTTATGTCTGTCATCTTCACTCGCCGAAGGTCCATCGCCTGTCATTTTAATCCTGCAATACTTTTCAATGTGTCCCAATTTATGACAACGATAACATCTTACTATATTCCTTATTTCTAGTCTAGATCCTTCTTGTGCTGATGTTTCATGAGTAACTAACGCAGCATTAGCAGCATCTTGCTTCTCACCATCTTGCATTAGTTTAGCCAACACATAGTCAGTAGTTAGTTTCTTTTCATCCTTCGACGTTTCAATAGCCATCACCATCGGTTCATACTTTGATGTCAACCCTGACAGCATGATTACAGCTAGAAATTCATCATCAATAGATTTACTTACATCACTTTACTTACAGCATGATTTCAGTGATATACGCTTCAACAGTAGAATGATCTTCTAGTTTGATTCCGAATAATTTTCGTAGTAGCCGCAATCGTCTTGTCAACCCTCGATCTTCATAGGCAGTCTGTAGTTTTATCCAAGCCTCTCTGCTAGTTTTTGCACTTCGAATGTGGGGTAAGCATGTGTTCTCTACCATCAACGCAATTTTACATAAGGCTAATCGATTTTTAGTACCATCATCATTGGTAGTTTGCGAAATATCATCTTTCGTAATATCCCACAGATCGTCGTACTCTAGACATTTTTGCATTAAAAACTTCCACATATTATAGTTTTCATGCCCCTTCAACTTCTCAAATGTAGGTAAGCTGCTAATTACCTTTCTCACCTCAGAACTCACAACTTGTGTTATATTCGGTTTCATTAGTAACAAGATTACTTCTAGTTTTATTATAGATCTTGTTTATAGCCCATAACCATTTGTTAGAACAGAAAAACACTGTAAAACGTTTTATCAATCTTTTACTTATTCTTCATTTCTACAAGTGACATATAAAATCTAAACATCAAATAGAACATACAAAAATACATACGAGTATTTACTTCAAATTTACACAGCCAGCATTTATAATATAATCATCTAAAAACCTACAAGAACAATATTTACAACACATCCGCATAATCAATTATGGGAAGCAACATAGTATTAGCGAGCGTTAATCTTGTCGATAATGGCAGGAAGAATTGAGCTCTCTTCAGAGTATGCATAGAGGCGAACACTTTTCTGCTTATCTCACTTACTTGGTGATTCCACGAAAGCTCTTGACATATTGTTAAACCGAGATTTTTAACTGTTTGGCAATACGGAATGCTCACACCATTAAAACAAACACATGGAAGCGTGGACATGTCCACTCTACTTAACATTTCTCTACTGCCGACTATCATAACTTGTGTCTTATTGGGATTAATTAACAAACCAAATTTTTCGGACCATACACGAATTTCCTCAAAATCCTGGTTCATTTCATTCACCGCCTCTGCCGCTTCTTCCCTATCAAAATGCGCATATAGCTGTAGGTCGTCTGCATAAAGGTGATAATTGCATTTAATTGGTCTCGTAGCAGTATTTATAAAAATAGAAAACAGCAGAGGGGACAGGACACCACCTTGAGGTACGCCAGTCGTTATCTGGCACCAATCAGAAAACGTGTCATCCACTCTAATACGCTGAACCCGAGAACCCAGATAGCTATTAAACCAACTAATTGCGATCTGGGAGATGTTAAGGGAGCACATGGTAGCTGTCAGGATCTCATGGTCAACGCAATTAAAGGCATTACTAAAGTCAAGAAGTGATAGAAGTGTGAGTTTCCGACTGTCAATTGCAGTCCGAATGTCATCTGTTATTTTAAGAAGAGCGGAGGTAGTGCTATGTGCAGGACGGAAACCGGATTGAAAAGGATTAAACAGATTATGACTATTCAAGAAGTATGTAAGTTGATGGTGAACGACACGTTCTAAAATTTTTGAGAGAAAGGGGAGTATAGATATAGGTCTGAAGTCTGTAGGAAGTGTAGGTGAAGCCTTTTTCGGAGTAGGAATGACATACGCTTTTTTCCAAGGAGAAGGGAATGTGCCCGTTAATAAGGATGCATTAATTATATGGGTAATAGAAGGAAGTATTATGTGAATGATAGGCATTAGTAAGTTACGACCAATGCCATCATGACCGACCGCTTTAGTGTGGAGAGAAAGAAGAATTTTGTTAATTTGAGTAGCAGTCACTGGTTGAAAGTTAAAGTAGTTGTTAGTGTTTGTGGACGTTGAAGACAGCTGGGATATAGTGAGATTTTTTAGGACTGGATCAATTGTGAGAGGAGGGGTGGTAAAGTGTTTATTTAAAATATTGAGGTCGAAAGATGGAGCTATATTTGGACGGAATTTACCAATGCCAAGGGACCGCAGAGTTTTCCAAATGTTGTGTGGGGCACATTCCTTCATAGTTTTATGGAAGTATTGACGTTTAGAATTTCTGCATAATTGGCCGACACGGTTCCTTGCTTTTTTAAACTGGGCCCAATTTGCATCTGTAGGTGACTTTTTATGTTTGCGTTTAAGATAATCCCGTAGCTTCATGGCGCCGCGAATTTCGTCATTCAGCCATGGTGTTGGAGCATGTTTCACACGAATTTGTCGAAGAGGCGCATGTTTATCGTATAGTTTAGTAATAAGATCGTTAAACAATATTGTTTTATCATCCACATTATCCAATAGTGTGAGACTATTCCAGTCGGTTTTGTTCGCATCTGCAATCAACGCATCCCGATCCATTCTCGCAAAATTACGCTGAAATATAAATTTAGGCTTGTTTTTCGGAAGTTTAATTCTATATGAAGCGTAGATAAGATCATGCTTTGAAAACCCAGGCGCAGCACACTGACCATGGGTAGCAATTCGATCAGAGTTTAAGGTCAGAATTAAATCTAAAAGGGAGTCGGGGTAATTTTGATCATGATGAGTAGGGTTTAGAGGAAGAAGTTTCATGTTTACTGATTTTACGATATGCTCCAATTTTTTAGATCGAGAATCTTTTTTTAATAAGCATGTATTTAAGTCGCCCATAATAATGCAATGTTCATAGCAAGGTGTATGAGTTTCCAGTAAGGTTTCTAATACGTTAAAGTAGTTGAGAGAGGGCGGGGCATACACGACACCAATGAGACATTTTTTGAAATTAAAATTTAGCTCAATTAGTAAATATTCAGCTGTAGAATTGTATGGAGACGGGGATTCTGCTACAACTTTAAACTCCAGATTGTCTCTTAGGTAGATGGCTACTCCGCCACCGCCCTTGCCCGTGCGGTCATTCCTTATTAGAGTGAAACCCGGGAGAGAATACATTGTGGATAGGAGGGAAGGTTTTAAAAAGGATTCAGATATAAGGCAGATATGGACATTATGGCTGCTGAAAGTGGTGAGGAGTTCATCATGATGGGCAGGAATACTTTGTGCATTTATGTGACAGATATTCAAATTCTTAAAGAAAGGAGAAAATGTGTTATGAAGGTGATCTCCCAGCAAGACAAGGTTATCTTGGATTGGAGAAAGCAAAGCATTTGAGTCTGTGCTGGAATCTAAAGAAAAATAAGGGTCTGAGTTTGAAGAATCTGACATTACAGTAGGTATGTGTATTTATAAGTTTTATTTTATAAGATATAATATAAGTATAATATAATAATATGGATTTTTTTTTTATAATAGTATAATGATATAATAAGTACAAACAATAATTAATAGTGTTATAGAACAATTACTTCTTTACTGCCGCCGGCAAGCTGGTTTACAAAAGAAAAACATAATTAAACAGTAGAGAAAACAAATGTTGAAAGATAGTTTTATATACATACATTAAGACTAACATTGAAACAATTTTTATTTTGCATGGGACGTTAAACATAATTATCGAAACAAACCGCTACGTAAACGCATAGTCTGTGGCACAGATTTGGTCTGTGGTAAACGCAACGTGAGATGTCAAATACTGTTTCCATAAACACACTTTAAACCTAAGACCAATTATACTACTTGATCTTTGCTTTAAACGTACTTACTATTATAGAAGCAATTAAAATTATACCCGCCACCAGAATATTTCTCACTGTGAACAATAGTGCACTCTTTGTGCGAAACAAAATTCGTAAAATATCACTTTGGCCAGGTTGTTACGGGGAAAGTGGTAACAAAGAAAAAAAAAACTACTAGAAAAAATATACTATAAACTATTTATTATTAAAAAAAAAATATATATATATATATTCTACCCGGGGGTCGTGGTTATTAAAAGAGGTGGTCAGTACAATAGCTTTCCGCCATGCCACGGAGCGGTACTCCCCTGGCCAACTCGCTGTGCCGCGCTGAAGTGAGGATCTGGGCGCTAGGCGTAGTGCAGGCAGGGGGCTGGTTGTAGTGCAGGTGGAGAGGCCGCTCTGGATCCAGGCGCGTAGTACGTAGGTCGAAAGGTAGGAGAAACGTTGAAGTGGAACGTTGAACCCTGGAATACACCAAACCAGGAGATGTAAAACGACATCTTGGCTTCGCGCATCACCTACCTACAGCTACAGAATAAAAACAACTTCAATGTATGTGTTTGAATGCATTAAAACTGTTAGGCGAACTCCGAAGCAAACTGCCCACACTTTGCGAGCTACACCGAAAGTAGCAGCTTCTTGATTTTGGCTTTGAAGGCGGCGCGGGAGTTACTGAATATATCCACGTCTGATAAACGCCTGTTGTACGTGTCGCACATCCGACGTACAGGTGCGCGCATGCCAGAAGAGAAGACAAATTTCTAAGCATTCCATGGATTCACCGTGCGGATGCCGGGTCCATCGTGTGTGGGTAAGAGATGAGAAGAATGGTGTCTCGGGCTTGCGACCGACAATAGGCTGGTTTAAGAAAAGGAGGCCTTCTTTTTTTTTCTACTGCGCGATAATACGCTCACCATCTACCATTCTACTTCTCTCCCTACCAAACCAAATACTGTATGATTCCGTTAATGCCGTCTTGGAAGCTCGTTCCATAAATGTATTGACGGCAGACCTGCTTAGGCCCAATTCTTTCAGTAAGTGATGCAAAGATTTTGCTGGAACTCCTCTTGCACCAACTTCCACTGCGTAAAGCTGAGTCTTGAACCCGTTCCTGATCATTTCTTCTGTTAGATCATAATATTTATTCGACTTCATGTTGTGGTCTTTTGGAATATTTGATTCCCACAAGGATTACTTATGATTTTACAGATATTTCGACATTCCGAAAATATCGAGCCCTGCTAGTAGGCTTGTTTTGTTCGCCAACGAACTATGTAGTTCGATAGAGCGCTTCCACAGAAGAACTAGTTTTAAGCGGTGTAATTTTTATATAAATATCACCATGGCAAACATACAATATCAGTTCTCCTTGAAAGTAAAAAAAATAATTGGCATTTGACATCATTGCAAATGGCACATACTTTTAACGAGAACAATAAATAGGTGGTACGCGGGGAAGTATCCACCATTCGTGCCGATAAACCCAGTAAAATGTATATATCCACACGTGTCGGGATCCGGCTCAAGCCCTGTCAAGCCGGCATAGTGTTAGAGATTGATGTCAGTCATAAGTTTTTTATTCTAGTTGCAATCATTCATGGACCACGCGTGCCACTTACCATCAGGTGGGCGTAAGGTCAAATGTCATGCTAGTATAAAAAACACTTGTATTTTTGTTAAACGTAAATCCAACTTATAGAACTAAATTAATTAACACCTGCTACTACTAACATACTCAGGAAAATCTTATTTTGTAATGATGATAAAATTATGACTGTCTAGCGGTTAAATCCGTGGATTTAGACTCGGAGGTACCGGGTTCGATTCCTGCTCGGGACACAATAATATTTATTAATGTAAATAAATACATTTAATTATTATTTAATTTATTTGTGTTTTGACATCGACGAGCTTGCGACTTGTCATGACTGGCCTATAGTAAAGTTGGCTAAATGTATTCACATTATTTATTTTATAAGCGTGGTTTATGGACTTAAGGGCAGTTAGTGAGAAGCCAGATTGCCCTATCATGGGGCACTGGGTACATACTCACATGTATGTGCCCAGTGCTTCAGGAGGGCAAGGCAAATATAAAAAGTAAATGTCCTCTTTTTACTAATATAGAATAAGAAAACCCTATCGCAGAGTACTCTGCATGTTATACTCAATACTTAATGAGCCCGCTACCCCCAATTACTTAAAAGAGTGCTTCACTTATCTTGGCGCTACCCATGACAAAACTCTCCGTTCTTCCTCTAATTCTACTCTGTCCATTCCCACTCACCATTCTTCTTTTGTCTCAAAGTCCTTTGCAGTTGTAGCCGTAAACCTCTGGAATCAGTTGCCTATAAACATACGGCAGGCCCAGAGCAGGGCTATCTTTAAAAAACTTGTATATGCACACTACATGAAGTCATAATAAACTTAGTTTAGTTCTGGCGTTGCTGATAATTATACTTGTATTTGATATGGTTATAGATAGTATTACATTTAATTTAATATGTATGTATATTATTATTGTTTTTATGTGTAGTTTATATGTACGTAGTATTAGTATGTAGATATGTAAATATTATTTATTTGTATGTCTATGTGTATGTAAGTATGTATTAATTTATATATGTCATTATATTGTCTAATTAAGCCTGTAATTGCACCTACCTTTCATTGTTTAATTGCTCTTGTTGTCCCGAAGGTTTGACTGTCATAGAATGCCTAGCGGCATTAAGTCCGCCTTTGTACTTTGTGCAATAAAGATTTAAATAAATAAATAAATAAATATGTTACTAACCCCTATGGATACTATTACTAAATAAACGCATTTTATTTTATTTTATTTTATTACCACCCCGAAAGGGAAACGGTCGTGATGATACTTTTACGATAAAATTATTATATTTTTTCTTTCTTTCTGTTAATATTTGATTGTTGACCAGTTATTATTGCCCCCAGTGCAAACAAAGAGCTCTTGCTGCAGTTCTCAACAAAACGGGTCAACTTTCAACTAAGTAACGGTGCACTCTACAAAATTGGAGCTATTAGGCATCAAATTAATTTACCTTCTCAGTCTAAGTTACGGGCTTGAGCGTCTATGCTGAAACTACGACAGGGTCGAAACGCGAAGTCATTTCACTCTATATTTTATAAACTAAATACGACAAAACATGGATATGTTTTGTTAAGGATTTAAAGGACGAATCAAAATGTTGGGAAACTAGCTGAATCCTATCCATCCCTTAGCCAATCCAACCGAAACCACGATAACGCGGTAACGCAATCTAACGGTGTCGACCAGAACTAAAAAGTGACAGTTCAAAAAATAGGAAGAATTAATGGTCTGTTTATTTTATCAATTTAAATTAGTTAAAATTGTAAAAGCTGTTTTAATCCGTGCTCCGTGAATCCCTAAATATCCGTAAGGTCTTATCCACAGCTAGTGAAATCTACGAATTTTATGTTTACTATTCCATACAATTATGTGCGGTGGTGGCTCGGTTGTAAGTACTTAAATCCTACAAAGGTCGGTTCAAACCCACCTGGCATGTACCAATAAGAAATAAACTTTCTTACGTGCATTTGTCATAGATTTACAACACCACCGTTCCCGTGCCCCAGAGAGCACGTTCAGCCAATGTGCCAAGGTCATTGCTTGCACAGAATTTGAAGAAGAAACATCAACCGCTCGCAATTTCGAAATTGCGAGAAAAGAAGCCTGCCCGCGGCCAGCAGCAACCTGGCGACCCAAGAAAAGCCCAAGATCACCTGCAGCGAATACAAGTAAGTGCGTGTGAGCATCCAGCCCCTTCATACAGTCCACCATTATAATTTATTAATTTTGCTCTTTTTTCACGCCCGTTCACTTTATGTCAGTGAATGTGTGTTCTTCTTAGTCGCTACACTCTTGGCAGAGTGGTCGTAGTCGCCAGTTGAGTGCTAGTGGCACTCAACTAGTTCTGGAGTGTTTCTATACTTTGGAGGAATACTATAACTATTCTAAGCAACACAAAGGCTTTTGTAAAGTAAAATTACTAAAGAAGTAACGCTGAGTTCTTTAGTCACTTTACTACTATAACAGTTGTTGTAAATTTTTGCATGCTTATTGGGAATATGTGAACCTCTTTAATTTTTTTTTATGTCGTTTAATTTAATTTCATTATGTTTTGATGTCTCTTGGGAAATGATCGGCAAAGCTAATTCATGCACAAAAGACATTGAAATGATTTAAAACAGAAGTACTTTAGATTTCTGAGATTCATAGTCACTGAATTTAACACTAAAAAAACAGAGTTATGCGCATTTTCAATCATTTTTGTTTCAAACTTAAACCTTAACGCATTGGTAATAAAATTGTCAATAAAAATCAAATAGAAAATTTTAAAAGACCCCCGAAACTTTTAACTAAGAATATAATATGTTATTTTTAACTAGACACTATTGAACAAGTCCCAAGGATCGGGGAGCGGGTCCGCGGTATTTAAATGAAACACCATTGTCCAGTTGATTCTCAATTTAATGCTTAAAATACTAACATAACTTATTGCAATTATCCGCGTACGTTAATAATCCGACGCTACCGCCATCTAGTGGCACGAATACAAAAACATAATACTCATCGGCATCTAACGGTGAGTGGCATTGAACTTGTCAAGATGCAACTCATCACATCATCACAGCCCCTAAAACACGGAGTCCTAAACATATACTGTTGATGAGGGTCTAATGACAATTTATTAACGATTCCACAAGTAATAGTAATAGTGGAACCGGTACTAATGGCGGCTTAACGTGGGAATGGTACATACATATGCAAATGCTTCCCGCCAAATTCCTTGCGGGATAGGCAGAGACAATTGAGCGCCACTTGTCACGATCACGACATACCTCTTTCGCCTCTTCGACATTTATCATCCATATCATATTGCTCCTTCAGCTATTTTTAATATTAAATATTTATATCGTGAGTCTTGATCTACCAGTGCGTCTTTTACCCACATCTTTAGCATTATACGTATATCTGGTTCGTTAATCTCTCTTCGCTCATCCTTTCAACATAATATATGTGTACATGTACATATATGTACATATCCTTTTAACATATTGCCCGAACCATCGGAGCATGCTTTTCCTTATTTTGTCCCTATGCGTATAAAAGAAAGCATAGGAACAAAAATAAGGAAACGCATACTACAATAGTTCGGGCATGTTGAAAGGATGAGCGAAGAAAGACTGACGAACCAGATATATTATGCGAAAGTTGTAGGTAAAAGAGGCCCTGGCAGACCGAGACTCACATATATCACGATCGAATAAATAAAACACTGGCTCAAGGTGCATTAAAAAGCCTTCGTAACATAAGGGCATCTATGAAGAGGTTGATGAATGTCGACGAACTGAAAGAGGTATGTTGTGACAGTTTCAAATGGAGCTCAATCATGGGGTGAAGATATGTATGGATATGTATGCATATTCAAATAAATTTGACATTGACCGCGAACAGCGTGGCGAATGTAGGCAAAATTCTCCACAAATTTTCGGAACTCGAAATAGACGTCCAACAGTGGAGGTCTAGGAAACTGTGTTCTAGGGGTTGTGAAATTGTTGTTATTTAATTAAAAGTAAAAAATAACACACCACTATATTTCGTCGGGGGTTAAAAATTGGCGACATAGGTAAGTCGAAGCTTGCGAGGCGAGCATCCGTCTCGCTACTTACCCTCGCTTCGCTCGCTTGCTCAAATAATATGCGATTTATTTGATATGCCGCTTGAGCAAAAGTAAAAAGCTAGTAAGGTGAGTTGGGGTAAGTGTTGCATACATAAATACGTGAGATAAACTTTAAATGATGATAACTTATGGTTACTTATTGTACCTAGTTGTAATTAACATGTGATTTTTCATTTTTTTCATTTTGTTATATTTTTATATTACCATAATTTATTCGAATTTAAGGTGATTATTATTATTATTATTAAATTATTTATTGCACTAAATAGGTCTACAAAGCAGAAGATTAATAATAATAATAATATATTTAATTTAAAAGATAATTACAGTCCATTTTTGTTAGTATACCTATCACTATGTTAGTAACAATGGCTTACATTAAAGTTACACTACATACATACACTACATATCTTCACGCCAGATCCCTTGCGGGGTAGGCAGAGACAATTGAGCGCCATTTGACACGATCACGACATACTTCTTTCGCTTCGTCGACATTCATTAACCTCTTCATACATGCCCTTTGGTTACGAAGACTTTTTAATGCACCTTCAGTCAGTGTTTTATTTATTTGATCGTGATATGTGAGTCTCGGTCTGCCAGGGCCTCTTTTACCTACAACTTTCGCATTATATATCTGGTTCGTCAATCTTTCATCGCTCATCCTTTCAACATGCCCGAACCATCGTAGCATGCCTTTCCTTATTTTTGTCCCTATGCTTTCCTTCATACCAAGTAAACTAAAATTAGTTAATTTAGTTAATTAGTAATGTTAGTGCCTTATTTATATTTATTTGTACACGTGTCAATTTGACGGTTACAGTTAAGCTTAATAAAGTGACACTGTATTGGACTGTATTTCAGTAATTGTATCTGCAGTGCGCTTACGCATGATAGCAGAAAAACTATCAACACGATTTTTATTTTAACATTAATGCCTACAAGGCATTTTATAACATCTAACCTTTGGGAGAGTGTGAGATTAAGGGTAGTGCCGATATGAAGTTTAACAATATCTAATATAAGTGTAAGTATCTATTAGTATGTAGTGTGTGTAGTACACCCTACAAGGCATTTTCTATCATCTAACCTTTGGGAGAGTGTGAGATTAAGGGTAGTGCCGATATCAAGTTTAACAATATCTAATAATAATAACACACACTACATACTAATAGATACTTACACTGTTACATAAATCACACATATATATTTATAAATAAACGCATAATTACATATAAATTATGCGAATAATTATAGTTAGCCTGATAATGACTCCTGTTTGTCTAGAAATGCTAAAGAATATCGATAAATACCACATATAGTGGTAATACTCGTACCTTGCCCCACACACCTCCGTAAAATTATTTAAATAGTGTAGTTTAACGGTTCTCAAACGTTGTGGCGACGGATACCGGCTTTTTTTAAAATTATTATTTATAGTTAATTTTGACCCGGTTTTTACTTTCTTTTCAGTTTTTAATTAAAGTTTTTTAAGGAAGTCTATTTTTTTATTGTTTACCAAATTCATAAAGAGCGATTCTAGATCTCTCGCACCAACTTCCAATGCTTAAAGCTGAGTCTTGAACCTGTTCCTGATCATTTCTTCTGTGAGATCATAATATTTATTTATCTATTAATAGTAATCTATATTGGTTGTATAAATAAGTCATTAAATAATTTTTAAACAAAATTTTGCAAAACAAGCGTATCGTACAACTCATTGAGGTAATAAATTTTAATTTCGCTGTCGGATGTAAACAGCGTCGCAACAATTTACCGCGCGCTAGTTGTCCGGCCGTCCGGTAAAACCGTAATTTTACCCCGTAAATTAACCTCTTTAGTGTCAAACCTAATCGTGGCTTTTGCCAGTTACATTAACATAAATATTGTTTGTGTTTATTTACTCTATGGTACTAGTCTGTTTCCTTAACCGCAGTCGTTAAATTATCAAATAGTGAGTTCAATCAAAATCTTTCCCCTGCTTATTGAGAGAATTGGGCCTAAGCAGGTCTGCCGTCAATATAATTATAGAAAGAGCTTTGAAGACGGCATTAGCGGAGTCATAGAGTATTTGGTTGGGTAGGAAGAGGAGTAGAATAGTGGATTGGGAGCGTTTTGTTGCGCAAAAATTAAAAAAAGGAGGCCTCCTTGGTCAACCAGCCAGTCGCAAGCTCGAGACACCATTCTTCTCATCTCTTACCCATACATGATGGACCCGGCATCCACACGGTGAATCCATGGAATGCTTAGTTTGTCTTCTCTATCCACGTATTTCTACCAGGATATAGGTACATAAGTTAGTGCCTGCCAATTTTTATAGACAATCTCATTTCTGTACAGTGTTGCAATCTTGAAATTGACCAATAATATGAGAATTATTGGCCCCGATGGACGTCTACTAGAACTCGTAAACGTAATGTTGTTTGTCCACAGCCACCGGCACCAAGATGCCACTGAGAACAAATGACGTCGCTGAAGTAGCGATGCATATCAACATTAATGCTATTAGAATATAAGATGACACGGCCCTTTTACACTTATTAGTTGGAGTTATCCGATATGATGGCAAGAGACCCGATGGTATGACGTTGGTCTCCTGGGAACCGAGACGTGCACTGGTATAGGACGCCACGTGCGTCGACACCCTCGCCGCGTCGCATCTCAACAGCGCATAAAGCGGGAGCCGCGGCGGAAAATGCGAAGTCCAGCAAGCGGCGCAAGTATGTAAGTATATTAAAAGATTACATATTTATGCCGTTTGCTGTAGAAACTCTGGGCCCATGTAGTCCAAGTGCAAAAAAGTAAAACTAGAGGACATTTCTTACTTATAGTTAATTTTTTACTCTTTATGTAGTTTTTAATTTTATTTAGACAATAAATTACAATTGACATATCATTATTATTATTTAGATTATAAGATAACACGGTTTTTTTTTGCTGCCACAAAATTAAAATTATTATTTGATTTATTATCTGACAAGTAATTACAATTATTAAGTATTTAGAATGTAAGCTGACACGACCCTTATACAACTATATTTAAATTTATTTATTTTTATAATAATCATATTCTTAGTGACTTCTCGATAATAGTGCCGGTGGACAAACGCCGTAAGACTGCAAAGTACAATCAGGGACAAAAGTAGACATTTCAAAGATTAATCTTTATTTAAGTAACGACGTAACTACCAAATAAAAAATATTGTGTCTCCATAGTCAACCGGTCCGTAGTCAAGACGCTGGTGGTTCGATTCCTGGTCATAAACAGCAAAAAAATCATTTACTTTCGACAATTGTCGAACGTTAGGCTAAATGTTAACTCGCTCCTTAATAAAAGCGTCGTTTCTGACCACCCCTTGGAATCACCGTCGTGATGGTACTTTTAAATTAATAAAAACACCATGTTCTTAAAAAGCTAGTTCGTAGTACAGAAGCTTCTAGTACGTAGCACAAAATGTCGTCGTTCGTAGCACAAGTGTACTTAGTTTGTAGTACAAGATCTTTTAGTAGGTAGCACAATAGTTCGTAGTTCGTAGCCCAAGTGTGCGTAGTTTGTAGTACAAAGCTTCTAGTACGTAGCACAAATTCGTAGTTTGTAGTACAAAGCTTCTAGTACGTAGCACAAATTCGTAGTTTGTAGTACAAAGCTTCTAGTACGTAGCACAAATTCGTAGTTTGTAGTACAAAGCTTCTAGTACGTAGCACAAATTCGTAGTTTGTAGCGCAAATGTACGTACTTTAAAGCTTCTAGATTGTATCATAAAAGCTTGTAGTTCGTAGCCCAAACGTACGAAGTTTGTAGTACATGAGCTTCTAGTTTACTGTAGACCAAGTGTACGTGGTTTGTGTACAAAAGCTTTTAGTTCGTAGCATGTAAATTGTTTATGTTGCGGATTTTTCCAATCTAGCATTTTTGTTGTGGTGGATATATAGGTCCACACATGAATTCTAAAATAAAAAATAAAAAAAATGAAATTACTTTCACAGTCATTTATATTTTATATACATACCCTTTTGTTTCGTAGACTCTATGCACCATCCGCTAGTGTTTTATTTATTTAGCCGTGAATGTTCAGTCTTGGTATTTTATTTATTTTATTTTATTTTATTTGGGTAACTTACAGCTAATACAATAGATTAAAGATTATGTTAATGACTACAAGCTAATTAAAAGTTACCACACATAACAAAAATACAAGCTAAAAAAAGAAAACCCGAAAGTAATAAAAACTAAACTAAAAATAGTTACAAAATTGGAAATTATTTTGCTCCTCACGGAATAAATACTATCACAAAATAAGTCAATGTCTAAATTGTGACTTAGTAAGTTAAACAACGATGCTGCTCTAGGTATATAACTATTCTGCCTATAATTGCTATGAGCATGAGGTACACATAGTAGGTCTGAAGCACGCAAGCAACGGACTGGTGTCCTAAGACCAATCATATCTAACAATTCTGGACAGTCAATGATACCTCTGGCAATCTGATCGAAAGAGGGAGTATGCCAGCACCTCTTCCACCCGAACTTCCGCATTATGTATCTGGTTCGTTAAATTGTCTTCTCTCATCCTTTCAACATGCCTGAACGATCGATCTTTTTGTATTTTTGTCATTTTGATCTATTATTATAGATTCAGAAGGTGGGTCTTAAAGATGTCACACGCGCTTTTATGCTTTCTATGACACTGATGCAACTGTGGTGTGAATCAGTGTGTTGTTGTCGGGATCCCCATTTTGTAGTGAACAGAGCGGATTACACATCTTAATCTTTTGTTTTAGCAAAGACCTACAGTCATCATTTGTACGGAGGGACTGATTCTGGTAATACAGACTCTACCGCCAGGATTATGGTTTAATCACACATCTATTGTTGCAATAATCGCTTTTATTTTTATGATCATAGTAGTGTCGCTGTGGTGGCTCGGTTGTAAGAACGCGTTCCTTGAATCCTACAAAGGTCGGTTCAAACCCACCCGGCATGTACCAATGAGAAATGCACTTTTCTTACGTACATTTGTTATAGATTTACAACACCACCGTTCCCGTGCCTTGAAGAGCACGTCGGTCCCGGTTCCACTAATACAAACTTGTGGAATCGTTAATAAATTGTCATTAACAATTGACACAATTTCCTCGCCAAGCCGTCTGGCCAGCATGGCGAGTGTAATCCAAATTCTCCAGATATATGTTCTGGAAGACCCATCTCCAGCAGTGGAGATCTAGGACGCTGTGTTCTAGGGGCTGTAATGAAAAAAATAATTATTATTATGAATCTACTGCTGGATGTAGTCCTCCCCCAAGACTCGCCCCCTTCATTATACCCCAGCGACCTTCCTCACGTTATCCATCCACTTGGCGAGGGATTGTCCCACTCTATGTCTTCCAGTACGTTGTCTTCACTCTAGAATCCGCTCGCCCCATCGTTCATTTGTTTTAGGGTAGTGTCAGGACAATGCCACTTCAGCTTGCTAATTTTAAAAGCTATGCCAGTAATTTTCGTTCTTTGACGAACATTAGACCTACAGTAGGTATAGGTTTATCCGTGTGCTGACACCATTGTAATAATATAGACGCACATTTTTAAAAAACTATTAAAATCTCACTAAAACTGCCTAAGAGCGTAGATTTACATGCGGAGTTATAGAGTTAGATCTCTAGTCAGGCTACAATAATATATTTGTGTTATTTTTAAAATTGGTACGTTAGAGACATCAACGAGCTTGCCACTTGTCATTATGGGACTATAGTAAAGTTTGCTAAATGTGAATCTTGTTCTATAAAAGCGTGGTTCAATTTATTCCCCGACATTACATATTACATACATATGAAAAGAAAATAGAGCCGCCGAGTGCGGAAGCTCTTCAGCGCAGTTTTTCATGAAAATAAAGTAAGGTCTTTTGTGGGCCACGTACTGGCAGTTGATTTATGGAGAAAACGTCTTCTAGGATTTATCATGCTAACTATCGCCCGTCTTCAATAATTGAGTTTAATTTTATTTGACGTTTACTTAATCGAGCCAGCATAATTGCGCCGTCTGTAGGAGTACCAACAGCATACTGAGGGCGGTGGCAAGGCATCATCATCATTACGACAGTACCCTGTAAGGGATAGTCAGAAACCGCGTTTTTAAAAAGAAGCAGATAGACATTTAGCCAACTTTACTATAATCCCATCATGACAAGTGGTAAGCTCGTCGATGTCTCTAGCGTACTAAACTCGAGAAGTTTCACAAATAAATTAAATAAGTTATTGTGACCCGAACCCGGTACCTCCACGTGTTAACCCTTTAACGACCAAGGGACATATTATGTGAATTTAAAAATAAATTTGACAGTTGAGTGTGTGCTGTAATCAACTTACTAGGAAATAATTTTATTTTGGATATATATTATTTATTTATTTAATACTTTATTGCACAAAGATAAAGGCGGACTTTAATGCCGCAAGACATTTTATCATAGCCAACCATTGGGACAACTTTAAGCACTTTACTGAAAAGTTGCTGCAAAAATAAAGGAAAATTAAATACATACATACATATCTTCACGCCAGATCCGTTGCGGGGTAAGCAGAGACAATTAGGCGCCATTTGACTCGATCACGACATACCTCTTTCGCTTCGTCGACATTTATTGACCTCTTCATACATACCCTTTGGTTACGAAGACTTTTTAATGCACCTTCAGTCAGTGTTTTATTTATTTGATCGTGATATGTGAGTCTCGGTTTGCCAGGGCCTCTTTCACCCACAACTTTCGCATTATATATCTGGTTCGTCAATCTTTCATCGCTCATCCTTTCAACATGAACCATCGTAACATGCCTTTCCTTATTTTTGTCCCTATGCCTCCTTCATACCAAAATAAAAAATATTATTTAATAACTAACTAGATATACATTAGTCATATTTGTTTTAAAATCGTTATACATGTTTTTACTATTATTCTCTGTCTCAAATTAGGTATATGAAGGTGAAAGGAGGGCGGTGGTAGCTCGGTTGTAAAAACGCTTTTCTTAAAAATCCTACAAAGGTCGGTTCAAATCCTCCCGGCATGTACCAATGAGAAATACACTTTTCTTACGTGCATTTGTCAAAGATTTACATCACCACCGTTCCCGTGCTTTGCAGAGCTCGTTAAGCCGATAAAATTTAATTGTTTTTGTTAGCCTAGCGACATATTAATACTAAACGAAACCTTTAGAAATAGCTAATCCTTTTAAAGAGCGCTTCGATCGTCTTAAAACAGTAATAAATAGCCTCTTGAGAGAATTTATACAGAAAATTTCTGATTTAAAAGGAGATCTGGCGAAAATTAAAGTATCTTTAGTATCATAGATAAATTTCGCAAAAATAAATAAATTAAAAACTAAAAAATAAAATCTAAACTATATATAAAAATATTCACCCATGACTTGATCATAAGGCAGTGTGCCAAGAACACTTGCAGCATTCCCCCGCTGCACAGCAATTCTGCTGCGCGAAAAATCTGACAGCCCTCTTGTCACATACAGCGTTAACCAGACGCTTCAATTCAATTCAATTCCATTCAAAAAATATTTCATCATCAGCCTGTTCTCTTCACTGCTGGATATAGGCCTCCCCCAAGGCTCGTCACTTCACACGATCTCCTGCCACCCTCATCCAACCCCCACCAGCGACCTTCGTCAGGTCATCCGTCCATCTAGCAGGGGGTCGACCCACTCTGCGTCTTCCCGTACGTGGTCTCCACTCTAGAACTCGTCTACTCCATCGTTCATCGGTTCTACGACAGACATGTCCAGCCCATTGCCACTTCAGCTTACTAATTTTGAAGGCTATTTCGGTAACTTTGGTTCTCCGATGGATTTAAAAATTATTTTTTGCACTAAAAACTATTGTACATAGGCGGGCTTAATGACTAAGCATTTTCTAACAACCAACCTTAGAAAGATCTTTAAAGAAAATTAGCGACGGACTCGTATTTGCGACATTTGGCCTTTTCAGCCAAGTCCGCAGCCAACCCAGCCCTGATAGATCTACCCTGAACATGAGACCGAGCACGAGTGTCGACACAAGTAGCGTCTCACACCAATGCTAGACCCATGGATCACGGCACCGAATCCAACCATCACTGCGAGAGATCCCAGATGATACAAGATGAAAACTATACATATATATTGGCTATTTTAAAACTGCCTGCGTGGTGTAATGGGTGGATTTAGACTCGGTGGCACCGGGTTGGATTCCTGGTCGGAATACTAAAAATAATTTATGTGTGATATTTCTCGAGTTTGGTACGCTAGAGACATCGACGAGTTTGCCACTTGTCATAATGGGTGGCTAAATGAGAATCTGCTTCTTTGAAAAAAGTGTGGATTCTGATCACCCTGGAAGGGATACGGTCGTGATGATAATACTATAAATGTAAATTATTTCTTGTTTACATTTGTTAGGCTAAAATAGCACCTAGCGGAGAATCAGCGGGCTTTTGTATTCCATGACTATTCTGATGCTCAGACCCGACCGGAGTGGATCGAGTAGGAATCAACTAATTGCTCAAAAAAATCCAACATGGCCTATTTACATCTTACATATTACTCTGCTCAAGCCCTAATGAGTACACTATTCTATTCTCAATGAACCTAATTATATCGCATCAGTACTGCATTACAGGTGTATCGTTTAAATGTGGCACATATTATGTAAGGTTTTTTTTGTCATACCTAAATATATTTTAGGGTTTATACGAACTTAAGGTGAGTTGATTGTAAAAAGGTGGCTCGATTGTAAGAATGCTTTCCAATCCAAAAAAAAAACGGTATTTGAACCTCGGCATATATCAATCAAGATTTGTTTTAGTAAAATTGAGTAAAAGCGTAATAAATGTATTTGTTATATCTAAAATTAGGTATATGAAAGTTGAAATATGTCCGAAATGTCCGTATTTTTATTTCCTTAAATGTTAATAGACTACATTTCTCAAAAAACATTTATATTTAAAACTTTATTGCACGAAGTACACAGGCGGACTTAATGCCCGTAGACATTTTCTGACAGCCAAACCTTGGGGACAAATTTGAACTATTATAGCAGGTGCAATGAAAGAAATATTAAAAAAATAGGAAGAAAAATTAACAGCTTAATTATACACTTACATATTATATTGTTATATATACTATAATATCAATATACTAAATACTAATATATTAATTAGTAGGTATAGTATTGTGTATATATTATATTGTATTGTTAATATTTTATTTATGTAGGTTATATGTATGTATTAGTATGTAATTATGTAATTATTAATAAGTATGTATATGTTATCTGCAATAAAACTACTCAAGTTTATTTTGTATTGCACCTACCTTATGTACTTACTGCTCTCGTTGTCCCGAAGGTTTGACCGTCATAGAATGTCTAGCGGCATTAGGTCCGCCTTTGTACTTTGTGCAATTAAGTTTAAATAAATAAATAAATACTAATACATACATATATACACTTACTAATATTGTGAGGAGCTTTTCAGGTAGTTTAGATATACGAGTTTTTTTAACAAAGATCTGGTAGTTGCTTGTCTTATACTTGAATAATATTTAAAAATGGTGTATCGTGCAAGCGATTAAACGCTCTTAAGACTGTATGGCAGTACACGCGCGGGCTACATATGTAGCTAAGGGTATTGTTTATAGTAATAACTTAGTGAAATCATGCGATTTAACTTCGAGTCTCTAGCTAAGCTCCAATTGGTTGTTGCTCAATGCGTAAGCGCTCATCGCTTGCAGACGTGCGATAAATTAAGATTTAAAGTTAGTGTGCTACGTACGTAGCCAAAAAGCGTTAAACTCTGTTAATTTTGTAACAGAATGAGAGATTGCAGCACAAGAAAAACTTATTCTTGTAATACAACATAAATATGTAACGACAATCAAATATTAATTTGTCCTTTATAAAACTTTATTAAACTTAGTAAAAAAAAATCACAAATAAGTAAAATTAGATGATTTTTTCATACGTCAGAAGTTTTGTTGTGTTTTTTTTATTTTAGGAGATAAATGTTTTCTTTTGTTTAGTTAGTTGAATAAATGACAGAAGACAAATTTCTAAGCATCCCATGGATTCACCGTGCGGTTGCCGGGTCCATCGTATGTGGGTAAGATAAAAATATGTCCAACGTGTCCGTATTTTTTTTCCAAAAAGGTAATAGACTACATTTATCAAAAGTACACTCAGAAATTAAAAATGTTTGAAAATATCAGATTGTGCGAGCGAGAGGGATGCAATAGCGCTAAATCCCTTTAAAGACGTTTTTGCGTTTGTAGTTTTTTGCCTTGCGTTTTTATACCTTTTAATTTTTGTTATTTTTTTTTACTTTTATAAGAAGTTCTAAAAACATGCTTAGAAATTTGTCTTCTCACTCGAGCGTTGTCGTCTTGTAACTAGAGGCCTGTATTACATTTGCCTGCATTTGGAACGTTGTATAATTAATGACACTCATGAATTTTGTTAGAGAATTAGTTTCTAAGACGTTCAAAGTAACTCATTTTGAGTATACCTACTTTACTAAATTACTTTATAGAGGCAAAAAGTAAAGTATCACCACGACCGTAATCCTTAGCGTGGTGGTCAAAAAACACGTTATAAAAATTCAATGTAAACGTACAAAATATGTGCTTACATTTATGGTTCGTTTTTTTTTTCAAAAACTGTATTCATTGCTCAGAAAACATGAAAAATGTATCCATTAATGTTTGCAAATACAACAGGAATGCAATATCGAAAGAACTAATGTCTAACTTGTTTATTTTTTAAAGCGGGTAAATGTTAGCTGGTGGATAATGCCTCACGGCATAAAGCTCGTCTGTGTACATTAATTTTAAGTTATTTTAGTTTTTAAGCAATAAAGCATTATTATTATTATTACATTGGCGCGGTGGTGGCTCGGTTAAAAGAACGCATTCCCTAAATCCTACAAAGGTCGGGTCAAACCCACCCGGCATGTACCAATGAGAAATACACTTTTCTTACGTATATTTGTCATAGACTTACAACACCACCGTTCCCGTGCCTTAAAGAGCACGTTAAGCCGTCGGTCCCGGTTCCACTAATACCAACTTGTGAAATCATGAATAGGTTGTCATTAAAAAAAAATGACATATCCTCGCCAAGCCGTCTGGCCAGCGTGGCGAGTGTAGACCAAATTCTCTAGATATATGTTCTGGAAGGCCCATCTCCTGTGGAGGTCTAGGGCGCTGTGTTCTAGGGGCTGTAATAAATGAAAATCTATTATTCCATTTAGTAAAGTTACTATGTGCTCATCATGACAGGTGGCAAGCTTGTTGGTACGTCTGGCACTTAAGACCCGAGAGATGTCTACCGTCTCGTGGCGAGTATAGGCCAAATTCTTTAGAAATATATTCTGAAAGGCCAATCTCTAACAGTGGACTTTGTGTTCTCGGGGCTCATGACGATGATGATATGACTGCCGCGGTCTGTAATGACTGCGTTGGTGGCAACGTAGATAATGGTCGAAAGCGCGAGGTCGCAGATCGAGGCCATCACAGCGCGGTCAACAAATGCAAAATTATTTTTACACCTGACTGACAGACAAAACTTCACAAACAGACAGTGGGGTCGTCCAGGCCTTCCCCGACAGGATTTCTAACAGTGGACTTTGTGTTCTCGGGGCTCATGACGATGATGATATGACTGCCGCGGTCTGTAATGACTGCGTTGGTGGCAACGTAGATAATGGTCGAAAGCGCGAAGTCGCAGATCGAGGCCATCACAGCGCGGTCAACGAATGCAAAAATATTTTTACACCTGACTGACACTCTTTCACAAACAGACAGCCCGGATGGCTAATGGGGACATTCCCTCGTTTTCCCCGACATTGCCTTTACTGGTGTAACAGCGCCCGTGTGGCTCACGAACCCAGGGGATCTAGAAGCGACAACTTCAGCTCCAGGAGCACCTTTTTAGGAAGTGGTCTCTTGTCGGCCGAGCGCAATACGAAGCGATATTCTGTAGATGCTGGAAATGTCTGTTGTCGGCTCGATAGAACATATGTCTAGACCTCATGCTATGACGGTATTACGCACGAACCACAGTACTCGGGAGAATACTTTAGATCTTGTCCGTTGGTCTTGGCCAGAAGGTGGTGCCATGCTGGCGCAGCATAGGTGAGACGGGAGCGGATGAACATCTTGTAGGACCTTCAACCTGATACCTCTTTCACAGAATGCAGATAAATATTAAGTTAAGACTTACAGTATTTTCCAGTTTAAAACCTAAAGCGATTTAGAGAAAAAAAATCTTGACATGTACATTTGTAGCTGTCACATCAACATTTTAAACTGCAAAGTCGAGTGTAGCTTTTGTTACATTTACATGCGAAAAAAAACATATTTTTTTGTGTTAGTGCATTTTTTATTTATGGTCTCACTTTATTCGAGCTGCGAGTGTTTTATTTGAAGTGCATTTTGTTATAAAAAATAACATCATAACAGTAAACCTAATGTAGTAAATATGCATAATGTATTTATTTATTTCAAGTACAAAAGACATTTTCTGACAGCCAAAACTTGAGGACAAATTAGAAAATTTATAGGTGCAATGAAATAAATATTAATAATAAGATAAATTCAACAACATAATTATATATACTTACATAATATACTTTTATATATACAGTAATACCAATATACTTAATACTAATACATATACAAAAATATACATTAATATACATATTTACACTTCTTAACATTGTTGGGAGCTATTTAGAAAGTGTAGATAGACGAGTTTTTTGAACGAAGATCTGGTAGACGCTTGCCTTATGTTTACAGGGAGATTGTTCCATAAAGTGGCAACAACTCTAAAAGAATTTGAAACATCCAGAATGATGCAAAGAAGAAGAAAGGGACAGAAAGAAGTGAGTTGGGATTCGTCGTGAAACGAAGAAAGATAGACAAATTTGTCCTTGAGGTATTTCGGTGTTGCAGGCTGAAAAAAAGGAGACAGAGAACTCTTAGATTATTGCGACAACGAATTGGCAGCCACTTCAACTTAGCACGATAGAAGAAGACCAATTTTTAAGCATTCCATGGATTCACCGTGCGGGTGCCGGGTCCATTGTGTGAGGGTAGAAGATGAGAAGAATGGTGTCTCGGGCTTGCGACCGACAATAGGCTGGTTTAAGAAATGGAGGCCTTCTTTTGTTTATTTAAAAAAAAAAAAGAAAAAAGAAGATTTTTCAGAGATGTGATTGTATTTACGTAAACAGAAGATGAACCGGATACACGCGTTGAGTAACAATTAATAAAATCTATACTAATAATATAAAAGTGAAACAGATTTGTCTTTATGTGTATAATGTTACAAAATTAGGTTTTCGAAGAGAGGTAAATGTCGTGAATTGTATAAAACTATAATTTATTTCAAAAATAAGTTTATACTTCACGATGTTATTTTTGCAATTTCTACGCTGTCACGTGTACTTTATCGCGATATTCAAACCGCAATTGTGGTTACTGTTTTCGTCATTTGAATTGCTGCTTATACCAAAGTTTTCAAAGGTCATAATTGTATAGCTAATTGTGTGGCGTGCTTACAATCACGCTATAGGAGCATAACTTAAGGTCCTATGTTTGATTTCCGACTTACTGTAAAGCAATGAACTTTATAAAAAGACCAGTAGCCCTATTCTGTTACCTAGTCGCAAACGTTATTTACAAAAAAACGGATTTCGTTATTTACATCTGAGCTTGCGTCATAATTACAAAATATTATTCAATTCTCGACTCTATAAGCGCTCGACCTTGACAGCGTCCGTGCAAATATCAACTTTAACAGCGTGATATATAGGTATATAGTTAAAGAATTATATTATATAACGTTTGCGCTTGAGTCAAAGGAAGTTAACAACACCGTAATGCGAACAATGCGATGTGCGCTATCTCAACGCGCTGTCTTGTTACTTGTCGCTGTTGACCCAGCTAATGGTTCATACATACATACGTTACGCTAAATCCCTTGCGGGATAGGCTGAGACAATTGAGTGCCACTTCTCACGATAATGACATACATGATATCCTTTCGAACCATCGGAGCATGCCTTTCCTTATTGTGTCCCTATCAATTCTTTCATATCTACAGTTTTACGTGCAGCGGTATAGGATACAAATAGATCTATGAACGCGATCTATGAACACGATCTATGATCTATGAATACGATCTATGACACGTATGAGTAGATTATAAATTACCTCTACATTAAGACCGGTCCTCACATAGGTGCAGGAGAGAAATGATTTATTTCTAACTAGCTGTTTGATCCGGCTTTGCTCGTATAATATAGTGGTAAGCGAAAAAAACAAAGAATATCACCGATTATTCCATACTAAAAAAAAATACGCGAAGAAAGCTCAGTCTGTCTGACAATTATATCGTCATTAATATAACCTGCAGCCCTATTTTGTTAGCTAAGCGCAAACGTTATTAGGGATTTCGTTATTTACGTCAAAGCTTGCGTCATAATTACAAAATATAATTCAATTCTCAACTTTTTACAGCGGCCGTGCAAATATTAACTATAATGGCGTGATATATAATAATAATAATAATAACGTTTATTTTTCAGATCGATTTTACACAGTTAAATACAATCCAATTAATAAAACTAATAGAAAACAGTAAAAACTAAGAACTAAGTATATACTTGTAAAATAAAATTAAAAAATAAATAAAATCAAACATCCATTCTGGGACTATGATAGTCTCTCCATAGTTGGTGCTGTGGACTACCCGGCCAGTCACGTACAGCTGATATTATTTTGTTGCTCGAGTTAAATACGTGTGATCTGACGCCCTCTGTTCTTAGTGCAGCCCAGCCCGGAGTGCGTCCTCTGCAGAACATCTTGCTAGCACTGCACCAGCGAGGTAGATGAAACATAGCTCGCCAACAATCATGGTACTGGACACGCATTGTTGACAAGGTTGCTTTTGTGTATTGGGATCACAGCTCGACGGTGTACACGCTGATACAGTATGATAGAAACAACTGCCTCTTTACGGCCTTGCTACATCTGTAAATTCTATATATGAGAGATTCTAAAACATCTTGTTATTTATGGACATAAATATTGTTATTACTAGATTGTAAGCTGACACGGCCATTTTACAGCCACGAATCAATATTTATGGACATAAATATTATTATTACTAGATTGTAAGCAGACACGGCCATTTTACAGCCACGAATTTATATTTAAGGACATAAATGTTATTAGATCATAAGCTGACACGGCCTTTTTACAGCCACGAATTAAATTTTAAGTATCTAGTTATAAATAAGTACAAAATCCTCAGTTATGGCAACAATGTTTTATTTATTATAAATTGTATTGCTGTTAGATTCGGTTCAGCCAAGTTTATATTGTATTAAAATATATGTATTGACAATATCCAAGTGTTGTGTACTAACCTAAGGAAATAAATGATTTGATTTGATTTGATTTGATCTGTATATGTAGTTAACGGGTTCAATTATATAATGATTGCGCTTAAGTTATAGAATATGGCTGCTGAAGTCCTTGAAGCGAAGTGCGAAAACGCCTATCACCTGGAGTCAGTTACTCTGATTCTTGAACCTCGCGTACCGCTTATTAGGTGGGCACAATGTCACAAGTCATCCTCATTATAAAAAAAAACATGCATACTCGTACACACATACATACAGACAACCAATTATAATATTACTGTGGATTTATATTTGCCTTACATTTAATACTAATGGTTTCCAGTGTGAAATATGTATGTTTTCAAAGGAACATATTTTATGTGGTCTTACCTTTTTAACGATTATGTATTTTCATAAATAATCTGTCGTGTGACCCAGTTATTTTAATATGTTTCTTGTCCTACATGTGACTCCACACCCGATTCCAGACAGCATTGTCGACAGTTACAGAATCAATACATTTTAGAAAAATAATTAAACTATGTTAAGTCCGTGGATTTAGACTCGGAGGTACCTGGTTCGACTCCTGGTCGGGAGACAATAAATTTATTTGTGATATTTCTCGAGTTTGGTAAGCTAGAGGCATCAACGATTTTGTCATATAGTAAAGGTGGCTAAATGTGAATTCGCTTCATTAAAAATAAAATAAGCGTGGTATATACTACCCCGCATAGGATACGGTCGTGGTGATACTTTTTATTATTATTATAAGTTATAATGATTTAATTTTGAAAGTAAAATCAAACGGAATATATTGCTATTAGGACTGTCACTTCGCAATTTTCTCGCAGCCTTGTTCACTCGGGTATGTTTGAAAAAAAATTGTATATTGCGTTTTTTTTAATTATTCTTGGTTATAATTTGTTTTTATTAATTTAAATAATTTTTATTATTAGTCGGCCTAAGTTATTTTTTATTCTTTTTTTTTTCGTTTGTAGGGATTTATAAAAAAATCTATAAATGTTTTGTACATTTTTATTATTATGTCATCAATTAATAATCAGAACTCGAAGTCCAAGGGTTCCACTGTTGGAGATGGGCCTTTCAGAAATTCCTAGAAAATAGCCTATACTCGCCAAGCTGCTGGCCAGACACGTTGGTGAGGATCTGATATTAACGATTACACAAGTTGGTATTAGTGAAATTGGGACCGACGGCTCAACGTGCTCTCCGAGGCACGGAAACGGTTGTGTTGTAAATCTTAGGATTATGTACATTGCGTAATAAATACATACACATCTTCACGCCAGATCCCTTGCGGGGTAGGCAGAGACAATTGAGCGCCATTTGACACGATCACGACATACCTATTTCGCTTCGTACCGACATTTAATAGGTGGTAGGCGGACTGATGGTGGTAATTTGCCCAGTCTGCCGGGGCGGGGAAGTATCCACCGTTCGCGCCAATAAACCCAGTAAAGTGTGTCCACACGTTTCGGGATCAGGCTCGAATTGTCGTCATGCCCAGTCAAGCCGGCATAGTGTTAGGAACTGATGTCAGTCATGAGTGTCTGATTCCAGTTGCTTACATTCATAGACCTTGTGCGCCACTTACCATCAGGTGGGCGCAAGGTCACATGTCGTTTTAGTATAATAAAATAAAAAAAATTCATTAGGTGATTTTTTCTTTGAGCGAAACAACCGAGAAAGTTTGATGGCTCCACTATATTTAATATATTAATTAATATTTATAGTGAATAAATCTACGTAAAATAATGTAAAAGAATAAATTCAATTCCCATTTCGGTTCATGAAGCGTTCCAGCACATGGTTATAATTTGTCCGTTGTAATATTTCACCAAGGTCGTTGACCCGTTAGATTTTAGTGCCTGGAATTCAGCCAGGACCACCCCACGTTCACGACAAATACCTACCTACTTCTAACCATTAAAATATTACTACGTAAATGTGTAATTTGAAAACGTCGGTTCTAAACCCGGCATTAGAAATTCACTTTTTGTCTTAGATTTACAAAACTACCGTTCCCATGCCTCAGAGAGCACTTTAAGCCATCGGCCCCGGTTCTCCTTATACCAACTTGTGGAAGTGTTAATAAATTGTCATTCAAAATTGACATCAGACCCTCGCCAAATCGTCTGCCCAGCGTGGCGAGTGTATGTCAAATTCACCAGAAATTTCTAGAACCCCCATCTCCAATAGTGAAGGTCTAGGATTCTAGGGGCTGTTATGATGATAACTCTAGGTTAGATACATGCATTCCACATCTACAGCGTGCGACAGATGTAAAACGATCATCTCCAACAGCAGAAGTCTAGGACTCTGTTCTTGGGGCTGTGATAATGACGATGATATTAATTGTTGGATATCTGAAAATCTAGCTGGGTTGAAGCTGAATTGAGCCAAGTAAACTTTGCTAAATGTGAATGTTATTCGAGGGGTTGTATGTTTTACGGTCGTGATGATACCGTAGAATGAAGCAACCATTTCTAAATTAAGTATTGAAGTTTCTAACGTAGAAGCTTTCAAGTTTTAACTTTAACTGGAAATTAAATAACCAGAAAAGATCTCGACTTATTGATTTTAGGATTCCGCAGACAGACAGACAGATTGGTTACATAATAATTATTAAATATAATATTATAATAACTGCCTCCGTGGTCTAGCGGTTAAGTCCGTGGATTTAGACTCGGAGGTACCGGGTTTGATTCCTGGTCGGGACACAAAAATATTTATTAATGTAAATAAATACATTTAATTAATATTTAATTTATTTGTGATATTTCTCGAGTTTGGTACGCTGGAGACATCGACGAGCTTGCCACGATTGGCCTTTAGTAAAGTTGGCTAAATGTGAATCCGCTTATTTATAAGCGTGGTTGCTGACCACCCCGAAAGGGAAACGGTCGTGATGATACTTTACTATAATATTATAATACACTTCTTCTTCGACTTCGTCCCCGTGGAATGGCGACTATCGGCAGTATTTTTTTTATTTTTTATAGGTTAATTATTTTGCAATTAAAACACGTACATACATTATTTACAGTGTTTTACTGCAAATGGATTATAAGTACATTTTTATACACGACGTTTTTAGTTTTTTAACCTTTTGCCAAAACATAAAGATTTTGCGGGTTTGATTTGTAGAGAGAATAAGTTTTTTTCTTTTAAACTGAAATGGCAAATCAGTCGGTATTAATGGAATACCGGGAATCAAAACGGTTTCTCCTTTTGCCATTCCAGTTTAGATTATAACTTTTAAAATGATGTGTCCCAAATATAAAATGATTTTCAAGCTTCTAGCTTCAAAAATGACTCAATTTCTATACAATCTTCATCCCTCCCTATTTCAACCCCTTACAGCCCTTTTTCGAATTAAAAAGTAGCCTATATACTTTCTTAGGCTTTAGACTATCTCTGTACCAAATTTCATTTGAATTGGTTGATTGCGTAACACATAGACAGACAGAGTTACTTTTACATTTATAATATTAGTCAGGATTACTAAAATCCATAAAGTATAAGTTGTCAGTACATTTTTTTTATTATGTTGAACACAATATGTGACATTGCGCCTACAAAGCGGTGCAAGTCCAAGAATGCAACTGATGCCAACTACTACCGACCGACATTAGTCTTTACCACTATAGAAGTAATACTACGTAGAACTAAAAGGTAGAAACTGATGTCAAAATTACGTATCTAGGCAAAGGCGTGTATTTGAAGCACTCAGAATTATGAAAGCACTTTTAATTTTGCCTGATATCAATAATTAATTTATTAAAAAAAAAACACTAAAATATTAAACATTAAACAAAGTAGCAATAGTGGAAAACAAGCCAAAAAGCGTTTTTATATTATTAAGACAATACAATGCACATCCGACAGCAGATCCGCTTAGGCCCAATTCCACCCTACCAACTTCCACCTAGAGCTGAGTCTTGAACCCGTTCCTGATAATTACTTCTTTAGTATCAACTAAAATAACAACGGAGACTACTCCCCAAGTAATGGTTTGGGTAGCAGAGTTCTGTATCAATTGCTTTCTTTTTGTTTTTTTGCTGTACCAATTTTTGTAACTCATTTTATTTTTACCTTAATAAACGTTATTTTTTACTTTATCATGCCTGCCTAACAAGATTCTTTTTCACACTTCGCTTAAAGGACTTCAGGTTATAGGAGTGGGGAAATTAGTGATATATAGTGGTATAGTATATTATATTCCGTGATAGCCTAACCTCGTTAACTTAGTGATAAATTACTGATGTCTAAAAAAAGTAAATCACTGTTAACTGACCACTGCCGGTTTAGAAAGTTTTTTTTTTTTATTGACTAATGGAAATTTAACACAATTTTAATTGTCTACGGAACCTTGTTAATAAAAGTAGTCTCGTCGACTAAAAGGGTTATAACATTGAGAATGAAAAGGCTTTCGTCTAAATTTATCTTAATATTTCAATGGCATTAATTAATTTAGAAATTCGAAGAATAGATCTCGCTGTTCTATTAATAGATACAGCAGCGGTCTTTAGTTAGACAGACATGGTCTACGTTTATTTTTGACATAGACAACAAATGCAGTCAGAGGTATTGCTTAACAAGATGCACCGGTTTCTTAGGGAATGTCTGGTTCATCTATTATTTACGACTATCAAGCTAAGTTGACGTGACTACCGATTCGGTGTCGCACGTTCATCAAAGGACGACTTTGTCTATCTTTCTTTGCTCCTCTCACAACTCTCTTCTTTCTATCCCTTCGCATAATTCTAATAAGTCATCATCATTGTTGTTTACTTATTTTTTCTTCTTTACTCATTTTTTTTTTTCTATCTTTCGTTACCTATTTATATAATCTGTGGTTTACGTCGTTGGTAACATACTTAACAAATATTTTAATTAAATGTTATTACATATAGGTATGTGTGTTACTGTTTGTAAACCTAAATAAAAAAAAATAAAAAAAATATAACCCTTGTCGTGGTTTAGTAGTCGTGATTTTCTTTGGTCTACCAAACCTACAATATGAATTAAATTATATAATATATAAAAAAGGTTTCAGCGCCATTACGAGCCTATTACATTTGCCAAATATTCCTATGATTTAGTGCCAGACCTTTTCTTTAAATCGGGCAACCACAGACTAAATTACTTTCATACAAAGTTTTAGCATACTGGATATTAGTACCAAATTTATCTGTGACCAAACGACCACAGAGTAAAATATGCACATACAAAGTTTTGCATACGCGTGTTTCGTATGAATTTATTATTTGTAATAATTTAGGCTGTGATGAAGAATTGAAGAAAAAGTTGGGATGAAATATCTATCATTTCGACCTGAGGGATTTGGCAGAGTTCTTTCCTCACAATATGTTTTACAAAAATTAAAAAATAAAGTATCACCACGACCGTAATTTTGCTTACTTACTATAGGCCAAAAGACATTGGAATTCTCCTCTACTTTGTCGCTTCCCACATCCTGTGGACTCAGGTAAGGCTCATGTGCCATGCTGTCATCTGCATATTATTGATATGCAGAAGAAAAGGTATTGGGGAAAAAATACAGCTACATTTTTTTTTGAAAATAAGGAATCGAACCCTTTACCTCCGTGTCTAAATCTCTAGCCCACGGGGGCTGGGTTGCTAATTTACCGTACATATATTCATACCGACATTTATGGTATGTCGCAGTGCGTCGTTGGATACGTTTTTTATTAGAAGTGAAATCCTTTTCGCCTCGACTTTTATATGTCTTAACAATTTTTAAGCTGCCTCCATGGTCTAGCGGTTAAGTCCGTGGATTTAGACTCGGAGATACAGGGTTCGATTCCTGGTCGGGACACAATAAATATTATATAGTGAAAAAGCCTATAGTGAAGTTGGCTAAATGGGAACCTGCTTCTTTGTAAGCATAGTTTCTGACCACCCCTATAGGGTAACGGTCGTGATGATACCTTACTTTTTTTTAAAACAATTTTTAAGTCGGTCCAGATTTTGTATTATAATAATATAATACATATTTAAGGTTATCATTTATATGGTAATAGGCTAGCCCATACAGCCAAGTCTGACGTAATATATATTTCCTAATTTTTTACATTAAGCTAATAATCAAATTCCATATGTTGCCACGACATATGACCTTGCGCCCACCTTATAGTAAGTGGGGAGCAATGAATGTTAGCAACTGGAGTCAGACAATCATGACTGACATCAGTCCCTAATACTATGCCGGGTTGACTGGGCATGACAGCTATTCGAGCCTGACTCCGACTTTACAGGGGTTTATCGGCACGAACGATGTTTACTTCCCCGCCCCGACAGACCATCAATCCGCCTACCACCCATTTGTTGTTCTTGTTGAAAGTATGTGCCATTTGCAATGATGTCAAATGTATGGTGATATTTATATAAAAATAACACCGCTTGAAACAAGACTTATTGAGATAAAGGACTCTAAGATGAATATTCAGTAACAAGATTTTACCTAACAACAGGACAAATTTGCCTACCTCTCTTCACTTCATGAAAGATCCCTCCGTTCGTCCCACAATTCTCTTCTATCTATTCCTTCTCATCACTCTAGCTTTCAGACTAACTCATTCGCAGTAGTGGCAGCAAATTTGTGGAACGACTTGCCAGTTGAAATTCGCCAAGCTCCCAACGAAACACTTCTAAAGATGGTTTACTCTCATTTCTTAAAGAGCTCCTTACATACGCATGTAAGTAAATGTTGTATGTAGTGTATACCGCCTCCGTGGTCTAGTGGTAACAAACGTTGCCGTGAACTCGGAAGGTCGTGGGTTCGATTCCCACCGGGGGCAAGTTGTACATTGTATAATTTGTCTCGGTCTGGGTGTTTATATGTATAATATGTATATATTTACAAAAAAAAAGTATATTATATAGTTTATCAACCATCAAGTTTCAGTGACACAAGCCTCGTAGCTTACCACGGAAACTAGATGGCGCTGTGTGATCTGTCTGGAAATATTTATTATTATATATCTATGTATGTGTGTATATGTATTTATTTTAAGCTTTTATCGCGGGCTTTGAGCGCGGCTACAGAATCAAGAAATTCCGTAACGATAATAAACCTAACACCCCCCACTCCGACCGGCACAGCGGTGCGGCGTTGAAAGCCGTGCATCGTCGTTTCAGTTCGGCAGACTTCGGCACGGTGTTTGTGTGCATGCGACTAGACGTATGCGTGTAGACTAGCTGCTAACTGATTCTATCTCTTTTAGACACAATGCTAGGTGAGACAGCGTGCTTTTCGGCCGTGGACGCGAGTGAGTTCGAGCCCGCGACTAGTAACTTTAACTATTATCAAAGAAAAAAACAATACTTCATAAATAAATAATTATAATTGCATAAGTTGATAAAAAATACTATGCAATAGCTTTACCGCGGCAGTCCCCGAGTGCCACACGCATTTTTTATTATTTTATTATTTAATATTTGAATGTATGTGTATTTGTAGTTGTATGTATTGTTGTCTATATAAAAACGATTTAATCTATTTTGTAAATGTTTCATATCGCCAGTTACCTACCTTTCAACTTAAGTGCTCTGTATTGTCCCAAAGGTTGGTTGCTAGAGAATGCCTAGCGGCATTAAGCCCGCCTCTTGTACATAGTGCAATAAAGTTTTAAATAAATAACAAACAAACCTAAATAAAACATTTAGAAAGCAACATAATCGCACTAAAATGATGTGAAGAAGATGCAGCCATCTTTTCATACCCGTGATCTTAATCAGCGCGGCCTCGGGCGCCCGTAAATTCGCCCATTCTATATATCTAGGTCATCCTTTCTTCTCCACGAACCAAAAAAAATACTTTATGCACTATTTTATAGTTTACGAGGCCATTTTAATACGTATTATAAATCATGGACCGTAGTACTGCCTTCGTGGTCTAGCGGTTAAGTCCGTGGATTTAGACTCGGAGGTATCGGGTTCGATTCCTGGTCGGGACACAAAAAATAATTATTCATATAAATAAATACATTTAATATTTAATTTATTTGTGATATTGCTCGAGTTTGGTACGCTGGAGACATCGACGAGCTTGCCACTTGTCATGATTGGCCTATAGTAAAGTTAGCTAAATGTGAATCCGCTTATTTATAAGCGTGGTTTCTGACGACCCCGGAAGGGAAACGGTCGTGATGATGATTATGATAGACTGTAGTAAGAAATCACGTTTTTTTAGTTTCCGGGTCACATTTAACTAACCATAGGACAATAATAATAAAAAATATTTATTGCACAAAGTTAAATAACTTAAAACTAAGCGCCTTAGCGAGCTTTATGCCTTAAGGCATCTTCTACCAGCTAACCTTTGTGAAATATAACCAATTACAGGCAGTGCCAAAAAATATATAAATGATAGATAATGAGAGATTTTATAAAATATTAATTTATACTAATACTTACAAATATTATTATAATATTGGTACAATAAACTACATAAACAACAATACATACATAATACACACATACAATACACTACACATAATACTTACTAAAAAGGTAATATTTACATAGAATACATGCACTTAAATGTTTTTTTTTTTCACAATACGGACAATATACGAGTATGTACCTACGAGTATGTATAAATGATCATCACGACCGTATCCAGCGAGGTAGTCTTTTTAATCCATTTTATTAGTCATAATTAAACTTATCACATAGGTCTTCTATGTAGAGTTTATTGAGAAGATCTAATCGGCAATTAACATTGCATATACGCATTTGACATTATGGATTTCTACGTGCTTACTAATGTTTACAAACATTCAATGACTGTTAGGCGGTACGAAGTTCGCCGGGTCAGCTATGTCCACCGGTAACTGATTCCAAAGATGTACAACAACCGCAGACGACTTGGAAACGAATGTGGTATGATGTGTGGGGAAGAAGAGCATGGAGTTGGAAGAGAATCGTAAAGTTCTGTCGTGAGTGTCGCTTCTGAAGATATAATTTTGGTAAGTAATCCCTAAAGGCAAACTTTAGTAAACTGCAAGAATATATATGTATATATATTTAAAAAAAAAACTTTTAGGGTTTAAACATAGATTTTACTTAAACACAAATATATAGGTAATTAATTAAAGTACTCTTTGTAAATGTTAATTTTTATATTATTAAAACTAATTAAAAGTAAAAATTTAAATAAATATAAACTAAACCTAATAAAAAATAAACTATAAGTAAAAAATGTCCTCTAGAGACGACCCTTCAGTGATAGTCCCTAGAAAACTGGCAACATTTCCCGTCTTTATTTTATTTATTATAAACTTGCACAAAGTACAAAGGCGGACCCAATGCCGCTAGACATTCTATACTGGTCAAACCTTTGGGACAACTAAACCAGTTACGACAAGATAAGGTAGGTGCTATCAAAACTAATAGAAAAATATTAGACTTCAATATATACTAGTGAATAAATACTTATTTACATACTAATACATACACAAATACATACAAATAAAACTACATAAATACGTTCTATGAATATACATAAATATAATGTACCTACTGTATGTCGAGGCTAATACGTTGGCAGAAATAATTGCCAGCTTTCCTGTCTCCAGACTTTTCCGTTAGCCATTACCGGTTCCAATTTCAAGCCGAGACACGGGACCACAGTCCCTAGAACTCAAAGTCAATTTAGGGAATGGGCCTTGTAAAATACATATCTGGAGAATTTGGCCTACACTCACCACACTGTTCAGATAGGTTGGCGAGGGTCTGATGTCAATTTTGGATTGGAAATCGTAATTACAACCATCACCCCTTGTCAGGACACAATAATTTATTTGTAATATTTCTTGCGTCTGGTAGTAGGTAGTAGAGCCATCAGCAATCTTGCCACACCTTATGGGCCTATGTTAAAGTTTTGTGTATGTAATTCGGCTCCATAAAAGCGTGTTTTTTGATTACATTATATTTTATGTATACTCATAGTTGTAATAGGAGTGGAGGTTCGGTTGTAAGAACGCTTTTCGTGAAATCCTACAAAGGTCGGTTCAAAGCCCAGTAGCAATGAGAAATACACTTTTCTATGCAGCTCCACTCTTCCAGGATTAGCGTCTCGGTTATGCTGGGAGAGGTTGATTAACCGTTGAGCGGTAAATGGTTTGACTTGGCTTTATTTCTGTATTCGACGACAGTCAAGCGCAGAGTGGGCTCGCGCAGGAGTCTCAAGAACAACGACTAACCATATATAGATACAATAAGAGCGCTAGGGAGTTTTAGGCTCCCGCTCGGTACCCTCGGCCGGTATGCCCCACAAATCAGCGCCACCTGTCGGACAACAGTAGCACTATGTCAGAATCCTTCGCCGATGTTCACACAACATATTCCCAAAGTTTCATCCCGATCGGTCAAGTAGTTTTGAAATGCATAGGGAACATACATACACACAGACATTTATTTTTATATATATATAGATAGTTTTTATCAAACTATATGTTTTACATCAAAGTTTTATTCTTTACTTTTATTTAAGTATAACTTGGAATAGGTAATACTAGTTGATGCAGTCGACGTAAAACTTTTTTAATAGTATTTGGAATAGTTCCAGCGCGGGATACTAAAGAATCACAGAAACCTACAATTTTAGATGTCTATTTTTCTTTGCCTCAAATATGCCTTTACGTTTTCCTTTACGTTCAATATTTTATGCTAAAGTTCTGGTTATCAGTATGTTTTTTGTTCAACCTCTTTGTCCAACCCCAACCAGGAACCTTCTTCAGTTCATCCGTACCGATGTGGTCTCTACTTTAGAACCCGATTGCTTTTCGTTCAATATTTTTTGTAAAGTCTTGATTCTTATTTTAGCGTCATCAGTCAGTGTTTGTTCCACTTAATCCAATACCAACCAGCAACCTTTTTCAGGACAGCCGTCGATTTATTAGTTTGGGGGGCGTCCCTCTCTGCGTCATCCCGATGTGGTCTCTACTTTAAGACCCGTGTGCTTTATTGTTCAATATTTTTTGTAAAGTCTTAATTTTTATTTTAGAGTCATCAGTCAGTGTTTGTTCCTCTTAATTCAACCCCAACCAGCAACCTTCTTCAGGTTAGCCGTCCATCTATCAGGGAGTCGTCCCGATGTGGTCTCTGTAGAACCCATTTTCTTTATCGTTCAGTATTTTTTGCTAAAGTTAGGTCTTTTTGCAACCCGCTTCAGGTCATTCCATCGTTTATCGGGGTCTAATGGGTTGATATGTATTCAAGGCTATTCGTGTACAAGATGTTTTTTTTAAGTTGGCGTAGATGGCATCTGTCTTAACTACGGGAAATATAAAAATATACAGAAAGAAGTGACATATATAATAATATATATATAATAGTGATATGATAATATATATATAATCAGCATATGTACACCGAGAAAATGTGTTTCTATAGTATAGACTGTATCTTAAAAAAAAATACTTTAGTGCCGTGTCTGTTGTTTCTATCTGTGGAAATATGTGTTTATATTTATGTCTAATTAAAATAAAATAAAATGAAATGAAATGAAATGAAATGAAATGAAATGAAATGAAATGAAATGAAATGAAATGAAATGAAATGAAATGAAATGAAATGAAATGAAATGAAATGAAATGAAATGAAATGAAATGAAATGAAATGAAATGAAATGAAATGAAATGAAATGAAATGAAATGAAATGAAATGAAATGAAATGAAATGAAATGAAATGAAATGAAATGAAATGAAATGAAATGAAATGAAATGAAATGAAATAAAATAAAATAAAATAAAATAAAATAAAATAAAATAAAATAAAATAAAATAAAACGAAACGAAACGAAACGAAATAAAATAAAATAAAATAGTTTTTTTTTTTTCGTTAATTTAATTTTTAGTCGTTATAAATATAATTATGTAATGCGGTGGTGTCTCGGTTGTAAGAACATCATTACAACCCCTAGAACACAGCGTGCTAGAGACCTCCAGCGCTGGAGATGGGCTTTCCAGAACATATGTCCGGACCGATTTTGATAAAGAATAATTTATTATATAAAAAAAGGTTCTTTTACGGTTAGTACAGGCTATAGCTTGCTAACTATGAATTATTTCGGCGTTTTTGTATGGATGTATACAAAATAAAATTAATATTAATACTTCTAATATGGATATAAGTCACTTCCGCGTAGAATGATGACAAGAACGCTGGTCATTATATTCCTGCTGAATTACAATACTGATTCTTTGGGCGAAGAAATAGCCAGACTGTGACAAGATACGACAAGACGTTGTCTTTTAAAAACTTGTTTGCGCTTGGACTCCAGGGGCCCAGAGTTTCTACAGCAAACGGCTGTCATCAATCATTTAATATACTTGCGCCGCATTGAATTGCATATCCTCGCCCTAAATGGAAGTCAATGTTTCTGTCCTTGGCACGAACCTAAACAAAACCTAGTAAAAAAGTTCTAAATGAACTTTGTGTTGCCTAAAATACATTTTTATCCAATATCTTAGAGCGGTGCGACAAAGGCTAGCGGCATTAATCACCTCACGTCATCTGGCCACCCCCTTTTCTAGGTTGTGGCTCGATTCGAACGAAAAAACTCGCACAATACTGTCGATTTTAAATTTTTTTTTCTATTTTTTATTTTTTATTTTAACGCTATACTTCGGTTACGTCGTACTCGTTTACAATTATATATTTTTATACACATTTATCATTATAGATAGGTACATGACATTAATTGTACCGTCTGGAGAGCGTTATGCAAAGGATGTTAAAACATTTACAACAAACACTTAAAAAGGTCAGTTCGAACAAGAAATACACTTTTCTTACGTACTTACATCACGTACTTACGTATACGTCATAGATTTACAATACCATGCCTGTTTCAGCACCATTGAAGCTGGATCACGAATCTATTCTCCTAGATTCGTCTACCTTAGCTCGTGTCCAAATGCGCCCCCCTCCCAGAGCCTAGAGCTAAATTAGGAGCAAAATCTTGAAAATCCTTGTAGGATCAAACAAATGCTTCGATAGTAGGATTCTCTAGATCTTTTGCAATTATAGAATTTCGTACAAACGACAGTGCTTGGTTTTTTTTTTATTATCATAAATTAATAGAGCAACTGTAATTATTTGTATGAGATATATTTAGTGCAAGTATTTGGTCGAAATAAGAACTAACCCGCTTTTGTTCGACTTCATTATATTTCCTTTTTAAAAACCTTACGAGAAATTTCTCAACTTGGAAACGGTGTCCTTCAATTTTCATGATTACAACTTCGCGGGAAACCAGATTGTTAAACCTGCAAATTTCTTAATTTGATTTTAAAATTTTAAATAATATTAATTCACAGTTATAGGTAAAAAAAAGTAATGTAAAGTATAATTATGACCGTATCCCTTCCGGGGTAGTCAGAAACTTCTTTTTTTATTTCTTGGGAATCACATTTAGACAACTTTACTATAGGCCCATCATGACAAGTGGCAAGCTCGCCGATGTCTCTAGCATACCAAACTCGAGAAATATCACAACTAAATTATTGTGTCCCGACCAGGAATCGAACCGAATCGTACCTCCAAGACTTCGGACGCAGTTATAGGTAAAGGTAAGTAAATTATCATCACAGCCGTAATCTTTTGCTGTGTTTAGGAAAGACATTTTTTATTTAGCCAACTTTACTATAATCTCGTCTATGTGAGGAGGAGATAAATTCATCCGAGTTGTGACAAGTGCGCTCAATTGTCTCTGCCTACCCCGCAAGGGATTTGGCGTGAAGTTAAGTATGTATATATGTTTTCCTTGTACCAATATTTATGGTCTATCGATCGGCTCGCCGATTGGTTCGAGCGCTGGAAGATCACAGTCAACGCCAGCAAGAGTGCTGCCCTCCTCTTCCACAGGAAGCCAAGACTCCTGGATCGTCCGCCCACCGTTAGGCTGGACGGAGTCGCCATCCCCTGGGTCAAGACCGTCAAGTATCTTGGCGTCACTCTCGACAGTAAGTTGTCATTCAAACCCCATATTCTTCGAGTATGTTCCAGAGCCCGCTTCTACCTCCACCGCCTGTCAGGGATGATCGGCAGGAAGAGCAAGATGTCCGCGCGGAACAAGCTCACAATCTACAAAGCTTGTGTTCGGCCCGTCCTCACTTACGCCAGTCCGGCGTTCGCCCACACTAATCCGTCTCTTATTAATAAGCTTCAGGTGATCCAGAACAGGTTCCTGCGCCAGGCGGCGGACGCCCCCTGGTTCGTGCGCAACGTGAACCTCCACCACGACCTCAACGTCGAGCCCATCACCAAGTGGCTGCGGCAAGCGTCGCTACGCTACTTCTCCAAGGCGAGTAACCACTCTAGCCCTCTCATACGAGAGGCTTGCTCATACGACCTCAAATCCTTCTGGAAGAGGCGTCGTCCCAGAAGTGTCCTGCACGACACCGATGACCCGCTCACGACGAGGCTCAATCGGCTGATTGAGGCCTCCGCCAAGTCCTCTGGCCGCCAACCTAAGGACCCCCCGACCCTACCTCTGCCACCTCCTCCGTTCCAGTTGCCGCCGATCCAGCCGCCGCTGTCTTCGTCCTCCTCCTCCATTACCCCCTCGATGGCTTCCCCGCAGGCCCCTACCCCTCAGGTTGGGTCTGCTGCCGTCGAGTAGACTTTTGCTTCGCATGCTTGCATGACGCGGTGAACGAGTGCCTTCACTCCGTAGCCACGACTCAGACTTAGCTGTAAAGGCACACAGGGCCAACAGTGAGATAGAGACGGTTTATAGGATTTTAGTCCGTAGGCGCCCTGGGGCTTCATTAGGAAGCTTCACGGATGAGTCGGGCATGCGACCCCTACCCGCGTTGGCCCTTCAGGCAGGGGGCGTATCATTGATGATTTATTGATTCACCGTCTATAAAAAAAAAATAATATATTTATGGCAAGACAAGGTAGCCTAGTCCACAATTCGAACAGTTCGTCTCTGCATTTATTTATTCAAGGAACAGTCAACAAAAGGACAATCATTCAATTCAATTATAATATTACTAGAACACATGGTTATTGCCCTTTTCATTACAGACCATTACAGCATGTATTTATTTATTTATTATTTAAGGTACACTAACAGGTTACAATTAATACATATCAAGCACAAATATACAATAATTCATAAGGTCAGAATTGCAACCCATGGGTAGTGTACACGGCATACTACACATAGCTACTTGGATGATTAGAGTCAACTGTGTTTGTCAGTTTTAAAATTTTAGGTTTCATCCATTTCATCATTATCAATATATTAATACTATATACGAGAATAAATTTGTTATTATTAATGTCAATTTATGTTGAATATGTTACATCATAAATAAATAAATATTTCCAGACAGGTCACACAGCGCCATCTAATTTCCGTGGTAAGCTGCGAGGCTTGTGTTACGGAAACTAGATGGTTGATAAACTACATATTATACTTTTTTTTTATAAATATATACATATTATACACATAAACACCCAGACCGAGACAAATTATACAATGTACAACTTGCCCCCGGTGGGAATCGAACCCACGACCTCCTGAGTTCACAGCAACGTTTGTTACCACTAGACCACGGAGGCGGTCAAAAAGTCAATAGAAGAATAGTAAAAAGTCACTTTACGTTAGTTTACAATCAATAACACTTGTCTCTTAAATATACTAACATTTGGGTTGAAAATGTCTAGATTTACAGTATCGCTGAAAAGGTCATTAAATAGTCGACACATACAGATAATAGGGTTATTATAAGAGCTGTTGATTTTATGGGTACCAATAATAAATGTTTGGTTCTTTTGTCGGGGATTACGCCAAGTACTAAATCTGAGAGAAGACAGCAAAGTAGAGGATTATTAATCATAACGTCTTCTAATATACATTAAAACTATAGAAGAAAAATGAAATTATATAAAATTAAATTAAGTTAACCTAATAAGACCTAAAACTAAAATTAAAAATAAATCCTAAATTAACAAATAACACTCTAACCCTATCCAAACACAATTAACAATGACTAAGCAACAATTCTGTGGCCAGTGACGTCAGCAAACTGGATGCTTAGCGGCTTGAAGAGCCGCCAGTACCTTATTTATTTATTAAATACTTTATTGCACTTTACTTAAAAGTATGTACAAAGGCGAACTTAAAGCCATTTCGGCTTTTTCTACCAGCTAACCTTTGGGAGAGTGAGACAGTATAAATATGTGGGGTGCAATTCTAACCAATAAACTACATAAATAGTATGAATACATAGACTACATAAATACTCATCAATATTTAAGTATTATAGAAGATATACATATATGAGGATACTATATTATTAGGACGCTTAAAAGACTGAAGGTCGTCATGAAATATGTCCAGACTCGGACATTGAGAACATACGGCTGTTTTGGGGATACTTTTAATTTATTTCTGTTTGTTTAGGCCGGAACGTATTTTCTTCCCAAGAATGTTGAAGCTGGGCTATAGACCCCCTCATTTTGACCGCCTCCGTGGTCTAGTGGTAACAAACGTTGCCGTGAACTCGGGAGGTCGTGGGTTCGATTCCCACCGGGGGCAAGTTGTACATTGTATAATTTGTCTCGGTCTGGGTGTTTATCATCGATGTATATAGATAGGCCCTCACTGATATAAAAACGTTCCCGTAAAACCAATCGAAGTCATGTAGCTGCACCAACAGTCGCGAGATAGCAAGCGTCGAGAGCGCCTAATATTAATATTTATATCGAGTAAAACTAGTCTTTTTGTATGCATTGTGATATAATTTCTGATGAATAAAGCATGTGGCATTATCCTTGCTTGAGAATTGCCCCCCAAAGTTGGTAGATACACAAAGCAAGCGGCACGTTTTTATGAGTGCGTTTTGTATTGAATAGGCTTATCTATATACATCGATGGTGTTTATATGTATAATATGTATGTAGATATTTACAAAAAAAATAAAGTATAATATGTAGTTTATCAACCATCTAGTTTCCGTAACACAAGCCTCGTAGCTTACCACGGAAACTAGATGGCGCTGTGTGACCTGTCTGGAAATATTTATTATTTATTATATTTATTATTATTATAAGGTATCACGTACGGTTGTGTTGATACTAAATTTTCAAAAACCATCTCACGTGCTAACCACAAGTACTTAGCATAGTTCAGATAGCTTGCGGCTAATCTTGCTCACGTCATATCTATTAAAGCAGAGCACCCCGTTCTGAACACAGCCTCAAATTATACAGTCCACACATTCATCCCTATTCTGCTGTAGCATTAGAATCAAAATTGCATATCAACAGGCGTTATTCTGGTAATCGTTTTGTTTTAAATCAAATTGTATTTTTATTATATGAATTCGTCTTCGCTGGCTTTGATTAAAACAAAAGAAGATACGGCGTATGCCGTTTATTTTATTATTATTTATATTAATTTACAGCCACGAATTTATTTATTTAAATAATTTATTGCACAAAAAAATAAAATTAATGTACATAGGCGAGTTTAATGCCGGTTAGGCATTTTCTAACAACTGACCTTTGGGAAAGTGAGAAATCATGGCAGGGTGCAAATAATAATAATAATAATAATAAATATTTTCAGAGTCATCTAGTTTCCGTGGTAAGCTACGAGGCTTGTGTTACGGAAACTAGAAGGTTGATAAACTACATATTATACTTTTTTTTTTTTGTAAATAAATATAAGAAACTAATAATAAACGAATTTAGTTTAACATTCTTAATTTTATTATTTTAGATTGTAAGCTGACACGGCCCTTTCACAGCCACAAATATGTATTAAGTCAACCAATTGTAATAATTATTATTATTTAGATCGTAAGCTAAAACGGCCCTCTTACAGCCACGAATATGCATTAAGTTGACATACCAATAATAATAATAATAATTATTTAGATCGTAAGCTGACACGGCCCTCTAACGGCCACGAATATATATGAAGTTTTTTTTTTCTTTTTTTTTTCTTTTTTTTTTTTTTTTTCATACTAGCACGACATGTGACCTCGCTCCTACCTGATGGTAAGTGGCGCGCATGGTCCATGAATGTTAGCAACTGGAATCAGACACTCATCATCCGGCATAGTGTCAGGGACGTCCCTAACACTTCGCCTTTTCCCACTTCGCTTGAAGGACTCTAGGTTAGACTTTCCTGTAACCAAGAAATACAGAGACTGGAAGAGCATTCCACATCTTTATTCTACGACAGATCTATGAGTCACCAAATTTATGGGTACGCGAAGGGTATGTGGGTGCATATTCTGACCTGTGCGTGTGGTTCGGTTGCGGAATGGAGAGGAAGGAATTAGGTTATAGAGCTCTTCAGAGCACTCACCCTAGTATAGCTGGTAGAACACGCTAAGTTAACATATCAATTATAATAGTTATTATTATTTAGATCGTAAGCTGACACGGACCTCTTACAGCCACGAATTTATATTTATTGACATAAATATTGTAGTTATAACACTATTTGTATATATTTATGCTAATCGAAGGAAATAAATGATTTTATTTGATTAGAAATCAAATAGCAATACAAAATTGGATCAGAATACAGGATGGAAGCACAATGAAGTGTGGTGCGGGGTCATACTGTAATAGCAAATATCCTGCTTGTTAGACGATATCAATTGAACCATTTACATTGTGGTTATGGTCACATTTACATGTGGTTATGGCCTGTAATAGCCCAATCGCACGATAACATGAATTCGAAACGGTTATGTAGGTAAAATGATTATTGATTTGTGCGTAGCTGAATTTTGATTTGATTTGTGCAAATTTTATGTGTGTAAGCGAAAATTTGGCTTACCAGTATTTTTTCTCTTTCAACACCTTCTTACAACCCCACAGTTCTAGTATAAGTCGTCTGTTCTGGTTCTTATAATACCAACTTGTTGAATTGTCATTAAAATTGGCATTAGAACCTCGCCAACCCGTCTGGGCAGCGTGGCGAGAATAGGTCAAATTCTCCAAAAAAGTGTAGAAGTTTTTTTTTTAATAATTGTGACAAGTGACCTTGCTCACACCTGCTGGTAAGAGGCGCGTGAGGTCTATGCATGTTTGCAACTGGAATCAGACACTTATGACTGACAACAGTCCCCAACACTATGCCGGCTTGACTGGGCATGACGGCAATTCGAGCCTGACCCCAAAACGTCTGGATATACTTTACTGGGTTTACCGGCCGGACGGTGGATACTTCCCCGCCCCAGCAGACTGGGCAAATTACCACCATCAGTCCGCCTACTACCTATTTGTTGTACACGTTGAAAGTATGGCCATTTACAAAGATGACAATATATATCGATATAGATATATACATATATATAAATATATATATATCGTACTTACTAACTCCTAAAAGACATCTACAATAGGCTCAAAGGTCTCACTTGACTAAATTTAATGCGCCAACTTAAAAAAAATACTTTCGTCAATTAAAAAACTTCGACCATTACAAGCATCAATAATTTTGCGATAAAACCCCACTTGTTATATTTAGAGCCGGTTCTTCAAGTTTTTAAATATTTAAATAAAGTTACACTTAAATAAATTGTTAAGCCGAGGTAAGTAGTTTTTTTTTTTTGTAATTCCTGTTGTAAGAGTACCATTATTATGTAAATCTGATTTAGCTGAGTTTTTCTTGCAGATTCCTTTCTCAGTTAGATTTAACATTAACAGGTCACTGAAATCTGCTAAGCTGCTGGTCTTCTGCTAACAGCTTACTTATTGGACCACTTTGCTGCTTAGTATTCTACTAGCAGGAGTAAAATCATTCAAAATAATTAAATTAATGACGTTTCATAAATTCCTGTAATAGGTTTACGTGAATAAAGATATTTTGACTTTGACTTTGACCATCACGCCCGCTTGGTCAAAAGCCACGCTTATAAATAAGCGGATTGAGATTTAGCCAACTTTACTAGAGGCGAATCATGACAAGTGGCAAGCTCGTCGATGTGTCTAGAGTACAAAAGTCGAAATATATCACAAATAAATTAAATGTTAATTTATTTCATTTATTAAAATTAATAAATATTATTGTGTCCCAAATCGAACCCGGTACCTACAAGTCTTAATCCATAGACTTAATTTAAGAATTTAATAAAAAGATACCAAACATCCCAAAGGTCAGCTGGTAGAGAATACCATACGGTATTATGGTCGCCTATGTACATTATTTCATATTTTAGACATAAAACAATGTCGGTTTTCTAGCCGAAAAATATGTACACAACATTGAAATAATAAGTGATTATTTTTTTTAAATTTCAAATTAAAAAAAAAGACAATTATTTCTGCCTATACCCTTAGCATGAAAATATAGATATGTTAATACGTAATGAAATGAAATGCTGGATGTAGGCCTCCCCCGAAGCATGCTACTTGACGCGATCTTTCGCCACCTTCATTCAATCCCCACCAGCGACCTTCTTTAGTTCATTCGTCCATCTGGCGTGAGGTCGTCCTACTTTGCGTCTTCCCGTACGTGGTCTCCACTCTAGAACTGCAGCAGATGTGTCCGGCCCATTGCCACTTCAGCTTGCTAAATTTAAAAGCTATGTCAGTAGCTTTCGTTCGTGTCTTTTATGATTCTTATAACCTGGAGGTTATCAAGCTAAGTGTGAAAAAGCACCTTGTTAGGAAGGCATAGTGGTAGAGACTGATTCGACTCGGTCGTTAGTGGCTGGCGTTAGATGGTCCTATCCTTGGACAATGCGTTTCCGCTTACTATCGTACATGTCGTGTTCAGTATAAAAATATATAATGAGTACTTTAAATTATTATTAACTAAGGTATTATAATGAGACTTAGTGGTATATTTAATCAGTATATTATTATTATTTATTTTATTTTATTTATTTAAAAAACTTTATTGCACAAAGTACAAAGGCAGACTTAATGCCCGAAGACATTCTCTGACAGCCAAACCTTAGGGACAAATTTGAACAATTATAGGTGCAATCATAGAAATAATAGTAATACTATAATTATAAAGGTTAATTTAATAGGATTGATATATACTTACATTAATAGACCGTGAGCTTGAAGCTAGTGAGCTGAATGTTTCAAATCAAGGAATCCCCATAGTAGTGGGGCGCACCGGCCAATCACATTCGTGCAGAACCGTTTGGCGCGCATATCGCTTTGTTTTCTCGGTGGCAACACCAGCCAAGTTGTCATAAATGACGTATAGAGGTCGCTTATTTATCAGTGGTCGCCAACATTAATCTTCAGTTAATAAGGATGGTAATACCGAGCCTTAGAAAGTAATAATTATAGTGACAGCAATTCCCTTTTAAGAAAATTCGGGGCTCACCGAAGTTATTGTGATTCTTGTTACGTTTTTATATGAAAACTTTGGCCCATTTCTTTCAAGTTTTCGTTTGTAATAATATTTTATAGTATTTATATATTTTTTTGGTTTTGATTCCTTGTTTTGGATATTTTATTTCGACCTGTTAGAAAATAACTTATTAGGAACGTGTTCAAGACTCAACTTTACTTGCGGGGTAGGCAGAGACATTTGGGCGCCACTTGTCACGATCACGACATACCTCTTTCGCTTCTTCAACATTCATCAACATCATCATACATGCCCTTTGGTTTCGAAGGCTTTTTAATGCACCTTCAGCTATTGTTTTATTTATCTGATCGTGATAGGTGAGTATTGGACTGCCAGGGCCTCTATTACCCACAAATTTCGCATTATATATCTGGTTCGTCAATCTCTCTTCGCTCATCCTTTCAACATGCCCGAACCATCGGAGCATGCCTTTCCTTATTTTTGTCCCTACGCTTTCTTTCATACCTACCTTTTTGCGTATTTCATTATGAAGTTACGCCGCATATCCTACGCAACGACCTCATTTCTACTGCATTAACTCTACTCTCATGCGTATTCTGACATATCCACGTCTCGCTTCCATACATACGTGTTGGTACAAGCATGGCATTGTTGGAAGTTGGTGCGAGAGAAATCACCTACTGATATAATTCGGTCTAAGCTGTTTTACATTACGTTATTACATTTTTGTACAAGCTCTCAAGACGCACAAATCATACAGTAATTAGCATAAATTAGATACATTAAATACATAATAAAGACGGGGCAAGACAAACACGTCAAATAAGGCCGCACACTATCAAATTGTTTGTCAAACACGTAAAGTCCGTCACTGGCGGCGCCGCAACGCAAAATAAACAATGGTCGTAAACGTAATCAAAAGTCGTTTAAAAAACAATATACAGTTTAGACAATCGTGAACAAATTTTGAAAAGTGACCATGCGATATTTCTGTTGGACACCTCGCAGCAGATATTCAGATTCATTCAACGTGTCATCCGCTCGCCAATGGAACAAGCTCCCACTGATGATCAGATAGGCTCCCTTTGTTCATATTTTTAAACGTAATTGGTTGGGAAGAGAGAGAAGCCAAGAATGGCGGATGGACCAAGAGTGTCACTTGCGTAGTTAAAAGGGGCAGTTAGTTTTATTCTCTCTCTCTCAACGACATCATCCAAAGGGCTTTTGCCACTGCTGGAAATCCTTGAACCCTCTGGCAAGAGACCCGACGGCATGACCATTGGGCCGTCGAAACTTGAAAGTTCTCTGTTATGTGATGCCACATGTGTAGATACATTACCCCATGTCACATCCAGGTGACCTCATCAAGCGCTGGAAGTGCTGAGAACCTCAAGCTGCGTAAATACGCCAACCTCGGTATAGGTTAAGACTTTTTTTTGTCTAAATTAGTTATATGATATGTCTACTATGTCCGTAAGTTTATTCCTAGAAAGTTGACTTCATTTCTCCAAAGTACACTGGACTTGAAACATCTTTGACAATATTCCTTAAAACCAAAAGTTGTCTATGCAACGGCATCAAACTGTATAATAAATTACCGAAAGAGATAAAAAGTTTAGAATTTATAGAATTTAAAGGTAAAGTTAAAGATATTTTGATTAAAAAAGTTATTACCATTATCGGGATGCACTAGCAGATGACTTTGCATAGAAAACTTTATAGTCGTAGTTATAATTTTTAGATTATAAGTTGACACGGCCCCTTTACAGCCACGAATTTAAGTTTAATTTTAATATTTTATAATATTTAACTTTATTGACATTTATTTAATTTTATATTATTACGATTTTAATTTTAATTTGACTCGGCCACTGTACAGCCACGAAATTAATTAAATTTCATTATAATTAGACATTATATTATAGTTATTTTGTTATTTCTTTTTATATTTGACTTTAAATTATAATTTTTAGATTATAAGTTGACACAGCCCCTTTACAGCCACGAATTTAAGTTAATTTTAATATTTTATAATATTTAACTTTATTGACATTTATTTAATTTCATATTATTACGATTTTAATTTTAATTTGACTCGGCCACTGTACAGCCACGAAATTAATTAAATTTCATTATAATTAGACATTATATTATAATTATTTAGATTGTAAGTTGACACGGCCTTTATACAGCCACGAAATTAATTTAAATTTATTATAATTATACATTATGTTATAATTATTTAGATTATAAGTTGACACGGCTATAATGCCTCGAATTTAGGTTAAGCTACATTACTTGCTTATGGCAGCAATGTCACTTCCTTATTTCGGTCTATCCATAATTTAATTTAATCTTTTTAATTATTATTTTAATAATATTGTAAAACATTGACAATATCCGAGTGTTACATGTGAACCATATGGACATAAATATTTTGAATTTGAATTTGAATTGGATTTTGGGAGCAAGAGGCATGCAAACTCCGTTTTAATAAATATACAAAAAAAAAACAAAAAGAAAATATAAGAAAAAATACAAAATATTTTATTGTTCATAAAAGTACAATTAACAAATTGATTTACACACTGACTCCTAAACTAAGTTACCTTATTAAGTGTGTTTTTTCCGTAAATTATGAATATTAAAAGAGCGCGAGTGATTCACATATAAGACCACACGTCCATACTTAAGACGATAGGACGTCTATATTTGAAGGGAAAATCGAATAATTTGGCATAAACCTAACGATGTGACATTTTTACCATAATTTTGGTCACTTTTTTGTTTTATGAGGTAATAAATATGAATTTATGCCCTGCTCTGATTATCGTGTACTTTCTTGTTCCTTTATCGCGGCATTAAATCTTGTCGTTTATCGCAAGAACTGATACCATCTGTGGCCAGGCTTATCCTTTTTACGTTTACCTTATTACAGATAGAGCAGGCAATTCGTGGATGCGTGTAATATTTTTTTTTATCAATATTTCCAGAGCTCTTGGTAGGTACTCGTCTTGTGGTAACTAGCGTTATCTGGTTTATTCCGTTTTTTTATATTTATAAAAAAATAACAAAATAAAATTCGTATTCAATTAGGCATAGGGAAAAAAATTAAAAAAATATATTTTTCATTTTTACATCTCAAATATATATATAAAAAAAAAAATGTCTGTGTGTATGTATGTTCCCTATGCATTTCAAAACTACTTGACCGATCAGGATGAAACTTTGGGAATATGTTGTGTGGACATCGGCGAAGGTTTCTGACATAGTACTACTGTTGTCCGATAGGTGGCGAGCATCAGTGCTGATTTGTGGGGCATACCGACTGCGGGTACATTCATTGACTGTCAGGTGGTACGAAGTTCGCCTGGTCAGCTGGTTTACAGTAAGAAAAAACAATATCTCAGCAATCTACCAGGTAGAACGCCATGAAACCATACAACTTCTTGTAAAGTTGAAATCAAATACATACATATCTTCACGCCAAATCCCTTGCGGGGTAGGCAGAGACAATTGAGCGCCACTTGTCACGGTCACGACATACCTCTTTCGCTTCTTCGACATTCATCAACCTCTTCATACATGCCCTTTTGTTTCGATGGCTTTTCAACGCACCTTCAGCTATTGTTTTATTAATTTGGTCGTAATATGTGAGTCTAGGTCTGCCAGGGCCTCTTTTACCCACGACTTTCGCATTATATATCTGGTTCGTCAATCTCTCTTCATTCATCCTTTCAACATGCCCGAACCATCGTAGCATGCCTTTCCTTATTTTTGTCCCTATGCTTTCTTTCATACCTACCCTTTTTCGTATTTCGTCATTACGTATGCGGTCCGTCAAAGTGACGCCGCATATCCGACGCAACGATCTCATTTCTACTGCATTAACTCTACTCTCATGCGTATTCTGACATATCCACGTCTCGCTTCCATACATAAGTGTTGGTACCAGCATGGCATTGTGTATGGCGAGTCGAGCTTTGTCACTGATATTCCGACTGGCGATCAGTGACCCCAGGGCACCGTTGACACTATTTCCCGCGTTCACTCTTCTTTCAACATCCCTATCATACTTCCCATCCGCAGTGAAAACACTGCCCAGATATATAATTTCATTTACGTGTTCTAGAGTTTCATCATCAATCTTTATCGTCACGGTTGTCATCCTTCTTCTTTCAAACACTAGTACCTTGGTTTTTCTCGCATTCAAACGGAGTCCTTTTTCTGCACATCCCTCTTTCATTTCTGTGACTAGTGATTGCAGTTGTTGTTCGGACGATGCCATGAGAACAGCATCATCTGCATAAAGCAGGCAGTTCACCACTAAATCACTCATCTTTATCCCACAGTTACTCTCTCTCACTCTTTCAAATATACTAATAATACACAAAATAAAAGATACAAATGTCACTTAAGATTATAGCTGCTGTAAAGTGTAGTTGTCATACTAATATAAGCTAATGAAAAACAAAAATAATAAATAAAATACACATCAAATTATACCTACTGTAAAAAGGCATTGCATACTATAATAAGCCAATAGCTGCTGTAAACAGGCACTGTCCTACTATAGGCTAAGCTATAAACTCAAATAATTTAAATAATAAATGAGTCCACCCATGTATTTTTGTCTTGAAGATATTCTTCTATTGTCTTCTCAAACGCATAAACTTCTCCAAGCTCATTTATCTGTCTCATTTAACTTTGTTACAAAATTAAAAATATGATCAAATCATGATCACAAAGTCTCTCAATTTGATGAAATAATAAAATATCAAACAAAACCTATTCAAATATTGCTCACTGTTGCGGAATGTTAAACAACGCTGGTTGTCGTTAATTAATTTGTGATATTTATTACATTTATATACTACTGTATTTCCATATCTATTCGTGGTAAAGGTGAATTTTGAGAGATTTTTTTTTATATATTTTTCTTGTTGTTCTGTATTTGTTTTGTACTACTGCTAACAACTTACTCTTTAGAGCGCTTTGCTGCTTAGTCTTCCACTAGCACGAGTAGAAGTATTCAAAATAGTAAAGTAAAGTATCATCACGACCGTTTTCCTTCCGGAGTAGTCAGAAACTACGCAGACCGCCTCCGTGGTCTAGTGGTAACAAACATTGCCGTGAACTCGGGAGGTCGTGGGTTAGATTCCCACCGGGGGCAAGTTGTACATTGTATAATTTGTCTCGGTCTGGGTGTTTATATGTATATATTTACAAAAAAAAAAAGTCTAATATGTAGTTTATCAACCATCTAGTTTCCGTAACACAAGCCTCGTAGCTTACCACGGAAACTAGATGGCGCTGTGGGACCTGTCTGGAAATATTTATTTATTATTATTATTATTATAAAGAAGCAGATTCACATTTAGCCAACTTTACTATAGGTTTACTTCAAGTGGCAAGCTCGTCGATGTCTCTAGCGTACCAAACTCGAGAAATATCACAAATAAATCAAAAAATAATGTGTCTCGTGTTTTGTCGCCATCCCGTCTGGCCAGCCTGGCCAGTGTCAAACATCCAAAAACAGTGGGGTTCTAGGACGCTGTATTCTAGGGGCTCTAATGATTGTGTCCCGACCAGGAATCGAACCCGGTACCTCCAAGTCTAAAACCGCTAGACCACAGAGGCAGTTTTACATAATCATAATTACAGCCCCTAGAACACAGCGTCCTAGACCTCCACTGTTGCAGATGGGCCTTCCAGAATATATATCTGGGGAATTTGGCCTATACTCGCTTCGCTCTGGCCAGAAGGGTTGGCGAGAATCTGATGACAATTTATTAACGAATACACAAGTTTGTATTAGTGAAACCAGGACCGACGGCTTAACATGCTCTCCGAGGCACGAGAACGGCGGTCTTGTAAATTTTATGACAAATGTACTTAAGAAAAGTCTATTTCTCTTTGGTACATGGCGGGCGGGTTTGAACCGACCTTGTAGATTTAAGGTAAGCGTTATGACAACCGAGCCACCACAGCGCCTTACATAATGTCATGCAAAACCTATGACAAATGCTTGTCATAGGTTTATATGCATAAACATATTTTAACTTGACTTCATTTACTGACATAGCTTTTAAAATTAGCAAGCTGAAGTGGCAAAGGGCAGAACGATCGATGGGGCATAGGGGTTCTAGAGTGGAGACCACGTACGGGACGACGCAGAGTGGGACGACCCCCCCGCCAGATAAACAGATGACCTAAATAAGGTCGCTGGTGGGGGTTGGATGTGGGTAGCGAAAGATCGCGTTAAGTGGCGAGCCTTAGGGGAGGCCTACATCCAGCAGTGGAGAGATACAGGCTCATGATGATGATGACTGCACTTAAGACAGGTAATCACCATGCGTAAGAAAGTGTATGATAGCTGATAACTCGGGTCTTCTGGAAACGCATAAATATACTGAGGGCGGTCGGGAAGTAGCTTGGGGAGTCCTATAGCGCAATACTGGAGTACCATCGGGTGGGCGTCACGTCACATGTTAAGTTCGTGTTAAAAAAAAAACAATTCTAATCTTTAGGCCATGTCAATGTCGGGTCTAATTATTTTGTGAGCTTTATAAGAAAGGTACAATAAATATTACATAGAGTAATATATTAGACAGTCTTCGGCATAAAATTTGAGACAAAGTTACAATATTCATAAATGAAAAAAAAAAGTCGAGAATTCTTGCCAATTAAACAACCAATGTTTGTTTTATATAATAAAAATAATAATATTAATAAATATTTCCAGACAGGTCACACAGCGCCATCTAGTTTCCGTGGTAAGCTACGAGGCTTGTGTTATGGAAACTAGATGGTTGATAAACTACATATTATACATATAAACACCCAGACCGAGACAAATTATACAATGTACAACTTGCCCCCGGTGGGAATCGAACCCACGACCTCCCGAGTTCACGGCAACGTTTGTTACCACTAGACCACGGAGGCGGTCAGAATTACTAACATACTTTCCTTATTTAATTTAATTTAAGTAGTTTGTAATTATTATTTTATATTTAAAAAAAAACATTTATTGGATCATAATTATGTAAGTATGTAATATTTTTACTGCCTCCGTGGTATTTTTTTTTTGTGATATTTGTTGTCATGATGGGCCTATAGTATTTTTTTTAAATTCAAATTCAAAATCGTTTATTGCACAGAATACAGGTAGATATAGGATAATACAATTTTACAGTTCAGCTGTATCCTACCATAATGGTATGCAAATAATAGTACATGTCAATTACAACTAAAATTATATTTGTCAACACTTATAATGTAAAAATTCTTGGATACTATAAAAACATTGTTCTTTTAACCATTTATTTAACAGCTTCTTAAATTTAATTATTGATGTCAATTGTTTTAATTCTATAGGCAAACCGTTAAATATTTTGATACACATTTGGTGACTGTTTTTAGAAACAATGGTAAGTTTTGTAGCAGGTTTCCATAAATTGTATCTATATTGAGTCCGAACATTTGTAAAAATGGCTAAATGTGAAAAAAGAAAAAAATTTGTGGTTTCTAACAAACCTGACAGAGATAGAGTCGTGATGATACTATATAATAACATTTTGTACTATTTTAGTATTATTTTCCGTTTAAAATGTCAAGTTATTTTTTTAACAGGTTGCACCAAACTAGAAATTTATTAAGGTCACGTCTAACAACTGACGATTTTGCGAACAATACCTTTAGTTGCGGAGAAATGGTTCATGGTATGTTAGCGATAGTCGAGTGTAGGTGGTGACAACTTAGAATCACAATTTTAATTATTTAAATGAATATTTTATTCGAACCGGCTAAGTCTAAGTTTACAAAACTGTTAGAGATAGGCCTTGTAAAAATTTCTGGAAAATTTGGAAGAAATGTATCAGTAAATTACCTAAAACTACTAATAGTTCTGGGTATAGTAATAGTGCACGAATGAACAATAAAATAGATCCCATGATATACATGACTGCATTATTTGACAAGAGCGTTTATGGAATTACACCAAAGATCTATAATAAGTTGCCAGACCAAATAATAAATGATGACCATATTAAAATTTAAAAAAAATCTTATTGACATATAGTACAATGAATACTGAAATGACATTTTAAAACATTCGTGACATGTCTATTCTCTTATATATATTTTAAAGTGAGTTTATTGCGCGCGCTTGGTTGGGGACCTATTTCGTTAAACGTACATCCGTAAGTCAGAACAGCGCTCAGGGGGAAACAGCGGATAGGCGCGCGCACGCGTATAGCCGATGCCTCTCTTACTCTGTTCCGCTCCTTTCTCTTTCTTTTTTTACACGTCTGCAACTATGCGTGCGCACGCAGCCATGCGCATTCATTTAATCTTCATATTCCTGCCAACTATGAAATCAATAACCTGCAAGTTTAGTTCTCACCTTTGCGGTACGTCCCGAGACGCACCCATTTTTTTTTAAAAGTAACTATTGAAATGATATAAAGATTATAAAATATTGTAATATTTGTACGCTTTAAAAGCAGAGCACATTAATGCACATTTGTTAATTAGTCAAACAATATAACATGTGTCTCAAACAAATAAATAATAAATAATTTCTTTCCATTCCCTCTCATCACACCTCTTTCGTCTCTAAATCGTTTGCTGTCGTCGCCGCAAATCTATGGAATGAATTACCTCAGGATATTAGACAAGCTTCTAGTCGTGCTATATTTAAGAATAGGGTGTACAAATATTATCTTTAACTTAAACTATTTTTTTTACTTCTATTGTATTGCCACTCTCTTCATTCACACTTTCACAACGAGCGACGTCTACTTTTGTCCCGCTTCCTTCATCACATGAGTAGTTTTATTTTATATGTATTAGTGTATATATTATATATATATATAATATAACCTATTTACGTATTTGTATATGTAATAGTAAGTATTATTTTTATGTATTTGTTTTATAAATTGTTATTTTATATCTATTATTGCACCTACTTACCATGCAAACTGTCCTAATGTCCTAAAGGTTTGGCTGTCAGAGAATGCCTAGCGGCATTAAGTCCGCCTTTGTACATAGTGCAATTAAGTTTTTAAATAAATAAATAAATTTTAATTTGAATTTGGCCTAATGATCACTTAATAAATTTTGCTCCTTAGCCGACCTTACTATAGACCCATCATGACAAGTGGCAAGCTCGTCGATGTCTCCAGCGTACCAAACTCGAGAAATAACACAAATAAATTAAATAATAATTAAATGTATTTATTTAAATTACTAAATATTATTTTGTGTCCCGACCAGGAATCCAACCCGGTACCTCCCAGTCTAAATCCACGAACTTAACCGCTAGACCACGGAGGCAGGTAATAAAAGAATTATTATTTTGAAAAAAAAAGTTAAAGGTAAGGAGGGATGTGCAGAAAAAGGACTCCGTTTGAATGCGAGAAAAACCAAGGTACTAGTGTTTGAAAGAAGAAGGATGACAACCGTGACGATAAAGATTGATGATGAAACTCTAGAACAAGTAAATGAAATTATATATCTGGGCAGTGTTTTCACTGCGGATGGGAAGTACGATAGGGACGTTGAAAGAAGAGTGAACGCGGGAAATAGTGTTAACGGTGCCCTGGGGTCACTGATCGGCAGTCGAAATGTCAGTGACAAAGCTCGGCTCGCCATACACAATGCCATGTTGGTACCAACACTGATGTATGGAAGCGAGACGTGGATACGTCAGAATACGCATGAGAGTAGGGTTAATGCAGTAGAAATGCGGTCGTTGCGGCGGATATGTGGCGTCACTTTGGCGGACCGCATACGTAACGTCGAAATACGGAAAAGGGTTGGTATGAAGGAAAGCATAGGGACAAAAATAAGGAAAGGCATGCTACGATGGTTCGGGCATGTTGAAAGGATGAGCGATGAAAGATTGACGAACCAGATATATAATGCGAAAGAGGCCCTGGCAGACCGAGACTCACATATCACGATCAAATAAATAAAACACTGACTGAAGGTGCATTAAAAAGTCTTCGTAACCAAAGGGCATGTATGAAGAGGTTAATGAATGTCGACGAAGCGAAAGAAGTATGTCGTGATCGTGTCAAATGGCGCTCAATTGTCTCTGCCTACCCCGCAAGGGATCTGGCGTGAAGATATGTATGTATGTAAAAAGTTTTAATTTCACTTGATTGTAGTCTAGTTATAATCTCAGGTAGTTTATTGTATAACGTAATTTTCAACGGCAAAGCATTGAGCTTTATAAAATCGAGAATTAACTGATTAAATAAAAATAAATGTAAAAAGTGCCATCTGTAGTTGTGGCCAGGAACAGTGTCGGGTCGCATGCAGGCCGTGTCTGAGCGTTCCATTGTGTGATACAACTTTTCTATCGAAGCTAAAACTTTGATTTAGCTCACAATTTAAAACAACAAAAGCATCAAATAATTTCGACTAACAGACGACTATTTTTGACCTATATTTTTTCTGTAAAGTTGCTGATTTTGTTTCTTGTTAAATGCTACTTTTTACTGTGCTATTTGGACAATTAAAAGTTATTTTACTTAATAATATTGTGGTATTTCTTGAGACACCGACGAGCTTGCCACTTGTCATGATGGGTCTATAGTAAGGTCGGCTAAATGTGAATCCGTTTCTTAAAATAAAAGTGTGGTTTCTGAGTACCCCGGAAGGGATACGGTTGTCATGATACTTCACTTTTTAACAGAGTGAATTATTTTTTATAAATGTTACCGGGTCTATTCTTGCAGTTCCTTAAGTTTAATATTTGACAATAGTTCATAAAATTTGATAACGAATTATATATTTTTTGTCCGAACTATTTTTATAATAAAACTTAACGTTTACCGGTAAAATTGTAAAAAACCATATTTTTTCTTAGGCCTCAAGAATACACTTTTTTGTAGTGGGTTCAGGGACTTTAAAAAAATATATATTTTAATTATTTTATTCGTTGTTAATTAATATACATTAAATATAAATTAAAACTACCTAAATAATAAAATTAAAAATAAACTAAACTAAAAAAAAAACTTCTAGAGACGTCCCATCCGAGATAGTCCCAAGGAGACAACATTTATCCTGTTAATATGTACAAAGCCCCGAGGCTACTACGTTGAGAGAAATAATTGCCAGCCGGTCTCTAGACCTTTTCGTCAGCCGCTTTGACTACTTGGCCAGGCGCCTTCCTGAAGGTTCTCTTGGCCCCTTGTCTTGCCCCTAAACGGCACAAATTCGTATGTGTATGTGAGATGAAGCTAATGTTTGTAATATTATTTCAGCTCAATGCACAATCTCTAGTTTGACTAAGTATAACCTAAGAAACAAAAATGAAATCTATATAAGGCAAACCAGGTTGAGAAAAACGTTTAAACAAGTTTTGGCGTTAAAAATTACATTATACAATAAACTACCTGAGATTATAACTAGACTACTACCAAGTGAATTTAAAACAAAATTGAAACTCTTCTTCCAAAGTAATGCTTTTTATAACCTGTCAGAATTTATTGACATGCCTTTGACGGGAAATTCGTTTAAATAGTTGTATAGTTTTGTCGTCTTATGCCTTCTACTGTATTGTGTTTCTAATAATAATAATATTTTTATTGCATAAGTACAACAGTTTCATAATGATATACTTTGTTAATACAGTACTTAAGGCTATTTGTTAGTTGTACAAAGGGTGTATTAAAGTAGACTTTCTAACTGCACACCAAGCTACTTGTGTTATGGAAGTTAGCCTATTATTCTAGGTTATAAATTACAATTAAAAATATTAGTGTTTACTAATATTAATTAAATAAAAATATATATTATATGTATAAATATTTTATGTACTTCTAGACTAAGTTATGATACCAACATAAAAAGTAGGTAAAGGTATGTATAGTTAGACGACCAGATCAAGATACTATAATGCTCCTTTGTCTACGATGCATGGTATTAATAGCATTATTGTTATTATTTTAAAATTTGTTAACTGACATACCAAAATATAACGATTGTTATATAGGTGAAATATACAAATATATAATTTTTTCGTCCACTTCGACCACTATTATGCTGTTATATGGCAAAATGAAGCTAAAGTTTTCATGTTACTTAACGTCAAAGGATGTATCTCGTGTAATCACAAACAAGAAGACAGCCAACCACAGGCAGCTGTGAGATGGCAAAATGGCCACTAAACCAAATGCAATAAAACCCAGTGTTGTTTTGCCGATCTTGCGGTAAACAAGAGAGAAAAAGGGGCTTCTGTAACACAATATTTTAGTATGAACTAGCAAAATAACAAAACAAATAACTCCAAGTAACAATATACTTGGCAAATAAAACTGGACTAAAGGGGAAAGCATTTGTTCATCGTACAGTCACGACGACGGTTTTTTTCGACCTAACTTAGACTTATGCTTTATAAAATAAGGTTATAATATAATAATATATTCAATTTAATAGATAATTACAATCCATTTTTGTTAGTACCTTAAGTGGTAAGGTGGGGAAAAGCTACGGAAAAGAACTGTACATTGTGTGGTGCTGCCATAGGAACTGCTAGACACACACTTGTAGGGTGCGTTACTCTTCTAGAAAAGGGCTATTACTCACGCCGACATGACAAAGTCCTTGGTGTTATCCGTGAAGCAGTAAGTCTTTCTATTGCAAGAGCCAGAAAGGGACTGACTACAAATAAAACTTTGACCACATTTGTAAAGGAAGGGCAAAGCACGAAAACTAAATGCAAGCCCACCTCGATCCTTGGCGCCGCATCAGACTGGAAAATTCTCATGGATACATTTGAACACCATTATAGGATCCCAGATGAACTAGCTGTATCAGCCTATAAACCAGACATCTTAGTGTTTTCTCGGAACTTGAAAAAAGTTATCCTTATTGAACTTACCGTTCCGTGGGAATCAAATATTCCAAAAGACCACAACATGAAGTCGAATAAATATTATGATCTCACAAATGATCAGGAACGGGTTCAAGACTCAGCTTTACGCAGTGGAAGTTGGTGCGAGAGGAGTTCCAGCAAAATCTTTGCATCACTTACTGAAAGAATTGGGCCTAAGCAGGTCTGCCGCCAATACATTTATGGAACGAGCTTCCAAGACGGCATTAACGGAATCATACAGTATTTGGTTGGGTAGGGAGAGAAGTAGAATGGTGGATGGTGAGCGTATTATCGCGCAATAAAAAAGAAAAAAGGAGGCCTCCTTTTCTTAAACCAGCCTATTGTCAGTCGCAAGCCCGAGACACCATTCTTCTCATCTCTTACCCACATACGATGGACCCGGCACCCGCACGGTGAATCCATGGAATGCTTAGAAATTTGTCTTCTTCACTATGTTATTAACAATGGCTTACATTAAAGTTAGTAAACTAAAACTTTATGTTAGTGCCTTATTTATACTTATTTGTACACGTGTCGATTTGTGTGAATCTTGATAAAGTGACATATGCATAGTGTTAGGGACTGACGTCAGTCATGAGTCACTGACTCCAGTTGCTAACATTCATGGACCTCGCGCGCCATACCATCAGGTGGGCGCAAGGTCACGTGTCGTGCCAGTATATAAATAAAAAAAAAAAGATATTTTGTAAAAATTATCAGCACGACCGTTTCTCTTTTGGGTGGTCAGAAACCACGCTTATAAATAAGCGGATTTACATTTAGCCAACTTTACTATAGGGCAATCATTACAAGCAAGCTCGTCGATGTCTCTATCGAACGTAACTCGAGAAATCACAAATAAATAAACTATATTACAACAAAAACTAAATATAGCCTAAAAAGAATAGATAGAAAATAAAAATTAAATACTTGCAAATCCTCCAAATCGCTGTCTTGTGGCATGGTGCCCAATACACTAGCAGCATTTCCCCTTTGAATTAAGATACTATTATAATTATACTATATAAATAAATTAAATGTATTTATTTACATTGATCAATATTTTTGTGTCCCGACCAGGAATCGAACCCGGTACCTCTAAGTCTAAATCCACGGACTTAACCGCTAGACCACGGAGACAGTAATAATAAAAAAATATACAGTATATTTATAACAGATAAAAATAATCATTAAAATCCGCCTGCCACCGTGGTCTAGCGGTTAAGTCTATGGTTTAGACTCGGAGGCACCGGGTTCGATTCCTGATCGGGACACAAAAATATTTATTAATGTAAATAAATACATTTAATTAATATTTAATTTATTTGTGATATTTCTCGAGTTTGGTACGCCTGGAGACATCGACGAGCTTGCCACTTGTCATGATTGGCCTATAGTAAAGTTTCTAAAAATATATAAAACGGGTTCTAGAGTGGAGACCACGTACGGGAAGACGCAGAGTGAGACGACCCCCCGCCAGATGGATAGATGACCCAAAGAAGGTCGCTGGTGGGGATTGGATGAGGGTAGCGAAAGATCGTGTTAAGTGGCGAGCCTTGGGGGAGGCCTACATCCAGGAGTGGAAAGATACAGGCTGATGATGATGATGATGAAAGTTGCTAAATGTGAATCCGCTTCTTTATAAGCGTGGTTTCTGACCACCCCGAAAGGGAAACGGTCGTGATGATACTTTATTTTTACTTGTTTTATTATTTTTAACTAGTTTTGTTTATCATAATTATTAAAGCATTGCATTTTCTTATTAAATATCAAATACCTACTACTGTGTCTAACGAACTGCAAAAGATGAAAAAATAAGTCCCCAAAAGTCGTCGTTCCGAATCCATTTTTTTGTATTAAAAAAAATCAATATTTGCGACGAACAAAACGGCCAACTCAAAAACCAATCATAAAATATCTACCTCGATTCTGTTCCAAAAATTATGGCCCAGTTTTATTGCTCGAAAAACATAAAATATCTCGAATTTTAATTTAGTTTTTTTTGTCATTTTATTTTTGAAACAAAAGCTGGTTCAATTTATACCAAATATGTTTTATTGTTTTTACTTAATTATAGATTTTTTTCATACATACATACATTATTCACGTCAAATCCTTTGCGTGGTAGGCAGAGACAATTGAGCGCCACTTGTCACGATCACGACATACCTCTTTCGCTTCTTCAACCTTTATCAACGACAATACATGTCCTTTTGTTTTGATGGCTAGCTATTGTTTTATTTATATGATCGTGATAGGTGAGTCTTGATCTGCCAGGGCCTCTTTTACCAACAACTTTTGCAATATATATCTGGTTCGTCAATCTTTCTTCGCTCAAAGTCAAAGCCAAAATATCTTTATTCACGTAAACCTATTACAGGCATTTATGAAACGTCATTAATTTAATTATTTTGAATGATTCTACTCCTGCTAGTAGAAGACTAAGCCGCAAAGTGGTCCAATAAGTAAGCTGTTAGCAGAAGAGCTGCAGCTTAGCAGATTCCAGTGTTAATGTTTAATCTGACTGAGAAAGGAATCTGCAAGGAAAACTCATCCTTTCAACATGCCCGAACCATCGTAGCATGCCTTTGCTTATTATTGTGTACTACCGTTTCGATTCACAGCTAGAAGAATAAGTTAAAATCATCTAAGCCAGTTTAATTTTTTTATCAAAATCTGTCCAAAGGCGTCACTTTGAGCATTTTTCGATATCCCTTGTAGTTTAGGATTTGGCCTTGAAGGCACATTTGAAAAATTCATTCTGTATATTAAATATATAAATTTATAATTTAGACGATGACGACGAAAACAAGACGCATTGAATGAAGATTAATAATAATAATAATAATAAATTATTTATTGTACAAAACCAAAACAAGTGCAGGCAAAACATAGGCGAGCTTAATGCCGTAAATGCATTTTCTACCAACTAACCTTTGTGACTGAGATATGTAATAAGCGGGTGCAGCAGGAGTAAAATGATAGTTGAAATTATTTATTACTATATAAAACACACATTAATTACAAACATATAGTACTTATATATAAATAAATGTCCTACATAAACAAATAAATATATAACTAAATATAAAATACATACATATACGCATATATAATAAATGAGTTATGGCGACTTATTCTGCTTGTGAAATAAGTATGTGTATAGCTTATCTTTAAATATTTTTAGAGATAATGCCTGTCTGATAATTAAAGAAAGTCTGTTCCACTGGCGAGCTGCAGATACAGTAAAGGAATCTGAATATCTGCTGGAAGAGTGGGGAGGTTTTAAGTAAGACCAATTTTTTTAAAATTCATAATCAAGAATACCCTTCACGAGTTTATGAGAATGAATGAAATAAACTTATTCGCGTGAGAATATGCAATAATATCGCATTATGAAATAGTGTTTTTATTAAACAAAGGAGCACGCTAGACCGCGGCGCCGGTTCGTTTAAAAAATACATTTAACTTAAAATTACCGGAGCCATGTGGCATAGAAATTTACTCTAATGGTACACTCAACTACAATTGGTTTTTGCAAACATTTGCATCGCTAACTAATGTTAAAGGCTTTGACCTTGATATTTGTAAAACAATGGATCTTTTTTTAAGATGGACCTTGTATCAGTTGATTACTGATAATAAGTTTGTACTAAAAACTGGTACATGCATCACATTTTAATATTTTATTGATAAATCCTTTAATTTTACACAGATTACAATCTTTGTCGTGGTGTCTATAATTGCCCCAAAGTTGTTGAAAAAATAACCTACTTTACACCAAAACGGTTCTTGAGGCCTCGACGAAAAATGGAGCTCGTGAGCCACTTCGTAGAATGTGTGAGACATTCGATGACTTATTGTGCGATGCTGATCTATTCTTCGGCTCAAAGGAAGTTTTTAAGTCAAGCGTATGCTCCATACTACAACAACTCTGATAGATCTTCAAGCATTGCAGTTAAACTTATAATTTTTCATTGTTGTTTTGTCATTTAGACCAGGTCACTGTGATCACATGTATATTGAAGCTTTCAGTTTAGTTTTATTTAATTTTAAGATTTAAATTTTGCTAACTCAACCCAATCAATGTACAAATTTATATGTTCTTAGTGAGTACTTTTTATGGAATCTGGCTCACAAATTGTTAATATCTGTTGTTAAATGCTTACTTTAGCCATGATCTCCGTTTGTATTCCAAATGTTAAATAAATAAATAAATGTTACTTTACTTACCTTTAAAGTATACATTTTATGATTATTGGCTAGTGTTACCTCCATAAACCGTGATTGTGGATTGTTAGTAATTAGTCAATCGTCATGCATGGTCATGTCTGCAGAAGCCCCCGAATCTATAATCCAGTCCCTATTATTTTGAGAAATAGAAACACCTGTGTAAAGAGTAACACAATTTAATGCTTCCCTATTCCGTTCATCCGTATCGTCCGCCATATTTATATTTGTATTAGATCTACAATATTTTTAAATATGCTTTTAACATCTTAATTGTTCTAGTATATAAAACTGTATCACCTTCCTTTTCATTCTCTTGTAACAATTTGGATGTAGTCCGTAGTCAATTTTGATGTCATAGAAGTTTCCATCGCCATCACCATTAGTTCATATTTTGCTGATAAACCCGACAACATTATAACAGCTAAGAATTCTTACACTACTTGGAAACTTATATCTTATAGCTTTTGAGACAAGTTCATTACGTCAGTTATGTAATCTTCAATGCAGCTATACTGCTCTAGTTTTACAGCAAATAACTGGAGCGAACGAAGTCTTATTGTCAAAAAATTGTTGAATTAATTTGAAGCTTAGTCCAAGCATCACAACTAGTCGTGGAATTACGTAGATGAGGATCACATTAACTTTCCACCATCAACGCTATTTTACATTGCGCCAACCTATTGTTGAAGTCACGTTTTTCGACGTCTTTTTGAGAAATAGTAACATCCCATAGGTCGTCATATTCTAAACATTTTTGCATCATACTCAAATAATATATTATATTCCTTGCTCTTTTAACTTCTAGAACGAGGGCAATTCACGATTCGTCTTGACAAGTCCACTGGTACTTGGACGTAATTGATTCTGCTCTTTGAAATACATGTTTATTTGGTATTGTGCTGTTTTAGATAGTATGAGTGGACTGTATTTAAAAAAGATGCCTGCACCGGCTGACTCAGACCCACGCTCAGCTGTCCGTAGTAAGTAAGTCGTACGAGAATGTTTTTTCACCACAAAATTGCGCGCACACGCGGCGATACCTCGATCGCTTCTGCCGGTGCGCACCCCGTGCGTACGTGACCATTTTTTGTTGGTCACCCAATGGTAGCCGCAAAATAATTTAGGAAGCGGAAATTTTATTAAGTTGTGTTTATTAAGTTGTAAAACAATACAACTAAATAAATATGTGTTTATATATCAGTGTTGAATGCCGCGAAAGTATTTGAACTATCAAAACTGAACAGGTATAGTAAGTAATTAACCTGTTACTGAATTCCTTTTTAAATCCCCTTAACCTTCTTTTGGAGCAGAATACACCAATAAAATATTGTTACAAGTATAAGTTTTGACTTCATCACAAGGCTTGTCAAACAGAATAATAATCACAATAAATCTATCAAAAACATCAAATACATATAGAATATGCAAGCAGAATTGATTAAACAACAAAAAGCAATCTGAATATCTGCTAGAGGAGTGGGAAGGGATTTTAAGTTGGTTATTGAAAGTAGAACGAAGGGTAAGGCTGTGTGTGTCGCACAAGAACTCGAAGCGGGATTTTAGATATACAGCAGTTATAGAAGTGTTTAGTATACCATACAGGGAGATCAGAATAAGACCAAGACAAAGCTAGGCGAAATGCCCAAGATTTTGACATTACTTGTGCACTCCGTCTCACCCCACAGTAGCTCTTCAGTATTTTGTTTGGAAATTAAAACAATTTACCAACAATTTTATCTTTCTCCAAGTACAATATCGGGCCATATTATCAAAAGCGGGTCCATACAATTTAATTTAGTATATTTTTAAAAAGCGTTTACAAACAGAAAAGTGACTTACGTAAAGTATCATAACGTCTGTAAACTTGAGCAGTTAAAAATCAAGTAAAGAAGCGGGTTCAAATAATAACATTAATTTTGGGCTATTTTTGCACTACTTGTGCTGTGTGTACATGATTTAAAAAAAAGTAAATAGTAGTTTCAATAGTCTTATTGATAAGACTAATGTTATTTTCAATATTGCAACAGAAAGTGAACCAGGATAGCAAATGGCAAATAAAAATCACTTGCACTTTGTTTTAATTCAGGAACGTGTGCGTGTGTTTGCTTTCGAAGTTACTAGTGTTCTGTCGTGCCCCGCAAGAAATAACAATCATCAGGCCTCATTTAAGATTAATAATATTTGACAAGTACGTGGAGTTACTAACAATAGGATTCTTATGTCTCGGCCAGCCAAAGCATAACTCAATTAAGTTATTGTAAACAAACACGATGCACACTTAGCAATGCGATCCATAAGTACTCCCAGTAATTTTATAACAATATATATTACTGTCCAATTAAGTTATTTTGGAAAATAAAACATGTAGTTTTCATATCAATCAAGTTCTTTAATACTATAATATATATAATAGTCATGATGATGTTAATCTTTGTTTAACTCTCGTTGCAACTTTCACTCTAATATCTTTAGTATGTGTTTTATTTTATTTATTTATTTCATTGCCCTGTATTGTATTATTATATGTATAGTATTATAAAAATGTATAATTAAATAAACCTAAACCTTTCTTTTCAATCTTTTTTTTCTCTAATATAAATTTCCCTAATATGCAGCAGCATCATCACATTGTTAATTTTATCACACCATCCTCATTATGTAAGTTGTTTTATTTATGTTATATTTGTATATCTATAGTATGACTTATTTATGTAAATTGTATGTAGTTATTGATATGTATATTTATTTATATAGGTAATTATTATATTGCTGTTTTATTTAAATTTCAACTAATTTTAATTGCACCTACCACCTATCCTGTCTAAATGTCCTAAAGGTTTGTCTGTCAGAGAATTCCTAGCGGCATCGACATCGACAAGCTTGTCACTTGTCATGATGGGCCTATAGTAAAGTTGGATAAATGTGAATTCGCTACTTTAAAACAATATTAATGTTTTCTGACCATCCTGAAGAGATACGGTCGTGATGATAATTTACTTAACCTTTTTACATTGAATATACTTTTCTCGACTTGGAATCAAATTCGGTACCTCAGCGTCCAAAATCTACGACCTTAACCACTACGGGTATAAAGAGAAAAGTGACTTAACGAGAATTTTTTTTATTAAAGTGCCATTTCATTTCGTTGTGAACGGACGTTGAACACGAAATTTTAGGACTCTTGTCCCCCTATTACTTAAAGCTTGGATACACCACTGGCATGTATGTAGACTAAATGTAGTAGAAGTAATCTTAACTTATGTCATAACCAAACTACATGTTTAAAGATTATAAGCCTGAAGGAGTTTCTTACCACTTCTTTTCCTTCGGGGAAAATAATCTTGAAGTCGATTAAAATATCAATTGGAAATAATACAACGCCTTTTATTTGCAATTATCGTTAGTGTCATTATTAGGTGGTTTAGGTCTAATGTATAAATAGACTTATCACTAGTTTAGCATCCTGACCAATGCTAATGCAATTTAGTTATATATCTATGTCTCTCTGGTCAAAATATCTATCACACGCATAAATATTTGACAACCAACATTGTTTGACAGGTATGAAACCCACGAACATTTCGTATGAGAAAATTTTTCCAATGTTATTATTCTGCTATTCGAAACGGAAACTAATTCAACAAATCAAAAACCGTGAAAATCTGTCCAGCCGTTCTCGATTTATAAGTGTTCTAACAAACGACTTTGTTTTATATATTAAGATATGTTAGTGGGACGTCACGTGACGTCTACATAAAAGTATGCAGTGTAGCCAGGCCTGTACATTTGGGGGGAAAGACAGCAATGTTTACAGAAGAGGGCAAACAGAAAAATAAATTTACACCCCCCCTCCCCGCCCGGCTGGATGTCTCCGAAACACACGATTTCGTGAAGTTAGGACGGATTTACATGGCTTATAATCATCGCGCGTTTACTTGTCATATGTTTATTTGTCAGAATCACTGATCAAGGATCAACTAGATTATACGTAACCGCTCTGAAAACGCTGGAAGAAATTTTAGTACTCGTTTATTTTGTGCTGATATTTCTTCCAGCGTTTTCAGAGAGTTTTCAAAGAACATTGTTTTAACTTTAAATTTCAGTATAAAAAATAATAAATAGTAGTAGACTATAGCAGCGACTCCATGCCTCCTTTCGTGTTGTGGAAAAGTTATTGGAAAAAAATATAATATTATATAAACATACATATCTCCACGCCAGATCCCTTGCGGGGTAGGCAGAGACGATTGAGCGCCACCTGACACGATCACGAACCTACAAATCGTATTATTACTATTTAAATAGTACTGTGTCAAATTTGTTTAATACAATTTCTATTTGTTAGTTTATTAGAGTCAGGAGAAGACAAATTTCTAAGCATTCCATGGATTCACCGTGCGGGTGCCGGGTCCATCGTGTGTGGGTAAGAGATGAGAAGAATGGTGTCTCGGGCTTGCGACCGACAATTGGCTGGTTTAAGAAAAGGAGGCCTCCTTTTTTTCTATTTCGCGATAATACGCTCACCATCCACCATTCTACTTCTCTCCCTACCCAACCAAATACTGTATGATTCCGTTAGTGCCGTCTTGGAAGCTCGTTCCATAAATGTATTGACGGCAGACCTGCTTAGGCCCAATTCTTTCAGTAAGTGATGCAAAGATTTTGCTGGAACTCCTCTTGCACCAACTATATAGTTATTTTTTTAATATGTAAGTTCGATATGGTATAAATGATTTATATGGATATCTTTGCATTTCTTGAAACATTTGAGTATTGGTTTTAACAAAAATACAAATATTTTATGTATAGTTTGGTATAAAATGATTTAATTTTTAATTCATTGAACCTGTTAAGACCCTGTGTCTTAACATCAGTTAACCGACCACGGAGAGGAGCCTCTCCGCGGTCGGCTAATAGTTTTAAGTAAAAGTATATTTTTTGTACCGATGAGTCAATGTTGGACATTCGCTGTACCCGCACCTTCTCAGAAACAAACGCATCTAAACCAGTATACAGTTCATGTTCATAATACTACTCCAGCCAGGGTACCCCTAGTCATCCTACAACGGGTCTTGGCTCTATCATGGTCCTTCGAGCAGGCTCCTCCCCATGGTCGATTAACTGATGTTAGGAGGGTCTTAACATAACCCTTTTCTTTACGTAAATATATTTATATAAAAGCAATTATTTTAATGTAAAAAAAATAATGTAGTATCATCATCACAGCACGTAGAAGACGCAATCTTTGACATAACTGATAAAGACACATTTGTATGTAGTCTGATCCAACCCTAATATCTAAGCTCGTTAATGCACATATAGTTTGATGTTCATTGCTCTTTTGTTTTTGTTTCCTTGCAAACAGCCATACGTTTTAAAGCAATCTATTACATTGTTTTAGTGCTAAAATTTTTAAACATTATGTTGAATAGCTTGCTCGCTCGTATAAAAACTAAGAAAGTTTTTTTGTTGTTATTACGCGGCGAACGATACGATTATAGATATTATAGATATATATATATATATACATATGTATATATATATATATATATATATATACATATGTACTAACTGCCTCCGTGGTCTAGCGGTTAAGTTCGTGGATTTAGACTCGGAGGTACCGGGTTCAATTCCTGGTCGGGACACAAATATATTTATTAATGTAAATGTATATATTTACACAATATTTAATTGTATTTGTGATATTTCTCGAGTTTGGTACGCTGGAAACATCGACGAGCTTGCCACTTGTCATGATTGGCCTGTAGTAAAGTTGGCTAAATGTGAATCCGCTTATTTATAAGCGTGGTTTCTGATCACCCCGAAAGGCTTCAGTCCATGCACACCCACACTGCAGAACTCATGCACCGCCGTCTCCTTCCTAATCCCCAAAAAATATTGATTGTTTTTTTAGCAAAATTTTGAAAAAATGTCAGTGCAAGACCATTACCAAGACTGGAAAACACTAAGAAGTTACTTCTGAAAATGTGATCCTCATGAGATTTATTTATCTTTAAGGAAGAGTAATAAGATTTAATTTATTTAATTTAGATAGTGTAATAATACATAATGTTTTGTTTTATTTCAATATTTAAAAAAAAACAGCCTCCGTGGTCTAGCGGTTAAGTCTGTGGATTTAGACTCGGAGGTACCGGGTTCGATTCCTGGTCGGCACACAAAAATATTTATTAATGTGAATAAATACATTTAATTTATTGGTGATAGTTCTCGAGTTTGGTACGCTGGAGACATCGACGAGCTTGCCACTTGTCATGATTGGCCTATAGTAAAGCTGGCTAAATGTGAATCCGCTTATTTATAAGTGTGGTTTCTAACCACCTCGAAAGGGAAACCGTCGAGATGATGATACTTAAAAAAAACAGGCAACCATTTAATTAGGCAACCCATCACCGTTGCTTTTGTAAAAGTATTTTATTATATAAAAAATCGGATTTCATTGGGATACCCGATCGGTGGAGGACGCTCTTAGACGTATCTTAGACTATTAGAAAAGAATGGTCTCCGGTAAGTCAATATTAGAATCTATCTTTGAAATGAAAGCAATGAAGCAATTGTAACAAATTCACTTATTGCAGCGGCTGGGTTGTAATGTTAGAACGACGCAAACAAACGGAAAGTGCAGACTGATCCTGTGTCAATAGAACTATATAGAGCTGCCGACATACATACAGCTCTCTTGCGGTGTAGGCAAAGGCAATAGGGTAGTAACTATTGTTTAAAAAAAAGTGAAAAAAAGGTTATTAATTGATCGTTGTGGTGCAGTTCTGTATATGTTTTATTTTGTAAATCTGATATAGCTAAGTTTTCCTTACAGATTCCTTTCTCAGTCAGATTAAACATTAACAGGTCACTGGAATCTGCTAAGCTGCTGGTCTTCTGCTAACAGCTTACTTATTGCCCCACTTTGCTGCTTAGTCTTCTACTAGCAGGAGTAGAATCATTCAAAATTATTACATAAATGACGTTTCATAAATCCATAAATGCCTGTAATAGGTTTACGTGAATAAAGATATTTTGACTTTAACTTTAATGTTATAAACTATGTACATAAATCTTACAAATTGTCATTTAATAATATTGCACCTACTTACCATTGATACTGTCTAAATGTCCTAAAAGTTTGGCTGTCAGAGAATGTCTAACGGCATTAAGTCCGCTTTTGTATAAATGTAATTAAGTTTTTAAATAAATAAATAAAAAAAACGTTATTTAATCCAAGTACCTAAAATCACACTATTTTTGTTTTAACTATATCATTTATATATTTTAATAAAATAAATACATTATTTTAGGTTTTAGAACGTTACCTTAAAACATTAGTCTGCGTGTGTGACGTCACTTAATAATACGAAGACCGCGTTCGACTTGTAAGCAATACGATATTTTTTTCTGAATTTTGCCTAAAGTAAATGAAAACGCTGGAACGAATTTCGCGAAATAAAAGCGCTATGGTCTATACGGACATATCTGTATTTTTAAAAATATGTTTATATGATTTAAATGTTTTTTTATTTAGTATCGTCAGTAAAGTTTCATCACGATTGTTTCAAGGAGTGGTTAGAAACCACGCTTATAAATAAGCGGATTCACATTTAACCTTTTTTTTTTTTTTTACACCAGGAAATCCCTACTGGATACCCCCCCCCGAGTCGGGGGACAGGGGGGAGGTTATGTCGGGCTCGCACCGACTAAAACCTGATGGTGTTCCTCGAGACGTCTTGTGTTGATGGCGGACGGCGGGGAGCAATATGCAAACGACCACCGCCCGCCGGCGTCGCCCGCTAGTGTGCGGGCGCCTTCATGGCGAGGAGGGAGAGAGAGACACCCCCGTGACACCGCTCGGGCCCCTCAGGTGGGCAGGAGGCAGCGTACTGCCGCCTCCTGCGCTGTCTTCTCCTCTGGCGGAAGGGAGGGGCGTTCGGGTCTTCTTCCCGCTCCCGTTCCGCCGCCTCCTTCTGGAGCATGGCGTGCTCACAGAAGGAGGCCACAGCGATTCACATTTAACCAACTTTACTATAGGCCAATCATGACAAGTGGCAATCTCGTCGATGTCTTTAGCGTACCAATCTCTAAAATATCACAAATTATTAAATAATAAATAAAATTATTTATTCAATATTATTTTTACCCGACCAGGAATCGAACCGTACCTGGTCTAAATCCACGGACTTAACCGTTAGACCACGGAGGCAGTTTATTTATTTATTTAAAAACTTAATTGTAATTTACAATCGGCGAACATAATGCCGTATCTGACCGTTGACTATTGGGACAGATGAGATTTGTTAGATCGAGGATAGTGAAATGATATAAAAAAATATTTTTTAATCCAATAAATACCATAAAAGTAAGTAATACTTACATAAACACACACATAAAAGGTAAAATATCATCACGACCGTTTCCCTTTTGCGGTGGTCAGAAGCCACGCTTATAAATAAGCGGATTCACATTTTGCCAACTTTACTATAGGCCAATCATGACAAGTGGCAAGCTCGTAGATGTCTCCAGCGTACCTAACTCGATAAATATCAGAAATAAATTAAATGTATTTATTTACATTTTATCAATATTTTTGTGTCCTGACCAGGAATCGAATCCGGTACCTCCGAGCCTAAATCCACGGACTTTAACGCTAGACCACGGAGGCAGTTAAACAGTAAACACACATAAATAAATAAATAAATAAATATTTCCAGACAGGTCACACAGCGCCATCTAGTTTTCGTGGTAAGCTACGAGGCTTGTGTTACGGAAACTAGATGGTTAATAAACTACATATTATACTTTTTTTTTGTAAATATATACATATTATACACATAAACACCCAGAACGAGACAAATTATACAATGTACAACTTGCCCCCGGTGGGAATCGAACCCACGACCTCCCGAATTCACGGCAACGTTTGTTACCACTAGACCACGGAGGCGGTCATATACATATACCTTAATATACATAAACATAATTATAAATGTTTTAATAGCTCTAACTAAATCCACAAGATTGTGAAAGCCGGTTGCGTTAGTAGGTGTAGTGGTGCGTCCGGGAAGAAGTGAGAACTTTTTAATGGCATTTGGAGGGATGCCAGTGGGAAAAAAGAGGGAGAAATAGAAGCTGGCAACATTGCAGACAATAGAGGCAACGAAGGAATTGTTCTTAGGACGACTTGATGAATTTGCTATCCACTAATTAGGTACAATTTTCTGCAACGCTGTTCGCATTGTAAAATGGAATAGGTTTTTTGCTTTTTGGCCGACAGCAACTGGAACTTAGGGTTTTATAGTTAATAAAATACTTTTTTTCATAATTGCAGGCTGAACACAGAGTTCTAAACTTCCACTGCTGGAAATGGGCTTTCCAGAGAGGACATTCCAGACTGGTTGACGAGGAACCTTTTTTTTATACTAGCACAGCAAGTGACTGGAACTGTTAGGAACTGGAATCAGATACTCATGACTGACATCAGTTCCTAACACTATGCCGGCTTTACTGACCATGACGGCAATTCAAGCCTGATCCCGAAACGTGTTGATACACTTTACTGGGTTTATCGGTATGAACGGTGTATACTTCCCCGCCCCGGCAGACTGGGCAATTCACCACTATCAGTCCGCCTACCAGATATTTAACTTTATTTGACAATGGCTATAATCAAATTTATTCGAAGTAATATACAAAAAAAATAATACAAAAAACTTTAAATAAAAATATTCACACATGATTTGTTTATGAGAAATTGTGCTAAGAACTTCCCCCCTGTACTGTAATGCTGATTTTCTGCGCGAAAAAACTGCCAGCCCTCTTGTCACATACAGCATTTAGCAGCCGCTTAGACATAGCGTCTTACTTACCACGGACTCAAAATCTCAAGACCAAACGGCACAAACATGTAGTCAATCACCGTTTACATGCCCACACCATACATGGCTGTCTTTGGTTCCAAAGTTAAATTCACACAGATCAATCACAGTTAGAATTGTATCGTTACGGGTTTTTGAAATAACAAAATGTAACTGTTATTATAATAAACAATGTGTGGAAAGAAACTGCCTCCGTGGTCTAGAAGTTAAGTCCGTGTATATAGACTCGGAGGTACCGGGTTTGATTCCTGGTCGGGACACAAAATATTTATTAATGTAAATAAATACATTTAATTAATATTATTTTATTTATAATATTTTCTCGAGTTTGGTACGCTGGAGACATCGACGAGCTTGCCACTTGTCATGATTGGCCTAGAGTTAAGTTGGCTAAATATGAATCCGCTTATTTATAAGCGTGGTTTCTGACCACCCCGAAAGGGAAACGGTCGTGATGATACTTTACTATGTGGAAAGTAGATAGTTTTAGTTTTATTTCGCTAGAAACCGAGCAATCGTTGTGAAGCTGAGTTTAGATTTTTTTCAAAGAAAATTATTCACAGCCGAATTATATCATAATTTGTTGAGTAGTTTAGGCGTGAGGCGAGACAGATAGTAACAAAGCTTCGTTCACATTTATTATTATTATTTATTTTATAAGTATACGAGATAGTTCACATTCACAAAATATACAAATCGGTAACAATTCACAAAATCAATATTTTGTACATACTCATAAAAAAAATTTTCTTTTACCCAAATTACCTATAGGTCCCCAATAAATATAAAACTCGGAATCCTATAAAAATGGTATCTAAATGTAGCTTAACAATAGACATATATAAAGAGACAGACCAAAAAAAATATATTTGGGATTTTTTATACATTTTACATTATATAGATATTCATTACAGCCCCAAGAACATAGAGTCCTAGACCTCCTCTGTTCCACAATTTGGTATTAGTGGAACCGGAACCGACGGCTTAACGACGGTGCTCTCCGAGTCACGGGAACGGTGGTATTGAAAATCAATGACAAATGTGTATATAGTATAATTTTGCTCCTGCCTCTCATTCATTTTGTTTTAGGTAAATAATCATTAACCTATTGGTTTTCACTTATTTATTATTATTTTTCTTTTACTTTTGCTAGTCACAGTTCAATTGCACTATTAATTTAAATCTAATTACTATATTTTACTCTTATTTCTGTTTTAATTGCATTGTCTAAATAATATAAAATCTCTTTGGCTTGTGTTCCACTATTGCTACTTTATTTATGTGTTTAATATAATAAGCTGTGATTTCTTAAAAATAAATAAATAAAATAAATGTACGTAAAAAAAGCGTATTTCTCATTGGTACTGGGGTTTGAACTGACCTTTTTTAGATTTTAAGAAAAACGTTCTTAAAACCGAGACACCACCGCATAAAGCTTTAAGATGAGTTTAAATAGTGTAAAATATAATGTCTACGGGATTACGTAAATCGGGTAAGTCCATTTGTCAGCAGTCTTGGTCGACACACTGCTTCACGAGGATTAATAGACGATGTCCTGACGCTATCCCATTCGTGTTTGACCAACAGTCAATGACCAAACCTAACAACTGCTGGCTTTACGGAAAATCCTGCGAAAATTGCGAGCACCGTCAAATTTGATAAGATTAGTATCACACGACCACTGAGATGTGGTCAGCTGCTGCTGGAAGTGGTAAGTGGTTCTTCCTTTTTCATTGGAATTCACGCAGCTGGCTATTCATCAAATCCAATCTCGCGTATTTATTTTATTTATTTAGTACACACAGCAGTACATATATTATCACACACATAACATAGTATAATTATAACTTATCTAATATATGTACCAATTAGGTGTCACAGCATTCACCAATATAAAAAGAAGAAGAAATTAAAAACTTATTACTGTTAAAAAAAAAAAAAAACTATCGAATTTACAAAATAAAAATATGACTTCTAAAATAAAATTACACATTTTTCTCTTTTTTAATAGAACTAATAAGGAAACATAAAAATTGCACAAATTTGGTACCTTAAAAAAAAACGAAAACAAAACACTTGTTAAATAAATTATAAGCTACTCAAATATTGATGGTTTGAAATGTTCGAGAACTTTTTTTCTGAATACATTGTAACGGTCATGAAATATGTCTATATCAAATTGGCACTGCAGAAACTACTGTAGGTGTTGCACATTCGGGATGTTGACGAATGTGAACCTATAATAGTTCTTGAGGGAGGACAGCACAGCGTATGTGTCGAAGTTGCAACAAACTTTATCTATCTGATCCTGAGATGGATATATTTAGTATGAAAAAACCCTCATTTAAAATAAAGCTTACTAAATAGATGGTCGACCTGCCTGCATTATAAATGAAGAAATGGGTTAGGAAGGAAAAAGAAATATCTTGTTACAATATTTTGTTTCATGTTTTATTCCAGTAGTTTATTTAGTTATTATTGTTTTTTTTATATGAGCGCGGTGGTGGCTCGGTTGTAAGAACGCGTTCCTTAAATCCTACAAAGGTCGGTTCAAACCCACCCGGCATGTACCAATGAGAAATACACTTTTCTTACGTACATTTGTCATAGATTTACAACACCACCGTTCCCGTGCCTCGGAGAGCACGTTAAGCCGGTTCTACTAATACCAACTTGTGGAATCGTTAATAAATTGTCATTAAAATAGACATCAGATCCTCGCCAACCCTTCTGGCCAGCATGGCGATTGTAGGCCAAATTCTCCAGATATATGTTTTGGAAGGCCCATCTCCAGCAGTGGAGGTAGCTAGGCAGCTAGGACGCTGTGTTCTAGGGTCTGTAATGATGATTATGAATGATGTATTCTTTTTAGTTATTACTCTCAGTTTTAATAGGTTTTATTTTTAATTGCATGTTTTATATTGATTTTTTTACAATAAACTTTTTTATTTTTCATTATTAGGTACCATTTTTTAGTATTTTTCAATGTTATCTATGATTTCATTAATTGTTTTATTTATAAGTTGTTATTTGTACCTTATGGTGTGCATTAAGGGGTAATTTGCCATAATCACCACGCTTGGCAGGCGGGTTGGTGATCGCAGTAAGGAAAGGTTACTGACGGATGACGCTGCTGCCCATCATCAATCAATTGCCGGAAATATGAAGGATGGAGATAGGTTTAGTATGAGGAATAGGGGGGGAGATGAAATGAAGACCATGATAACCAGATAGACATGAAATCTATGTGCATGCCTAGCTCGTTACCATGGTCAACGGAACACAGGAATAATGTAAAGGTATTGATTAGGATTACCCACAGCATCTTCCGCTGTTCGGGACCCCTAAGGGGGCACAGTCCTCTTTGCCAACTTACTCATTGACAAAGAGGGCCGCTCTGGCTATCCACAACCTGCCATCCCGCTCTGTTGCATCGGAAGTTGCCTCCTCGTGGTAGAGGTCAGCTAAACAAGTTATATGACCCCCACCACAGGCCGAGCTGGTGGGGGTTGGATGAGGGTAGCGAAAGATCGCGTTAAGTGGCGAGCCTTAGGGGAGGCCTACATCCAGCAGTGGAGAATTACAGGCTGATGATGATGATGATGATGATTTGTACCTTAATAAATAAGTATAGTCCACTCATCTACCACCCTGTGAGGGAGTTGGAAATCTCTCCCCCACTTATTTTGGGCAACACAAGCCTCAATGCCGTATTTGTAAATTGAATAACCGGTCCTTGTATTAGGTCAATCGGGTTTGTTTTTCCATAGCTTATTTTAGGAACTTGACTTTTTACGTTGGAAATAGGATCAAGGTCCTACGGGTATCTACATGAATATAATATAAACCTTTTAGGGTATCTAGGACCCTGACAGGTGCCTTGTATATGTCGGATTTCTTTAAGGTAGAAAGGAAATTTAGTTAAAATGCAGTCTTCTTTCAAATCAAATCATTTATTTGTGGTTTTGTGGTATCTAGTTCTTAAGGTTAGGGCGAGCATGCAAAAAATCTACCTAACTGTGTGGTGTGCGAATATAAACATAAACAAATTCAATTTAAAAAAATAAGTAAATACTTAACTAAAAAGTAAAAAAAAAATATATTAATTTAAATACTTCGAAGCAAAATCCTTAAAGGACAATCAAATAATTGATACTTATGTATTTATTTAATCTTTATATACAGCTATTTTTGCAGTCGGTGCCAGCCAAAGAAAAATTGCCTGTAATAGATACCTACTCAATTAATATAATATGAATGCAAAATCGAACGTAAGCTGATTATTGCAAAGAGGCACATTAAAGTTTTTATGCATTAAGACACGACCCTCAACTTCGGTACGTCTGCCTCGAGTGATCTACCCGCGTTCAGGTAGTTCAGTCAGGCACATCACTCCGATCACTCACCCTGCTGCGCCCCCCACCGGGCAGGATTAAACTATCCTTGGCTCGCACCGACTCCAAAAATAACTGTTTATAAATAATAAATAAATACATATGTAAATAATTTAAATATTATTTTTTACTTATAAGATCGGTTAATAATGAACAGTAAATAAATATATAAATATTTCCAGACAGGTCACACAGCGCCATCTAGTTTTCATGGTAAGCTACGAGGCTTGTGTTACGGAAACTAGATGGTTGATAAACTACATATTATACTTTTTTTTGTAAATATATACATATAAACACCCAGAGCGAGACAAATTATACAATGTACAACTTGCCCCCGGTGGGAATCGAACCCACGACCTCCCGAGTTCACGGCAACGTTTGTTACCACTAGACCACGGAGGAGCGGATAGTAACATAATTCTTAAAATAATTACAACTTAAACATGCATTTTACAATTTATATAAAACTAAAACTCCGGCGAGGTTAAGAACCTTGGTATACACCTCGATTCTCATCTTAGCTGGGGCACGCAGACTGCCAACACTAGTCGTAAAATATTTTCTTCACTGCACTCTCTTAACAAATTCAAAAATTTCTTGCCTATGAAAGCTAAAATAACTTTGGTACAGTCCCTGTTGCTTCCTCTGCTCGACTATGGTGACGTGTGTTGTGTGGATCTCACTGAAGAATTATTAAATAAAATGGAACGTCTACTCAACGCATGCATCAGGTTTATATTTTGTCTTCGTAAATACGACCACATATCACCTTTTCGAAACAAATTAAAGTGGTTAGCCATTCGTCCTCGGAGGAATCGCAGAGTACTCTGCATGTTATACTCAATACTTAATGAGCCCGCTACCCCCAATTACTTAAAAGAGTGCTTCACTTATCTTGGCGCTACCCATGACAAAACTCTCCGTTCTTCCTCTAATTCTACTCTGTCCATTCCCACTCACCATTCTTCTTTTGTCTCAAAGTCCTTTGCAGTTGTAGCCGTAAACCTCTGGAATCAGTTGCCTATAAACATCCGGCAGGCCCAGAGCAGGGCTATCTTTAAAAAACTTGTATATGCACACTACATGAAGTCATAATAAACTTAGTTTAGTTCTGGCGTTGCTGATAATTATACTTGTATTTGATATGGTTATAGATAGTATTACATTTAATTTAATATGTATGTATATTATTATTGTTTTTATGTGTAGTTTATATGTATGTATTTGCATGTAGTATTAGTATGTAGATATGTAAATATTATTTATTTGTATGTCTATGTGTATGTAAGTATGTATTAATTTATATATGTCATTATATTGTCTAATTAAGCCTGTAATTGCACCTACCTTTCATTGTTTAATTGCTCTTGTTGTCCCGAAGGTTTGACTGTCATAGAATGCCTGGCGGCATTAAGTCCGCCTTTGTACTTTGTGCAATAAAGATTTAAATAAATAAATAAATAAATAAAATATGTAACACAAAATGTAGGCAAAATAGAAATAGCCAAAAATACGCTTGAATATAAAAAAATAATAATAATAACAATACAACCTATATATTAGCAGTTTGCGCGGTAGTCGCTCGGTTGTAAAAACAAGTTCCTAAAATCCTACAAAGGTCGGTTCAATCCCACCGGCATGTACCAATGAGAAATGCTCTTACGTACATTTGTCATAGATTTACAACACCACTGTTCCCGTGCCTCGGCAGGTTAAGCCGTCGATCCTGGTTCCACTATTACCTACTTGTGCACTCGTTAATCGACAGATCGCACAGGATAACGCGCACAACTGACCTTGATGACTATAAAACCGTGGAAGATTTATTTTACCTCGGCTCTACTGTCAGCAATAAGGGAGGTTGCGAAGGTGAGATTCATCGACGAATTGGAATGTCTAAAACAGCAATGGCCCAGCACGACAAAATATGGAGAGAAAACAACATATCCAGGAAGACAATCCACGCTCGTGTTCTCCATATTGTTGTACGGTTCAGAGACATGGGCTTTTATAGTCATAAAAGCCGCAGATAGGGCAAGAATTGATGCGTTTGAGATGTGGTGCTGGCGTCGTTTGCTCAAAATTTATTGGATCGCACGACGCACTAACGTTTCGGTGCTCGAAGAGCTCAAACTTGCCAAGGGACAGAGACTTTCTGCCGTCTGCTTTACCCGAATTCTGCAATACTTTGGCCACATTGCTAGAAGAGGCGCCAACAATATGGAAAAACTCTTGGTAACGGGAAAAGTAGACGGTAAAAGAACAAGAGGAAGAAGCCCCAAACGATGATCTAGTCAGGTGACTGACCAGTACACCAAGCCATTCCACTGCGCCGAGGACCGCAGCCACTGGAAACGGCTAGTGGATGGACTGCGACGGAGTCACGATCCCCAACAGTGGGGTACCGACTAAGGAGGAGGAGGACTCGTTAATAAACTGTCATCAGATTCTCGCCAATCTGTAAATATCTTCAACAGTGGAGTTCTAGGACTTTGTGTCTTAGTGGCTGTGATGATTTAGCAAATATATTAGATATATATATTCACAGAACAAGTAGTACAAAAATAGCCCAAAATGGATAATGTCATTTGTAACTACATCCAAATAAGCTTAACTGTACAATTGAGAAGATAATATTACTGAAGCGGAGGTCCCACAGGAATGGTTTGTAGCTGACATTTTGACGTCAGAACTTAACGCGAGCGGCGTCAAGTCGGTGCCCTGAGTGTGATTTGGGTTTGCTAATGCTTACAGATAGATATTTCGGCACGAATAAACTAGGATCGTGACTAAATTTCAAAGTAGAAAACGAAAATCAAAAGTAAATAAATTCGTGTAGCTAACAAATTTAGCAAGAGAGTACATTGCTCTTGCAACCATCTCGCTCGCACAATCCAATATTTTGAATGATATGTTAATGTGAGAAATGTAGTTTATCAACTATCTAGAAATTAATATTACGGATATTTTCGACATATTTTCACTATATACTTACCTAATTTTAGACAGAATAATAGCAAAAACATTTATAACGAATTAACTCTATGTTACTAAAACTAATCTTTGATAATTAAATTTCAGTAAAAAAGTAAAGTATCATAAATACCGTTTCTCTTTTGGGGTGGTCAGAAACCACGATTATAAATAAGCGGATTCACATTTAGCCAACTTTGCTATAGGCCAATCATGACAAGTGGCAAGCTCGTTGATGTCTCCAGCGTACCAAAGTCGAGAAATATTTATTTACATAAATAAATATTTTGTGTCCCGACCAGGAATCGAACCTGGTACATCCGAGTCTAAATCCACGGACTTAACCGTTAGACCACGGAGGCAGTGTCTATATCTATAACTATCAACTATCTAGGAATTAATATTACGGACATTTTCGACATATTTTCACTATATACCTACCTATTTTTTACACAGATTAATATCAATATATATATTATATATATATATATATATATATATATAACTAGCTGACCCGGCGAACTTTGTACCGCCTAATAGTCATTGAATGTATATTAATAATAATTAACTTAATTTATGATTTTATGGAAGTAATACAATAAATATAAAATAACATGTTCAATACTTTTATATATTTTTTGTGTGACTATCTTAATAATAAAATAAATAAATAAATATTTCCAGACAGGTCACACAGCGCCATCTAATTTCCGTGGTAAGCTACGAGGCTTGTGTTACGGAAACTAGATAGTTGATAAACTACATATTATACTTTTTTTTTGTAAATATATACATAAAAACACCCAGACCGAGACAAATTATACAATGTACAACTTGCCAAATTCAAATTTAAATTTGACTTGATTTTTTTATTAATACAATCTGGTAGACAATTTCAATTCATTTATTTGTTAACTGTTTTTCGACATATGTGCCGCGGCTAGGATTTACATAGTTCATTCGATCAGTCCAATTTTTCACTACTTTGCGACGAATCGACATTTCCGCGTCTTCTTCAACGCTACAGCGGCAGTATTCTCTTCGGTACGCACATTTATTTGTCTTGTTGATGGTTTTGAATTAGGAATAGTGAAATTAGCTGCTGGTCTTCTGCTAACAGCTTACTCTTTGGACCACTTAGCTGCTTAGTCTTCCACTAACAGTAGAATTATTCAAAATAATTTAATTAATGACGTTCACAAATGCCTGTTTACGTAAATAAAGATATTTTGACATGATTTAGCGAGAAAACAATCAATAACTGCAAGAATTGCTTGCTCACTAGGCCGATTATGTTGACCGTAAAATGGACAAAGTGCTCTATGTCGCAAACAGATTTATTATTTTAAAAGTAAATTTCCTCAATTTGTAAGCGTTGTTCTGAATTGCCAAACCTTACTTAATAGAAATGTCAACACAGTTTGATATTCTCAACTGTCATACCGTAGACAAAAACCATCGAAATTTTTGATGTAGCTAAAAAAACACTATATAATATCGGTTGGGTAATATATTACTTGATATTGATATACGCGAAAGACGGACAAACAAACATATACACAAAGCTTTTTTCACATTTACTATAAATTATTAAAATATTTAAGTATGGATTGTCCAACCCAAAGAAAAGCACAATGTTTGTGCAAAACTTTACAACCATGAGTCTGTTATCTAAAAGTACACAAAACATTTAACAGAGGGAGAAAGTTTTAATTGTAGCCATATATAAAAGAGACAAATTTCAACGACTAAAGCTTTGCATCCACTACGCAAACATGGTTTCAAACTAAACAGAAAACCAGTCATCATCACAACCCCTGGAATACTGAATCTTATACCTCCACTATTGAAGATGGAACTGCCAGAAATTACTGGAGAATTTGGCCTTACACTTTCCACGCTGGCCAGACTGGTTGGCGAAGGTTTGGTGTAAATTTTAATAACAATTTGTTAACGGAAACAAAAGAATATAGAAGCATTAGGTCCTTGATGTTTAGAATCAAAACTTTTAATTGAGAAACTGGGGAAAAATGGTAAAAGTTTCTGGAGATAGTCGATCGCAAAACTGATATAAAACAAAAAAAAATGGAATTGCAACGTGGGAATGCAGTGTACATACTTGGTCCTGAAATAAATCATTTTAATAAGTCTGACTACCTCCGTGGTCTAGTGGTTAAGTCCGCAGATTTAGACTCGGAGGTACCGGGTTCGATTCCTAGTCGGGACACAAAAATACTTATTAATGTAAATAAATACATTTAATTTATTTGTGATATTTATTGAGTTTGGTACGCTGGGGACATCGGCTTGCTTGCCACTTGTCATGATTGGCCCATAGTAAAGTTGGCTAAATGTGAATTCGCTTATTTATAAGCGTGATTTCTGACTACCCATTATCCGGGACAAAGTGATCCATAGAGGAGGTCACGACCCTCAGCAATGAGGAATACGATTCAACGAGGAGGAGTACATAATACCAAACACATTTCACCTGTTGCAAACTAACTTTAGTCCAAAAGAAGTCTTTGTTTTTTCATTTGGTAGAGAAAGAAGTTCTTGAGTGGGGACTACGTCCAGGGATATGCAGAGTGGGATGATACTTTGGCAAGATGAGTAATGTACAAGGCAGGTATGTTAAGTTATGTTACCAATAATGTAATACAGATAACAGTAAGACAAGTGGCAAGCTCGTCGATGTCTCCAGCGTACCAAACTCGGGAAATATCACAAATAAATTAAATGTATTTATTTACATTAGTAAATATTATTGTGTCCCGACCAGGAGTCGAACCCGGCACCTCTGACTCTAAATCCACGGACTTAACCGCTAGACCACGGAGGCAGAGGTATGTATGTATATATTTATATTATAATAATATTGCTGTTTTATATAAATTTTACCTAATTTTTAATTGCACCTACTATTTTAAAGGTTTGGCTGTCAGAGAATGCCTAGCGGCATTTAGTCTGCCTTTGTACATAGTGTTATTAAATAAATAAATAATATTACGATCCTTCCATATTCCTTTCATCCGACTCATAGCGTTTTTGACCATGCCTCCTTAATGTATTACCACAATGAAAACTGTAAGAGTTGGTTCAGAGCATTCCACTTACCCATTTCTATGTGATTAAGCAGCAAACAAACTTTATCATGAATAATATTTGGATATCTTCAAGTAGATAGTCTCAAGTCCGAGTTGAACAATTGCGCCGCCCCAATGGGCATCCATCCTTGCAACCCGCTTAATCGTTTTATCCACGACCTAACGAACTATGTAAATTTCTAACGTTCACGTCCTAAAACATATTATTTGCAAAGCAAATCTCAATCCTTATTCCAACATAGTTTCAATATGTTCCAATTTGCATCAAGTGTCGAGAGCTCCGGGGCTGTTTGCGAAGCGTACATCTCACTTTATTTGCTTCGCTTCGGCTGCACGACGCGACGGACGAATATTGAGCTAATCAAATGGCTGGTTCGATTCGCCACTAATTCTTACCACCGATCCTGATGCAGTGATAGTTAAAGTTGTATTTAATTTGGATTTCGAATCTGAAAGCTGTATTGTCAATACCCGCTTACAAAATGCAAAAATAGTCGATGAACTTGAAAGCAAAGATCATTTCAAAAGTCACCTACATGGTTGTGTTATCATAAGTACAATTTAAAATTATTATTAGGCTATTGCCTTTTATAGGAGAAAAATCACCAATGCGTTTCCAGTATTGTCGTGCGGAGCACTAACGTGGACAGCTCAGCGAGCTATCGAGAGATTTGTTTTCGGCTTGCGTAGGTATGACCAATCTCCCATTTTCGTACACAGTTAAATTGGCTCAATATCCGCTTTCGCAGGTCAGCTCATCTTCTTCACTTTTTATACAATAATATCTATATAACCCTATAGCTCCTTCTTATCTTAAAACACACTTTGAATTTCTTTGTGATCGCACGACCGCCCTCTTCGTTCTTCTCATAACAACCAACTTAAAATCCCACCCCACACTTCCAGCAGATATTCAGATTCATTTACTGTAGGTATCGGCTGCTCGTCAGTGGAACAAACTTCCTCTGACCATCAGACAAGATCCTTAAATTCACATCTATAAAAAAAAACTTAATACTTTTTTTTTAAATAAGGAGAACACTATATTTCAAATTTAAAAAATCTTCTTCCTAATATTATATTATCTTCATGTATATCTACTATATGTTAATAAGTAGTCTATGTATACATACTATTTATAATATAAGGCGTGCACCGTCCGTCAACGTATTTAAAAACCTTCTAACCACATTATTTCTTGTGAAACAGAATATGTCTCTCGAATTAGTTGTTTGACTTTTTATTTATATATATATCTATTTATTTATAGTGTATGTTTATGTATGTATGTATTATATAGTATGTATGTGTGTTGTTTTTTTTTATATTGTGTATGCATATGTATATTTAATAAATGCGTAATTATGTTTATTTACAAATTTAAGCTATTTTAATATTTTTCTTTATCCTGCCCATCACCTTACATGATCCCCAAGGTTATCTGGTGAAGAATGCCTTATGGCCTTATAGCTCGCCTATGTACTAGGTTTTTAAGTGCAATAAAGTATTTAAATAAATAAATATTTATGTAGTTTATTCAAATTTAAAATAAAGTTAAAATTGCACCCCACATATTATACCGTCTCACTCTCCCAAAGGTTAGCTGGTAGAAAAAGCCGAAATGGCTTTAAGTTCGCCTTTGCACATACTTTAAGTTAAAGTGCAATAAAGTATTTTAATAATAATATTAGCTCTCTCGATATTTCTCTGACGTCACAGACATCCATTATAACCGTTACTGAAGTTACTTAAAGTGGCAATGGGCCGGACACGTCTGTCGCAGATCCGATCCGGTGAAGACGGGTTCTGGAGTGGAGACCGCGTATAGGAAAAAGCAGAGTGGGTCGATCTCCCACCAGATGGACGAATCACCTAAAAAGGCGCTGTTGGGGGCTGGATGAGAGTGGCAGACGATCGTGTGAAATGGCAAGCCAAGGGCTATCGACTTCCATACATTGCACTGGATGGGAAATATCACTCAATAAAAATATTTAAAAAAGTAAAGTATCATCACGACCGTTTCCCTTTCGGGGTGGTCAAAAACCACGCTTATAAATAAGCGGATTCACATTTAGCCAACTTTATTATAGGCCAATCATGACAAGTGGCAAGCTCGTCGATGTCTCCAGCGTACCAAACTCGAGAAATATCACAAATAAATTAAATATTAATAACATCAGTTTTTTTCTAATATTCTAAGAGAATTATAATATTAAATAAACGGTACATTTTATTTTTATTTACAGAAATTAAATATTTTAAAATTAGCAAGCTGAAGTGGCAATGGGCCGGACACATCTGCCGCAGAACCGACGATCGATGGGGCAAACGGGTTCTAGAGTGGAGACCACGTACGGGAAGACGCAGAGTGGGACGACCCCCCGCCAGATGGACAGATAAATAAATAAATAAATAAATAAATATTTCCAGACAATCACACAGCGCCATCTAATTTCCGTGGTAAGCTGCGAGGCTTGTGTTACGGAAACTAGATGGTTGATAAACTACATATTATACTTTTTTTTTTTTGTAAATATATACATATTATACATATAAACACCCAGACCGAGACAAATTATACAATGTACAATTTGCCCCCGGTGGGAATCGAACCCACGACCTCCCGAGTTTACGGCAACGTTTGTTACCACTAGACCACGGAGGCGGCAAAAGTCTAGTCTAAAGAAGGTCGCTGGTGGGGGTTGGATGAGGGTAGCGAAAGATCGCGTTAAGTGGCGAGCCTTAGGGGAGGCCTACATCCAGCAGTGGAGAGATACAGGCTGATGATGATGATGAAATATTTTTGTATAATTAATAAACCTAATTAATATAAAAAACTAAATCCAGGAGAAGATGAACCCAATGTTCCGAGGACTCCGGCGACGTTACCTCGTTGGATGGTAACACTGGTCCTCTGAATAAGATATTCCCTACTCATATTTAATATTAATTAAATTATTATTATTTATTATAAATCGAACCCGATGGAACCTCAGAGTCCAAATCCACGGACTTAACCGCTAGACCACGGAGTCAATTTTTTTTAGGTTACGAATAATATTTCTGTGTATTTAATTAGTTTTGTATTTCATATTTATTATTTAATATTTAGTATCTCTATTGAAATTATTATGTAGTTTTATACTCTGGGCTTTAATAATTTATTATAATAATATAATTTAGTAAAGTTTTTTGAATGCTTTCCTTTTTTTCTTTTACTTGTTTTCTTTTAATTAAATTATTATTATTTATTATAAATCGAACCCGATGGAACCTCAGAGTCCAAATCCACGGACTTAACCGCTAGACCACGGAGTCAATTTTTTTTAGGTTACGAATAATATTTCTGTGTATTTAATTAGTTTTGTATTTCATATTTATTATTTAATATTTAGTATCTCTATTGAAATTATTATGTAGTTTTATACTCTGGGCTTTAATAATTTATTATAATAATATAATTTAGTAAAGTTTTTTGAATGCTTTCCTTTTTTTCTTTTACTTGTTGCATGTTTACAAAACATAATTCTTCTCTTTTATCTCCAGCCTAATTTAGAACAATAAAGATGTTCCTTGTAAACCTGGTCACAAGTTAGGTCTCAGTTTTAGAGATGCTACTTGAATTGTACGCCCAACTTGCTGGAACACTCCAGTCTCCGTTCAAGTTTGCACTGGAAACTTCCCAGCCATTATATCCACTTCATATTTTAAGTTTATCCTTTGCAAATTTGGATGTATAATTTGGTTAATATATATTTTGCCGTTTAAGATGTTACCTCCTCCACTCAACATTTCCTTCCAGCTGTCAAACAATAAAATAGTTTCTGTAATAGTTACGATTAAGGTTAAAAATAGAGCCGAGCCGACAGTTTTATTTTAAAGGTCAGCCGTAAGCTGTACATAAGACGCCATTTTAAATTTTAATCGACTTAATTTACAGAGACTTTATTTTCGTTGGACTTTTTTTTTCATTTCGTTTCGTTTATTATTTTGGATCATTCAACGTCTTGACTCATATTTTTTTAATATTAGATATTATTATTATTAGATAGATAAATTCTTTATTGCACAGAAAATAATACATTTTACAGTACATAGACGAGCTTAATGTCTAAAAACATTTTCTACCACCTAACCTTTGGGAGAGTGAGACAGTATAATATGTGGGGTGCAATTTTAACCTTATTTTAAATTTGAATAAACTACACAAATAGTATGTATACATAGACTACTTAAATACTTATTAACGTATAGTAGATATATATGAAGATAATATAATATTAAAAATATGTTCTGCTTGTTTAAAAAGAAAGTATTAAGTTGTTTTTTAAAGATGTGAATTGAAGGAGCTTGTCTGATGGTCAGTGGAAGCTTGTTCCACTGATAAGCAGCCGATACAGTAAATCAATCTATCTATTTAATCTTCTGAATGAATTCTGACAGACAGGGAGTGGGGTCGTCCAGGCCCGGATGACTAATGGGCCTGGGTAGGGGATGAGGAAATTCCCCCGTTTTACCCGGCAGGATCTCAGCGGGTAACCACCGTAAAGTACTGGTGCCGAGGACATCAGGCGAGTTCCTTTACCAGTTAACTTTCTTGTTTGTTGATTGCACCGATTATCATAGTATCGTCTATGTATCTAATTTGAGGATCACTGCAAAGCCACTTAACCCGCGCCACCAATAGGTCTCAGTCTAAAATAAACTACAATGATGACGTCATCGCAACGATTATTATATAACATACATTCTCATAGCTTTGTGAGACCGGCAGGTTATGTGGATTCTTCATAGTTTCATATCGATGCTGAATGGCAAAATGGATGTCGTTTACACATTATCTGAAGAAATCCAAGTTAAGAAACATGGAATGACATTAGTTCATATGGGATTTTATCTGTTGGGATTCCCTAGCCCCTTACCACCTTCAAGGTGGTGATGGGCACTAGCCATACTGCCCAGACGGGTTACGAGGCTCTGCTGTCAATTTTAATGTAAGTTTAGTACGATTTCCTTTTTTTTTGTTTTTTTTTTTTTGACCGATCTTACCACCGCCGTCCTATTAAGCGTCTTCATTGATTTAGTAATTATATATTCACAATAATTTGAAATAACTACAAAATATCACGACGCCATCTTCCGCTTTACAGTCCCCATCTACTGTCCTCTGTTGTTACTACCAGTGTTGATATTCGAATAAATTCAATGAATTAAAACCCAGTCTATTAATACCTAGATATAACAATGTCTAAAATAAGAATATATTTAATGCCCCATCCAGACTCTAGCGAGGCGCCTCCTAGAGGCTCTCGGCACGAGTCGTGGCGAGTGGAGGCTGCAGGAGTGCTAGACACTCTCGATTTTAATTCAGTTGCGCGCTACGTCTTGTACAAGATGGACGTGATTGAAGTGACTGCGTTAGCTACTTTTGCGCCCAACAATATTATAATGCCTTGCGTATATATCACGCGTATATAAAGTCTAAACAGCGAAGGGATCACGTCAATACACCGTAACAGGACGATGTATTCCTTGTGATATCGATTTTTTGGATTCCAAATGATTCGTTCCATTTGGTACAATTCCATAAAATCGTTACTCCAGTCCATCATAATATAAATAAAGCCGAGTGCCTTCACTCTGTAGCCACGACTCAGACTTAGCTGTAAAGGCACACAGGGCCAACAGTAAGATAGAGACGGTTTATAGGATTATAGTCCGTAGGCGCCCTGGGGCTTCACTAGGAAGCTTTACGAATGAGTCGGGCATGCGACCTCCAACCGCGTTGGCCCTTCAGGCAGAAGGCGTATCATTGTAATTTATTGATTCACCGTCTATAAAAAAAAATTAAAAAAAAGTCTTCACTTGGCAGCAGTTATCAACAAAGTGAGCGAGCGCGAGAGTGTGGTTGATTACCTCGCCTCATGTGTCGCGTCCTTTGACTTGTGCTCGAAAAACCGACAGTCTGGATGGGGCATAAAATAAAGTACTTACTCATTTTTTTACGTAACACGAGTAAAAGTTGAAATACTGACATATTTCGCGATAAAATGTAACAAGTATGAATAGCACATTTTGTCATACACCGTCAGCATACATACGGTCGCTTGAGTAGGGTCAGACAAAACGACAAGTGTCAGTCGGTGACAATCTCTATTGAAGTACAAAAACGCTGATACGTTAATATGTCTTTGACACTTATATCCACCATGTTACATTTTGTGTTGCGAAATATTTATCTCTACCGAACTGGATGGAATGATTCTTTTATAGCTGAAATGCTTTCTAGGTTCATTATTTTTAGATTCATAGCTTAGCTTCAGGTGTCATTGGTAGAACACCATTTTGAAATTAAAATAGTAACTTTTTACCCGACTGCGCGACGCAAAAGAGGGTTATTTATTTATTTAAAAACCTTATGCACAGGCGGACTTAGTGACGCTAGCCATTCTTACTAGACAACCTTAGGCAGGTGCTATATAGTTTTGTATACAGTATATTAGATTTAGCATTTTAGTTTTATTCATTTTCTCTCTTTTTCACAGACCTAAATGCTCTTATTTAGGAGCATTTAGGTCTATACATATATACAAAACTATATAGTAATCAGTAGGTATACACTAAATAAACTACATACTATCATTTATTTATTTATTTATTTATTTAGTACACACAGCAGTACATATATTATCACACACATAACATAGTATAATTATAGCTTATCTAATATATGTACCAATTAGGTGTCACAGCATTCACCAATACAAAAAGAAGAAGAAGTTAAAAACTTATTACTGTTAAAACAATTAAAAACTTACTACTGTTAAAACAAAAAAAAAAAATAATTTAACAAAAACAATAAAATTTTAAAATTTACAAAATAAAAATATGACTTCTAAAATAAAATTATACATTTTTCTCTTTTTTAAGAATTAATTAGGAAACATAAAAATTGCGCAAATTTGGTACCTTAAAAAAAAAAAACGAAAACAAAACACTTGTTAAATAAATTATAAGCTACTCAAATATTGATGGTTTGAAATGTTCGAGAACATTTTTTCTGAATACATTGTAACGGTCATGAAATATGTCTATATCATTATTGGCACTGCAGAGACTACTGTAGGTGTTGCACATTCGGGATGTTGACGAATGTGAACCTACATTAGTTCTTGAGGGAGGACATTATATATACATTATATATTGATATTAATTGAATACATAGGTACATATAAATAATAATACAAACATATTTAAGTATATAATATTTACAGTTACTGGGAGCTATTTAGGAAACGTGTAAAGAACATTATTTTAAATAATGATCTGTTTGGCGCTTGTCGAACATCTACAGACAGGTTGTTCCACAAGTTTGCGGCAACAACTGCAAAAGACGTTGTGTCTATCAGCCTATGTTTGTGGCATACTGGAGACCAAACGCGTTGACCGATTTTAATGATTCGCACGTCAATCGATTCATCTTAATTTTATTTTTTATACTGAATACGACATGTGACATCGCGCCCACCTGATGGTACGCGAGGTCCAAGATAATATTATAAATAAATTAAATAATAATTAAATGTATTTATTTACATTAATAATTATTTTTGTGTTCTGATCAGGAATCGAACCCGGTCCCTTCGAGTCTAAATCCACGGACTTAACCGCTACACCACGGAGGCAGTTGCTTGTCTGATTAAATTTGTAGTCTTTTCCACTGGCAAGCTGCAAATACTGTAAAGGAATCTATAAATGGAATAAAGGAAGGTATATCTGCTGGAAGAGTGAGGAAGGATTTTAAGTAGGTTATTATGGGAAGAATGAAGTGAAAAGCTGTGAGTATATATTTAGTAAATCACCCCAAGAAAGCACAAAACTAAAAAATCATAGTAACAACAATATCCTACATTTGTAATTTTGGAGGACCGGAGGCCAGATACCGATAAACAAATCATAAATGCGGACACCGTAACGATATACACGGTATTATTTAACGTTAGCGGTAATTTATCGACTTCCGCTTCCGTTGTCGATGCCCCGCTATGACTGTTGATAAATAATCCTTAATTTGTGGGTTCAAGTAAAGAAACTATTGCAACTGGTTTTTCCGGAAATATACCAACCTTAAAATAACATGTTGTTTATACGGATAATTAAATATTATATATAAATGTCGTACCGAAAACAATCTGTATGGGTAATGCAAAGTTTAAGCTTAAAGTTGTGCAAAAATACGTCTACCTTGGACTATAAAATCAAATGTTCCTGCCGGACCAGAGTAATCTGGTAAGGTGGGGAAAAGCTACGGAAAATAACTGTACATGTACTGAAATGCTAGACACACACTTGTAGGGTGCGTTACTCTTCTAGAAAAGGGCTATTACTCACGCCGACATGACAAAGTCCTAGGTGTTATCCGTGAAGCAGTAAGTCTTTCTATTGCAAGAGCCAGAAAGGGACTGACTACAAATAAAACTTTCACCACATTTGTAAAGGAAGGGCAAAGCACGAAAACTTAATGCAAGCCCACCTCTATCCTTGGCGCCGCATCAAACTGGAAAATTCTCATGGATACATTTGAACGTCATTATAGGATCCCAGATGAACTATCTGTATCATCCTATATGCCAGATATCTTAGTGTTTTCTTAAAAAAAGTTATCCTTATTGAACTTATCGTTCCGTGGTAATCAAATATTTCAAAAGACCACAACATGAAGTCGAATAAATATTATAAAAAATTATGATCTCACAAAAGAAATGATCAGGAAAAGGTTTAAGACTCAGCTTTACGCAATGGAAGTTGGTGCGAAAGGAGTTCCAGCAAAATCTTTGCACCACTTACTGAAAGAATTGGGTCTAAGCAGGTCTACCGTCAATACATTTATGGAAAAAGCTTCCAAGGCGGCATTAACTGAATCATACAGTATTTGGTTGGGTAGGTAGAGAAGTAGAATGGTGGATGGTGAGCGTATTATCGCGCAATAAAATAAAAAAGGGAGGCCTCTTTTTTTAAATCAGCCTATTGTCGGTCGCAAGCCCGAGACACCATTATTCTCAATCCACGGAATGCTTAGAAATTTGTCTTCTTCATTAGGCGTAGTAAACTTCAGCAAAGACGCATTCAGCGACGGATTTGAGAAGCTGCGCCACATTTTCTCATTAAAAATACCTTAGTGTTTAAAAGCGAAAGTTTCCAATGTTGCAACATTGCACAATTTGCTTTTTAAGAAAGTGACTGAATACCAAGTTTTTAAACATGGAGATAGAACTTGTCCAAATTTGTTAAAAATTGTCCTTGATCAAATTTGTCCCCAAGGTTTGGCTGTCAGAGAATGTCTTCGGGCATTAAGTCCGCCTTTGTACTTTGTGCAATAAAGTTTATAAATAAATAAATAAAACTCCTTCTTCGGCGATTTTAATAAATATTTGCAGAGATGTTACTAACAATATCTGAACACGAACACGACATGTGACACTACTACTACCAGAAGAATTCGAATTTCGATTACTCCTATTAAAAACATCTAGTACACAATAAAATAACAATTTGAAATATAACAAGCATGAAACAGTATAGCTATAAATAAACGCAATGGAAAGTGTTCGATAAGAATATATCTTCGCATTCTCTGAAAACAAAACTTTGAGTTAGTAAGTCTAGATAGAGTGTTAAGACTCGACACTTGATTCAACTAATCGGATTGAATCATTAGTGGGCTAACGGGCGAGGAGATAGCGTTTCGTTCTAAAATTCATTATGCTGTTCTCAGATTTATCGCGTCGTATGAAGAGGCAATTCGTAATTAAATTAAAGCCTAAGAAAATATAGTACACTCATTTTTTTTTCATTTTATGCGTTTTGGAGCAATTTTTTATTTATATCATTTTTATTTTATTTTTCTTTATCTATTTTGCGATTTTACACTTCAATAATAAAATAAAGCGTGGTACTCCGGAAGGTATATATAATATGGTCGTGATGATGCTTCATTGCACTATATTATGTGTTTGCGCGTTTTGCGGTTTCTTGACCAATTATGAATTGTTAGGCAGTATTGTGATTCGTCGGTACACTGACAGACATTGGCTACCACCATACCTTGATCTATCTCTTTCTCGCAGCTGTTTTTCTACATTATCCATCCTGCTAACGCTAGTTCAAAGGCGCTCGCGCTTTCGTTTCCGAGCCTCGGAGAGACTGCTAAAGCTGTCGGTCTTGGTTCCACTAATACCAACTTGTGAAATCGTTAGTAAATTGTTATTAAAATTGACATCAGACAATTGCCAACCCGTCTGGCCAGCGTGGCGTATTTAGGCCAAATTCTTTGAAAATATATTCTGGAAGGCCCATTTCCAATAGTGGAAGACTAGGACGTTTTGTTATAGGGGCTGTAATAATGATATTCAAGGTCATTTGTAAAATAATAGTCCAAAAAATGGCTACATCTAAGTTTTTACATCTAAGACGGAAAAATCTAAAATGCATTTCTATCACGAAACGGGAGTCTAAAGCATTCTTTTATCTCGATATTCAAATTGTTCTGAGATATCGCAATTTTACACCCTGATTCTTGGAATCGTTCTATAAACCTACAAATACCAAAATAGGGTTACAATTTTATATTCATACAAATTTAAACAATTAATTTAATTTAATGGGTGGTGGTGGCTAGGTTGTAAGAACGCGTTCCTTAAATCCTATAAAGGTCGGTTCAAGCCCCCCCCGGCATGTACCAATGAGAAATACACTCTTCTTGCGTACATTTATAATATCATAGATTTACAAAACCACCGTTCCCGTGCCTCGCAGAGCACGTTAAGCCGTCGGTCCCGGTTCCACTAATAACTTGTGGAATCGTTAATAAATTGTCATAAAAAATTGACATCATATCCTCGCCAAGCCGTCTGGCCAGCGTGGCGAGTGTAGGCCAAATTCTATAGATATATAATAAATAAAATAAAAAATAAATAAATAAAAATCGTTTATTGATCCAATTAACTTAAATCATATTACATTTTTATATGCTCAATTACCTGCACTGGTAGCAACCGTGCCGCAGGTCGTAGCATACCATTTTGTTTTATCCGGTCGACAGTAAATACAATTTATTTTATTATTAAACAATCAATCATTATCAAACAAAACAGCACAAACAAATACCCACCAAAATTGTTCTGTGTGGGTATGTAGGTGTGAGTGTATATGTAGTTGTGTGTGTATGTGTGTCTATATCAGTGTGGATCCGTGGAGAGGCCAGACTACCTAACGACAGCTAGAAGGTTTTCAGTTTCCGTGTAATCCCTCTGACTGAGCCATTTTTAGCATATATAGCATTGTGTATGGCAAGCCGAGCTTTGTCACTGACATTTCATTACCGTTAACACTATTTCCCGCGTTCACTCTTCTTTCAACATCCCTATCGTACTTTCCATCTGCAGTGAAGACACTGCCCAGATATATAATTTGATTTACTTGTTCTAGAGTTTCATCATCAATCTTAATCGTCACGGTTGTTACCTTCTTCTTTCATACACTAGTACTTTGGTTTTTCTCGCATTCAAACGGATGAATTGAATATTTCCGTCTAGATTTGACTAGGACTGTCCAAAATGACAACTTATTTACGTATTTTAATACAAATATTTGATCATATTTGATCATACAGTATTTGGTTGGGTAGGGAGAGAAGTAGAATGGTGGATGGTGAGCGTATTATCGCGCAATAGAAAAAAAAGGAGGCCTCCTTTTCTTAAACCAGCCAATTGTCGGTCGCAAGCCTGAGACACCATTCTTCTCATCTCTTACCCACACACGATGGACCCGGCACCCGCACGGTGAATCCATGGAATGCTTAGAAATTTGTCTTCATCGCCTTCAAAAAAACCCGTATGGCCAAAATTGATTGAGCATAATTTGCCATAAATATCTTCTTCAGCAACTTTGGATCTTTGTGTTCTAAAGTATACCCGTGGAATAGTTAGCAAAAGCCACACAGGTAGTCGGAAAGACCATAAAAAGGGCCGTATAACTAAAAGATTAGCTAATTACGTTGCCCATGCATTAAGTACTTAACTGAATAATTCAAGGCTTAGTATTTGATTAAGCCAACCTAATTAACTCTGCCATGCATATACCGAACCCTTTTAATTAGCTTTCCGGGCCCTTCATATCACATCACAGCCCCAGAACACAGAGTCTTAGGCCTCCACTGTAGAGTACACAAGTTGGTATTAATGGAACCGTGACGGTTTAACGTGCTCTCCGATGCACGTAGGTTGTAAATCTATGATAAATGAACGTAAAAAAAGTATTTCTCGTTGGTACGTGCCGGAGTAACAGCTACGTGCAAGGGATAAGGTTGTGGAGCTCTTCAGAACACTCACCTCTTGTAGAACACGCTTAGGGAGGCCACATCTCGGCGAAGCTACATCCATTCGAGAGTTTTAGATACTATTTGAATCGCCTGAGTCAGGATCTGTAAGGTACTTAGGGGAACCATCCCAGAGGTGAGAATAGTATTCCACGCGTAATGTTATTTGTGTTTTATAAAGCATTAGAGAGTGAGGGCGGAAGTTTTGCTGATGCTCTCAATGTAGTTTCGGTGGTTAAGATCTTATTGTATTTCAGCTTGAATTATGTTCTATGGGCTGTGATTATGATGAAGATTCCAAAAGAGTTTCCAAGTAGGTCTGTTAAAGTCTAACACATTTTGGGATGGAAGTAAAATTAAATTTGGCTCGTGTCAGCTCGTGGACCAAAATTTAAAGTTTCAGAAATGCGATCTCTCATCACGTGGCGCGCCCGTCGAGTATTTCCCAAAACTTTTTCAAAATTTAATATTTTATCGTTAATCCTTTCGAAGCCTATTCTGGTTTTTCGATATGGAATGGTTAAGTACGATTTTTTTGCCTAAGTTTTATTCGTTTATTGAACTTACCGTTCCGTGGGAATCAAATATTCCAAAAGATCACAACATAAAGTCGAATAAATATTATTATGATCTCACAGAAGAAATGATCAGGAACGGGTGCAAGACTCAGCTTTACGAAGTGGAAGTTGGTGCGAGAGGAATTCCAGCAAAATCTTTGCATCACTTACTGAAAGAATTGGGTCTAAGCAGGTCTGCCGTCAATAGATTTATGGAACAAGCTTTCAAGACTGCATTAACGGAATCATACAGTATTTGGTTGGGTAGGGAGAGGAGTAGAATGGTGGATGGTGAGCGTATTATCGCGCAATAAAATAAAAAAGGGAGGCCTCCTTTTCTTAAACCAGCCTATTGTCGGTCGCAAGCCCGACACCATTCTTCTCATCTCTTACCCACACACGATGGATTCGTCACCCGCACGGTGAATCTATGGAATGCTTAGAAATTTGTCTTCTTCCTTAATCGTCCTTCAGACTGTGTCTCTTTATAGGTATATGCCTCTCCAAAGGCTCGCCATTTTACACGATCTCCTGCCGTCCTCATCCATGTCTTCATGGCAGGGAGCCGTCCCTCTCTGCGTCTTCCAGTACGTAGTCTCGCTCCTGAACCTGTCTACTCTATCGATCACCGTTCTGCAATAGATGTGTCCGGCCCATTGCCACTTCAGCTTGCTAATTTTATATTGTAAACTTTGGTAGTCTGACGGATGTCCACGTTTCGGATCTTATCCTTCAGAGAAATCCCGAGGATAGTACCATCGCTCGTTGAGCGACCTTGAACTTGTTGACCAAGCCGACTGTCATACATTATTGGAAGAAGACACTGTTTATAGATGGGTACTTCGTACATGTCGAATTATCCATGCATTCCACTGAGTTTTAATGTACGATTTTTAAAACATCTTCAACTATACTATGGTGAGTGCTCGGATGAACTCTATAACCAAATTCGTTCCTCTCTATTCCGCAACCGAACCACACGCACAGGTCAGAATATGCATTCACATATCGTAGTCACCATCCTTTCGCGTGCGTATAAATTTGGGGACTTATAAATTTGTCGCACAAGAAAGATGTGTAATGCTCTTCCAGCCTATGTGTTTCCACTTTCCTATAACCTGGAGTTCTCCAAGCAAAGTGTGAAAAAGCATCTAGTCAAGCCTGCATAGTTTTAGGGACTGATGTTAATCATGAGCATTTTTTCATACTAGCACGACATGTGACCTTGCCCCCACCTGATGTTATGTGGAGCACAAGGTCCATGAATGTTAGCAACTGGAATCAGACACTGATGACTGCCTTCAGTCTCTAACACTATGCCGGCTTGACTGGGCATGACGGCAATTTGAGCCTCATCCCGAAACGTGTGGATATACTTTACTGGGTTTATCGGCACGAATGGTGGATACTTCCCCACCCTGGTAGACTGGGCAAATTACCACCATCAGTCCGTCTACCACCTATTATACATATACCAAAGTCGTGTATGAATAAAAAAAAAATAAGTATTATTCAACACTAACAACTTTAAAATCTCAGAATGCTTCCCAAAAAATAAATTAAAAATCTAGCATGTAATTATAGAATTTATGATGTTAAGCCGAGAATACGTGCTTGGCGTATGGCAGCGGGTTCGCTAGAGAAATTTCCTCCTAAATTAAAACGTAATGAAGTCAGGCAAGGTCGGCTAACTGCAGGTCTAGCACGGAATATTATACTTATTATAGACTTTATTTGTTACATCTTTTTTACATTCAAATTTTATGACAGATTCTCAGCATCTCGCGTTTTTAGTTTATAGAAGTGCAGTTGTGCTTGGCCATGTACAGTGGACTAATAAAGTGGTCTATCAGTTCCTTTAAAATTTAAATATTGCTAAGGACGAGTAATACATTAGTTTAGTCAAGGGAAGGGACGGGAAAGACATTATCCGATGGTTCGGGCATGTTGAAAGGATGACTGAAGAAAGATTGACGAACCAGATATAAGTATAATGCGATAGTTGTGAGTAAAAGAGGCCCTGGCAATCAAAAACTCACTTATCACGATCAAATAAATAAAACAATAGCTGCATTAAAAAGCCATCGAAACAAAAGGGCATTTATAGGGTTGATGAATGTCGAAGAAGCGAAAGAGGTATGTCGAGATCGTGACAAATGGCGCTCAATTGTCTCTGTCTACCCCGCAAGGGAGTTGGCGTGAAGGGAAAATCTACTTTATTGTTGGATGACGTGCAAATAAATCTTAACCGAAGGACAAGATGGAAGTCATGCTCAATGTTCATTTCAAGCCGAGGCCAATCTACGTAGGAATCGCTACTCTCGAAGTTGTGCAAAATTACGTCAACCTCGGACAGACTATTGGCGACTATTTCAATTGGCGCAGCCAACTTCAGCAAAGAAGCTGACAGATGCATCCAGCTAGGATGGGCGGTATTCAGGAAACCTCGGCATATCCTTGCATTGTCCATACCACAATGTTTAAAGAAGAAGGTCTTTAACCAGCGTCTCCTCACGGAATGTCGTCAGAGCAGAGACATGGACAATGACAGTGGATCTGGTCCTAAATTCAAGGATGCTCAGCGAACTATGGAGAGAGCTATGCTTGGTATTTCTCTGGTGGGTAGAATTCGAAACGTTGATAATCGCCAGAGAATCAAAGTAACTGACATACTTAGATTTCAAAATTAGTAAGTGGGCCAGACACACTTAAAAAATCTTTTAAAATATTCTTATGAGATCCCTCGCAAAAGTGTTAAACCTACATAAACTCAATATTAGTTATTTTCACAACAATTTTGTGTCGTCATCTGTTTTCAAAGTTTGTCGGCACTTCTCTACCGCTTGTACCCCCCGGAGTGGTGGCTGTCCTGGAGGAATTCTCAGACTTCACTTCAACCTGTCATCGGGGAATGTAGAACTTCAACTTCTACCTAATGTTAACCTATATAGTCACTAACAGTAGGCTAAATGAAGATTAATTACATTGGGCCTAGGTACAGCATGACATTGAAGTAAAGTATCATCACGACCGTTTCCCTTTCAGGGTGGTCAGAAACCACGTTTATAAATAAGCGGATTCACATTTAGCCAACTTTACTATAGGCCAATTGTTTATTTCTCTCTAATGATATAAATTAGTTTACAAAAAAATAAATATAAAAATCTGGGCATGAGAGCTGGTGACTGAAGTGGATATCCGAAGGATCTCTGTATCTCAGGTCACCAGATTGCATCCCTCAGACTAAATACAAATTACAATTTGTGTTTGAAAAAAGAAAAATAACGTAAATTAAAACCAAAACTAAATAATAGAAACAAGGTGTAAAAGTTGTAACAATATTAAAAGATATGATAATGTTCTCAAAAACAATATTAATTATACACTACCTCACAACAATCAACATTTGCTCAGTTTCATCATAGCTTTGGCCCTGAAGCCATAAATATTAATTAAATGTATTTATATACATTAATAAATACTTTTGTGTCCCGGCCAGGAATCGAACCCGTTACCTCCGAGTCTAAATCCACGGACTTAACCGCTAGACCACGGATGGTACCTATTGATGGAAATGTGGACTTGAAAATATTGAAAAATGTACTGAGAAAAATAGGTTAAAAATAAAAGAGATTGACAAAAATTCTATGGAAGTTGGGCTGAATTTGCGTATCAACCAAATTGTAGTAAAATAAATTATTATTATAAAATAAAACCAAAAAAATAAGTTATTCATTTAATGTTAGGAAAACTTACAGCTACTATAAAAAACACATAAATAAAAAAGAGAAAAAATAAAAATAAACTAACAATGTTAAATAAATCAATAGTTTAAAATGCGTTATCCTAGTAGAATAATTATTCCAGCGCATAAAAGTACTCAATATAGCCGAAATTGTTATGCAATGGCAACAAAGATATTTAATAATCTTCCAGTTACTATAAGGGAGCTGCCACTAAAACTGTTCAAATTAAGAGCCAAACAAATGCTGGTTAATAAATGTTTTTATTCGACAAAAGAATACCTAGACACTAAGCTCGACAAAGTCATGTGACTAAATAAATATTTGTATGCTAGAAATAGCGAAGCATGTGATATAATTACATATAATAATTTACATCCCTGTACCTACCATGTTTCTGACAAATAAATTATTTCATTTCAGAATGCGTGCCATACGCTGGTACTAGGTATAGGCAGAACAGTTATTTATTGAAAGTCTTTAATGATTTCAATGTCCTTGCGAAAGAGCTGGACATTGATTAGTATAATTCCAAGGCTGCAGGCATTAGACGTCAGTTAACGCTTCGGTACGTTGAATCGGTCAATAGCAGGCATCAATTATAATTAAATGTTTGTATGTTTATTAGTTTAGGTAACTTGTGTTTCACCTATATTGTTAATATTCTTCTGTAGCGATATTGTCTTCCTTTGCTTGTTAATTAAATTTTATGCTTAATGTAAAAACCTTTAATAGTTCTTTAGAGAATTTACTATTTAATATCTATATACAAAAGTCAACTGTTGGTTTTCCAAAATGAATAATAAATAAATAAGTATATTTTACTAAATCAATAGTTAATAATACAATCAGTAATCCTGTAGCCTTATTCTATTACATAAGCTCAAACGTTATATAATGGAATTCGTTAACTATATCAACGCTATCAAGGTCGAGCTCTTATAGAGTTGATTCTGTTCTATCTATCCCTTCTCATCACTCTAGATTTCAGTCTAACTCATTCGCAGTAGTGGCCGCAAATCTCTGGAACAATTTACCTGTTGAAATTCGCCAAGCACCCAGCAAAAACTGGTTTACTTTCATTACCTAAACAGCTTCTCACAACGTATATATTTAACAATATCTACATAGACAATACACTAATAGATAGTCTATTCAAAATTCAAATTCAAATAGTTTATTATTCAAAAATACTTATTACTAGGGTTTTACAAAAAAAATATCCTACATAAGATGTAGGTAGGCACTTTTACAAATAATATCTAAACTAGAAATTTAGACAAATGTGTCGCTGCTAGCTAAACTAATAGTCTTTCAACTACTGTTAAAAATAGCTAGCAGGTCTCTTTCCGGGGCACAACATTTTTAAAAGTTACATAATTATTTCTATAAATCATAAGGTATTTTCAAAGAAACTAAACTATCTATTAGTTTTAGTTTATATTCAATTTATTTAGTTTATTTTAAAACTACTTTTAGCCCATTGTCAATAAACTTCTATATTTTCATTGCTGGAGCTGGGCATTCTAAAACATATTTATAGAGAACTCAGCTTTCCTTGTCCTTCTTTTGATGACTGTTCAAAGCACGCTTAATCGATACCAGTTTCAGTAGTGGAGAGCTTGAAGACTCGAGTGCTGGAAGATGGACGCTCTGTCAGCCGTGACGTAATTAGACAATTCTGGATAGGCTTTTATTGATGTTCGAGAGATATCTCCAGGCTTGTTCCAGACAGCCAGCTCGTTAATCTTTTTCAACCAAATTCATCGACGTATATATTATTGCTGAGACAGGGCTTCAAGCCTTAGGGAGATAAAGTCAATTTCAGCCAAATGAGACACTAATGTTGTCACTCGCTAAAGGTGTAGAAAATGCTCTTCTGTTTCCTTCTTTAGACTCCTTCACGCACGCAAAGTGTGAAATAGCATGTAACAATGAGAAATGCACTTCTGTTACGTATTGTAGACATGGTTTTACAACACTACTTTCTCGTGTCTCGGTTTCACTTATACCAACTTGTGCAATCGTTAATTAATTGTTATAAATAATGACATTAGACTGATAACGTATGGCCAGCGTGGCGAGTGTGGGCCAAATTCTCCAATAATAAAATTGTATCTTGAAACGTTGTCTATTTTGCGAATTGGTTATCATGTTTTGTAATAAACAAATTAAAAAATAAACTGAAATCAATACTCATTGCTTCTCAGCGAGCATGCTAGCTGCATGCCTGAATCCACCTTTGTTCACATTTACTATGCAAGGCTGGGATGTTATTATTATTATGTGTGTGTGTATTCGTGCAATGTATGTGTTAAATAGGTTGTATTTTAGTACATCTGTGTCCGTGACGTGCTTTCCATCCGTAAGGCGGCGGCTGAAAATCGGCGCTATGGCCTATCTATAGGTTGTAGCGGACGCCGAGCTGATCGCCTTTTTGTCGCTATACATGTGCTGGTGGGCTAATTATTTTGCGCATAATCTTTTTACTATTTTTTTTTGTATAGTTTTTTTAAATTTGTATTATGCTATGTGTATGGTTTGGCGACAAATAAATATATTTCTTTCTTTCTTTCTTTCTTTCTTTCTTTCTTTCTTTCTTTCTTTCTTTCTTTCTTTCTTTCTTTCTTTCTTTCTTTCTTTCTTTCTTTCTTTCTTTCTTTCTTTCTTTCTTTCTTTCTTTCTTTCTTTCTTTCTTTCTTTCTTTCTTTTTTTCTTTCTTTCTTTCTTAATACGTTCAAGTATTTCTTAATACTCAATCGCCCCCTAAATTGCTGCCAAAATAGAGTGGTGCATAAAAATAATAATTTAAATATTAAAATGGTCCTAAATGTGATGTGTTTGCTGTTCTTATGCTCTTTAGTTAACCTTTTTACCCCACTATCGCGTAGGGGTTGCGACAGAAAAGGGTATGGGTTCAATAATACCAGATATGTTTATTGACGTGATGCCAACTACTAGCTAGGTAGTACTTGCACCCCACATAAGTTTCTTAGTGTGCAGTCATGGGTGGCTGCGAGTCGTCTTCTCTTTAGCGATTCTTACGATTCAGATCAGACATTTTTTTTAATTTTAGCGTAGTTGCATCACTTAGGACGCCACTATTTTTTTAAATCATCATATTATGCCAAACCATTAAGGTTTATTGGCGAGAAAGGTCGTTGATTAGTTATCTATGTTTAATGTTTCGGAGTTAACCATTATAATTACATATTATGTTACAGGTCAATATTTTTTTTGGTATTTTTAGCCACTGTCTTAGTTAACTTAGGTTTCTCTGTGAATGTGTGCAGCTTATTCCAGATTTTAGATATCATGTATTAGTGTATTCTCTCACCATAGTAGTTACCAGCTGTGGGTCGCACCAATACCTTGGCAATCCTTAGAAGTGTGTTAGAAAAAGTGATATAAAGTCCTTGGTCAATCGAAAATAGCCCCTCGGTACTAGAAGTTTAAATTTATATTTGTACAAATTTTCTTACAATATAATATTTATAGAGCTGTTCCTTATATATATGTCTTTGACGGAAACACAATTTAATTTAAACAATATACCATTCTAGGTCTTATTTTCGGGACGATAATGGTCTAATTTGCGTGATCCGATTATGTGGAAAAAGAAAAGCACTTTCACGGTTGAATGACAAGATTTTTAGCAAGGAATTGTTTGGGAAAGGTCAATTATGGCTTGGTGTTAAATTTTCTTTATTTATTCAAGAAAATCTAAACACCAATACATTTTTGCTGTAGGTACTAAATATTAAAATACCTAAGTGTCGGTGGTAGAGGGGTGGAGGCCTGAGAGCGGTGGTGGCTAAAGAGGTGGGATCAAACCCCGGTATGTACAAATGAAAAATACACTTTTCTTACATACGTTTCTCATAGATTAACAACACCACTCTTCCCTTGCCTTGGTGAGTCCCAGTTCCGCTAATACCAACTTGTGGAATCGGTAATAAATTATCATTAGAAATAGACATCAGACCCTCGCCAACCCGTTTGATTAATAATTAATTGAAACCCGTGGCGATTTTAGAATTCTCCAGATTTTTTGAAAGTTCAATCTCAATCATCCAATAAAACTTTGAATTGTGTGCGACTTGCCCCTAGCGCTGTAAGCGGTTTTCTTTACTGAATTTCGCTTTGACAGTCGTTCTAAGAGAATCGCTTTGAATTTTTGATGACTTCGAATAACCAAAGACAAGGACGCGGGTTTTACAGGAAATAACGTCACTGATTTTACTGCGAATATTTTTTTCCTGGTAGTGCAGTCAAATCAAATTGTTCGTGGTCAAAAATTTTTCAGCCTTCCCTTTCTTTCGCGGATATATATATATTCTTATGTATCTATCTTAATTTCATTTTCCCTCCGCTCCTACCTCTAACTCCTTTGCCCAACGCCAGTTGGCATCGCAGTCGCTAAGCCGCCGCGCTTGGACGTGTCCGCAAACGTACCACGCTCCGCCGCTAAAAACGCTAAATCACGCAAATCGCATCTACTGGTTAGTGGATTTCCTCTCCTAATCTTACTATTCTCCACCACTTTATATTTTATATTACCATGATTGTGCTTTGTTTGATTTTTCAATTGTACAAATATATATTTGTTATTTTTTATAATTTTACATTAAATTATAATTATTTAGATTATAAGTTGACACGGCTACAATGCCTCGAATTTAGGTTAAGCTACAGTACTTGTTTATGGCAGCAATACCACTTACTTATTTCGGTCTATCCATAAATTAATTTAATCTTTTAATTTATTTTATGTTTGTAATGTTTTTTAATTTTAATAATATTGTAAATTATTTGTAAAAAATGACAATATCCGAGTGTTACATGTGAACCATAGGGAAATAAATATTTTGAACTTTAAACATTAACAATTTCTTACATAGGTTATTTTAAATATTACATTTCAATTTAATTCAATTCGTTTATTTTGTCAAAATTATTATAGGTCAAAAAGATATGTATTCTGCACTTTTACATGTCAATTTTTACAATATTGATATAAATTAACATATATTATTACAATAACATATATTAGACGTCTAATGACGCTTCATTACGTTGAATCGATCATTGGCAGCAATCCCTAATGAGTGATTTGTTTTTTCATTATCAACTTACTTATGGTTCTCTTGTTCTTTATTACTTAACTTTAAATTTATATGTGAAAACCTTTAATAGTTCTTAGTGAATTTACTGTATATTATTTACTATAATATTGTCAACTGTTGGTTTTCCAAAAAAAAAAAAAATAAAAATAAAAATATAGTACATATTGGTGTATCTGGAGCAGTACATGATAACCATCATTTGGGAAGAGAAACAATAAAAATAACAAAATTATACAGAATAACGCTTAACATTATAGCTGCTGTAGATAGGCATTGTCACACTATAAGCTAAGACAGACACAATTATAAAAATATAAATGTCAGTTAATTTTCTGGGATTTCTAATTTTATATCAGTTATATTAATTATTATAGTTAATACTTTGTAGAGTTTTATTAATGAACCACGGATACGATACAAAGAGATGTAAGACGAAATACCGTTCGCGAAGCATTCAATCGGTTTACTTCGCTTTGCTTTTCTTTGATTTATACATGTAAAACAATTGTTTGAATTGTCTTTTAAAGCATCAGCGCTTTGAAGTAACAAATTTCCAAGTCGAACACGGGCAAAATACAAGTCGGTCATAATTATTAAAAAAAGCAGAGTTCTTCGCGCTATTTTGCGTGGACATGTCAAGTGCAAGTTTTTGTTTTGTAAATTAATTTACTGTGGATATTATTGGTCAAAAGTGGTGTTGTTTTGTTTAATAATGTGCTACAATGTGAATAATAATGGAAAACGATAAATTGGACTTTAAATATGGAGCACAAGTTGCAGTTTATTTTTTCCGGTTTTCCCGCGCTGTCAACTCCCATATTTTACCCGACGTACATACATACATACATATCTTCACGCCAGATCCCTTGCGGGGTAGGCAGAGACAATTGAGCGCCATTTGACACGATCACGACATACCTCTTTCGCTTCGTCGACATTCATTAACCTCTTCATACATGCCCTTTGGTTACGAAGACTTTTTAATGCACCTTCAGTCAGTGTTTTATTTATTTGATCGTGATATGTGAGTCTCGGTCTGCCAGGGCCTCTTTTACCCACAACTTTCGCATTATATATCTGGTTCGTCAATCTTTCATCGCTCATCCTTTCAACATGCCCGAACCATCGTAGCATGCTTTTCCTTATTTTTGTCCCTATGCTTTCCTTCATACCAACCCTTTTTCGTATTTCGACGTTACGTATGCGGTCCGCCAAAGTGACGCCACATATCCGCCGCAACGACCGCATTTCTACTGCATTAACCCTACTCTCATGCGTATTCTGACATATCCACGTTTCGCTTCCATACATCAGTGTTGGTACCAACATGGCATTGTGTATGGCGAGCCGAGCTTTGTCACTGACATTTCGACTGCCGATCAGTGACCCCAGGGCACCGTTAACACTATTTCCCGCGTTCACTCTTCTTTCAACGTCCCTATCGTACTTCCCATCCGCAGTGAAAACACTGCCCAGATATATAATTTCATTTACTTGTTCTAGAGTTTCATCATCAATCTTTATCGTCACGGTTGTCATCCTTCTTCTTTCAAACACTAGTACCTTGGTTTTTCTCGCATTCAAACGGAGTCCTTTTTCTGCACATCCCTCCTTCATTCTTGTGACTAGTGATTGCAGTTGTTGTTCGGACGATGCCATAAGAACAGCATCATCTGCATAAAGCAGGCAGTTCACCACTAGATCACTCATCTTTATCCCACAGTCACTCTCTCTCACTCTTTTTAGGCATTTGTCGAGATATAGAGTAAATAATCTAGGAGAAAGCACACAACCCTGTTTGACGCCCATTTGGGATTCAAAGCAAGGCGACATACCCCCCTCCACCCGCACACAAGCTTTGCAGCCCTTGTACAGGGACTGTATAGCCTGTAGCAGTTTGTCATTCACTCCATACTCCGGCAATATGTCCCAAAGCTTCTTTCTTACAACTCTATCAAAAGCCTTTTCCAAATCCACAAAAGCACAGAAAACCTTCTGGTTTAAGGCCAAAAACTTCTCTGTGATATTGCGGAGCGAAAAGACTTGGTCAGTGCATCCTCTTCCAGGTCTAAAGCCTCCTTGTGCCTCCCATAAAAGACCTTCAGTCTTCTCTTGCAAGCGTTTCGTGAGAATCTTGCCATACATCTTGCTCGCCAAACTGATCAAACTAATCGCTCGGTAGTTGGCACAGTCCAATCTAGATTGAATTTTAAATTTGAATTTTACCCGACGTGTTTGAGCTATAATGCCGCGAGTGACTCCAAGAAAAGCATCAAATTCTGCAGTATCTGGAATTTGATGATGACCTCATTAACTCATGAAAAAAAAAGATATATTACGTCAGACTTGGCTGTATGGGCTAGACCCTTTGCCTTCCCTATCATCTAAAGAAAAAAAGAAAAAAAAGTGACTGATGACAGTTTTTTTTACTGGCATCGAATTAGAACCTAAACTATTTGCATGTTTTTTCTACTTAAATTGTATAAATGATGTCTATTACTTAATTTCTTGTTTCATTTAAATGCCATGCCTAATTTGACTGTGTGAGCACACGTTTTTGCATTTTGGACGCAATTCTCAGTTCTCAGTGGACCGTTTAATGAAGATTACAACTAACTACATTAAAGTTTAAAGTATTTGCCGATCCTAAATTTAAATCGCCTGAGACTAAAGTGGATTGTGGAGGATTAAACGACAGCAGCGTTCAGGATACAGCAGGGTCATTTTGGAACTTTCAGAAATTGATAACTTTTGACATTTGTTTGTATATTTTTTTCTAGGCACTTTATGCTCGTAACACTTTTGCGTCTTTTGCTCGCACAATGATATATTTTCAAATATTTTCCTTAGTAATGTAAACTTTTGTAGCGTTATGTCCGTGATCGCGTGCTGCTGTGGGGGCCCGAGACCTCTGCTGACCACGTTCAATTTATTGTTCTTAAATTAGCACTTTTTTGGACGGTTCCTGCTCAATGCGTAAAAACCAGCAGAGGGGCCTGGTGGGAAATCTGTGGCCTTATCTTATCTTATCGCTTTGTTTTAAATAAATAATGTATTATGAGAGCGGTAGTGGCTCGATTGTAAGAACGCTTTCCTTAACATCCTAAAGATGTGGGTTCGAACCCCGGCATGTATCAATGAAAAATATACTTTTCTTAAGTACATTTGACATAGATTTACAACAACACCATTTCCGCGCCTCCGAGAGCACGTTTAGCTGTCGATCCTGGTCTCACTAATATCAACTTGTGTTATTCTTAATAAATTATCAATATAAAAAATTATGACATTAGACCATCGCCAACCCGTCTGGCCAGCGTGGCGAGTGTAGGCCAAATTCTCCAGATATATGTTTTGAAAGGCCCATCTCCAACAGTGGAGGTCTAGGACCTGTGTTATCTCCTCCTCCTTAGTCGGTACCCCACTTTTGGAGATCGTGACTCCGTCGCAGTCCATCCACAAGCCGTTTCCAGTGGCTGTGGTCCTCGGCGCAGTGGATGGCTTGGTGTACTGGGATATTTAGGTGGTCAGTCACCTGACTGGACCATCGTTTGGGGCTTCTTCCTCTTGTTCTTTTACCGTCTACTGTTCCCGTTACTAAGAGTTTTTCCAGATTGTCGGCACCTTTTCTAGCAATGTGGATAAAATATTGCAGAATTCGGGTAAAGCAGACGGCAGAAAGTCTCTGTCCCTTGGCAAGTTTGAGCTCTTCGAGCACCGAAACGTTAGTACGTCGTGCGGTCCAAAGAATTTTGAGCAAACAACTCTGTGTTACAGCGACTGTAATTAAAATGTATTACGTCTATGTAAAAATATATCTAGGAAGGTAACTAGCACAGTTAAAGACAACTTTGTCGTGATAAAGTAGGCCCTCAGTTTCTCGTTATCTTGCCCAAAGTTTCTTGGATAGAAGTTACAACCAGACGAGTCTGCGCCAGTAGTACTAGCAGTAGCAGTCCTGATCATTACAACTCAGTGGGAAGCACTATGTCAACGACTACACGTTTATCTTTCAGCCAATCAATATGTATATGTATTGTTTTATATTAGAATAAGTTTATTTAATACAAATTATCTGCAACAAATAAAGTGTGTTAGATGTGTTTCTAACTTGGTAAAATATATAAATTGAAGCTATAAAATTTTATTGCCAAATATTTCGCCTCTCTTTGGAGCGGCGTCATCAGTGACAGTGACTGAAGGTCTTTGTCATAAATTTTGAAAAAGTAATTTTATTTTTAGCAATGGTAAAGGCAATGCACTATACAGTTTTGTATTTATTTTTTAGAAAAATATCATCATCACCTAGCGCATGTTATGTCCATTGATGGTTCGATATAAATAAATTTACAATTTATTTATAGAATGTATTTAATAGGAGTAATTTTTACCTCTGATCAAAATTCATAAATAAAATAAAATAAATTTTATAAATAAAAAAGTAAAATAAAGTATCATCACGACCGTTTCCCTTTTGGGGTGGTCAGAAACCACGCTTATAAATAAGCGGATTCGCATTTAGCCAACTTTACTATAGGCCAATCATGACAAGTGGCAAGGTCGTACAGCGTACCAAACTCGAGAAATATCACAAATAAATTAAATATTTTTTTTGTGTCCCGACCAGGAATCGAACCCGGTACCTCCGAGTCCAAATCCACGGACTTAACCGCTAGACCAAGAAGGCAGTAAATAAAATAAATAAATAAATGATTATACCTAGTAAAATTAGAAATAATACTATTTCTAAAAAAGATATATTTAATAATACGGAGTAGCTGTGAGGTACATTTCGAAAGGTGCTTAATTTGATATATTAAATATTATATGATAAAATAAATACGCACAATATTTAAGTATCACACTTACATCACCATACACACAAACACGTACACACTAACACAACCCATAGGTACACTAACATAACACACATGCACTCGCGCATCCATAACTATTTACTGTATTTTGTCCTCTTACGAGTGACTTTAGTATAGTGTACACGCATATTATTATTATTATGAATAATGGCTTATGTTTTGTTAACCTAGACTTCTAGTTTTAGTTTAGTTTAGTTTCATTTCCACAAATAAGTACAATTTATATAAAGTAAAGACATGTATGGCCAATGTGTTACTTATAAGGTATACCTATGTATTTATTTCTGTAATGAGCTGTGGTTTTTGTAATAAATAAAAAAAAAAAAAAACTCTGCATTGTCCCAAAGGTTGGCTGCTAGAGAATGATAGTAGTATGCATGATAAAACATACAGCTAAAAATGGATAAATATTTTGTCAATTCAACGGTTGCGGTTAAAGAAACAGAATAAGATATGTTTTTTTCAACACAATTTAAATAATCGAATCCAAAACAACATTATCAAAGACAAAAACGCAAACTTTACTTTCTTTTCTACCTTTACTCAATCTCAAAACAGTGATGCGAAAAAATATACGTCATGGGAGAGAAAAACAAATACGTCGCAAGCATTGACCAATACATATAGAGCTGGTACTTACTTAATAGGTTCAAAATTACAGGCAAAGTTATAATGTATGTATGTTTATTTATTTAAATACTTTATTGCACTTAAAAACTAGTGCATAGGCGAGCTATAACGCCATAAGGCATTCTTCACCAGCTAACCTTGGGGATTATGAAAGGTGATGGGCAGGTTGAAGAAAAATATGAAAATAACTTAAAATACTAAAATAACCATAAAAGCGTCTGGTTTACGCTGTATGTGACAAGAGGGCTGGCAGTTTTTTCGCGCAGCAAATCAGCATCGCTGTGCAGATGTTCGCGAGTGTTCTTGGCACACTATATGTAGTTTAGATTTTAGTTTAATTTTTTGTTTAGTTTATATATTTCTAATACCATAAAATACATGTTAAAAATACATATACATACTCGTACTTAATTTTACAACAATGTTTGTAGGTATAACATGTGGTATAATTATTTAAATATCTTTTTTTTTAAACATATTATTTTATTTTTTTATTATATTATTTCCCCGCTTAATTGCAATACTCATTCTATGGGCGAAAAGAGAGCCAGCCCTCATGTCACCGGAGGACACAACTAGACGCGGTGTTTTTTTTTTTAAAATATTGCGCTTCGGTTTAATGGGCCCAGAGTTTCTACAGCAAACGGCACAAATATGCAATCTTTTAGTATACTTACACACTTGCGTCACTTGCCGGACTCCGCATTTTCCGCAACGGCCCCCGCTTTATGCGCTGTCCCTCTGAGATACGACGCGGCGAGAGTAAGTGGCGTAGCACATCTTATTAATTGTATATTTATTTTTATTTATTATTCCATCTTACTTACCTTACTCTATCCTTTATGTTAAAATGTATTCATTATGATCATCATGAACCTGTTTATCTCCACTGCTGGATTGATCTTAACGCGATCTCATGCCACCCTCATCCTTCCCCCACCGGAGGTTTTCTTCAGGCCATCCGCCCATTTAGTGAGGAGTTGTCTTACTCTGCGTCTTCCTGTACGTAATCCCCTCGCGTTTGCCTCATCGTTCGTCGGTTCTGAGGCAGATGTGACCGGCCCACTGCTATTACAGCTTGCAAATTTTAAAAGCTATGTTAGTAACTTCCGTTATCTGACGAATATCAACGTTTCGAATTCTATTCATCAGAGAAATACCAAGCATAGCTCTCTCCAGAGAACGCGGAGAGCTACCTTGAATTTATGGACAAGATCCCGGTACGACATTACCGGTAGGACGTACTTGTTAAAGACCTTCGTCTTTAAACATTGTGGTATGAACGATGAAAAAATGTGCTGGAGTTTCCCGAATGCCGCCCATCCTAGCTGAATGCGTCTGTCGTCTTCTTAGCTGAAATTGGCTGCGCCTAATTGGATAGAAGTAGTCCGAGGTAGTCGTAATTTTGCACAACTGTTTGCATGCTGTTAAATTGTGTAAATAAATAAGGAAATTATCGGCGCGTTGGCTCTCAATAAATACCATAAAAAGCCCTGTTATATTTAAGTCAACGGACGCAAATTTTGGCGGTAAAGTTTGATTTCTCAGGAGACAAGACGAGCAGAGAATTCATAACATTCATTCTACTGTGGTTTGAACTTCTTTAAGCACGATTTGACTTTGATATTCTTTATGCGAATAAATATTTTTTAACAATTCACTCAGGTCTTGTTGAACTGGTAAAACTGATCAAGGGAGCTATAGACTTCCCTTCGTTGCTATCTCAGCTGGACAGTAATATGGCAGTACCGACCAATTGGTAGAGACCTACCTCTCTCATACCAATGGCAAGCACGAACTACAGAAAGAATACATTTTTAATTAAAACTTGGACTGTTAATACATTCATTGATGAAACTGATCTTGTTATCTTACATGAAAAGGTGATAGTGGTGAGAATTTATGTTTAGTAATATAATATTTAAAAATATTAACCCTAAAATTGTAATATTCTAATTATTTAATTTGCTATTTATAATTTTATTCATCATTATTTTGATTTCGTAATGTAATAGTTTTTGATGCGATACGAAGATGTTTTTTTTTTTAATTTTTAAATCTCATAATTACTATTTTATTAAATACGCTTTAATTTATTATTCATTCAAAATCAAAATCAAATTATTTGTTTCCTCAGGTTATCTTGTAACAACTTGGATATTATAAACACTAAAATAATATAAAATAAAAACATAAAAAAAATATAAACAAACATAAGTTAGGTAATCATGGTTGGACCGTAACAGGTAAACAATCCATGTGTGTTATAATAGCATTATTGTCATAAACAAGGTAATTGTAACTTAATAACTACTTAATATAAGATCGTGGCTATAAATAGGCCGTGTCAACTAAATATAAATTCGTGGCTGTAAAAGGGCCGAGTCAGCTTACAATCTAACAATAATAATAAATATCAAATCTTAATACTAGTTCGTGGCTGTATACGGGCCGGCTCACCTTACAATGTAAATAATAATAATATGTCAATTAAACATATATTCGTAGCTGTAAAAGTGCCGTGTCATCTTATATTCTATATTACTGTAGTTACTACATTTTAACGAGTTTATAAATTAAGCCGAAGATTTAGTTTTAAATAATTTTCATACAATTTTTAATACTGTGTAAATGTTCTCAAACTATGAAATTAAATAATAATATAAATTAAGTAACCATGTGATAAATACTATTGACTATAATAATGGTCTGATCTAGATGCATAAACTGCGAGCTGAAATTTACGCGGGCATTGCGCAGGAGCACTAATGTATATAGATCGTCGCATGTAATTTAATATCGATGAATTTTATTAACTTGCAGCTATTTCAATTAATCGTTGCGATTGTTGAGCGGAGCGATGCCTTAATGAGTCAGAACTCCCAATTCCGACTAGTTGCGACTAAAAAATCGCGCTCATTCTCGAGAATTGCGGGGCGATTGCCTCGCGAAATGACGCATAAGTAAATTAAATTATCTAAATATATAAATAATAATTAAATATATATATAACTGCCTCCGTGGTCTAGCGGTTAAGTCCGTGGATTAGGACTTGGATGTACCGGGTTCGATTCCTGGTCGGGACACAAAAATATTTATTAATGTAAATAAATACATTTAATTAATATTTAATTTATTTGTGATATTTCTCGAGTTTGGTACGCTAGAGACATCGATGAGTTTGCCACTTGTCATGATTGGCTAAATGTGAATCCGCTTATTTATAAGCGTGGTTTCTGACCACCCCGAAAGGGAAACGGTCGTGATGATACTTTCCTTTTTTTTTACTTTTACTATTTACATATATTATAAATACATACACATAATATTTAAATATGAATATACTTATATACAATACTTACATAAATAACAATCCATGTTAAGTTTAGAAATTATATTTCACTTTGCTTTTTAAGAAATTAAGAAGTTAGTAGTTAAGGTGCCAGTCTGATTGACAATGGAAGTTTGTTCCATTGACGAGCTGCAGAAACAGTGAGAGATTCTGAATAGCCTGCTTGAAGAGTTGAGAGGAATCGCAAGTTGATTGTTGTGCGAAAAACGAAGAGAACGTGCGTGGGAGTCGCGGATAAATTAGGAACGATCACGGAGTTAATAGCGCGTGCCGTGTCGTTTTGTTTTAATCAAAGACTATAAGGGGCCCCTTTTTTCATTGTGCTACACACTATTTTGCTATCTCTACCTAACCAAATACTGAATCCATATTTATTTATAGATTCCCAACGAATATTTTTTTTTATGTACAATAATCCAGACAACATACACAGACAAAGCTTCTTTGCCATTTACGTATAATAATACAATTAATAGTCAATTACAAGTTTTTCATTTTATATGTTATTTTATTATACGCTATACAATGAAAATAAACATTTTAATTTTAAGTTTTAAAACCTCAGTGAAGGTGACAGTCTGGCAAGGTAAATGCACCAGTTAATGACCTTAGAGTTTTCAGTTTGCTCAACATAGAATATTTAACATTTAATCTTTTACAATCAAGAAAATTATCATTTTCATTTAAATTTTACACTTAAAACGAAAGGTACGTGCACGTTTTTATTAAAAGTAAAGTATTTATTATATTTGGTCAGCAGCTTAAGTACATCTATTACATTGATGGATGTTATCCATCCTGTATTAGAATTGACATTTCCCTTCGCTTACAATCGATACAAAATGCATTCAACATATTTGTTCATGTGACAGCGTTGATCAGCTTGACCACCACGAGCTGTCTTGTCAGAAAAGTGCCGGTCGTCGTTTCTGCCACGGTTCTGTTAACAATGTGATCCAACGGACTTTGAACCGGGTTCTTGAACCGCCTAGGATATCGCGCAGTGATGGCAACAGACTCGTGGTCTGAGGGTCAAGCATTGGTGTGCGACGCTACTTATCTCCAGGGCACATCCGTCAGGGTTGGGACTGCAGCTGACTCGGCTGGAAATGACAAATGTCGCAAATACGAGTCTTTTACAACTTTGTGTTTGTACCTTTTGGTCTTGAGACAATGTGACCGTGGGGGCCAAGTGCTAAGAAGTTATTTAAGAAACTGGCTGGTTAATGTTGTATGTGATAAGAGGGCTGGCAGTTTCTTCTCGCAGCAAATCATCATTACTGTGCAACAAGATAAGCTAAAAGTAGAAAATGTGTAGCGACATAACTCAACTTAGTATTCGCTATGTATTTGGCCTGCGTAAGTATGATCATGTCTCACATTTTCGTATTCAACTAAAGTGGCTGAATATCCGTTTTCTCATCCTCTCCTTTCTTTATGGTATTCTAAACAATCCGAAAACACCCCATTACCTGCGTGATCGTTTCCAATTTCTTCGCGACTCCCACATACGTTCTCTTCATTCTTCGCACAACAATCAACTTGCGATTCCTCTGCACTCTTCAAGCAGATATTTAGAATCTCTCACTGTTTCTGCTCTATAGCCCGCAGGGACGACGACCAACGAGCTGTTTTAACTCGCCACTATACCGAGGATATCCCGGATGTCAATCTAGGCGAGATCGATATAGCCCTTGGACAACTTAAAAATAACAAGGCGCCTGGTGATGACGGAGTCACGGCTGAGCTTCTGAGAGTAGGCGGGAAACCAGTACTCAAAGAACTCGCAAGACTATTTAACTACGTCATTCACCACGGAACCACGCCAGAGGCATGGACCAGGAGTGTTGTGGTCCTGTTCTTTAAAAAGGGTAACATCTCCCTTTTAAAGAATTACAGGCCCATATCACTCCTGAGCCATGTCTATAAGTTGTTTTCAAGGGTGGTCACAAATCGACTCGCTCAGAGAATGGATGATTTCCAGCCCCCGGAGCAGGCTGGGTTTCGAAAAGGCTTTAGTACGGTCGATCACATTCATACATTGCGACAGATAATACAGAAAACCGAGGAGTATAATCTGCCGCTATGTCTAGCGTTTGTGGACTATGAGAAAGCCTTCGTCTCAATCGAAACCTGGGCTGTTCTGGAATCCTTGCAGCGATGCCTAATAGACTATCGATACGTTGAGGTGCTGAGATGTCTTTACAGTTCTGCGACTATGACCGTCCAGTTACAGGGTCAGCATACAAAGCCTATCCAACTGCGCAGAGGCGTGCGACAGGGGGATGTCATATCCCCGAAACTGTTCACGAACGCGTTGGAAGATGTTTTTAAAATGCTAGACTGGAATTACTGCGGCATAAACATCAATGGAGAATTCATCTCACACCTCCGATTTGCGGATGACATAGTCATTATGGCCAGTTCACTCAAGGATCTTAGCGGAATGCTGAACGGCTTAAACGTAGCATCCCAGCGGGTTGGTCTCGAAATGAACTTAGACAAGACGAAAGTCATGTTCAATGATCATGTCAAGCCGAGGCCAATCTGCATAGGAAACGACACTCTCGAAGTTGTGCAAAATTACGTATACCTCGGGCAGACTATCCAATTAGGAGCAGCCAACTTCAGCAAAGAAGCCGACAGACGCATTCAGCTAGGATGGGCGGCATTCGGGAAACTCCGGCACATCCTCTCATCGTCTATACCACAATGTTTAAAGACTAAGGTCTTTAACCAGTGCGTCCTCCCGGTAATGTCGTACGGAGCAGAGACGTGGACACTAACAGTGGGTCTGGTCCATAAATTCAAGGTCGCTCAGCGAGCCATGGAGAGAGCTATGCTTGGTGTATCTCTGGTGGATAGAATTCGAAACGTTGATATTCGTCAGAGAACGAAAGTTACAGACATAGCTTTTAAAATTAGCAAGCTGAAGTGGCAATGGGCCGGACACATCTGCCGCAGAACCGACGATCGATGGGGCAAACGGGTTCTAGAGTGGAGACCACGTACGGGAAGACGCAGAGTGGGACGACCCCCCGCCAGATGGACAGATGACCTAAAGAAGGTCGCTGGTGGGGGTTGGATGAGGGTAGCGAAAGATCGCGTTAAGTGGCGAGCCTTAGGGGAGGCCTACATCCAGCAGTGGAGAGATACAGGCTGATGATGATGATGATGACTGTTTCTGCAGCTCGTGAATGGAACAAAATTCCATTGTCAATCAGACTGGCACCGTCGTTAAACATATTTAGGCATCTACTAATTTTATTTTAGATATTTATTGTGCAATAAATATTTTTTTACTTTACATAAATATATGCTTTCAGATAGAACAAAAGAGTCAATAAATGTAAACAATAGAATCCTAATAATTCGTGAATGCAACGAAAATTAATATTAACCTCGAAGTTTACGTTAAAACTTTAGTTAAACGGAGCACCAAAACGAAAAGCCCCTAGTTTAAGTTAAGTGTAGTCTGATCATTAGATCATGACGCTTATTATTTTTATAATATTTATATGCAATAAAACAATACATTTAATATTTGGAACTATAGCATCATTCAACACCTATTTATGTATTCTACATTTAAAAAATATGTCTTAATCCACAGCTTTTTATATTCGTACTGAATCACAAGGATACTAGTATATTTGGCGTAATATATATATTTATATATAAGCGGTGGTGGCTTGGTTGTAAGAACACATACCTTAAAATAAAAACCTAAATAGGTCGGTTCGAACCCCGGATGTACCGATGAGAAATACATTTGTCATTTATTTTCAACACCACCGTTCCTCGGAAAGCGCGTTAAGCCATCGGTCCCAGTTCCACTTATACTAACATGTGGAATCGTTAATAAATTGTCATTAGAAAAGTGAAATCAGAACTTCGCCAACCCGTCTGGCCAGCACGTGGCGAGTGTAGGCCAATTTCTCCAGAAATTTCTGGAAGGCCCATCTCCAACAGTGGAAGTCTAGGACTTTGTGTTATAAGTGCTGTGATTATGATGTTATTTATATTTGCGTTTTTTTTTATATTATATCTATAATGTATGATACAGTGTGTAGCTTTTTTTTTTTTTTTTTTTCATCACAATCGTATCACGCTTATAAAGAAGTGGATTCACATTTAGCCAACTTTACTATAGGCCAATCATGACAAGTGGCAAGCTCGTCGATGTCTCTTGCGTACCAAACTCAAAATATATCACAAATAATTAAATATTAATCTAATTTATTTATTTAAATAAATAAATATTATTGTGATTAATTTTAATATCCCTTAACCTCACACTCTCCCAAAGGTAAGATGTTTAAATAGGTGGTAGGCGGAATGATGGTGGTAATTTGCCGAGTCTGCCGAGGCGGGGAAGTATCCACTGTTCGTGCCGATAAGCCCAGCCAAGCCGCCATAGTGTTCGGAACTAATGTCAGTCATGTCTGTCTAATACCCGTTGCTAGCATTCATGAACATTGCGCGTCACTTACCCTCAGTCAAGGTCACATGTCGTGCTAGTTTTGATTTGTATAAATTAAACTAGTGAAAATAAGCATATAAAAAAGTGTGAGATTTGTCTGTCTACAAACTAATCATAATAACATTAATTTAGGTACATACGTATACATAAATAATAATAATAACCACCCAAAATAACTGCCAAGTGGTTTTATTAGTTCGCGATATTCAAGTATTTTAATGTTTTTTAGGCGCGGTGGTGGCTCGGTTGTAAGAACGCGTTCCTTTAATCCTACAAAGGTCGGTTCAAACCCCCCCCCCGGCATGCACCAATGAGAAATACATTTTTCTTAAGTACATTTGTCATAGATTTAAAACACCACCGTTCCCGTGCCTCGGAGAGCACGTTAAGCCGTCGGTCCCGGTTCCACTAATACCAACTTGTGGAATCGTAAAAAAATGTCATAAACAAATGACGTCATATCCTCGCCAACCCGTCTGGCCAGCGTGGCGAGTGTAGGCCAAATTCTCCAGATATGTGTTCTGGAAGGCCCATCTCCAGCAGTGGAGGTCTAGAACGCTGTGTTCTAGGGGCTGTAATGATGATGATGATGAATGTTTTTTAATAAATATATTCAAAACCTTCAACTCTAGATATCCGTACTTCAATCCGAGTAGGTATTAATTAATTCTTCATTATGCAAAACATCATAAAACTTAACTGGGGTCTTGGTCCGAACCAAGCCCCTAATGTATATTATAGTAGCTGTAAATTCATAATTATTTACCTACTTCGCTGCTTTCGTGGCTCTGTATAGACGCCAAGATACCAGCTTTGATTTCCGATCAGGACTAAACAAAAAAGTTGAAAATATTTATTTGAGATTTAATTACATAGTAGCTGTAAGTTTGTTTTTTTAAATCTTCGTTTAATTCTTTATTCGATTTTTATTGATCCTAGTTTGCAATATAAAATAAGTCAAGCGCTTGGCCAAGGAGTTGTCCAAACTGGTGATGGAATTATCTGGACAGAAGGGCATTATATATATAGCATTTTTTGAGACTATGTGATTGTAATGATCGTAGCTTCTCTGCACTTAATCTCCGGGAGACAATTGTGCGTGACCATTGCTTTATCAGCAGAGTCATCCAATCTCCTGCCTATTTACAATTTTAGTGCAATAAAGTATTTAAAATAAATGGAAAAACTTCAGTTTAAGCGAAGCCACACAGCAGCACTCGAGCACTCTCCTCTACACAGTGGGCTATCTGTAATATTCAGAGATAGATATTCAGTCCCTTATCACCCCACTGATGGCCAGTCGAAATGTCAGTGACAAAGCTCGACAACATGCTGGTACCAACACTTGTGTATGGAAGCAAAACGTGAATATGTCAGAATACGCATGAGAATAGAGTTAATGCAGTAGAAATGAGATCGTTGCGTCGAATATGCGGCGTCACTTTAACGGACCGCATACGTAATGTTGAAATACTCAAAACGATAGATATTAAATAAGGAAAGCTTAGGGATAAAAATAAGGAATGGCATGCTTAGCTGAAGGTGCATTAAAAAGCCATCAAAACAAAAGGGCATGTATGATGAGGTTGATGAATGTCGAAGAAGCGATGTATGTCGTGACCGTGACAAGTGGCGCTAAATGCCTACCCCGCAAGTTATTTGCCGTGAAGATATGTATGTATCACCCCTATCATTGTACAGAGATTGGCTCTGTTTAGGCTTAAAAGTTACTGTATTGGGTGCCTATCAGGATTGGGCAGGGCCTCCTGCAGTATGTCGTCCCTGATTATTATACGTAATTAGGTAGGTATTAGTTTTATGAATTATAATTTAATTGAATAGATTTAATTGTTAGGTAGGTAATTATGAGCATGCCGTCTTCTCCTTTAATTACAATCACATTTACTCTATTAATTATGTATGCATGTACTCAGAAATTAAAATATTGTTGATTTTGTTGGTAAACTTATAAATAAATAAAATAAATAAATGATCAAATCTGCTCAAACAGACTTTCCGTTATTTATTTTTAATTTTAAACCGAATTTCAAACTTTGAATTTTAAAAGTTTCAAATTTTGAATGGAACGCTAAAAATTACGTCTTCTTTAACAAATCAGATAATTGTTTTTCTGTTTTAATTATAATATAAGTAATTTTTAGAAAGGTATAATAATATTTTAAGAGACCCTAGAACACAAAGTCCTAGACCTCCACTGTTGGAGATGGGTCTTCCAGAATTCTCTGGAGAATTTGGCCTTTACTCTGGCAAGACGGGTTGGCAAAGGTGCGATGTTAATTTTATAATGACTTTTTTATTACCGATTTCACAAGTTGGTATCAGTGGAAGGGGACCAACGGCATAACTCTGCGAAGCACAGGAACGGTGGTGATGTTAATCTATGTATTAAAGACAAGTTTTATTTTTATTTTTTTTATTTCTAAAGGAATTGTATGTTTATTATAATATTAAAAAAAAAATGTTTCAGTATTAGTTTTTCGAATAATATTTAGTTTTTGTTTACTTACTTATTGAAAATTTTATAATGTTGTTATTTTTTATAGGCAATAAATGTTAATGTGTTAATATTAATAATAATATAATAATAATAAATTGTTTATTATCAGGGAACAGATGGCCCATAGATAAATACCTTACAACTAAAATACATATAAAAATATCATTACGAAAATTAATTAATCTAAAGCTTCATTATAATTATAATTAATTAATAATTAATGTGGTGGTCGCCTATAATAGGTGCAACATCTAACTTCTGATTTAGTGTTAAGTACAAATAAGTGTGTGATGTTAGCACTGTTGGCTACCCTATTATAAATAAATAAATAAATACATGCCGGGGTGATTCGAACTAACCATTGAATTAAGCCACCACCGCTCTCAAATCTAGGTGTACTCGAATACGATGGATTAATTATTTGCAAGGATTACGGTCGTGATGATACTTTTCTTTTTTATTTATCTACTTGAAAGCATCGTTTACGCCTTTCATGTTATATTAATTTCCGCCTTCCTGTAGACTGGAAATGATGAGTCTTTGACAATGCCATTGGTTCATGAATTGCCCTTTATTATGAAGCTACTCCATTGTGAACATCTCATTTAGATTTGATTAATTTGACATATCTCTTTTTCTATTCCTCGTCTGTTCCACTTTATTTGTTTTATGTTAGAAGTAATTCTAACGTATGACATATATTTCGGAATATATAGAAGTAATAAATTAATATCCCCTCTATAACGACTTAATAATATATAATAACATGACCTGTGAGCATCATTAGGTTAATGTACATAGGCGAGCTTAATGCCAACTAACAACAAACTGCCTCCGTGGTCTAGCGGTTAAGTCCGTGGATTTAGACACGGAGGTACCGGGTTGGATTCCTGGTCGGAACACAAAAATATTTATTAATGTAAATAAATACATTTAATTAATATTGAATTTATTTGTGATATTTCTCGAGTTTGGTACGCTGGAGACATTGACGAGCTTGCCACTTGTCATGATTGGCCTATAGTAAAGTTGGCTAAATGTGAATCCGCTTATTTATAAGCGTGGTTTCTGACCACACCGAAAGGGAAACGGTACTTTAAATGATACTTTACTTTTTTTACTTCTACCAACAATCAATTTTTTTACCAACTAATCTTTGTGATAGAGATTTGTTATAAGCGGGTGCAGACAGGTTACTAAAACATTGGCGTGCAGATGAGCGGCCACTAAAAACCTCACAAGTAGTTTAGAAACACAAAATCATTACAATACATAACGAACAGTGAGAAATGCACGAGTTTTATCCATTAATCATATTAGTTCGCGAACAAATGCCAGCTGTGGCAGAAAAGTTTAAGTGACCGTTCACAATTGGTGCCTTCACCCTATGAAAGAACCACAGCCTAAACAAGGCGCATACACACGAAGTTAGTAAACTGCCATCCATAGCCTAATAGTACAAGATACGTAGAAAAGCGACCTTTACCGATCTGTTAACCGAATAAAAACCACTTATTTATTTATATAAATACTGCATAAAAACATTCAGTGTGCTTAGTGTAACATGCAAGTTTCGGAAAACGTAACTACTGTAGTTACGTTTTTTATTTTACATTGCGTGTTATTGCAAGTTTGGCTTTAATAACAGCCAATGAACATCGAAAATTCAGTAAAAAAACTCTACTACTATAGTTGCGTTTATGAAACTTCACTGTCACACTATAGCGTTTCACTATCCCTACTCAATAAATACCTGGAATTCCTCGTCTTTTGGCTTCATAATACATCATATCTCATTAAAATTCATATTTTTCATAATTCAGCTTCCATTGTTCACAACATTTCTTCCTCATACCTTATTTATGTCTTTACACCACTTTTTTATTCATTTCAATCAACTTTATTTTACTCAAATTTGTTCTATTTTACTTTTTGCAATATTTTTATTCTTTGACAACTCTGTTTTTCGTCGTTGCTAAGGCAACACTGTCAAATATTTATTTAATTCATATGCAAAATTATTTATAACGTCCTTCATCCATTCCTTTCGGCAATAATTTTTACTAAAACACACATTTTTATACATTTTTGGAAACATATTTGACTTACAAACTTCATTATTTTAAATTTTCTCCATTCATTTTTTCGAACTCAAAAAAAGATATAAAAGTCATACCACACCCCATTTCATTCATTCATTCGGCTGGAGTAGCCAAAAGAAGAACTCAACCTAAAGGCCTAATCCCGGGGCCACTGCCCCGGGACTCAAGAAAGGCTATCTTCGATTTTGGACTCGAAAGAAGCTCTCTCTATATCTACAACTTCGGAACTCTTTTACTGAAGAATTCATCACTGCACTCAGCACCGTTCAAGTTTCGGACTCAGAAGACTACTATCGCTTCACCCGTCTCTTGAACTCTTCTCTTCACCGAAGATTTGCTTCACTCTTCACCGATCCTTGAAGACGCTCGACCATCGCTGATTCATCCCTACAGTTAGTTCTTCACTATCGCTGCCTCATCTCTACGTGCTACTCTCAATCAACGCTACCTCAACTCTACGCTCCAACAACTGCTCAACCCGGGAGTCTACGAAGTCGGCAACGCTAAACTTCATCACCGACTTCGCCTCCGGAACGCCGTCGACCTTCATCAACGACCCGAAACTTAATCTCCGTGCTCTCCGATCTCACCTCTCCACTTCACTCATCTAATTATTTGTAAATAAACTTATATTGTACATAACTTATACCTTCTTTTAATTTAAATTTCTTAGACAGGCTCCTTCTCTAAAAATCTTTTTCTTCTCAACTATCGCTTCACGATAACACTAGGCATACAGTTATATAATGCTAAAGTTGTGGGTAAAAGTGGCCCAGGTAGACCAAGACTCGCCTATTTTATGAAAGATGAACAAATTATTATCGAACCCATCAGACTCTAAATCTACAGTCTAAACCACTAGACCACAGAGGCAGTAATGTTTTGAAGTTGGATTAAAAATATTTTTTTAGTCTGTGGTCGTTGGATTCGTAGGGTAAACGTGTTAGTACGTGACTAGGAATTTTCTCGATCACGGCCGCAAACACGAAGCATTCTGCAACGTGCGCCGTGTGATGGATTGCGACAGTTGGACCGATTTATTTATTGCATTGACCGGCATTCGAACCGGGCTTTAGGGTGGTAATAAATGATAATGTAATAGTAAAATAAAATATATTTAGTATTTATTTATTTAGTTAAAAAAAAATATTTTTTATATTAAACATACGATAACAGAAGCCAAAGAGATTTTGTATTATTTAGACAATATTACACAAGAGAAAATATATAAAAAAAAAATTTACAACATATTATAAATATAAAAATAAACTAAAACAAAAACGAAAAAAAAACCTACTTACAAAACCTAATTTAAATATAAATCGTATCCACGCGGCATGGTGGCAAGAACGCTGGCCGCATTTCCTCGCTGAATCGCTATGCTGATTCTCTGGGCGAGGAAAGAACCAGCCAGAGCAGACAAATAGACGAGGGGTGATATCAGGGGGTTCCAAGGAACAATTCTGTCTCATTTCATCAGAATCTTACCTTAAATCCTACAAGGTACAAACCCCCCCGGCACATGCCAATACATTGGTACATACCAATGAGAAATACACTTTTCTTACGTACATATGTCATAAATTTACAACACCACCGTTTCCGTGTCTCGGAGTGCACGTTAAGCCGTCGGTCCCGGTTCCACTAATACAAACTTGTGGAATATTTCATAAATTGACATTAAAAAAATTACATCAAATTCTGGCCAGAGCGTGGCGAGTGTAGGCCAAATTCTCCAGATATATGTTCTGTCTAGGGGCTGTAATGATGATAATGAACGTAGGTTTAAAGGCGAGACAAACATGCATACGAGTACATACAGACACACAGATATAGCTTCTTCCACATTTATAATATTATAGAGCCTGGTACTTTAACACAGGTTAAGAATTTATTGTTTTTATTTATCCATTCGTATAAGGAAATTATTCTGGTATTGTTTTCGTTTGAGACAGAAAAATGAGTTAACAAACTTGGTTGAATGTTTTCTTTGCAGTTTTGATAAATGATTTGTGAAAATAGTTATATATTAAACATAAATAAAGGAATGTCTTTTAATAATTTTATGGCGAATTTTGCCTACGCTCGCCACGCTAGGACTCTATGTCCTAGGGGCTGCGATGATGATCATTACAGTGACTTGACTATTGTAACATTATAAAAGTATCATCACAACCAATTATTTTATTTAGCTAACTTTACTATAGGCCCATCATAACAGGCTCGTGGATGTCTTGAGCGTAACAAACTCAAGAAATAACACAAATTAAATGTTGTGTTCGACTTGGATTCGAAACCGTTACCTCCACTTCTAAATAAGAAAGAAAGAAAGAAAGAAAATACTTTATTTATCGCAACAATTACAATGGTTACAAAAAATAAATATGCAAGGAATAAATATAAATGTATAAATGTAAGCCTATTCTATATACCGAAACATACATACAGGTGTGGCGATAAATAGGTGGTCAGCTCAGCATATGCTACAGCCAAGGCTGCAGCACTGATTTTCAGCTGATGCCTTATGTTCACGTTTCTTGTTTCACATTCACTGGTCGCAGAGATGTACAGTACCATCTACTAAATCGGAAGGAACACTAAATGTACAGTTGCACATATGTTTAAAAAATGAGAATAGAATAAAATAAATAAATAATATTATGATAAATAATATAAGTCATAGTAAAGAAAAAACAATAGTATATTAATAAATAGAATAAGATTAGGTAAGTTGCTGTGAAGTCTTTTGTAATATTAGCATATGCCTTTTGAGTGCCGATCTGAAACCTGCTAAGGAATGCATGTCCCGAAGCGGTGGAGGCAAGTTGTTCCATATTTTTACAGCAGCGTACCTAAAACTACCTCAAAACGCAGATGTCCTAAAACGAGGGATGCAGAGTAATTTATGACTTGCTCATCATAAATCATTGGACTTAACCGCTAGACCGCGGAGGCACTTATTATAGTTTTAATGAACCTCCCCTATAGAATGTTTGGAAACGTGCTTGCCCACATGTAAGAAAAACCTGTGAAATATGGCCGTAGGTTCACATGTCGTGGTCGACAACATGGTATTTTGTCCCTGGGTTCCAAGAAACACTTCTGACAAATTTCAACAAAATCTGTCCAGTAATATAGTCGTGAGTGACGGTCATACATACATAACACACATTTATAATACTAGTATGGATTATACGGGCAAAGTTGGGTCAAATAGATAGTAAAGAAATATGATACATACTTTACGGATCGCTTTGAATGATTTTTGCTTATTGCATTTGCTGTAAATGGGAGAAAATATGACGTTTTATGATACGTGCGATCTCCGCGATATTGGGAACTTTAACGCGATACCCTCAACTGCACTGAAGTCACGTACAACCGTTTAAAATATGAAGGCGGGTTGGAAAAACAGCTTTTTATAACTTGTCAGAATATTCATTACAGCCCCTAGAACACAGCGTCCTAGACCTCCACTGCCTTCCAGAACATATAACTGGAGAATTTGGCCTACACTCGCCACGCTGGCCAGACGGCTTGGCAAGGATATGATGTAATTTTTTTGACGATTCCCCAAGTTGGTATTAGTGAAACCGGGACCGACGGCTTAACATGCTCTCCGAGGCACGGGAACGGTGGTGTTGTAAATCTATGACAAATGTACGTAAGAAAAGTGTATTTCTCATTGGTACATGCCGGGTGGGTTTGAACCGACCTTTGTAGGATTTAAGGAACGCGTTCTTACAACCGAGCCACCACCGTACTGTTGTCAGAATATATATGCATGCTATTAACGGAAAATAACCAACCAGTGGTAGGTAGTAGATGAGAGGACTGTATATAGTTTGGTGGGTTTGACGACGAGCCAGGTCCGTAAAGTCCAAAGAAAAGAGCATTAACCACTTCCAGCAGCAGCTAACAACTCTTCTCGTGCTAAAACTCTTTTCACACAAATGTCATTTCACATAAAACTAATAATCCAAATAACAGTTGAGCAGACAATGCACCGAAAATTGGGAACAGGCGGCTTAACGTCACCGAAATACAAAATTGTAGACTAGTAGAAGAGTCTTCTCACACCCCCGCAGGGGGGAGTGGGGAATCTGTGTCAAGGTATTTGCCTTCTAACAGAGGTTGCGTTCGCTTTCCGTAACTACGGACAGGGCATGGGGTAACCATTAAAGGTTGAAGTATACGAGCCAGGCGGCGGAGCCGCGATTACGACTCCGTGATTGGTAGCAGGTGACGAGCGTAGCATTGTCTGGCTTCCGGCGGCCGGGCGTGCAGAGGGGCCAGGTTTCTCACAAGTGGGAAATCTGTCGCCTCTGCGCGCGCGAACATGCCAGCCGCCAGACGACGCACGAATTCGTCCAGTGTTTCCATCCGCATATCTCTATGGATTACATCGTTCCTCACGTACCGCGAGGCGCCGACAATGGTACGAAGCGTTAGGTTTTGTTGCGCTTGTAAACGTGCTCTCAGCGTAGCTGAGGTGAGAGCGTACCAGGCCGGCGCGGCGTACGTGAGTCGGCTGCGGATATAGGCTTTAAATATTAATAGCTTCGTGTGAAGCGGCAAACTGGATGCAAACACTGGGCGAAGTTTGGCTCTCGCCACCCGCGCCATGTTCACAGTGGCGGTCACGTGGGCGCGCATGTTGATGCGTTTGTCTATCGTGACGCCCAGGTATTTTAATGGATTAGTCCACGATAGACTCTCGCCGTTCAACAGAAGCGGACGGTCGGGTTTGAGCCTTTTCAGTCCAGTCTCAAGGAACGTAGCCTGAGTCTTCCTGGCGTTCACAGACAACCTCCAACGGGAGAGCCACTCGGGGAGGAGATCAAGACAGCGCTGCATCTTCGTCACCGCGTAGCTCAATACCCTGGATTCTGTGAAGTACGCGGCGTCGTCAGCAAACAGCGCTAGCTCGACCCCCTCCGCCAGCGGTATGTCGTTGGTGAACCAGGAGTAACAGGACGGAGAAAGGCAGCTACCCTGGGGAACGCCGGCTCGTATGGGACGTGGACTCGAGGCCACGCCCTCCACTGCTACCTGAAAGCTCCTGCCCTCAAGGAAGGAGGCCAATACCTTGACGATCCTAACAGGGGTAGGGGATAGGTTGAGGTGCGACTGGACCCACCGATGGGTTACAGAACTGGCTTTAACATATAACTTTTAAAATTAGCTTCACTTCAGCTGAAGTGGCAATGGGCCGGACACATCTGAAGGAGCAAAGAGGGTCGACCCCCCGCCAGATGGGCGGATGATCTGAGTAAGGTCGCTGGTGGGTGTTAGATGAGGGTGGCGAAACATCGCATTAAGTGGCGAGCCTTGGTGGAGGCCTACATCCAGCAGTGGAGCGATACAGGCTGATGATAATAATAATGATGATTAATTGTATTTCTATAATGCTAAAAATATTAAAACCGCCTTCGTAACTTAAAACATAATGTATTGGATCTTACCTACCTAACTCGGAAATTTTATATTCCACTAGAAATAAGCCGTTGAAAAGCTGGTGTTTTAAAAATTTATTTCATAAAATTTTGGTTTGGCTTCAATACTTTTAATGTAAGGACCAATATTGCATTGCTTTAAACCAGTCTTTCTTAAAGTTGGCGATAACGCCCCCTTGTGAGCGCTAGACGCCTAGAGGTACGCTGGAGACATCGACGAGATTGCCACTTGTCATGATTGGCCTATAGTAAAGTTAGCTAAATGTGAATCCGCTTATTAATAAGCGTGGTTTCTGACCACCACGAAAGGGAAGCGGTCGTGATGATACTTTACTTTGGATTTATTTTAGTAATCCTTTCTGCAACTGGCCAACTTTAAACTGACAGCGACACGATGAAAAAATCATGCATTTTGAGTCAATATTTATGAAATAAAAAAATATGCGCTTTGTGCACTGAAATCTGAAAGAAAACTAGCCATGATCAGTTGCGATGTTGTTTGACAATATTTGTTACAAAACATCATAACTACACATGATGTTCACGCAATTATCGCCTTTAAGAAGGCAACTTAAGGTCTTTAATAGTGTGCACATTAGTGTGGATGTGTTCTTTTTGTCCAACAGTCTATGTCACAAGATCCCTTAGGAAATAACAGTGAGTGGCGTGCTCGTATTGACATCAATTTAAGAGATGTATTATTATAAAAAGTTGGATTGCAATAGTTTTCATCTACCTCCTAGAGTTGGATGGTTTGCCACCACCTTTCAAAGTCAAAGTAACATATTAATTTATTAATGTAAACCTAACTTCTGCTAAGAAGCTGACAGACGCATTCAGCTAGTCCATACCATAATGCAGCAGAGACGTGGATACTGATCACTCTCTAAGCTTGGTATTTCTCTGATAAATGAATGAACGATGATATTCGTCATAGAACCAAAGTTACTGACAAAGCATTTAAAATTAGCAAACTGAAGTGGAAATGTACCAGACACATCTCCCGCAGAACCGTCATCGATGGGGCAAACGGGTTCTAGAGTGGAGACCACGTACCGGACGACATTTAAATGACACATATCAAGGTAATAATTAATTCTTGGCAAAGTAAAGAGGCTGTTTTAGCATAGTATAGTATTCTTACTATAAATTTTATGTCAACAAATATAAATTACGGGCCGTACAATAATAAATTGTTACTATAAAAAGTAATAATAATTATTATTAAATATTAATTATAAAATATTTCTAGCTGTAAAATATAGGAAAATAACTAAATTTTTTCTTAGTGGCAATTGTAAAAAATCATCATTAAAACATCTCTCACGATGTTTACAGCTAAGTTTGAGTCGTGGCTACAAGTGAAGGTCGTTCGCCGCATTGGATACGAATACCACAAAGAAGGATTCAGTTACCGGCCCTAAGCAGCAATAAGAACCTCAGCTGTTAGTAGAAGTACAGCAGCTTAGCAGATCTCAGTGACCTGTTTTATATGACTGAAAAGGAATCTTTAAGGAAAACTCAGATTTGGCAGATTTACTAATACCTACATAAAAACCCAATTATTTTAGCTAACATTTCTATATCGTGGCAAGCATCTTGATATGCCGGCATAATGGTAGGGACCGATGTAGGCAATCAGTTGCTCCTAGTGCCATCTAGTGATATTATTGGGAATCATTAATTGCACACTAATTGTACAACTTCATAGTAAACAAACTAGATGGCGCTCAACACAGGAGAGGGCACTGCAGTTGGCCCAACTGATACGTTTAAATTTTATGTAAATTTTAAGACGAGAGATATTTGTTTCGCGTAACTTATGTATTTTATTTTATCTTATTAAACACATTTTTGGAAAGAAGAAGTCGTTATTATTTGAGACCTGCCTGCACAGCATCACAACTCAAATAGCTCCCATTCTTGCACCTCGCGTACCGTTTACCATCAATGGGTGCAATATATAGTATATTAGTATATTAAAAAAAATGTAGTCGATGTCTCTAGCCCAGTATTAAATTTCAGTAAAAAAATATTCTTCGTGTCTTCTAAACCGCGCTAGATCTTTCACATGTGGTGCTATTATAAATAAAATATGAACTACCAGTAACCGAGAATAGAGTAATATGTCGCGATTGGAATAACTAAATCGATTGTCATAATAAATGAATGATGTCTGTCATTTCCCCGGCGAATCGGTAATATCGCGGTTATCGATTCGTAACCGATTCGGCAACGCACTTAGCTTATTTCCTGGGGGATAGCCGCAATCCTGTCACATAGCTGCACTATTTTGAAAATATTTTTGTACACACTTTACGTACAGGTCATGCAGAAGTACTACACAGTACACACACTATTGCAAATTAATTATCATCGTCATCATCATCAGCCTGTATCTCTTCACTGCTGGATGAAGGTCTCGACACTCGCTACTTAACGTAATATTTTGCCACCCAGGTCATCCGTGCGGCGGGGGATCGTCCCACGGTCTTTCCGTACGTGAACCGGTGGAGACCGGTTAGCCCCATCGTACATCGGTTCTGCAGCGATTTCTCTAGACCACTGACGTCCGTCTACTTCTGATGCGTTCCGGATAAAAGACAGCATACATTTTATACAATATTTCGCACATATCGTATGAAATTTCTCGTGATGACCGTCCGCATCTGATGCGTGTTGGATGTAAACCATACCATGGATTCACATGGTAAGAGATAAGAAGAATGGTGTCTCGCGCTTGCGACCGACAATAGGCTGGTTTACAAAGGAGACCTATTTTATTGCGCAACAAGACGCGAACCCAACCAAATACTGTATGATTCCATTAATGCCGTCTTGGAAGCTCTTTCTATACATGTATTGACGGCAGACCTACATAGGCCCAATTCTTTTGGTTATACTAAATCCCGCACAACGTAAGACATTTCACGTTTCGACCGCCTGGGTGCACATCAACCGAATTCTCTACAACTATTTTTCACTAGACCACGCACACTCGAAAATTCATATTAGTTTGGAAGATGGCGCCGTAGATGTAGACGTACTACTAGATGTTCAGATTATTTCACAGTCTCAGCTGCTCGTGAGTGGAACAAACTTCCTTTGGTCATCAGAAAGGGGCCGTCAATAAATATATTTAAAAATCTAACCCATCGCCCATTTCTTAAGTAATCCGACTTCCTAATATCTATCTCTGTCTAATTTTATTTGTTGTGTAATTGTACCTATTGTACGTTTGTTATGTATTCGTACATAAATGTAATTTAATGTATACATATTATTATTTATTATTATTTTATTCGAAGTAAAATACAATCAGTATAAAAGAATTACAATATAAAAGCTACCTAAATAATAAAATTAAAAATAAACTAAACTATAAATAAAAAAAATACTTATTATTATTAATTATAATAAGTATTTATTTTTATTTCTAATGCACCAGCAATCGTCTACCACACTCCCAAAGGTTTGCTAGTATAAAATGCTGAGAGGCATTAAGTTCGCCCTTAAGATTTTAAGTGCAATAAAGAATTTATAAATATGTTGGTCGTTGAGAGTCAGAAATACCATCAGCCTGGCCATGAATTTGTCCAAACGGCTACCGGAATAATCTGAAGACATTTTTTATTTACATAATAGTTTAAATTGTTAATAAGTTTAGATTTTATATACTATTTAAGTAGCATAAAATACGCAACTAGTTCAAATAACAAAAAAATACAAAATTATTGACTGATGGATAGAGTCTGAAACGTAGACATCCGTCAGAAAACTAAAGTTACCGACATATCCTATTAGTAAGTGGCAATGGGCGAAGTGGCAGTGACACGTCTGTCGCAGAACCGATGACCGAAGGAGTAGACGAGCTCTGAAGTGGAGACCACGTACAGGAAATCGCAGAGTCGGAAGACTCCCCGCCAGATGAACGGATGACCTGAAAAAAGTCGGTGGTGGGGGCTGGATGAGGGTGGCAAAAGATCGTGTGAAATGTCGAGCCTGCATCCAGCAGTGGAAAGATACAGGCTGATGATGATGATGACAAAATTAAGCTTAATATAAGTCAAATCACACATTTAGTTTCTGTATAAACTTTTAGCTAAGTGGTTGAAACGGAGACATTTTGAGCTTCGAAATAATAGAGTAGTAACATTTTGAATGCAACGCACGTCCGAGCTGTTTCCTAGATGTCTGTATCGACTTTACACTATCCTCGACACTGTAAGTAAGCCCATACAACGCTATGTGAGTTCGAACACACAAATATCTAAAATGAGCCTTCTGGCTTTGTCCGTTCAGCCGAGTTCGACAAGTGTCGTTAGTATGTTACATTGAAAGTTTAACTCCGTGGCTTAAAGTTTCAACCCCTACTACGTTATCAGTGTATGTTAAAGTTTCAACTAGGGTGTGACTTGAATTTTAAGAACCAAAATTATTGACTCCTAACTTAACTCTATCTTAGCTATGTAATAATTTTTAACTTCGTCCACACTTATAACACTACTTCTAGGTGCCATCCCCTATCGCAAGTCGACTATCATTAAGGCGATTTTAATTTTGTTAGCCCCTGTCTGTAACAATGATTGGGTGTTCATCCCGAACCACTCCTTAAGGTTCTTGTGCCAGGATGTGCGTTTTCTCCCCGGTCTTCTGGAGCCTTGTATCTTGCCTTGCATGACGAGCTGCAGCAAACTATACTTTTTATTGCGCATGACGTGTCTCAAGTACTACTACTTCCTTCGCTTTACTATTTTAAGTAGATCCATGCTTTTGTTCATCTTCTGCAAGACATCGTCTCTTATTCTGACCATCATCATAATATATTTTTTTATACTTCAGATCTTAACGTCATTTTCCTAATAAACTTATTTCTCCCGACGTTTCGGTCAAGTTTGCCGTGGTCACGTGTCGATTTTCAGCCTTCGCCATAATGGGCAGTAAATGTAAACCTACACATTAATTTATTTGGGCATACCCTTTGTATGTGTCCTGACTCTAAGCACCACTTGCATCTATAAATCTTATACTAACATTTATCGGTCTTGTGACCTCGACGTTCACAACATTTACCAAATTCTTATAGCATTAGTTTTCATCTCTCCACCACCTCTTGTTTTCACTATTTTTGAATTTTGTCTAGCCGATTCCAAATTTTCTTTCTAACTTTCCTTTCCACACTTTTTAAATTAGCGGATTCACATTTAGCCAACTTTACTATAGGCCCATCATGACACGTGACAATCGCATCGATGTCTCTAGCGTACCAATCTCGAGAAATATCACATATTAAATAAATTATTGTGTCTATACATAAACTACTATTTAAATTATACAAACCAAAAGTAGTACAAAAATGGCCCAAAATGTAGGTCATTTCGTAAATTTATCACTTATCGGGGTGTTCATCATCGTCATCATCAGCCTGTGTCTCTCCACTGCTGGATATAGGCCTCCCCAAGGCTAGCCACTGCACGTTGTCTTTTGCAACCCTCATCCAACCCCCACCAGCGACCCTCCTTAGGTCATCCGTCCATCTGACGGGGTCGTCCCACTCTGCGTCGTCACGTGGTCACTACTCCAGAACCCGTTTGCCCTATCGGTCGTCGGTTCTGCGGCAGATGTGTCCGGCCCATTGCCACTTCAGCTTGCTAATTTTGAATGCTATTTAACTTTGGTTCTCCGACGAATTTCAACGTTTCGAATTCTATCCATCAGAGAAATACCAAGCATAGCTCTTTCCATAGCTCGCTGAGCGACCTTGAATTTGTGAACCAGACCCACTGTCAGTGTCCACGTCTCTGCTCCATACGACATTATGGGGAGGAGGTGTTACCTTAGCACCACATAATCAATATCCGTTTTTGGTAGGCGCAACTGATTAGGAGTTACTAAAATCGTAAAATCACATTATCTGACTTGTGTTTTATAACCAAATGTTAAACGACCGTTAATTTAATAATTCTTTCAGGAACTGGCAGATAGTGTTTAAGAAACCGTAACTTGTCGTGATATACGGAAGGCCCGAGGTACCACCGTACGTGACTTGAACTCCAAACTGCCAATCCCAAGTCTGGAGTTATGGTTGCCAGATTTGCATTGACATTTACTGAGATTTGTTTCGCATAAAACTATTCCGTTAATGTCTGATTTAAGTTGCTTATCCACTAAAAAAAGATTTTGTTCCAAAAAGAAGCGCATAATTTTATTTGTATTATAAAATATGGCATATGAGAGGTGGCGGCACGGTTATAAGAATGTTTTCTTTAAAATCCTACAAAGTTCGGTTCAAACTCTTTTTTTATGACAATTTATTCTCCAAGACACGGGAACAGTGGTGTTGTAAATCTATGACAAATGTACGTAAGAAAAGTGTACTGGGTGGGATTGAACCGACCTTTGTAGGATTTAAGTAACGCGTTCTTAGAACCGAGCCACCACAGCGCGTACATTATATAATTTAGCCCAAATCCCTATACACGATGAATAATGTCATTTATTTAAAATAAAGCTACTAAGATGGCTTGCTGAGTGTTGTTTTTAAAAAATATTTTTCACAGACAAAGTCGGATCAATCAGCTAGTAGTTTATATATCTCGGTGTTGTGTAGTAAACAAAGGCTTGTTTTTACGACAGGAGGTAGAGACAAAGTATCTCCCTAGTACCAATTTGTTAGTTTTACTACCCATAATTCAGTCACACGGATTTTGTCACCATTTACGAGGACTTTCGTCTTTTACTGAACCACTTTTCCTCTTGACTTGTGACTTTTACAATCGTAGATTAACTGTTAATTAATGTAATTATGGTGATCCAAAAAGGTCATAACTGCCTCTGTGGTTAAGTTCGTGGATTTAGACTCGGAGGTACCTGAAATTAAATTCCTGGTCGGGACACAAAAAAAAACATTAATGTAAATAAATAATAAATAAATATTTCCAGACAAGTCACACAGCGCCATCTAGTTTCCGTGGTAAGCTACGAGGCTTGTGTTACGGAAACTAGATGGTTGATAAACTACATATTATACTTTTTTTTTTTGAAATATATACATATTATACATATAAACACCCAGACCGAGATAAATTATACAATGTACAACTTGCCCTTGGTGGGAATCGAACCCACGACCTCCCGAGTTCACGACAACGTTTGTTACCACTAGACCACTGAGGCGGTCAAAAATAAATAGATTTAATTAATATTTAATTTATTTGTGATATTTCTTAAATTTGGTACGCTGGACACATCGACGAGCTTGCCACTTGTCATGATTGGCCTATAGTAAAGTTGGCTAAATATGAATCGGCTTACAGTACACTATAGTAGACAGTAGTACAGTCACCGTTCTAAGATTCTAAGACTGGACACGCCACACCATGAGAACCAGGACACTAACAATGATCTTGGAGTCAATCACGATCAACAACATTACAATCACTTCCTAGGTACACACATATTGCCGTGCAATTCCGTTAACAAACCAATACCTTAGTTCATAAAAGAAAAAGTGATAAATACATAATAGTACCTAACTAAATCTCGCAAGACTCTTTTTCTTCAAGTCATTTTATTCCTAATTTTGCTAAAAATAGTCAGCGTGGTGAGTTTAGGCCAAATTCTCCAGATATGACCCATCTCCAACAGTTGAGGTCTTGGACATTTTATTTGTAGGAACTGTAATGAATACAATGAAATATGTGATTTTTTATCAAAAAAAATGGTTATTTCAGTTGATTTTATATCTTTGACAGTCGGAGGTTTGCGCCCAATTAGTCGATGTCAGGTTTGCAGTAATTCGAGCACGTATTGTCAAATTGGTTTCGTATTTAAAAGGGTTGGTTGTTCACTTTTTCGATGTGCAATTATTTTCATTGGATGAAATTGTTTTATAGGAAATCGAAATTTTTATGTATACGCCACGGTGATGGTTTGCCTAACCAGGTATTTGACTAATACAGGTAACGTTAGGTTGTGAAGTATAGTGAACAGCAGATTGCTCACATAGTGATAAGTTTATCTTGTCACGTTATGCGGGACAATAAAATAAAACAAAAGAATTTAAGCTTCTTTATAGAAGTTAACAGAGCAAGAGAATCTACAATTATATAAGGGAGGGTCGTAGACCAAAACTTAGCCTGATCACTCTTTATGCATCCGTTGACCGTACGTAGGGGTACCTTCCCTAGGAGAGCTTAGGAGAATTTATAAGGTAGAACTATTTATTATAAATTAAAGGAGCAGCGCATTGCTGAAGTCTGATTCGAAAACTGAAAAAATGTCAAAATCTATACTGACAGCTGACGTCTTAAATAAGTGCAAGGCAAAGGATGTCGATTGCAGCCAACAATATTTATCAATTAATTAAACTTTAAATATTATGAAATAGACTTCTACTGACTATCGGACAGTCTCCTTCTGTTCATATATATATATATATATATATATATTAATATATATATATTAAAATAATAACACTCAAATAGAAATGTTACATAAGAATAAGTAAAATAAAAATGATTGAAGATTGAATAGATTTAGTTATTACTGTTCTTTTTCTAATGAAAGTATATAGTATAAGTATATATATATATATATATATATATGGTCTATATATATATATACTGAATAATAAAAATAAAAATACCTAATACATTTTTCTAGAATATAATATTTATTATAATAATTTGCTCTTTAATAAATTACACATAGTATATATATATATATATATACATTAAAAACTTGCTCCAGATCACTACCAATGGATACTGACAGTTGAATGGCAATGCTGATTTGGCCCAAATATTGCCCAGCAGAAAAGAAAATAATTTACAATTATCAACAATTCTACTTCTGCTTCACAAAATATATAGAAAAAATAATTATATAGTGACATAAATAATAGCGATCAGCTCTGCAATGGAGTGGTATCGGCTGGCTATACGCCAAGTAATCTTTCGCTCAGGTACACAGAGACAAATCAAGGTTGTTCCAAGTTACACTCACGTCCGGTCTAGGTCAAAACCCTACGAATTTCATAGAGGAATATTTTAATTTATTTTTGATTTTCGTTGTTCAGTAAAAATATAAAATTAAAACATAGTAATATCAATTATCAATAGTTTTATTTATAGTAAAAAAAAAAAGTAAAGTATCATCTCGATCGTTTCCCTTTCGGGGTGGTCAGAAAACACGCTTATGAATAAGCGGATTCACATTTAGTCAACTTTACTTTAGGCTAATCATGACAAGTGGCAAGCTCGTCGATGTCTCCAGCGTACGAAACTCCGAAAATATCACAAATAAATTAAATAATAATTAAATGTGTCCCGACCAGGAATCGAAGGCGGTACCTCCGAGTCTAAATGCACGGACTTAACCGCTAGACCACGGAGGCAGTTTTATTTTATGTTAGTTTATTTATAGTATTTTATATTATTTGTAATGTGCCTTCAAATAAATACTTTATAGTCATTCATAAATAGTACATGCTCGCATTCCAACATATATCCAAAAAAAATATTTTTGTTGAAAAATAAGTTAAATTAGTTATACAAAGAGGCTCGTTTGTAAGAATGCTTTCATTAAAATCTTACAAAGGTCGGTTTAAACCCTTCCGGCATGTACCAATGAGAAATACATTTTTCTTACGTACATTTGTCATAGATTTACAATACCACTGTTCCCGTGCCTCAGAGAGCACGTTAAGCCGTCGGTCCCGGTTCTACAAATAACAACTTCGGGAATCGTTAATAAATTGTTTTTATAGTTTACGCGATTAACCTTAGAGATTTATTTATTTATTATAAACTTTATTGCACAAAGTACAAAGACCGCTAGACATTCTATACTGTTCAAACCTTTGGGACAACTAAAGCAGTTACGACAAGATAAGGCAGGTGCTATCAAAACTAATAGAAAAATATTAGACTTCAATATATACTAGTGAATAAATACTTATTTACATACTAATACATACACAAATACATACAAATAAAACTACATACATACGTTCTATGAATATACATAAATATAATATACCTACTATATGATGTATGTATGAGATATATTTCTTCCGACATTTCAGCCAAGTTGCATTGGCCGGGTCGACAGGTGTGTGATGAATGTGGGCGAAAGAATAAAAATTAAAGTTAATAATTGTCATTAAAAATCGACGAACGCGTTGGAAGATGTTTTTAAAATGCTAGACTGGAATTACTGCGGCATAAACATCAATGGAGAATTCATCTCACACCTCCGATTTGCGGATGACATAGTCATTATGGCCAGTTCACTCAAGGATCTTAGCGGAATGCTGAACGGCTTAAACGTAGCATCCCAGCGGGTTGGTCTCGAAATGAACTTAGACAAGACGAAAGTCATGTTCAATGATCATGTCAAGCCGAGGCCAATCTGCATAGGAAACGACACTCTCGAAGTTGTGCAAAATTACGTATACCTCGGGCAGACTATCCAATTAGGAGCAGCCAACTTCAGCAAAGAAGCCGACAGACGCATTCAGCTAGGATGGGCGGCATTCGGGAAACTCCGGCACATCCTCTCATCGTCTATACCACAATGTTTAAAGACTAAGGTCTTTAACCAGTGCGTCCTCCCGGTAATGTCGTACGGAGCAGAGACGTGGACACTAACAGTGGGTCTGGTCCATAAATTCAAGGTCGCTCAGCGAGCCATGGAGAGAGCTATGCTTGGTGTATCTCTGGTGGATAGAATTCGAAACGTTGATATTCGTCAGAGAACGAAAGTTACAGACATAGCTTTTAAAATTAGCAAGCTGAAGTGGCAATGGGCCGGACACATCTGCCGCAGAACCGACGATCGATGGGGCAAACGGGTTCTAGAGTGGAGACCACGTACGGGAAGACGCAGAGTGGGACGACCCCCCGCCAGATGGACAGATGACCTAAAGAAGGTCGCTGGTGGGGGTTGGATGAGGGTAGCGAAAGATCGCGTTAAGTGGCGAGCCTTAGGGGAGGCCTACATCCAGCAGTGGAGAGATACAGGCTGATGATGAAAAATCGACATCAGATCCTCGTCAACCCGTCTGGCCAGCGTTACGAGTGTTGGCCAAATTCTCCAGATATAAGTTCTGGAAGGCCTATATTCAACAGTGGAGATCTAAAAGGATGCGCTGTGTTCTAGGAGCAGTAATAATGTTTGTTAAACTTCATTATTTTACACTGAGGTCCAAGATAAAGAGTAAAATTGGGACTCACCCTAAATAGTGTAGCAAATAAAATACGTGAACCAAGTGAAAAATACTCCCTAACACCACAAAGTGTTATGTTAACAAATAACTTCATAGAATACTGTTGAAATAAAAAAAACATGTCGACTGTTACATGCACTGGGCATTTGATACGATTTTTATTTATTTAGGATTATTATTAGCACGATATGTGACCTTGTGCCCACCTAAGTGGAGCGCCAATGGAATCATTCAAATTGAAATTGAAATTCAAATTCAAAATAATTTATTGTCAGAATTGTTTACTGTAAAATTACAGAAACATTATCTTCATTTACATTATTGTTGAAACAATCTGCCCACATTAGGCATACAATATTTAATATTTTTACTAAACAATATTATATTATATTATTACTATTGCTTTTAATATAAATTAGTTTTAAATTTAAAACCTATGTCAAATTAACATATTATTCAAACATTTTTTTTTATTATACCTACTACTTATTTACTAATACTAATAAAAATTGTCAACTACAAGGTGTACAACTACATACACTCATGACTGACATCAGTCCCTAGCACTATGCCAGCTTTTGAAATGAAATGAAATATCGTTTATTTGCAATAAATACAGTACAGTGGTTACAAAACTTTAGTCAGGTCTACCCACATATATTCTACCTGCAAATCTTTACTTACATACTAACATCATAATCACAACTACACTAAAACAAAAAACAATATTAATTAACCTGTTTTGCACTCAAGATACTCTTTTACACTATAAAATCTATGGTCCAGTAGCCATTTCGTCAGTTGCAATTTTAGTTTAGGGCCCTGGCATGACAGCAATTCGAGCCTGTCCGTTCGCGATAAACTAAAAAACTATTGCACCGATTTTCATACTTATTTATTAAGACTCAAACAACAGTATATATACTTAACATTAGATTATTACACAATTTTGAAAACTTATCTAGTACATAAACTTGTTACAGTTGAGGACAGCATTTGTCAACTTGTATTTTTCGAATTAAAGTTCTAATAAGAAAGCAAATAATAAAAAAAAGAAGCGAACACATTTAAGCTAATAAACTTATAACTATATATGTATTTACAATTTAAATTAAATAACCTAATATATATATACATATATTACGCCTCCGTGGTCTAGTTGTAACAAACGTTGCCGTGAACTCGGTTCGATTCCCACCGGGGGCAAGTTGTACATTGAATAATTTATCTCGGTCTGGGTGTTTATATGTATAATATGTATATATTTACAAAAAAAAAAAAGTATAATATATATTTTATCCACCATCTAGTTTCCGTAACACAAGCCTCGTAGCGTAACACGGAAACTAGATGGCGCTGTGTGACCTGTCTGGAAATATTTATTTATTTTAAACTAAATACATGTTGGACTTTCCAGACATTACAATGCTTACCTATTTATTTGAATTGAATATTATTTTAGTTTACTGTGAGATTTCGGAAATGGTTGCAAGACTGTTTTTACTAATGGATTGAGTGGATCTCGAGGAAGATTTAAGATGGTTAAGTTTTAGTATGCATTAACGATATTTATTGGAGGTGTCGGAAAAAACGCTGCCTAAACCCTTTGAGATATAACAAAATAATGTATAGTGGAATTGTGTATCTTATATAGGTCTACAGAAACGTCCTTATTGTCATATGTCTATCTCTTAAGGTTAACATACTATATCCATTTTAATACTTAACAAAATTGGCAATTATAAAGCGTAAATTATAAAGCTATTTACACAAATACAGTATTAATCCTTATTATTTTAAATACGTTAGTTGGCTTCAGCATTCCATGAAGAATATATTTTCCCATCACACTATGCAAATTAAATGCATACCTTAGGAGATATAGCTAAATCAAAATAATGCGAAACGAAATTAATTTTGCAAAACAGCAAATCTTGATCAAATAAATTATACTTTATATCTTAACAGAAGACGGAAGTATGTAAGTATATTAAAAGATTACATATTTGTGCCGTTTGCTATAGAAACTCTGGGCCCATGGAGTCTAAGCGCAAAAAAGTTTTTAAAAGACAGAACACCGCGTCTTGTCGTCTCCTCCGGTGACAGAGGGCTGGCTCTTTCTTCACCCAAAGAATCAGTATTGCAATTCAGCGGGGAAATGCAGCCAGCGTTCTTGCCAACATTCCACGCGGACGGGACTTATATCCCTATCCTTAGTATTAATATTAATTTTATTATGTTGACAAAAGGTGTTTTTTTTATTGTGATCTGTATACTGCCTCCGTGGTCTAGCGTTAAGTCCGTGGATTTAGACTCGGAGGTACCGGATTCGATTCCTGGTCGGGACGCAAAAATATTTATTAATGTAAATGTATCTGGCCAAGGAGTTGTCCAAACAGCTAACGGAGAAGTCTGGAGACAGGAAGGCTGGCAATTATTTCTGCTAACGTATTAGCTTAGCTATACAGAGGGGAAATGTTGCCAGTCTTCTTGGGACTATCACTGAAGGGTCGTCTCTAGAGGACATTATTTACTTATAGTTTATTTTTTATTAGGTTTAGTTTATATTTATTTTAATTTTAAGTAGTTTTAATTTATATTGTAATTATTTTATACTGTTTGTATATTACTTCATTAAATAAATTTGACAACCAAAAAAAAATATTTACATAATATTTAATTTATTTGTGATATTTCTAGAGTGTGGTACGCTGGAGACATCGACGAGCTTGCCACTTGTCATGAGTGGCCTATAGTAAAGTTGGCTAAATGTAAATCCGCTTATTTATAAGCCTGGTTTCTGACCACCCCAGAAGGGAAACGGTCGTGATGATACTTTACTTTACTATAAATATCTATTGTTTGGTCATAGTCTTTTGTTAGAACTTTGGTCGCATATAGCGAAAATAAAAAAAAAAATACATGGCCATTTTGTGAAGTAATAATGCCAAAATAATAAACAGCGTAATTGTAAAACCTGTGCATATTTGAATCGGATTCAGGCCACGGAAACTCGCAAAAAAAAGGAATATTTAAAACTACACCTAGAAAGGTAATCTTGCTAGAAAACCACGGTGTAATTCTTAAAAACATATTATAATTTAAAAATCAAAATGTTAAAGTAGAAAAAAAGTAAAGTATCATCACGACCGTTTCCCTTTCGGATCAGAAACCACGCTTATAAATAAGCGGATTCACATTTAGCCAACTTTACTATAGGCCAATCATGACAAGTGGCAAGCTCGTCGATGTCTTCAGCGTACCAAACTCGAGAAATACCACAAATAAATTGTATATTAATTAAATGTATTTATTTAAATTAATACATATTATTGTGTCCCGACCAGGAATCGAACCCGATACCTCCGAGTCTAAATCCACGGACTTAACCGCTAGACCACGGAGGCAGAAAAAATATACAAGAATTACAATATATATATATATATATATATTTATACTAGCACGACATGTGACCTTGGGCCCACCTGATGGTTAGTGGCGCGCAAGGTCAATGAATGTTAGCAACTGAAGTCATGACTGACTTCAGTCCCTAACACTATGCCGGCTTGACTAGATGCTTTTTCACACTTCGCTTGAAGGACTCCAAGTTATTATATTTTTTATTTATATATTTATCGCCATAGGATCCTATTGGAACACTCGGTTAAGTCAATTTTTCTAAATAACAATGCTAAACAAAATACCTGGCCAGATATGGTGATACAGTATGGCAAGGAACAGCCCCAATTTCCATTATTATTATTTTATTATTATTATCTCTATCTCTTCCACTTCTAAGCCTAATAATTATTATAATATATAATAATTTAGGTCTAGTTTGTGGCTATGGTGATAACTGACTATTTTATGAACTTTACACCAGTGCAGTGCAGTGATATAGGCATATCAGCAATGCGCTGCGAGCCTATTAATCGATAATAATAATAATACATTCATATTATTCGATATATTATCCGATTCGCAGATGACATAGTCATAATGGCTAGCTCGCTGGAGGATCTTAGCAGAATGCTGAACGGTTTAAATGTGGCATCCCAGCAGGTTGGTCTCGGTATGAACTTGGACAAGACAAAAGTCATGTTCAACGAGCGTGTTATAGCGAGACCAATCTGCGTGGGAAACGCCACTCTCGAGGTTGTCCAAAAATACGTCTACCTTGGACAGACCATCCAATTAGGAGTAGCCAACTTCAGCAAAGAAGCCGATAGACGCATTCAGCTAGTATGGGCAGCATTCGGGAAGCCACGTCACAACTTCCTATCGAACATACCACAGTGTTTGAAGACAAAAGTTTTCAACCAGTGCGTTCTTCCAGTAATGTCGTATGGTGCAGAAACATGGACACTGACGGTAGGTCTCGTCCACAAGTTCAAGGTCGCTCAGCGAGCTATGGAGAGAGCTATGCTCGGGATTTCACTAAAAGATAAAGTCAGAAACGTTGACATCCGTCAAAGAACCAAAGTTACCGATATAGCTTTTAAAATTAGCAAGCTGAAGTGGCAATGCATATATATGAACATATGCCGCAGAACCGATGAACGATGGAGTAGACGGGTTCTGGAGTGGAGACCACGTACTGGAAGACGCAGAGTGGGACGACCCCCCGCCAGATGGACAGATGACCTGAGGAAGGTCGCTGGTGGGGGATGGATGAGTCTTGGGGAGGCCTACATCCAGCAGTGGAGAGACACAGGCTGATGATGATGATGATGATGATTCATATTATTTGTAAGTTCGTATTTAAAAAATTGAATTACATACGAGTAGATATTAATATAATTATCATTATAATATTGTACCGCACTGACCGACACGGTTGTACTTGTTACTTATACGCCCTCCGGCAAAACATAGAGCACAACACTAACTACACTGTATAACATCACACAAATGTAAAACCTATTGTTTAATAATAATAATAATAATAAATTCTTTATTGTACAAAACCAAAACAAGTGCAGGTACATAGGCGAGCTTAATGACGTAAATGCATTTTCTGCCAACTAACCTTTGTGACTGAGATATGTAATAAGCGGGTGCAGAAGGTTACGAAGATTGTTTATAGAAATAAATGAATTATATTATTATAAATTTAACTTCTATTAAAAATATTAACCACCAAGAATAAGTCCTCTGTTTCATATTCGTGGAGATTCCATTTACTTCGTTGGCCACAGCTTTTGTGTGGAAAAAAATACTGTTGGAATTTTGGAGTAAAGGTGGATTTATACCAAACGAGCGAATGCTGTTCTCTTTATCAAATTAGTTTTGTATAAATTATTATTATTTTTTCGATCGCTTGATAATTATCATCATCATCGTCACGACCGTATCCCTTCCAGGGTAGTCAGAAACCACGATTTTATTTAGAGAAGCGGTTTTATACTTAGCCAACTTTACTATAGGCTTATCATCGCAAGGAGTAAGCTAGTCAATGTCTCTAGCGTATCAAACTCGAGAAATGTCTTAAATAAATTAAATAAATATTATTGTACCCCGACCAGGAATCGAACCCGGTACCTCTGCGTCTAAATCTACGACCTTAACCCCTAGATTACGGAGGCAGTTAATCTTTTATGATTATGTTTTCATAAAGTGTTGTGTAGAAAGTTATGTATGGGTGCAATTTTAATATCAATTAATAATACATTTAATAACATAAGTTAAAATAAATTGTTCCTAATAACATTAAATTAGACTAAGTACAATATTTTATTTTATGTTTTTCACTCGTGTTTTGTTTTGTTTGATATTTATTTATTTATTCGAAGTAAGGTACAAATAACAGCTAACAAACAAAACAATTATTGAATACATAGACAAATAATCCTGTAGGGTTTGCCAGCCTAAAAACAATGTACACAACATTGAATAATACAAAAAATGGTAATAATATAAAATAAAAGTTAATAGTAAAAAAAAATTATATAAAAATGCAATTAAAAGTAAAACCTATAAAAACCAAAAGTAATAACTAATAAGATTATAAAAGTAAACATAATAATAACAAAATAAGATAATAACATAAAACAAAATCACTTTTTCCTTCCTAACCCGTTCCACAATTTATCATGCATACCTACCGACAAACAATTTTGTGAGGTTAATTTTAAATGAGTGTTTTTTTTATCTATTAATTTTAATATTTATTATATATTTTTCATCAAACTTTTTAATTGTTAACTTAGAATTAAATTTGATTTTGTTTTTATTTTAATTATCCATTATTACCTACCACTTGTATTTTGTGCATGTTGTGGCACCTAAAGGTGGTAAATTAATCGTCGAATCAATGTCCTAGTTTTCAAGCAAGTAATAGTGTAACCGACCACTGGTTGTCCTTATATAAATCACCATACAACTATCAAAGACTGTGATTAAATTAATATCAAAATACTAAATGCTAAATTGACGGGAATATTTTGTAAATATCTCCAAAGCCCGCGGCAAGCTGAAGCCATGGAGCTTAAATATTAAAATTTAATTTACATGCATACGGCTAGGTTCGCTAAATTATTCACAAACTCTGAGTTGTCGTAAAGTATGACTAAACAGCTCGAATTAGGCTACCCCGCAGTTTGCCGAAGTTATAAAACTTATAGTCACTCTTTCCACTGCTGGATATAGGTCTCCCCCAAGGCTCGCCACTCTACACGATCTCCTGCCATCCTTATCCAGCGCCCCCCAGCGACCTATTTCAGGTCATCACTCCTTCTTTTCATGAGTTCGTTTCACTTTGCGTCATCCTTTACGTGGTCTCCACGCCAGAACCTGTCTATTGCGACAGACATGTCCTATCCCATTGTCACTGCACCTCACTAATTTTGATAAATTTCTTAAAATTTGGTTCTCCGACAGATTTCCACGTTTATCCATCAGAGAAATACCGAGCATAGCTTTCTCCATAGCGGGCTCGCTGGGCGACCTTAAAAGAGATTACCCAAAACCAGGCCCCAACTTTTTTGCAGCGTGCCTCAACTAAATATAATTCAATAATCATAACAATTTATTGTGTTTTTTTTATTTAATTACAACATTTGTTTCACCCCAGCATTAAAATATAATTTAATTAAATAGTCAATTGGTTAAAATTTATGTATGAAATCTTTGCAAAGCACTATTTATACGATTAGGTTCTTTATTATGATCAGGTACTTTATTATAGATAAAAAACACTGGTTTTCAAATTGGCGTGACTATGTAATTATTAACGTAAAAAAAGTTTTTGTCAATTGTCGTTATGCTAGGGTAAAATAAATAAAATTAATTACAGATTATGAAATCACAATATATTAACTATCAAATAAAAAAGAAATCATTATGACACGAGAACATTTTTTGAAAGAAAAATGGGCATTCCCATTTGTGGTCCAAACGTCCACGTTTCTGTTCCGTACGACAGTACTCAAATAACGGACTGGTTAAAAACGTAGTGTTTTACGACCAGCTAACTTTGGTGATCATTAAAAGTGATGGAAAAATTAAATAAATAACTATATTTATATATCGTCTTCAGACCCGCCTGGCCAGCATGACAAATAAGGCAAAATTCTTCAGAAAATTCTGAAAGTCCTATTTCCAACAGTGGAGGTTTAGGAGGTGTTGAAGGGGCTGTGATGAATGAAGATACATTAACATACATTATAAATAAATATGTCACGTGTTTGTCACGTCTCCCTTTCAAGAAATAATCTGGTTGGAAGGTTTAGCCAGAGGTAGCTTGTTCCACTGACGAGAGGCAGCAACAATGGAATGGAAAAAAGGAATCTGAATATCTGCTAGAGGAATGGAATGGATTTATTCGTTCTATTAAGTATATTTACAAAATATGAAATCATATTAATACTACGGACACGTATATAAGTCCCGTTTTCAAGAACGCTGGCTGCCTTTCCCCGCTAAATTGCAATACAGATTATTTAGGCGAATGAAGAGTCAGCCCTCTTGTCACCGGAGGAAACGACAAGACGCGGTAGTCGCGATCACAGCGACATTATCGCCTCTCGGCCAATACCACCGTGGGATTGGTGGCCAGCGCTCCGAGCGGCGCCCACGAGAGTGGAATCAATCCACGCACTGAGCGGTCACACGTTTTTTCTCTCACAATTTCATAGTATTTTTTACTCAAGTAATTAACTGCAATTTTTACTTCTGAAATAAACCATATAAAGCTAAACACTCTTTAATTGAGCCATCGAAGACCCGCAGCAGTATCCCTACGTGGTTGGCAGCACATAATAGGGACTGACGACTTTACACGCGGTGTTATGTCTTTTTAAAACTATATTATATTATGTATATATATTTATATTTATTTATTAATTATATAAATATATAATATTGTTCATGACTGTACTGATGCATAAATTTTCTCCGCTAACATCTATCAAACGCTCTTTTTATCTGCCGATACTTCTACTTATCTAGCCGTTAGTTAAATTAGCAACAAATTGAAAGCTAAGATTTCTATTATAATTCCTATAGAGGGGTAGTCAGAAACCACGCTATTGTAACGATTTACCCAACTTTACTATAGGCCCATCATGACAAGTGACAAGCTCGTCGATGTCTCCAGCGTACCATACTCTAAAGATGACTCGAATGACCAGGAATCCAACCCAGCAGCTTCGCTTTTAAATCTACAGACTCAACCTATAGACCACGGATTAAACGTACGTTTTTCAATTTAAGTTTTCAATTGAAAGCGTAATCCAGACCAATTTGGTTGAATAGCTAACTAATTTCAGAAAATAACGCTAAAGAAAATTCCACTCCACAATAATGACAAAAGAAATTCAGCTCTCATTAACGGTATATTTACTAGTAATATGTTGGCAAAATGAATCCCAACAAATTGGATGCGAAAGGTGAGATTTACGACTATTCGGCCAAACTTAGCCCGGCCACAAACGGACAGTAATGTTACTGCGACAAATAGTTGCGATTTTCATTTAAATATTAGATTTTTTTAATCATCAACTGCTAGATTTTTTTAATACTAGCACGACATGTGACCTTGCGCTCACCTGATGGTAAGTGGCGCACGAGGTCCATGGTTATTAATAACTGGAATCATACACGCATGACAGACATCAGTCCCTACCACTACACCAGCGTGACTGGGCATGACGGCAATTCGAGTTTGATCCCGAATCGTATGGATACATTTTACTGGTTACTGTATACTTACTCATTTTTTTTTAATGACGTCTATTTGTTTACATAGCATCTTTATTATTATGTAAATAGTTTTTCAGAAATATATAAATAAAAACTACATTTTTATACGCTTATATTATTATTATTGCTAACTATGTGGCTAGCTCATATAGTATATAGTAATCTCTGCGAACTAAGTAACGTATCTACCAATACGTTAATCGGTCCAGTAGCGTAGACGTAAAGGCAAGACGAACATACAACAACAATGAGAAAGTTCTCATAGATGCAATTACCATATTTGCAACCAATTCCGGAATTTATGTAAGATGCATTATTTAACATTCAACGCCTGCTAAATGGAATTTAATGATGCCATTTTCATCCCCATAATATCGGCATGAATGTTAAATACACAGTTATCTACCGCTCCGAAGTTATGCAATAATAATTGTAGCTATAAAAACACTAGTTGATTATTTTTTAATCCCTTGCACTGTTTATGCTAAGCTGCTAGTCTTCTGCTTACTTTTTGTACCACTTTGCTGCTTACTTTTTGACTAACAGGAGTAGAATTATTCAAAATAATTTAAATAATGACGTGTCACAGATACCAGTAATAGGTTTACGCGAATAAAGGTATTTTGACTTTGACTTGACTTTGATTTTGACTATTCGCCACTAAACCTGTGTAGCACCAATTTAGAGTCTCTTTAATTATATTAATTTAAGTTAAACATGGCATTGAATGTACTTTTTTTTATTTTAAAGGCTAGCCGTTAGATAGTGCATTCGACGCCATTTTTTATTGTTGCAATTATAAAGACTCTTTTTTGTGTAAACGGCTGTCACTGTTACCGCCAGTGTGTGTCCGGTTTTTATACGAACTAACTTCGCTACACATCATGCGAATACCACCCTTATGCTTAAAGGTCTAAGAGGATACAACTGCCTATGTGGCTTCTAAGTCTTCTTCAATCAATAAAATCAGACCCTTCTGCTTCACGGCATTGTCCAATATTCGTCCTTTTGAATAATTTACCTTCACTGTCTTCGTTTGACTGTATCACAACTAATGTGAATGAGGTCTCTTTGATCTGATCTTAATGTTTAATGGCAAATAATGGAGTGATTTCAGCGTTAGAATTGGTTCTGGGGTCTTACTCGGTCTAGCGTGGCTTTTCTAAGTCAAAGTCAAAATATCTTTATTCACGTTAACCTATTATAGGAAATTATTGTAATTATTTTAAACTATACCTTATTCAAATTAGCAAAAAATATTATGTAAACAAAATAAAATGGATCTGAAACTGTTTTTGTTATATACTATATAAAATAGTGCCTCCGTAGCCTGGTGGTTAAGGCTCCTGGTTGAGTACACAAAATATATATATTTCATTTATTTGTGACATTTCTCGAGTCTGGTACGAAAGTTGACTAAATGTGAACTCGCTCCTTACAAAAGTGCGGTTTCTGACCACCCCGTGAGGGATACGTTCGTGATGATGATACTATATAAAATAATCTTTCTGAAGTATTTCAATGTAATTTTGCCCCTAATATATCAGAAAAATGGTCTGAAATATGAAAAATAATTTGAACTAGGTATATTTGATCATTTTAAATGGGCCAAATTAAATGTTCTCGTGTCATAATGACTTATTATTTATTTCATAGGTAATATATTGTGATTTTTTTATCTATAAAATAATTTTATTTATTTTACCCTAGCATAACGATAATTTACAAAAAAAAAAGAAAAAAAAAAAAAAAAAAAAAAATTTACAAAAACTTTTACCTTAATAAATTACATAGTTTCTATCCCGCCAATTTGAAATCCAGTGTTTTATCTGTAATAAAGTACCTAATCATAATAAAGAACTTAATCGTATAAATAGTATAAACCAATTGGGAGTTCTTCGCGCCAATTTGCGCGGACATGTCAAGTGCAAGTTTTTGTTTTGTAAATTAATTTACTGTGGATATTATTAGTCAAAAGTGGTGTCGTTTGTATAATAATATGCTACAATGTGAATAATTATAGCAAACGATAAATTGGCTTTTAAATATGGGGCACAAGTCGCAGTTAATTTTATGCGGTTTCCCGCGCTGTGAACTCCCATATTTTACCCGTTGTGTTTGGGCCATAATGCCGCGAATGACTCCAAGAAAAGCATCAAGTTCTGCAACATCTGGAATTCGATGATAACTTCATTAACTCATAAAAAAGAAAGATATATTACGTCAGACTTGGCTGTATGGGCTAGACCCTTTGCCTTCCCTATCACCTCATTCATCATCCATCGGGAGAAGAGAACAAAACAAACAACAAATCTTAACCAATTGAGTATTTAATTAAATTATATTTTAATGCTGGGGTAAATTGGTGTTGAAATTAAAATTAAAAAAACAATGATAAGGTATGATTATTGAATTATATTTTGTTGAGGCACGCTACGACGCGGACGCCTGGTATTGGGCAATCTCTTTTTTAACTTAAATATTTAATTTACACATTTAGTTAATTAATATTTATATTCCAAGTCGAAAGCCCGTGACACCATTCTTCTCATCTTTCTTTCCACTTTCAAAGTCAAATTCAAGCGAAGTGGCCAAGAAGTAAGCTGTTAGCAGAAGACTAGCAGCTTAGCAAATTCCATTGACCTATTAATGTTTAATCTGACTGAGAAAGAAATCTGAAAAGAAAACTCAGCTATATCAGATTTACAAACTTTAATCTGCCTCCGTGATCTAGCGGTTAAGTCCGTGGATTAAGGCTCGGAGATACCGGGTTCGATTCCAGGTCGGGACACAAAAAAAAAAATATTAATGTAAATAAATACATTTAGGTAATAAATGTTTAATTTATATATGACATTTCTCGAGTTTGGTACGCTGGAGACATCGACGAGCTTGCCACTTGTCATGATTGGCCTATAGTAAAGTTGGCTAAATGTGAATCTGCTTATTTATAAGAGTGGTTTCTGACCACCCCGAAAGGGAAACGGTCGTGATGATACTTTACTAATTTACAAACTTTCCACCAAGGAATGCTTAGAAACTTGTCTTCTTCTGTTTTCAGCTTCTCGACGTATTTTTTGGTTTCATCAGAAATCCGACCTTAAAAACCTATTTTAAAAACTCGTAGAGACTCATTAAATAAAAAAAATACAAGTAATATGAGTGTCTATGTGCGAAAGTTTGGAAACATACATCATTCATTTAACCATTTGCCATCTGATTTAAAAGCATTAAAAGTGATTGCCCAACACCAATTCCCAACTTTTTTGCAGCGTGCCTCAACTAAATACAATTCAATGATCATAACAATAAATTGCGTTTTTTTTTAAATTTAATTAAAACATCGCATTAAAATATAGTTTAATTAAATAGTCAATTGGTTAAAATTTATGTATGAAATAGTTACAAAGCACTATTTATACGATTAGGTTCTTTATTATGACCAGGTACTTTATTATAGATAAAACATTGGATTTCAAATCGGCGGAAGAAGACAAGAAGACAAATTTCTAAGCATTCCATGGATTCACCGTGCGGGTGCCGGGTCCATCGTGTGTGGGTAAGAGATGAGAAGAATAGTGTCTCGGGCTTGCGACCGACAATTGGCTGGTTTAAGAAAAGGAGGCCTCCTTTTTTTCTATTGCGCGATAATACGCTCACCATCCACCATTCTACTTCTCTCCCTACCCAACCAAATACTGTATGATTCCGTTAATGCCGTCTTGGAAGCTCGTTCCATAAATGTATTGACGGCAGACCTGCTTAGGCCCAATTCTTTCAGTAAGTGATGCAAAGATTTTGCTGGAACTCCTCTTGCACCAAGTTCCACTGCGCAAAGCTGAGTCTTGAACCCGTTCCTGATCATTTCTTCTGTGAGATCATAATATTTATTCGACTTCATGTTGTGGTCTTTTGGAATATTTGATTCCCACGGAACGGTAAGTTCAATATGGATAACTTTGTCAAGTTCCGAGAAAACACTAAGATGTCTTGCCTATAGGCTGATACAGCTAGTTTATCTGGGATCCTATAATGGTGTTCAAATGTATCCATGAGAATTTTCCAGTCTGATGCGGCGCCAAGGATCGAGGTGGGCTTGCATTTAGTTTTCGTGCTTTGCCCTTCCTTTACAAATGTGGTCAAAGTTTTATTTGTAGTCAGAAAAAAACTATGTAGAAAGAAACTATGTAATTATTAACGTAAAAAAAAGTTTTTATCAATTGTCGTTATGCTAGGGTAAAATAAATAAAATTAATTACAGATTATGAAATCACAATATATTAACTATCAAATAAAAAATAAATCATTATGACACGAGAACATTTTACTGGGCCCATTTCTCTAAGAAAAATAGGCATTCTTATTTAAGGGATTTAAAAAAAAAGTTTATTCAGCTATTGGTACTGATGGTATACTATTCAAATAAGGAACTTTTTAGTGATGAAATTAAGTAAAAAATAAAATATTATTATTATTACCTATTCTTTGACATAACCTTAATATAAAAGATTGACGTGTAACTTATTTTTCCATAGTATTTTTTTATGTATTTTGACATTATTCTAGATGTGTAGAATGTAATTATATAATTATGAATATTTTCATAAGTCAGAAAACTGTACCTACTAGCCACAACATGTTCTAGAAAATATTTAAATTGATTTTGATGAAATACTTTACAAACTAGTGGACAGCCATGACAAGTTATTCCAGTTTTAACTGTATTATTCAAGAGTTAGCGAGTGTTGTACCTATTGCAGCGATTGATCAACATGCAGCAGAAACTGAATAAATCATCACTCTGGCAAATCCAGCTCGAATTTACTAATATAATTTGTAACATTGACTTTATATAAATACCCGGTCATTAAATGGTGTATAAAAAACTTTTGGCGTTATAGGATACATACTATTGGTACTGGTAAACGAGATTCGTCATTTCATTATTTATTTAGTGCCTTCGTGGTCTAGCGATTCGATTCCTGGTCGGGACACAATAATTTGTTTAATTTATTTCTGATATTTCTCGAGTTTAGTACATATATACATTTTATACATCGACGAGCATGCCACTTGTCATGATGGGCCAATAAGTAAAGTTAAATATATTTTTTATTTTTATTTATTAATATAATTCAAAACTATTTTAAGAGTAAAAACTAAACTATATAAAAAATAAACTAAAAGTAAAAATGACCTCTAGAGACGACCCTTCAGGGATAGTCCGAAGAAAACTGGCAACATTTCCCCTCTGTATAGCGAAGCTAATACATTGGCAGAAATAATTGCCAGCTTTCCTGTCTCCAGACTTATCCGTTAGCCGTTTGGACAACTCCTTGGCCAGACGCTTGGTTGAGTGTCCCCATGGGCCAAATTTTTTTAAATTTTTTTTTTCGAATTAGCTAGGTATTAAGCTGATATCTATACATATGAATCTCCAGTCTTAAACTTTAGATCGTAGAGTTGATGATGATTCAGCATTTTTTTGTTGCCCGGTAAAAAGTAAAGTATCATCACGACCGTTTCCCTTTCGGGGTGGTCAGGAACAACGCATGTAAATAGCGAATTCACATTTAGACAACTTTACTATAGGCCAATCATGACAAGTGGCAAGCTCGTCGATAACTCCAGCGTACCAAACTCGAGAAATATCACAAATAAATTAAATATTATTTAAATGTATTTATTTACATTATTAAATATTTTTGTTGCCCGGTCATTGTTCAAATTCAATGATTTGTGGCGTTAAGAGCTAAGTTTATTGCGCAATTGGCTACTGAATTCCAGGATTTGGTTTTGGGATGAATTTCAAATTCAAATATATGGCCGAACTGCACGGCTTGTCGTAGACGGAAGTGCGAGTTGGAATTAATGTCTGGGAACATCGGATGCGTACAGGTTGCGCGGGAAAAGATGAGTATTCCACAATACACACATTGGTGCAAAGTTTTATTTTATTACCCGACTGCTCGATGCAAAGAAGGGTTGTGTTTAACAGCCTATGTATGTTTGTTTCTTTGTGGCAAACTTGAGACCAAATATGCCGATTTTAATGATTCTCAAGTTAATATATTCGTCTCAATCACGCGAGTGTCATTGAAGATTTGACATTAATCAAATTTCAGTATGGCGCCAACCAGACGCCATATTTTTTTATTAAAAATAAATTAATTTGTCGAACTATATAGAGTGGGGTATTATCAAATAGGTATTTTAAAATTATTTTGAGGTTTTTCTAATTTTCTTTTTTCATTTTGGATTTGTGACGGTTTAAAGTTGGTTAAATTTTTATCGCGCGACCTGTACATGTACTTGAGCAACTTTATGACAGACGTCACGTGATGTGAACCTCTATGACTGACGTCACGTGACGATGCAAAGTCTTTCATATACTGCGAAAAATATACCCATTTTTTTTTGTGTGAATTCAGACATAAATACTCTTTAAAAGACAATTAGGCAAACAAACCAATAAATTCATCCTTTGAGTTGGTTCTAGAACGACCCCCTGCCAAATGGACGGATGGCCTAAAAAGGTCGCTGGTGGGGGTTGGATAAGGGTTGCAAAAGACGAGCGTCGAGCCTTGGGGGAGTTATAGCCTGATGATAATTCCTTTCTAGGTAATCTTTCTAGGTCTACTACCAGCGCCTTGTTGTCATGCCACTGCTGCATATAGGGGGAACCAAGGCTCGCCACTGCTGCAACCCTGATCTATCCCCCACCAGCGATGGTGGAAAACTTTCAAAAAAATATTTCAGATAAATATTTTTGATTTCTCGACCAGAAATCGAACGGTACATCCGTGTCTAAATCTAGCCGCTAGACAACGAAGACAGTTCATACGTATAGACAAAATTTATACAATAATAATAAACGATGAGAAAAGAAAACGATGTAAATGAAAAAAATTGCAAGGATACCAGATGCTGGCAGAATGTTTTTGTTCATTTCTTGTTAGAGAGAACGAATTTTTTGTTTTCTCATCTGCGGCTACTTTAAGCACTCTACACACTATTAAAATTTCGCGTTCAGTTAAAGTGGCTCAATATCCGCTTTCGTAGGTCTGTCCATGTTCTCACCTTACTTTATAACAATCTTAATAATCCTAATACTCCCTCATATCTTAAATCCCGCTTCGATTTCTTTGTAAAAGAAAAAGAAAAACTTAAGATTCCTTCTCATTCCTCAACCAGATACACTGATTCCTTTACTGTATCTGCGGCTCGTCAGTGGAATAAGCTGCCCTTGGCCATTAGACGTGCACCGTCTGTCAGCGTCTTTAAACGTTTAATAACCACATCGTTTCTGGAGAAACATAATAAAACACTATTTATATAACCGTGTATTTATTTAAGTTATAATGTATATGATGTACTTGTATGTATAATTGTAAGTATGTTTATGTGTTTAGGTATAATGTGTAGTATATTAAAATTAGTTAAGTAACTTATTAACTGTATCATTAAAATTTCTTTTTTTTTTCATCCTGCCTATCACCTTACTCGATCCCCAAGGTTAGATGGTAAAGAATGCCTACTGGCATTATAGCTCGCCTCTGTACTATTTTTAAGTGCATTAAAGAATTTAAATAAATAAATAAAATTAATGTAATAGATACCAGCGGCTTACACCCGTTTTCTAAGTCATTTCCTCAACAAAACCTCAACTCAACCATACCTTCAACCTGTCAAATAGATTCCCTTAAGGGATCCTTGTAATCGATATTCTTAGTTGTAACCAAACCTCCAAAAGCATAAACGTTACTATTTCGGATATTAACATTAAGTTTTTTTTTCTGACAACATCTTTATTCAAACTTTTACGTTTCATTAATTTTAACAGAATTACTAGTATTATCCATAAGTCTCTTTCGTATTATTATTATTATTACGTATTATTCCCATATGAACTAGCTGTATCAGCCTATAGGCCAGACATCTTAGTGTTTTCTCGGAACTTGAAAAAAGTTATCCTTATTGAACTTACCGTTCCGTGGGAATCAAATATTCCAAAAGACCACAACATGAAGTCGAATAAATATTATGATCTCACAGAAGAAATGAGCAGGAACGGGTTCAAGACTCAGCTTTACGCAGTGGAAGTTGGTGCAAGAGGAGTTCCAGCAAAATCTTTGCATCACTTACTGAAAGAATTGGGCCTAAGCAAGTCTGCCGTCAATACATTTATGGAACGAGCTTCCAAGAGGGCATTAACGGAATCATACAGTATTTGATTGGGTAGGGAGAGAAGTAGAATGGTGGATGGTGAGCGTATTATCGCGCAATAAAAAAAAAAAAAGGAGGCCTCCTTTTTTTATACCAGCCTATTGTCGGTCGCAAGCCCGAGACACCTCCACTCATCTCCTACCCACACACGATGGACCCGGCACCCGCACGGTGAATCCATGGAATGCTTATAAATTTGTCTTCTTCTTCATTCATGTATTTATTTATTAGGGTCGCCAACCGTGTCAGCAACAATGCATACATGATTGTAGGCAACCACCACATGCTATTACAGTATCTATTCATTGTATGATGAAATTATTTTAAATTTTGGAACGATATATGACTTGAATGACTTTGACAATTTGTTTAGTTCAAAAATGAGTTCTATAATATATTTTTTATATTAAAAAAATATTAGATTTGGCTTATATTAAATAGAAAAATTAATTATGATATAAAAAATAAACTACAACAAAAATAAACCTACTTACAAAACCTAATTTAAATATAAATCCAGTAAAGTGTATCCTCACGATTCGGGATCAGGCTTGAATTGCCGTCATGCCCATCAAGCCGGCATAGTCTTAGGGACTGATGTCAGTCATAAGTGTCTGATTCCAGTTGCTAACATTAATTGACTTCGCGCGCCACTTACTATCAGGAGGGCGCAAGGTCACATGTCGGGCTAGTATATTAAAAAAACTATATTTAAAACATCATTTAATTAATATTTAATTTGTATGTGTATTTCTCGAGTTTGGTACGCTGGAGACATCGACGAGCTTGCCATTGGACTATAGTAGGTATATATAGTAGGGTGGGTAGGTGTGAAAAGTTAAGCTCAGTTAATTTCTCAATTTATATTTAATTAAAATAAACAACCAATATTGTTTCAATATAGTTTATTTCATATAATTTTAGAAGTGACTATACATGTTATAAAGTGTATCTATAAATCTGCACTCAATCCTGCTGGTAAATAAACATTTCCTTTTTATTTTATTTTATTTATTTATTTATTGGTTTTACAAAATCACAGCATTAAATTAATACATATTTGACGACTTTTGACACTCCTAACCGTGATAACATGGCTATGGCGGACAGAATTCATGAGTCTCAGCAGCAGCTTGAAGAGAAGCTCGCCAAGAGAATGGCAGACTTTGAAAGCCAGCTTGCCGAGGTCAAGGATCCCCGCCAATGTATCAAGTTGGAGGTTCTAGCAAAGGAGTACGCTGATTTTAAGACTTTTGCTGTAGAGATGATGTTGCTACTACGGCGGCAAATCACAGACATGCAGACATCTATTGACAGAATGGAGACGAGAAATAGATCAGACTGCCTACTACTAAAAGGTATTCCGGAAAAGCCTGGAGAAAACACTGCTCAGGAGGTCAGCAATATTCTGCGTGATAAACTCGGCATCTCTGGGGTCGGCATACATTCCTTCCGGTCCTGTTACCGCCTTGGTGGGCATAGCGATTCTACTATCCGGTCAATATTAGTGCGCTTTTCTGACTATAGGTTGCGTCTTGAAGTATGGAATAGCAAGACTAAGTTTAAAGGCACTGGCTGCAGCTGTTCTGAATTCCTAACCCGGGTTAGACAAGCCATATTTTCAGATGCACGGAAAGTGTTTGGAGTGAACAATGTTTGGACCCAGGATGGGTCTATTGTTGTCAAATTTCCCGATGGATCAAGACATAAACCTATTACTAAGTCTGACCTGGATGAACTTACACTCAAAAAGCACGCTCTGACTTTATCTGTAGAGACGCAGAGTGAACCGCATCTAACCAGGGACAAAGGAGCAAGGCCTAAAAGAGCTGTCAGAAAACATTAGTCCTCAAGTTTTATTTCTATACTGATGTAGATTTGTTGTCGCGTTCACTGATGAAATTTGGTATAGCTGACATAAGAACTTGTAAATTAGTTGATGATACTGTATGACTGACCACAAAAATAGGCTGAATAATTTATATCGATTGGCTTGGGAGTAATGAATGTTGTAAGGACATTGTTATCTTAAGTTTCATTAGTGAGCGCGATGGAGCGGCCGCTGGGTTAACTTACCTATACTTACATACTTTTATTACTCTAATAGGGCAGTGATATGGGTTGGGGTGGGTTGTATGGAGGCGTGGGGGCCTGGATATTGTCAATATGGCATAATAATCTTTAAGTTTGTCAGTTAAAACATTTTATTTAAGACACATACACAATTTTATCACAATAAAACATAAAACCTTCCAGCACATGTTCTTGTAGATGTCCACGATTATTTAATAAAAATAACTTCAGTGTTAACAGTTTGACTATAACTTCAGCGTCGGCGCGTCGCGGTGCAGCCAACCCCTGGTCGGTTTGTTCATACCACCTAGTTGATTTCAATACTTATAACCACAAAACAAGTTATAATACTTATAACCGAATGTGGATTAAGATATTCCTACGTTAATAATTAATAAAAATAAAATAAACCATGAATTACCAAAAATCAGAGATTAGAAATGACTTTTTTTTTTTTTTTTTAAGTTTGGCTTGAATTGTCAAAGTGGTTGTCTTTTGCCGTTTTGTTTTTACAGAAACTTTAAATGTTTTTATGTTTGACTTGAACTTATATAAGTTTTTTTTTTTTTTAGATAGATAAAGATAAAAGTGCATTTTTATTTTTACAGATTGATTGTTATAGATTGTTTGTCTTTGGTGGGCATGGACAGCCACAAACCATAATTTTACACACATGCATGCATATCTTCGCGCACAGACTTTTAGTTCACATTGGTGAATGCTGTGATACCTTATATTAGTTAAGTTATATTTATGTTATGTTATGTGTGTGTTAATATATGTACTGCTGTGTGGACTATATTAATGGGTAATAATTCAGTGGCTGCATCTATATGTTATATTGTTTATATGTGTTTTGTTTTCTGGGCTACAAGACTTGTCTTGGAGCCGTAGTTTATATCTAGTATTTTTTATTCATGTTTCACCTGCTCTAATGTTGTTATTATTTGCTCACACCAGCAGGATACGCAGATTACCAGACTATAGGTACTATACATATTTGTTAACCTATTTTAGTATATTCATATATTACTATTATATTATATTATTATATATATATATATGTATTATTTTACTAGATGACTGATGATGATAGCGATAACTCATTTTACTCGATTGTAAGCAGTGACTCCAGTGCATACTATGATGCTGTGGAGAGCGTTGGCGCTTCGTTAATGAAGGAATTTTCTATGCATACTCGTAAAAACAACTTCAACATATGCCACATTAATGCACAGAGTGTGCCTGCACACTACACCGATCTTTTCACTACCTTTTCTTCTCCTGACGTCATTGATGCGATTCTAGTTTCTGAAAGCTGGCTCAAACCTTCCTTAACTTCAAACTCTTATTCTCTTCCTGGATATGTTCTCATTCGCAACGATCGTACGGGTCGCGGTGGAGGTGGAGTGGCAATCTATCTTCGCGCTGATATTTCATACAAAATTGTTTCTTACTCGCCTTCACTGTACGCCGCGTCTTGTGAATACTTATTCATTGAAGTCAGCTTTTCGGGTGCACGCATACTGGTTGGAGTTGTTTACTGCCCGCCATCTATTAATTATTTCTTGCAGCTTGAGAGTACGCTGGATGAGATCGTGTCGGAATATTCTCATAATATAATAATGGGGGACTTTAATACCTGCCTAGTTGATGATCATTCAGTTGCCAAATCCCGTGCCTCAAAACTATTAAAAATTCTTTCTTCCGCAAATCTCTCCCTTCTGCCAACTGGCCCAACCCATCATCTTGTTTCGTCCGATACACTTCTTGATTTAATGTGCACATCTCGCCCTGATATTGTTGTGTGTCATGGTCAGCTCCCAGCCCCTGCCTTCTCCCACCACGATCTCATCTATGCGTCATACAAATGTAAGCCTCCTAAATACCGACCACCAACTGTTGTTATGCGGCACTTTAGTCGTATAAATATAGAACGTTTACGTAGTGATGCTGGTTCTATTGACTGGAGCTCTTTTGATAAACTTAAAAGTATCGATGAGATGGTTGATATCTTTAATCGTGAGGTTCTAAAGCTCTATGATCATCATGCTCCAATGCGCTCCACGAAATTGAGGCGTCCTCCGGCGCCGTGGATAGATGACTCAGTCCGTACCGCGATGAAAATACGTGATTGCGCTTATCGCAGGTATAGACGTCGTCGAAGTGATGATAGCTGGTCTGCATATAGGGTTGCCAGAAACCGATGTAATCAGGTGTGTAGAACAGCCAAATGCCGCCACTTTCATGAAAATATCAGTAATAAATCTTCATCCAATATTTGGAAATTTCTTAAATCTATTGGGCTGGGTCGTTCTCAGAGCCAACCGTCTTTTGGCTCTGTAACGCTTGACCAGCTTAACACTCATTTTGCTTCAGCTCCGACGTTAAATGCTGCTGTAAGAACAGCAACATTGACCGAAATTGCCCAGATGCCGACACACAATATTGAGCCATTTAATTTTATAGAGGTATCAAGTGACGTGATCCTTAAGACGATCAGCTCCATAACTTCGAAAGCAATAGGATGTGATTTCATTAGTCGTGCTATGATCATAATTATTATTGATTTACTTTTATTTATTTATTTATTTATTTAAAACTTTATTGCACGTTATACAAGGGGCGGACTTAATGCCGCTAGACATTATCTGACAGCCAACCTTAGGGACAATGGGGACCATTTCAAATGTAAGGTAGGTGCAAATATTTATAATAATAATAAATAAATCTATATATATGGAAATACAATGATACTACTAAATACATACTAATAACTATGATATATTAAATACTAATAATACATATACTACATATGATACCATTAAATAACTTATGAACCATTTAAATAATACGATGACACCATTTTTTTAAACATTTTTCGGTTGGATGCTTGTCGGATTTCTACCGGTAGTTCATTCCACAGATTTGCGGCGACAACAGCAAATGAGTTGGCCATAAATCCAGTATGGTGAGAGGGAATGGAGAGAATAGAGTTATGAGAAGAGCGAAGAGACTTATCATGGAATGAAGAGAGATAGGCAAATTTACTCTTGAGGTATTTCGGTGTCACAGGCTCGTTAAGTATAGAAAATAGTAAACAGAGAATTCGAAGATTCCTGCGACAGCGAATTGGTAGCCACTTTAATTTTGTTCGATACTCAGAGATGTGGTCATATTTGCGAAGGCCGAAGATAAACCTGATACAGGAGTTGAGTAACCTGTCCATCTTATTGAGCAACACCTCTGATATATCGACACTACACACGTCACCATAGTCGAGAAGGGGAAGGAGAAGGCTTTGCGCTAGGGTAATTTTAGCTTTTAACGGCAGAAAATGTTTGAATTTATTGAGAGAGTGCAGTGAAGCAAATAATTTACGACTCGTGTTGGAGACTTGAGTTGTCCAGCTAAGATTAGAATCTAGGTGTACACCCAGATTCTTTACATCGCGACTAAATGGAATTGGGATGTTGTCAAATCGAACAGGGTCAATATTTATTAAGTCAACCTTTCTTAAGAGCCTAGCACTCCCTATTATAATTGCTTGACATTTGTTCGGGTTGACAACGACCCCAAAACGTGATGACCAGGAGTGTATGTTACAAAGATCTGAGTTAAGCCAAGCTATTGCACTCCTAAGTGTGGTGATGTCAGTCTGCACATAAAGCTGCAAATCATCAGCATACAGGTGGTAGTGACAGTGAAGGGACAAGGTGATAGCATTGATAAATACAGAAAACAGTAATGGAGAGAGGATGCCACCTTGCGGGACACCAGTAGCCAGGTCACACCACCCCGACGACATCTGATCAGCTTGAACCCTCTGCTGACGACCGTGGAGATAACTAGAGAACCATTCGAGGGCCGCAGGTGAGATCTTTAGACGAGACAAGATAGAGACAAGTAAATCAGGATCTACTGTGTTAAAAGCATTTGTGAAGTCGATCAGTACAAGGACTGTAACCTTGGAATCTTCCATGCCACATCGGATATCTTCAGTTACTTTAAGTAAAGCTGATGTTGTGCTATGACCGGGACGAAAGCCAGACTGAAAGGGATTAAGGAGATCATTAGAATAAAGGAAATAGGATAATTGTTGATGAACGACGGACTCAAGGACTTTAGACAAGAAAGGTAATATAGAAATGGGACGGAAGTGGGATGGCAGTGTAGGTGATGAAATCTTGGGCAGTGGGATAATAAAAGCTTTTCGCCATTGGGAAGGAAATTGGCCAGAGGTAAGGGATACATTAATTATATGTGTGATAATAGGTAGGAGAAGGTCAATAATTGTAACGATCATAACACGACTAATGGAGTCACATCCTGTTGATTTTGAAGTTATTGAATTAATCGTCTTAAAGACCTCATCCTTAGACACCTCTGCAAAGACGAACGGCTCAACAATGGCAGGCATAGAAATCTCCGCAATCTCAGCAATGGTTTTGGATTTAGTGAGATTGTCCAGAACTGGAGCCGAGGAGAAATGAGCATTTAGCTGATCAGGTGTCACGGAACCTAGGTTAACCTGGTCACGACAGCGACCCAACCCCAATGAATTAAAGAATTGCCAGATTTTAGAAGGTGATTTGTTGTTTATATTATCAAAGAAATGGTGACGCTTGGCAATTCTACACACCTGATTGCAGCGATTACGCGCAACCTTATATACAGACCAGTCATCATCACACCGGGTCCGTCTAAATTTTCGGGATGCACGATCTCGTTGCCTCATTGCCATTCGAACCTCATCATTGATCCACGGCGCCGGTGCTCGCTTTAGTTTAGTGGATCGAAGCGGAGCATGAGCGTCGTACAGTTTTAACACCTCATGATTAAAAGTGTCGACAATAAATTGTAAATTGGTGGCTTTGAGTATGACAGTCCAATCGATACGCGCCGTGTCCTCCCGCAGTTTTTCAACATTCATGCGACAATAGTGGCGTATCAACATTGTAGGTGGCCGATACTTTGGCGGTTTTACTTTATACGAGGCATAAACGAGATCGTGGTGGGAGAAGGGAGCAAGTAGTTGACCGTGGCTGGCAACAATATCTGGGCGTGACGTAAGGATCAGGTCAAGGAGTGTATCCGATGTGGAAAGATGGTGAGTAGGCCCAGAGGGCAACACAGATAGATTAATTGAAGAGATGATATTCAGGAGTTTAGATGCCCTTGATTTGCCAGGCTCACGGTCATCTAGAAGGCACGTATTGAAATCTCCCATGATGACATAATGGTTGTAAAATGGTACTACCTCCTCAAGAGCGCCTTCGAGGTCAGCAAAATAATTTAAAGTGGGAGGACAGTAAACCACACCGACTAGCACCTGAGATCCTGCAAAATTTACCTCAATAAACAGATACTCCGCAGATGCCGAGTACTGATTGGGTGAGGAGTCAACAACTTTATACGGAAGATCAGCACGCAGGTAGATGGCAACACCACCCGCCCTTAAACCGGTGCGATCGTTCCGAATTAAAATGTAGCCGGGAAGAGAGTAAGAAGTAGAGGGTAACGTAGGTTTAAGCCATGACTCTGAAATGAGTATTGCATCCACTACATCTGGAGAAGAAAAGGTATCAAGGAGATCCGAATAATGTGCCGGAACACTCTGCGCATTGATATGACAAAGATTAAAGTTCTTTTTGTGGAGTGAGAACTCATTTTTTAACAAAGCATCCAAACCGATTATATCGTAAAATGAGCCAGAAGATGTACTACTTGCTATGGAGTAAAAGGAACCATCATCATCACTAGAATAGTTCATAATTATAATAATATACTATTTAAAATATAAATAATATGTTAAATATATAAACCAAATAATAAATAATAATAATAATAACTATGTTAACACAATATATAAAGATAAAAATATATATATCTTTAAATAAAACTGCAAGTCCTGCTGGCTGAGTAGTCCATTACAACGCGGTTCCACAATTTACCGCTTAATCCTTAGACTAATGGCAACGTTTAATCACATAGGTGGCGGCGGCGAACTGGGGGGCCTGAAGCTGGTATTAAAATAGGTATTTTTGTATGATCACCACCGTGACGGACGCCGCCTCCCATGTGAGCGACGACGACGGCGACATTCACAAACAAGAGACTCATGAATAATGTTACAAAACGTTAACCATTTGCAAAAACCAAACGTTACTTGCACCCAAAAGGTGAAATCGTTGCCAACATAAAACAATAATGTCACATTAAGCTCTCGACATTAGAACAGTTTCAAAACTATAAATAATTCCTCTGTCAGACAAATATTAATTTAAGAAAGAGACAGACCTATTGCTGTCAAAGGTGCCAAAGCGAGTAGAAATTTGATCGAATAAACAATTTTAATATGTACCGGATCGCGAACCAATTTCATTAATTTATTAATTAATTTGTCCGTGACTATCGCCGTCTGCCCTTTAGTTACATTAATAAAGGAAAACCTGCTATAACACAACACAATGCCAAACTATCATGCAAATGCATACACTCTTTAATACTAACAGTAACCTGAGGTGAGATATTATGCATTACACAATGCGCAGTCATGTATTAAGTATATAAAATGTATTTGTGTCTCCAAATGAGAGTGCCAGAAAAAGTTGTACAGGTGCCCCAAAACTATAGTGAATCTGATATACCAATACAATTATGCTACATGATTACCTAGAATGCATACTTACACCATTAAAGTTTCATGTTATATAGCTAAATTGAGATTAATTTAATAGTTTTGTGATGTAATCCGAATAAACTTAATTGTATTTAAATGTTAATCACTAAAGTTAAATTAAACTTGCTTTCTGGAGTCAGCAGTACCTGATTGTGAGCGCCAAGAATCGGAGCAACCGACACTGGTCATTGATGTCTAACATTAGTCCGTACCCTTATGCAGACTTGAAAATAAGGCACACAAACATTCTATTACATACTGTTACAACATCTGGCACCATCACTTAGCACAACATCAGTCTCCTTCAACCAAACCTGCTGTCCGGGCCACACTTCACTGTCACCTGCTTGTCCCGTCATGGGTGCCTACACGCAGATAAGGGCTTCCCGGTTCCAATTTGCCAGTATAGGTCCACCCTTATTAAAAACAATTATGTCTATAGTCTGTACTGCCAATATGGGTTACTATACCGCACCAATTGTCACCAACTTGACTGCACCGGTAGCCTGCCAGCCTGCCCCGGCCCCGTCATGCGAGCAACCCTTTACACTAGCAACATAATACTGAACATATAAAAACTGTAAATAAAACATTGTAAATAGAAAAGGTATTCTCATGGCCAGTACATGTGTGGAATAGTCGCAAACAAGGCAATAACTCACTAACTATCATTAAATGAAAACAAAAAAAAAATAAAAAAAAAAAAAAATTATAAAAACCCATACTTCCAGCAAACATGTGACTTGCATCCCACCCAGTGGTAAGGAGTTAACAAAGACCAAGAATAGTGGCAACACAGACCACTATTCCTGCTATATAAGATTATTTTATAGCATGTATAACTTATTGGACAAAGGGCGGCCCGGACAACTATCTTATTGTGGACAACTAGACAACAAAACAATAACGCAAAGTCACTACAATTATAACACACTACACTACCACTTTAGACCTGCAAAATAAGTAACACAACACTGATAGTTATTTCCTGGCGACAGCTCTTCTGTGACGCTCCCTGTGCACTGGCTGCTCACCCTGTGGTGGCGCTGGGTCTGTCCTGGGTAGGGCCGCAGAGAAGGCAGCAAGGTCAACCTGACTTTTACCCACTATCTCTCGTATTATTAATTTTTCACTCACCTCCGGCCAATTTCCATCCTTGTGGCGCCAAGCCTTTATCATTCCACTTCCCAAAATTTCCTCACCAACTCTTCCTACACATTACCGCCCTATATCGATCTTACCATTCCTTTCTAAAGTTTTGGAGTCTATTGTTCATAAACAATTATCAGATTTTCTTCACGATAATAGGCTTCTTAACTCCTTTCAATCTGGCTTTCGTCCTGGTCATAGCACAACTTCAGCTTTACTGAAAGTAACTGAAGACATCAGACACGGCATGGATGAAACTAAAGTAACCGTACTTGTACTGATTGATTTCACCAATGCCTTTAACACAGTTAATCCTGAGTTGCTAATCGCCATTTTGTCTCGTCTTAAGATCTCGTCAAGATCCCTAGATTGGTTCACACAATATCTTTGTGGTCGTCGGCAACAAGTACGTGTTAATGATACGACGTCGGACTGGTGTAACTTGGGTGCAGGCGTTCCACAAGGCGGTATTTTGTCTCCATTATTATTTTCATTATTCATTAATGGCATCACATCATCTCTTCACTGTAACTACCATCTGTACGCTGACGACTTGCAACTCTATGTGCAGACGGATATTACCACGCTTAACAGTGCTATAGCTTGGCTAAATTCCGATCTTAATAATGTATACTCTTGGTCGTCGCGGTTTGGCGTCGTTGTCAACCCGAACAAGTGCCAGGCAATTATAGTCGGGAGCTCCCGATTGTTATCAAAAATTGAACTTACCAGAATTGACCAGCTTCGGTATGACAACGCGCCTATTGCGTTCCGCAGCGAGGTTAAGAGTCTTGGATTACACCTTGACTCTCATCTTAGCTGGGGAGCGCAAATCGCCGACACCAGTCGTAAAATTTTTTTCTCACTGCACTCTCTTAATAAACTCAAAAATTTTCTGCCGTTGAAAGCTAAAATAACTCTTGTACAAGCCCTGCTACTCCCGTTGCTCGACTATGGTGACGTGTGTTGTGTGGATCTCACTGAGGAATTATTAAATAAAATGGAACGACTACACAATGCATGCATCAGATTTATCTTCGGTCTAAGAAAGTACGATCACATTTCGCCATTCCGTGACAAACTAAAGTGGTTGCCTATACGCCATCGCAGGAACCGTAGGATTCTCTGCATGTTGTACTCAGTATTATATGAGCCTAATACACCGGAATATTTAAAAGAGAAATTTAATTTTCTTGGTGCCACTCATGACAGAACTTTACGTTCTTCTTCTAACTCCACGCTCTCCTTCCCCACACATCACACCGCATTCGTTTCCAAGTCGTTTGCGGTGGTGGCTGTGCATCTTTGGAACCAGTTACCGGTGGACATCCGTCAAGCTCCAAATAGAACACTATTTAAGAAACTGGTCTATGCGCACTATTTAAATTTACCATGAGCTTAATACACTCTCTGCTATATTTATTTCTCTCATTATAGTCATCATATAGTAGGTATATTATATTTATGTATATTCATAGAACGTATGTATGTAGTTTTATTTGTATGTATTTGTGTATGTATTAGTATGTAAATAAGTATTTATTCACTAGTATATATTGAAGTCTAATATTTTTCTATTAGTTTTGATAGCACCTGCCTTATCTCGTCGTAACTGCTTTAGTTGTCCCAAAGGTTTGACCAGTATAGAATGTCTAGCGGCATTAGGTCCGCCTTTGTACTTTGTGCAATAAAGTTTATAATAAATAAATAAATAAATAGTAAAGTTGGCTAAATGTGAATCCGTTTATTTATAACCGTGGTTTCTGACCACCCCGAAAGAGAAACGTTCGTGATGATACTTTTCTTTATATTTAAAACCATAACCCTTGAGACACACTTGACCACCAAAGTTAGAAAAATTAAATTAACATCAGAGCTGGCCAGGCGTGGCGAGTGTAGGCTAAGTTCTCCAGAAATGAATAAAGTCCATCTTACCACAATTTGTTCAGATAGTTTTTGTTTCAATGTTTACTCTCGGCGAAGGTGTGCTGTGTTTCGATATAAAAGTAGCAATTTAATTCAATTTAATTATATGCATAGTTTTATTATCGAGATATACAAAAGAATAGTGTTAAAAGTTGCTACTGCAGCACACAGTTGCCGAGAGGCTGGTTACAGTAAAACAATGTTTAATGAGGATGGGAATGCACTGTATTATTAATTTAAGTAAGTACCGTATAGTTTTATTGTGTCAATATAGGAAAACTGCCTTCTGGAGCTCAGAATTTCTTTTCCAGAAGGCAGTGCTCACTAACTGAAACTATTTGATTATGATCCAATAAACGTTATTTTATTTTTATTTATTTTTATAACAGTGGATCTATTATTATTATTATCGGACAATATTATATAGCAATGGAGTGACAAGAACAACGATACCTTAGATACGCTAGATAGCTGATCGTGTGTGGCGTGCAAAACTTGTTGTAACAAAACATTGCGTTTAATTATCTTTCCTTTTGTAAAGAACGCTTCTCTGTCACTTGCAAAAAGCATTGTAAAAATGACATCGATTGTTATCGCATCCTTTTTGTGGTGAAGATTCCATTTGGATTCTGCAAGCCAAATTTTTTTAAATTTATATTCAGGGTAAATGGAAATCCCTGTCTTCCCGCCAAAAACTTATCTCATGAGCCAATACTAAAAATATTTTATAATGTACAGCTTTTATGTCAATAAATATGTATATTATTATTTATTATTATCCCTTTTAGTTCAGGTTCATCTAGTTTATAGGTCCTAGTACTTTATATTTTTTTATTTATATTATATTATTGTTATTGCTAAATTAATATGTTTCATCCCAGTGTATTGTATTGTTGACCGCCTCCGTGGTCTAGTGGTAACAAACGTTGCCGTGAACTCGGGAGGTCGTGGGTTCGATTCCCACCGGGGGCAAGTTGTACTTTGTATAATTTGTCTCGGTCTGGGTGTTTATATGTATAATATGTATGTATATATTTACAAAAAAAAAAGTATAATATGTAGTTTATCAACCATCTAGTTTCCGTAACACAAGCCTCGTAGCTTTAGCCACGGAAATTAGATGGCGCTGTGACCTGTCTGGAAATATTTATTTCAACCCCAAGTATGTTAAAGCTGGGTTGTAGTTCCAGCACGGTGTCATGAAGAGTAGGAAGAGGAGTGTATGGAGACTTCTTGGCCGTCAGTCCTTGCCTATAAGTTTATCATAAAAATTTAGTTTATCTCAATATGCTAGTTTGGGATTTGGATAAACGCCAGAAATATTTATCTAATCAAAGCTCCTTACATAGTTTATGCCTATTGGCGCTCTTATCTGAAATTAAAATCGCTTGTTTATTCCAATATACAACCTTAACTTCGTATGGGACCACTGGGTAAACGCTTTTTTGTCTATCGGGTATTTTTTTAAATTATAATTTTTTTATTTAGTTTTTTTTATATTAAAAAAAAATCCTTATAGGTATTACGTTTTTTATGTTTAGTTTAGTTTTAGACATCGTTGGATTTTGTTGTATTCGATTAAAATTACTTAAATAGAAAAAGTAAAAGTATCATCACGACTGTTGCCCTTTCGGGGTGGTTAGAATAACACGCTTATAAATAAGCGGATTCACATTTAGCCAACTTTACTATAGGCCAATCATGACAAGTGGCAAGCTCGTTGATGTCCCCAGCGTACCAATCCTGAGAAATCATCATCATCATTACAGCCCCTGGAACACAGCGTCCTAGACCTCCACTGCTGGAGATGGGCCTTCCAGAACATACTCGTATATCTAGAGAATTTGGCTGCCGCGCTGGCCAGACGGCTTGGCGACATCAAGTCATTTTTTATGACAATTTAATAACGATTCCACAAGTTGGTATTAGTGGAATCGGGACCGACGGCTTAACGTGCTCTCCGAGGCACGGGAACGGTGGTGTTGTAAATCTATGACAAATGTACTTAAGAAAAGTGTATTTCTCATTGGTACATGCCGACCTTTGTAGGATTTAAGAAACGCGATCTTACAACCGAGCCACCACCGCGAGAAATATCACAAATAAATTAAAAATTAATTAAATGTATTTATTTACATTATATTATTAATAAATATTTTTGTGTCCCGACCAGGAATAGAACCCGGTATCTCCGAGTCTAAATCCACGGACTTAACCGGTAGACCACGGAGGCAGTTACACAGTTCCACCAAATGCACGTGTGTTCAACAATAGTAGAACGCGCGAGTGTTAAGTTAATAAAAACAGTTGGGAATTTAAGAAAGCTTTGCTCCTCAAAGCAGTAAACATCGCAGACTTAGCTCCAAGCCAAGATCACTTCAGCCCAAGAGTTTATGTTGGCTAGTGATGCGCTTACCAGAGCTAAATATCAAATAATCGGCCTATTTGGATCATTGCTTGTGTGACTCTACACCTGATGGTAGGTGGAACGCAAGGGTCATAAATTTTATTAACCGGAATCAGACATGACTGACATCAATCCCTAACACTATGCGGACTTGACTAGATACTTTTTACACTTCGCTTGAAGGACTCCAGGAAAGTAGAAACACAGATGATGGAAACGCATTCCACATCTTTATTGTGCGATAATTCAATTCAATTCGTTTATTTTCTGTAATTAGGCATAGGACAAAAAATATAATATTTTGCACTTTTACATGTCAAATTTACAATAAGTATACTATAATATGAGGCTACATAATTTCACAGCATTCTACCAAGTAAAACGCCATGAAACTACACAACCTTACTTAAATGTAGAGCAGTGCGTTACAATACAAACATTAAATAACATTTAAAAAAAACCTACGTGATTTATACACACAATAATAATGCAACACAAATATAAAAAATAAAAATAAAATGTCACTTAAAATTATAGCTGCTGTAAAGAGGCATTGTCATACACGTTGTCATCTTATAAAATAATATACAACTATAAAAAAATATAAATGTCACTTAAAATTATAGGTGCTGTAAAGAGGCATTGTCATACACGTTGTCATCTTATCAAATAATATACAACTATAAAAAATATAAATGTCACTTAAGATTATAGCTGCTGTAAAGAGGCATTGTCATTCTAGAAGCTAATGCAACACAAATATAAAAAATAAAAATAAAATGTCACTTAAGATTATAGCTGCTGTAAAGAGGCATTGTCATACACGTTGTCATCTTATCAAATAATATACAACTATAAAAAATATAAATGTCACTTAAGATTATAGCTGCTGTAAAGAGGCATTGTCATTCTAGAAGCTAATGCAACACAAATATAAAAAATAAAAATAAAATGTCACTTAAAATTATAGCTGCTGTAAAAAGGCATGGTCATACAGACAGATGTATTAGTCCCCAATTTTATACGTAGGAGAAGTGATGGTGACTACGGTATGTGGGAGCATATTCTGACCTGTGCGTGTGGTTCGGTTGCGGAATGAGGAGGAAGGAATTAGGTTATAGAGGTCTTCAGAGCTCTTATTATACTATAGCTGGTAGAACACGCTCAGAGAAGCCACATCTCGGCGAAGCTGCAGAGAATCGAGAGCTGAACGTTCGATAACACTTGCTTTGAGAAATAGGGGCTTAGTCATTTAAGCAACATCACTAGCTTCTAACGAGTTTGAACCGAGAATTTTATTTTGTGGATTTTCTGAGCCTTTGAACGTTACTTCACCAACAGCGTATTTCAAAAGATACCCCCGTGCAACTTTGACATAAAATTATAAATAATGCCTTTGTGAAACTGCATGAAAACTATTTGGTAACTACTTTAAATTCTAGATCATTAATTATATTAACAAACATTTGTTTTAATAAGTTGCCTTAGTAATAAATCTGTTTGTTACATTGAGGTGGTTACATAATATATGTAGCGCGTAAAAAAACAGGTATGTTTTAATTTGTAACCCGCTTTGTTAAGTTACACAATCATTTATGATATCCAAAATAAATAAATATATATATATATATATATATTGTTAAAAATAGATAAGGAAAAAAAAAACAAACTCCTAAGACAAAACATAACCTAAATTAATAAAACATAACCTCAATCATGTGTGGCAACAAATCCATAACATAAAAGGAAAAACAGAAAAACGTAATTTGTGGGGACAAAATTTAACCTAATATATCCCTACACATATTTACAAAAGATAACCTCAAGAAGAAACAAAACATAACCTCAAATATGTGTGCGGACAAAATACAACGTATATTGAAGAAATTTGTGGGGAAAAAAAAAACATAAAAAAAAACAAACTCAAAAATGTGTAGGGACAAAACAAATCCTTAAAAATATGTGTGGACAAAATATAACCTTAAATATATGTAGGGACAAAACATAACTTATCACCGTCGGCTGGGTCCCAGCCTAGACCGGCGGTTCTGGTGGAGGAGTAAGGAGCAGATCCCCTGGTGTGTCGTTCGTGCTAGGGGGCCCCGACACAGTGACTGGGAGATGAAAAGTCGGGGGAGATAGGGACACCGTCGGCCTGCCCCAGCTAACCAGTAAGACGGAACGACGATGGAACCCTCACCCCGCCATTGTCGGATGGATGGGGGACCCTGAAATGGCTACTGGGACCTAGCTGTCAGGGAGTGGAGGGGCCGACGACCGCGTCCAACGTAACCGGTAATGCGGGCGTGGGGGCAGGCGGTCGGAGGTGACGACGGAGTCGGCCTCTGACCCAGCCCACCAGGCGGGTGGTGGTGGTCGGAGGTCGACTCGCGACTCTTGAAGTCGCGAAGGAGCGGTGGTCTCCGCGGTTACGTGCTCACAGCCGGCCGCGTCGAGACCACTCTAGGGAGGCAAGTCGTGCACTCCTTGCCGTAAACTTCTTTACGGTTAGCGAGTGCACGCACGCCCGAGTCAGGTCATGGAGTGTGACCTACTCGCGAGGGCGAGAGATGGCGCACGTGGTGTTCCCGTGTTCCATCTCCTCCTGCTCACTGGAGGGAGGGTCTGCCTAGGCGGACAGCGCCGGCGGTTAGCGGATGTTTCCTACGGACTCCCGCGAAGCCGCCACTCAGGCGCCATGGAGGAACGCCGTCAGGTTTTAGTCGGTGCGAGTCCGACATAACCTTTACCCTGCTGCCTCCACAGCGGGGATTGGTATCCGTAGGGATTTCCTGACAAAAGAACAAAAAAAAAAAAAAAAAACATAACCTATAATTAGAAAACTCAACCTCGAAAATATGTGGGGACAAAACATAACCTCAAAAATGTGTAGGGACAAGACATAACCCATAATGATAAAACATAAAATAACTACAAATATGTGTAGGGATAAAACATAACCCATAATTATAAAACATAACCTCAAAAAGCTTCAGGAAATATAATAACCTCAAAAATGTAAAGAGGATAAAACATAACGTCAAACATGTGTTGAAATAAAACAAAACCTCAAAACTAGTGGAGACAGAACATAACGTCAAATATGCGTAGGAACATAACATAACCATAAATATGTGTAAGGACAAAACATAACCTGTATTTATAAAACATAACCTTAATTATGTTTAGAGACAAAACATAACCTAAATATGTTTAGGGGCAAAACATAATCTCAAATATGTGTAGGGACAAAACATAACCTTAAGTATGTTTAGGGACAAAACATAACCTGTAATTATATAACATTACTCAAATATGTGTAGGTACAAACAATAACTTTAACGATATTTAGGGACAAAACATAACTTTAAAAATGTTAGTAGACAAAACATGTGTAACATATAGACAAAGATATGTAGGGACATAAAATAACCTTAAAAAGTGTAGGGATAAAACATAACCTCAAAAATGTTAGAAGACAAAACATAACCTCAAAGATGTGTAGGGACATAACATAACCTCAGATATGTGTAAGGACAAAACATAACCTGTAATTATAAAAAATAACGTCAAAAAGCTTCGGGGGAATATAATAACCTCAAAAATGTATGATATAAACATAACGTCAAACATGTGTAGAAACAAAACAAAACCTCAAAAACTTGTGAAGACAGAACATAACGTCAAATATGTGTAGGGACAAAATATAACCTATAATCATAAACATAACCTCAAAAACCTTCAGGGAAATATTTATAATAACATCAAAAAATGTTAAAGTGGTAAAACATAATCTTAATCATGTTTAGGGATAAAAAATAACCTCAAAAATGTTAGGAGACAAAACATAATCTCCAATAAGTAAAAGGACAAAACATAACCATAAATATGTGTGGGGACAAAACATAACCTCAAAGATGTGTAGGGACATAACGTAACCTTTATTATTTGTAGGGACAAAACATAACCTTAACGATGTTGAGGGTCAAAACATAACCTATAATCATAAAACATAACCTCAATACATAACCTTAAATATGTGTAAAGATAAAACATAACCTAAATGATGTTTATGGACAAAACATAACCTCAAAAATGTTAGGAGACAAAACATAACCTCCAATATGTGCAAGAACAAAACATAACCTTAAATATGTGTAGGAACAAAACATAACCTCAAATATGTGTAAGGACAAAACATAACCTTAAAGATGTGTAGGGACATAACATAACCTTTAATATGTGTATTGACAAAACATAACCTTAACGATGTTTAGGGACAAAACATAACCTCAAAGATGTCTAGGGACTTAACATAACCTTTAATATGTGTAGGGACAAAACATAACCTTAAATATGTGTAGGGACAAAACATAACCTGCAAAATGTGGAAGGATAAAACATAACCTCCAAAATGTGCAAGGACAACACATAACCTTAAATATGTGTAGGGACAAAACATAACCTCAAAAAGCTTCAGGGAAATATATTAGCCTCACAAATGTAAATTGGATAAAACATAACCTTAATCATGTTTAGGGATAAAACATAACCTGCAAAATGTGCAAGGACAAAACATAACCTCAAATATGTGCAAGGACAAAACATAACCTTAAATATGTCTTGGGATAAAATATAACCTCAAAGATGTTTAGGGACTTAACATAACCTTTAATATGTGTAGGGACAAAACATAACCTTAAATATGTGTAGGGAAAAAAAATAACCTTAAAAAGCTTCGGGGAAATATATTAACCTCAAAAATGTAAATTGGACAAAACGAAACCTTAACATTGTTTAGGGACAAAACATAACCTTAAAAATGTATAGGGACAAAACAGAATCTTAAATATGTGCAATGACAAAACATAACCTTAAAGATGTGTATGGACATAACATAACCTCTAAAATGTTAGGAGACAAAAAATAACCTCCAATATGTGCAAGAACAAAACATAACCTTAAATATGTGTAGGGACACAACATAACATCAAATATGTGTAAGGACAAAACATAACCTCAAAGATGTGTTGGGACATAACATAACCTTAAAAATGTATAGGGACAAAACATAACCTCAAAAAGCTTCGGGAAAATATATTAACCTCAAAAATGTAAATTGGATAAAACAAAACCTTAATCATGTTTAGGGACAAAACATAACCTTAATCATGTTTAGGGACAATACATAACCTGCAATATGTTCAAGGACAAAACATAACCTCCAATATGTGCAAGGACAAAACATAACCTCAAAGATGTGTAGGTACATAACATTACCTTACATATGTGTAGGGGCAAAACGTAACCTTAACGATGTTTAGGGATAAAACATAACCTTAAATATGTGTTGAGACAAAACATAACCTGCAAAATACGCAAGGATAAAACAACCTCCAATATGTACATACATACATACACATCTTCACGCCAGATCCCTTGCGGGGTAGGCAGAGACAATTGAGCGCCACTTGACACGATCACGACATACCTCTTTCGCTTCATCGACGTTCATCAACCTCTTCATACATGCCCTTTTGTTACGAAGGCTTTTTAATGCACCTTCAGTCAGTGTTTTATTTATTTGATCGTGATATGTGAGTCTCGGTCTGCCAGGGCCTCTTTCACCCTCAACTTTCGCATTATATATCTGGTTCGTCAATCTTTCTTTGCTCATTCTTTCAAGTGCAAGGACAAAACATAACCTTAAAAATGTATAGGGACAAAACATAACCTCAAAAAGCTTCGGGGAAATATATTAACCTCAAAAATGTAAATTGGATAAAACATAACCTTAATCATGTTTAGGGACAATACATAACCTGCAATATGTGCAAGGACAAAACATAACCTCCAATATGTGTAAGGACAAAACATAACCTCAAAGATGTGTAGGGACATAACATAACCTAAAATATGTGTAATGACAAAACGTAACCTCAACGATGTTTAGGGATAAAACATAACCTTAAATATGTGTTGAGACAAAACATAACCTGCAAAATACGCAAGGATAAAACATAACCTCCAATATGTGCAAGGACAAAACATAACCTTAAAAATGTATAGGGAAAAAAAATAACCTCAAAAAGCTTCGGGGAAATATATTAACCTCAAAAATGTAAATTGGATAAAACATAACCTTAATCATGTTTAGGGACAAAACATAACCTTAATCATGTGTAGGGACATAACATAACCTTAAATATGTCTAGGGACAAAACGAAACCTTAACGATGTTTAGGGACAAAACATAACCTTAAAAATGTATAGGGAGAAAACAGAATCTTCAATATGTGCAATGACAAAACATAACCTTAAAGATGTGTATGGACATAACATAACCTCTAAAATGTTAGGAGACAAAAAATAACCTCCAATATGTGCAAGAACAAAACATAACCTTAAATATGTGTAGGGACACAACATAACATCAAATATGTGTAAGGACAAAACATAACCTCAAAGATGTGTTGGGACATAACATAACCTCCAATATGTGTAAGGACAAAACATAACCTCAAAGATGTGTAGGGACATAACATAACCTAAAATATGTGTAATGACAAAACGTAACCTTAACGATGTTTAGGGATAAAACATAACCTTAAATATGTGTTGAGACAAAACATAACCTGCAAAATACGCAAGGATAAAACATAACCTCCAATATGTGCAAGGACAAAACATAACCTTAAAAATGTATAGGGAAAAAAAATAACCTCAAAAAGCTTCGGGGAAATATATTAACCTCAAAAATGTAAATTGGATAAAACATAACCTTAATCATGTTTAGGGACAAAACATAACCTTAATCATGTGTAGGGACATAACATAACCTTAAATATGTCTAGGGACAAAACGAAACCTTAACGATGTTTAGGGACAAAACATAACCTTAAAAATGTATAGGGACAAAACAGAATCTTCAATATGTGCAATGACAAAACATAACCTTAAAGATGTGTATGGACATAACATAACCTCTAAAATGTTAGGAGACAAAAAATAACCTCCAATATGTGCAAGAACAAAACATAACCTTAAATATGTGTAGGGACACAACATAACATCAAATATGTGTAAGGACAAAACATAACCTCAAAGATGTGTTGGGACATAACATAACCTTTAATATGTGTAGAGACAAAACATAACCTCAACGATGTTTAGAGACAAAACATAACCTCAAATATGTGTAAGGACAAAACATAACCTCAAATATGTGTAGGGACATAACATAACCTTTAATATGTGTAGGGACAAAACATAACCTTAAATATGTGTTGAGACAACACATAACCTGCAAAATACGCAAGGATAAAACATAACCTGCAATATGTGCAAGGACAAAACATAACCTCAAAAATCTTCGGGGAAATATATTAACCTCAAAAATGTAAATTGGATAAAACATAACCTTAATCATGTTTAGGGACAAAACATAACCTTAATCATGTTTAGGGACAATACATAACCTGCAATATGTGCATGGATAAAACATAACCTCCAATATGTGCAAGGACAAAACATAACCTCAAAGATGTGTAGGGACATAACTTTACCTTAAATATGTGAAGGGACAAAACGTAACCTTAACGATATTCAGGGATAAAACATAACCTTAAATATGTGTTGAGACAAAACATAACCTGCAAAATACGCAAGGATAAAACAACCTCCAATATGTGCAAGGACAAAACATAACCTTAAAAATGTATAGGGACAAAACATAACCTCAAAAAGCTTCGGGGAAATATATTAACCTCAAAAATCTAAATTGGATAAAACATAACCTTAATCATGTTTAGGGACAATACATAATCTTAATCATGTTTAGGGACAATACATAACCTGCAATATGTGCAAGGACAATACATAACCTCCAATATGTGTAAGGACAAAACATAACCTCAAAGATGTGTAGGGACATAACATAACCTTAAATATGTGTAATGACAAAACGTAACCTTAACGATGTTTAGGGATAAAACATAACCTTAAATATGTGTTGAGACAAAACATAACCTGCAAAATACGCAAGGATAAAACATAACCTTCAATATGTGCAAGGACAAAACATAACCTTAAAAATGTGTAGGGACACAGCATAACCTCAAAGATGTGTTGGGACATAACATAACCTTTAATATGTGTAGAGACAAAACATAACCTTAACGATGTTTAGGGACAAAACATAACCTCAAATATGTGTAAGGACAAAACATAACCTCAAATATGTGTAGGGACATAACATAACCTTTAATATGTGTAGGGACAAAACATAACCTTAAATATGTGTTGAGACAAAACATAACCTGCAAAATACGCAAGGATAAAACATAACCTCCAATATGTGCAAGGACAAAACATAACCTCAAAAAGCTTCGGGAAAATATATTAACCTCAAAAATGTAAAAAGGATAAAACATAACCTTAATCATGTTTAGGGACAAAACATAACCTCAAGGATGTGTATAAAGATAAAACATAACATAACCCCAAATATGTGTAGGGACAAAACATAACCTATAATTATAAAACATAACCTCAAAAAGCTTCAGGGGAATATAATAATCACAAAAATGTAAAAAGGTTAAAACATAACCTTAATGATGTTTAGGGACAAAACATAGCCTTAAAATTATTGGCAGACAATACATAACCTCAAACATGTGTAGGGACAAAACATAACCTTGAAGATGTGTAGGGACATAACATAACCTTTAATATGTGTAGGGACACAGCATAACCTCAAAGATGTGTTGGGACATAACATAACCTTTAATATGTGTAGAGACAAAACATAACCTCAAATATGTGTAGGGACAAAAAATAACCTTAAATATGTGTTGAGACAAAACATAACCTGCAAAATACGCAAGGATAAAACATAACCTCCAATATGTGCAAGGACAAAACAAAACCTCAAAAAGCTTCGGGGAAATAAATTAACCTCAAAAATGTAAATTGGATAAAACATAACCTTAATCATGTTTAGGGACAAAACTTAACCTTAATCATGTTTAGGGACAATACATAACCTGCAATATGTGCAAGGATAAAACATAACCTTCAATATGTGCAAGGACAAAACATCACCTCAAAGATGTGTAGGGACATAACATAACCTTATATATGTGTAGGGACAAAACGTAACCTTAACGTTGTTTAGGAATAAACATAACCTTAAATATGTGTTGAGACAAAACATAACCTGCAAAATACGCAAGGATAAAACATAACCTCCAATATGTGCAAGGACAAAACATAACCTCAAAAAGCTTCGGGGAAATATATTAACCTCAAAAATGAAAATTGGAAAAAACATAACCTTAATCATGTTTAGGGACAAAACATAACCTTAATCATGTTTAGGGACAATACATAACCTGCAATATGTGCAAGGACAAAACATAACCTCCAATATGTGCAAGGACAAAACATCACCTCAAAGATGTGTAGGGACATAACATAACCTTAAATATGTGTAATGACAAAACGTAACCTTAACGATGTTTAGGGACAAAACATAACCTTAATCATGTTTAGGGACAATACATAACCTGCAATATGTGCAAGGACAAAACATAACCTCCAATATGTGCAAGGATAAAACATAACTTTAAATATGTGTAGGGACATAACATAACCTTAAATATGTGTAGGGACAAAACGTAACCTTAACGATGTTTAGGGACAAAACTTTACCTTAAATATGTGAAGGGACAAAACGTAACCTTAACGATGTTCAGGGATAAAACATAACCTTAAATATGTGTTGAGACAAAACATAACCTGCAAAATACGCAAGGATAAAACAACCTCCAATATGTGCAAGGACAAAACATAACCTTAAAAATGTATAGGGACAAAACATAACCTCAAAAAGCTTCGGGGAAATATATTAACCTCAAAAATCTAAATTGGATAAAACATAACCTTAATCATGTTTAGGGACAATACATAATCTTAATCATGTTTAGGGACAATACATAACCTGCAATATGTGCAAGGACAAAACATCACCTCAAAGATGTGTAGGGACATAACATAACCTTAAATATGTGTAATGACAAAACGTAACCTTAACGATGTTTAGGGACAAAACATAACTTTAATCATGTTTAGGGACAATACATAACCTGCAATATGTGCAAGGATAAAACATAACCTCCAATATGTGCAAGGACAAAACATAACCTCAAAGATGTGTAGGGACATAACTTTACCTTAAATATGTGAAGGGACAAAACGTAACCTTAACGATGTTCAGGGATAAAACATAACCTTAAATATGTGTTGAGACAAAACATAACCTGCAAAATACGCAAGGATAAAACAACCTCCAATATGTGCAAGGACAAAACATAACCTTAAAAATGTATAGGGACAAAACATAACCTCAAAAAGCTTCGGGGAAATATATTAACCTCAAAAATCTAAATTGGATAAAACATAACCTTAATCATGTTTAGGGACAATACATAATCTTAATCATGTTTAGGGACAATACATAACCTGCAATATGTGCAAGGACAAAACATAACCTCCAATATGTGCAAGGACAAAACATCACCTCAAAGATGTGTAGGGACATAACATAACCTTAAATATGTGTAATGACAAAACGTAACCTTAACGATGTTTAGGGATAAAACATAACCTTAAATATGTGTTGAGACAAAACATAACCTGCAAAATACGCAAGGATAAAACATAACCTTCAATATGTGCAAGGACAAAACATAACCTTAAAAATGTGTAGGGACACAGCATAACCTCAAAGATGTGTTGGGACATAACATAACCTTTAATATGTGTAGAGACAAAACTTACCTTAACGATGTTTAGGGACAAAACATAACCTCAAATATGTGTAAGGACAAAACATAACCTCAAATATGTGTAGGGACATAACATAACCTTTAATATGTGTAGGGACAAAACATAACCTTAAATATGTGTTGAGACAAAACATAACCTGCAAAATACGCAAGGATAAAACATAACCTCCAATATGTGCAAGGACAAAACATAACCTCAAAAAGCTTCGGGGAAATAAATTAACCTCAAAAATGTAAATTGGATAAAACATAACCTTAATCATGTATCGCAGGGCTCTGTGTTGTCACCAACACTCTTCCTTCTGCATATCAATGATATGTTGTCTCTGGGCAACATTCATTGTTATGCAGATGACAGCACGGCTCACGGGCGGTATCTGAGTCCTCGAGCTTTGGTGGGCAACCAACTAGAGGAGTCACGGCGCATCATGACGGCAGAACTGGACGACACCCTCCACAAAATCTATTTATGGGGTGTTCAAAATCTTGTCCAGTTCAATGCCAACAAGACCCAGGCTTGCGCGTTGACGGCCAAGAAGTCCCCCTTCTCTCCTCCCCCTACTCTTCAGAGCACCACGCTGGACCTACAACCCAGCTTCAACATTCTCGGGGTGGAAATACGCTCAGACCTTAGCCACCGGAACTACATTGAGAGCATCACCAAAACAGCGTCAAGAAAGCTCGGAATACTGAACAAGGTGAAGCGGTTTTTTCCGCCTTCAATTAGACTGTTGCTGTACAAAGCACAGATCAGATCATGTATAGAATACTGTTCTCACCTTTGGGATGGTTCCGCCAAGTACCTCACAGATGCTCTCGATGTCCTGCAGAGGCGAGCTGTACGAATTGTGGATGATGCCACTACATCTGGTACTCTCGAATCCCTGCAGCTTCGCCGAGATGTGGCTTCTCTGAGCGTGTTCTACCGGCTATACTATGGTGAGTGCTCCGAAGAACTCTATAACCTAATCCCTCCCTCTCCATTCCGCAACCGAACCACACGCACAGGTCAGAATATGCACCCACATACCGTAGTCACCATCCCTTCGCGTACATATAAATTTGGGGACTCATACATCTGTCGTACGATAAAGATGTGGAATGCTCTTCCAGCCTCTGTGTTTCCACTTTCCTATAATTTGGAGTCCTTCAAGCGAAGTGTGAAAAAGCATCTAGTCAAGCCGGCATAGTGTTAGGGACTGATGGCAGTTACGAGTATCTGACTTCAGTTGCTAACATTCATGGACCTTGCGCGCCACTTACCATCAGGTGGGCCCAAGGTCACATGTCGTGCTAGTATAAAAAAAAAAAAAAAAAAATGTTTAGGGACAAAACATAACCTTAATCATGTTTAGGGACAATACATAACCTGCAATTTGTGCAAGGATAAAACATAACCTTCAATATGTGCAAGGACAAAACATCACCTCAAAGATGTGTAGGGACATAACATAACCTTATATATGTGTAGGGACAAAACGTAACCTTAACGTTGTTTAGGAATAAACATAACCTTAAATATGTGTTGAGACAAAACATAACCTGCAAAATACGCAAGGATAAAACATAACCTCCAATATGTGCAAGGACAAAACATAACCTCAAAAAGCTTCGGGGAAATATATTAACCTCAAAAATGTAAATTGGAAAAAACATAACCTTAATCATGTTTAGGGACAAAACATAACCTTAATCATGTTTAGGGACAATACATAACCTGCAATATGTGCAAGGACAAAACAACCTCCAATATGTGCAAGGACAAAACATCACCTTAAAGATGTGTAGGGACATAACATAACCTTAAATATGTGTAATGACAAAACGTAACCTTAACGATGTTTAGGGACAAAACATAACCTTAATCATGTTTAGGGACAATACATAACCTGCAATATGTGCAAGGACAAAACATAACCTCCAATATGTGCAAGGATAAAACATAACTTTAAATATGTGTAGGGACATAACATAACCTTAAATATGTGTAGGGACAAAACGTAACCTTAACGATGTTTAGGGACAAAACATAACCTCAAAGATGAGTAGGGACACAACATAACCTCAAAGATGTGTAGGGATATAACATAACCTTAACTATGTGTAAAAATAAAACATAACCTAAATGATGTTTATGGACAAAACATAACCTCCAATAGTGCAAGAACAAAACATAACCTTAACTATGTGTATTGACAAAACATAACCTTAACGATGTTTAGGGACAAAACAAAACCTTAAAGATGTGTAGGGACTTAACATAACCTTTAATATGTGTAGGGACAAAACATAACCTTAAATATGTGTAGGGACAAAACATAACCTGCAAAATGTGGAAGGATAAAACATAACCTCCAATATGTGCATGAACAAAACATAACCTTAAATATGTGAGGGACAAAACATAACCTCAAATATGTGTAAGGACAAAACATAACCTTAAAGATGTGTAGGGACATAACATAACCTTAAATATGTGTAGGGACAAAACGTAACCTTAACGATGTTTAGGGATAAAACATAACCTTAAAAATATTTGGAGACAAGAAAAAACTTTAAAGATATGTAGGGACATAACATAACCTTAAATAAGTGTAGGGACAAAATATAACCTTAATCATGTTTGGGGACAACACATAACCTTAAAATTACGATGTTTAAAGACAAAACATAACCTATATTCATAAAACTTAACCTCAAAAAGCTTTGGGGAAACATAATAACCTCAAAAATGTAAAGGGGATAAAACATAACCTTAATCATGTTTAGGGACAAAACATAACCTCAAAAATATTAGGAGACAAGAAATAACTTTAAAGATATGTAAGGATATAGGATATAACATAACCGTAATCATGTTTAGGGACAAAACATAACCTTAACGATGTTTAGGGACAAAATATAACCCCAAATATGTGTAAGGACAAAACATAACCTCAAATATGTGTAGGGACAAAACATAACCTTAATCATGTTTAGGGACAATACATAACCTGCAATATGTGCAAGGACAAAACAACCTCCAATATGTGCAAGGACAAAACATCACCTTAAAGATGTGTAGGGACATAACATAACCTTAAATATGTGTAATGACAAAACGTAACCTTAACGATGTTTAGGGACAAAACATAACCTTAATCATGTTTAGGGACAATACATAACCTGCAATATGTGCAAGGACAAAACATAACCTCCAATATGTGCAAGGATAAAACATAACTTTAAATATGTGTAGGGACATAACATAACCTTAAATATGTGTAGGGACAAAACGTAACCTTAACGATGTTTAGGGACAAAACATAACCTCAAAGATGAGTAGGGACACAACATAACCTCAAAGATGTGTAGGGATATAACATAACCTTAACTATGTGTAAAAATAAAACATAACCTAAATGATGTTTATGGACAAAACATAACCTCCAATAG